>CM022947.1:9227565-10561226 GCA_012931725.1 Litsea cubeba
AACTTAAAAAAAAAAATACTGCATGCCACAGATACAAAATGCACAAAGCTGGATGGCTTGTGAAGGAAGAAAGTCATACCGATATACAAGGGTGAAGATGGAAAAATAGCTGCCGATAACAGACAGGAGCCACAGGGCAACAACCACCCGAAGATATTTTGATCATTGATGAGATTAGCTTTACTTTTAGCAAAGACTACAGAGTTAAATGCAAGTACTAGGTGTTACTATTAGTAAAATAGAAATATAAGGGAAGAAAATAGATATTAGAGAGATTTAGAAGTAGAAGATGAGACAGAAGAGAGGTTTAGGAGAAAAGAATGGTGGGATATGCTAGGTCAACTATACACTTGCTACCAAAGAACTACCAACATCATTATAGAATGACAAAAGGGCCACTAGCAATTTATTTTTTATTTTTTGCTCTGGTAAATACTCACACACTAACCCAAGTCCCTCACCGTTAGCGCTACAGCCCGGGATTGATCCTGGTTGTTTCTGTGGAAAGGAAGTGTCTCGCCACTATGCTAATCAGTGTTTTCAAAAGCGCGCACCACCTGGCCAAGCGCATCAAGTCGTCCATGCAGCGCCTCAACAACACCTTAGGGCGAGGCGATCTGAACTGGGCGCAGCTTTAGCGCATAAGGCGCGAGCCTTTTAATGAGGCGTGAGGCGCGCGCCTAGTGGGCTTCGGTCAATCCGGCCCAAAACTTAAAATTTTCAAAAATGAAAATGGTCCAGCCCAACAGGTTAATGGGCTTAAGTCATAATTGGTCCAGCACTCCAGCCCAACACTTAAGAGCATATATCGTGCCCTAACTCCTAAGTAGAAATGAAACGAAGAAAAAAAAAAAGGAGAAACGACAGAAGAAGAAGAAGAAGAGGAGGAACGAGGAGGAAACGGTCCACAGCCCAACTCTGCTGTTCATTTTGTTTCTTCACACCGCTACACAGGTACTGCTTTTTGTTTCTTTTCTTCTTCACACGGCTGTTCATTTTCGTTTTTTTTCTTTCCCTTCCACTGATGCTGCTGCTTTCTTTTCTTCTGCTGCTGCTTTCTTTTCTTCTGTTGCTGCTTTCTTTTCGTTTTTTTCTTCACACCCACTGCTTTCCATTGCTACTGCACCCTTCTGCTTGTTTCTACTGCTGCGTTTTTTCTTGTTGCCGTTTTTTTTTTTTTTTTTTTTTTTTCAGCTGCTGCTTTCGTTAATTTTGCTCTTCTGCATGTTGTTTTGCTGTTGCATTTTTTCCTGCTGCTGATTTTTTTTTTTTCAGCTGCTGCTTTTGTTAATTTGCTCTTCTGCATGTTAATTTTGTTCTTGCTGCTGCTGCTTTTTTTTTTTTTTTAATTTCTGCTGCTGTTATTTTTTTGCTCTTCTGCTTTTTTTTTTTTCACCTGCTGTTTTTGTTACAGCATGTTGTTTTGCTGCTAGTGTTGACTCTTGACAGTGTTCTTGCTGCGAGTCTGCAAATGCTTTTTTTTTTTTTTTTGCTGTAAATCCCTTTTGTATTCTTGTTGTTTCAATTTTTTTTTTTTTTCAATTGTTTATAGATGTCAACAGAAGGTAGTAGTAGAAAGGACCCAACATGGCAGTATGCACTTAGGATCATCTGTGTTGTTTGTTTGACTTAGAAGTTGTATTGGTTTTGATGGATTTTGGTACTTTTGTTGAATGTTTAACATTTAGAGTGATAAATGCTTTATGATGTTTAGAATTTTTCTAATATTCCTTGCCAAATATCTTTCTGTCTGTTTAATTTGTTCTACTTTTGTTCTATTTGTGAATTATCTGTCTATACCAAAATATATATTTTTTATATACAGTGAGCACCTCGCTTCAATGAAGCCCGCGCCTCGCCTCGCGCCTTAGCGCCTAGGCCGCAGGAGACCTTAGCGCCTTGATGCGCCTCGCGCTTTTAAAAACACTGGTGCTAATAGTGGATTGGCATTAACACTTTCCATTGATTAAAATTTTCTATTTTCCACACCACCCCTTGAGTATCAATTATGATCAAATATGTTTTAATAATTAAAAAAAAAAAAACAGAAAAGCAGTCCTTTCGGCATTGTTTCACTTTATTGTTTTTTTTCCATACCCGTTGCTTTATTTTGCTTATATGATATTTTTGTTACATTTATTGATGATTGATCTCAAATGACTCATGCTTATACTCTATGAAACTAAAAGATGATGGGAATATACAATAAAATGCTACTAGAAATTTCCAAAAAAAATCAATATAATATCAAAAATAATATTTTTGTGATTTGACAATTAAGATATGTCCCATGCGATGAGAAGTCATTGATGAAGGCATTGACTTTCATAGTGTCCTTGCTTTCTCAGCAAACTATGATCATTGAGAGGAAGAACAAACATTTCGTAAAAAACTGCTATAGCTCGATTGAGTAGAAATTTTAAGTGATTAAGAAAGAGAGCAAACACACATAACACACCCACAACACACAAGCAGAGAGAGAGACTGATCATTGCAGGTCTGTTCACTTATTATTAAAGCAGACACAACATAATTATAAAATGATCAAAAAGACCTTAACCCATTACAGACTTTAAAATTTACTGTTAATTACTATAAAAGCAACTAACAAGATAATAACAAATGACTAAGAAGACAAGAATAGAACAACGTTAAGCCCCACTAGGTTGACTATTTATTTATTATTAAATCACTAACAATATAAATACAAAATGACTAAAAGGATAATAATTTATAAATAAGAGGATTTTACGGGAAACACCCTCTTGATGTCCCGTGCACGAAAAAGTATCTTATAGTTTCTACTACACAAAAAAGGTCCTCCTGCCAATTTTAACCTCTTTTTTTACCTTTTTAGAGTGAGCAATGATATCATCGCTCGTTTCAGTTGAGTAACGAGTGATGATATCGTCACTCACTCTAAGAAGGTCAAAAAAAGAGGTTCAAATTGGCGGGAGGACCTTTTTCTTGTGCTTTAGAAACTATGAGATCCTTTTTTGTGCACGGGACAACTAAGGGGTTTTTTCCGTAAAATCCTCTATAAATAAAGCTAGTTGGTTACCAGTTTCCACACTGACTACATTATGAAGATGTGGCATGTACAAAAACTGAGTCAATCACCCAGTAGAACCCACCTTAATGTGCAGCAAACCAAATCACACTAATTGGATAATTGTAATAACTTGGGCCAGATCAAGCCGGATTCGTCCGACCCATAAGGTTTTGGGATGGGTTGGATTGCATTAGTTGTTTCTAGCCTGTTTTCAACCCATTAGTAACTCTTTGTTTGTTGTTGGGTTGTTAGAACGATACCTCCTTGGGAGGAGGATACCGTTCGGGTACCCAAGGAGATTTCCCAAAGGGTAGAGATCTGACTTTATCCCAAAGTTACGAAACCTTTATTTGCCGTCTGCGTTGATTTCCTACTTTCTCATTTTTGGGTTATAGAGGAAGGGAGAGGAAAGGGTGCGGTAGGATTGATCTTGGGAAGCAACAGAGAAGAATCTCAGAGAGGCAGAAGCCGGAAGATCTAGTGGATGCAATACTCGAGGCCTCATATCAACCGTGCCACAATCTGCTATACTAGGAGGTGAGTAATATTTTTAAATATACAGAGAAATATGGGATTATTGTTTGTTTCACTAGTAATGATTATACTTAAAAGGACTAAGGGAATGGAATCTGATCAATCACTGACAAATGAAAGAGCGTTCCATTCTCTTCTAGGTTGTAGGATCTGGGGGTGGGGGGTTTTGACCAGAATATGTAATCCTCAAATCAAATTTGTAGTTAGATAGTGAATAATTTCTTGGATTGATGTGAGGATGAAGTCTTGCCTGTTAATAAACAAAAGGTTAATATTCCATACCAGAGAAGATAGTCTGATGGAGATCCAAGTCAGAAAATATGGAATTTCTACAAAGTCAACAAAGACAAATTCTGTCGATTGGGATAGTGGGACCATGTGGCCCACTAGATCACGCATTTGTCCCAGGGATCTGAAAGCAAACCCTTGGGTGACCACAGTGGAGATGGACTCATTTGGACTGGGCCCCATCTGACCCTCATCTGGAATCTAAAAACCTCGGCATCGGCACTTTTGGGGATTCTTCGTAGATTGGGTTGCGGGACCCACTGGTTCACCTGATCAGAGATCAGGACCAGTCATCAACTTGGTCCCTGATGGGCGACCAAGGTGGACCAGGTCCCAGGTGAGTTGGACCATGGAGGGCCCACCATCTGAGCACTCATTGCCTGGGCGCATGAAACCTATTACTGGTTGCTGTTGACAGTATTGTTTACTGTCGGATTTCTGGAATTTCTCTTCTATGATGTAATGTGATAGAATCAATAAATTCATGTTGTTGTGGTTAATCCAGCCCTTGAAACAAGTTCAGAGAAATGAATTATAGGGAAGAAGAAGAATTTCAGACCTACTGTGGCCATACATTTCAAAATCGTTAAGACTTGTGGGACCCACTGATCCACCTAATCAATGATCAGAACCAGCCATCTGCCTGGTCCCTCATGGGCGACCAAGATGGCCCTGGACCCATGTGGATCTGGCCACTAGGGACCCACCGTTTTCTTTCCTCCATAGTGTTGGGCGTGAGACCCATCTTTCTGAAAGTGACGATACAGTGCTAATCATTTTCTTTTATATATGCTGTGTTGTATCTTTTAGTATGGTGACCTGGGGGTGTATGAGAAAGTGTAGACCCACTTATGCTATAGAACTTAGAGTTCAGTTAAATCATTTACCATGCCTTGAGTTTCTGGAAATTAGGAAAAGGACCCTGGTTATTCCAGAATTTCCCAAGGCCCCTTATTTATGATTATTATGTATAGAAATTTCCATTTAAACCCTATGTTAATCCAGAATTTATAAACTGATTATTACCATCCCAGATTTTGTTATGGGTCTGTAATTTTAGTGTGGACCCCTGATTGAATTATATAACTTGGAGTTGTATATTATAGGCATATGTTTAGTGAACTCGAATCATGTTTCGGGGTTATGAAATAAATATCTCCGTCAATGGGACAATTCTTTACCCGACAGAAATTCCTTATATATGATTGGACTTGTAATGAGGACTTAGAATTTAAAGATATCAGGGTAGTGCCATATAGGCGGGTACTAAATTTTGAATTGGAGTGGGGCACATATATAAGCCCGATTATGTGGAACTGGCCCTATATCAAAACAATTAGTGTATATAGTTCTATGATAGTTATACTGCATGCATAATGAACATAAAAGAACTATTGAACACTTCCTAATGAATTTAGAGCATTTTAATATGAACACTATATGAGACAACAGCATGGTATTTGAAACATCATAAGGACCTTACTATGGATATTGATTTAATTAGTGAACCTCTGTGGGCATGGAGAGATACGGTGGACAGGGATTGAACCAAGCTCCTAAGGGAGAGTTTTGATTAACTTATGGAAAGGACTTCCTTATTGGAAGGGACTGAAATACTGAAACTCTTATAATAGAGTTCTATTGTATTATAAGGACCCATAATTGGGAATATTGAACTTACCAATGCTAAGAGATGAATATGAAATCTCATTAAATAATAAGAAATGCTATAGGACATCTGTTATCATCTCATAGGTTTCCTCTTATTAGTTCTGTATTGAATTATGTTATTAAGTGACTCGTGTATTTAAAATATTGCTCACCAGTTTTCTGACAAGTGGTTTGCCCCACTTCAGGTACGGGTCACTTAGGGGAGCTTGGCAACGATGGGGATCAGCCATTGGACTTCAATTTGCGTGGCTAATGAGAGAACGTCACAATCATATTGGAATTGAAATTAGAATTTTAGAGATGAATTATTCTTTTCAATAAGGATGAACTTGGTTTTCTTTATGAATTAGGGATTTTTTATTATTAGACTTGTTATCACTTTCCATCTATTTAATTGATCTATTAAACAAATTAGAAGCATTGCTCAATTCTTTGTCATAATTTGATTTATGTGGTGATTTTGACCTTACTTAAAGTAATGTCCGGAATCTGATGAGCTCCAAGCATCGGGGCGTTACAAAGTGGTATCAGAGCATGGTCTTGGCCAATATAAAAGACTTAGCAACTCCTAGGATACGTTGTGAGGACGTTGTAAAGGGGAGATTAGTACGATTGAAGCTTATTCTCCGTGATTGTGTGCTAAGTTGTGAATCTTTTTGTAGGGAAAGGAATATGAACCAGCAGGAGAACTTTCAGAACGCCAATGATGACCAGAACGAGAATGCGAACCTAAATGGCAATCAGGGAATTAACCCTCACCTTATCAAGGGCTAAGCTGAACTACCAGAATATGCTCGACAGATGTTCACATCATTCATGATAGCTTACAGTCAGGTACAGGAGCAGATCGCAGCCTTGGCAGCACGTCAGGGTGGGAACAACGATGTGCACGCAGGCCATAGTGGAGAAGGAGGCGGAAATGTTCCTAGAGGCAGAGACGGAGAAAAAGACACCTTATACAAATGGTTCAACGAATTCCGACCCAGGTACTTTGATGAAACCACCAATCCTTGGGATGCTAACAAATGGGTGGAACACATGGAAGGGATATTCGAAGTGATGGGGTATTCGGGCCGACAGAAAGCAGTTTTGGCCACTTTCAAGCTTGAAGGAGATGCAAAAGAGTGGTGGAAGGCCGCTAAGAAAACCTTCGAAGGTCCGGAAAATGAAATCACCTGGGCATTCTTTAAGAAAGAGTTCATACTGAAATTTATTCCGGAGCATATCAGAGAAAGAAAGAAGAGGGAATTCCAGACTTTGGTGCAAGGGGATATGACCGTAGCAAAGTACTCTAACAAATTTACAGAGTTGTCTCACTTTGCAAAAGAATTGGTAGCCACTGATGCAATGAAGCGTAATAAATTCATCAAGGGGTTACGACTAGATATCAAGAAGGATGTGAAACTGGGTGAACCTACTACCTTTGCAGCTGCTTTAAAAAGAGCCTTTGTATCGGAAGAAACGACCACTGAAATGAACGGGACACTCTCGACTAGGACAACGGGAACCAAGAGGGACTATCAGAGTAATCGTGCGCCACCAAAGAAGCAGAAACTGGATAAAAGGATAAAATGCCAAGGACGTGGAAGAACTCATAGCACAGAGGAATGCCATTGGTCTATAGGCGCGTCTTTTCATTGTGGTCAAGTTGGCCATCTTATCAAAGATTGTCCCAAAGAACATGATAAGGATAGACGTCAGCGACGAGAACAACCACCACGGCAGAATCAGCAGCAAGGGTACCAAGAAAATCCCCGCCCGACGAATCAGCAGGACCGCCGACAAGGAATCATTTACAATGCTCCCGAACCAGCAGAACCAGCCAAGGTGGACCACCTAACCAGCCTCAAGGGCAGAATTTAATCGTGGGCCAATCATGGCGGGCATCAGAGGGACAACAACCCAATGCTAGGCTCTTTGCCCATTACGTAGCAGAAAGCTCAGGCTTGCAATTAATGTTGTGGAGGGTATGATTCTAATTTTCCAATGTTAAAGCTTATACTTTATTTGATTTCTGGCTCTAGTGTCACATACTTTTGCTCCCAAAAATGATCAAGCCACCCTCTACACTAGATCAAACATTTATAGTATCAACCCCCACTAGAGAACACATGAGCACTTGCACTGTATTTCACGATTGTCCACTAATCATCGGGGAAACCAATATGCCAATTAACCTAATATTGTTACCTATGAATGATTTCGACATCATCCTTGGAATGGATTGGCTAGCAAAGTATAGAGCGGTGCTGGACTGTTTTAACAAACTGGTCCGCTTTAATCTAGAAGGGTTCGATGATGTGTGTATAATTGGAAGGAGAAGGTCAGTACACACGGCAGTCTTCTCAGCAATTAAGGCTTGTAAATTGTTGAAGAGTGGATGTGATGGATACCTAGCCTTCGTTTCATAAGAAAAGCAGAAGCCTAAGCTGGAAGATACTTCCATAGTTAGAGAATTTCCTGATGTATTTCAAGATGACCTACCCGGTCTACCACCCGTTAGGGAAGTGGACTTTGCTATAGAATTGGTATCAAGAACTCCGCCAATTTCTAAAGCTCCATACCGAATGGCACCTGCCGAATTGAAAGAACTCAAAGATCAATTGCAGGAGTTACTGGAAAAATGATTCATCAGACCCAGCGTATCCCTATGGGGAGCGCCAGTCTTATTCATTAAGAAGAAGGATGGGTCCTTGCGAATGTGTATTGACTATCATCAGTTGAATCAGGTTACCATCAAGATTAAGTACCCGCTCTCACGTATTGATGAACTGTTTGATCAGCTACAGGGTGCGAAATATTTCTCAAAGATTGACCTCAGATCGGGATACCATTAGCTAAGGGTAAGAGAAGAACATATACCTAGAACAGCCTTTCGGACTAGGTACGGACATTATGAGTTCTTGGTAATGCCTTTTGGGCTAACCAATGCGCCGGCGGTGTTCATGGCGCTTATGAATCAGATTTTCAAGCCCTACCTGGATCAGTTCGTTGTGGTATTCATTGATGATATACTTATCTATTCCAAGTCATTGGAAGAACATGGGGACCATTTGTGCACTTCTCTTAATTTGCTGAGAGAAAACCAGCTTTATGCTAAACTGAGTAAGTGTGACTTCTGGCTAGAACAGGTAAGCTTCTTGGGCCACATCATCTCAGGTGAAGGGTTTTCTGTGGATTCCAGCAAGATCGAAGCTATTTCAAATTGGAAGAGACTGGCGACTGCATCTGAAATCCGTAGTTTTCTGGGGTTAGCCGGTTACTACAGAAGATTTGTGTAAGGTTTTTCCTCTATAGCAGGTCCTTTGACCAGACTCACTCAGAAGAATTATGCCGTTCATTTGGAATGATAAATGTGAAGCAAGTTTCCAGATGCTAAAAGATAAACTAACTACAATTCCAATTTTAGCGCTTCCTTTTGGCAGCGGAGGTTTTGTGATTTTCTATGTTGCATCACTGCATGGTTTAGGATGCGTGCTTATGCAACACGGCAGGGTGATTGCCTATGCATCCAGACAGCTGAAGTCACATGAACAGAATTATGCTACACATGACCTAGAATTGGGTGCAGTTGTCTTTGCACTCAAGAGTTGGCGGCACTATTTGTATGGTGAGGAATTTGAGGTATATACAGATCATAAGAGCTTGAAATATGTGTTCTCGCAAAAAAAAATTGAATCTACGACGAAGGAGATGGATGGAATTCCTGAAGGATTATGACTTCTCTATATATTACCATCCGGGTAAGGCAAATGTGGTTGTTGATGCTCTAAGCAGGAAATTTGCTCAGATGGCTTCATTAAAAGCTAAGAAGAGGTTGATGGAAGAGATCGAGGACTTGGATGTAAACCTTTGGTCGATCAATAATAAGGTGATGTTGGGGAGTTTCAGAGTCCAGCCCGAGTTGATTCAAAGGGTCAAAGATCGCCAGAGAGATGATCTGGCATTAATGGAGATATTCAATAAGATGGATAACAAACCAAACGTTTTCATCACCAATGATACAATGTACTTCAGGAATAGGCTTTGTGTTCCAAACATCCCAGAAATCAAAGATGAAATTATGAAGGAGGCACATTGCACTCGCTACACCATCCACCCAGGAAGTACAAAAATGTACCAAAATTCGAAAATAAGATTTTGGTGGGTCAGCATGAAAAATGACGTTGCAGAATTTGTGGGCAGGTGCTTTACCTGTTAGCAAGTAAAAGCCAATCATAGGAAGCCAGGAGGGCTGCTTCAGCCATTACCGATACCTGAATGGAAATGGGAACATATCTCAATGGACTTTGTGTCAAGTTTTCCAAAGACAGCTAGACATAATGAAATTATTTGGGTAATTGTGGATCGGTTGACAAAATCGGCACATTTCATCCCCATTAGAAATAGAACATCTATGGAGTACTTGGCACAAAGGTATGTGAAGGAGATTGTGAGATTGCATGGGTTACCTGCTTCTATTGTATCGGATATGGATACGAGGTTCGTATCGAATTTCTGAAAGAAACTGCAAGCTACTATGGGTACAAGGTTGAGTTTCAGTACAGCATATCATCCGCAAACCGATGGGCAAACAGAAAGAACAAATAAGACTCTTGAAGACATGCTGAGAGCATGTGCTTTGGACTTTAAGGACAGTTGGGATGAACAGTTGGCACTTTGTTGAGTTCGCTTATAATAACAGCTATCATTCAAGTATCAAAATGGCACCGTTCGAAGCACTTTTTGGTCAAAACTGCCGATCCCCATTTTGCTGGGAGGAGGTCGGTGATGGGAGAGTGCTTGGTCCCGATTGGGTTCAGACTTCCACCGCCAATATCAAGAAGATCAGGGACAGAATGAGGAAAGCTCAGAGTAGATAAAAAAGTTATGCGAACAATCGCCGGAGAGAACTGGAATTTGTTGTGGGTGATTGCGTTTTTCGTAAGGTTTCTCCTTAAGGGAGTTATGCGTTTTGGCAAGAATGGAAAATTGAGCCCACGGTATGTTGGACCATTTGAAATCATTGGACGTGTCAACAATGGTAACGCATATGCCCTTGGATTACCGCCCCAACTAGCTGGAGTGCACAATGTGTTTCACATGTCCATGCTCAAGAAATATCAGCCCGACCCTTCTCATGTAATAGACTATGAATCGATTCAGATGCAGCCAGATTTATCTTATGAGGAGCGGCCGGTGAGGATTTTAGAAACCAAAGATAGAACTATGCGGCGCAGGATAGTGAAACTGGTCAAAGTTTTGTAGGAACATCATAACCAACTTAAGTCTACCCGGGAGGCAACAGACGAAGTCCATAAGCAGTACCCCCACCTCTTTCCACCAGGTATGTATTGAATTTGGACGACCAAATTTCCTAAGGTGAGGAGTATGTAATAACCTGGGCCAAATAAGGCCCAGATTCGTCCAACCCATAAGGTTTTGGGATGGTTGGATTGCATTAGTTGTTTCTAGCCTTTGTTGTTAGGTTGTTAGAACGATACCTCCTTGGGAGGAGGATACCGTTCGGGTACCCAGGGAGATTTCCCAAAGGGTAGAGATCTGACTTTATCCCAAAGTAACGAAATCTTTATTTGCCTTCTGCTTTGATTTCCTACTTTCTCATTTTTGGGTTATAGAGGAAGGGAGAGGAAAGGGTGCAGAAGGATTGATCTTGGGAAACAACAAAGAAGAATCTCAGGGAGGCAGAAGCCGGAAGATCTAGTGGATGCAATACTCGAGGCCTTATATCAACCGTGCCACAATCTGCTATACTAGGAGGTTAGTAATATTTCTAAATATACAGAGAATTATGGGATTATTGTTTGTTTTCACTAGTAATGTTATACTCAAAAGGACCTAAGGGAATGGTGACAAATGAAGAGAGTTCCATTCTCTTCCTGGTAAGAGGATCGGGGGGGCGGGGGGGGGGGGGGGGGGGGGGGATTTGTAGTTAGATAGTGAATAATTTCTTGGATTGATGTGAGGATGAAGTCTTACCTGTTAATAAACAACAGGTTAATATTCCATACCAGAGAAGATAGTCTGATGGAGATCCAAGTCAGAAATATGGAATTTTCTAACAAAGTCGACAAAGACAAATTCTGTCGATTGGGATAGTGGGACCATGTGGCCCACTCGATCACGCATCTGTCCCAGGGATCTGAAAGCAGACCCTTGGGCGACCACAGTGGAGATGGACTCATTTGGACTGGGCCCCATCTGACCCTCATCTGGAATCTAAAAACCTCGGCATCGGCACTTTTGGGGATTTTTGGGTTTTTGGAGATTGAGTTGTGGGACCCACTGGTTCACCTGATCAGAGATCAGGACCAGTCATCAACTTGGTCCCTGATGGGTGACCAAGGTGGACCAGGTCCCAGGTGAGTTGGACCATGGAGGGCCCACCATCTGAGCACTCATTGCCTAGGCGCATGAAACCTGTTACTGGTTGCTGTTGACAGTATTGTTTCCTGTCTGGATTTCTGGAATTTCTCTTTTATGATGTAATATGATAGAATCAATAAATTCATGTTGTTGTGATTAATCCAGCCCTTGAAAGTTGAAACAAGTTTCAGAGAAATGAATAATAGGGAAGAAGAAGAATTTCAGACCGACTGTGGCCATACATTTCAAAATCATTAAGACTTGTGGGACCTACTGATCCACTTGATCAATGATCAGGATCAGCCATCTGCCTGGTCCCTCATGGGCGACCAGGATGGCCCTGGACCCATGTGGATCTGGCCACTAGGGACCCACCGTTTTCTTTCCTCCATAGTGTTAGGCGTCAGACCCATCTTTCTGAAAGTGACGATACAGTGCTAATCATTCTCTTTTATATATGCTGTGTTGTATCTTTTAGTACGGTGACCTGGGGGTGTATGGGAAAGTGTAGACCCACTTATGTTACAGAACTTAGAGTTCTGTTAAATCATTTACCAAGCCTTGAGTTTCTAGAAATTAGGAAAAGGACCCTGGTTATTCCAGAATTTCCCAAGACCCCTTATTTATAATTATTATATATAGAAATTTCCATTTAAATCCTATGTTAATCCAGAATTTATAAACTAATTATTACCATCACAGATTTTGTTATGGGCCTGTAATTTTAGTGTGGACCCTGATTGAATTATATAACTTAGAGTTGTATATTATAGGCATATGTTTAGTGAACTCGAATCATGTTTCAAGGTTATGAAATAAATATCTCCGTCAATGGGACAATTCTTTAAACCAAACCAAACCAAACCAAGCATTTTCCCACTAGGTGGGGTCGGCTATATGGATTTGACGACGCCAATCAAATCTGTTTAGGGCCATGTCCTCCATTAGATCCATATAGGCAAGGTCATGTTTAATAGTTTCTTTCCTACTTCTCTTGGGTCTCCCTCTCCCTCTCCTACTCCTGGCAATCTCCATACTTTCACACCTTTTAACAGGTGCCTCCGTTGAACGCCTTCTAACATGGCCGAACCATCTCAGTCGATTTTCTCTCATTTTATCTCAAATCGGTTGCTATTCCTACTTTGCCCTTAGTCTCCTCATTCCTAATCCTATCTCTCCTTGTGATCCCGCACATCCATCTTAGCATTCTCATCTCCGCAACTTCCATCTTCTTGACATGAGCAATGGGACAATTCTTTAACTGACAGAAATTCCTTAGATATGATTGGACTTTTAATGAGGACTTAGAATTTAAAGATATCAGTGTAGTGCCATATAGGCGGGTACTAAATTTTGAATTGGAGTGGGGCACATATATAGCCCGATTATGTGGAACTAGCCCTATATCAAAACAATTAGTGTATATAGTTCTATGATAGTTATACTGCATGCATAATGAACATAAAAGAACTATTGAACACTTCCTAATGAATTTAGAGCATTTTAATATGAACACTATATGAGACAACAGCATGGTATTTGAAACATCGTAAGGACCTTACTCTGAATATTGATTTAATTAGTGAACCCTCTGTGGGCATGGAGAGATAAGGTGGACAGGGATTGAATCAATGATTATTGAACCAAGCTCCTAAGGGAGGGTTTTGATTAACTTATGGAAAGGACTTCCCTATAGGAAGGGACTGAAACACTGAAACTCTTATAATAGAGTTCTATTGTATTATAAGGACCCATAATTGGGAATATTGAACTTACCAATGCTAAGAGATGAATATGAAATCTCATTATATAATAAGAAATGCTATAAGACATCTGTTATCATCTCATGGGTTTCCTCTTATTAGTTCTGTATTGAATTATGTTATTAAGTGACTCGTGAATTTAAAATATTGCTCACCAGTTTTCTGACAAGTGGTTTGCCCCACTTCAGGTACGGGTCACTTGGGGGAGCTTGGCAACGATGGGGATCAGCCATTGGACTTCAATTTGCGTGGGTGCTGAGAGAACGTCACAATCATATTGGAATTGAAATTAGAATTTTAGAGATGGATTATTCTTTTCAATAAGGATGAACTTGGTTTCTTTATGAATTAGGGATTTTTTTATTATTAGACTTGTTATCACTTTCCATCTATTTTAATTGATCTATTAAACAAATTAGAAGCATTGCTCAATTCTTGTCATAATTTGATTTATGTGGTGATTTTTGACCTTACTTAAAGTAATGTCCCGGAATCTGATGAGCTCCAGGCATCGGGGCGTTACAATAATCCTACTTATTTGCTTGGAGAACATTTTGGGAAAAGACAAGGGATGATTAAGAAGTCAAGTAAAGTGCTGACCATCTTTGCTTCTTTTCTGAGAAACTTCCATATAAGAGTCAAGGAAAAGCACAGTGCAATATTACCATGAAAGTCTTTACCCATGATCCTCCCATAGTGAATATTCCAGCCACATCTATAAAGGTGGCCCCCGCATACCATGGTGGGAAATATAATGTCCCATGATGGACCACGTGTTTGCATCTGCCCTACATCCCTGACAAGATCCTGTAGCACAGTTGGTAGGTGCTAATTTTGGCAACCACGAGGTTGTTGGTTAGAGTCAGGTTACCATTCAAAGGAAAAGAGGCCGTGGAACCCATGTGCCACAATAGGTCCCCTGAGCCAAGATGGATCCCCATAGCAAGGTGAGCCCACATGTTTGTGGAGCACAGGATATCAGATACCAGTGAACTGATCATGTATACAAGAAAGTCCACCAAAAAGCAGAAATTCAAAAACCTACAGGTGGAACCTTTTTCTTGCGACTTTTGATCAGTTGAAACCCTCTTCAACACTCAACAGTGTTATTTTCTTTCTTTTTTTAAGGTTTAACCCTATGCAGCACTTACCAAATCCAAATTGCTGAAATAATAAAATGGTTCTGTAGAATGGTTGTGATGTGAAGAGTAAGGTTCAAGCAATCCTAGAAGGCTAGAACAACTCATAATTTAAATTTAACAATCAAAACAACAACAACAACATACGCCTAATAGGAAGAGAAACAAAAAGGGAAAGGAAAATCCTAATGGATTCAAAATTTCAAGGAAAAAGAAAAGAACATCCAGAAATACAATAAGTGGTGCATTATGAATTACCATAGAAACTTCAAATTTAAGAATTAAATTCTCAAACCTAATACAGTACCAGAGGAATGAGGAACCTGAGAGACAAGCGGAAAATAGTGGTTTACAAAGACAAGCAATGTGCATAATACACTATCGAGCATTGCTTGGTAACAAACTAGTAAAAGTGGAAGCACGCACTCAGAAGATTGGGGTGTGAGTTGGTTAATCCATTAATCTTTGGGAATATATTGTCTTCAAACTTAAAGAATCAAGTCATTTTGAACTAGTGTGTACAAATGAGATAATGTTTCTTACAGCTCAGACAATTTCTGTTATCCATAGAAGACCATCAATTCAATTCATAATCCGTTGGATGGCTAGAAAGACTGATACTTTTTGTAGATCTTGGTCAATCCATGGTATAGCAGGCTTCCTGGACAATTCCAATCACCAGTGCACATGAAGCAATTCACAGATGATGAGTTGATTTTGAGGAACAATGAAGTTATAGTTTGAGAAAACAGTCAAGAAACTGAAATTTCTTCGTACTTTAAGGGGGGAGAAAAACAGTTTAAGCAGAGAGAAATTGGCATAATATATATTTGTGTGTGCATATCAAAAGCGGAAAAATCCTGAAAGAAACATTCCTATAGTTAGGTGCCAGCCTTCCTCACAGGAATGATACTAATTCCTAACACTCTTACCAATGGCCTAGAAAAGTATGGTAAACATAAACACGGGATGACAATAATCTGAAGTAAGTGTTTGAGTTAGATATAACTAGTAGAATCAATACAACGTGAACAAAGTGAAGACAAGCTAGCGGAGTGTTAAGCAACCAACGGGTGCCACTTCGACTGTAGGAGCCATCAGAACCAAAGACTTCCAATGGTTACTTAATCAGCAACCAAGTATGGGAGAAATTGATAGGCTATACTGGACTCAAATAACAGAAGTTGGGTTTTACGTGTCCAATGAGTCTAAGACTCATAAAGCGGAGAGGTCTTGTGTACAACACCTACCTTCGTTGGCCACCTCCCATTATTTTACTTGGTGCCTGTGGATAGGAGGGTTTGAATGTGCCCCTAGGGACTAGTTCTCGGCTGTCCAAAATCAAGTGTCCCTCGGCTCAGGGCCAAAGGCTCTTGGGCAGGGCTGGGCTGGGCTGGGCAAGAAATACCCTGGTTATAAAAAAAAAAAAAGAGTCTTAAGACTCTAAATGAGTCTGAGGTGAAGACCCTCACGATGGGCATTTCATTGGTGTTTAAGAGAAAATTCAACACCTGTGAGGTGGGGTGGATTCAACTAATGCAATGAAAAGGCACAATTCTGATGGATAGTAATTGGTATACTTCGATACTTATATTCGGGTTGAAAAACAAATCAGAGAAATGATGTGTAAGCTAAGGACGGAAGGTGGAAAATATCTCCCTAGCATCCCCCCTTCTCCCCTAATTGTGGTTCCTTGTCCTTGCTACTCTATTAATAAAATATCCATGACCGATATTGGGAGATTTTGGGATACCACCGATGGTAGTGCCCTCCACATCAATGGTTGCTGGATACTCAAATATGGATGACGCGACAGACTAGAATGCAGGCAAAATGGGATCTATAATTTCCATTCAATCACAGGGTTGCGTGCATTTCAAAGCTGAACATTACAAAATGGTCCAGTGTTGGATACCTTAAAAAATAGCCTGAAATCTTTCCCAATCGTGATATCATGTGCCATGAGCAGAACATAGTTAATTTTAACACGAAAGGAAGCAGCAGCATTGTTAACCATCTCCTCTGACAACACCAGTTCTGGTAATGGTCGAAGCTGTCTGCTCATATAAAATCAAAATCAAAGATGTTAAAAACACAAAATGCTTAACAGAAATAATATTGTTCAAGAGTTTGGAACCAAGAGGCATGAAAGGCTCAGGCTTACTTATTTAGAAGGACAGCACTGTTGGCTCGAACAAACTGGAATACTATTAAAATCAACAGTATGTCTGAAGAAATTGATAAGAATGATAACCCTGACCGCTCATATAAGAGCCATGCAACAGTTGCAACAACAATAATGCCAAAAGATATGCTTCGGCGTTTCCACAAGATAACATCAGCAGCTGATGGATCATGTCAAACCCAATACAGAGGAAAAATAAAAAAAGTGAAATCAAAATGGTAAGTCAAAAACCTTTTAGATATATATAAGCTAAAAACGCATATAGAAAAGAACATAAGCTCAACAGACTCTCCTAATTTTCAAGATTCATATCAAATTTCAGTCTCCCTTCATGTTTACAGAATCCGGGAATTAAGAGTGCTCATGCAAAGACAGAAAAGACTGTTGCATTGTTACCTTTTCCTCCTCCCATTATCTGCCGAATTGACCTTTGGCGATCAAACAAACGATAGCCAGAATCAACAGCGGTTGAAGAACTACAATGCTCAGGTGATCTCTCCCTCCCAGCATCACCACTGTCCTCAATGTTACACAGATCTTGTGTATTATCCATCACTACACTGGAAGACCAATGAAAGGAACAGAGCTAAGTACATGGAGGAAAAAACCCTAACCAAATGTATTAACCTGCAATCCTTTGAAGTAGGGTCCACATGCGACCACATCAATTTCTGCATGAAGGAATACAATGATTGATTTGCGTAGGACACAAACTGCACAATATCTCATGTGACCAAAGTAACAAATGCTGCTATTTCCATTAGTAACCTTTGGCTTCTTTTTTTTTTTTTTTTGATAAATACCAGACTCATAGTTCCATAAGAGTCTATATTAGTAAATGGCTTTGATAGTTGGAGACGCTTAAGAAGGCGCTACAAATAGCATTACATTTTTTTATTGATTTCCTTTTTGGGTACAAGTGGCACTAGTTTTCTGACAAATCTGAGTCTTCTTTCTTAGTTATGTGAATCTTTTATCCCTTTTTCTGATATAAGCGTCCCAGTTTCAAAGGAAAAAAAGTTTCCCAATGTAGGAAACATACATAAGGACCATAGGAATCCCAACACGCCAACACATTCATATAGACATATAGACAATTAATGACAGTTGAAATTGTATTTTTCCATCAACAACAAAAACCCATTGTGTAAGAAGTGTTCAGCATCAAAAAATCTAAATACAACAAGAATCTATATTGGTGGATACCACAAAAAAAGAAGCTGTCCTTCACTCACACTTAACCGCGAATCACACGTACCAGTGATAAACTCTTCATAGATGAGTATGAATCTCCCCACACCATGTGATGCAGTCCTAGGATTAGGATGCAGGTGCTAGGGCACAATTAGGGTTCCCAGGGAACAATCACACGAGGAAGAAACAGTCTTCAACGATAAATCTTCTATTAACTCAATTCTCTCTGAGATTACCAATCTCTACAATGTCATATTTATAAAAAAAAGAAACTTAAGGGCTAAGAAAGCAATCTAAACCAAACTAGGAAACCAAATAATAATTAGAAACTAATCCTAATTATACTCTTGCTAAAATAAAACTAATAATAATTAAAATTAGAATTTCATGGGTCCCATATGTGGCCCACGAGTCTTGTCATAATGATATGGTATTGCTGCTGCATCATTCTCCCCAGGTTGGAAAAGAGTTCGACCTCGAACTCGGCTTTTCTTCTTGATGTTACTTCTGTAGATAGTGTGCACGTGAAGCGCATCCTTGGTGAGACGAGAACTTGACCCTTGCTTTGGTGGTGTCGGCTTCATAGGACGGATTGTAACTTGCGTTTCACCATGCATGAATGTGTATGTGTTGTCACGCATGCCATTAGTTCCATTTTTGTCATACATCCATGGACGACCCAACAAGATATCACAAATATCCATGGGTACCACATTACACCAAATAGTATCTGTATAAGCTGCACCAATGGAAAAGGTAACTGGACATGCATATCGGACTTGCACTTCATCACTGTCATTAACCATCTAGCAAAATAAGGACGATGATGCTTCCGAACTCTCAGCTGTAAGCGATCCACAAAAGCTTGGGATATAATATTCTGACAACTGCCTCCATCAATGACTATCGTGCATTCCTGGCCATTGACTGTTCCTTTGGAGCGGAAAATATTATCTCGTAACCACTGTCGTCGTAGTAGTTGAGGGAGCATCGGTGATGACCATGAGAGATTCACCTTCAACTGCATTGTAAATCTCTAATTCTCCTGTCTCAGCTGCAACCTCTTTTTCTTTAGAATCATCTGGGACATCATTCTCATCATTTTCATTCTCAATGAAGTGGATGCGTTTGGGACATTCCCCTTGCACGATGCCCCTTGTTGGTGACAATTAAAGCAGGTGATCCTATTTTGACCTTCGGGTTTGGTGAATTCTTTCTCTGAGGAATCACTCGGGCTTAGAAACTGCAATTGAAGAATTCTTCTGCATAACCCATTTAGAGGCATTAAGTTTTCTGGCTTGATGATGTTGCAATTCCCACAGCTTTGATAGCATGCTAAACAATCTCATCAACATTCTCAAAATGCTTGAATGTGAGGATATCTTGTATGTCAAGCGTCACCCCAATAAAAGTATCTGTCAACTAATACATCCTCATCTTCATTCAAACCACAACGAGCTTGCATTAGTCATAAATTCCTCAGAATACTCGACAACTGTCTTAGATCCTTGTTTCAAGTATTGAAAACGTGAACGCAGATCTCTGGAGTAATTGACAGGCAAGAATTTTTGCTTTAACAAATTTTTTCATCTCAGCCCACGTGTCAACAGGGTCAATTTGTTGGTATTTCTCTTCTTTTGCAACTCGGCCTACCATATCGCAGCATAATTGTGAAATCGAGTTGACACCAGTGTTAATCTTATGACCATCCGTCATTGGTTTATGTGCAAAATATTTTCAACGCACACAAACCAATCCAAGAATTCATCTGGTATCAATTTCCCATCATATTCGGGAATCACAAGTTTAATACCCAAATCACGATCAACGTTGACTACATGTGGATCTCGTTGATTTCGATGAGGTCCTCCATCATCGCAATGATTATCATCACGCACAATTAGTTTCAAATGGTTAATCAGGTTTCAATCCGTTCAAGAATCGCTTGCATTTGAACTTGCATTTGAGCCATCGTTGCGGATATTTGATAACAGTTACCGACAATTGCGCAACAGTTCCCCTCAAATCATCATCATTGTAAGAGGAAGACTCCGCGTCAATCAATTTCTTGGGAGGCATTTTTGTTAATGCAGAGTTAAAATATGTGACTGACCTGATGTGTAGATCTGATTTCACAATCACGCTGTCGAAAAACGGATCTGAATTCTGACGGCGGATGGCTGTGATATTGCGAAAACAAGATCCAACGGTTGATCTTGGTCAAATCTTGGCACTTGATCAGATGTGCTGATGTAGAGATGATGTCAGCACAACGTGACTGGGCTTCAAACAGAGATGGACCTCAAACAAGACGGGCAATCTTGAATTAGGCCTGGAAGTGACGTGGCCCAAATCCTGATGGGGCCCAAGTGGCTGGCACGTGTGTACGCTTCTTCACGGGTTTTATGTAGAAAGGAAAGAAAAGGCTGAAGTAGTTCAGTGCTGAAGAGAGAAGGGTTTTGAAAACCCCTTGCTGCTTTACGCTCCAACGATTCGAAGGGGAGATGGCGATGACTTGGATCTCGGCGCTGGCATGCGACGATGAAGGTGAGGACGACGCGACGACAGTGAGGGCGGCGCGACGGCGAGGACGATGGCGAGCTACTGGTGCACGGTACACTTCTTTCTCCTTCTTTCTTCTTTCTTTTTTTTTTTTTTTTTTTCTCTGGGCAAGGGCTTTCTGGGTAAGTGGAAGGCGAGCAGTGGAGACGATGGGGAGGCTAAGACGGTCGGCAGGGGTCAACGGCACTCCACTTTTGTGTAGAAGGAGAGATGACCGTAGAGGTGTGTCGCAGGAAGGGAAGGTATGGATGGGTTCCGAGGGGTGCTAGGTTGCGGTTTGGCGTTTGGGCGTTGCGAGCAGGGAAGTGGGTCGGGCCTCGGTTAGGGATGGGGTTCTGTCAGGGATTGCTGGGATTTGGGGTTCGGTGTGACTGTGCAATGAGGGAATTGTGATGGAGTGGGGCTGGGTTCTGGGATTTACGGAGATGAGATGTGTTGCAAGGATTCAGGAATGGTTCTGGAAGGTCTCGATTGGATGTGGAAGGTTGGAATTGGGAACGATGATGGCTATGGGATGATGAGTGGAAGGAGGGATAGGGGTAATCACGCCAACGATCGGGATCGTTGGGCTCTGATACCAATTGATGCAGTCCTAGGATTAGGATGCAGGTGATGGGGCACAATTAGGGTTACCAGGGAACAATCACATGAGGAAGAAACAGTCTTCAACGATAAATCTTTCTATTAACTCAATTCTCTCTGAGATTACCAATCTCTACAATGTCATATTTATAGAAAAGAAACTTAAGGGCTAAGAAAGCAATCTAAACCAAACTAGGAAACCAAAATAATAATTAGAAACTAATCCTAATTATACTCTTGCTAAAATAAAACTAATAATAATTAAAATTAGAATTTCATGGGTCCCATATGTGGCCCACGAGTCTTATCATAATGATATGGTATTGCTGCTGCATCACCATGTTAGGCCAATTCATATGCATCACTTTCTTTGATTTCAAAAGGACATAAACAAATGATGCTAACATTTAATTACAAATATCCTTATACCTCCCTCACAAGGAATGTCATCTCCATGGAGCCAACTTTTCCTTTTTAGCCCCTGTTTTTACATTAGAAAAATCCCCCTCAATGACTAGTTTACACCCCAAGAATCCTCTCTGAAAATCTCAAAGCCTCTTGCACTGCCAAAATTTCCGCCATACTTAACTCCTTCAACACCCCATCAAACGATGCATTTATGCAACACTGGGAGTCCACAGTGTCATGTTACAACAATTCCTACCTACTCCCATAGTTAATGGTTTTTTCACTCAACTGAGGAAAAAAAATATCAATTTCTTCCTCTTTTTGCACAGAAAAGAACAGCACTAACCGCAAAAGGTCAGCAAGCATATAAATGGGAAGCTTTCTCTTTATACCAAGGAATCCTATGCCTAGTGTTGCACAAATGCATCCAAAATGACAAGTGAAATCCCTCTCCCGCGAGTTATTTCTCAACAACCCTCCAATTCCTACAGGAATGTTTCCACTACATTTTCACATTCCACATACTACATTGAAGCACCCAATTAGCCAAAAATACCTGAACAGGCCAAACCTAACAAACCTGAGAAAACCCAGAATTTTTCAAGAATCTCCTGTCAATAGTTCCGCTGCTATCATCCAATTAACATCATAAAAAAAACTAAAATCTTATAAATCCCACATTATTGAACCCAAACTAATTAACCCATCAACATAAGATGTGATTGCTCATTCAGCAAAGTCCACCTGGGACTTTTTTTGGGCTAAATTGCCAAATCTCCTTTGCAGTTGTCAGTGATTTCTTCCCTCCAACAGTCAAAATCAAAACTGAATCCATGACTCATGGATCTTTCTAGACCCCAAAAGGAAAAGCAAATAGAAGAAAAGATGTCAAGAAACGGATGATATTCTTTTCATGTCAAGCGAAATCAGGCACTTTGATGAACGACAGTAACGACGGAAACTAACCTTTAAATTAATGGAAGCACATGTAACAAATCAGATATCTTTTTCCTCCATTCCTCCTCCTCCTCTTCTTCTTGAGTTTGTGAATTTCTGGGGGCTTCACAGATGAATAAGAGAGGGTTGAAGATTCTAGCAAAAATAAAGAAAACAAGGGAAACAAACACAGAGATGTTGAAACGAAGGCCGACGGAAAAGATGCGGAAACAGGAGGTGAGAGTTTCACAAAAAATTTTATTTTAGTTTGTGGTGGTGGGTCTGCCAATCGGGTGGGCGCTTCAACTAGGGTACCTGGCTGGCCCAACCTGCCCTTCAAAATGAAATTACCAAATTAAGGGCTTTTGTTCTTAAAGAGTAAATTAGCGAAAGGTTTCTCATGGAAGTTTTGTAAGGCCTCCAGTCCATCAACTTTTTTTTTAAGGCATGTAGTCCATGTAGCTTGGACATATTTCGACAAGAGGTCCCTAGATACGCCACCTCAAATATTTTCATGACTAATTTGCCCTTTCAACTGATTAGGCATAAAATTTTAAAACTTAAAATTTAAAATCTTCCATTCTCCCTCTTCTTCTTCTTCAATCTGAACATGGACATCGACGGATTGGATCTCAACAGTTGAGATCGATCTTTGTTTTTTTTTTTTTTTAGGACAAGATCGGGGTTTTCTTCGATCTCGAGTAGGGCCACACTTATCGAATTCCGGCAGAAACCCGAAGTTGCAGAGGGGATCAGAATTGCAGAATAAAAGAGGCTGGGTTCGATTCTGGTTGCAGAATTGCAGATCTTCGCCAGAGAATAGGGCCGCCGTTCACTACGCGTCGCCTGAAAAGGAGAATCCCTGCACCGCCATCCTTGCGCACAGGGCTACTTGGTTCTGATTTGCAGAGCCTGCTTTTCACCGGTTCGCCTGAGCCGGAGAAGTAGCATCGCCAAACATTGCTGCTTCCTTAGCCCACACGCCGTAGCCGGAAAGGAAGAAGAAGACCGCTGCAACCTTGCCCAGGTTCTGTTGTAGGCTTGCAAAACACGAAACGAAGAAGAAGACGATCTTCTGTGTCATCGCTGGATTTCCTGCGCCACCGTCATTCCTGCGATCCGTGTCATCGTCGGATTTCATGCGCCACCGCCATTCATGCGTGTCGCCGGAGAAAGGGGATTGCCACCAGACGCCGCACCGTGCCATCGCTAGAATCGAGGAAGAAGGCAATAGGCTTGCCGCTATCCGTTTCTGGTTACAGAAACCAGAAGGAAGAAGACGACCCTCGGGCAGGCCAGGTTAGGTTTGTCCAGGTCGGTTCAGACCTGACCTACTACGGAAGCCCAGCCCACAGCCCAGATCCATCGCTACTACTGCTGTCCCGATGTCACGCCATCGTCGGAGAAAACAACAAGGTTGTCTTCTTACATCACAGCACCGCTAGAGAAGAAATGCAGCAGGGCTGTTATATCGTTTTTGACAAATCTATATGAGTTTTTATGAACTTTATCTGAGTTTTTGTGAAATTTATCTAAGTTTCTATCAAGTTTATCTAAGTTTTGTACAAGTTTATATGAGTTTCTGTCAAATTTATCTGCGTTCGTCACTTTTTGTCAAATTTATTTGAGTTTTGCGTAAATCTATCTAACTTTGAAACAAATTTCTTTGTGTTTAGGACAAATCTAACTTAGTTTTTGGCTAATTTATCTAAGTTCTGGAACAAATTTATCTGAGTTCCGGACAAATCTAACTGAGTTTTTGGCAAATTTATTTGAGCTTTTGGCAATTTTTTCTGAAATTTGAAAAATTGGTTTATCTTAGTTTTGAAATTTTTATTTACATTTTTTAAAAATTTTTGTATTTTTTTTAATTTTATTTACTTATTTTGGAATTTATTTGGTTTTTTTGAAATTTATTTACATTTTTGGAATTTATTTGGATCTTTTGAAATTGATTTTCATCAAGTGAAATTTATTTATATTTTTTGAAATTTATTTGGATCTTTTGAAATTCATTTACGTCTTTTAAATTGATTTTCATCTTTTAAAATTTATTTATATTTTTTTAAATTTATTTGGATCTTTTGAAATTTATTTGAGTCTTTTTAAACTTCTTTGCATTCTTTTGAAATTTACTACGTTTTTTGAAATTTATTTGCTTTCTTTCGAATTTATTTGTAATTTTCAAATTTATTTGTATTTTCTAATTTTATTTACGTATTTTGAAATTTATTTTCATCTTTTGAAATTTGTTTGGATCTTTTGAAATTTATTTACATTTGTTGAAATTTATTTGGATCGTTAGAAATTTATTTGGCATTTGCATTTTTTTGAAATTTATGTGTTTTTTGAAATTTCTTTGCGTTATTTTGAAATTTATTTGTGTGTTTTTTGAATTTATTTGAAAATCTCATTAATGAGATTCCATTGATCGTGGCAAATTAAATGGTAGTTGATCATTATTAATGGGATATCCCACCTATCATGGGATATGATTTAAAGAAAAGGTAAATTAGGCATATCAAGTATAAGAATGTCTAGAGGACCTTTGGTTGTTTGACTTTTTTTTGTGGACTGTTTGCAATAAAGTCATATTTTGAGGGACTTCCGACCAAACGCCCCTTGTTCTTAAAAGCCCGAGGGTCGAAATCCGAAAATTCCAAAGGTGATTTATGATTTTTTTAGATGGCTGAAGTTTTGGAGTTCCAGTAAAAAAAAATATAGCATTTGCAAATGTTAAAAGGGACACGCCACATATCATATTCATGAATTTCCAAGATACTAAATTCTTGTAAAAAATCCAGGTGATAGAACATACATTCAACATGAGCTTAGCTTCAAAGAATCCAAGGTCCCATGTTTTATCCTTTTTTGAAGTTTCTTACTACTATTTGTGGATTAGAAAGTGATGGATTGAGCGTGTAAAAAGAAATAGGAGTCCATTTTAGTAAAAATAAAACGAGAGAAGAGCTCGAATCCCCGTCAGGACAAGTGATGGCTTGAGGTGATGTATAATTTTGTCTTAACGTAGTTTTTACTTTAATCCCTTCATCTCTCCTTCATTTGTGATTCAACCCTTACTTTTATTTTACTATCCCCCTCACGTACACGAATAAGCCTTAATAAGAAAGTGTTTCACTCATGTTTCCCATAGCGAAAAAAGTGAAACTTCACCGCAAAGCCCACCTATTGAAAATGCAAACTCAGATGAACTATGTCCCTAAATATTAGATGTCTTCAAATTTTATTAAAATAAGAGTTGATCTCACTGTAAGATTGAGTATATTATTAAGAATGTGATTAATGCATATGATTAAGATTAATAATACATAAATTTGTATTAATTACTCTCTTAATTACGTAGATCTTTAACAGGTAAGCCTCAATGTAAAGTGAAGAGTTTCACTTCCTAAGTCACGATAAGCGTGAGTGAGAGAGACACCGATGGTATCCCTCTTTGTGGACAAATGGAGCCGATTTATTTAATGATTTTCTAAACCCCCGAGTCTCTTTTGAGTCTTGCAAGACTGGGACTCCCAATCAACCATTGTACCATGTGTTCTTTTTAAATCTTGTCTAAACATTTTTCTTTCTGAAGTTGAGACAATTAGGAGGATCATGAGAGCAAGGAGTGAAACTCCACACTCGTCCTCACGGCCTCACCGACTGTAAATCTGAACGGTTCAAAATGAATGTCATGTCCCTGTACAATTTAAAAAGAAGGATTTCCAAACAAAAGAGAGATCGGGGGTGGGTGGAGATTGAAGAAGAATACATACGGGACCCCAAAGAAATGTCCATGGCTACATGAGCCTAGCCTCATAGAATCCAAGGTCCAATTTTTATCCTTTTTTTTTAAGTTTCTTATTATTATTTGTGGATCAGAAAGTGATGCCTTTTGAGTGTGTTAAAAAAAAAAAAAAAGTTCATTTTAGTAAAATGAAAAGGAGAGAAGAATCCGGGGGAACATTCATATGCATCTTTCCCTCACCATAGGGTGGGGGACACTTCCCTTTTTGAAAATTTTCAAGTACAAAATGTACTTTTCAAGTACATAGGGTGAGGTACAAAATGCACTTTTCTTGTATAAAAAGGGAAGTGTCCCTCACTTTATGGTGAGGGAAAGATGCATATGAGGGAAAGATGCATATGAACATTCCCCTATATAATCTCTAATATAATAACTTGAAGTGAAATGTTTTTTTTTTTACTTTAATCTCCTCCTCTTTCATTCATTCATGAATTGAGGCCTTGATAAAAAAAAAAAAAAAAAGTGTTTCAGAGTAAAACTTCTCAGCAAAGCCCACCTGCTGAAAATGCAAGCCGTTAAAGATATCCCAACATATTGGATGTCCTCAAGTTTTACTAAAATAAGAGTCGGTCCCACTCCCACTATAAAGTTGAGTATATTATTAAGAATGTGATTAATGCATATGATTAATACTATATAAGTTTGTATTAATTGGCTTTTTAATCATATGTTCGATCTTAAGATGAGATCAGGCCCTTTCTGGGTCAAATCTTATGACATGGTTCATGAGGCGGCAAAGATTTTCAATGAGTAGGCCTCATTATAAAAATTCACTCCCCAACTCATGGGAAGCGTGAGCAAGAGAGAGACACCCAGGGTACCCTGACTCTCTGTTAGGGCTGCACAAAAATAACTGTAACCCGCCAACCCGCCCGCTCCGCTCCGTCCCGCCCCGCTACAAGTGGATATACGTCAAAACCGCCTTAAGGCGGGTCGGGCGGGGCGGTTTCAATCCGTACTAATGAGCGTGCGGTTACAGTTTGACATTTGAGTAGGCGGTTTCAAACCGCCCCGCCTGCTCATTATTAAAAAAAGTCTAGATTATATTGTATGACAGTTTGACGACCTTACAATTTTATCACTAAACTAAACATTGACGTTTATTATCTTTTATCAATTATTATTCTAACTATGATTTTTTTTTTTTGTTGTTGTAGGATTGCTTCAATTATATATCGATCTTTACGACTTGAAATTTAGATTTGAATTTCTTTTAGCATTTGGACATTGAATTTTGAAATTTGGAGGTTATTTATTGAAATTTAGAAATTGAATTTTCAAATTTAGATGTTTCTTTATTAGATTTTTTACTTTTGGACGTTAGATTATATAAGTGATTGTATTTTTTAATTTTGGTGATGCCATTGAACTTTAATTTTACATTGATATATTTAGTTGAAAATTTTGTTTATTACTGATTATTGACTTTTATTAAAAATCATGTTTAGTTTTTTTTTCTTTATGTTAAGTACTTGGAAACTTTAGTTACATTTTATTAAAAATAAAAAATAAAAAAAGAGAGAGATATGTACAAATACCAAACCGCTCAACATGCCGCTCAAGTCGCCCGCTAAAAAACCCGCCCAAACCGCCTATACTTTGGGCAGTTACAGTTTCTACTTTTTACAAACCGCTATAAAACAAAACCGCCTAAACCGCCCAATAACAGCTCAAGCCGCCCGCTGTGCACCCCTACTCTCTGTGGGCAAATGGAGCCGATTTATTTAATGAGTTTCACTCCTCCCAAGTCTCTTTTGAATCCGGTGAGATTGGGACTGCCAATCAACCAATGTACCTTTTTTTTTTTTTGGAAAATTATCGTACGGACGGCCCAAAACCCAATATTTGCCCAATAAAGAGTAGAAATTTCCGAATAAAAGTTCGTACATAAAAGGACGTCGCAAGTGTGACGGTCTTACCCTTTAGCCTGCGATATCCTAGGGCTGTAGGATATCCCAGGATGCGATATCCTAGAGCGGCAGGATATTGCACCGTTACCTACTCCCACCCCTATGGATATCGCCCTAATGAGTCTTACTTGGTAGGTTGTATTGTGTTAGTCATTACAATATGTTAATTTGGTGGTTATGTATGCCTGTTTTAGTTCAATATGTTGCCCTGATTTATGAGTGTTGTATCCCACAGGCTGTAAATTAAATGAGGAACTTGGATTATACTTAAAAATACACAGTTGGTCCCCTTTGAACTTGGATGCTCTACAGCCAGGTTTCAAAGAACAAAACAACACTTTGGTTATCTCAGCCCCAGGCTTTTCCAAAAAAAAAAAAGGAATCAAGTGTTCTCATAGATGGTAAAAAGAATAAAATTCATTAGATATGAGTTGTTATATCTGTTTTGGAGTCTTGTTTCTTTAGCTGGTAAAGTTTGAAATTTGGAAAGGAAAGAAAAATGAGGAAAAGAGAGAGGATTACTGCATAAGGTGGGTTTTTTAGTTTTTGACTGAGTTCCTGTATAATCATCAGAACTCATTCACTTGTTTAAAACTGTGTTTTTATCGAAGTTATTATTGTCATTCTTCAGCATTAAATATAAGTTCATTGGTGCACATGCTAAAGTGACTATTATGGTCTAGTCTTTCCAATATCTCCTTTCTTTTTGCCAACACATTCTATTAAGAGAGAAGCAAACTACCTTGCCAACACATTCTTGGATTTCTCTGTTTTTTTATTTTTATTTTAGGGGCCTTGACAATCTGATTGAATCAAGCAAAACTGGCTCAAAGTCTAAGAGAGAGATATTTTTAATTACAGATAGCATGTGGTTGCAGCAATTCACCCACAAATCACCACCAGACCAGACATCCACGGTGCTTCTGATAAATGCTTAAAGAGCTATGCATTTTGGTGGTTGCTACTTTCTATCAAATGCATGCTTCTGATAGATACTTGAATAGCTATGCATTTTGGTGGTGGCTACCTTCCAATATGCATACTGAGATGCTGTTATTGCTTCAGCTGGATGAAGATTTAAGCTCCCCTGCACCACCCCAACAATTTGTGGATGACCACTTAAACAAGACCACCCCAGCTGGATGATAATCTGATTTTCCTATTATAATTCTTTTATTGGTAATGTCAGAGTGATGACTTGTTGACACTGTACTAAAAAATAATACTAGTTCATTTTCTCATAGATTTAGCAAAGGTTACATCTTTTCCTCTTGTTTCAACCTTCACTCATCAAATTCACTTGATAGTCTCTCTCTCCCACATATCACATGGAATATGTAAAAGTGCATTGGTGTGTAATTGTGTGAATTTTTTTACAGTCTGACTTGGCTAATATTACAACTCTGTTAAATGCAGTTTTAAGGATGGCAAATATGAAGCAAATAGACATTTACCTCAAATCCTGCAACGTCATACAATCTTGGTTTCTCTGTGTCAGATTATGTGGAAGAGAAGAAGAAGGAGCACATAACAATGTGGGAGGAAGGGTCGTGCATTTCTCATAGCATCGACTCATATTTTATCATCATAATATGCCTTAATCAAGGCTGTAATAAAGCAACTGTTACAATCATAATATTACACAGAAGAAAGAATCAATTAGATACTATACAAAGAGAGAAAAATCAGAGGAGAGAATCAGGAATTACAAAACATATCCTATACAGATCGGGCCTGCTGGGCATGATGGGGCCTATTACTTCATGAGTCGGGCCTGCTGGGTCTATTACTTTTACACTCCCCCTCAAATTGATTGTGGGGAGATTGAAAACATCAATTTGGTAGTTAGATCATGATGACAGTGTTTGGGAAGTGCTTTGGTGAAGATATCCGCCAACTGGTTAAAAGAAGACACATGAGGCAGAGATATCTTCTCAGTAACGACATGTTGACGGATGAAGTGACAGTCAATCTCAATATGCTTTGTCCTTTCATGGAAGACAGGATTGTTGGCAATTCTGGTAGCACTGGTATTATCTCCATGGAGAGGTGTAGAACTACCAACAGGAATACCCAATTCACACATAAGGCGACGAAGCCAGATAATTTCAGCACTGGCAGAGGACATCGCTCGATATTCTGCCTCAGCGGAAGACTTGGAGACAGTGGTTTGCTTCTTGCACTTCCAAGAAATCAAAGAGTTGCCAAGAAACATACACCAGCCAGTGGTAGACCTCCGAGAATCAGGACAGCCAGCCCAGTCAGCATCCGCATAAGCTGATAATTGCAGAGAATTATCAGAAGAGAAGAAGAGACCATGATCAAGAGTCCCTTTCACATAGCGGAGGATGCGTAATGCAGCAGCAAGGTGCGGTTTGTGGCGATTGCTAACAAACTGACTAACCGTATGAACTGCATGAGAAATATCCGGCCGAGTCATAGTTAAGTAGAGTAAACTCCCAACTATTCGCCGGAAAATAGAAGGATCATCCAGGGGAGTGCCATCATCGGAACTGATTTTGGTGTTCAATTCCAGAGGTGTATCAAAAGAGTTAGCATCATCAAGCCTGGCTGACGTGATCAAGTCTTTCGCATATTTTCGCTGAAGAACCCGAATGCCTGATTTATTACGCACAAACTCAAGCCCCAGAAAGTAGGTAAGAGGACCAAGATCCTTCATTCGAAAGTGACGAGTAAGGTGGTGTTTGAGAGCCGCGATACCAGAAGTATCATTGCCACTGATAATCATATCATCAACATAGACCAAGAGGAATGTGTAGCCCTTCGATGTCCATCGTAGGAAGAGGAAACTATCAGAGTGACTTTGACGAAACCCGGCTTGAAGAATTGCTGCACGAAACTTATCAAACCAAGCCCGGGGAGCTTGTTTAAGCCCATAAAGAGCTTTCCGTAATTTGCACACATGCTTTGGAGGACAAGCATATCCCGGTGGAGGTTTTAAATAAACAGTCTCGCGCAAGTCCCCATGTAGAAAAGCATTTTTGACGTCCATTTGCCATAGAGGCCAGTTGCGGGCAGCCGCGACACCAAGAAGAGTACGAACTGTGGTCATTTTTGCCACCGGTGCAAAGGTTTCCTCATAATCAATACCATATTCCTGCTTATATCCCTGGGCAACCAATCGGGCTTTGTAGCGATCAAGACTCCCATCAGAGTGTACTTTGATAGAGTATATCCATTTGCTGCCAATTATAGAAGCGCCATCTGGAGTCGGGACCAAATCCCATGTTTGGTTGGCTTCAAGAGCAACTAATTCCTCAGTCATAGCATCCTGCCAGTAAGCAATCTTGGAGGCCTGTGAATAGGAAGTGGGTATGGGAGTGCTATCTAAGGAAGTAAAAAGGGCAGGAAAGCCATAGCGGTTAGGAGCAACAGAAGGACGACTAGAGCGTCGCAAAGAGATGGTGCTATCAGAAGAAGTGTTATTACCTGAAAACTCAGTAGGCGGCAGTGGGAGAGGATCAGGAAAGGGAGTTGCCAAAAGAGGGACCTTGTTCCGCCGGACATAAACTTTGAGAGGAGGTGATGAAGAAGGAGATTCTGAGAATTGTGGCAGATAGGATACAGCAATAGGATGATGATCCAAATGTAAAGAAAAGAATGGAATAAGTTCCAAGAAAACAACATTTCGAGATATGCGCATGCGTTTTTCCAACTGATCATAACATAAAAATCCTTTATGTTCAGGACTGTAACCCAAAAAAATGCATTTAGCAGCCTGTGGAGATAATTTTGTGCGTTCATTAGGAGGAAGATGAACGAAACACAAGGAACCAAAAACACGTAAGTGAGAGTATGAAGGGTTTTTACCAAAGAGAACTCCGTAAGGAGTAGTCTTGCCTAGAACAGTGCTAGGAAGACGGTTGATAAGATACACAGCAGTCTGTGCAGCATCACACCAAAATTTTGGAGGAACTAAAGATGCAATCAACAAAGTACGAACAGTTTCAAGAATATGTCTGTTCTTGCGTTCCGCAATCCCATTTTGCTGAGGAGTATGTGGACACGATTTTTGGTGAATAATTCCTTTATTAGACATAAAGGCAGAGAATTCATGAGACATGTATTCACCACCGGAATCTGATCTAACAATTTTGATAGCTCTCTGAAATTGGGTTTGGACCATGTTATAGAATTTTTGAAAAATGGAGAAGACTTCAGATTTCATGCGCATAAAGTAAATCCAAGTATAACGAGAATGATCATCAATAAAAGTCACATAGTATTTAAATCCTGTCCTACTCAAGGTAGGAGCAATTCCCCAAACATCTGAATGAATGATATCAAATGCTGCTAAAGCACGAGTATATGAATAGGAAAAGGCAAAATATGACTTTTACTTAAACAACAAGTTTCACACTTGGATTGAGAGAAAGAAGATATCATTTTATTATCAAACTTAGAATCCAAATCACCAAATTTAAACAAGGAAAGCAAATTTGCATTGTTGACATGACCAAGACGTTTATGCCAAACAGTCCACAATTGTTTGAAATCAGAATAAGAAGCAAAAAAAGAATGTTGTCCAATATCCAGCAAGAACAGGCGCCCATATTTACTCCCGTCGCGATCACCTTCCCAGTTTGTCGCCCCTGTATAACACACCAGAGGAAGAAAAGTGAACAAGATAGCCATCATCGATAAGTTGACCTACAGAAAGAAGATTGGCTGATAATTGAGGAACAAAGTAAACATTTGAAAGTGTGAAGGACTGGCCAGAAATACTGGACAAAGTAATGTTACCAACTCCCGAAATGAGAAGTTGATCACCATTAGCAGCGGTTATTTTCTCTTTTCCAAGATAAGGGTTAGAATCTGTAAAGCTATGCTCGACAGATGTCATGTGATTGGAGGCTCCTGAATCTAAAAACCAGGTGGAAGATGTAATAGGTGAAGAAAGGTAAGTAGATGAATGAAACACATGATATGCTATAGGAGAAGGAATTTGGTACCGACCACCAGAGATGCCCATAAATGCATATGCAGAAGTGACTGTGCTCTGAATCAGATCTTGAATCTGGGCTGGAGTCATGGATACAGTCCCGGAAGAAGTGCTGCCTGAGTCGGGAAAAGGAGCTTGAACTTGGAATGCAGCTGGAGTATGTTGTCTGGACGCAGTAGGAGGATGTTGCTTCTGCTGGGGTCCATTCTTCCTTTGTAAACTACGACAATCATCAATAAGATGACCAGAGCGTTTGCAATATCTGCAAACCAATTTCTTCCGACAGTTCTTGGCGAGATGACCAAAGCCTTTGCATTCATAGCATTGAGTAGGCTTCTGATTGGGGGTTGCAAGAAGAGCAGTCTCAGCCTGAAGAGAAGCCTTTGGTTCGTCAAGGATGACACGCTGAGAGTTCAGGCGAAGTTCTTCTCTAAGAACTTCTTGGAAGCATGTGTCCAGATTTGCTGTGACTTCTCTATTCATAAGGGCTGAACGGACAGATTCAAATTCGGATCTGAGGTTCATAAGAAACTGACTAATGTGAGTTTCTTCTTGTAATTTGAGAGCCTCAGTCAGAAACCCAACAGATACGGACTGAATTATCATAGCATCCCTCTCTGTCCATAATGTGAGAAATCCATTGTAGTATTCTTGCACTGTTTTATCACCTTGACTGAATTTCGCAATCTCACTATCAAGTTGAAATTTGCGAGCTTTATTGGTTTGGTGATAAACATTCTTTAAATGTCCCCACATATCACAGGCAGCAGCATAAGCTTGAAGAGCAATAGCAAGAGAAGGATCAATGGAATTAAGAATCCAAGTGATAACCTTAGCATTTTCTTTAGCCCAGGTGGCTAAGGCTTTGGTATCAATTGTAGCAGGTTTAGGTATCGACCCATCAAGATAACCAAACAGTCCTTGACCTTCTACGAAATTCTTCAAGTGAAATGACCAAGCCATGTGATTATTTCCATTGAATTTAATGGGAATAACATCATATTTCTCCATATTAAATTATTATGAACCAGCAGCAAAAATCAACCAAAAAGTAGCTTAGAGAGGTAGCAAGAGAAGATAACTTGTTCAGCTTCTAATGAGTTGCCAGTAAAGCATACACAGCTATCCACACCAATTCCAGCACAACAAAAATAACTAGCAAGAAACATTGCTCAATTCCAGCCCCCAGACAGAAGAGGTATGTGTACCCCACAATCTGATCTAAGTCCAGATCAGATAATTCACAGCAAGCAGTACAATCAGTAGTAGTGGGACAGCAATCAAATGAAATTAAACTGCCAAAGAAGTCTGAAATATGGTTCAGATCTGTTGCTGGAGCAGGAGAACCCAAAACAGACAAAAAAAAAATTGTAAAACAGGCTGACGACCCCCTTTTGGCTTCTGGAGTGAACACGTGGGGCCCAAAGAGTGATCAAATCTTTGATCAGGGAACACAGACCTCTGAGTGATACTTCTGAGTGACTTTCAGATCAAGTTGCATACTAATCTAATGAAAATCCGCAATACTGGACGGATCTGATGAAAACCTTCTGAGAAAATAGTCGGATGAAGAAGAGGTGAAAACTACCACAAAGATGATGCCAAAAATCCAGAAAAAATCACTACAATTCCCAGAATAATCAGTCGACCAAGTTAGGAATGATCGTTGTTAATTTTGTGATCATCACAGGTGGGCCATAGTGATAAAAGAGAAGAACAGCGGCAAACAGACGTGAAACGTCAATGTCGACATGCTTCGACAGTCAGTCGATCTCCTTGTGAGATCTGAGTAGTTGATCGCGGCCCGATCAGAGGTATGGAATGGAAGGATGAGTTATTTTCGCAACTCCAGGCCAAAGTTTCACTCAAATCGGATCAAAATCCACAAATTTGGACGGTTTTGATGAAAACAGAGGCAAGAAATAGTACTATCACAAATGTTGCTGGAAACCTTACCTCTGATGGGAGAAAAAATCCAGAAAAATGCTCATAAATACCAGTGATGCTGGTCGACCAAGATGGAGGTGATCGTGAGAGATGTTGAAAATGATCCGAAGTGGGCCACGTCTTGATCAGGGATGATCAGACACTATTAGGGATGATCAGACACTCCATGAAGAAGATCCAAGTGACTGAATCAAAGAGAGAAGGCAATTAAGGCTTTGATACCATGTCAAATTATGTGGAAGAGAAGAAGAAGGAGCACATAACAATGTGGGAGAAGGTCGTGCATTTCTCATAGCATCGACTCATATTTTATAATCATAATATGCCTTAATCAAGGCTGTAATAAAGCAACTGTTACAAATCATAATATTACACAGAAGAAAGAATCAATTAGATACTATACAAAGAGAGAAAAATCAGAGGAGAGAAATCAGGAATTACAAAACATATCCTATACAGATTCGGGCCTGCTGGGCATGATGGGCCTATTACTTCATGAGTCGGGCCTGCTGGGTCTATTACTTTTACACTCTGAACCTTGGTTAAATTTCTGATAATAAGGATAGTTTCCACACTCTTGACAGCCATTTCTGTTTACCATGAATTCATTCCTATCAGGTTTCTTGTGACCATGAATTCATTCCTATGTAGATTCCTTATTCTTGTTTTTCTTATATATCAGGAAACAGAAGAGTGCTTGGAGAAAGCCATTTCTGTTTACGATAATGTTTAGGAAAATTGGAGAGAGGATAAGGTTTGAAGATTATGAATGACTCTCTGTAACAGCCAGTGTATACATGGTGCACTATTTTGTATACAGATTACATAATGAAGATTAACATATATGGCCCCAACATCTAGATTCAGCCTGAAATGCACTCAGATTGGGAGCTTACAATTCAGGTAGAAGTAGAACTTAGGTCAGTTCGGTGCACCCCCCACAACGCATGGTGTTATTTTTTATTTAGGATCAGGAAAATCAGTTCATGATCTTATTTCTTCTTTGCAAGGCAAAAATTACAGGTCTGCATATTAAAATGGGTTTTGAATAGGAGCTGAGTTCTCAGGTCTCTCACCATCATCTGAAGTGAATGCTGCGAATTAAAGTCACTCACCAAAATCTGTGATCAAAGATGTGTGTGAACTCTTGGGTGAAAATTTCTCACATCAAATGGCCACCATGACACTAATTTAATGGTGTCATTCCTTGTAGTTACAGTGCAGCCTTTTGAAAGATAGTGTGTTGACAAAGGCATAGATTTGCTTACTTCATTTCACTGCATTAAATTGGTGCAGACGTGTGATTGTTTCTGAAGTCTGAACATAATGCATGCAGGGAGTGTTGTCAACATTTTTAGGCCCAAATACCACTTCTGAAGTCTTCCCCACTTGCAGACATGAAGGGGGTGAATCAGTTATGAGGCACAAGTAGCATTTAGCAGGGTAAGTTCCTAGAGAAATCAAGCATCTCAAGCATAACTTCTGCCATCCAGCCTCGGTAACAATTCCGTGGGCCTGTTTGGATAGCATGCATCTACACCATTTCACACAAATACCAGTCATATATTTTGGGTTTGATAGCATAGGTCTTAGATGTCAGGTGCGATATCCGAATTGTTTTTGCATGAAATGTATATAGACTGACAGAATTATACCTGATTCATACCTGCATAACATGGATACGTATGAGTTGATAAATTACCTAACATAAAATTATCTTTTTCTTACTGTATCAAAACGGTTGCATAAGCAGAAAAAAAAAAGTCCTAAAAGTCATAAAAGTACTCATCAGAATGTCTACCGACTAAGTCATCATACTCTCCATCGATAACTGATGACACTCTATTTTTCCATGCTTCTACTTGTTGTTTCAGCTTAACTCCATAATCGATTATAACATTTGAACTTTTTTCATCTCTCCAAGGCGGTGGATGGAGTGGGGGAGGTAGGATTTGTCTCAAACCAAATTGCTTCATTACACGATCCGCATTGTGAGGTTCAACAATTGAGTAATGGAACCATGTTCAACACGATCCACATTTGCCTCATTACATAATATGCCCTAGTATACCTATTGATATCCTCTTCAGACGCATTCTCTGGGGGCTCAACGAAGTTTTTATGAAACCATGTCAACTTTAAATGTCCACCCTCAATGTCCGTGGGTTTCGGCACCTTTCCCAAGAGTGAATTGCATACTTCCTCAATGATGGGTCTCTTAGTGTAAGTACGGCCTATAATTGGTGGACCATCAATGGGTAGGCCATAAATATATGCACATCTTCAAGTGTAATAGTGGCCTCTCCGGAAGCAAAATGAAAGGTATTTGTTTCTGGCCTCCTCCTTTCAATTACTGAACTTATCAGAGCATGGTCAATTCGCATGTGACAAATGGTGGAGGCCAATCCTTTTCACACTGTCACATTGCCTATCATTTAATTTCCAAAATCCGTTCTTAGGGTTAGCGGGAATACATCGGTAAACACAAGGTTCCTTGTCATTCCATATTGATGTGGATATGTGATTGTATTGTTCCAATAATACAGATGCATCAATCGGACCAGGATGAAAAGGTCCCATCTGCCAAGCATTACTCAAATTAGGTGGAAATAACAAAACTAAAAATAGAATGCAAGTTAACAGCCAATCTAACATCCAAAAAACCAATCTATCATAATCAGCTCATACATCAAAATGAGAAATCTCAAGTTGTTTTCCAGCAGATTCATATATTACCAAAACATTACAACAATTCATAATTGTGCTTTAAGGCCTTGGCGAATGGTACATAACGTACACTCCTATCATTAACAGTTTTCTCCTTTTTCTAACCCAAAAAAAAAAAAGTTTACTTTCTCCTTGGAAACACATACCAAAGTTGGGGCTTTAATAGAAAGATGATCAAATAAACCAAAATGCAACCAAGGAGAAACTAATAAACAAGCATTTAAATTAATACATCTCTGTGTGTAGAGAAAAAAGAGAGGAGTGAAAAGATGTCCAATGAATCCAAGACACAAATAAGGTAAACAAAATCGTTACAAACAAGCACTCAACTTGAATGGATTGCAGAAATGTACATTTCATCTGATACATACATTTCCTGGGCCCAACCAACGCATCACTTAATTGGATCAGATAATCTTTCCTCATGATTTTATAGCTAAAAAACTACAATAGTCAGGCCTAGCTAGAGCAAATGACCATGTGTTACAGGGCAAAACCTCAGTCACAGTGAAAACATACTGCCACTAGCTGTAGAGACCCCTAACAACATATCAGAGTATTCCAATTCACAAACATCCACACAAGACTAAACTAATAATCTAGAAAGTACCCATAAAAACTAAACTTATACCAAACCCACCCCACGAAAGAACTTTCCTTAGCTCTGTAATTTATGTGACATGCTTTTTTTTGCTAAACGTGTGAGGGTGGCCCACATGACCACACGCCCCTATGAGCAGACTACACTTGGGTGGAAAACTGCATGCTCTTTTTTTTTGGTATCAGAATGGTAAAATGCATTGGATGATTATAAAGGGGAGCCTATTAAAACCTACTAAAAGGGACACTTTCCTGGTTAACGGGGTCTTATTTCAGTACTTTTTAAAATTGATACAAACCCTTGGGTATTAAATGGTTCCCAAAACTAAAACCCAAGCCAAGAAATTTTCAAGAACAGCCAAACTATTTGTAGCTCAGGAACCATTCAGCCTATTAAGGCCCACCTAGCTCCCTATGATCAATCTAACCCCTTCCATTCAGCCTTCCATCTACCATTTTGCAACTAGCACATGCCCAATTGAGACTCATTAGGGTCTTCTATTGATCATCTCTCACCCATTCCACAATGTAGGTGTACAGGAAAATTATCATCACAAACATAAGATGAGATTATGACATCCTTAATCAGGTGACCACTTTTCCTGTCAATCCATTTTTACTCGAGCCTTTCTTCGGTTGCTCTTTATTTTGTACATCTAGCCTCACCTTTGATAAACTTCAGCCATTCACGGTCACCACTTGGATAAGTGTCAAATTGAGTATGATACCATTAAATTTGAGGTAGGTGAGTGTGAATGATCATGAAGTGGATTTGTCAAAGGCAGGCCACTGTAAAAATGAAGAGAAACATGAAAAAGGCTTCAATAAAAAGTTGGTTGATACTATAAAAACCCCATTTCTTGTGATTTCATTTGTACATCCTTGTCAGTCAGCCATTATAGTGCCTGCTTTTCAGATGGTCATGTGCTCTGTTAAGAATCTTTTTATCTTAATCAGCCTTTGTTCTTCTGCATTGGTGTGAACCATAGTGACAAAACACGGGTTCACTAATAACGGAATGATGATATATGGGATGGTTGAATAGTCCCTCGGATCTTCAAGTGGCATTAAAAAACACCACCTTATTAACAACAGATAGTGACCCTTGAATTTTATATGGGTATATCATTCAAGATCGTGGGTTTATTATGTAAAAAAGTGATATAAGTTTAACTAGAATCTGAGCCATTCGTTCTTGGTTAGTTGGTTAGCCCATGAATGGTTTAAAAGTAACAGCCCAAAAAGGCACCTTGGTTACCACCATTTTAATTGTCTTATTCCTTGATCTTTTGAAGGAAAACATTGAGTCACTTTCTGTTTAGTTTAAAAACTTGGATGAGGGGTTGGCAACATGGCTTGCCCATCCCTCACAGAAACAACTTGTATGGACAACTATTGTGTGCTTTTTTAGGGTCGGGGTCTGACCCACCCGACTTGTTGACCTAGAAGAAAAGTACTCCTAAGTACAATCCCATCCAGAAAGAATGAAAAGTGTATGTAGATGAAAACAAAAACACAAAAGTATATATTTTAGTTTAGTTTAGACTGTTTTGATTTATGTTCCCACTTTAACCTTTTGCACTTGCAACAATATCTTCCATGGAAAAATGGTAAAATAAGTAGACAACATCATCACTACTAAATTTTTTGCAAGGGATCTCCAATAATCAGAGAGTGAAAGACGAATAAGATTCGTAGCAACATCACACGATGCAACCCCAAATAACAATAAAAACCGAAATGCCCAACCTTAAAAAAAGCCCTAATCAAGAAAAAGACTAAAACAAATCAAGATAAAGGAAAAACAATACTTCTTTCCCATACCTTAAACTGCTGATGACTGGGTATATTTCTCGCACTAAAACCCTACACAGTTGAAGATCCTCGAAGTTGCAGCAAATGACGAAGGAGAATGGAGTGGAAGGCTGTGTTCCTGCAATATCCATAGCAAGACGATGAGATGAACATAGAGGAAAAACGATTGAACAAGATGATCACAGTAAAAAGGGGTTTTTAGTTTTTACCGAGTTATTTTCGTCCTTGTTTCACCTAGGCTGAAAGGAGGAGGTGAAATTTTTACGGAGGTAATATCGAACGGTGCGATATCCTACGGCCCTAGGATAACACTGGCTAAAGGGTAAGACCGACACACTTGCGACGTCCTTTTATGTACGAACTTCTATCCGGAAATTTCTACTATTTCTTTTATTATTGGGCAAATTTCGGGTTTTGAGCCGTCCGTACGGTAATTCCACCCCCCCACCTTTTTTTTTTTCCTTGTCTAAACATTTTTCTTGTCAAGTTGAGACGACTAGGAAGATCCGTGAGTGCAAGAAATGAAACTCCACACGCGCGCTCCTTATTGTAAATTTGAGCTGCTCAAAATGAATGCCTTCCCTCTATACGAGATATCCTCGAATGAAAATCTATGTTGATCAAATCTGTCTTGGACAACATTGAGATGGAAGTCAAACCTTGAGAGAGTGCTAATCGAGGTGCAAATTGTGTGTCCCATAGGCCTGGTCATTATTTGCACAAATAAGGTCAGGCTGAAGGCTATTCCTCAGTTTTTCTGTATCACACACTATGTTCTGAAGAAGTTCTTGCCTGGACGCAATGGATCATCCAGCCAAGCCAACGTCTGCAACACAAACACCATATTCTGCTAATAAATGTTCAAAACCAAGAGGCCAGCAATTTCAGCAAAATCCTACTGTTCTATGTCAATATGCATTATCATCTCTCATTTTGACCATCTTTTCTTCTAATATCACTGATTATGCAGCTGCGACCATCAATTAATGTTATTTTTAGGCATAGTTTGGTGCACAAAAGAAGATCATCAAATACACAAATGACAACATTAATAGCAATTCTGTAAAAAAAAAAAAACTCATTTAGTTAGAGGAGCTTAGCAAGTCTAAACAGATCAAATTGGGATTACATGCTTTTAAAATAAAGCTCCGCACCTGCGCTCAATAAACTTAAACTTGCTGGCCACAGCCTAAAAAAATTTCCAGGTCTTCGCTCACCACCCAAACCCATTGCTTTAGTGAGATTCATCATCATCATTTAGGGTGAGCCACATGTATTTTGTTTCTTCATTCTAGTCTATCATGGGCCAAAGCCTCAAATATGCTGCACTTGTTTAGAGTCATCCTTATTAGTTCCATCCATGTACTTTTCAGCTAACCACCTTTTATCCATATCTGCGCTTAACACCCCCCTCCCCACCCAAAAAAAAAAAAAAAGGTAAGAGATTCTCATGTGAAGAAAACATCAGTCCAGTACAACGAATGTCATCATTCCAACCTCAGTGATATTTGGGCCACTCACTATTTCAAGAACTGATGAAATAGTTTACCTTGACAAGAAGCGCAACCCACTGTGTCACATTTGGACACTTGTATGATAAACATTTTGTACAAGTGCTTCTGTATCAATATTTATCACTTAAGAAGAGCGCTGCATGGACAAAATCTCAAATTCATCCCTTTCTGTCAATCAAACTTAAGCCAGGGACTTTCAGAACATTCCTCTCATCCATACACCTCCTTACCCTCTCTGCATCATCAAATCTGCCAGCTCCTGCAAGGATATTAGACAAAAGAACATAATCTCCACCATATCCTTTCTCCATCTCCAATATCTTGGCCATCACTCTCTCACCCATCTCTATATTTCCATGAAAACTACAAGCTCCCAAGAGAGTCCTCCAAACAATCACACTCTCCTCCATTGGCATTTCAGTTGCCATCTTCTCTGCTTCCTCTAACCTTCCTGACCTCCCCAACATATCAATTATACAACCATAGTGTTTGATCTCTGGTGCCATCCCAAACTCATTGACCATATCCGAAAAAAAACTTAATCCTTCTTCCACCAACCCTCCATGGCTGCAAGCATTCAATACACTAAGAAAAGTCACTTTGTTTGGCTTTAATCCCGCCTTCTTCATCTCCTTGAACTGTTCAACGGCTTCTCTGGACATTCCATGCAGTGCAAGAGCAGAAATCACAGACGTCCATGACACCAAGTTCCTTCTCGCAGCCATCTCCTCAAACACTCGCAATGCATTCTCTATAGACCCGCACTTTGCATACATGTCAATAAGTGAATTGCCGACACGGATGTCAAAAGTGCTGAAACGGTTCTTTTCAATGTGTGTGTGAATGGACTTGCCGGTCTCGAGAGTGCCCATATTAGAAATGGCTGGAAGAATGCTAAGAATTGTTATCTCTGTTGGTTTTATTCCTCCAGCCATCATTTGGGTGAAAAGAAAGAGAGCCTCCCTGGGTCGACTAGTACGGGTGTATGCGTCAATCATTCCGGTCCAAGCAATTACAGTTTGACACGGCATTTCATCGAAGATTGGGCCTGCGAGATCAACCTCTCCCCACCTAGTCAAACCAGTGATCATGACATTCCAAGTGACTGAGTTTCTCAGAGGCATGTTATCAAATACTCTGATAGCTTCAGAAAGAAGTCTGCATACACAATACATGTTGATCAAAGCTGTTTGTACATATACATGAGCTTCAAAACCCACTTTGATAATATGGCCATGGATTTGAATTCCTTTATCAGGTTTCAAAAGATTAGCACAGGCTTTGAGAAGGAAAGAGAATGTGAAGCTATCACCGGGGACAAAGGTATTCCTGTTCTCTTGCATCTGTTTGTAAAGTTGAAGACCACCTTCTGGAAAGCTTCCCTGTGAGTATTCCCTGAGCAACATGTTCCAGATCATCAAGCCAGTTTTGTCCATTCGATCATGGTGGAATCCGCTTGTGATCAGCTGAGAGTGGACTTGCATTGATTGGTGCAGGCTTTGGTGTTTGTATAGTAGGGAAAGGAGATAATCTTGATTTGAGTGGGGAACATGGGCATCTGTTGACTGTTTCAAAGAAATAATCCACCGAGAAATTTGGAAATTAAAAAGTGTTCTTCTTAAACTGAAGCAAGGTGATCTCAACCATGGCATACTTCAAGGTTTAACTATTAGCTAGGGTTTAGGGTTTAGGGTTTAGGTCTACATGATGCACTCAGATGCTCTTGATGTCCTCATGCACGGGTCCATGCTCCACCCTTTGTGCCTGAAAAAGAACATAATGTGTCATAATATTCGATTATTAATTGCTAGAGTAACAATAGCGCCTGCAGATGGAAAATACTTTTCAAAGCGGTCCAAATGTTTTCTCAGCATATCATGAAATCAAATAACTGTACACTGCATGTTGCTCGTGTTTCCATTCATGTGGACCTCATGGTTTGGACAGGAAGGCATTACAGTTTTCAGGTCCAGGAGTTTTAGGGCCTGAATCACCCAATGGTCGAGCCCCACATACACAGAACTGGGAACTGGAAAAAAACTGTTCCATTGCAGCAGAGAGAAGAAAGACCTTAAGATACCTCTTTATGAAAGAAGCTTCCATGTCATATCTGGAATAAACAACAAACCCGAATTTAGGGTACTGAATCCAGAACAATATCCAGATCTGACATGGATCTCATAGATAGCATCTGGACCTAAACCTGATTGTATCTTAGGGATCCAGGCTCAATTCGAGATCCATGTTTCAGGCAAGTTAAGGTCCAGGTTCAAACAGGATCAACAACAACAATGCCCTGCAATAGCATAAGAATTCCAGGAAATTTGAACACAGTTTCAGCACCTGGACGTTAAAACAGAGCCCGGAAAATTCCCTAGGTCTGTTCGACCAAGAGGGACTTGATGAAAAAAAAAAAAAAACAAATCTCTCTTCCATTCAAAACTAATGAAAGGTAATAAGTTACATGTTTGAACTATACAAAGAACTAAATGCTAGTTAAACTAAACCTCTACCTCTACCTTCTAATATAAAGTTGGACTAAATCTCTCCAACTTATAGTAGAACTCCTAAAGTTGTAGCAACTCTGTGAAGCCATCCCACCTATGCACACCCAGAAGAGAAGAACCAGGTTTGTAAAAGCATTGCCCAAGTCAAAACAAGTCCAGCAGGCCCATTTGAGCCAAGCTATGAAGCACGGACATGGATACGGGACACGGATATGATACAATACGGATACGCAGATACGCCATTTCTCAAAAAAGTAGGATACGATACGTTGGGGATGACATTGAGAGATGGCAGAACAACGATGAAGCTTCAAATGCTTAAAATTGTCTGTCCATTAGGGACGACCATTCTTTCATTATAAAGGGGCTCAATACCCTGATTACATGTAAGTGTATCCTAAATATCTGATTTACAAACTAATTATGCACAGGTGTCTGCACAGGTGTCTTTGACTAAGTATTTACAAACTAATTATGCACAGGTGTCTACACAGATGTCTTGACCAAGTAATATATCCAGATTGGGCCCAAAATGGGCCTGGGCTTGGATTGACACCCCCCCTCAAATTGATGCTGGGGAGTCATAAAGCAGTAATTTGGAAACAAGAAATTGATGTCGAGGCCGAGAAAGTCCGTGAAGATATCTGCAAACTGAAACTCGGTAGGGATATGAGGTAGACTAATGACATCCCGCTTATATTCATCGCGAATAAAGTGACAATCAACTTCAATAGATTTAGTACGTTCATGAAAGACTGGATTTTCAGTGATTCGGATAGCCCCAGTATTGTCGGCATGCAATGGAGTAGGAGAGGTCTGAGCAAACCCAAGTTCCGAAAGAAGGCCCCGTAGCAATAAGATTTCAGAACAAGCGGAAGACATTGCCCTATACTCAGCTTCCGTGAAAGATCTGGATACATGTTCTTGTTTCTTGCATTTCCAAGAAATGAGTGAATTTCCAAGGTACATGCACCAACCAGCAGTAGAGCGACAGATGTCTTGACAGCCTGCCCAGTCAGCATCCGCATAAGCAGTCAGATGAAGCGGATTATTCTTTGGATAATATAAACCACGAGGGACAGTTCTCAGCAGATAGCGAATAATGCACTTCACAGCTGTCAAATGTAGGGGTGTACATCGGGTCGGGTCCCGGGTTATCGGACCGGGTTTGACCCGACCCGATTATTTTATGCACACTGGGAACCCGACCGAATACCCGGTAATCTGTAGCCGGGTTTACCGGGTTCGGGTTACCGGGTTTGCCGGGTTACAGGGTCGGATTACCGGGTAACCCGGTTACAATTAAATTAACAGGATTTTGCATTTCTCGCTTTGTCTCTGCAGCGGATTCGACAGGAATTCCCCTTTTTTCCAACGTTTGATCGACTGAATCAGCAACAATTTCAGTTTCTTTATTCTCCACAATCGCATCTATCGCCTCCTGCAATGCGATCGCCCTGCAGATCACGGCCTTTCTGTAGTCTCTCACTCTCTCACCGTCACATCGACTCCGCGAACCGAATCCAATTGAAAGCCCATCTCTCCCGTGTGCAAATGTTCCTGCTGCTTCTCATCAATGGCTACTGAAAGCCCTGTCCTTTCGGATGTAGAAGCACTTGAATCCAACCCTCTGTTGTAGGACTTCGTCTTTCCTCCTTTTGATGTCGTGGAGCCCAAGCATGTTCGACCTGGGATTCGAGCCCTACTGAAGAAACTGGTTTACTCTCTCTCTCAAAGATGAACTTTTTTTTTCTATTGATTTAGTGTAAAGATTGAACTTTTTTAGCGAAAATGATTGTTTTTTTTTTGTGTTGATTTGCTGTAAAGATTGAACTTTGGACGCACCCTAGTTTGCAATCGGATTCGATATGTGGGAGGTGCTTTTGTTGTGTATGATGGACTGCCAGGGTGCGGAGTTTCAATCTGGGTTGGGGCATATCTGACCGTTGACGGGTGATGGGGTAGCCCACTAAGTCATTCTGATTGGTAAATATTGAAATTTTGAGTTACCCTAGTTCGCAATCGGATTGGATATGTGGGGAAGCGATTGTGTCGTGTATGACGGACGGCTTTGGTGTGGAGTTTCGATCTTGGTTGGGGTACGTCTGACCTTTGACAGCTGATGGGGTGGCCCACTAAGATATTCCGATTGGTGTAAAGATTTGAGTTTTTTTAGGTACCCCAGTTCGCAATTGGATTGGATGTGTAGGGAAGCGCTTGTGTTGTGTATGATGGATTGCCTTAGTGGGGAGTTTCGTTCTGGGTTGGTGCATATCTGATCGTTGGTGCCGGATGAGGGTGGCCCACTAAATTATCATATGATTGGATGAAAGATTTGCACACAGTAGCGATCGCCCTGCGGATCACGGCCTTTCTGCAGAGACATCAACGTCATCGGATTCCTGCGAAATCTGGTGTTGGACATTGTCGACTTGGGATCTGATCTTGACGATCTTCTTCACGTTCTTCCGCACCGCAGAGCCTCGGAAGAGCTTCTGGAACTTCGTCGCGGCCTCAGATCTCGTCCTCTCAGGCCCGACGAATCGAACCTGGATCGAGACGACTTTCGGAGGATGATGCTGTTGATGCCTTGATGGATTGGGTTTGGGGAGAAGCGAGGACGAGACATGCGCTGATGCGTGAGGCTCTCTGAGTGGTTATCGGGTTATCGGGTGACCCGATAACCCGATTAATAAAACTTTCTTAACCAGGGATCCGGTCCGTTTAGTATCATGTTCCACCCGCCCGAATACGTCCGGGCCGGATCGGGTTTCCAAACCCGGTGTACACCCCTAGTCAAATGAAGGTGGCGAGGAGCGGTCATGAACTGGCTCACAAGATTAACAGCATAGGAGATGTCAGGTCTAGTGATGGTGAGATAGACAAGACTTCCCACCAGGCGCCGGTATGTATGAGGATCAGGAACGAGATCACTATCATCTAGGGGTGTACATCGGGTCGGGTCCCGGGTTATCGGGCCGGGTTTGACCCGACCCGGTAATTTTATGCACATCGGAAACCCGCCCGAATGCCCGGTTAGCTATAGCCGGGTTTGTCGGGTTCGGGTTACCGGGTCAACCGGGTCGGGTTACCGGGTCACCCGGTTAATTATAAAGTTTAAAATATTTTTTTTTAGAACAACTAAAAGTTTCAATAATTGAGATAAAAAAATACTATAAATATATATATACAGTAAACATACAGTAAATATAAATATATATATATTTTTTTTAATGTTTATTTATATATATTTGTATATATTTGCATACATATACAAATAAATATATATAAAAAAAATGTATAACCGGGTTATCGGGTCACCCGATAACCCGATTAACCACACTTTCTTAACCCGGAACCCGGTAAAAGACCCTATGTCACCCGCCCGATTAGGTCCGGGTCGGGCCGGGTTTTGAAACCCGGTGTACACCCCTACTATCATCTTTACTCATCTTGAGATTGACCTCAATAGGTGTATCAACAGGCGAAGAATCATGGAGGTCAGCCAACTCGATAAGGTCTGATGTGTATTTATGTTGATTAACAAAGAGAACTTTGGGAGATTGATGCACCTCTAAGCCCAAGAAATAATGCAAAGGGCCCAAATCCTTCATATGGAAGTAAGTCCGGAGGGAATCTTGGAGAGATTTGATCATACCATCATCCGTGCCAGTGATAATAATATCGTCAACATACACCAGAAGCACAGTAACTCCAATAGATGTGTGGCAGAGAAAGAGAGAGGGATCATAAGGGCTCTGAGTAAAGCCAATTTCGCATAAGCGACCCTTGAAGGTTTCGAACCATGCCCGAGGAGCTTGCTTTAGACCATAAAGCGATTTTCGCAACCAACAGACGGACCTCTTGGAGGGAGAGGGGACGCCTTGTGGTATACGCATATAGACTTCTTCTTGCAAATCCCCATGGAAAAATGCATTTTTGACATCCATTTGGTATAATGGCCACGACTGAGATGCAGCAATGGCGAGAAGTAACCTAACAGATGTCATCTTTGCCACAGGTGCAAACGTCTCCTCGTAGTCAATGCCATACTCTTATCTGTTTCCGAGTGCCACAAGTCGAGCTTTGTGTCTATCCAAGGACCCATCAGATTTAAGTTTGATCGAGTAGATCCATTTGCAACCAATGGGCTTAACTGCTGAAGTACACTCCACAATATCCCATGTGTGATTCAGATCCAATGCATCTAATTCCTCCTTCATGGCCTGGTTCCAGCAATCTTGTTGGACAGCCTGCAAATAAGAACTTGGGATAGAGAGAGAAGATAGAGTGGTCATCAAAGAAGTATGGGAAAATCCATATCGCTCAGGCGGTCTAGAATTTCTGGAGGAGTGACATAAGGCAGGAGTAGGCGTTGAACCAGTTGTCGGTGGAGGATCAAGGGAAGGGCCATCTGCAGTGGGAGGTTTCTCCCGTCGGTGGTATACAAAAGCAGGCTTAAACCTAGTAACAGAGGTTTGATCCGAAAAACCTGGTAAGAGAGCTGGTGAAGAGGGATGAGGACAGTCCATGTGAGTTTGGAAGAAATATTGATTTTCAAAGAAAATAACATTTCGAGAAACCCTGATTCGACAACCAATGGGATCATAACAAACAAAACCTTTTTTATTAGTGGCATAACCCAAAAAGGCATACCTGCGAGATTGTGCTGTTAGTTTCGTTCTTTCTGTGGGAGGTAGATGAACGAAGCAAACACAGCCAAAGGTATGTAGGTGATCAAACACAGGATGATGACTAAATAATTTAAAATGAGGTGTTAAATGAGCAATGGTAGGTGATGGAAGGCGGTTAATGAGATAGACAACCGTGGTGAGAGCTTCAGTCCAAAAACGAGGGGGAACGAATGATTCAATCAAAAGAGTTCTAGTTACATCAAGAAGATGTCTGTTTTTCCGTTCCGCTACTCCATTTTGTTGTGGAGTGTACGGACAGGTACGTTGAGAAATGATTCCTTTATTGTTTAAAAAGGATTGAAAATCCTTGGAAACATACTCCCCCCCTGTGTCTGTGCGCAAAGTTTTAATGCATTGAGAGAATTGGTTTTCAACATATTTAACAAAAAATTTAAATGCATTAAGAACATCAGACTTCGAATGTAATAAATAAATCCAAGTAAATCTGCTATAGTCATCAATGAAAGTAACAAAATACTTAAAATGACTATGTGAAAGAGTCGGAGCAATGCCCCAAACATCACTGTGAATTAAGGCAAAACATGCAGTGCTCCGTGTGTTAGAGTTTGGAAAGGGTAAAGTCTTACTCTTACCCAATTTACAAGCATCACAGTCAAAAGAAGCAGAATCAACAGGTTTATTTATTAATCCAGATTGAAATAAAGTAGACATTGTAGAAGCATTCGGATGACCAAGTCTATTATGCCATAAACGAGAATTATTCTGAATGAAAAAAACAAAATAACTGAGGTAAAGTGGTATTTTCAAGAACGGAAGACATTGGTAAGGAAAAAAGTCAGCCACGCTTAGGCCCCCTCGCAATCACTTCCCCCGACTCCTGGTCCTGCACAACATATCCAGAAGAAGAAAAGGAGACAGTGTAATTATTGTCAACAAGTTGACCCACAGAAACCAAATTGGTAGTAAGAGGAGGAGAAACAAAAACATTTGTTAAGGGTAAGGGGCCAGGGGTATCACCAATAGAGGTGATGGGGAGATGATCTTCGTTTGCAGCTTGAACAGTGAGATGACCAGTGTAAGGAACGACATTCTTTAATGTTATGGGTGAAGAGGTCATATGGTTACTTGCACCAGAATCTAAATACTAGGTATTGGAAAGAAAGGAATCAGTACCTGCGATGTTCATGGATGCTAAGGCATTGATGATCATTTGGTTAACCATCTCAGGGGTGAGAGGAGCTGGAGACGCAGATTGGGATGAGGAACCAGGATGTGAGGATGAATCATACTGCAGAGAACCATTGAAGTCATATGATGCATATAGTGGAGTGGTCACTGTGTAAGCAGTAGGAGCTGACGACATGGTGGAAGTACCAGGGACTGACTGCACTGATGCACATAATTGCGGGAAGTAGAATTGCGAGCCTTCTTCCGACATTCGTCAATAACATGACCAGTGGCCTTACAATATCTGCAAAATTTTGCCTTGCATTGATTAGCATAGTGTCCATATTTTTTGCAGTTATGGCACTGAACTCTACTGATGTCCCGAGGAGGTTGTCTGGTTGTAGCAACATAGGCAAATGGTGCCTCAGCAGATCTCTATTGTTCCAAAGTAGTTTTAGTAGCCAGACGCTATTCTTCTCGTAGAAGTTCCTGAAGACAGGCATCCAGGCTGGGAAGAGGAGCCTTGCTCATCAAGTTCGATCTAACTGTCTCAAACTCCATACGAAATTTCATGAGGAGCTGATCCAGATGACTACTTTGCTGTAATGGAAGCAATTTCGGTAAAAGTGCTGCAGATACCGTGGCAAACTTTATCTCATCATATTCAGACCACAGGCGGCGGAAGCCATTGTAATACTCCTTAATAGACTGGGTGCCTTGAGTGAATTGAGATATTTCAAGTTCTAATTAAAACTGGCGAGCAGCATTGCTCTGTTGATAAATGTGCTTAAGATAGTCCTACATGTCACGAGCAGTGTTGCAGGGTTTGAGGTTGAGAATGAAATGAGACTCAACAGAGCCCAGCAACCAAGTCTTAATTTTAGCATCCTTTGTCTTCCAAGCTAAAATTTTCTTATCATCTTCTGCAGGCTGAGGCTCAGACCCATCAATGTGTGTCCACAGTTCTTTTCCTTCCAAGTAAATTTGAAATTGGAAGGCCCATGAGGTATAATTAGTTCCATCAAATCGAATGAGGGATATTTCATGTTTTTCCATGACGAAAAAGTAACAACAAGCACACAAGCAAAAGTACACACAACGTGAATAACACAATCAGATAACAACCAGCAGCCAAGAGTTGAGGAATAAGGATGGTCAGAACAGTGCCCAGACACCACAGGGCAGAAACCAGAACAGTAGATAAAGAAAAAAACAGCAGCAATCTGTAGATAGAAACCTCTACAATCCAGTAGCAAACACCAATAAATAGCAGGAAATAACAGCAGCATGCAATAGAAGTCACCAGAAGTCGTCAACGGCATCAACCGCAAGCAGCCACAGTACAGGAAGCCAGAGTGGTCCCTGTCGTCAGTGTGTATATGCACACGTGGGCCCCACTTGATGATCTTGGCACAGATCAGAGTGTGGGGATGGAATGAGAGTAGTTTTATACAACTACTGGCACTAGTCGCATGAAGATCAAATCCAGATCTAGGATTTTGGACGGCCGAGATGAAAACTATTGAAAAAGAATGAATATTCACAAAAATTGGTAGAAGACCTACCTCTGATGATCAATAAATCATGAAAAAATCGTCATAAATCCAAGAACCTCCAGGCTACTAAGTTCCGCTGATGAGTTGGTGATGATCTCAGGTGGGCCACGTCTGATCTGAGATGATAAGGAATGATCCGGCTGAAGAGAATGATCACAGATGATCGATCATATACTGGCTTCCAATGTTTGGAAGATGATTTAGGAGAAGATCACAGATCACAGACGATCAATCTAGCTCTGATACCATGACATTGAGAGATGACAAAACAACGATGAAGCTTCAAATGCTTAAAATTGTCTGTCCATTAGGGAAGACCATTCTTTCATTATAAAGGGGCTCAATACCCTGATTACATGTAAGTGTATCCTAAATATCTGATTTACAAACTAATTATGCACAGGTGTCTTTGACTAAATATTTACAAACTAATTATGCACAAGTGTCTACACAGATGTCTTGACCAAGTAATATATCCAGATTGGGCCCAAAATGGGCCTGGGCTTGGATTGACAGGGGATACGTTGAATTTTTTATATATATATAAATATTTTTTATATGACTATGTAATAAAAGTCTAACATTATTTCAATCAAAATAGCCATAAAATATGCACTTTCATTAATTTAATCATCATTAAACAATACATTCGATACTTCCAAGTTCCAAGTTCAAAATCCAAGTTTCACCAACTACTACAGAAAACATAAGCATATAACTCAAACAAATAGACCCACTCACTCTTTATTCTCAGCAATCAGCACTTAGCAGGTCTTTGTGGGAACAGGCCCACGAGCCCAAACACGTGGATGAATGCTCTGGCAAATGAAATAAGAGGGGTCGATGAAGGCCAAACAAATCAAGCCCCTTTTTCTTCAATCTACAAAAACTGATGAACCCAGCCCCTTTTCGCCTTACAGCGATGATACGGCAGCGGACGAACGGCGCCCAGATTTTCCAACGAAGCCCAGAGGGCACTGAAGAACTGCTACCCTCTATTTCTCTTCAAATAAAAACCCCAAAAACAGATCCGGGGCCCCTTTTGCTCTCTCTGCTGCAAACTGGTTGCTTCTTCCTTCTCAGTTGAGACGGTGGGAGGCGTGCGCAAACTGGTGCAAGGTATAGCTCTCCTTTCTTCTCTTTCTTTCTTTTTCTCTCTCTTTTTTTTACTTCTCTGCTTCTCCTCTGAGTTTTTTTTTTTCTTTCTCTCGCGCGACTGATGTTGGTGTTGGAGAAGAAATAGGATTTCCCTTATAACGTGCGCAACACATTTTCCCTTAAAACGTGTCCCGCACGTGTCCGGCGCATGTCCTGCATGTGTCCGATGTACAAAAAAAAATTTGCGGATACGTTTTTTTGCGTATCCCGGACGTATCGGAATACAGATTCGTCGCCCATATTTACATATCCATGCTTCACAGGAGCCAAGCCATGCGCACCAGGCTCACCTGCAGCCTGCAGGCACAGTCAAGTTTGCGCTGAGTCTGAAATAGACTTTCAGTCAGTCTATTAGTTTATTTTGAGTTTTTAGAATCCTTATGAGACTTTAAGTAGTGTTAGGAGGATTAGTAGCATTAGTAGATGAGGAATTTGAGCTGTTCCAATTAGACTAGGAGCTGGACAGTTAGAATGAAAGGAAGCGGTCAACTGATGTAGGGACTATTCACCATTCAGTTTTTAACAATAACATTTGACAAGTTATTGAGTTTTCTATTGGTTTGTTATTCCTACAGTCTAGTAAGGATTTTTCATAGGTATGAAATTTGAATTCACCGCATCATAGTTGGCGCCTATTGAAATCCGGTTCTGTTGGGCAGCTGTTTCACGTTGCTGAAATAATCTTTGATAAGATTATATGAAGATGAATACAATATAGGGAGAAAACTTGATCCCACAAAGAGAGGATCGATTGTGTATTTATAGTTACATTATACCCTGATCAAGGGCAATCAGAATAATCAATAAACAATCTCCTAATCTATACAAGGAAGAGAATAAATCTTATAATCTATACAAGGAAGTAAATATGAGAAAAATCAGCAGATGATCCCATACGTGGGATTTTATATACAACGCCCTTGATGGGCTGGGCTGGGCCTAGTGGGCCTAAGCCACATTATCTTCGACACTCCCCCTCAAATTGATGTGGTAAGGCTGAAAACATCAATTTGCTAGTTAGATCATGATGACGCGGTTTGGGAAGAGCTTTGGTGAAGATATCCGCCAACTGGTTAAACGAAGAGACATGAGGCAGAGTTATCTTCTCAGTAACAACATGTTGACGGATGAAGTGACAGTCAATCTCAATGTGCTTTGTTCTTTCATGGAAAACCGGATTATTGGCAATTCTGGTAGCACTGGTATTGTCCCCATAGAGAGGGGTGGAACGACTAACGAGAACACCGAATTCACAGAGAAGGCGGCGGAGCCAGATAATTTCAGCACTGGCGGATGACATCGCTCGATATTCTGCCTCAGCCGAAGACTTTGATACGGTGGTTTGTTTCTTGCACTTCCATGAAATCAGAGATTTTCCAAGAAACATACACCAGCCAGTGGTAGACCTCCGAGAGTCCGGACAGCCAGCCCAGTCAGCATCCGCATAAGCTGTTAATTGCAGAAAATTATCAGAAGGGAAGAAGAGTCCATGATGAAGAGTTCCTTTAACATAGCGGAGGATGCGTAATGCAGCAGCAAGGTGCGGTTTGTGGGGATTGCTAACAAACTGGCTAACCGTATGAACTGCATGAGAGATATCTGGCCTAGTCATAGTTAGGTAGAGCAAACTACCAACTATCCTCCGGAAAACAGATGGATCATCCAGGGGAGTGCCATCATCGGAACTGATTTTGCTGTTCAATTCCAGAGGCGTATCAAAAGGGACAGCATCATCAAGCCTGGCCGATGTGATCAAATTCGTCGCATATTTGCGCTGAATGACTCTAATGCCTAATTTGTTACGCACAAACTCAAGTCCCAGAAAGTAGGGGAAAGGACCAAGATCCTTCATTCTGAAGTGGCGAGTAAGGTGGTGTTTGAGATCCGTAATGCTGGCATTATCATTACCACTGATAATCATATCATCAACATAAACTAAGAGGAATGTGTAGCCCTTCGATGTCCATCGCAGAAAGAGGGAACTATCAGAGTGACTTTGACGAAATCCAGCTTGAAGAATTGCTGTCCGGAACTTATCGAACCAAGCCCTAGGAGCTAAGTCCATAAAGAGCTTTCCTCAATTTGCACACATGCTTCGGAGGACAAGCATAGCCAGGAGTAACTTTTAAATAAACAATCTCTCTCAAGTCCCCATGTAGAAAAGCATTCTTGACGTCCATTTGCCAAAGAGGCCAATTTCGGGCAGCCGCGACACAAAGAAGAGTACGAACGGTGGTCATTTTTGCCACTGGTGCAAAAGCTTCCTCATAGTCAATTCCGTATTCCTGCTTATAACCCTGTGCAACCAATCTGGCTTTTGTAGCGATCAAGAGTCCCATCAGCATGTACTTTGATGGAGTATATCCATTTGCTGCCAATCACAGAGGCTCTATCCGGGGCCGGTACCGATTCCCATGTTTGGTTTGCTTCAAGAGCGACCAATTCCTCAATCATAGCATCCTGCCAGTAAGCAATCTTTGAGGCCTGTGAATATGAGGTGGGTATAGGAGTACTATCCAAGGAAGTAAGAAGAGCAGGAAATCCATAGCGGTTAGGGACAACAGAAAGACGACTAGAGCGTCGCAGAGAAATGGTGTTAGAAGAAGTATCATTACCTGAAGACTCAGTAGGCGGCGCTGGGAGAGGATCAGGAGAGGAAGTCGCCAGAGGAGAGACCTTGTTCCGCCGGACATAGACTTTAAGAGGAGGTGATGGAGAAGTAGACTCTGAGAATTGTGGCAGATAGGAGACAGCAATAGGATGACTATCCAAATGTAAAGAAAAGAAGGGAATATGTTCCAAAAAAATAACATTACGAGAGATACGCATGCGTTTGTCCAATTGATCATAACACAAAAAACCTTTGTGTTCATTACTGTAACCCAAAAAAATGCATTTAGCAGCTTGTGGAGATAACTTTGTGCGCTCAGTAGGAGGAAGATGAACAAAACACAGGCAACCAAAAACACGTAAGTGAGAGTATGAAGGGGTTTGACCAAAGAGAACTCCGTAAGGAGTAGTCTTTCCTAGAACAGTAATAGGAAGACGGTTGATAAGATACACAGCGGTATGTGCAGCATCACACCAAAACCAATTGGTGATAGGAAACTGCACAAACAACTACTTAACACCCTCCCTCGGGCGGGACACCGCCCGGAAGCACACGCCCGCACAAGACTATAACGCGGCATGGGGCCTTTTTGCCCTGCGCATTTTGCGCCCGCACAAACACACAACGCGGCATGGGGCATTTCTGCCCTGCGTGGTTTCGAACTCGAGACCTCAAGTACACGCCCGCATAAGACTATAACGCGGCATGGGGCCTTTTTGCCCTGCTCATTTTGAGCCCGCACAAACACACAACGCGGCATGGGGCATTTCTGCCCTGCGTGGTTTCGAACTCGAGACCTCAGGCTCTGATACCATGTCAAAGTTGCTAGCCAGTAATCCCAAAACCAATTGGTGATGGGAAACTGCACAAACAACTACTTAACATGTCGAAGATAATGTGGCTTAGGCCCACTAGGCCCAGCCCAGCCCAGCCCATCAAGGGCGTTGTATATAAAATCCCACGTATGGGATCATCTGCTGATTTTTCTCATATTTACTTCCTTGTATAGATTATAAGATTTATTCTCTTCCTTGTATAGATTAGGAGATTGTTTATTGATTATTCTGATTGCCCTTGATTAGGGTATAATGTAACTATAAATACACAATCGATCCTCTCTTTGTGGGATCAAGTTTTCTCCCTATATTGTATTTATCTTCTTCATATAATCTTATCAAAGATTATGACATGGTATCAGAGCCTGAGGTCTAGAGTTCGAAACCACACAGGGCAGAAATGCCCCATGCCGCGTTGTGTGTTTGTGCGGGCGCAAAATGCGCAGGGCAAAAAGGCCCCATGCCGCGTTATAGTCTTGTGCGGGCGTGTGCTTCGGATCCGGGCGGTGTCCCGCCCGAGGGGGGGTGTTAAGTAGTTGTTTGTGCGGTTTCCTATCACCAACTGGTTTTGGGATTACTGGCTAGCAACTTTGACAGTTGTTACACCCAAAAGTCCTCATCTGTGAATTTTTCTGCTGAATAACAATTCTGCAGAAGTTGCAGTCCATTCACAGGCTGTTGTGGGACTGTTTACTTCTGATTTCAGTCATGGGAAAACTTCTTTCTGCATATCTGCTGCTGTCTCAATCTGGTAAGATAAAAATTCGGCCAAGTAATACTTTGGATGGATTCACTGTGCAGCTGAATTCTGTCCTCCCTTGGAAGTAAGCCAGAAACAAACTGTCCTATGATCTCAAGATCCTGATTTAGATAAGTTTTTTACCCGAAATTGATCCTCAGTTGTATTAATTGGGCCTAAGGCCGAATCTCAATTTTTGCATTAAACTGTTGAGAGGTATGGAATATGGATTGCAGATTGCCCCCGGTGTTTATTAATACTAGACAAGATCTATTGAACTTATCTTGAACCTTGGTGATCTATAACAGATAATTTCAATTCTGCTTGCATCACTCCAAGTGAGACTATCAGAAAGTTTGTCATACCTCCAATACTCATCAACTTGGGCTTGACAGATAGGTAATTTAATAACCCATCAGACACACCCAGTTTCCTCTCACCTAGACACCTGTTGTCACATGAAATATTGAATAACAAAATGTAAAAAAAACACCCTAATGGTGCCAGTGTGCCCTTAGCAGATTGTAAGTGGACGATGGCTTCTAAGCAAGCTCCATGCTTGCATTAGATCTGTTCTACATAAGGCCACTGGCTGATGGATAAAGGAGTTCCTTCTATGTTCTCTTTTTTTTTTTTTTTTCAAGTTATCGAAATAGATCAAAAAACTCCATTAAACAAAAAGCCAGGAAGAGGTGGATGGACCTCCCAACCCCCAACCAAACCATCCCCTCCAAATTCCCTCCCAAAACCCATGATAGTTTATTTAAGATGATGGCTCCCTTAAGTACAATCCCTGGCTCAACACTCGTGACAGAGGGCTCCCAACAAGGCAGGAGAATAATTTTTGGGGTCACAGAAATCGGAAAAGAAAAAACTATGAAGCAAAGAGAATAAATTTAGAAAAGAAAAATTATAAGCAAAGGTTAGGTTCCCAACATGTAGGAGAAAACAATATAGCATCAAATTAAGGTAATAAAGAACATTCAATTACAAAGTTAGATTTTTATAGATACATCTGGACATGAGGCCCATTGCATTTCTCGGTGAGGAATGAGAGCATGACCAAGCAGTCGTTGTAAATTCTGCTATTTATCATACCCAAATTCCCTAGTGATTGGTGAAGAAGCCCACTATTGATCTGATGTTTATAGCTCTTGTTTAGAAAGTCAGTTAAATCATTAATTCAAATGGCTTAACCCAATTGTTCTGATCACCCTAACAATGTTATAACTGTACATTACTGTAATTCATATGCATTTACTTTTTAAAATTTTAAGCAAAACATTAAATTAATGCCATTATATACATGTACAGAGATGCCAGTGTCGGAATTCCCAGGATACACATGTTTGACACCATAAGTTGGCGTCTGATGATATCAACACACACATCCAGCTCCAGGTTACAAAGTCACAGAGACAACGAGTAAACAGTAATAGCACATACCAGCAAAAGCTTCCTCACTATTTCACCTCAACCTGGCTGCAACCACTTTTCTTAGTAACTCCTAAATTAATCATCTTCTCCCTTATCAGTTCAACATCTTCCCATCTCTCAGCTTCGGCATAAGTATTTGACAACAAAACATAATCACCATCTTTAAGAGGCTCTAATTCAGCAATCTTTTTGAAGACTTTTTCAGCCAACACCACATTTCTGTGGATCCGGCAAGCACCCAACAATGTCCTCCACAATACACAATTCGCTTCAAAAGGCATTGTTTGGATAACCTCAAGAGCTTCATCCAGCAAGCCCCGCCGGCTTAGCAGATCTACCATACATCCATAGTGCTTCATATCAGGAACGATCTGGTACTCATCAACCATTCTTCGGAAAAAAATAGCGGCCCACTTCAACCAGACCCTTATGGCTACAAGCAATCAAAACTCCAATAAATGTAACCTTGTCGGGTCTAACCTCATCCCGTTTCTCCTCCATGGATGAAATAACTCCAGAGCTTCCTCACAGTAGCCATGAACTGCCAATGCCACAATCACTGAATTCCAGCAGGTTACATGTTTCACACTCATCCCATCAAAAATTTCACGGGCAAGCTTAAAGCTGCCGCATTTCGCATACATATCTAATAATGCATTTGCCAATATCCCTTCAATTTTGAACTGATTATGCTCTAAGAATTTATGAATTTCTCTACCCATATCCAGTGCTCCAGTTTCCGCACAGGCACCCAAAATGGATGTAATTGTCCTCTCAGTTGGTTTGATTCCAGTGTTCTGCATTTGGTCGAAGAGCTTCAATGCCATACCGTAATTTTTCAGTTGGATGTAACCCGCAATCATTGAGTTCCACGAAGCTGCATCCTCTCTGGCATCATTTCAAACACTCTCCATGCAGATTCAATATTACGTGATCTGATGTGTCTGGTGATCATGTTATTCCAGGAGACAATGTTTTTCCCAGGAATCTGTTCAAGCAGCAAATTTGCAGACCCAAAATCATTTATTCTGTCATATGCCACTATCATGGTGTTCCAGGAAACAATGGTTTTTACGGACATTTTATCAAATACTCGACGTGCAATATCAAGATTTCCACATTGAGAATACATGAAGATCAAGGAGTTTTGAACAAACGTGTCAAGATCAAGACCCAACTGAATAATCCGGCAGTGGACTTCGGCACCCTTTTTAGAATAAAGGGTGCCATGATCTTCCTCTGTCGCAGAAAGCTTAGCACAGACCTTGAGCACAAATGGGTAAGTGAACTTGTCGGTTTTTATGTTACTACACTGCATCCGATTATATAGACGAATTGCTTCTGCTGGAAAAATGCTCTGAGAATAAGCTCTGATCATGGTGTTGTAAAGAAATGAATCTTCCAAGGTGGTGGTTTCAAAAATAGATCGGGCATACTCAAGACTTCCCGAAGGGGATAGAGAAGAAAAGTTGATCAATTTACATACCATGGAGGGATAATCGTCAAGGCCTGTTTTAGTAAGAAGAGCATGGGTTTGCTTTAATTCTTTCAAGCTAGAAACCTCTTGAAGAAGAGACATGACATTTTTCTCCATTGAAGAAACTAACCTCGAATTCATGTCTGGGTGATTAAGCTGCCAAAAAAATTTCACTTATTCCATGTATAACATCCCATTTTCAATATTGGAATTCTAAAGCTGCTAAAACGAGATAAACAACTTCAGGTAAAAGTTCTCTTTCAATGTAAACTTCTGTTCATTCATTTCTATATCCAACACCATGTCATTTTGTGATCAATTCTACAAACATGCACCATGTCCATCAAAGATGGAAATGCTACCAGCGCCTATTTGGAAATTAATGCTAAAACAATATCTAATACTTGTAGTTCTAGACGGGACAGCATTTCCTTATTTGAGGTATTATCTACAAACAGGAATCAACTATCAGTACTGGGCTCTAGCAGCATTTTTAGTTATTGACGCATAAAGGCCCATATTCCAAAACAACATTCTCATTACTGATACAAAACAAGAAAGGGAAGTTGGTCTTGGCCTTTTTCAGAACCATGAGGAATTACTGATTCAAACAAGCAGTAATAGAAGGTCAGAGATTAATTAATTTCAAAACAACATTCTCAATACTTATACAAAACAACAAAGGTAATTTGGTCTTGGCCTTTTACAGAACCATGAAGAATTACTTATTCAAACAAAGCTGTGAGAGTGAATAGAACGTCTGAGAAGTAAACAGACTCATAGGAAAAAGTCAGGAGTACCCAACTCACATAATTTTATTGCAAGAGTCTTGTAATTCGTAATTTGCAATTTATTTTCCTTTCTCTATATGGTCTATATCCTGGATAGATCTTTTATTATTGTAAAGTTTTAATGTCTGTTAGGATGCGGATAAAAGGTGAAGAAAACAGTCCAAAGTCTGTACTTTGGATAGTATAGACCACCTGTTTTCTTCGTGGGGCTTTAGAAGGCGTGTTTTGATGGATGGTGCATTGAAGTAAAGTGAGGTGAAGCATTAAATCAAATCAAAAGAAAATAAAATATAAGCAGGTTCCGATGGTCTTTAGTTTTTAGTTGCTTGATAGGAAAAAAATTTTGACCTTTGGGTAAAAGAGGATGTTATTTTGTTGCTTTTTAACTTTTTTTTTTTTAAGTAGGAGGGAATATTGAATTATTTGATCATCTCTTGAGCATTTTCACAAACACTTGGCCAGCATATAAGAAGAAAGGCATACAGTAGAGGATGCAGATCATCAAAATCAGATTCAAATTTAATGGCCATGATCATCAAAATCAGATTCAAATTTAAGGCTATAAAGGTTTGGACATCATCCAATGCAGCAGGCCACTATTGTAGTTCAAACAATTGGACTCGATCGCTCGGAAAGCAGGCTAAATACTATCGAAGAACTATGTAACTTCAAAAAAGAACCCACCCCCATGTGGATGAAAATCTCACCCATGACCAGTCAAAAATAAATAAATAAATAAATCACCCACATATTTTATTGATTAGAATTAACAAAAATGTCCGCATTACAATGCAAGTTCGGAAAATACTGTTAATGTAAAATGTCATGATCAGATCAAACCGCAGAGTTGCTCATGTTTTCTGGTTCTACTAAATCAGAAAAACAGTTCCATATTTAATCAATTTTACAACACCAATGGTTCATTAAATGGCATATGAAGGGAACTTGTTCTCAGAGAAGCCCATGATGGCATCAAACTATTTCCATGGCGAATGATACACTCGTATGGATCTCCTGATTGCCAGAATGAATGTACAGGATAAAAATTTGATGGCAATAAGAAGACAAACAAACCTGGATCTGGACAGGAGAGTCTTCTTCTTCGCCTCCGGTCGTTGCAGGTCCGGGCTTCTCCGTGAGGGAGGAGAGAGAGGGGGAGGCGTCTGAGGTGAGAAACGGAGGAGAAAGGGTTTTGCTGGGGTTTGTTTTGCTGACGTAAGTTCAGAATTACATCCAGGCCCTTTATTTTTTCTTGTATAACGATTCGGTTAATCGTGTACGGTTAACCGACCTGGTTAAACGACCTGTATTTTACGGATCAGTTCGGTTAATAACCGTGAATTAATACATAAAATTATAACCGAATCGTGAATTGCGGTTTTTGGAGTTCAATAACTGTAATCGAACCGTGAACCACGATTATTAACCACGGTTCGGTTTGGTTAGACGATTTTTCAGTTTTTTTATACCCCTACTATCACTATAGGCGGGGGCCATGTTGGGAGAGATCTTTTGATCCCCATTTCCATGGGCCCAAGGTGGACCCTACAAGCACTGGGGCTCAACAGATGGACTCCCAATTGAAATTATTCAATCTCAATATTATTTTTTGCTCTTAAATAGGTAATCTTTTGTATGCTCTGGTAGGCTAAATTATGGTTTTGATGAATTTAAGAAAATAATAATTTATATAAATATCATTGTAGAATTTGTCATGTGAGCAAATATTGTACATTGATTATATGCAGTCTTACTCATGGGGTGGATTTAGATACATGTTAATCGATGGGAGGAGGACAGATGGGAAGGCCTCTGGCCTGTTTGGTAATTTTACATGTAAAATAAAGTGTAGTAAAGCATCAAATCAAGAAAGAATAAAATATAATGGGATTATGATGGTATTTTATTTTTAGCTTGGTATGGAATCTTTTTGCTTTTTGTATAGAGAATGGGAGATTCATTGTCTTTTAGTGGATAAATGATTTTTTTTTACCTTTTTTGAAAAAAAAATTGAGAGAATTTTAAATTATAAAGTGCTGTTGAAGTGACCCCTTATTTGAAAAATGGAGGCTTTAGTTGACTTTTACTAATCTAGTAAAGTGCCAAACTGACATCAGACAAGAGAGAGCCCAAAAAATCAGTCCCAATAAATTATCCTAGCCTTTAATTTAATAGCCTTAAAAAGTCTTGTAGCATCTTAGTAGTATATTCTTTTGAAATTTGGTCCAACAGTGAATCAACGCTCAATGATTGTAAAATTAGGCCCAATCTAGATCATGGGATGACCAAAGTATCAAAAGGACTTTACTGATTTAAAAAAAAAAAAAGCCCAAGTGGGTCCCATTGAGCTAGATTGCACATGCAGTCTTCTCATGGAAGAGAATTTCTCAATAATATTTATTTATTCTCTATGGAGATTTATAACTTATTTATTTATTCTTGTTTTTTTATTTTTTTTCTTCTTTTTTTATGGCTATGTTGGGCTATTGGTCTCACAGTGATACTCTAATTTGAGGACACGGGGATTGATCCTTGGGCAATAATGTGGGACTAAGGTGCTCACACCACTCATAGTGTTCAGGGCCGGCTCTGAGGTTTGGGTGGCCCTAGGCGAGCTCCTAAAAATGGGCCCTATCTTAGAAAAAAAAAAACACGCTCAATTTTTTTTCTATAGAAGGAACATAGAACTTAACCCCACTAGCAAGATAAAATAAAACATAACTAGCGCCAAAATAATTACAAAAGGAAAGAATCATCTAAAATGTACTCGTCTCGCGGTTTTCGCTGCAAAATCAGTAATTACATTTGTATAATCTATCTTCTCTGCCAACTCTTTTTCAATGGATAACATAGCCAGCCCATTCAGTCTTTCTTACGACATGGTTGACCGAAGGTAAGACTTGATAATTTTCAACTTAGAAAAACTTCTCTCTGCAGAGGCAACTGTTACTGGTATAGTCAACTTTCATTCATGATCTAAATACAAAACATTCATTCCAAGCCCAGACCAGATCATTCCAGCCCCAGACCAGATTATCTAGAATTTCAGCCATCATATATAATAATATCATTGGTGAGCCCCACTGATGTGAAAAATTGGCAATGGCTTGATGACGCCAAAGTATAACTATTTGAGACAAAAAAAAAAAAAAGGGAACTCTGACCATAATTTTAGCATCATATATAGGGAATGAAAAATCAATGGTGGGCCCCACCCCACTAACGGATGAGAAGAACTGGTTAAGGCTTGATCTGTTTGAAAAAAAAAAAAAAAAAAAGCCCCAGATCACCAGATCATTCCAGCCCCAGACCAGATCATTCAAAATCAATGGTGGGCCCCACCCACTAACGGATGAGAAGAACCGGTTAAGGCTTGATCTGTTTGGAAAAAAAAAAAAGCCCCAGACCAGATCATCCCTGCGCTAAACCAGATCCTCCCAGAATTTCATTGGTGGGCCCCACTAATGGATGCTCAAATCAGTGATGCAATAAGCACTCTCAGATGATTTGATGATGCCCCCACCGATGGAATCCATTGGATGAGCCCCACCAAATGATTAAAAAGAAAATAAAAAGGTAAAAGGAGACGGAAAGGTTCGCTGAAGAGGAAGGGAAAAAAAACACATACATACTTGTTGGTTGCTGCTCCTCTCCTCGCTGGAACGAGCGAATGGTCTACTCCTTGCTAAGTTGCTGGACTGGTCGCTGCTCCAGTGCTCCTCACACCTCCTCGCCGGAATGGTTGCCGCTCCTCTGCCTCCTCGCTAGAATGGTGATCGCTGCACTGCAACCCACTGGGCTGGGCCACTGGAATCTCTGCTTCAAAGCTTTCTCACATGCATGATGCCCAAACGGCCAATCCTCTTCATGAGAGATGTCAGATGAGTCTCCTTCTCGTTGCTGGTGATTTATTTCTCTTGTCTTCTTAGCCCTTAGTGTTTTTTTTTCCTTCTTCTTTTCAAGACACAAGCAGCAGCCAGCAGGCTGCCTTCTATCCCACGAAAGCACGTCATGGAATACACGTTGCATTTATGCATTTATGGCATTATGGGCTCCTCGACTTCCTGCAATTATTGGTGTAATTAGGGGTATTGATTTGGTAATTGGAGGCCTAAATTTTGAATAACATGTGGGGGCCCTAGGCAGTGGCCTAGGGTGACTACCCCTCAAAGCCGGCCCTGATAGTGTTTGTATCATAGAGTGGGTATGACTGTATGAACATGGGTGGACTTAGATAAGGGCAAGTGTTTTGGTATGATAGACTACTCGTTAGCATTAGCAGTGATATTTCAAAACTTGAATGCCTAGAGATTAATCCATAAGTATGTCTGTGAAAATGTGGCAATACCACTCAACTAGGAGTGTGTTGGCCATAAGATGAAGCATTGAAGCTAGATATGAGTTGAACCATATTCATATCAAGCCCATTATTTATTTATTATTGTTATATATTTTTTTTTGTGATCATTCGTGATTCTTGGTCCCTATTGGTCTACTATATAAGTTAGCTAAGTAATAGTTATGATAGATATAAATTTGCACCATAAATAACAAACCTAGTCAAGTAATCATCGTAGACAGTTGCTTACTTTAAGGAACGTGTATATGTATTGTGTGCGTGGCTACATGAGGTCGAGTCCTCTATAAAGTTAAATAATAATAATAAACCCAAGCTATTTCTTTCTCTAATTACTCGAGGACACTTTGTTTATATGAAATTGAGCAAATAGCTATTTAACAATGAAAAATGATTACTCGGCCACCAATTTATTAGATAAAAAATCAAGGGAAATCAAGGCCAACCGTCTTGTTGTGTGCATGACATCTCATGCGGTCATACAACCCAAAACCATTTTTTTTTTTTTTTTACAGTAACACTAAAAACCAATTGAGCTATCACTCATTCACTTGGGACAATGCATAAAAGTCTTTTTTTTTCTCCTATAGTGTTAATAGGGGTTATGCTTGGGCTTGCTGGCGTGTTTTGATGGATGGTGAATTAAAGTAAAGTAAGGTGAAACATCAAATTAAGAGAGAATAAAATATAAGAGGTTATGATGATATTTTGTTTTTAGTATCTTGTAATGATTTTTTTTTTTTTACTTTTTGTGTAAAAAGAGGATTTTTCTATCATTAAGTGGAGAAAGGAAGTTGATTTTTAACTTTTTTTCTTTTTAAAGAAGAGGGAATTTAAATTTATATATTTTTGATATGACCCATGATCTTTTTTTATATGGATAATGGAGGGTTTACGTTACCTCAATTTATTTCACCACCCATCCAAACGGGTCAGGCACGCCTCATCATCTCTCCTTGTGTATTTCATTTTCATTTACAAATTGATTCCAATTTACCTATGAATCTTTAAAAAATTCAATTCCATCCAAACAAACACCCCTGAGTCATGCATATAAATGAACGATCCTGATCACCAAACATGATCAGGACGAACAAAACTCCAAGTCTTCTCGGCCCTAAACAAACACCCGTGAGTCATGCATATCATTTGATGATGCTACCAGTCCCAGCCGTGTCACTCACTTCACTGCTATATCAGACACCCGTCCTCGACATTTTGCATCTCTCTCACATTTAAAAGTGTTTGTTGAAAAGAAATCGACTCATCTCTCTTTCTATCTCAGCAGCAGCAGCAGCCGCCATGGCTCTTCGATCTCTCCTCAGCAAGAGAACCCTAGGGTTAGGGTTTGGTCAGGTCCGAGGACTCGTTACTTTCTCCCTCCCTGACCTTCCATACGACTACAGCGCTCTGGAGCCCGTCATCAGCGGCGAGATCATGCAGCTCCACCACCAGAAGCACCACCAGACCTACGTCACCAACTACAACAAGGCTCTCGAACAGCTCGACGACGCCATGGCCAAGGGCGATGCCCCCGCCGTCGTCAAATTGCAGAGCGCCATCAAATTCAATGGCGGAGGTTCGCTTTTCACCCACTAACTAGTAACTACTCCAATTTGATAATCCTGAACCATCCATCCATCCATCATAGATTGATTTTAGTATTCTGATGCAGTAATTGGAGTTGGGAGTTTTTTAGGTCACAGGTTCAAGGTGCTAATTAGTAGATTGATGTCCTGAGCACACGCTTTATGATTTGCATGAGAAGGGTTATAATAAAAGAATGTATAAATCTTACGTATCGAGTAACAATGAAAAGCGCGATGAAGAATGCGAAATGAGAATCCATGTCAATGCTATTCATACTCTATTACACATATATATTCTCTATTTGAAAGAATCCGTCCAACATAGATAGTCTTGGTTTTGGGAATTTTGTCTTTGGGTTAACATTGTTTTTGGAAATCCGCATGAAGATTCAAGTGGTGACTGATGCTCACAATAGAGGCTTTGTTGGAACTGGATGGAGGGAGACGGGTGTTTAGAACTTCCTTTTTTTTTTTTTTGGATGATTTCGTGTTTTTCTCCATCTCTTATTCCCACTTGCTCTTGAAAAACTTCTTTATTTGGATTTATTGAGATTCCACTTACATTGAAGCCTTGTATAATTTTCTGGAAAAAGAAAATACTACTAATCTAAAGGAAAATTGGGTTTTACCCATATCTTAATGGGGAAATATTCATGCGCATTCATCCCTCACCATTATACGGTGAGGCGACAACATAGTGGGGTCGACTTTATGCCTCACTATATGATGAGGGATGGATGCACATGAATATCCCCCATCTTAATGTATCGGGTATTTATTTATTTATTTATTTTTTCAAAAGTTCTTTAAACCAGTTATTCTATAACCGAGTATCGTATCTTTTCAAGAAAGATCCAACTAGGATTTGTTTCTCACTGTGGCTTTCCTTTTTGAGTGAAGGTCTATTATGGGGATAATTATTTGCAGTTTATTATCTAGGGAAAGAATTTAAATGGTGTTGTAATTTATCTTTTGGAAGGCTTTGGTTGTATGATACTCATGGGGTATGACTTCCTTTTTGTGAGAAGTAGATACCCTTTTGGCCTTTTCTGCTTTTGAGGGAGGGATAATTTTTCTGACACAGTTTGGAACGTTTCTGTGTTGGAGACTTTGGTCCAAGAAATTATTTGCTTTGGCATGTGGAGGTACATGCTTATATCGTGTTCTCTCTTTGTTGCATTGCATTGTATTCCTTCTTGACATATTGAAAAGTTCTCTCCCTATTTGCTTATGGGCGTGGTCATTAGTGGTGAACCATGTAAATTTGTCTCTTTTATGGTGCTGCTATTGGATCTTATTTTTCTCTTAAACTGTGTCCATCTTTACATCCATCACCATAACACTTTCACACATTTTTTACATGAAAATGTCTGAAAGGAATATGTGAATGTTCTAATGAACATTAACGATATGTATGGAAAAATAGTCATTAGGAGTTGAACCTTTTTTTTTTTTTTTTTTTTCTAAATAGAAATCACAATACCAAATTCAAACAACATGTTATGGATAGGAATATAGGATAGCTGTGCCCATACCCATAACCTAGATTTCAGTTTTTTTTTTTTTACTATATGGGAGGAATGGTAAACTGTCCTAGTCCTAATCCAACCTAGTCTAAATCCCAGGGATCATCCCTAGGACCCTAGGGTGTGTGCCACTGCAGTGCTCCGCCACAGGACCTCCCTTCATGCTCCTCCAGTGTATGCTTGCTGTTGTACTCTGTGCCACATGAAACTCCACCTCTGTTCCATGCCAGTGCCAGGGGTAGAACCCTGGCATTTATGGTGAGATGACACACCCTTTACTACTTGGGCTGTCTCGTGGTTCTCACCTAGATTTCAGAATTGTTTTGTATCCCCTGCTTACCATATCATTAGCAATATTTGGGCACCACAGATTACTAAGTACTGCTATTAGTTTTATTTCTATTGTCACCTGTTGGTTGAATGGTAAATTCATTCTCCATGCAGGTCATATCAACCACTCAATTTTCTGGAAAAACCTTATTCCTATTCATGTAAGTGTCCTCGTTCTGTAATATGAACTCTAGGATTTCATTTTCCTTCTTGTATAGCTTCTAGCTAGGACCTTGAACATACTGACACTGAATTTCTAACAGGAAGGGGGTGGGGAGCCTCCAAAGGGTTCCCTTGGTTGGGCTATCGACATGCACTTTGGCTCTTTTGAAGTACTGCTGCAAAAAATGAATACAGAAGGTGCTGCTTTACAGGGTTCCGGATGGGTGGTAGGTTTTGTGGCTTCTGATGTTCTGATCTTTGTTCCATTTGTTTATTTCACCACTGGTTATATATCTACATGGTTACTTCGATTTTTATATTAATTACATTTACATAAATTTCCCCTTTTCTGATCTTCCCTTTATCCCTAATCTAATAATTTTAACCTTCGCAGTGGCTAGGTCTGGATAAAGAGCTGAAGAAACTTGTAGTTGAAACCACTGCAAATCAGGTAAACTTATATAAGATATCCGTTAACCTCTCTGATACGCTTCTTAATTTATCAGGTAATTTGATTGAACAGATACTATAAATAGTTTTCTACGCTGGTAGTAGTTCTATTTACTTGGAAAAATGATTAGGAAGATAAGTGACTGCTAAACAAAATCTTTGTGAAAAGTGTTTAGACTTAAGAGATAGAACATAATATACAGATAAGACTGTGGTGGTACTAGCTTATTGGCACTAACATTATGGGTTGGAGCCTGCAGAGAAACATAGTAAAATAAAATCTCTCTCTCTCTCTCTCTCTCTCTCTCTCTCTCTCTCTCTCTCTCTCTCTCTCTCTCTCTATGGCATTAGTGAAAAATCTATAAATGTTTATCAGTGCCAGAAAACTATTATTACTGAAGCGCATTGAAACAACTATAGAAAACCAAACTGAAATGACATGTGGGATGAACGATGTTGAATGATCAGGTCCTACAAATAATTACGCCCGACTTTTGTGCATTTCTTTCTGGTCAGAGGGGGAAAAAGAAAGAAAAGAATTGCTAACTACAGCTGTTTGAAAGGGGAGGTTAGATTATTTTAAGCCAGAAGAAAATCATAACCACGGCTTAGCTTAATAGGGGGTTAGATTATTTTAACATAGAAGAAAGTCATAACTACTGCTTAGCTTAATACGTTGTTTATGCCTTATTCTTCGCACTACATTGTCACGTTACTTCAGAAACATGATAAGGAAAATTCACCTTCATGATGATAAAATTTTCATTTTAAATGTTATTTGCTGAATCTGAATTTATTTTGAATCAACGATTCAACACTGATGAAATAAATCATTTTGAATAAAAATAAGTATGGACCAAAGCCAAACAGGGCCAGTGTCGCTGACATTATCTTGGCATTGGAGCTGTCCACAATTAAATGTGTTAAAAAAAGAAAAAGAGAAATATAAAAGGAATCAAATTTATCTTTAATAGTAAATGGTTGTAAATGTAGTTTGTTGTTCTGAGGTAGTCTTGGGACATAGCACTTAGCGACTGTCTCCAAAATAAAGGTGTTATTATTATTACTATAATCATTATTTGTATTTGAGAATGAAGGTAGTGTTGTCTGAGAATATATTGGGAAACTATCTCCATGGAAGCATAAATGCATAATCAAGTCAAGGATCTCTAGAGACTAAAACAAAAGAAGTTATAGGAAGCCTGGAAAAGTGGTTTTCCAGATGTTACTGGATAATGCGATGACTGCTGATATATGTCCTCTAGCTGCAAGCCATTAAACAATGTGAGTCACTCAGAATGCTTATGCAGGTAATAATGAGGTAGATTATGCAAGGAATATACTTTTGAATACACAAGATTTTTTTTTCTTGTATGAACAGCATTTCATAGAATGCTCAAATGAAGTTCATTAGCTTGATACATGAAAACATACACACATGACACACCGACAGACACATAATAATGGTGACTAAAATTTTATTAAGAGAGCCAAAAGGCATTAGTGGCGTACTGAAAAGCTACAAGACCAACACCCAAGCAAAGAAAAACCAAACAAAACCTAATCATGACCAGCAAATCAAGATAAAGAAACAGCAAAACATGCAAATGCCAAGTTAGGACCCCCAATACCCTCCTTTACAAGAATATCCTCTGCCGAGTTAGTGCTTCTTTTAACATGAATGAAAACACAGGAAAGAGGAATTCACTTCAAAGTCAATTACTTCTGGATGTCTTATTTCCTCCCCACCCCCACACCCCCTGGAGAAGCTTCTGAATGTATTCTTGTTCAACTGTTTGCGCCTATATTTAGCTTCTTCACATCCTTTCTAATTCAGTTTCTCAAGTTGTAATTAGCCATCTGCCTGTTGATGTTGTTGGATACAATCTTGATACTTGAATATGAGTGTACTTACCTTGTTTTATGGAAATCAGTGTGATTGACTTAAAGCTTATGACAGGATCCACTGGTCACTAAAGGAGCAAGCTTGGTTCCTTTGCTGGGTATAGATGTATGGGAGCATGCATACTACTTGCAGGTGAATTCACACTTAAGAAACTATTATTACAATTGAATTGATAGCTTCAAACAACTGTTCATTTTTATAGCGTCGCAATTAATTTAAGTTATTTAGTGTAGTGCTCACTTACCTGAATACGAAAAGGACATCTAGTAGACAATGATGCAGACTTATTTAAACTCTCTAATAGCCAATGAAAACCATCAGAAACCCATGGATAAAATTTGTGGGAAGTTTGTTCTTTCTGTTTGCATGTAGGGTGGTTCACTTTCATGTGGAAATGTCTTGTGGGGCAGTGTTCCATCGTGAGCATTTCTACACAGAATCACCAGGGAACTTATCCGTGCCACCCACCTGGAATGCATGCTAATCAAAGAGGGGGATGGTAGTGGTAATACATTCAAAGAGGAAGTGCATGTCCACATGCAACTGTGAATGCTTCAAATACTACTGCTGCGGCAGAAACTGATACTGCTGCTACCTAATTTGAAACTCTGCATTCTATTCTGCAAATGAAGTGAAACCCCATCTCGTTTCATCATCATTGTCTTTGTGAAAGCCTTGTGCCAACTATGTTGAGTCAGCTACAAAAATTTTGTGTCACGATTCTATCTTTGGGCCAAATCCTTTGATAGGTTGCACTTCTTCAAATTTATCCTTAATACTTCCATCCATATCTTCTTCAGCCTGCCTTTTTCTCTTTGAGGGCTATCAACCTGTATCGAAAAACTTTTCCTCACTAGTTGCTGGCCTACATTGGACATATCTAATTTATCACCAAATAAGTCTCTGTCTTAATTTATCACCTATTGATGCTGTTCAAGTGCTCCAACACTCATTTATAATTCTATCATTCTTAGTTTTACCGCATATCCATCTTAACTTTCCCTATCTTAATTTATCACCTTGTCTTCATTTTTGCAGTACAAAAATGTGAGACCCGACTATTTGAAGAACATCTGGAAGGTTATAAACTGGAAATACGCCAGTGAACTGTATGAGAAAGAGTCTCCTTAATGCATCACACGAGGCATCTTAAGAGTAGACAATGGAATAAATTATGAGGATTATGGCATGTGATTGCCATCACCTTTTTCCCCTAGTGGGCATGTATGTGGTGTAGTTAAATGTTTCGGATTTGTGACTTTCTGAACTATATGTTGTTTATCAATTTTCATCCTGATGTTTTGGCTCACTTTGAAGGCTAATAGCATTGCAGAAATGAGTTGCAAAGATTAGATGTGTTTTTTGCACTGTCCCAATTTATCCTTATGTTTAATAGTCGTAGATTTCTTTGAAGTGAACCCTACGCCTGAAAGTTTGATGTTTTTAATGGCCGCTACAAGTCACATTATGCCTGCACTTGGGGCTCGTCCTTGAATGAAGTGCTATCATTAGGGCTGTCAAAGGGCCAGGGCCAGGGCCGGGCCGGGGTAAGCCCTTACCCTACCCTCATATATGCGGGTCGGGCTTAAGTCAAGTCAAAGCCCTCGGAGCCCACGGCGGGCCTACAGTATCGAAGCCCTTATCCTATCCTCAAGGGCTAGGGTCGGGCCAGGGCCGAAAGAAATAGTTATTTTTTTAATATTATCATATAATAATTCTTCTATACCATAATGCTAACCCACCTTTATTCAATGGGCAATGTAAAAGTTAAATCTTTTTATAACACTTCTAAAAGAATGCACAAAACAAGTTACTTCATCATTTTATAAAGGTATTAGTTAGGATTAAATGAAATAAGGTAATGTGATAGTATTGTGACATGAAACTGGGAAATACACTTTTAAATACCTTAACACACTAGCAGTAGTTACATAGTTTAAATAATATGCTCGGTTTTGTTTGTTTTTAGGCTATTGTTAAGATTGTCGCAACTGAAGTTTTGCTAATTGTTACCTATTTTACTAGTTCATATTCTATATATTTTTATAAAGCAATAATGTGAACCATGAGAACATGTTTGGCAAGTCATGTCTGATTCAATTAGATTTATTTCAAATAGGCATTAGACTTATTCCAAATAAATTATTTCTATATGTGGTTCAAATAAACATTAGACCACTCTTGAGTTAGCATTAACCATAACTTGTAATTCTTTGAAAAATCACCATTGGATTTTATAACAAAACAATTAAACTTTGAATGCCGAAGATGAATGACAAAGATGATTTGATTCATGACTTTACAAACTTTTAACTCCGGATGTGGGGTCCACATGAATGAAACAACAACAGTCATAAAAGTAAGGGTATAGAAAGAAACTGGCATCAATCAATAGCTAATGGTTGAAACTCAACCTCACTTAATGATAATGTTAATGATCATCTATCTAAACTCCCAACCTTCAATAGTTTACATTGGTGAAAATCAATATGATGAATGACAACTTGAATTTCCTTTTCATTGAAGAATATGTCCGTGTTGGGTAAACATAGAATCAAATATATCATTCAAATGATAACATAGAATTAAATATAGGTGGCGATATTGGGATCTATGGGGATATCCATTAAAATTCTTTCTAAGCCTTGGTTATTATTGTTTGAAAAAATATTAAGTCTCTATCATTAATTGCTAATTAGAGGAGTTCTTTATATTCTTTTGTAAAAATCTCTATATATATTCTATATTATACATATTATTTATTTTATATATTAATAGACAAAGGGCAGGGCCGGGCCCCCTCGGGCTGGCTAAGTCAAGCCCTAGCTCGGCCCTCAAGGTTGCGAGCTTTTCAAAATTGGGCCCTACCCTACCCTCGGGCTTTAGGACAAAAAGAAAAACCCTCATTTTGATGGCTTTTGCAGGCCGAGCTGGGCCGGGCCCCCTCGTCAAAGGGCCGGATTGACAGCCCTAGCTATCATGTTTGGAAGTGGTTAGGCAAACTTCTTCTCATTACCGTTGGATCCTCAAATTATAAAATTTATATACGGCTAAAAGCTTAACTCTACTAATAGAGTCAAGTAAGGTAAAGTCTTCATTTCTCAAAAAAAAAAAAAAAAAAGTCCCATCAAAAGCATTTTAATTTAAATTTCCCACCATATTTTTCAAAACAAGTAAAAAAGTAACCTCATTTCTTTACTAAAATAAAAAATACTCTACAATCAATACAAAAGGTCAAAAAGATTCTATACTAAATAATTAAAAATAAAATACCATCATAATTCATTTATATTTAATTCTTTCTTTAAAATTATCTCTATTTCACTCAACTCTATTAGTAAAGCTCCCGAACAGCAGATGCAATAGTGGGAGTCACTTATGAAATTTAAGTCAAGTTTTCTCCAAATCGATTCCTAGAAGATATTTAAAACACGTAAATCAAATATACAAAATATAAAATCAGATACATGCTCTTAGACACTTACGTGTTAGTCCAAAATTAAAAGAAAATGTTGATTGTATGAAATCATACCAAATGGTACATTGACTTACGTACCATATAAATCGTTTCATTGAGAAAAAGTACATGTATTTTGACTTTTGAGAGAGAAGAAAGAGATGATAACAATAAAAAATAAAAAATAAAAAAACATTCCCAAAAGAAAATAACATTAAAAAGCATTAAAAAAAAATGAAATTTCAAAAAAGAAAAAGAAAAAGAAAAAGAAAACTTGCTGGCACTGACAGGGTCATGCGTACGCTACACAGCACATGTTGCTTTGATGGATGGCTACGTATGAGGCCATTGATAGTTTCTGGAAAATTACATCAAAGAAATAAACATGTGCTTCATTGACGCCGATCACCTTCCTAGACCGGTGGTTTGGATCTTTGATTGAAATCACTTGGTTGTAGGTTCGAGGAGATTGGCACCCGAGAGGGAGAGGGAGAGAGTAAAAATATAAAACCCGAGGTATTCTAAAATACCTCCTTTTTATTTTATATTTATTTTTATTTTATCTACTGAAAGGACAGGTAGCAATCTAATGATCCTTGCCTATCGAATATCAGTTAATGAATGATTGTAATTAAAAAAAAATGTCATTTATTTTATCTACTTTTTTTATTTTATATTTATATTTATTTTATCTACTGGAAGGACAGGTAGCCATCTAATGATCCTTGCCTATCGAATATCAGTTAATGAATGATTGTATTAAAAAAAAAATGGTTGTGACAAAATTACCCCAAAAGATCACCTTCTTCTTTTTATTAAAGAAAATGATCGCTTAAGTGATGATTGAGAGATCATCTTTTGAGCACGTTGGTATGAAGACTGGTCAGCTATTATGTCCTGAAAGGTACAAATTACTGGCTTGTTTGGCCACTTCACTAGTAAGATAGAGTAAAGTAAATATTCAGGGTCATATAAAAAATATAAAATTTAAAATTCCCTCATTCATTTTAAAAAACAAGTGAAAAAAGCAACATTCTCATACCACTAAAAGACAAAAATCCATCTACTTTTTATCCAAAAAGTTAAAAAAGTTCTTTATCAAACCACAAAAAATTAAATTCCATCATATTATAATTAAATCCCCTAATATTTTATTCTCTCTTCAATCTTAATTTCATTTTACCCTATAAGTATTTTTAACAAACAAGATAAATGTTTACTTTTGAAAGTAATTAGTTAAGCCCTGCATGTGCAAGACACGTGAACACAACTGACATTCTTTCGGATATTTCGTTTGACCCACACATACCGAAGATCTACCAATTCCTTACCGGCAAGACCATCATTTGTCTGTTAGAATATTGGACGTGTGGTCCACTTGACCACACGCCCATGGGTCCCACTTTTGGAAGTCCAATGCAATTAAAGGCTCTCTTTATTTTGGCATTTTAGAAATCGTATTGGACTTAGAAACTAACAGGATAGTTCTAATAAATTAGGAGTTCCATGATAAGAAGGGGTTATCACAAAGATCTATAAATATATGGGTCTAGGGTAACTTTCTTCACTATCACATAGATTTATAATATATATAGGTTTAGGGTAACTTCCTTCACTTCAAAGAGATTATTGCTTTGCTTTCTCATCAGTTGCACACATTACGGAAGAAGTAGAAGTGAGTTCTAAACCTCGGGCGCGAAGGCGTGCTCTTCATCACACACTCAACATACGATGGAGTCAAATACGAGCGTAATTCACATATTGTATTATTCAAATATGATATATTAAAGAAGTTCTATGATTAAGGTTAAATCTAACATTGCCCACAAGTATTTTTTATACCTTGTTTTGATAAGGAGCTTTGAGGAAATGGATCGCCTTACCAAAGTCTTCTGATCAAGAAATCAAGAACTCACAAACAGTTATAAGATATACGCATAGCTCCTTTACCTCGGTCAGTACCTCGACCTAAAGACTGTAGTTGTTCTTGCACAACTGCCGCAGCCACGACTTTCATGCCGTGCACCATTCTCCTTACTTGATCTCTTCGCACATTGTCAACCAAGATGATCACTATTCTACAAGAAAGTAGAAGTAACAAAACTTTCTATAGTAGCCATTAAGAACAATCTCTCAATGGCTCTAGAGAAATAATGAAATCTAGCTTAGGATATTCTAACCTCAAATCAAGAGAGAAAATTTACTTCTTGTCTTGTCTTCTAGGGTTGAAAGGAGCTTTGAGGAAATGGATCGCCCTACCATAGTCTTCTGATCCAGAAATCAAGAACGCACGAATAGTTACAAGATATACTCATAGCTCCTTTACCTCGGTCAGTACCTCGACCTAAGGACTGTAGTTGTTCTGAATAACTTCCGCTACCACGACTTTCCTGCCGTGCGCCTGTTCTCCTTACTTGATCTCGTCGCACATTGTCAACCAAAATGCCCAATATTCTACAAGAGAGTAAAGCAATAATCAGATCTGAAATAGATTCCCACAGCAGAATTTGAGGGCCAAAATAAAATTGGATTTAGGGATTTAGGTGACTTAAGGGTTATGATGCGAGGAAGGTGGGACATGGACAGATTTAGGGGTTTGTGAGGTTTGGGCAAGGCTGATTGAGGGAAGAAGTAGTGTGGCTGGACTGGATTGGTCTAGGAATGGGTTCGGCCGGCCTTGCACAAGGCTGGATCTAGGTTCTGCTAGGCTGGATATATCCTAGTAGTGTTCTGCTGGTTGGGACACGCCTTGGAATAGGTTTTGTTATTTAAGGGCTGAAGTGGATGGAGTGGACTAAAGATGGTAGTGTAAAGGGCGATTGTGGAATATGAAGGGAAAAGGGGGTTCTGCCAATTGGGTTTCTTGGAAAAGAGGACTTGACACATGTAAAGGATGCCTGGGAGCTGTCAGATGGGTCAGATCTATTGATCAGGAGCTTTTGCCCATGTGGTTTGAAGTAAGGTTGAAGTTTGGCTATTGGTTTCGTGGTCACATGGATTTGTCTTCTTCTTACTTAGATCATGAAGGGTTGTAATGCATCCATGCATCAAGGGTTAGGGCCCGTTTGGTAAATTGACTAGTAAAGCCATTCTAAATATCATATCAATAGCACTTTTTCTTAAAATTTTTTCCAACTTTTCTAACAAAAAATAAAAAAGTAACCACATTTATTAACTAAAAGATAAAAAAAACTCCATTTTCCATACCAAAAGTCAACAATATTCCATCTTATACAACTAAAAACAAAATACCATCATAACCCACTACATATTTTATTCATACTTTTTATTTCACTTCACTCCACTTAACTTTAATAGTAAAATGCCAAACGGGTCCAAGAATTATTTGAAGCTTTGTACTAAAAATGGAAGATCAGAAACAAAAATGGTATAAAAAGAAATTCCAGTATCTATATTTAGCTGTTTGAATTGGACACAGTTCTGTGTTCTCTGTTAATTGTAAAGGGATTCAGGATGTTTTATATCCATATTTTGTTTTTGATTTATTCAACTCAGCCCCTTTGTTTTCTCTTGCAGGTGAATGCTCGCAATCTTGTATTTTTATAGAAGGTTGTAGCAAGCTGCAGTATTGACATGCTCATTTACACCAACGTCTTAGCCTGTCCTCCTAAATTGCTACAGTTACGACCTCTTTGACTATTTTTGGAAGTGACATAATAGATCTCAAGTACCATCCCCCTCTTTCTTTATCTGATGAACTTCCGTTTTACTGGATTTGGGGCATGACGGTTCATAGTATGAGGCTCGAGCTATTTGTAAGGTGAGTCCCACAACAACAAAAATTCACACGCTTCAGCCAAAGGCATGAGAATTGACAAGGGAAGACAACACTACTGAATGTCAAAATCGAAGGAGTAAAGGTCTACAAACTAATCAGATAGAGGACATTTAGAGCATGTTTGGTAACAGGCGAAAAATCCATAGATTTGATGATTCTTCACTATCATTGGAACAAAGATTCCTTGCTGGGGATTTGTATAGTTGAGGATTTCACATTGATATTGGTGTGTATCGATGCATATAGCTGAGAAAAATTGGGTTCACCGTATAAATCCACTTAAGTGAGGATTTTCAAATCTGATGTGAGGTGGTCGGATCTGAAAATCCTAATAAATGAAGATTTTCATTCGTTCAAATCCTCAAGAATTTACAATTGCCAAACATAGATTTACCACATCTTTAGAGAAACTGAAAATCTTTTCACTAAAGATTTGGTTGGCAAACGTGACCTTTAAGGTTCTTATGTTGATGAAGGTTCCTTTGGACAAGTTGTATGGTTTCTTTAATTGCCCATGGAAGATGCAGTTCTTGTCTAATGAGATTCGTCATCTTGCATCTTGCATCTTGGTCTCGGGTATCTTTCCGGCATAAATATAGGTCCGCAAATAGTTTTGCAGATTCGCTTGCTAACAAGGGGTTGATCGCCCATGTAATTTTGATGCCTATGTTATCTAGCTGTGTTCTGAGTCCGGTATAGTCCTCTTATACTAGAACACACTCTTGTTTGTGTTTTCTTTTTTCACTGTTCCTTGTTGTTCTTTCGTTTCTCTACAAAATAATTTACAATTAACGATATAAAAGAAAAAAGTTGTATGGTTTATTTGTAGTCCTGGTTTCCATCTTCAGAAATTATACTTGGAAGTGACAATGTGCATGCTGTGGATATAAGTACTGTAAGGGGGTGCTTCCCCCCACAAGGGTATAGGGGGAAGCCGAGGGCCCCGGGCCTATTATATACACTTCGGGAGACGAGGCTCCGTAATCATGCATTTGTCCCAGGGTGAATTTTTCCAGCCCCAGGGGCTTCCCCAGGAGTCGATCCCGCAACCTCTTGAATAAGAGATTTAACGGATTTAGCCTGGTACCACTTGGGCTAGTGGAAAAATCCACTATGGGACAAATGCATGATTACGGAACCTCGTCTCCCGAAGTGTACACAATAGGCCTGGGGCCCTCGGCTCCAGCCTATACCCGTGTGGGGGAAGCACCCCCTACAAGTATTGTCTATTAATGGCAGATTTTTATGTTGGTGAGCCCATGCTTGGTGGAAAGGAAGTAATGGTTAATTAATTAATAGCACAATTGTATGCTGGCGAGTATATGCCTGGTGGAAAGGAGGTACCCTCGCCCTCTATCTTGTATAGGTCCTTATATTTGTTAATTACAATTGTCCTTCTGGGTCCACTGGTTAGTAATAAAACATCTTATTTTCCGAAATAATTATGATGGTGATCCTTAAATTATTATGACAATATTTTCAGTACCATTATTTACAAGAATGACAGGTTAGTCAAATAGTTTCACAGATGATCCCATATGTAGTTGCTTAGTTTAAACTAATGCATTGGTGAAAACTAACAAGCATGTTGATTGATGGAAAAGAAAAGTGATCATGCAATTAAACAAGGGGGGCAGTGATTGCCCAAACCTCATAAAGGTTTCTGCCAGAGTGTTAGCTACGTTTCTCTAATGCAGGATATGACTATACTAAATCTCAATTCAACAGGATGAATCCATGTGTTCTGTGAGGGTGCATATGGACTTTGATAGGACATGTAGTTGCTCCTCGCTATTTTAATTAGTTCCATTGGAATTGCATCCATTATAGTTGAGCCCAGCATGTGTACTGTACCAATGCATGTATGATTCCAAATAGGAATGCTTATGAAGATATTTACATGCCTTTTATAATACTAATTGAAGCAGAAAGGTCACTCTTAAAGTTATGTCAGCATCAATTGTTTTATTCTCCTCTTTTTTTTTTTTTTAATTTCTTGATTGAATTTTGAAAATATTTGAAAAATAAATAATTGAACATATTGCTAAGGTTCTGTATTTAGGCTTAGGGTTTAGGGTATTGACACCATTACTAAAATTGCACCAGTAAGGTTGATATGATGATCCTTATGCTGCCCATATTTTGCTTGGCTAAAATACAGTCTGTTGCTAATGATTAAGCCCATGGCTAATGTATTGAACTAATAAACCGTACACCTCCTTTCGGCAAAAATAGTAGTATTAATAATAATAAAACCTATATGGAGGACATTTGAACTTTCAGCTGGGCCACTTCATGTTCTGTGAGGCTTATTGGCCAACCATATTCATAGAGGCTTATTGGCCAACCAGATTCATAGATGGCTCTCGATCACGGCCTACAAAAAATTGCATAGTTAAATAGACATTCAGCTGCAGTCTTGGTGGGGCTTAGTTTGACTGTGGATTAAGGGACTATAGCGATCAGCTACATCACGGCATGCTTCTTTATAAGAGAGAGAGAGATATGATATAAGGGCATGTTTATGTAACATTTTTTTTTTCCGAAAAGCCGCAGAATTTATTGTATTTGTGAGAAAAAGGTTGCATAGGACTATTATTTCATGGTGCTTAATTTAGAAAATCATTTCTTATAGGAGTTCGAAATTGCTTTTTTCAGCATGAAAGCACAAGTCCGCTGAAAACATATTTCTATAGACATTTCTTTTGCAGTAACTATCCCAAACTTATCCCATATATATATATATATCCCAATTTACATTATTTCTCACGTTATGGCACTAAAATCATGCTGGCCTTCTATTTCATATATCATTGAGTAACATGTAATTCATGAAACATTTTCAACTCGTTTGTTTGCATTAGAATACATAGGAATCAAACATGTAGGAGCTCATGATCAAGAATTATTAAGTGAAGTGTGAATGATACTAGGTGAGGAATGGAGGATATAAGATATCAATATAGATGGGACCTTGGCTTTCCTAAGATTCGGATTACAAAGGAGGATGGATATTTCCGAATTCACTTTTCATTAAATGAGAGGTTATTTGATAGTTATTTTTGTATATTCACTTTTTATCTTCATTTTTAACCACACTATCTAGCAGTCAATACAAACATATAACCCATTGATTGTACCCAAGGGCATGGGTTCTTATGTGAATTTGATGCAAGGTGCTGGTGCCACTTATCTGTACTACACTAGCAAATTCTAATCCCATTTGGCTATTTTCTGGCAAAGAAGAGTAAACAACACTTCATGAAATCTTCTCCATTTGTTAGGAAAAGCAAAACCCACCCAAGGAGAATATTCACAACTTTGGATATTAAATATTTGGTCAACCTCTAATTTTCTCCGGCAACTATCGAACAAATAAAATAAAAATAAATGGCTTTCTCCGCCATTTTCTTTACCTACAATTTTCACCTTTTTTCCGCCTAACAAAAAATCCCACTCTCACTGTATCCAAATGCCACTTAAAATGTGAACAAAGAATACTATACAACCATTAAAAACATCCTTTAGTTTGTCTATAGTGAATTTTACTACTGATTCCAAGCTTGGATAAAGAATACGGAGCACGTTAGATAGGTTTATTGCCGGGGTAAAATTTGGTCACAACCCAAACATAAATTTTAAGATAGATCGGAATGAAGAAACAAAATTTATATAACCAACCCCAACATGTTAAGATAGATCCGATGAAGCCTATGAATGAAAACCCTCCCTGCATCTCATCTCCTTTTATGAAGGTAACCTTTCTATTTCTCTCTCTTACCTTGCTATACATATATATAATCTATTTATATAATTAATTAATATTAGCATAAAGCCGGTGAGATGCATGGGTTAAGTTTTATGCAAATTGAATAATGAATTAAGATAATATTGAACTAAATATTAATTAATAAAAATACTATTTTCTTAACCATCAGACTATAAACTCATATTTCCTTAATCAAACATGTTGGAATGTATTTTTTTTTAAGTTGATCATTGATAGAAATATATATTTTTGAAATATAAATTTTATGTCGAAAGACATGTTCTTTTTTAATGATCTAAAATGTAAATGAAAACTTTGATATAAATTAGACCTTTTTTGTCTCCTTAATTTTCATATCATTATAGTAGAATATAATTAATGATTAAGAAGTATTATTTACAAAATTGTTTAATAAATATACACGTATTATTGAAACAAACATAAAAAAATGAATCACATGTGTAAATGATGCGAAAATAGTACTATTAGACAAACATTGTAAAAAGAAAAGCACGTGTAAACGTTACATACTTAAAATTTGAATATTCATCATTTACATGTGTAAATTGTATTTATATATCTCACGCGTAAAAGACAAACTACCCGTAATAGCATTGCAGAAATGAGTTACAAAGATTAGATGTGTTTTTGCACTTGTCCCAATTTATCCATACGTTTAATGGTCTAATATTTCTTTGAAGTGAACCCTACACCTGAAAGTTTGATGCTTTTAATGACCGCTACAGTTCACCTTCACGTCAAATTTTACTCCTAGAAGATATTTAAAACACGTAAATCAAATATACAAAATATAAAATCAGATACATGCCCTTAGACAGTACTTACCTAATATTAGTCTGAAATTAGGAAAATGTTATATTGTATGAAATCATACCAAATGGTACATGCACTTACATACCAAATAAATCGTTTCACTGAGAAAAAGTACATGCATTTTGAGAGAAAGAAAGAGATGATAGCAATCCAAAAAAAAAACCATTCCCAAAAGAAAATAACATTAAAAAACATTCCAAAAAAATGAAATTCCAAAAAAGAAAAAGAAAAAGAAAACCTGCTGGCATTGATCATGCGTACGCTACATAGCACATGTTGCTTTGATGGATGGCTAGTATGAAGGCTTCATTGGGCTTATGGTAAGTATAGTATGTGGCCATTAATAGTTTCTGCAAAATTACATCAAACAAATAAACATGTACCTCATAAACGCCGATCACCATCCTAGCCTAGTGGTTTGGACATTTGGTTAAAATCAATAGGTCATGGGTTCGAGATCCGGCACCCGAAAGGGGGGAGAGGGAGAGGGAAAAGATGAAATAGAGGTATTCTAAAATACCTCCTTTTTTTTTTTTTTTCTATCTACTGTAATCCTCAGTTGATCCCACTAACTTGCACTTTTTTTTTTCTATCTACTGTAATCCTCAGTTGATCCCACTAACTTGCACAAAAAGCACGTTATGAATGGTTGTAATTTAAAAAAAAAATGTTGTGAAAAAATTACACCAAAAAATCACCTTCTTCATTTTTTTTTTAAAGAAAAGCCGCATAATTTATCATATTCGTGAGAAAAGGGCAGATGACTATTATTTTATGGTGCTTAATTTAGAAAATCATTTCTTATCATATTCTAAAAATACCTCCTTTTTTTTTTTTTCTATCTACTGTAATCCTCAGTTGATCCCACTAACTTGCACTTTTTTTTTTTATCTACTAGAATCCTCAGTTGATCCCACTAACTTGCACAAAAAGCACGTTATGAATGGTTGTAATTTAAAAAAAAAATGTTGTGAAAAAATTACACCAAAAAATCACCTTCTTCATTTTTTTTTAAAGAAAAGCCGCATAATTTATCATATTCGTGAGAAAAGGGCAGAGGACTATTATTTTATGGTGCTTAATTTAGAAAATCATTTCTTATAGGAGTTTGAAATTGCTTTCTTCAACAAAAAATCAAAAGTCTGCTGAAAGCACATTTCTATAGGCATTAATACATTATACAGACTTGATCTAAAAGGTTTTTCTTGCCATTGAATTGTACATTTCTTTCACTGTCAAAAACACATTTCTATAGGCATTAATACATTATACAAACGTGATTTAAAAGGTTTTTCTTGCCATTGAATTGTACATTTCTTTCACTGTCAGGCATTAATACATTATACAAACGTGATCTAAAAGGTTTTTCTTGCCATTGAATTGTATATTTCTTTCACTGTCACTATCCTTAACTTATCCCATTTATCACAATTTACATTATTTTTCATGTTATACGTGGGACTAAAATCATTCTGGCCTTCTATTTCAGATAACATTGAGTAACATGCAATTCATGAAACATTTTGCAACTCGTTTGTTTGCATTAGAACACATAGGAATCAAACATATAGGAGCTCATTATTAAGAATTATTAAGTGAAGTGTGAATGATACTAGGTGAGGAATGGAGGATATAATATATCAAGGCTTTCCTAAGATTCGGGTTACAAAGGAGAATGGATATTCATTTTCATCCTTCCTAATTCACTTTACATTAAATGAGAGGTTATTTGATAGTCATTTTTGTATATTCACTTTTGATCTTCATTTTTAACCGCACTATATAACAGTCAATACAAACATATAAACCATTGATTGTACCCAGGGCATGGGTTGTAATGTGAATTTGATGCAAGGTGCCGGCGCCACTTATTTGTACTACACTAGCAAATTCTAATCCCATTTGGCTATTTTATGGCAAAGAAAAGTAAACAACACTTCATGAAATCTTTCCATTTGTTAGGAAAAGCAAAACCCACCCAAGGAGAATATTCGCAACTTTGGATATTAAATATTTGGTCAACCTCTAATTTTCTCCCGTGAATATCGAACAAATAAAATAAAAATAAATGGCTTTCTCTGCCATTTTCTTTACCTACAATTTTCTCCTTTTTTCCGCTGAACAAAAAATCCCATTCTCATTGTATCCAAATGCCACTTAAAATGTGAACAAAGAATACTATACAACTATTAAAAACATCCTTTAGTTTGTCTATAGTGAATTTTACTACTGATTCCAAGCTTGGATAAAGAATATGGAGCACGTTAGATAGGTTGATTGCTGGGGTAAAATTTGGTCACAACCCAAACATAAATTTTAAGATAATTCGGAATGAAGAAATAAAACTTATATTACCAACCGCAACATAGTTAGAACAAGGCTTTTAATGAAGATGATGAAGTTCATCTAGAGAGTCTCAAAGTCAAGGAAATACCATGGCCAAGCCTACAAGTCTAAGGCTATAACTTGCAACATCCAAACTGAAGAAAAATAAAAGCCCTCACACGGACCGTCTTCAGATGCATTGGTATCCCTTCATGATTTCTTCTTGAAGTAAGGATTGACAAATATATAAACAACATATCCATACAGGGGCGGACCGGGGGGGGGGGCATTGGCAGGGGCCATGGGCCCCCCATACATCTTAAAATACCCTTAAAAAACATCCTTTGGCCCCTCCATTATGTGGCCATCCATTTCCATTGGTTTGGACTTTTCTTTATATGATTTTGACTCTTGAAAAAGGAAATAAAATATATTATTGATCTTGGGGAAAACTTTAAATGAAAAAAAGGAAAGGAAAAGAAATAAATGAAAGGAGAACAAATAAGGAAGGCTTGATGTAGATTGGAGAGAAGATTTCTCAATTAGGAAAGGAAAAGAAATAAATGAAAGGAGAACAAATAAGGAAGGCTTGATGTAGATTGGAGAGAAGATTTCTCAATTTTCAAATTAATCTATCTACACTAGCCATAAATCTTTTATCCAAGAGAGGAAGAGGAGAATGCACGTCTTCTTATTGGAGATCTTGAAAAGAGTTGTACGTTGCAAACTTGCAGAGACTTTAAGGTATGAAGAAGAAGAACGACAAATCCACTTTCTTTTTTATAGATTTTCTTTCTACATTGTATAGATGTACTGATTTTGCCACATGTCATTGGCTTTTACTGAAATCTGATCCTCTTAAAATTAACATCTATTTGTGTTCTATTATTACATTAATTTTTAGATCAATCAGATAATCCATCGTGGATAAAGGAATGTAGTTGTGTTTTTTTTATTTCGATTATTATTATCCATGTCAGAATAATTCGGTTAAAGAAACTTATTTAAGGAGATAAAATCTGACAGAACCACGCTTTTGAATGATTTAGATTTTAGATATGAGATATTATTATTACTTTTCTTTGAGCTTTTAAATAATAAAGTCTTAAGTTGACTTAAGAGTTACGTGCATAAGAAAGGACCGGGCCTTGTACCCATTTTGAGACTTTTTTTAACTTTTTTTTTGGTACCCCAGCTAAGGGGGCTGGGACCAAAAGGAGAGCCCGATTACGCGGAAAGACAACCCACTCAAGTGGAAAAGGAGTCCACACACGTGGGAAGAGGTGGTGTACCTAGTGTTAGAACCCTGGGCAGCCAGGTGAGAACCGCCGCTAGCTTCTAGGTAAAAAGTCGTTCTCAAATGAGTATGGTAAATGAACGAAGTTTGTTAAAGTTGCACTTCGCTGCTTCGCAACAAAATAAAGGATGAATTTTTTGTAAATTATTTAATTATATATTTAAAAAGAAATTACAGGAAAATCATTATTGAGACCATAATTGATGGTTTTGACTCGATGAAAAAACGTCGAGCACAATTTTAATAATTTAATTATTGCGTATTTTTTAACTAATTTTTTTAATTTTGCTTAAATGTTTTTTTCTTTGCTGCCCCCCCCCCCCCCCCCCCCCCCCCCCCCCCCCCCACTAAACAAAATTCCTGATTCCGCCCCTGTATCCATACAAGATCAGATTAGACTTCTTTAGTGCTTTTCCAAATAAAAGAATAGAAAAGGCAAAACATTTTTTCTAGAAGAACTTTTGTCATTGTTTTGTGTGAATATTATTTTGCGAAAAAAGCATAAAAAGCAATTCAATTTTCTGCAATCCATGAAAATCACCAATGTGAGATTGTGAGGGGTAAGAAAGTGATCCCCTCCGCAGAAAAGTAGAAGTCTGCAAACACTAAGGGCACATTTGCTAAACAGTCTTTAAGGCGAAATCCTCGCCCATTTTTCGTGATTGCACGAAAAACCAACGTTTGGATGTAATTTGGAACCGAGGAAATAGGTTTTATGTTTTCCACGAAATAGCAGTTTTTTAGGATGTATTAGAAGATATGCAATATTGTTTGGATTATGTTGAATGGAATAGATAATCGTTTTTTTTTTTATAGGATTCCTCTCCCGTTACCAAACTTGGATATGAAGGAATCATAGCTGATTCCAATGTGCTCGCCAAACATGGAATGCAATGAATCATCTCCCTCATAAATCTTCAAAATAAGAAAGTATAATTCCGCAGATGCAAAAATTCCTTTAAATAAAAGATTCCTCCCCTATTACCAAACGTGCCCGTTCGGAAATAACCATTGCCTTCCAGTAGGAGAAAAAGGCTAATCCATCTGTGAATCAGGGGCGGACTTAGGAATTCTTCCTCGGGGGCCACAATGTGGAGAAGTTTTTTTTTGGGAGGGATACATATAAAAAATAAATGTACTTATATAGGGCTTTTCTGAAAATCTTAAAGGGGCTATATGTAAAAAATTATTAAAATTATGAAAAGTTAAGAGGGTTTTTTTGAAATTTTGGGGGGCCATGGCCCTGCCAGCTCCCCTCTGGTTCCGACCCTGCTGTGAATGACCTTATCACCAACTAAAAGAGAATATACATTTCTAATATTTGGTTAATAATAATAGGGGAGTGCTATTGGCACTGCAAAATTTTCTCTCCCCACCGCACCAGAAGACAAAAAAAATAATTTTTCCTAAACTACCCCTCCCCTCCTCCCTCTGTCCTCTTCCCTTCCTCTCCCACCCTCCACCCTCTTCCCTCATCTCCCCCCCAGTCTCTGGCGGGGAGGGAGCCCCGGCCGGCTGGCCGGTCTCCCTCCCCCTCTCCCTCTTTCTTCCTCCCTCCCCTTCCATTTTATTTCTCTCTTCTCCCTCTCCTTCCCTCTCTTACTCTCCTACTCCCACACTCCCCCTCCCCCTCCCCCTCCCAGTCGCCGGCGGGAGGGGGAGGGGGAGTGGGAGTGGGGGAGTAGGAGAGGGAAGGAGAGGGAGAAGAGGGAAGGAGAGGGCAAGAGAGAAAGAAAATGGAAGGGGAGGGAGGAAGAAAGAGGGAGACCGGCCAGCCGGCTGGGGCTGCCGGCTGGAGCTCCCTCCCCGCAGGAGACTTTGGGGGGGGGGGGGGGGGGGGGGGGGGGGGGATGGGGGAAGAGGGTGGAGGATGGGAGAGGAAGGGAAGAGGAGGAGGAGGAGAGGGGAGGGGTAGTTTAGGAAAATCTATTTTTTTTTTTTTTTTACGGTGGGAAGAGAGATTTTCGTGATGCCAATAGAGCCCCTCATAATAATATCTTAGTTTGTTTGGGACACACAACCACCATTACATGTTAAATAGGTTAAATAGCATCTTCCAAACAAACAGAAGAGAAAGATACAAATACTTGAAGAAAAAAATGGTGTGCTAGAGCCTAGAGGGGAGTTGAAAGATGTAAGAGACTGCAGGAGAAAAAAAGACAAAAGATGAAAGGCATAAAGTTGGCAACATAATCACTCGGGGCAATTTAGTTGAAAAAAAAAAAAGTACAAACGACTTTGTCTTGTTCTTATTTTTCTTCATAAATATGCTTAATCAAGATTTAAGTTTAATTTCTTCATGAGACCCCTATAAAATATTTTATTTTAAAGCTATATACAAAAATATATCATACTAGTCACTAAAAAATTTCAACCAACACACACACACACAAAATACACACAAATGCATACATACCTCATGCATGGATCATGTGCACACCAGCTAGTTGGCCCACTTCATCACCGATCCAAATAGACCATTCAACCCCATCCCCGTGCCACCCACCCCTCCAAACCCAACCATATGTCATCTAGTCCCATGGGTTTGCACATCCATGAGGACTAGGATCGTTAGCAAAACCTTTTAAGTAATTAAATTTGTGATTAAGATGATCTAATGAGCCTGAAACTTTGCATAAAAAGTATAACCCATTCATATCTTTAGATCACTTCCACAATGAAGTGCTATGTGGAATTTTATTAGAGTAGTAGTTCAGGGCCTAGCTCCACGGTTTGCTCATAAATAGTGATTGTTCGAAACTGTACTATCACACTAAGGCCAAAGGGGATTTACCCATATTTCCTTGAGCTGTCCGTAGAGATTAGTCCGGTCGAAAGGTCTCGGACACCCTCCTTTGTAAAAAAAAAAAAAGAAAAAGAAAAAGAAAAAGGAGCTATATGGAATCTCATTATGTGACTTTGGGCTCTGGGCTTTGTAGCCAAGTCGGTGCACCTACGAGCAACCTTTCCGAGCCATGTTTCCATTTCTAATTTCTATCATGTAAAAGGTTTCAACTTCCCTCTTAGAAACCCTAGAGAGGCATCTGAAAGCCGCAGCAGCATTGCAGTTCTAGGGTTAGGGCTCTTGTAAGGAGAACCATCAACCAGCTTCAATGGTGAGACAAAAAAAAGCTACCTATCTGGGTTCTTCTTCTTCTTCTTCTACTACTACTTCTAATGGAATCTGATCTGTCTCTCTCTTTGTTTTTGTTGTAGACTTTCAAGCGCAGGAATGGCGGTCGAAACAAGCACGGCCGCGGACACGTTAACTTCATTCGATGCTCCAACTGCGGCAAATGCTGCCCCAAGGTATCTCCTTTTCGTTTCAATGGGTAAAACAATGGAGAAGATTTTTCCAATTTGCAATCTCTTCTTCCCCTTTCTCTCTCTTTGTTTTTTTTTTAATCAGATAACTGTAAATGAAACCCTAGGCTTTTCGATCCTAGATCTTCTCCCCCTCTCTTTGTTTTGGGCTGCTCCTCTCGTCTGATGCCAATAAGTGAACCCTAGAAAAGGGTTTGCATTTTGATAACTTTGGATGAAAAGTGCAGTTTTAGTGGGGGGTTCTTTTATTTGGTCTCTTTTCTTCTATCACCCATCTTATAACCCAGAAATGGAGTTCTTAATTGTCTTTCATAGGAAAGAATGCAATTCAGAACATGGAAAAATGTTTGGGTTGGATCTCTTTGACAGAGAGAGGTAAAGGGATCGAGCCAGAATGAAAGTGAATTTCTTTAATGCAAAACGGCAAAACGCTATTTGTAGCGACAAACTTCCTCAACTATTATGTTTTTGTATGGAACAAATGAAATCTAAAGCGATCTTGGTGTATTCCATTGTGCTCTTCTCTTATCGAATAGCTGGAAATGAAACCCTGATATTGGATTGGCTGATCTGGATTTTGTTTTGTTGACCCGGCCTTCCCACCTCACTTCATCTTGAAAATTGAAAACATGAGAAACATGGGGGACTTTGTATTTTGTGCTTTCTATCCTATGGAATGAAGAGACGGGTCTCAGGGTCACTTTTGAGTTCATGTGACCAGACCTAACATTGCTTGCTTATCAGAAAATAAATGTGGAATGAAATATTAGATCCTTCAATTTCTTGCTTTCTCTTACAAATACCATAATTGGGAACCTAACTCATTCCAATATTAGCTCACTCCCTGTTCCTATTTCTTGTTGGAATACATCAATTGAGACTTCAGAATTTTCTTCAAGTTCATGGAAGAAAGTGTCCATTGCCAGAGTTGCGACTGTTATTATATTGCTTTCGTACATATAAAGGTCATTGAAACCTTAAATCCTTAATAGCCTTTTGTAATTTTCTTTTCAAGGACAAGGCTATCAAGAGGTTCCTTGTGAGGAATATTGTTGAGCAAGCTGCGGTCAGGGATGTCCAGGAAGCATGTGTTTATGATGGTAAGTAACAGTCCTGAAATGTAGATCCTATTATTGTTCGACCTCAGTTTTGTTCATTTTGTGTAAATTCATTTTAGGATATACACTTCCAAAGCTGTATGCAAAGATGCAGTACTGTGTTTCCTGTGCGATCCATTCGCATGTGGTTAGGGTTCGATCTCGCACTGCCAGGAGGAACCGTGAGCCACCGCAGCGATTTAGACGCCGGGTATCTTTTTTAATGCATTTTTAATTTATTTAATAATCTTTTCTTTTAGATGTCAAATCTTCTATGAATCTTTCTCTATCTGGTTCATAAAGTGGACTTCTTTCACGTTATATTTGATTATTTTCTGCGTGCTTGGTTGTAAATAAATACAGAGAGGAAAGAGACGAGGAATTAATATCACCCCTTACGTTTATGTACACCTTCCTCTTCACGTTTGGCTGCGCACTCCTTTCTTGATGAAACCCTCTTCCTATTGAAACCTAGCTAATGCGATTCTTAGATGGTAGTTCCTTTGGGATGTCGAGGAAATTTTATCTTTGGCTATGCAGTCATTTCATTTTCCCAGGAAAATGCTTGTGCTTATCGAATCATTGTATGGAATATGGTATTGTGAAGTCAAAAGAATGTAGGTGATGTGCCCAATCATTGCATAAACTTGAAGTTAATGGATTTATGTGATGATTGTGACAAAATTAACCATTACCCGATCCGACCCGGTTACCCGACCCGACCCGTGGGTCATGGTAGCAGATTTTCGGTGCTCGACCCGACCCGGTGGTCGTCTGTACCGGTTAACGGGTCTCACGGGTCGGGTTACCGGGTGACCCGTGAAACAGGTAAAAATTAAATTTTTTTTTTTTAAATATAATTACTTTTTAATACTAAAAAGTAACTAAAAATAAAAACCTAAAGGCAACTCACGCCAGACTCCGAGCTCACTGCCCTAAAGGCAACCCTAAACGCTGCCATCTCCCTTCTCCACTCATCTCATCTCATCTCTCATCTCTCTCCCAGTCTCCCTCTTCCCAGCTCACTGCCGCGGTGCCGCCCCATCTCTCTCTTTTTCCCCTTTTCTCTTCTCCACTCCCTCATCTCACCTCACTCACTGCCCCACGGTCCCCACCGTCCCAGCGCCATCACCGTCGCCGCCGGACCCACCTGCGCCACTGCCGGCCACCACCGGATCCATCTCACCATTTCTTTCTCTCCCTTTCTCTATTTCTTCCTTTCCTTCCTTTCTTCCTCCCTTCTCTGTTTCTCTTTCTTTCTTGTTTCTCTCTCTCTCTCTTCTCTCTCTCTCTCTCTCTCTCTCAACGTGAGTAACCCCACCCCCTCCCCCGCATCCATTTCATTCTCTCTCTCTCTCTCTCCACTCACTGTCAACGTGAGTTGACCCCCCCCCCCCCCCCCCCCCCCCCACCCCCACACACACACCCCACCCATCTCACCATTTCATTTCACTCTTTCTTTTTGACCCGAACCCGACCTGTGACCAACCCGTGACCCAATAACCTGTGAGGCTGTGACCCAAATTAACCGGTGGGTTTTCACCCACATAAAATGTGGTCGGGTCGGGTTCGACCCGATGAACACCACTAGTGATGCATGTATTTTGTTGATTTGATCATCCAATGTTTCGATCATAAAATTTGGAAAATCATCCGTTACATTGGCATTTCACGTTTCACATTTTGTTTCTGAATTCAGATAGGATAATATAACAGTAGCGTTATTGCATATGAGCATTAATAGGCCCACATTATTATGTAACTTGTCACCATCATCACTGAAATTATGTCCCAACTGTCTTGCGTTTGCTTTGTGAGTTTTACTTCCATTTAACCTAACTAAAGGCATGCTCCTTGTGATTTCACAATTAAACACGCCTTTAAAACTATTACATGTTTGGTATGTGTTCTTTCCTTTCCAATGTTTCCTTTGTTACCCTTCTGCTATGTACCTTTTGCTTGTAGCACTTAATATACTTCAATTGGGTGTCGAAAATTGTTCATGTGGTATTATGCATAATGCATTATGTCTGTTGTCTAATCATACGATGGTAGTGCCATGCCGATAAGTTTTCTCTATTTGCACTCATTTAGCACCACACAACCCCATTAACAATTCTTTTTTCTTTATCAGTAATGGAAATCTCATTGGAAGTAGAAAATACTGAACTTTTAAGCGATCTTGTATAAAAGATATGGACCAGCTATGAACAATCAAATAACTCGTACAAACATTTGGAACAATGTAAGGGTAGAGGCAACTTTAGGAAAGGCTATTGTGGAGAAGAAATAGGGAAAACTGTATTTTAAACTAAAATTGCTTGGCTCGGTTAGGTTTTATATTGTAGCAGTGATATTTTCAATTAGCGTAGCGGCCATGACTGCTACGATCGATATATCGGTGTAGTGGCTGATATTTTGTTATTTGATGGCAAGACGCAACAAGAGGCATTCATGGATTAGCTAGTGTGTGTAGAAAACGCGTTTATTCATGAATCTCTTTGTAAAAAAAATTAAAAAATGATATATTTTCTGATATTCTCTTTCTTTTGAAGTACAACCGCCTCTTTATTAGTTTTGCTCCTAGTTTGATGCATCTTGCTTAGCAGTGGTATTTAACATGGCTTTTGCTTTGGACAGTATCATGTTGATGGGTTTTCATATAGATCATATATAATTTGTTGCCTATATTTATCACTGATGGGCTGGCCTTTGTTTCTTTGCTGTCTGCAGGAAGATATGCCAAAGCCTGGACAACCACCACGTCCAGCTGGAGGGCCAAATCCTGTTCGCCCATGATGGGTTGTTATGCCTGGTTTAGTTTCAAGACATTAGCAATCATGCTTTTATTGTTGTGCTACCTTTTATTTTCTAGAGGATTTTTCTGGCTTTTTTGAGATTTTGATTACCTCCTGAATCAAAGGTTTTGAGATCTTCCGTTCATGAGGGTTAGAAATTGGAAAGACTAATATATTGCTTTTATTTTATTTGACCCTATTTGCATTGAATCTGGTATGTGTCAACACCTTGTATCAGGTAAGTAGGTAGATGGCGTAAAGGAACAGGGCACTTGATGAAGCTCTGTTAAATGGACACAACCTAGCGGCCATGATTGTCCCTTTTGATATTTTCAAAATTTTTTTGCTAAGGAATATATCTATTAAGATAAGACTATTACAATGCTGGAAGAGACTGAACGCAACAGTTAAAAGGCATCGTCTTAGTAATTCAATACTCAGGAAAGGCAAGGTTCCATTTACGTCTCCACCTTTATTTTTTTACCCCTCACCTCTTTAATAATCCTTCGGTGCTCTCTTCATTAATACCTATCTACTTTATGCAAACAAACGAGTGGCAGTTCATATACTATATTCATTACTTACACCACATATATTAAAAAAAGAAAAAAAAAAGCTTCATTGCTAGTTTTCAAACCATATGAAGAACTCATCTAGAATTCCAACTTACTATTAGTTTTCTTTCTTGTTTGATAAATTAATATCACATTGTCTACAATGGTGGGAGTTCCTTCTCGAGCCTGCAACCAACCTGAGCACGGCCTAATAACTCAGGATTTAAGTTGTCATTTCTGACCTGAATATTACATGCATTGGTAAAGTAAACCCTACTTACCATTCAACCCATCACCAAATCCTAACTGGATCTGACTCAAGTAATTGAAATAGACTTGCTAATTCAATCCAAAGCCAACCTCTCAACTAAGGTTCGAGTTGATATTTTTAGCCATGTTAATAGATGTGAAGGTTTGGGTTTAACCTACATAATTTATCCATAATGTGCAACGTCACTCTCACTGAGGATCTTCATTCTGAATTGTTATTCATAGATCATTTGTCAATGTGGCTGTAAACAGGATTAGAATAAAAGAAAGGAAAATAGAAAGAAAAATGTTCTGATAAATGATCTTGCTTTAGTTTCTTTACTTCTCACAGTAATTGAAATGACATTTCTCTTATTTGATTGATATTTCTTGAATGAGCTCGTCAGTTATTTTACTTTTGAATTTGTGTATGTCACAAAAAGGTTCCTTCCTACTGACAGTATTGTGAAATCTGAAAATTTTCCTGGTGTTGCCAGTTTATAGTGTTAAGATGAGTATAACAGAGCTTAAGCTGCTTTTGCCTTCCCATTCATCCATTCTCTCTGATGAGAAAGGCATAAAGCTCCCTTGACAACATACATTACTCAAGAAGTCGTTTATCATTATCATCATCATCATCATAAAAAAGGCTTTGTCCCAACTATGTATGAATCTTGTTTCTCCATTCTGTCCTTGGCCAAATCCTCCGGTGTGTTATATTTCATCAGATCTATCCTTACTAATTCTATGAATACAGCTGTATTCTCTTCGTCCTACCTCGTTTTCTTGTAGGAGCCATCAATCCGCATTGAAAAACTTTTCTTCACTAGTGCAGTTGGCTTACATTAGAATATTCAAGAAGCTGTTAACATTATAAATTTTTTTTTGAGGTCCACTGTGTGTGGAGTTAAAAATTTGGTTCTTTTGAGGGAGAGATTGATAACGGATTTTGCTTGATATTGTATGGCAGATTCATAAGAATTCACCAAGAATAGGTATTCAGATAGATATCAAGGACTGTTTGTTACTTTTGAGACTTTCAAAACAAATGAAATTTGAATGCACTGATTTTTTATGTATTCCTAAAACCATTCTTAGACCTCCCAGTCCCCACTTTCAACATTCTCCCAACTTTCTAGTGGCCTTGGGTAGGCAATTTAATGAATCAATATAGTTATTGTATCTAGGAAAAAATAAGTATATCAGTCAAATTCTAGGTGACTAGGAAACTTTCTAGTTGCTCTTTCTGATCAAAGCAATGAATATTTACCTTTTTTTTTAATGATGGCACAACAAGTGCAGTTTGTATAATTTTTGGAAATTAAGATAAGCAAAAGAACCGCATAAGCAACAAACTGGTTGCCCTCTTATTCAAGAAATTGGCAAATAGTGTTCCCAGTGAGGAATAACTATACAAAACGAGAAGTTTTCATTTCTCGAACTACTAGAGCCCCTTTAATATGTTTTTCTTGAAAACCAGACGGCATAACCTGATCATTCACTTACCATCAGATTTACAGTTAAAAACCAAAGTTTAAGCTTCCACTTCGTTTTGTAACATTTGATGAAAGTTCAACAAATCCAAGTTGCCTTACAGATGAAAAAGCAGCCTAAAAAGGGTACAATACGAAGAGACGAGATCAACTCTTAGCAACAGAAAGAGGGGGGGATTTACAGGAGATTCTAACGTTTGATGGATGTGCCAATGCTGTTAACACATTCGCCTAAAATCTTGCCTACGAAAGTTCCATGTGGGATCTTGTTTCTCTGTGTACGAGCTAAAAGGTAAATGTCGAGAAGGAGAGGGGAGCAGCAAATGACGAAGACTACAATGACAATCCAGATGTACTCAGGTGCAATCACCATATGCACTGCCGCAAGGAATGTAACAAGCATTGCCACATATGCAAGGCCCACAAAGTTATAACCCAAATAGTCCAGACCCCAAATTTCACCCAGGGACCTTGTATATGTCTCCCTGATCAAGCAAATCCCCGCCACTATCGCGGAGCACATTGCAATGGTGTTGGAGAACAAGAAGACTTTAAAAGCTGCTTGTGTTGCAAGTATAGGTGTTCCATCCTCTTTTAACCCACCCGGTACTGTGAAAATTGCAGAAAAGGAGACTGTAGCAACTAAAGCAACTCCCACTGCATATGAAGCTGTCACTTCTTTTATCATCTCCGTCTCGTCGTTATGTGGTGGTGTATCATCAGGTATTTTTGGAAACCGCCAAGGTTGACCCCTAACTGCGCCATGGCGCTTCAAAGCTTCCACCACCTTGTTTGCCTGAGTAGAGTAGGAAAGAAAACATCAGACATGCAGGAATAGAGGATGACCCAAGATAAATTATATAATAGAGGATAACCCATATTCAGACTACCACTCTCTCTAGAGTGATATTCAGGTTTGTAATGCCTCCCTCTCTTAGAGGGTTTGGTAATGGTTCAACAACTTGCATTCTTGGAAGTTTTGCTCAGCATGAACCAGCACCTCTAAATAACTTTGATATCTCTGAATGTACTCTCCAGAAATATGTACATTTTATGGTGTTGGTCCTTTGGTCTATATGACCACTTGGAACCCACACGGTTTAATGAATCACAAGTTCCATTTTTGTTTTGCTTTGCAAAAGTACCTGGGCCATCTTCCCACAAAAAGGAGAGTGTTATGATGGGAAAAAACTCTTGATTGATTGGAAGGGAGATAAAAAATGAGTTCTAGATACTCTCTCTCTCGCACATTGAATTTTATTCATTCCTATATATAATGACACTCTCACATGATTAAGACTATCGGTACAGTCCATAGGAGACTAAAGTGGTTATGCATGTTCTTGATTCAAGATTGTTCAACTTTTGAGAGCTGTTTGCACCATCTGATCTTGTCAAACACATCTTAAGGTATATTTGAACTACATGTTCTCGAGGTCTAGTCCGAACTTAGAAAATGAAACTCCAACTAGGATCATAAAAGCTTACATTTACTCATTTAGCATATTGCTTTTGCTACTACTGCACTGCAACTAGTAGGAAAATAACTGCATGCCAAGAATATAGCATGGCTGTGAATAATCTAACCTTACTGTTAGGTAACTGCGCAAGTAAATATAAATTTACCAGATAATGGTGATTCCTATAGAGAGACTCAGCAATGTTGAGAGCTGTGAGACCATCATTGTTCTTAATATTTAACTTCACTCCTTTCAAACTTAGTAACCACCTAATTAGTCTAGCACTGTACAATTTTACTGCTAGATGGAGTGGGGTGTTCCCATCTTTATCAGGCTCATTTCTTAGAACTAAAAACTCTTCAGGCAGTCCCTCCAAGCAGCTGTAACAAAGGATAGAGATGTGAAAAGCATTCCTCCCTCTCGAGTCGCGCTGCTCCAGAGCATCAGGGCAGTGACTAAGCAGAGATAAAACTGTTTTCCAATATCCAAAAGCAACAGCAATGTGAAGAGGCGAGTAACCATCACGATCAAGAATGTAGGCAGCTGAAGAATGGCTTTCCAAAAGCATGTCAACTATCTCACTGTTGTTTGCACATGCTGCATAGTGAAGGGCAGTTCGGCCACTGTTGTCTTGTTTACTCAGAGCCATCATCTTTTCTTCATCCAACACATCTAAACAATTTTGTAAGTAAATTTACAGAAAAGGAGAATCATTTTGCCTATAGAAAATCAATTGTCAATCCAATAAACTAGGTCCTCAATCAAATCAAGTGAGTGCTGATGAACATATATATATGGGCGCATGGATTGTGGTGATTATAGCTAAAGCATTTGGAAGCTAGACATTGAACTGAGTAACCCATCTGAGCTTTTCATAGTTTTCTCTAGTATTTCAAAGAGTACAGGCCAAATAGTCACATAGATGGTCGAATGGGTCATCTTTCTAGTCTTCCCATCCCTTCATTTATACATGTGGTGGCGTAGGCCATACGTGTAAGGCTGTCAAAGGGTTGGGGTCGAATCGGGGTTGGGGTCGAATGGGTCATCTTTCTAGTCTTCCCATCCCTTCATTTATACATGTGGCGTAGGCCATACGTGTTAGGCTGTCATAGGGTTGGGCCTTGGGTTGTTCTCACCCTACCTTCAATATATGTACGGCCCGACCTGGGTGGGCCAAAGCCCTCGGAGGGCCTACACTAGCTAGGCCTTTACCCTATACTTGAGGGCCAGGGGAGGGCTCATGGCCTAAAAATAAGAAAATCGATTTTCAAGTTTTTTCTACACACCAAGCATCAAGTGTCAATCGAGCATTATCTTGTCTAATATTTTTTACAAATGGACCATTAAGAAAACATTTGGAGTACAGAGGTAGTCCGTAAGACCTTTTCTAATATCAGATAAAATCATATATGCTTTGGTGATTTGGGTTCTAGACGTATGATCTTATTGATTTTGTTAAAGAAGGAAAATGGTAAAGAGCTTATTCTATCTCATCACACCTTTTACAAGAATTTCCTCGTACCAAATCATCTCAATTTAAAAAATGGAGTGTTATAATTATCCAATTAAAATGTTATTTGGATTACCTCATATGCTCCTTAGTACATACAAACTACCTTTATGAATTGGTTGGCGTCCTAAGCCACTCTACAGAGGAAGAAAGTATATATTTACTTATACGAGTACACCTCCTTTTGCACTAGTAAGAATATATAAAAATAATATAAAAAATCTAAATAAGATGGAACAAAACTAGAAGAAAAGGATTGGAAGCAGCTGTACGTGCAACACGTATTGCTTATGCATTAAGTATAATACATAAATTAGATAATTAAATAGCGATGAAATGAACCAAGTATATGTGTGTATGGTTTTTTAGGGCATTTTTTTTTATGGGTATAACTGTATAAGGGTATGAAAGTACCTTCATATTCCCATTTTATTAGTGTGAAGTGACTATTATTACAAGGGCATTTTATTATATGTTTATATTCATATATAAGATAAAAGAAAAATAAGAGGGCTAGGGTCAGGGTCAGGCTATATTCTTGAATTTAGAGTCAAAATAACTAAATATCAAGATGACGTTCCTCCATGGTAACTTGCAAGAGAATGACTTCAAACTACAAGGAAAAGAACATATGGCTTGCAAATTAGAAAAGAGTTTGTACGTGTTAAGCAAGCATCAAGGCAATGATATAAGAAATCTGACTCATTCGTAGCACAACATGGCTACCATAGATCAAAGGTAAATTATGTGTGCACGCTAGATAAAAGCTTTTTTGAAGGTAAATTCATCATTTTATATCTCTATTTAGATGATATGTTAATTGTTGGACAAGATGTGCATGTAATTGATAGGTTAAGGGACTTGCGCTAGTCTTTCTCTATGAAAGACTGAAATTCAGCCAGTTGTAAATTTTGGGAATGCAAATCTCTGAGACAGTGCAGCTAAAAGACTTTGGTTATATTGTAAGAGAAGTACACAAAAAAAAAATGTAAAGCCGGTAGGAACATCTCTCAGAGGACATTTTAAATTGATTTCTATTGAAAGTCCTTCTAGTAAGACATAGAAGCTGTGGGCAATGGCGATAGCTCCTTATTCATCTAGAAGTGGAAAGCATGATGTATGCTATGGTTTTTATCAAGCCGGAACATCACATGCGGTTGGTATTGTAAGCAGATATCTCTTGTTAATATTAGAAAAGAACATTTAGATGCAGTGAAGTGTAGGGATTCTAGAGATACATCTAAGCTATGCTTATGGTTTGAAAATGACAAACCATAGATCAAATGATTCCTAGAGGTAGACTTGGGAGGAGATATGGAGTTATATTGTAGTTGATGAAGCATGTAAGAAAATGTTATGAATGTAGAATATCGTAAAAGATTTGGGTATCAAGAAAAAGGAGTAGGCCATTAATTAAAATAGTCAGAATGATATAGATTTAATCCATGAATATATATATAGCTAGCACACTACCCTAGAACAAAGTACATTGATTTGTTGTACCATTGAATATGAGATGCGTTAGAGTTGGAGTTGTTGCAGCTGAAAGAAAATTCACATAAAAAGAAATCTACTATAGCTATAGATATGACGTCGAAGGCCTTACCAAACGAAAGGTTTGAGCTTTGCTTGATACTTGGTTGGCTTTGATGATTCATGAGCTTTGAGGTTATTGAGCCATTTACTATTCAAGATTAGCGCCTCCCTCATGAGTTTTAAGGGGTAGATAGTTGGGTCTTTTGGGCCCATGTCTTGTGAAAGTCCATGTTGGGTTTTGCTTAAGTTCACATATGTGACCTACATGTGTTTGTTTGTAGAGAGTTAAAAGACCTATTCTCTTACCTTATTCATCAAATCAAGACAAGCAATACAAGAGTTATGTAGAGTTTTGAAGAAAAGCTCTAGAACATCAAAGCGAATTCCTCTCATTTATGAGGGAAAAAGTGAGATTTTCTTTTCTTTTCCATCAAGAGAGTGGAAGGGGGTGATCCTAAAGTTAGTAGGGTGTAACTCGTATTTTGTGCGGTGGATCTAACCAATGGCTCCGTCATTTTTATCTCTTATTTTAGAGGGTCTCACATAATCACATGTAAATTTGGTGCGTGATTTTTTTACTCTTGGTCTCTTTATTTCTTCCATAGAATTAAGGGATTTGACTTTTCAATGCCCCTTAGACATTTAATTCCCAATTTCATGTCTAAATATTTGTGAATGTCACCGGAGTCGTTTGACTCTGGTATATATATATTTTAACTTTTTTGCCCTTGATCCCATGATATTATGGGAGTTTAAAAACTAATGATATCATGGGATCTAAATATTAAAAGTTAAAAAGCTACTTGGATCCTATGATATCATGGATCCAAGGCAAAAACAAGAAAAAAAAAAGTGTATAAGATTCAAACGACTTTTAGTCATGAAATTGGAGATTGAATGTCTAAGGGGAATTGAATTGTCAAATCCCCTAGAACTTATTTTATAAGCTTGGATTGAATTGTGCACCTTTTGTATTCCTAAGTGACTCAATAAAGAGGAGGAGTTCTGCATGTCCCCAATAAATAGAGCAAAAACTATTAATAGCAATGATCTGTCACTTGTTAAACTCAAAAGTAAATAAAGCACAATCCACACCCATATATATCCTGTACCTTCAACAGTAATGAGTTAAAAAGTTAAGTAGATTCATACTATTAAAGATTTCTTGAATTACTCCTGGCAACTGCGCTTTAGCAGCCAGATGCAATGTAGACTCCCCCACATTGTTAGTGAGAAGTGATAGTGATGGGTCAATTTGCAATAACCTTATGGCCACTAGGTCGTGTCCCTTTATCACAGCGTCATGAAGTGGCGTATTTCCTCGCTTGTTTGTCATCCTCACTGGTGTTGCATGTCCTCCCTCTACATCACTTGATGATATTGGAACTAAGATTTCAACCACCTCAAGCATCCCATTCCTTGCTGCACAATGCAGTGGCGTGTCCTCGTCCGAGTTCTGTTTTCCAATTATATGGGTCCCACAAAGTTCCAACATCTTCTTGACAAACTCCACATGTCCCCACCTCGAAGCAATGTGCATTGCAGTTTGCTCTTCAGGACCTTCAGAATAGAGTAGTTGTGCATTTCTAGCTGCAATATCCTTCAAAAGGTTGACATCTCCCATCCTAGCTGCTTTGTACAATTGGGCGTGCATGACTTGCTAGAACAAGCATTTGGTTTTTGGAGTTAAGAGTTGTACAATTTCTATTATACTATTGCATTGCATACAGGATTGGTTGCAAAACTACTCTCTAGCTATCAATAACATGGGAATATGCTAGCATAGAAACCAAGATCAATACATTAATTTTCTTTTCTAAAAACAATCTTTTTAGAGAAGGATTTGGAGGGTGTGATTTGTAGTGAAATCACCATGGAATATGGTTTGATTTTTCGCTGTTTAATGCGTCTTTCCTTGCAAAAAGGCCACCATTTCAAGCTGAGTTTTAAGGAGACTAAGATCCAATACGTGGGAGGGAGTGGAAAGCGGAATTCTAAGAAAACGATTGAGAGGGTGTATTAGCTTGCATGAGATTTTACAGAGTTGATTATTTTTTATTGGATGAAACATTATCTCCCTATTTCGTAAAAACCAGGGGTCGCACTCTTACTTTCAAATATTCTTATCAAACAAAAAAGCTTATGTGAGGGCTTAATAAGAAAGCAGAAACGATCAATTTCAGTAGGTTGGTCTACAGTTATGGTTTAAACCACCTTGTGAGGTTCACTTTATAGCTTAGTAGATTTTGATGGATGGTCGGATTAGAAAGGCTTTGTACTTCTTTCAATGACTCTCTCAGTAGAGGCCTTGAAAATAAACAAGGCATTTCATTTTGTTAAAATAATAAGGTTGTGTGGCCCAAATGACCACAAGCCAATAGCAGGCCTCAGATTGTACAGGCATATGGGCCCATCTTGCTTTTGCTTGTTTTTAAAGATAATGGACTTGGAAAATAAAGGAGGCTTCCCATTCAAATTAGAATCGGTTAAATAAGAGGGGAGGAATCCGTCTGTAATGAAGGCCATGTTTGTACAACCACTTTTTTACGGAAAAAGCATGCAAAGCATAAATACTTTTCCACGTTATAATAAAATTAAGGGTGTTCATGGGCCGATGCATATTATGCAAAAATAACTCTAATCCAACAATTCACAATCTGTATTCATAAATTGGATTGGCCTGTTACTTCGGTCCAACAACTTAGACTTTCATCATATCTTATCATTTCTATTTGAACCAGTCATGGGCAGGCTTTCGTAAACCCCAGAACAGGTAATAAGAAAATATAGGATTTATAAATCTAAATAGGCATGTTCATGGGCTGGGCCGGGCCAGGTTGAGGCATATCCAATTCCAGCCCGACTTTAGAAATAGAGGCTCGTATCTGACCCAAGCCTAACTCGGGCTGTAACTGCCAACACAAACCCGCCCATTTAACCAACAGGGCCAGGCCAAATCCGTTTTTTTTTTAAAATCAATTGTACGGGCTTTCTAACAATTGTTTCAACAAATTATCACTAAATTACAGGCACTCGTTATTAGGGCCAGTCTGGGCCAGGCTTGGGGCTTTCTATCACTTGATCAAAGCCTGATTCAAGACTAATTGGGCCAGATTATATATCCAAGCCTGGCCCAAGCGGTCTGGGCCCAGGTCGGCCTGTCACATGAGAACCCCTACTTCTAGAGTATAACAGTAGGTCCGGATCTAGGGTTGTAAGCAATTCCAGCCCATCTACTTTTATAGGACTAGTAGCCGGTCGATTAATGAAATAAATATTTACCACATTTCATGAACTTGTTGGCAGGTTGGACAAATATCCGTTGGTCCTTTCGGTAGATATAGACCCAGGATGGGCCCATCCGATTAGATTGCCAAAACCTCTGGCCCAGTCCAGAAGCCCAAATGGTGGTTTGCATCCAGCCAAAACAGGGCTTTGGCTTTTATGGCCCAGTTCTCTCCACCTTACTGCGATTACCCTTTAAAATTTTTTTTTTCTTAATGACAACAAGCACACCTAACCAGCCCAAATGCTATGCAAATGCGACAATCAAAATTGGAAAAATAACAGCTCTCCTCAAGTCCCAGGGACTTTAATAACATCAGATGACTAAGGCTGTTCTCTTTGTGCTGAATTGAGGCCTGTAGGAGAAATCCTGCAGCGTGATAACTTCACAGGCTAGTGTAGCCTTATCAAGCACTTATAATTAGAAGGGGGGTGGGACAGACAATAGTCAATTGAAAAAATGATACCCTTGGCAAGAAAACCTATTCTATCACTCATTTCCCTAAGAATAAAAATACAAAATGGAGAGCATAATTGTGAAAATTAATCAATAGATGTAACAATTAAGGCAAACATGATGCAACAACAATCTAAGCAAATCATAAACCCAAAGACACATGGTCAATAAGAAATACAATTCACACTAAATCCAATTTTTAATTCTTCAAAATCTCTTCCATCAATATAAGATTCAATAGACACAAAGTACAAGGATAATAGGAGTTATATCACAGATCAACAAAAAAAAAAGTTATACAAGTGTTTGAAATCGTAATGAAAGAGGAAGAAGAAACATGCAAAAGTCCTGATTATATTTTCTCCATGGATTAGTAAAAAATGAAGAAATGACTGATTTCCAATACCAAATAATCCAAAAGGGAAAACTAAAAAGAGGGGGGGGGGGGGGGGGGGGGGGGGGGGGATCGTTAGATTTGGATAGTTTGTGAATGATCGGGGGGTGTGGGGGGATCGTTAGATTTGGATAGTTTGTGAATGATCAAACCATGGGTTTTGTGGTAAGACGGCGGGGGGGGATCGAGAGGGACCTCCTTAGATTTGGATAGTTTGTGAATGATCAAACCATGGGTTTTGTGGGAAGACGGCATGAGAGAAAAAAAGAGGGGGGGGGGGGGGGGACTTCCTTAGATTTGGATAGTTTGTGAATGATCGAACCATGGGTTTTGTGGGAAGACGGCATGAAAGAAAAAAAAAAGGGGGGGGGGGGAATCGAGAGGGACTTCCTTAGATTTGGATAGTTTGTGAATGATCGAACCATGGGTTTTGTGGGAAGACGGCATGAAAGAAAAAGGGTAGGAAAAAAGGAGACGAAGTCTTAGACGTAAGACACATGGGGCAATTTTTTGGACATATGTGGGACATGGCCTGGGGCCCCATCTGATTCTCTTGCCACTTCAAGATGTGACCTGGGGCAGCCGCCCCATATGGTCACAACTTGGGCCCACCCTTGGTTACATTCATTTTCCTATCTGTTTACTGAATCTGGGTGCAAAGCTTTGAGTTGGACTGCAGAGCTTAGAATCAAGATTACCTTGTTTGGAGTGGAAGGGAGAGATGCTGGAGATGGAGGGAACCTTGTAGGCAATTGTGTCTGTGTGTGTGAGAGAGAGGAAGTGTGGAAGGCCTTTTAAAGGAGGCTCCCAGAGCTGCATTTGAAAAGCATTCCAACTTCCAACCATACGCTATTCCAAAGTGAAATTCGAACCAATTACGTTACTCCCACGCGAAAGATTATTCTAATTAATTAGCATTACTTTTTGGCTAAGAAGCAAACTTGTATTAATTAAGGACTGGGAAAGCAGTCCCCAAAATAATCATACAGAAGACAAGAGTCCTCAAAAATCGTTGTGTCAACCATACAAAGGCAGAGAGAGAGAGAGAGAGAGAGTGGAGTTTGAACTCCCAAAACATTGAATATGGATCTGAGAGAGGGCCCTTGAAACTGTGTGGGCATTAATTTGAGAGCAGAGTGAAGGTGCTCTTGAAGACCTCTTTTGCCAATAGCTTGAGAAGGACGGATTCCTTTGAATATAAATTCTTTCCTGCTTTTCTAAGAGAGTAGATTGTTGAGAAAAAGAGTCACGCTAATCCTTTTCCAGCATGAGAATCGCAGTTTGAAAAACAGGTTGTCCAAAGGGAACTTAGCTGAGAATGACTTCGGATATGGGCAGAAATTGGGTTGTAGAAGTCCAAAAACCTTCATTTATTTCATTATTGAAGGGTTTATCTTCTTCATTTGGCTAAAAACGGCTGAGAGGTTCAGATTTCTTGTCTTAATTCTTCGTGGATTTTAAAAAATTTATGATAAAGCTCAAAGTTCGATCTAATATTTTTGACTTTTAAGGGCTGCCAATTCATGAGCCAAACTTTTTATGTTTGTTTATCTTCTCAGTATGCCTGAAAATAGCCAGGAGTTTAAATTTCTTATCATTATTCTTCATGGATTTTGATAATTTCTTATCATTTATTTTCATGGATTTTGATTTTTTTCGAAAATAACCCACAAAATCTAAATACATCTAAAACTGTTGGACTAACTCACATTCACATGTAAAAATGATTGACAAACATTGGAATGTGTATCATGTAACAGTTTCATGCCTTGGCACACCCAATATTTTCATTTGCGTGGGGCGAATGATGGACTAGAAAAAGTTTATTATTATTATTATTATTTGTAAGGTTAGTATAAAGTACTCACACCTCGGCCTATTTTGTATAGGAGTCCTACTTCCAACAAGAGATTAGAATATCCCCATAGTGTCAAAAGATATAGCATGGTGCAATATGTGCATTATCACATGGCCCTAGGATTTCACAAGAACATTTTTATAGGACAACTTGTTTTTCTTACGACCTCAATTGCAGTTAATATAAGATGCACAACATTTATTATATAGTGAATTGTAGAACAACTTATCATAGTACTTCAAAGGTCACAAAATGATAACATTGTGCATTCTGTCACTTTCGTTTTTGAAATATATGGATATGTTGCAGGCCCAGTATCTCTCCAAGAGTTACTACGCTTATCACATGAGGGTTCCACCCTTCATATATTTGGCCACATTCTTCTATAAAGATGATGATGAATGCAACCCCCTTTTAAATCCTGAAAGCCTTTTCTCTTCCTCATACCAACTGTTTCCAATGGGAATGCGAATGTTGTTGCTAGACTTGGTGGATATATTTGGAGATTTAGGGATTGGAGTTTAGATATTAAGATTTAAGGAAAAGGGGATTATGGTTGGGATTTAGGGATTGTGGTTTTTTAAATTTAGGAGTTTAGAAGGGAGAGAGATATTGATAGATAGAATGAGACTCTGAGGGGTTGGGGCTATCAGAGTCAAAGGGGGATTTTAAAGGTGGGGGATCGATTTTGAGTACCAGAAGCAGATGGCATCAAAGCCATAGATCTTATGCAATTTCCTCAAATCCACCTGGGCAGACGCCCCAAGTACCCAACATGTAGGTCCGCCCCTAGTTTCATGTGTACCATTTATGCATGTGAATCATTTGGCAGCTTATGCAAACAAAAACCCCTTGAGATTAATCTCTTGTAAAAGATAAATTAATTTGCATAGAGGAAATATGAGGAATGAGCGAATAACAATTATTTTAAGCGGTTTGGATACATGATTCCATCGATGAATTTATAGATGAAATTAGATGAAGTAATTCATCAAACTCGTCAAACTAGAATCAGATGATTCAAAGAGTGAATCAAATTAATCCACATTATCAAATTTTAGGATCAAGTTAAGTCTCCAATTACAAAACAAGCTCAGGATGTGAATTGATCAAACTCAGAACTCGATAACAATGTGATGAACTAATGATCTGTGTGTCTATGACTCTATGATTGATGTTTATGTGGCATGGTCGACGTACGACACAATATAGAGTCAGGATCCCTATGACAGCTATTTTTTTTAATGGACGGTGTTCCAGGCCTTTGGGCCAGAATAATTCCTACGGGCCCAGGGGGAGCTGAATTAATCTCCTGTTGCCCCAGTGTGGTAGTGCAGTTTCGAACCCTCAACATTTGGATGCAAACCATGGTCCAAGACCAACTGAGCTATTACATGTCAGGATCCCCATTGTAGGTTTCATTAAGAGATAATCCTTCAAGATGAATCCCATCACCTCCATGAATATATCCTCAATTTCAGTTCAATACGAGCGGATCCCACTGTCGGACTGAGAACATGATGGAAACATTATTAAAGCCACATAGTAGCGACGCCACATCAATTTCAGTTGCATTTTCCGTCATGTGCTCAATCAAACGGTGGGAACCACTACTTTTATGATGAAACTCGTAGGATATACTTGGAAGGAATACGATTCATCTTGAACAGCTCGGATTATCTCTCTCTGTGCTCAATGATGGAGATCATGGCATGTATTACACACTTCCAATGTAATAGCTGCATCAGGGGATCCATGCTCATCAAAGAAAAGAAATGTTTGGGGCACTGGGTTTGTGGATTGTCAGGGGCTCGCTGTAAAATGCCATTACAGAACATTTTTGTAAGATTGCTTATCTGAATTTCTAGTCGGGCTAGTCATTTTGTGATGGTGGGCCTGATATTCATTTATCTAAACCGTCCACTCTTCCCGAACTCCCTTATATTTATGACCATTGCAATATCGCTATGATCTAAAGCAAATTGACATCAGTTTGGAACATTTTCCCCGTTTACAATCGGACTTGAACTCATGCACTCATGTACACTGTAGATCCTTGGCCAGCTGACCAACAACATTGGAGAGTTTGTGAATATGTTCTCTACAACATTGGACAGAGGTCATTTTCAATTAATTTTATTTTTAGATGGGACTTATTCCATTAACTTGGGTTAGCCTTACTTGAAAGTCATTATTATATTGTAATATATATATTTTTATTTTATAGTGAAAATTACTTATCATATCCTTTGAGGTCTGTTTGTTTGCATAGAACACATGAATGTTGATTATATAAGAATCAAATGAGCTCCACTGAAGGATTATTAAAGAGGTGAGGAGCAAAAGGTGATTAGATACAATCCTCATTTTCTAGGATTTAAATGATTAGAGTGGTTGTTTGGCTCATTGGGTATTCATTTCCTAGCTACCTTTCCTTGATTCATTTTCCATTAGAGGGGATCGAGATGATTTGATGGTCATGATTTCTTGAGATTTACTTTTATTTCGTAATTTTAACCATTAAAAAAAATAAAAGTCTTAAAAGTTCTATTTTTCAATAACATGAAACAAGCATGCCTTAGAATTAATCATTTTATGTTACATGTAACTTACAAATACAATTCATTTCTTTAAGCTCTCTTGGCTCAATCCTACTTGTATATTTTTTTTCGGAAACTTGAGCTAATCCTTGTGTCATGATATCCAAGCCGTTCACGCTATGCGGGCCACTATAAATGTCACTACAATCAGATTATTATCTACCGTTAGATGCAGCAAGTGTTTTTACAATGGATATATATAAAATTTTCGATTTATGCTTTGGAATTAGCTTTTTCTCATCAACTTTGGTCTTGTTAGAAGAAGGAATAAATTACAGTTTAGTTATTATGTCTAATATGTTCTATTTTATGGTGAAAATAAACTGCTATGACAAGAGTAATACCATAGCCTTCAGAATTGATGATTGTCCTTTACTTTTATACTTCATTTATTTAAGTTTGTGAAAAAGGGCTCCCAGTAGAGATAATTATTATGTGATAATGTAGCCCATTTTTCATTCATCCAAACCGTTTACTCTAGTCAAAGTCCCATAAACCTACCTATGACAATGTCAATACGATAATATCAGTAATATCCACCATCAAATGGAACAGGTGTTCTACAAGGGATAGTTTTCATTTCATTATTTTCTCAGAACTAGTCTTATCAGATATTCTCAAAATAACCACATCTAATATATGTCTGAAAAGCTTAGGTTAGAACACTTCACTAACCTTGGAAGATCTGGATCCATACAATCTGGGCTATGATTCCAACTTCACAACTTATGATTCTGCTCCTATCTCCCATATCTAAAAATATGAAGAATGATATCAAATCACTGTTTCAAAAGTTGTAATACAGGTACAGCAGAGCACATGTGCAACATGGGTTCCATTTATTGTCTATGCCACGTTCGACCGCATAGATGAAAGGATGCAATATCAAAGCGGAATTTGAAGTGCGTATTAAAGTTTCATCCACCAAAATTTAGCTGATGCCGATGGTTGGTTGGTAACGTTATTTTTTTAAATCTCTCATGGTGGATATTGATCAGAACCCTAAATCTATTTAAAACAATAACTTAATCTGCAGTCACAACATAGTTTAAGGTTTTAGATACAAACTGGACCACTTTGGTCCGAGCAAAACTTGGAGAGCCTTTTTTGTGTAGTCCGCATCTAATGTGATTTTTATGGTAAGATCCTCAATAAAACGCCATAAAGACAATCCTATTTTTTTTAAAATTTTTTTTCATGTTTGCTTGGCTTAGTGGCCAAGTTGGAGAGGAGTGAAGCCACCCAGCAGGGATCGATCCCTACTAGGTGGGATAGGAGTAGGAGCCTTTACTACTAGGTCATCCCTAAGTCCTCTTAAAAAAAAAACACATTTTTGCTTGCATTTATATACATAGAAATTGAACATATGGGGTAGTTAAAAATAAAGATTAGAAGTAAATTTCCAAAATAAACATCAAATAATAATTTCTTTAATTTAAAAAATAGAATAAAAAGAGGATGCCATTTGATGCTCATTTTCTGAAAACTCACTTTTAATCTTTTTTTTAAATTTAATCCCTATCTATTTTAATGGAAAAAAACATGTCCTTAATAAGTCTTTTTGATAATTTCAAGCATTCTTTGACTATTTTCATTAGGGATCCAAATCCAAAACCTTGTGTTCCAAAAACGGTCACCCAACGCAACAGTGAGTATTTCTCGGATTACCTTAGGGCAGTGTCACAACTCACAAGTTGCAATTCAGGGACCTATATTTTACAACAACCAATCCATGCTTTCAGGGGCTAAGAAAGTGAAAAGATATTGATTATTGATTGGGTCATGGTCGAATGCAGGGACCATCGCAGAAGTTAATTAATCTGACGATCATTTCGAAGTTAAGATTTCTAACTCCTGAGTGGTTATAAGTAATGACCAGTACTAATGACGTTCATTGATCAGGATATTATGGTTTTAATAATCACTTAGAAGCTGCTTTTGGCAATAATACGATAATAAAATAACCATTTGATCATGCTATAAACAAACCACTCTTTCTACTAAATATTTTTTTAGGCTATTAGCCAAATACCCAACTAACAGCTTTCTTTGGTTGAATACTAAATCCAGTAGTAATAAAATGTTGGGAAATGACATGTGGCCACACAGATCTAGCAGTATAGACAAAAGAGGAAAGGTAGACGGCCACATGAGCATTTGAATCGTCATATTAATACATCATACACTATATAATAACAATTCTCAGTGTTATGATTGCTGCTACTAGTTTTTTTTTTTATTGCATCTCTAGCATTCATTGTATGGAAGTCAGTCGCTCAAAATATGAAAATAAAGACTTTTGGTGCTTCCAGGTAGATGCATGGTAGAGACAACAGTCACTGTTAGGGTTGCACACTTCATGTTCATGGCAAGTGGAAACTCAATAATTTTCAATAACAATGGGGGCACTATACAACATATATAGATCATGGGATTATAGGGTGTTCAAAGTTTATGCTGATTGGATGGGCTGCTTGACCACTGTGCTAGTATGATTTCTCGTGTTGAATTGGACTACCTATCTATTATTTGCAACCGTGGAACAAGTGGTCACCAGAAGGATTGGTTATCATTATCTGATTGACATGATTGTCGTTTGCTTAAGTAGGGCTTATTTGGGAAGAAAAAGTTTTAGGAATAGTACGTAGTGCATATTTTTTTTTTAGAGCTTTTTCTATATACCCCATTAAGGTTTGTAGGATTTGTATATAGATCCCTGAGGTTTTAGTATTTATACATAGGCCCTTCCTTTTTCTTTTTAATACCTTTTATGTCCTATAATTAATATTCCTAACAAGAATGAGTAGCAACCATGAGATTTGTGTTGGATTTTTATATAAATGACATATTTGCCCTTACATCCATAAAATAAAAATGAGTACATTATTATTTATAAAAATATCATTATTTTATCTCCATGTCTCAAAGGTTTCTCTCAATAACAATCTCATGCACATGACTAATGGTGGACCCAGGTACAAGGAGCCCCCACCAATATTTGAGAAAAGCTTAAAACAACCCCCCCCCCCAAAAAAAAAAAATTTCAAAACTAATATACTTTTTTACATTTGTCCGTTCCCCAATATTTCTTTTACACCCCCTACACATGAAGTATAATAATATATTTTGAAACTTTCATCAATCCAATGATGGGCCATGTATAAATGGGATAAATCATAACCGGTTATAAATACATGGGTTGATTGTCGTCATGATCAACTTTGATTTAATGAAATGAGCCCTGTATTGATAAGAAAAAAATGAATTTATATAGGGTTATTCTCTCCCACTAAGTGCAATTGTTAATGTTACATGCTTTATAAAAAAAAATTGAGTCTAAGCTTTTGAAATTATGCATATAAGGATAAAAGAAATAGACAAAAGTATCATTTCGCTCTAAAAACCTATGGTGGTTGGAAGAGTATTGATTTTAGGGACATGGAAGGTATTAAAATGAAGATGCAGGGGCCTATTTATAAATACTAAACCTCATGGGCCTATTTACAAATCCTATAAACTTTAGGGGGATATATACAAAAAACTCTTTTTTTTAATGAATGCACAATCTTATGTACCGGAGGGTGATTTATAAGAAATTCTTTTGGAATTGTTTGGGTGTCCCAAAAAATATTTGAATTGGGGGATGATACTTTTTATTTGTATCACCCAAAATAAAACTTTGCAAGTTTAGTTTTTACCTCTTCAATTTTTTTTCTGACCAAATGAGCCCTAAAGCTAATCACGATGCAAGTGAGATCATGGCTTAGCTCATAATGCATTAAATTTGGACCTTACGAGTACGTTTGTATAAGAGGGATCCACAATAGAAAGGAAAGTTTGATTTTCTATGTAGCCCACTATTTTTTATTTTGGTAACCCAACCTAGGGGCCGGGACCTAAGAGAGAGCCCGCATACACACGAGAAGGTAGTCCGCACAAGCGATAAGAAGGGCCACACAAGTGGAAAAAGTTGGCGTAACTAAGGTTCGAACCTGGAGAAAACCAGATGAGAATTACCACCGGCCCACCACTTACCAGTGAGGTAAGTAGCCGTTCTCTGTGTAGCCCACCGTTAAATGTTATTTGGTGTGATTCGTTATTTTTGTAGAAAAGAAAAAAATAAACTAATTTTTTTCCGATAAAATAGATTTTAAATTTACTATGGATAGGAATACGTGCTTCCTCTTTTTTGGTGGAAACCAAAATAATAGAAAAAGAGAATCTTCTTGTTATACAAACAAATCCTAAGTGATAAAGTCTTAATTTTCTCAAATTCAGTAGCCATAAATCATTAGTATAGAGCTATATATAGTCTTACAAAGTAAATAATGAAACAGTTCTTTTGGATATCCCGCGCCTCTTGCACATGAGAGTCAATCATCTATTAATCTATCAGTGCAAGGGACCATAATTTGGACGGTTTGGATCAATACATGTTTTCTCACAATAACAATATCTTGGGGCCAAAATAAATTGACACAAAAGGTCAACAATGAAAAAGAAGAAGGAAAAAAAAAGAAAAAGAAAAATCTGACGTGGGGACAAATGAAATATGTCACCGAAAAGATGCAAAAAATGATGGGCTCCACAACTTTCAGGAAAAGGAGAAAGAAATGGGAGAAGGAATAAAATAAGTGGGAGGACTGTTTCAAAAGGAATACATATTAGGGAAGGGCAAAAATAAGATTAGGATTTTATATAGTCAACTCTATACTAATAACATGTTAGGAAAGAGAGCTATCACTGGCTTATTATAGGTGGACACGCTTATAGTAATTTTAGCTAACAGTAACACTCAGCTGACTTTTCTCGTTCACTCAGCTGGCTTGGGCTTAACTCAGCTAAGAACTTTTTGATGCTTGCCTGTCATTTTGGCTAGCTGTTCTCATATACTTGTTGACCTTATGGCTTCTCTCTTGTCTTTTGCTCATTTGCCTCGTTGATGAAATTTTGTGTGATCCATGAAGAAAAGGATGTTGAATTGGCCACATGTCATGGTGCATGTGCATCAATTGAATTCTTCAGATAATACCTTTGCACCCGTTACGTATCAAACTTTGCCATTATTTCTGAATAGAAGAACATGATTGAAATATTTAATCCTTAATCTACTCTTAAAAACAATACATCTCATGTATTATTGTTTAAAATAGTCGCTGTCTCGCTGTCTCGCTGATTGATTGTGAGAAAACTTAATTAAGCTACTTAGGTTCGTGAATTATAATGTTTCCTACTTCTTAGTTAGCTAGAAAGTTTGAACTCCAAAAAACTGACAACGCTATAAAAAATTTAGAATAGGCCCTATCAAGATGGGTCAATTCTCCATGAATTAGTCATGGATTAAAAATCAGCTTCACCAAATATCACTAGCTTTTCGATCAAACTGAATTTAATGAAGGGAGTTTTACGAAAAAATTTATATTTAAATATGAATTAAACGATTTTATGAAGGAAAAAAAATATAAAATTAAATGATAGAGATAATTGTTCGTATATATTTTTGGATAAAACTACTCCAGTTGACGATATCATTAGGCATTAGCTTAGTTGGTGATATCATCAACTTCATGTAAGTTTTTCTTCTTTTTCTTGGACTTTTCTTCTTCTTTGATGGTTTGCATACCCAATTGTTATAGATTTAGAGGGAATGATGCTGAAATTTGCGGAAGATGAATATTCATTTCAAACAAGCGAAGGAAAATCGAAAGGAGGTGATGAATGCATCTTCATAGATCACATAATGAAGTGTGTTCAATCAGTCCACTGTCAAATTCATTTTTAAAGTTGGTTCAAAGCTTTCAGATAATGGAATAAAAAATACTCTTGGGATCTAAAACTCCACAAATTAAGCAATATAATTTCTAGGGGAGAATCTTATATTCACTACTAAAAAATTACCCAATATGAATCCCCACAGGTTGCTCATAAACATTAGAACTTATGAAATTTTCTCCAAATAAATGACTTCAAACTCTTAATAGACAGGTAAGCAAATTAAATGCAAATTAAATGAGCTCCACACATCTCACTTTAGGAAAAGCATGCAAGAGACCACTCAGGGGGAGGGATGCAGAGACCATCTTAGCCATATAATCTCTCTTCTTGGAAGAAGACTGGAGCCGAGCTTAGCCGAACAAAGCAAGCCACACTATTAGTCGACTCGAACTCTTATCCTTTTAGAAAGAACCTTTCTTGCCCAGATAAAGCCGCTACGCTCAGACGTCATGGAGACATAGAACCCCTCACATCAAATTCCACTTCATTTTTGTGTGGGCCCCAACCAACAGCATTTGCCGCCTTCCACCCTCTTATTTACAACATCTTTCCCACTGCACTCCCCCACAACCTCTTCTTGGTCTCTCGTCTCTTTTGTTCTCTCTCCTTTGTTGGAATTTCACGTTCTCTATCTCAATCTATTTCTAATCTCTCTCTCTCTCGCTATACATATATTTATCTCTCCATCACACACTTAATACGCACAGGCACAGGCACAGGCACCACAAATGGTACCACCAAAGAAAGGCCACAGATTCTTCAAGTTCAGATGTCCCACCATCATTGTCCAAAGCACCACTATATTCTCCAATCTGTAAACTTCTCAAAATACCCCTCCTCATCCAAAGCCAAACACACAACCCTCCAAGGACTTTCCTTGGAAAGTACCCTCTAAGAAAGGCAAAAACAAAAAGGAAAAAATCCCCACGTCTCCTCTCCCTTGTTACATCAATGTATGCAAAGGATTTCGACTTCTCACGTTTGGTTGTGGAGATGGCTTGGATCATGCTAAGGATAGACTATTCAAGGCTCTTCTGGCTCCTCTTCGGCGTTTTCTCCTATGAGAACCATGAAGGAAAGCCTCGGATCATTTAGCACTCGATTTACTCGCTTCTGCTTCTGCTTCCAATATAGCTTATATTAAAAAATCATAGTAAGGAGAATTCAGCAATCTCCAATAAGTATTTTAGTTGTCTCTTTCTTGGGTTGTTTCGTTGGCGAGGACATGTTTGAAGGGGGAAGAGCCGGAGAGCGCGTGGAGGCTGGAAAAGGAGAGTATGGTTACGTCGAGATCGACCCGACTGGTCGGTATGGGCGTGTAAGTTTTTTTTTATTGAATCTGGGATTTATGGTTCTTCATTGCTTAATCTGTAGTATAATTATACTGTTAAAACAATCAACTTTGTATGATTCTCTAGTGAATTGCAAGGTTTTTTTTTTTTTTTTGGTGGGTGATACTCACATGAACATGATAAAAATATTCATGACACAAGAGTTTGTGTACTTGTACCCGAAGTTGACTTTATGAAAAGAGTAGGTGGGAAATTCTATGCACATGAAAATTGAAAACTTTAGAGGGTAGTCAATGGATGGTAGAATTATTATTATTATTATTAGTCATTTGTGTTTCTTTGGTGTATCCTGTTCTATAAAATGATGTGTAACCTAAACATATTTTTATTCAAGTTGTGTGAAATTCCCTTTTCCATGTTCTCTAGGGTTTGATTGTTATGTCTAAGGCTGTTTGAATGAGGTGAAAAGGTGGAGAAGATTGTCCACAGTTCAATCTTCCGCAAGTGGAGAGCTTCACATATGTACTTTTTCTCATCATCCAAATTGGCCTTAAAATCCTCTAGTTACAAGATTTGATATAAAGGCGCCCTATGATCCAACTTCTTTGATGAGTATTTTGTGGATCAATAGATCACGGTGGCAAAAACAAGAACGAAAAGAACTAAAATCTAATGATACATCAAGCTGTATTTTTGCATTGATTATTAGAAAGTTTCAATAAGGGCAAATTTTCTTTCTTTTTTTCCTTATCTTTGGTGTCATATAGAAACTCGAGATAAGGGCAGGCTTGCTTCATATAGTTGCTCCAGGACAAATAGATTTTTGTAGAAAAACTTCTCTGACTAAATTCTGATAAGGTTGAAAATTTCATGTATTTGACAAAAAATACACTAGAGTTGTGGTAGGATATTCTTACTTATGACAAAGGTTATGGCTGTTTCTACAGTATTAAAGATACTAGTTCAATTGGGATTTATGATAGAATGTCTTAAATTCTATTAAGAACCGATTAGGATGTTAGTTTTAGATTTTTTTTTCATTTTATTTGATCTTGTTTCCTTATTTATCCTATTCCTTATACTCTACTAATAGCAAATCCCTCTTGATTAAAATAATACAAGCTACTTATGAAATGTAATCTCTAAAGTTTAGAGTAACAATCATTGGGAACAGCAAAACATTGCTTGCAGATGGTCCTTTTGGAGGTTAAATCCTTCATGTTATTTCATACTCTTGCATCATTTAATTTGTCATGTGTATTTAAGTGTTCATGGTGCAATACAGTATGAATTCTGATTTACAGAGTATTTTATTTCGAAAGTTTCATTTCGATATAAATGATTTTTGAAAAATGAAATAGTGAAACTGTAATATATCAGGGACATATGATCAATATCACAGAGACTTAAATTTTACACATAAGACACTTCGACTATTTTGAAGTGTCCAGGTATCATAGGAATTAGTTTAGTCATTTGATACCATGTAATTGAATTTGTTGCTGTGCTATATAGAAAAACTGTTCCTATCAACAAGAAAGTCAATTTGTAACTTGTGATTGGTGTAAACCATTGGATCAAAGCCTCCTCCTGTGATTGGTGACTGGCATGAATCTCACTGTGATCATTGAATTAAATCAGAGCAGAGGACAAGATTAAATTTCTTTGGTAACATGATTCAGTTCAGACCTGATACCAAAAAACAGGTCAGGCTTGATTTAATGATTCAGTTCAGACCTGATACCCCAATGGCCAAAACAGGTCCGGTTTGATTCAATCACCTTGATGGGAAGTGGGAAAGACAATGAAGATCTGCTCAATTTTATCATATACTATATATGAAGAGTTTTCTTTTTAAAACTGAAAGAAACAAGAATGCTTCTGAAGCAAGATGTGAAGAAATCTAGTTGGAAGTCCTTCCCCTTTTGAAAAACCTAGCAAGGTATTTTTTCTACCTTGATTTCCCCTGTTTAATCTGGTTGTTTGGCTGGATATTAGTAATGAGGTTTTTTATTTTATGAAAAACATGTTGTTACTGTTATTGGCAACAAACAATTGGTGGCCAATATGACTTTTGACATATATTGTGAACAAAGTGCTTATGGATAGACAATATAATTAGGATAGGACCAAACCTCCATGAAATCAAACAGTAAAAGCATCACAAACCATTGAAACAGAAGATTTACGTGACTCAGCCATCATATGCGACCTGCTTCCAAAGGACTTTCCTTAATATCAATACAGAGATTAGGAGCCTTCAAAAGTGAAGCCCCTTCTCTTTCTAGAGACCCATCTAGCCTGATTACAAGTTGGTAATAAAGTTTCTCTCCCTAAATGAGTCTCTCTTTCTCCCTTTCTTTGGCTCTTTGATGCTAGAGCATGAACCCAAGAAAAACCCTCTTACAACCTCCTCTGCTCTCACACTATAAAATGACATTTCCATGGGGTTTTCTAAGAGGTAGATTAAACCAATCTAATGCCTTAAAACAGAGGATCAGGAAAAAAAGCCAAAGGAGAAATAAGTACAAATGATTTGGCTTCACAAATGTGCATACTTTCACATAAATATAACAAGTATTGTGCTGCTTGTTATTAGTGATCAATTGTGTGGTGATGATCTTGCTTAGGTGTTCATTTTTAAAAGTCATTCCCTATGCAGTTGTGTAACTACTCCATACTTCCATGGAACTGGTGGTGGTTTTTGACTGATCGGTGGGGTTATCAATAGATGTAGTTTAAGTCTCAATCTGTTATGATTATACAAAGAAGAGAGTGAATGACTTCTACTTGCCTCATTTCCTGACCCTTTCAGATTTAGACAGTCTTTACTATCTAATATATGACCTAATATAACTTGTCCTATCTAATAAAAACATATACGGTCAGCTACAGAATACATACCAGCGTTACATATTTGGTCCAGATATGATGGGCCAATTAGCCGACCCTAATATAGCTGGGACAAGGCTTTGATAATGATGATGATGATGATATGATGGGTTAATTCAGTGCCATTTATATAGCTAGAGAATAAACAATCAATGACATAGTTGCTGGTTATCAGTACTACTGTCGGTTAGAGATTAAATATTGATTTTCTAGTCTTTTTTTTTTACTAGAACAGTTGTCATTTTTTTTTTCTTTGGATGTTAATATTAAAAAAAAAAAAAAACAGTTGTCATTTTAACAAGTTCACTAACATTGTTGAAGACTTGTATTTGCAGTTCTCGGAAATTCTTGGGAAAGGCGCAACAAAAACAGTGTATCCTTTGAACATCTAAGGAAAAATGATTACAAGTTAGCCAATGGTTTTGTTTATGTTGATGGTAATTTCTCAGTTCAACTAACCCATGTCCTGTTTCAAATGACGTTTCCTTAAGAAATAACCAGCTACAGGGCTTTCGACGAGCTACAAGGAATGGAAGTAGCATGGAACCAAGCGAAACTGAATGACGTCTTCCGATCACCAGAGGAATTGGAAAGGCTATATTCTGAAGTTCATCTCCTTAGTACTGTTAACCATGACTCAATTATTCATTTCCATGCTTCTTGGATCGATGTGGAAAAGAGAACCATCAACTTCATCACTGAAATGTTCACTTCAGGCACCTTGAGAGAGTAATTTCTCATTTCCTCCCTTCTCTTCATTCTTAGAAACTTAAAAGGAGAGAGAGAGAAGCGTAGTGTCGTGCAATGAGTACATTTACAGTGAATATATCTTGATAAAGATATTGAATTCAGGTATCGGCGCCGATACAAGCGGGTGAACATTCGAGCAGTGAAGAATTGGGCCCGCCAAATACTGCACGGCCTTGTTTATTTGCATGGTCATGATCCCCCAGTGATCCATAGAGATCTCAAGTGTGACAACATCTTTGTCAATGGCCATCTTGGACAAGTAAAGATTGGCGATCTTGGGTTAGCTGCAATTCTTCGAGGGTCCCAAGCTGCCCACAGTGTGATAGGCAAGGACTCTCTCTCTCTCTCTCTCTCTCTCTCTCTCTCTCTCTCTCTCTCTCTCTCTCTCTCTCTCTCTTCTCTTCAAAGCTCCTCTCTCTCTCTTGTGTGTGTGTGAACTCTGTACTTAATAATACTCAACTTATCAAGATCTATAGGCTCTCTCTCTCCCTCTCTCTCTCTCTCTCTCTCTCTCTCTTGTGTGTGTGTGTGTGAACTCTGTACTTAATAATACTCAACTTATCAAGATCTATGGTTTTCTTCCTCTCTTCATGGCATCTAAATAATTCATATTCTTAAATCAACTTTTCAATTTGAAATGGATTTGACTCCCACCGAACTTCTTGTCATTCCTAAGTTAAAAATCTGTATGTTAAGTGATGAATGTGGCAAACTAAACACCCCAATAAATGAGTCATTCTCTAGTTCAAGTCACAAAAAAAAAATCAAATGCATTAGGAAAATGAGAAGGCGGCCAAATGAAATTTTGATTGAAGGGCCTGATGATCACAATTTCTTAAAATTCCAGGCACTCCAGAGTTTATGGCACCGGAACTTTATGAAGAAGAGTACAATGAGCTGGTGGACATCTACTCCTTTGGCATGTGTGTACTAGAGATGCTTACTTCAGAGTACCCCTACAGTGAATGCTCCAATCCAGCACAAATCTACAAGAAAGTAACATCGGTAAGCTTGGACACTCACCAACCAGTAATTTCCAATCTCGCGGTGATTAGAATCTGAGTTATATTGCCCCTTCCATATGTCTAGGGGAAGTTGCCAGATGCCTTCTACAGAATTCACGACTCAGAAGCCCAGAGGTTTATTGGCAAATGTATAGAAAGTGCTTCAAAGAGGTCGCCCGCAAAGGAGCTCCTGCTAGACCCCTTTCTCGCATTAGATGAGGGTGAGTCATTGCCAGTCCTCAAGTGTGGAGGCCATGAGAACATGTGGTATGATGTTGAACTAGATAGTAGATCATACAGGCCGTCACCGGATGTTCATCAAAGAAGTGCAGTGACCAAGAGAACTGACATGACCATAACTGGGAAGATGAATCCTGAAGATGATACCATCTTTCTCAAAGTACAGATCGCGGATAAAGACGGTGAGCCACATACTTGTTAATATGACTTCATTTGCATTAGAACTTAGGAAAAGAGCCTTGCTAATGGATATTGGCGCCCCAATGTTTTGAAGGCCATTTTTGCTGAACAGGGCACAAGGGAGGCAACAACTCTTATGGGCCATTCGTTTTCTGCCGGTAGGCCCATCTATAAGTTGGACATTGTGAGTTCATCTGATGGGATATATCATGGATAGGCAGTGGAACAAAAATCTCCTTCACTTTATTCACTAGTTAGTGATTTTTCCCCTGTTGAATGTGGACCATTGGCTATGTTCTACTATTACCCACCCACATACAGCCTGATTATCAGACAGCTATGCTTCACTTAATGTTGTGTCACACCATATGATCACTATGGATAACTGGACACTATGAAAATAGGCTATATCAATGGAATAATGTGTGGCTTGAATATACTATAAATGGTAACTTATGACAAAGAAATATCCCTGTGGATCAATGAAGAGAATTGATTTTCCCAGTCTTAAATCAACTTATGGCAAGAGAACACAATTATGAAGAAGTGATGGGTGTTATTACAATTTTCAGGTAATTTGAGGAACATATACTTTCCTTTTGACATCATAACCGACACTCCGATTGATGTGGCGACTGAGATGGTCAAGGAGTTGGAGATAAATGATCGCGATCCTTTTGAGATTGCTGAAGTGATTGGTGAGGAGATTTCAGCTCTGGTGCCACACTGGAAGGAGTGGGGCCAATCCCAGAGCCACAAACAGTATTCCTTCAGCTACGAAGATGACGACGACAATGAGGTCCACCATCCTTTCTACTATCCCTCCTCTCCTTCCTCCCAAGCTTCTCTCTTTGGCTTACTACCTTCACAAGGGGCCTGTTATCATACAAATTGTCCTCAAGGTACCCCATGCATCCTGTGCTGTTATTTTTCTTTCTCCTCCCCTGTTTTATCATTTCTTAGGGTTAGGAGTTACTTGTTCAGTTTGGATGACAGGGGGATTGACATTTAGGCCTAGGCATAGACTATTTTGCAAAATATATTCCTTTGTGTCATCTAGATTGTGCATGATTGCACCTATATTTGGGCCTTCCTATCATGTGCCTCTGTGTTGAATGTTCTGGACAAGGATGAGCCTTTCTATCATAATTATTGAACATATAAATTAGGCCGAATTCTAGCCTAATTTGGCCTGTCGCTCCCATGAAATGCCTCCATACACACCCACCCATTGAAGTCCACAAGGATTAATTTAAGAACCTGTCTTTTGTGTCCCATACAATATCACAAGCTAACCAATATACGTACATGGAGAGTATTCTTATGTACTTGAAAAGTCACTTTTGTACTTGAAACTTCCCAAAAAGAGGAGTGTCCTTCACCCTATGGTGAGGGATAGATGCACTTGAATATTTCCCATATATATATATATATATAAAACCTAATATCACTAGCTATGTTCTGTTTATCAAATGCAGATGAGTTTCCAGAGGACGACACAAGCTCTCAGAGCTCCCTACATTCGGGTAAATACTCAAATATGAATTATAACTCCAACAGTGACCATGAACATGATTTAAGCCCCAGAAGACAAGACTTAGACTCCTTAATGAAGAGTCACAAGTCATCCAGATTTTGCCCTGAAGAAAACAAGATTGCACACTCTACTTTATCCAAGTGCTGCAGCCAATTCAGCTCACCACAATCTTCACATGTTCCTGGCCGCAGCGGTCACAAGGCTGTTGACAACCGTCGCTTGACAAGGATTCGGTCGATGGTAGATGTGCGGAGCCAATTGTTACATCGATCACTGGTGGAAGAAGTGAACAAACGGCGACTGTTCAAGACAGTTGGGGATGTTGAGAGCATTGGATTTCAGGCACCATGTGGGCTTCCTCGCAAGGCTTTGATGTTTAAGGGTAGCTCTTCAAGGGCTCGTTGAGCTGGTAAGAGGGAAGGACTTACATGGAGGTGAGTGTTGGTTCTCATTAATCTCCATGATTTGAGGTAATATGGTGAAGGTTAAGAGGACATTTCTATAGCCATACAGAAGTATGGATTTGTAAATATTACTACTATTGCTTGGTGTGTATTTGTAAGACTGTTGAGTTCCAGAGAACAGTAAACCCATGGTAGGTGGGCTAAGGCTGCAATGAGGAGAATTTCAGACAATGAACTTAAGACTATAGTTGGGATGTAAAATTCAAAACCCAACCCTACATAAATGGGGTAAGGACTCAATGATGATAATGATGATGATTCCCTATGTATTTTATAAACTGGATGGTAAGTTTTGAATTATCGTAAGGTAAATATGCGATATTGAAAGAGTCTGTTATGACAAGATCCGATAGCACAGTTGGAAGGTGCTTAATGTTACCACCACAAGATTTCTGGTTTGAGTCATGTTACCATTCAAAAAGAAGTTTATGTAATTTCTATATTATATTATTGGGGAAAAGTGTATAATGGATGTTAGTCTAAACCCTGTTCTACACATTGGCATTGGCTTAAGTTTCACTCCGATTAGAATGACTTTTACAGTTGATTGATTATGTCTAAAGCATAAATATGTAGTTGTAAAATGATCAATTCAAAAGCATAAATAAATCGGTTTGGCTGGGGCAAAGGACAGATTGAGTGGAGAGTGTGATTTAAAAGGGTTGGATCAAGCTAATGTCTTATATATCATTTTTTTATACATGATATAATATGAGAGAAATTATACATATGGTTATGCTTTTCCATTTTAGGATTACTGACGTTTCCATTTTCATACATCATGTATATACTTGCATCTAGTGTTACTCATACTGGGCTTCCATTGTATAGATACATGGACCTTCTTTCTAATTATAAGTCGATAGTTCGTGGGTCATTGCTTTAGTGCAATGGTAAAAGTCTCGAGTGTCATGAGTGATAATACTGGTTTCAGACCTGTGAGCAATTACTTTGTGCAAAATTACAAAAAGTTAGGACTGTCTACGGTCTCTGGAGGTAGTAAATAAATTAGCACTTATACAAAGAGGCAAACAGCTAAATGCTTTAATTCTCTGCAGGGTAGGGAGATTTTCATAAAGAGGTTCTAAGTTTGCCCTTATCTTCATCAGTGGATATTGGTAGAATAGGGTGAAAAGTCACCCACAATCCATCCAAAAGATCCCCAGCACAGCCCACACTCCTTCTAATCATATGGGGCCTTCAGGTGGCCTACTGTACTTTGGTTATAAAGAGAACATTTCAGAATTATTATTGAGGATCATTACTCCAAATATTCTGATAAGGGATTAAACAAATCACAAGTTGTGCTAAAGGGTGTGTTTGTAAGACATGAAAATCCTGTACTTTTAAGGATTTTCGTTTATGTGGTAAAGAGGAATCTTATATTCCTACATTTTCCGTAGGAAATCAAAATCCTCTCTTGAAAAAATATTAGTTCATGTTCTTTTTTTTTTTTTTTTTTTTACCTTACGTAAAAACTATTGCACCAAATGGTTGAAGAAGGTGTTAGACAGAAAATCAAGACAGTATGAGAATACAAATTTTACATATGTTTTGGAGTAGTTTTTTATTATTATTATAATTCATATGGAATGAGTCTAGCTTGTGTTAGATAGGCTTTTCTAGACCTCCATCTTAACTCATAAATACCCTTAACATTTGAAAGGAATTGAGTTTGGGCTGAGGTTCTACAGGTTGGGTCGGTTAAATGGGCCGGACTTAATTTTAAAATGGATTGAATTAATCTTCCACCCTTAGATATCTCTTGTCAAGTCAACCCAATTTGATCCGACTAAACCCATGCCTTTACCACCCCTAGTCATATGAAGGATGAGGATGAAAGAGACTCCATGGCCCATGAGGAAGGAAGGCATCATGACAGTCCTTCTTGTACACATATTCCTTCCAGTGTGGGGACGTGATTAAGAGGTAACAACTGCAAAGCAGGCGTGCCTTCGTTTGATTTAAGTAAGCAACCCTCTGCCTTTTCTTTTGGAAGAAACCCAAACACCACAGGGGGCTAGCTCATGAACAAGACACCTCCAATAACATATACAAAGAGTCCTGAAAGGGTCCCCCAGCTGCTTTTATTGGAGAGCCGTTTCTTTCTTAGTTAACATAACCACAGTGTCTAATCTTATGACCTGTCCATATCAACCATCCTATCAATGGGCCACAGCTTGACATCTGATGGAAGAAAAATACCTAACAGTTCAAACAGTGTTCACACATTGCTTCCTTCTTTTCCTTCTTTTTTTTTTTTTTTAAATCTTAATATATGTTTAAAACTAAAAATAATGGAAATACAAATTGTTATTTCTAATTGTGATCACTATACTTCTATAGGTACTAGTAATGGCGATAAATGATCTTATGCTACTGTCACAGTAGTGCTAACAGTACAGTACATGGCTGTTATGGAGCCTGCCTGCCTTTGATCCAAATTACTCATATCATGCAGTTCCACATTTATAGCCAAGGGCGTAAGTTTGACTCAACTTTAAGTTAGTTAATTAATATGCACTGTTGTATTGATCATTTGCATAGTGGCCGATACTCGTCTCAGGTTGACATTTATATAACAATTATATAGAGGGGCCCACTTGATATACAGTTGGGCCTCACATAGCTTAAATCAGGTAAATAGATGCCATTGGCACACTAGGGTAATTGTCTTCCAGGGGACACTTGCATGCAGGTATCATGGAGTGAAATTCAAGGGAGTCTCAGTGTTTTTTTTTTTTTCACAAAGTCTCTGCCTCTTTAACATTCGAATCATCAAACCATTTATGTATTCACGGTCTTTGTAGATTTTAGGACTTTTAGTCATGACAAATAAATTTTTTGACAGTATCAGATACTTCAAGGGGCGAATGTTCAATAATTCAAAATTCTCCACATGTGCTTTGCATGTACATTCTAATATATTATCCAATAAGAAAACAAATCATAAGTTGATAATAAGAAGAGCAATTGTATATTCAAAGTACTGACATGTATGATGAACCCCACCAAGAGAAGTAAAGGAAAAGGTGGCAGGCTCAAAGGACTCGAACTGCAAAAGGTGACGAGCATGCCAACTTTCTAATAGAAAACTAGTGGAAGTTGGTGGGCTTCATCTCTTCTTTTTGTGGGCCATTTCTTTTATTCTTCTCATTGGGTTTGGTGGGTTTCGTTTCAAACTTCACTTATTCCCTTAAAACCTTCCATTTGCTGTTCATAATCCAAACCGTATTCAAATGGTTGTCTTTCTGTTTGTGACACTTGGCCTAGTTTGTTTGATCTCTGGCCTATAGCTCTTATAGACCGATCATCTAGTGGGACCAACTGACAGAAGCTGTTGTCAGAAGCTTAATTAGAAACAACATGTGGGATTAGGTGGTTTTGGATTATCAAAAATGATGTCGTCCGGCTGCTAGCTTGTCTGAGTGGGCCCATCAGCTGAATTGTTCAAACTACTACTACAATCTGAAGAAATTGCAGCTATTACCAATAAATAAAACCAAAGTTCCGAAGCTGCCTGGCTCAGCCGATTTGACCCAAATGGGGATCCAGTCCAATGCGAGCCGGATCGACTGGCGAGCCCACCATAAACCGGTCCAACTTGCCAAAGTTACTCAACTCGATTAAGCCTTTCAACGGGCTGGACCTACCTAAGCCGTATTCTGGGCTTGACAAGGATTGAAGGATAGTTTCTACTGTCAATTCCGATGTGGACCCTAGATCCCAAGCCGAGGCCCACCCATTAAGAAGTAATGGAGGCCAGAGCCAGCTCAATAATATCTATGTTATAGATCTCAAGGCCCATTCTGAATGGATAAAAAGATCAGGGCCGTCAAAAGCGATCAAGCCCTGGACCCTCAGGTTTGTTGAACCGTCTGATTTTTCGGTTAGGACCTGGGCTCAGGATGATTTACGTGCACAGCCCTAAACTCCGAGCCCGCCTATTTAGTCACTCAAAGAGAGATTTTTTTTTTTTATAACATAGGAACCCGTCGATCCCCTTTGGTGGATCATTGGTAAACAAAGAGAGACTTGAATTCTAAAACTATGAGTAAACAATAATAATTTCAGCCTAATTCAACATACTTGGGATAAGGAGAGAATCGAAAAGCTCAGAAATTCTAATGGGCCCAGAGCGGGAGAAAACCTCTCTCTATTATGAACTGTAACGGGACCCAACCAACTCCTCCTGTATTACATTAACAAGTAACAACCTCTCTCTCTCTCCCTGCTCCCTCTAAATTCTTCCATGGCTGCTATCATGCGCACCCGGAGCCGCCTCTTTTCTTCAGCGCCGCCTCCGTCTCCGATTGCCACCGCCAAAGGATCGCGATCTGCGGCTGTCAACGATCAGCTCCTCAGGGAATTCCTCGAGAAATCCCTCCAGATCCCAGATCTCACCCTGCCGGAATCTCAACTCCCGGCCAGAATCCCTCACCGGATTCCTTCCGAGATCTATCTCCCCTCCCTTTTATCCCGAGACGAAGATTCCGTGCGCCGCCTCTTCGAATCCGTCTCGGATCTTGGAGCGTTTCAGATTATCGGCCACGGGATTTCGGCCGATGAAATCCAATCCGTGATCGGCGGCTCGGAACAGATATTTCGGACCAGGCAAGAGCAGAAAAGGCAGCTGATACGGAATAGAGGAACGCGGGAGGACTTCCATTGGTGTCGTACGGGAAAGAAGGAAATAGAAAAAATGGGATCCGACACGCTACGGATGTTTCGGTAAGAATCGAAAACTCGAGCTGGAATTTCGGATAGAATTACAAAAACATATGCCACCCGAAACAAATATAATAGTTTTCGTAACAGTGTATGAATTGAATGACTGTTTCGGGTATTATAATTCGCTGCTGCCAATGTAACAGTGTTGCGATCAAATATAATAGTTGTCGTAACAGGGTATTTCTGGAGCACCCGAAACAAAAGTGTGGATGGCACGTAACGGTTTTATTTGATGGAACACTTGAATTTTTTCTAATTACTTTTGCTGCAACAATGGGAAGAATAGTTATAGAATCGAGAGTAGTTTATGTTAAAACCGTTGCGACCAGAGGAGAAGGAAACTGTTACACCCAGAACTGTTACATAATGGCTCCAAATATATACATCAAATTCTGTCCGGACAACCACATGGCTTTGGTAATATGAACGGTCAGATTCTGTCTTTAGAAGGTTGATGCTATTTGTTGAATTCAGAAAATAGTTGCTGATTGTTTGAACCCTTCCCTTATTTATTTTTTTTTAAGAGAAAAGGTTTTATTTATTTATTTATTTATTTATTCTAAATTCACTTCGAAGTCCATTCAGCCAACCGTAAGAAAGGGTTCTTTGATAGAGAGGGATTCTTAGAAAAGAGTAGGAACATAGGATTCTAAAAATCCGCAAAGCCTGCAATCCCCTTGTTCCAATAACATGTGAGGGTGTGTTCTGCTTTTCTATGTAGCTCACTGTTTAATACTTTGGTGTGGCTTATTTTTTTTAAAAAAAGAAAAAAAATAAATTCTTTTTTTTTTCAATCGAGGAAATTTTGATTTCCTATGGGAAGGATTAGGATTCATCCCTATGGTGGAAATGGGGTTCTGCGGAGCACAAAATTATCGCATTGCACAAAGCCCTATGCTTCACAAGATTTTGATTAGTCTTTTATTTTTCATAAATTTAGGCCCTGCTGCACTTCTGGGTGTTGGCCAGGCTGGGTTGAAGGAAGTATATGCAAGCCCATTTAATTATAGGGCTTAATATTCAGGAGCTGGAATGGTGTTGATGAGTTCTGTGGAGGGATGGTCATGGCCCTCCTATGTAAATTTTCTTTATCAGCCCTTAATTTCGTTTTTTTTTTTTTTTTTAAATAGTGTCTCCTCAAGGAAAATTTCCTTCCCTGGGGTTTTATCCCATGCACTTGAAAGTTAAAGATATGGGGTATATAGAGCCATTTTGCAATATATTTGCCCCTTTGGTGTTAAATTTTTTTTAATCTAGTCAGGGTTTTAACCACACTAATATCCAAACTTAAGTCCATATAATATAAGTTTGAAAAATCAGTCCTGAGTCCACATTTCAAAATACATAGCTCAAATCCAGGCCATTGTGGGGTGGGCTTACGTTAAGCCTGGTTGGCGCTGTCCATTAGCACCTCTAATTAGAATTATGAATTTCTAATATACTTGATGGTTTATACCTAATTGGGTCTGATTTGGATCCATGGTTCTGATTGGGGGTTCTCTTCGGATGATCCTACCCCAAACCTAGCTCGGCCGTGGGCTGGATTTCCATTGAGAGCCTCATTTTATATCCCACTAGTTAACGGTCTTGGTTTGGTCCTTTCCCTGCTAAGTGACCTGGAGTAGCTTGACATATTAATTAATTAAAATAGAGCATGTGTATTTCTTAATGGGCTATTCCAGGGCCTAAATCCTCAGGCCCATGACTGGGCCTGAAAGCTTCTTCCTGGGCCAACCCGGCCCATCGACATAATCGTTACAATTTTAACTAAACAACATAAATAAAGCAAAAAATATCATACAAAATTAGATTATTAGTAAAACAACTATCATAGTATCAGGGTACATCAATCAGTTCTTTGACTCAGGACCCTAATCGACCCATTGGGTCAACTGGGTCAGTCATTGATTCACCTTGCCCCATTTGGCTGTGTGAGTGTGGGCAGTCATCTATCACCCCATCCCCAGACCAAATCTTCAAACCTTTTTCTGCAACCCTTTTGAGACACACCCATGACGCAACAAATGACCAATGTATTGGTTTACATTACAGTGAGAGAATGGATGGTATGTTTGTGAAAATGGAGGGCATTGCTGAAGATGTGGGTCAAGTTCTTTCTGAACATATTAGAAAGAGGCATCAGAAGAAAACCCCAGAAACAGAATCGGTTCTTTGCTTACACAAATACAGCCATAAGAAGTTAGAAGAAGGAAACTCATCGTTTGATATTCAAGTGGAGAAAGATGATCAGGAGTGCTGCTCTTCCCATGCTCTAAGTCTGCACCTGTGTTGTGAGGACCTTCAATTCCGCATACGCTCACAGAAAGCCTCAGTTTCTTTCAATGTTGTTGCTGGTGCCATTGTCATCACTGTTGGGGAACAGCTTCAGGTAATCTGATATTATTGTTTTCCCTATCATATTAGCTGGAGGCCCGGCAATGCCACTGGGCCGGGAGAAATAATGGCTGGGTCTTTGGCTTCCCAGTACACCTTCCATGGGATATAGCTGGGACATATTTTTCGACCCACCGTAAACAAGTAAGGCACTGCTCAAAATCTCAGCCCCAGTTCTTAAACAGTTGCATTAAGTACCTTTGATCTGAATAACAGTTGAGCCACGGGAAACCAATATCTAATTCAGCTAAACTATATGTCTTAAGGCATTGCTGGGTCCCGAGCTGGATTTGTGTCTAGGTCCAGTATGGAACCTAGTACTTTTATACGTACCCTGATCTGATTGGGCTTGATCCATTGGTTATAACATACATTAGTGCATATTGAGCCCAAACTGTTAGGGCTTGATTAGGATGTAGGTAGGAGTGGTTTAGTTACAAAATCCCAGTTGTCATTCAATTTGTAAGAAGATGTCAGTGCCGTCTCTGTGGAAACATCTTAAGAAGATTTGGGTCACAATTTCTTAGGGGCCTATATTTTGGTCACAATTGGTCATACAGGCCCAATCATAAATGGCTGAGGGCTTGGCATAAAGTTTGGATGCTAATAAACTCAGAACTGAACTGGTCCTATTTCCTCCCTCTACTCAAATGTGGGTACATGACGGTCGCAAATGGTTTCGGTTGGGCTGGGCCCAAAATTTCAGATCCATCCATCTACCCCTGGAAGCGAGATATGGGCCCAGCTCTTTAACAATGGATATAGTTTGCTGGTGTTAAATATGTCAGCTGGGATAACCATCTATTGGGCTGCTACAGAGACATTAGTCAAGACCATTTAGGCTCACAAAATACACCTATTTCCACCCCCAAAGCCTAAAATATTAGTCCCAAATCCATCACCAAGTAGACTGGACTCTGTCTGGGCTAAGTTAGCATGGACCACTTGCAAAACCCTGTACACTGGAGCATGTAGACCAGCATTTGTTTCTTTTTTACTTCCTCTCTAATTGTTCAAACCAATATTTCTATCTTCCTGCTCAGTGGTGGATTATGCTTGACTGCTATTTATACTAATATCGTATTTTCGATTAGGAATGGAGCGACGGCGACATGGAATTTGTTATCGGTGAACCCGTGTTTGAGCCAGGAATTGATGCTGATCCTTCTTTCACTCTAGAGTTCATGTTCTCTCCTCCTTCTCTAAATCACAAACTCAGTCATGTGACAAAGACCATATCTTTAGTAGATCAGATGTTGATAGCACTCATCACTCTTTTCCTGTACAGCATCTTGACATATATATCCTCCAAACTTGCCAAGACATAGATGAGCTTGAAATGAGTTGGTTGGTTTCTTCCATGAGCTTGAAATGAGTTGGGTATGCTTGCTTTCAAATTACCTCTTTCTTTTTCTTTTTGTATTTCTTATTTGATTGGCAAATTGGGCTTTTTGGGATTTCTGAATGTGGGTCAAGAGTTCGACAGTTGTCTTCATCATTGGTATACACACCTTAAAATTTTCTGTACACAAGGGTTGGGTATTTACATGTTGAGTAATTTTATAATGCACACTCAAGGCTTATAGTTGTATGTACTTGAGAGCTTGGCTTTTAAGGATTGGTTTATCTACAAGAAGTATGATTTTATGATGTCCATGGATTCTATGGTTGCATAGCTTACATACACATGAAATTGACACTTTGCTATTTTGAACCAGCAGGTTTGCTAACTTCCTTTACAATTTCTTAACTTCATTCAAACGCCACTTTTGCCTCCATTACAACATGTTGTCTTTTGTTAAAATAATTGTGTAAATTACTAAGAAAAGTCACTAATTCGCTATTAGAGAACTCTTGTTATACATACAATTCGGATACGTAAACCTATCTGGATAGTTCCTAACTTTATCTTTTAGATATACAATGTATCTACAACATGTACAAACTGAATGCATATACATGTATTGTTAGCCTACAAGATCTATGGTGATTGAAAGTCCTGTACCCTCCTCTCCTCATGCATACTCTCGCAGGTGAAAATTGATCATCTAGCGAATGTATTTATGTATTTTTTTTAGCTCCTTCCATTGAAAATAAAGGCAACTACCATCAGATTTGGAGCTCCCCCTGATGGGTGATGGATATGAATATCATCAATGTTTGATACGAGTACTGATATTTTCCATTTAGCATAACCATGACATCACACCACCCCTGATCAACCCTTTTGGTACAGTGCCTCTATGATTGACGACTCCATTAGTTCTAGATCAGCTTGTCGGTGGGGGTAGGGAAGAAAATTAAGTCGGTTTTTACCCAATTGGGAAGAAATTCAGCAGTGACTATACTTATATTGGTGGATTGCCACAATGTACATAATCATGATTAAGGAAATCCGCAAAAGAATATATATAAGAGATTAGTTGACAATAAGTGATTACTAGAGAGGGTGGTTGTGGACTTTTGGGCCTTTAATCCCATCAACCAAGATTTACATAAGCATTAGAGATTGTTATATATTGTCTTATCACTCAAACCAGTGACTAGATCCCATGATCCCATGAAATAAATTGAAAAGCTATCTACCATATCATCATTCTCAACCTAGTCTTGTAGGCCTTATCAACTTTTTATCTACCCGTCATATCATTGAAGATTATGTTTCAAAGTATCTACTGAAAGGATTAGCATCAAGTTTTGTGTCTAGTACTGTTACATGTTATCGTCAACCAACTTATATATGTCCCTGGACAGGAATTAACAAACATTTACAAGAGTGTAACAACCATAGCTGATATTTTTGAAAATGTGGAGTTGTTCTTTGTGAAACCTCACTTTACAAGATTATTTCATTGTTATCTCATTATTTTAGCCATATCTCAGCAATCTAAGTTAAAAGGAGTGCTACTACTTAACTAAGTCATCTTATGTTTCTAAAGGCATGATAAAGTGAAGTTCAATGACATCATAATATTTTCAAAAAACTAGAATACCAAAACAATTTGTGATAATTTGAAGTCAGGATTATGTCAGTTCACCATTGCTAAGGACAGTACAAGTTACAGGCTAATTATTATAACCTTTATTGTAATTGCCATTTGGGCCCCAAACCATATCAAACAAAATCTGTTTTAGGGTCTGTTTCTTTCCAAGCATTTCTGACAGGAATTCAGGCTGTCTGTGAATTCCTGAATTCCAGTCAGAAATGCTATGTTCATTTACTAGAATTCACAGCATTTGAGGCAAACAGTATTTTGGAATTCCAAAAAAGTGGAATTCCCAAATGCTAGCCCTTGCTCAAGCATTTATAAATTCTGGCATTCCGGGAGGCTTACTTAGAACTCCGGCTCTCTCTGACGGTGCAAGGTCATCTTCTCCACTGCACCTCTAAAAAAAAATCAGATCTGGTTATCTTCTTTCTTTCCACTCCTTTCATATATCTGGTTCCATGAAACCCAAAACCTCCCAAATCCACACCTTTCTTTTGATCTAATCTCAATTTCATTTTCATCTGACATCTTTCAAAACCATACCATCCTCCTCAATGCTTGTACAAGAAATCCATCTCCTCCTACATCGAGACCGAATAAACTCCAGAATTCATGTATTTAACCTCTTTGGACAGAACTGAGATGAAGATCATTACAATGTACAGAGATTCTCAGGCAGGAATTCTAGGTATAAAAGAAACGGAGAATTTAGGAATGCTAGAATTTGTAGCATTTCAAAATTCCAGCTTCTCAAATTCTACAAAATCCAACAGACATGAATTCCAAGAATTCTTCCAAAAAAACAGGCCCTTAGGGAGGAACAAGGCTACATTGCCCCTTAGGCCTTGTCACTAGCTAGAAGTATCACATAAACATGGCCCACAAATCATTTTGTACAAGACCCACCGCATCTTTTTGTTAGATTGTATCTGTTACTTGAGAAAGACGAATGGTTCCAAAGAGAATAGGTTTCTGCATGTGCGAAACCATCAATCATTTACCGGGTGAAATGTCAAATTTGAAGGCAAACATGAATTTAGTGCAAAGCTAACATGACCGGCCTGGATGAAACATCTTTTCGAGAGTAACAGAAATTATAAGTCCCGTCAGATCTCCATGTAACGGTTATGGTGATCTAATTAATTAGGTCACCCAGTTGACACCAGTCACCCATTAGCACTGATTTGACATATTACCAGTTGCATATACAAAGGAGATGTCTTTGCAACAGATCTTGAATTTCAAAATTCATGAATCAAGGGTTGCCATTTCCTTTTTTTTTTTTCACTTTCGTTGGGCCCATTTGTCTAATTTTTATTGAATCTATAGGAATTCATAGAAGAGAGGCTTTGTGCTTAGGGATGCTGAAAAAGTGAATTGTCAAAGGTAGGGATCTAGAGCTGGCAATCAATTATTAAGAATCTAATTTAGGAAAAATCTGAAGTAACCACCTATTATAATATATTAAGTTGGAAGATTTTCGATTTAATTTTGACTTTAATTTTTAATTTTAACCAGAAATTATTTTCGATTTCTACAACTAGGGGTAAGTTATTTTCAGTTTCTACAATTGCTAACATACAATCCCCTCTACTTTCTACTAATATACTTCCCTTACCTATGGACTACTATCTTCCTCCTTTCTAACATACATAGAATCCTATCTCTTCATGTATACCAGTGAATAGCACGGGTTTTCGTGCTAGTTTATTATTATGGTATGAGTCTTATAAGGGAGGAAAAGTAGAGATTCAAAAAAGGTCATTGAGTTCTAAAGATTTGATTTCATAGGATAAAAGGTGGGAAACCAAATCTTTCCACGGGGGACGTTCTAATGGTTCTTTTTAGACATCCACCTCTGATTCATAAAAACAATTTTAAGCAAATCCTTTTCTCATTATGATCAATTATGCAAACATGCAAGTAAAGTTAATCTTGATTATTCATTTCTTGGTCATTCATCACATGTTTGTAGTTGTCCAGTGATAATGGTTATTGGAGGGTTTGAATTATTTTGACAATTGAAAAACCTTAAAAGGGAATTTTTGTTTCCATTTTAAATTTCTTGGAATTCATATAAAATAGGTTACAGAAGAAGGTTATTAAAGAGTAGAGGGCCGAATAAGACCGGTATCTAAAAGTATCCTTGACGTTTTTCTTTTTTTGAAAGATGTGATTTATTAGTATGATGGATGGGTAGATATTTTGCATCCCCCCTTTAACTCGTTTTTCATTAAAGTGGGGATTATTTGATTGTCATTTATGGATCTTCACATCTGTTTCTCCAATTTTAGATAGAATATTTACAGATTTAATTATTACAAGAATAAGATAGTATAGAATATAATAATGTAATATTAAAATATTTTAATATTTTGCTGTTTACAATTTTTGAAGAATGTTAAAGATTCTCAACTGATTGTTTGGAAGGTGCTAGTAGGGTTGTAAACAGGTCGGTTCCAGTCTGTGTCCATGGTGGATCCGGAATTGAAACCGTTAAGGAGAATGTGGAATCGGATCCGGAATCAAAATCGTTTCGGAACCAGTTTATTGGCTCCAGAACTGGAACCGGAATCGGAACCAAAACCATATATGAGACGGGTTTAAATCCGGGTCTTGGTAGTGAATGATATTTAAAATATATATATATATATATGGATTTTTAGGAGAGATTTTTAAAAATTGAGGTAATATGTTGGGTCTCGGGTCCATGGGTCTAAACTAAGGTGAAATCAGACCTGAACGCATTTACTTATCGGGGCCTAAATAAGGACCCAGATCCGGTTTTTAACGGGTTCGAACTTCCGGGTAATCAGAGAATCGATGACCCATTTACATCCCTAGGTGCTAGGGTTAAAGGAAATTTTATTATTAGAATAATTTTTAACTAAATACTTTTAATTTATATGTAATTTACCACGCCTGGATAAAAAAGTAGTGTGATAAAGTAAAGTTTAATTACCACGTTTTTTACAATAAGTTACTTTTCTTTTATCATATAAGATTATAGTAAAGTGTAGTAAAGTAAAGTCAATATAAAAAATAACTACTGTACAACCCCCTCTCCCACTTTATTTCACCACATACTTTATCTCACATTTTACCATAACGTGACATCAATCTTTGTTTTACTTTACCACACATGTGAATAGGTCACTTTTTCTGTACCATATAAAACAACGATAAAATGTGATAAAGTAAAGTCACACGAGAAGTAACTACTTTACCATTCATTTACATTTTACTTCACCATATACTTTATCTCACCTTTATTGTGCTATGACATTTACCTTTACTTTACTTTACCATATATGTAAATAAATACATCATGATGGATTTGGCGAACTAAAGTATTTACTTTACTCTATTACTTTGTAATCGTCACTTTGATAGATTTTTTAGTTGTAGAAAGTTTTCTACAGGCAAGAGCTGTAAGAAGAAATATTGAGGTTTTTTTTTTAATAGAAAAGAATCTTTTCTTCAGTTTCTTCTTGGGTTATCAAATGCACAAGATTTTTTTCTTTATAAAATGAAAGATTATGTTCTATAAAATATTACTTTCTTGTATTTTCTTGTGCGTCCAAATAGGCCCTTAAGAATAAATATTGCTTAGAGTTCTTAGGAATTCAAATCACTGCAAACAAACAGGCCTTAAAAGAAGGAATTTAACTTATAATTTAATGGAAAAGTCTATATTGTGATAAGCGAGTTTAAAAATCAAGATCACCATAACTCAGTTTATTGAGAATCCCAAATTTTTATATAAGGAAATATTGCATCCTAGATAGCTTTGAATAGTATCCTAGAAAAGATTCATTGGAAATTCCAAAAAAGCCTAAGGTATGGAAAACAACGAGCTAAAGATTCAACCAAGAGTTAAAAATACGCGACAAATGATTTCAAAGATGTTTCCAAAGCATGAGATATGAAAGTTAGAGTTCTACTTGGTATGAATCCAAATGAGAATCCAAGAAATAAATCGATTCAAAGTAAAATTCATTTAATGGATTCAATAAATCATTATTATCATGCTAAAATAGGTTTACTAATAATTTAAACAATACATGAAAACATATGATGAGGAAAACAAAGCTTACTAAAGAGAGATTTAACTTAGTCATCCAAACTTTAGCTTTCCAAATGACCTCTAGCCATCCTTAGTTCATTCCCCATTTTTAGGCCTCAAAACCCTTCAAAAACTCCTCAAAAGTCTCTCTCACTTGGCCTTGGGATGAGCTGGTATATATAGAAAATATTTTCCGAGAACTAGTTTTCGATTAACCCCTTTCCAAGCTCAGTTAACCGAAATTCCAACGGTCATATTGCAACTGTAAAAAATTCAACTTCGGTGATCTGTCGGTTAACCGACATCCATAGTTATGTTAATCGAACATGAACTGAATGCTCACCGAACTCAGTGAATTAAATATTTTGAGCATCCAGTTGTTTTGACCGAGAGGTGACCGACATGCAGGTCGGTTAACCAAAAATTGCCAGAGTTTTTTATTTGAAAATAATTTTCTAAGGGAAGTTGTGCTTGGTTTCATATTTAAATCAATCCAAGAAGTATTTTCAAAACATGAACCTATCCTAAGATGGTGGACCGTATTGTAACCACCATTACACTCCTCTGAATTTCACTAGGTAGTGCCGTGGCAATGCACAAATCCAAATTGACAGCATGGCATAGGAGCGCAGGAGAAAATTGACCGAGTATCCTATCCAGCTCATCAAATAAGCCTCATGAATCAATAAGAATGAGCCTCACTCATACCATAATTGGACTATTATAATTATATATGGGAAATATTCAAGTGAGAACTAGTTCTCACCTATTATATGAAAACTTTTTTGCGGGACCCAATTAGCAATCCATCCAAACCTAGCAACTAATAGGGAACTCCTTAATAGTCACTAATCATAAGAATTGTCACATATCTGAATGGATTGAACCGTTGGATTGATAGTTAAATATTTTTTTGAATATGAAGCCATTAAACTTGTGGGCCACGGATGAAGGGGTTAGGGGCATGTGTTTGGGTCAAATATGATACCACTACAAGAAGTTGCACTTTTAGCCACGTTTTTTAGCCACGTTTTTCAAAATTCGTCGGTAAAGGGTATACCTTTGCCGACGTTTTTATTTTCGTCGGTAAAGGTTAGACCTTTACCGATGTTTTTGAAAAACGTCGGCAAATGTTAGACTTTTGCCCACGTTTTTTATAAAACGTCGGCAAAAGTTTAACCTTTGCCGACGTTTTTCAAAACGTCGGCAAAAGTAAAGACTTTTACCGACGTTTCGTAAAAAGCGTGGGTAAAAGTGCATCGTTTACCGATGTTTTTCACATCGTCGGCAAAAGTTCAGACTTTTACCGACGTTTCTGAAAAACGTGGCCAAAAGTTGAACCTTTACCGACGTTTTTTAATAAAACGTCGGTAAAGGCCTTTCTTAAATTTAAAAAAAAATAATTTATTTTTAAAATTTTACCGACAAAATAAAACGTCGGTAAATATGCTTTTAATTTTCTTTTTTAACTTTCCCGACGAAATTAAACGTCGGTAAATATGTTTATGAATATATATTTATTTTTATATTAATTTTACATGCGAAAATACAAATGTCGGTAAATATGTTTATTAATTTTTATATTAATTGTACCGACAAAAATAAAAACGTCGGTAAATATCTTTTTAAATTTTTATTTATTACCTTTACCGACGAAATTAATCATCGGTAAATATGTTTATTAATTTTCATTTATTTTTACGATCATGTTACCAACAAAAATAAACACGTCGGTAAATATCTTTTTAAAGTTTTATTTTTTACTTTTACCGACGAAATTAAACGTCCGTAAATCTATTTATTAATTTTTATTAATTTTTATATTTATTTTACCAACGAAAATAAAATAATTATATCCATGATGAATCAAGCGATAAGATTTGACTAGATAATCATTGTTGACCTCCTAAAGAGGATTTTATGTTTAGATTGGGAAAAAGTGGCCCACAAAAATTAAAATTGAACCATTAACCCTTTGGTCCTTTTTGTCAATATCTCACAATACATGATTGATCAATCGTTGGAATTTGATCCAGTAAATGTTACTTGCCATATAAAGGGGAGTCTATGGTCCATATCTTGCATTAGAGATCCAGATTGTTCGGAAATGTAGAAAAAACGGACTGCATGTCTTAACTCGTGGATGCACTGTAGTAACCATGCATTAATCCAACGATTGATATTTACTTCAAATATATTTCATGATCCATATTGAATCAACATTTGGGGTTGGGACCTATAACTATAAATGACCTTTTGAAGAGGACTAAAAACTTGGATTGCGAAATAATAGGGCGTACAATATTCCATAAATGATGATCTAATGGTCTGTACGTTTTCATCAATACATCACAATCTATAATGATCCAATGGTTGACTTTTGGTATCATAGCCGTTTTTAGCCCCCCTAACATGATCAACGGTTTGGATCACAAATGCTTGTCTTAGTGCCATTTGAAATGGACACAGTAGAAGCTTCATCCAAATATGCTAAAATCGGATTCCATCAGTTTTAAGCCAATAAGAAGAGAAAAGTAGAGATGCCAAACTGAACCTAAGTGTTAAAAATCCAACGTTTTAAGGGTTAATTCATTATCCGGGAGTCCGATTTATGAGCCGTCAGTTTCTACAACTTAATTTCGCCTCGAGCTAGGTGCTCGTGTCGGTTTCCAAATTATTCGGAGCCTTTTCCCGTTCCGTACGCCCTGCGGGCCGTTTTCGAACCTAAGTGTTGGAAAATCCTATGTTTTGCTTTTAATTCTCTAACCGGGAGTCCTATTTGCGAACCGTCGGTTCCGTCAATTTACTTTATCCTCGAGCGAAGTGCTCACGCCGATTTCCAAATTTTTCGGTGGCCGTTTCATGTTCCGGACCCCCGGCGGGCCGTTTTCGATCCTAATTGTTAGAAAATCCTATTTGATTTTTATTTTACTTCGGTAAAACTATTGCTGACATGGATGATAGAGTGAGGCCTTGAAGGATGTGGTGTGAATGTGATTGAGATCTAGATCTGGGTTTATGGCCTTCTTCTCTTAGAAAGTAAAAGAAAAAAATCGGTGCTAGTAGTTGTTGGAATATGAATTTTGGCCCAATAGTTTCAGCCGTTTGTTTGAAGAAATGGGAGCCTCATTATGATGAGTACCGTGCTGAGATGTGCAATGCCATGTCGATTAATGATGAATCCAAGAACATAGTAACCAAGGGAATCTACAAGAAATATAAGCAGGTAACTCCAGAAGATGCATCATCTCCTCAGTTTTTAGGTGTACCTCCCATTTCATCTTTTTAAAATTCTAAATGAAATATATGAAAGGAAAGAAACCGACTCTCAAACAATTCAATCTGAATTTGGTCATAGGACAGACTTTTAGTCCACACGTGACTGTCGAGCTTGTACATTTGCCCTACTTCTTTTATTTTAAATAAACATCGAATTTGAAGTCGTATGATGAACTTAAATTCTACCATTATATTTCTATCTCCGAAGTTGAAGTCGTATGATGAACTTAAATTCTACCATTATAATTCTATCTCCGAAGGTGGCGCAAGGTGAGTGCAGTGGCTATGCAAGCCGGGTGGTGATGGCAGTGTAGTGGGTGGTTGTGAGGGAGAGTAAAAGAGTAGGAGAAAGAGAATGGAAAGAAAAGAATGGAGAAGGAGACGAAAATTAGAGTCGGAAAATTTATCACCAATGTTTAATATAAAACATCAGTAAAGGTTAATGGTATTATTTTTTACTTGTTTTCAATTAAAAAAAATTAAAATAATTTTTATTGATGAAAAATCTATTTTTGCGACGAAAATAATTATCGGTAAATTACCAAATTTTTTCCCACTCCCGCCACCGAAACCCCTATTTTTATTATTAAGGAAAATAAATATCAAAGACTATTATTGACGAATTATATTATCAACAGATTTTATGACGTCAGTAAACCCCTCCCTCTTCGTGTCCTCCGCACACACCGCGCACCATTCCCCATCTCCTCTCTCTTTCTTCTCTATTCTCTCTCTCCCTCGTTCCCCATCTCTCTGTCTGCACTCCTCCCTCCCTTCTTTATGAACCGTCAGTACCGTCAAGTTACTTGCCCCTGATCGAAGTGCTTGCGTCAGTTTTCAATTTTTAACCAGGGGACGTTACACGTTCAGGATCCCCGATTAGATGTTATCGAGCCTAAGTGTTGGAAAATCTTTTTTTTTTTAATTTTATCTCGGTAAAACTACCAGAGACTATTATTGATTGATTATACGACGTCGGTAGAATGAACGATTAGCGGCTTTTTTTGTAAAACATCTGTAATGTTGAACTCTATTTCTAGGAAAATTAGAAGTTTGAGTCCTTTACCTATAATTTTTTCTTTGTCGTCGAAAATTAGAGTCAGAAAATTTATTACCGACATTTAAAGGTTTTTAGATTTTTTTCACTTATTTTAAAAAAATCTAAAATAATTTTTACCAATGAAAAATTATTTTGCAACAAAAAAATATTGACACAAAATTCGGCCACCCACGTTTTTTTTCCCTCTCCCGCCAAATGTCCTCTTTTCCCTCTTTTCCCTCTTTTCTTCTCTATCTTTCCCCTGCTACTCACTGCTCTGCACTCTGTCTCTCTCGCTGCTCTCAGTCTCTCTCCCATTTCTCTCTCACTCGCTCAACATCTCTGCGCTCTCGGTCTCTCTCCCATCTCTCTCTCTCTCTCTCTCTCACACACACACACACACACACACACACACACACACACACACACACACTGTCTCTCTCTCTCACTCGGTCTCTCTCTCTCTCTCTCTCGCTCTCTCGGTCTCTCGCTCTCGCTCTCTCAGCTCTGCTATTTCCCTGTCTATCGCTCTCTCTTTTCTCTCTCTCACTCTCTCACTCTATCACTCTCTCCAGACCGGTCCCAGGTTAGGATCACAGCAGCATCAGGAAGATCACAGCAGCAGCATCAGGAAGATCACATCAGGTACATCTGACCCTCCTCTCTCTTTCTTCTCCGTTCATTCTCTCCCTCTCCGACTTTGAAATCTGCAGCATTGTATTGATGAAAAGGTCAATAAACTCAAAACTGTTACTTAGGACTGGCAGTTGTTTGTTGAAATTCCCAAGAGGAATTTTATGTGTAGGATGTTTACAGACTTGACATAGACTTTCTGGAATTCCTTTGATTGTTTTCCCCCATGCTCAATCCTCTCATAGATGTTGCTTATTAGGTTCCACAGATCATCAATTCATTTGAGTGATGTGATCGCCGTGGCCTAAATTATCTTGCATTTTCCCGCAAGAATCAGATGGTTGGTGTGGCAATAGAAACATTTTGAGTAATAAGACATTCTTTGGGGTGTTTTTGTGAGATTGCCTAGACTGTTTGTGTTGTATTCTTGTTCCTGTGTGTTGATTTAGTAATATGAAGAAGTTGGCTGTTTCCAAAACCTTTTATTAGATCCCTGCCTTTTTCCATAGCCCTCCAGATTGTAACAAAATCTAAGAAAAGGTTCATCCCCAAGATTTGTACAATATGAAGCAATCAGGCTTCAAATCATTCAGTGCAATGCATCTTATTTAGGGGCAAAAAAAGAAAAAAGAAAAATTGTTTGTCTGAGAAATGAAATTAAAGATCCATATACAGAAATGAGCTTTACACAGGAACATTCAAGTCATTCACTTTGACTACAAGAATAAAATGCTTGTGAGAGAGAGATAATCTAAGTGAGAAGGTTCTGATGTTAAATTCTCAATCAACACAGCATAGGGAGTATATCTTAATAGGAAATACAGAATATAATACAGCAGTGACATGTTAAAAATGAAATGCAACGAACAACAAAGTACTAAGTAAGGATGGGTGTGAAACTAGAACTCAAAAGGCTAATGCACACTGATAGATTAAGGCAGTGACGATAATGATAATGATGATGATGATGTGATATGATGGGTTTATAACTTTAGAGTGGCAATTTAAAAAGTTGGCTGAGAGATCACCTTCTCCTTAAATTTGTACTCTGTTTTTACTAGTAGGATTGTGAACTCTGGATGTGCTCTTTGTTTAGAATAGCACCTAACACTGTATGGCCTAGCTTGGAGACGTGCTTATAAGGAATTTTTGTAAAATTTGTTTGAGTTTAGAGAGCCTGTTGTATCTGATCCTTGTTCTTCCTTCATCTATATTAAATATCATAGTGTGCATTAGTGCATATATAATGATGATAAATGTCATTCCTCTTGGGTGTCGATAATGGTTGTAGTAGAAATCTCTGTGCAGAAAGATGGGAACTATATGATTGTAGTAGATAATGTTTTGAGGGCCTCAAAATGGTGGTCCTTAGCCATTATATATTGCCGAATGATTGTCAAATCTTTGCACCGTCGGTGTGGAGAACCAAGAAAATTCAGATTTCAAATTTGGGCTGGTGGCTGTAGTATGTATGAAGAAGGGCTTAGATTCTTGGATTGTTCCCAAGCTGGGAAGCCTGGCTGACCCTAAAAACTTATGTTCGCTGGTGGTATATTAGTCATTGCAGCTCTTTGTTCCCATTTTCTATCAATGGTGCATGGGCCCTAGATCTGAGTTGATCATCCATTGGGTCTTAGTGTGGATTAATTGCTGATGAAAGAAATAATTAAACATCTGTCTGAGCCAGTTTTCACAATGAGTTGAAGCATCACAATTTTTCCTTTTCCTTTTTCCCCTTCTGACTTGGATAGTTTAAACTATGTGGTTCATCCATCATGTCACCCATTGACTGAATGGTATGAAATTATATTTGTATGGAAATTGTTGAAAGCGAAAAATAAATAAAAGTTAAATGAGTAAATATTTCCATAGTAAATTATGTGGTGATGGCTTATTTCCATCTGAACAAGCTGCCCTTACTTTCACACATGGTACTATTTTTTTTTCTTACACTACACAGGCCACTCTTGGAATCTTGGATATGGATGCTTATTAAGCATCAAAGCCAAGCTTGCATCATAAGATAACTTCTACTACAGTGGTGATTTGAACCCCTTGGGATCCTTGAACCTAGCCCAAGTCGGTTGCAATTTCATTCATGTGCGCTCTCCCTTCAAAATCTTAACTGCTAAAAAATCTTGCTTGAACTTATTGACCATTAAAAATCTTGCCCAAGTCGGTTGCTTGGTTACATTAAAAAGAAAGTAAAAATAAGAGATCAAAGAAGAGTAAAAGGGCTAATAGTGTCACATTCGAGCTTAACTTGTCCCTTCCTCTATTTCCATTCAAACAACAATGAAGCAAAATGGTTACATTACCACTTTATCTCTTACTTTTCTTTTCTCATCCAAACATTAATGAAGTAAAAGAATGTTACATCATGACCTACTTTTACTCCCTTCCTTCACCTTTTGCTAAAAATTAGTGATATGGAGTTTTTTTGGCATAATAAGCTTCTAAAACATGTATAACTAACCCCAGGGGTTGGCCGAGTGGTCAGGACTACGGTTCTTCTCTCTTCCAGAGTTAAAGGGCCTCGTATCCATCCCCGGTTCTCCTCTTCAAGAACCGAAAGATGAGATCTCCTCTTCAATAATCTCAGAATCACAATCACTACTGTTGTAGTATTACTTGTTATTATAAAGTAACTGTGGATTTTTTTGCATCTTGGAACGGACGGTGCATAAAGAAGCTCATTATACTTGAGCATTGGTGAAACGAAACATGGGAGAAAAGTTTGAGAATTCTTGCAGTCCCAAAACATGCATATAATAGCTCAATATCTAATTGCTATTTACTTGTGATTTGGTCAGATATGGACAGGAGTTGGATATTACGTTATCAGAACCGATTTGATGCGGAGTACATAGATGGGGTGATCTCATTTATTGATTTTGCAAAGTCGAATTCGAGCGGTGCGGTGTTGATTAGGTGCTCGTGTAATGATTGCTGTAACCATCTGATGCAGGATTATGATACAGTGAGAAAGCATTTGCACATTAATGGAATGATGGTCTCATACATGCAGTGGATATATCACGGGGAACCCATAGTTCAACCCGATGATTCAGATGAGAGTGAGGCTGAATCAGAAGATAATCATGATGAATGCGATGAGTTGATAGAGGACCATCGTAGGGGAACTTATTTGGATGAAGAAACTCGAGAGAGGGATGATGTGCATGATTTTGAAAATTTATTGAAGGCTTCTCAGCGTGGCCTGTACCCAGGATTCAAAAGTTCGGATACTTTGTTATCGTTTATCATCAAGATATTGCATGTGAAGGTAGAAAGTGGGTGCAGCAATAAGTCATTCGATAAGATTTTGCAAAATTTTAAGGACTTTTTACCTGAAGGTCATGTGGTACCGGCATCGGTTTATGAGGCGAAGAAATTATTGCGTGAATTGGGCATGGGATACAAGAACATAGATGCTTGCAAACACAATTGTGTGCTATATTGGAAGGAGAATGCTCAATTGGATAAATGTCCAGAATGCGAAGAGCCTAGGTACAAGGTCAATGATGGCAAGCGAAAGAAGATCCCTCATAAGGTGCTCCGTTACTTCCCATCGATACCGAGGTTACGCAGATTGTATATGTCAGGGAAGACAGCCACGGAGATGAGATGACATAGTGATAAGCGGGTTGATGATGGGATATCGCGGCATCCGGCTGATTCAGTGGAGTGGAAAGAATTTGATATGAAATATCCAGAGTTTGCCCAAGAGACACGTAATGTGAGACTGGGGTTAGCCACAGATGGATTCAACCCTTTCGGTAACATGAGCACCTCGTATAGCATGTGGCCTGTCATACTTGTGCCTTATAATTTGCCACCATGGATGTGCATGAAGGAGCCATTCTTGATGATGTCATTACTCATTCCAGGACCAAACTCACCGGGAAATGATATCGATGTATATCTGAGGCCTTTGGTTGATGAGTTGAAGGAGTTGTGGGATCATGGTGTAGCTACTTATGATGCCTCCACTAAGGAAATCTTTCAAATGCATGCTGCTGTGATGTGGACAATAAATGACTTTCCTGCATATGGTAACTTGTCTGGGTGGAGCACAAAGGGTTATAACGCATGCCCCTCGTGTAACGACAGCTCGTTAGGGGTGAAGTTGAAAGATAAGATTGGTTACATTGACCATCGTAAATACTTGGAACTAAACCACCAATGGCGTAGAAGCAAGGCCTTCAACGGTCAGCCTGAGCGTGAAAAGAATTCTTTGGATCTACCGGGGCAAAAGGTACTGGACCAGCTTGAAGAGATAGCGCCGGTCAAGTTTGGCAAGAATAACAAAAGACCGCGTGACTATGGAGAACTGAATTGGACAAAGAAAGCATCTTATTTGAATGGCCTTATTGGAAGTGCAAAAAACTCCGACACAACCTTGATCCTATGCACATTGAGAAGAACGTATGTGTAGCTTTGGTTGGAACAATTTTAAATATAAAGGGCAAAAATAAGGACACTGAGAAAGAGCGTAAGGATTTGAAAAATATGGGCATCAGACCTGAGTTGCATCTAGTGGAGAGAGGTGATGGATCAAGCTTGAAGCCGCATGCCTCTTACACTCTCCAGCCAAAACATAGAGATGGATTTTATGAATTCTTGAAGTCCATCAAATACCCAGACGGTTATGCGGCGAACCTCTCGAGGTGTGTAACCTCGAAAAATGATAAATTAGCTGATTTGAAGAGCCATGATTGCCATGTCCTTATCCAACGCATCCTTCCTATTGGCATGCGCGGCTTTTTGAATAAGGATATATGTACAACATTGTTTGAGTTAGGCAGCTTTTTCCAAGACCTCTGCTCGAAAACACAGAGACAAGATGATTTGAAAAAATTGGAGGAGCGGATAGTTTTAATATTGTGCAAGCTCGAGAGGATCTTTCCTCCTGCTTTCTTTGATGTGATGGTCCATCTATCGGTTCACTTGCCACGCGAGGCCATGTTAGGTGGACCTGTGCAATATCGGTGGATGTACCCGATTGAAAGGTAATAGCTGGTGACCATTGATTAATTATTTATGTATTAATGCTGCTGCCTTGCATTGGAAATCATGGGTCTTATCATTGGTTGTTTAAAGGTTTCTGAAGACCCTAAAAGGGTACGTTCGCAACCGAGCTCGGCCTGAAGGTTCGATCGCAGAGGCTTACATTGTCAATGAGTGTCTCACTTTTTGCTCAATGTACTTAAGGCAGACTGATCGAGTAGAGCGTTATGATGATGGTGGCGAACGTGGTCCGGGGTTATCGGTCTTCACACAAACTGTCCGTCCCCTCGGAATGATGCCAAGGGCACATGATCCTTCTCAAAAAGATCGTGACATGGCTCATTGGTTTGTGTTGAATAATTGCCCCGAGGTGTTGCCATATCTTCAGTATGTGCTTCAATCTAGCCATATTTATGCATTGCTTTTTTGACTCCTTTATTCATTATCTATATTTACTTATATAGTAAAAAATACCTTGAGTAGGGAACACAAGAATTTAGTTCAGGAACAAAGAATTGGAGACGTCGGGCAGATACAATGAAGAGAATTTGCAAAATGGTTCAAACAACGTGTAAGACATAAACGTTGGATCATTATAATTATTACATGTTATTGGATTTGTTTTCAAATAACATATGTCCAATACATCTGACGTAATTTGCCTATGTAGCGAACTCTGGGTTCACCGGAAGCGTCTGATGAGATGTGGTCATTAGCAAATGGCCCTATGTCCTAAGTGAATCTCTATCAGGGGTGTGATTGCAATGGCGTCCGATACCACACTAAAGATCGTGAGAGATGTCGTAGGAACCAGAGCAGTGGTTTGGTTGTGGAAGGGGAATACGAAAGGGAGAAACATGACTACTATGACTACATTTGTAAAGTATGGGAGTTGTCCTATCTGCACGGGGGTAAGGTGGTCCTATTTGAATGTGAATGGTACAACACTAGTACCAAGCACAAGATAAACATCGAAGACCATGTTACAAGCATTGATATCACTGGTCGTTGGTGTACGGATGATCCATTTGTCCTACCAGGTCAGGTAGTTCAAGTCTTCTACATCAATGACACAAGTAGAGGAAAAAATTGGAGAGTCGTAGAACGGGTCAAGCCTCGTGGATTGTGGGATGTACCCACTAAGCGGGATGACGACAACGAAGATTGTGATGCGCCTAATGATGCATTTCAGCAGGACGAATCATCATTTGTTGTCCCAGTCCTCGTCGATGGTACTAGTGTCCAACACTCTATGGATGATATAGATCCTGAGATCATTCTCAATGATGAGTCTGCAGACAAGGATGGCCAAGACGAGGATGAAACACTGGCGGAGTACGAAGATGAAGAAGAAAATGATGTTCATAGTGAGGAAGATGAAGATATAGAATATGACATGTAGTGTTTGTTTCAGGTTTTACACATGTAATTATTAAGTAAATTAATAAAGATCTTGTCTTATATAATGAAATTATCTTCAATTTCATTTTCTCTTGTGATATGTTCAAATATTGATAATTTCTTTTTTACATTTCACATTTTAATCCTATTTATATAATTTATAGTTACAAAAGATGCCAAACAAAAGGAAAAAATGGGTCAAACCAGGAGAGTTGTCCCGTCAATTGCAAGCTTCCAATTATTTATCAAAGAGAACAAAAACAATTAAGCAGAATGCAGAAAAACTTGCATCTCTAGGTATCCAGCGAACCGCATGTGCTATATTTGGTTCGACTAATAATGGGACAAACGAGAAGGGAAAGAAGAATGTCATTGGGAATGATAAGGATGAGGACTATATTCCGACGGCAGATGATAATGTAGAAGATGATGCATATTCTTCTCAATCGGAAGAGGTAATCTTTATGTGAACGTCATGACATGTATTTTAAAATTATTATTTTTGATGTTGACACTCGTGCTAGAATGATTTATATTTACATTTAATGTCAGTTGCTGACATTCACTTTACTAATAATATTGATCTTTGCTATTAATTATTTATGTTCCTTGTCACTTTGCTTTAATCCAGGTTGCAGTTATGCCTCGGGACAGCAGGGTCAAACGTGCTCGGACTGTTGCAGCTACACTCAGTTCAGCTGGTGCAGATAGCACACATGGGGCCATACCGACCACAGGATCCTTACAGACCCAGCCGCTGACCACACAGCCCTTACCGACTCAGCCTCGCATCACACATCCCTTACCGACCCCTCCTCAGCCGTCCCAGCTGCCGCTGAGTCCTCAGACAGCTGGTAGCAGCGTAGGTGAAAATATTATGACCCTTTAAAATCTTGAATTCACTTCAATTTAATGATTTGTGTTCACTAACTCATTTACCGTTGTCATCTTAACAGCATCAGGCCCACCCTCTTTGCAACTGACCCGTGTAAGGGGTGTGACGCGAGGGAAGAATGCATCAAAGCTTAGAAGACAACTGGGTCATAGCATCCCAGTTCAGATCCCGACCTCCAGCCATAAGCCAGAAGGGGAACATGCCCCTTTACTGGTTAACCATCTTGGGTTAGCCATTAGAGCTGTTGCCCCAGTAAAGTCCCATGGCTGGAAGAAGCTTGATAGTGGGATCAAGCTTGGCGTTATTGCTGCAGTTAAGGTAAACTGAAACAAGAAATATCTATCCAAATTATGCTAGTTGTGATCCTCATTACAATATCCAATTATATTTTGTTATTACTAATCTTTATATGGCTCTCCCCTAATGCAGCAATCTTTTGACATCGGGGACTACGAGGGTGACATGCAGATCAAGGCGGACAATGACCGCCAAAGTGGTACTTTGTATAAAAGTTGGAAATATGAACTGCATAGTCACTACCTCGGATTGTTGGAGCAGGGGGTTCCCCAACCCCAGGACCACCCGGCACCGGGTTGTGATGCAAATGATTGGCGAGTTATGATCTCACAATGCTGGGAATCACCAGCTTGGAAGGTACCATTGCATGTTATCTACACTCAATTTACTATATTCCATCGTAATTCTATTAGTAATGTTTTTATAAACGATTGCTATTGTATTATTTTTTTTCTATGTAGGCGAAGTCTGCAAAGGCTAAAGAGAGTCGAGCCAAGTTGCCATATAATCATACTAGTGGCTCGAGGTCATTTGCATCGAGGATGTCTATGGTGGTACTAATTATATTCATATGACGAAAGTGCATTGACTTTATTAATTTATCAATACATAGCTAGATTAATATCTTATACAAAGCTGTTTCAAATAACAGATGGCGAAGAATGCCGGTCAAATGCCGCCAATTACTCAGTTCTTCCGCGACACCCACTACAGAGAAAAGAGCAAAGAGTGGGTAAACGAGGTGGCTCAGCAAAGACATATACGTTGGCTAATAAATAAAATAATAATCGAAAAATAATGCCATATAAGCATCCTAAATCCCTTATTGATTTAAATGGCAGGATGCCTTGGTGCAGAGGATTGAGGAGCAGTCGCAGCCCTCTGTCACAACTCCAATGAGTGAGGAGGAGATTGCTGTTGATGTGCTTGGGAAGAGGTCTGGATACTTAAAAGGATATGGCATATTTACGGGATCCTCTCCATCCTCCACACAGTCTCGGGCATCGCAGTCTGAGCTGATCGCCTTGCGGGAGCAAGTACCTGAGCAGGCTAGGATGCAGGCTGAGCAGGCTAGGATGCATACTGAGATGCAGGCTGAGAATGCTAGGAGGCAGGCTGAGCAGGACAAGAGGTATGGAGCACTTGAGGCCCTCGTTCAACGGTTGGCATCTGCAGCAGGGATGGATCCGACCGGCTTATTGGATATCACGAGAGGGACAACTTTGGCTGGTGATAGCACAGCTATTGGAGATCATGATGCGACGCTAGGTGGTGGGGGCGCTCATCTAGGCCCATAGGTAAAACAAATCCTCCTGACTGTATTTGTGATTCCGTTATTAATGTCATTTCCTTATGTGGCCCGTTCCTCTGATGATTCATCGTAGTTATCTCTTAATCTGATCATGGGTTTCAGATGCACTCAGTTTTTCTAATTGCACATGATCATGGGTTTCAACTCTCACTGTGTACTTCTATTTTTTTTTTTTTTAAATGTGACAGATGATGCATTCCTTTTTCTTTGTCTTGAGTTGGATATTGTAATATGACAAACCATGTTGCAATTATTCTATTATATTTTATTTTATCACAATTGTTTGTTGTTGATGTTCTTCTCATCATTTTTTTTATAATACAGTGTTCGACTCACCATTAATCTTTACATGTTTCTGCTCCAAAAGGATTGTAAGTATCATTCTTGAAAAAAATTTTCCAGAGACTTGTATAGAAATAAATGTTACTTGTGATAGATCTGTATAAATGGCATTTCAAGGGGCTTTTTGTTGATCCAGTTTGGTAACTGCTGCAAAAGGCTTACTCGAAGGATTCCTGCTCTGCCTCTGATGCAACTATTGTTCTAACTAATACATCACTATTGTCCATTGTTTTTTTTCCCTTGAATATTCAATGTTTCTCCTCTTTAATGCTTTATTTCTAGGGAATAGATGCAATTAGTATAATTGCAAACCCTCACTCTCGGGAAGAGTTCACAATTATGTTGAATAATGGAATAGAAGAGGAAATCAAGTGATGTCATATGAGATGGTTTGGACAAGTGCAGTCCATAAGATTTGACAGTATTTTAACAGCTCTATGGAATCAAATCTCGTTTCTTTCGTATAATAGACTAGGAACAGTTCTTGCATTCATAATGGAAGTGCTGCAAGGAACTGGCAAAGATTGAGATCAAAAAAGAATATGAATAAAGTCGACAGAAGTCAGAACGCAAGAGCGACATGTTAGGGGTTGCACACTGGAGTGAACAATGCTCTAATTTGGGATGAGTGGTGTAGGTGCAAAAAATAACGACCCACAATAATGGGGGGTGCCTTAGAGGACTTACCCGAGTGAGATTAGGGACACCGATGCCTGCGCCTGGAGCCTGAGAAAAGGAAGGAGAAATGCAGGTCAGAGGACCCTGGCCTGGGCGGCGCAGGGCTCTCCGATGCCTAAGTTAGTGTATGAACTAAGCAGAGGGAGGAGATTTTTGGGGAAGAAGATGGCATACCAGAGTGGTAATGGCGTCCTCCTTTTTCTGGAGGGGTAGCTGTGTTTATATAGAGGAAGAGGAGACAAAGGGGTTGTTGGCTGTCTTGTCATAGCCCACTTCGTCAGGTACTAGGGAGGCGCGGTCCCATCGTAGCCTGTCTGGTCCTGTCGTAGCCTGTCTTGTCCTGTTAGGCCATATCCTGGCGCTTTGGGAGCTGTGGAGGGCGATCTGTCAGGAGATATGGGCTGTCCCCCTTGTCTTGTCGCACGTGCTCTAGCGTGCTCAAGTGTCCAAGGGCGGACAGCTGTCAGGCCCTGCCTCGGCTAGTCCTGGCATCCTCACCGAGGTCGGGGAGCCGAGGTCGGAGAGGACCTTGACTGGTTAGAGCCCTTGCAGAGACGCCGAAATGGAGGACCGGGGAGGAGCCCCTAGCCGAACTGGAGACGACCTGGCCGAGGTAGAGCTCAGCCGAGCTGGGAGCGTCCTGGCCAAGGTGGAAATGTCGTGCAAGGTGCCGAGATGAGTCTCTGGCCGGAGTGGGGGCACTTGGCCGAACTGGCGGACGATGAGACGGGCCTTGCCGAGATGGCCTAGCTGGCGCCGGAGCATGAGATAGAGCATGAGATAGAGCATCCGGCCAGTCATCCGGTGAGTTCGGAAATATCCCCCCACAATAGCCCCCCAGCTTCTGAGCTCCATAGACTGCTCTCTTGAGGTCAGAAGGTAAGTATCATGGAGGATGACTGGCTGGCAATGAACCGGAGCTGGAGGTTGGCATCATTGTGAAGCTGTAACAAGATGCCTCTGTCGAGCTGGAGAGTGCATTGTTGCTGAAAGCCAAGGGAGATGGCTCATTTATTTAGGAGTATCTTGCTACTGCTGCTGAGGAGGAAGCAAGCTGATGAGGAGGCTGCTAAACCGGAGACTGGCACTGCTGCCGAGCCGGAGGAAGGATTTCCTGCCGTACTGGAGTCTGGCGCTGCTGTGGAGCTGCGAACTGGCATGAGGCCGAGGAGGTGATACGGAACAATCTCTACTGCAATCTTGTCGAGCTGCCCTTAGCCGAAGTGGCCAGCTTTTGGCCGAGACGAACTGTCTTGCGACAGTGGGTCGGAGATGAGCATAAGTTCGGCAACGGTCTTTGAGGGGTGTAAAAACCCTGACTTTAGGAATCTGACCTTGGCCGAAATGACTGGCTTTGCGCCGAGGTGGATCCATCGTTCCGCTGGACTCGGTTAGGCGAGTGTGAGTGCGGCGATGGCCTTCTTAGGGGCGTATGAACCCAGACTTTAGGAAAGGCTGAGTGTAGGAACTGCAGGCCATTTCCAAGGCGTAGAGCCTGAGTGTGTCCAAGACACGGGGCTTTAGGAAAGGCTGAGTGTAGGAACTCTTCCATGCCGTTTCCAGGGCGTAGAGCCGGAGTGTGTCCAAGACACGGGGCTTTAGGAAAGGCTGAGTGTAGGAACTCGAAGCCATTTCCAGGGCGTAGAGCCTTGTAGATGGGTGAAGACCCTGAGTTTAGGAATTGGCCGAGTGTCCGAACTCGAGGCCTTTTCCAGGGCTGTTAACCCTTGGAGATGGGTCAAGACCCTGAGTTTAGGAATTGGCCGAGTGTCCGAACTCGAGGCCTTTTCCAGGGCTGTTAACCCTTGTCACTTGCTTTTCTGGCATTCGCCGAGATGGAGAGGCCCGGGTGTACGAACCCGAAGGCAGCCTCGATGGCACTGGCCGAGACCAACATGAGGCCAAACCTGTGAAGCGCGTAGCTAGCACGAGGGCGATACCAACATGAGGTCGTTAGATGCGGTCGAGACCATCATGAGGCCGAAACCAGCGTGAGGTGGAAACCAGCACGTGGACGGACCAGCATGAGGTCGTCAGATGCGGTCGAGACCATCATGAGGCCGAAACCAGCGTGAGGTGGAAACCAGCACGTGGACGGACCAGCATGAGGTCGTCAGATGCGGTCGAGACCATCATGAGGCCGAAACCAGCGTGAGGTGAAGACCAGCACGTGGACGGACCAGCATGAGGTCGTCAGATGCGGTCAAGACCATCATGAGGCCGAAACCAGCGTGAGGTGAAGACCAGCACGTGGACGGACCAGCATGAGGTCGGAAGCTAAGTGACAAAAAGTTCCGTCTAGCTGCCCCCGAGTTGGAAGAGATTCCTGCAGAGCTGGGGGCTACTAGCGAGCTGGAGATATCCGCTGAGCTGGAGACGTCCGCCGCGCTGGAAGCTTCTGCAGAGCTGGAAGCGATATGATCGCTGTCGCGGAGGTTGAACTGCTCCCGGGCCCGGTTGCTTCTGCTCTTCAGGGCGCGTCTTTCGGGGGGTAGAGTCGAGGTCGAATCCTTAGAGGATGAACCCGACCGAGTATCCTGCTGTTGGTCGCCTGCTTGGCCAGATCTTGCTCCTGACCTCTCTCGGCGGGGGACCGTCGGCAGTTGTGTCGACAATGCGATAGGTTCCTTTCCCTTTCTGGTTCTTCGAGGCATGGTGTTTGGAAAGATTTGGAGAAGGTTGGAAGGCTGGGATATTGCTTTCCCACAGACGGCGCCAATTGTAGGTGCAAAAAATAACGACCCACAATAATGGGGGGTGCCTTAGAGGACTTACCCGAGTGAGATTAGGGACACCGATGCCTGCGCCTGGAGCCTGAGAAAAGGAAGGAGAAATGCAGGTCAGAGGACCCTGGCCTGGGCGGCGCAGGGCTCTCCGATGCCTAAGTTAGTGTATGAACTAAGCAGAGGGAGGAGATTTTTGGGGAAGAAGATGGCATACCAGAGTGGTAATGGCGTCCTCCTTTTTCTGGAGGGGTAGCTGTGTTTATATAGAGGAAGAGGAGACAAAGGGGTTGTTGGCTGTCTTGTCATAGCCCACTTCGTCAGGTACTAGGGAGGCGCGGTCCCATCGTAGCCTGTCTGGTCCTGTCGTAGCCTGTCTTGTCCTGTTAGGCCATATCCTGGCGCTTTGGGAGCTGTGGAGGGCGATCTGTCAGGAGATATGGGCTGTCCCCCTTGTCTTGTCGCACGTGCTCTAGCGTGCTCAAGTGTCCAAGGGCGGACAGCTGTCAGGCCCTGCCTCGGCTAGTCCTGGCATCCTCACCGAGGTCGGGGAGCCGAGGTCGGAGAGGACCTTGACTGGTTAGAGCCCTTGCAGAGACGCCGAAATGGAGGACCGGGGAGGAGCCCCTAGCCGAACTGGAGACGACCTGGCCGAGGTAGAGCTCAGCCGAGCTGGGAGCGTCCTGGCCAAGGTGGAAATGTCGTGCAAGGTGCCGAGATGAGTCTCTGGCCGGAGTGGGGGCACTTGGCCGAACTGGCGGACGATGAGACGGGCCTTGCCGAGATGGCCTAGCTGGCGCCGGAGCATGAGATAGAGCATGAGATAGAGCATCCGGCCAGTCATCCGGTGAGTTCGGAAATATCCCCCCACAAGTGGAAAGGTTGAACTTGCAAAGTTGGCCTAGATAGATGAGATAAATTTTTAACCAATGATAATGACAGTTGGAAAGGTTCCCATGTGATAAGAGTCAAGAATTTCCCTTACTATCCATAGTTAGCGGAAGAGTAGTCCATCTCGCATCTTCAGCCTTCACTGGGAAGATACTGGATAAGATTATACTCTTAATCAATGGCACTTTTGAAAGTACACTTTTGGATAAAATTGGCTATAATGAAAGAAAACTGGTCGACTAAATCTGTAGTACATGTATTTTTTTAATCAGTAAATCTGTATTAGATATTGATAGCATTTGCTGTCAATGCATTTACTATTCCTTTGAAGGATATGTTCAGCATTCTGCCCATTCATTGTTTGATTTGCTATTGGGAAATATCATTTTAATGTTCTTGCTCTTATGCTTATCTTTTTATTATAAAAGTTAGCTACTGAAATTGCAAAACCTATTTCAGGCATGATCTTAGCCGATGGTTTTAACTTGTCTTCTCATTTACCACCTCTAATAGTCACCAGCCTTCCACAGAGTGACAACTGCTCTCTACTTTTGAATTGTGCAGATGGCAGAAGTAGCGAAAGACTTAAGTGCAGGGACAATTGGAGGGGTTGCACAGTTGATATGTGGGCAGTTGATATGTGGGCACCCCTTTGATACCATCAAAGTCAAGCTCCAAAGCTAGCCCGTGCCACTCTCTGGCCAACTCCCCAAGTATTAAGGTGCCATGGATACTGTAAAACAAACAATTGCAGGGGAAGGCCCACATGGTTTGTACAAGGGGATGGGTGCCCCACTCGCCACCGTGGCTGCCTACAATGTAGTCCTTTTCTCTGTCAAAGGCCAGATGGAGTCATTGTTGAGGTCTCAACCTGGTATGCCACTTTCAGTTAACCAGCAGGTTATCTGTGGCGCAGGTGCTGGATTCGCCGTTTCCTTCCTAGCATGTCCCACTGAATTGATCAAGTGCAGGTCAGTGTCATTTTTCTTTTCTCTCTCCACTTCCTACTTTATTAGGGAAAAAAATACTTAAACCAACATACAGGTTCGCAAATAGGGCTCCCGGTTAGAGAATTACGAATGAAACACGTTAATTTCCAACACTTAGGCTCGAAAACGGCCCGCCGGGGGTACGGAGCGGGAAACGGCCGTGGGAAAATTCCAAAACCGGCACGGGCACTTCGCTCGAGGGTAGAGTAACTTGTAGGAACTGAAGGTTCGCAAATAGCGCTCCTGGTTAGAGAATTACGACCGAAACACGTTAATTTCCAACAATTAGGCTCGAAAACGGCCCGCCGGGGGTCCGGAACGGGAAACGGCCACGGGAAAATTCCGAAACCGGCACGGGCAATTGGCTTGAGGGTAGAGTAAGTTGTAGGAACTGACGGTTAGCAAATAGGGCTCCCGGTTAGAGAATTACGACCGAAACACGTTAATTTCAAACACTTAGGCTCGAAAACGGTCCGCCGGGGGTCCGGAACGGGAAACGGCCGCGGGAAAATTCCGAAACCGGCACGGGCACTTTGCTCGAGAGTAGATTAACTTGTAGAAACTGACGGTTCGCAAATAGGGCTCCCGGTTAGAGAATTACGACCGAAACACGTTAATTTCCAACACTTAGGCTCGAAAACGGCCCGCCGGGGGTCCGGAACAGGAAACGGCCACGGGAAAATTCCAAAACCAGCACGGGCAATTGGCTTGAGGGTAGAGTAACTTGTAAGAACTGACGGTTCTCAAATAGGGCTCCCGGTTAGAGAATTACGACCGAAACACGTTAATTTCCAACACTTAGGCTCGAAAACGGCCCACCGGGGGTCCGGAACGGGAAATAGTCCCCGAAAAATTTGAAAACCGGCACGGCCACTTCGCTCGAGGGTAAGCAGACCTGTAGGAGCTGACGGTACGCAGATAGGACTCCCGGTTTGATAGTTGAACCTAAAAACGTTTAATTCTGAACATTTAGACTAAACTCTAGGCTGTCGTAGGTTGAAAACGGGAAACGACCATCGAACATCTCAAAAATCTGCGCGCGTACCATGCTCAATGCAAAAGTAACGTGTAGGAATTGACGGTTAGTGAATTGGACTTTTGGTTAACAAAGTTTTATATATACATGTTTATGTTTCATTTATAATTTAATTAATTGAAAAGATTTTAATGTTGTTTTTTTCATTGCAGATTGATGGACGCTTTTCAAAATGTTGGAGTTTTGGGGTCTGTTGCAGACATGTGGGGGTGTTGGACTTTTTTTCATTTTATTTGTATATATATTGGACATTTATATCAGACTGTATCGTTATTGATTGTAATATTAGTTTAATGAGACGAATCATTTAATGAAAAATGTAGATGGTTGTTTGTTTACTTAGTCACTGTTTTGTCATTGTATTTTTATCTTGAATATAGGTATATGAACAGGTTTATAGGAAATTATAATGAAAAAATAAATAGGTTATTACAAAAAAAAAAACCTTTGCCGACGAAAATATGGCAATTTTCGTCGGCGAAAGTGAAAATTAAATAAAAAAATACAAATTAAGAGACTTTTGCCGACGAAAATGGTTGTCGGCAAAAGCCCAAAAGCAATTAAAAAAATAAATTTTTGCCGACGAAACCTACACGTCGGCCAAATATGAAAATTAAAAAAATATAAAAATCAATAATTGAGCTTTCCCGACGTAAATTATCGTCGGTAAAAGATACAAAATTAAATTAAAAAAATTAAAGTCCTTTGCCGACGCATATTGCGTCGGTAAAGGTAAAATAAAAATTAAAAAAAAATTGATTATATTTGCCGACAAAAATGTTCGTCGGCAAAATATAAAATAAAAAATAAAAAAGAAAATGAACTTTGCCGACGAAAATTTTCGTCGGCAAAATTAAAATAAAATTAAAAAAATAAAATGATATTTGCCGACGAAACAATTCGTCGGCCAAATGTAAAATAAAAATTAAATAAAAAGAGAATGACCTTTGCCAACAAAAATTTGCGTCGGGAAAAATTTTAAATACAAATTTCAAAAAAAATAACTTTTGCCGACGAAAAAGTTCGTCGGCAAAATATAAAATAAAAATTAAAAAATAAAATATACGGTATTTGCCGACGAAAATTTGCGTCGGCAAAAGTAAAACCAACTAATTAAAAAAATAAAAATACTTTGGCCAGCGAAAATTTTAGTTGGTAAAAGTCAAAAAAACGTCGGTAAAGATTATATTTTGGCCCACGAAGCCAATTTTCGTCGGTAAAATGTTTTACTGATGGAGTTTTGCCGACGAATGGCCGACGAAAATATTTTCGTCGGTGATATGTTTTGCCGACGAAAATATGACATTTGGCGACGAAAAAAATCGTCGCCAAAAGTACAGTTACTTGTAGTGTACTTGGGGTGGTCTCACATAGATCTTTACATCCCCCTTGTCCTATCCCTAAATGAGGCCCACAATTGGCCCCCATAAAAAAGTTCTCACATAATATGTGAGAACAGTTCTCACCTGAATTTTACCCTATATATAAATATATATATGGGGTCAGCTCTCCTAAGCTCAAGCTTAGATAAGTTCAAGTGTGTGGTTGGGCACACTTGGGGACCCATATGGGGGGGGGATTTCACAAACTCCCATGGATCTTCCTCTTTGGCTCTTTGCAGAAAATCAGCCCCAACCGTGATTTCTATCATCTCCATATGGGCCCAAAAGTTTAATGATCAATAGTCCATTCGGATCGATACATAGTCGATCCAACGGTCCAGTAAATTCGGATCTAACCAAAAGTTGGTGGATATGTGTAATTTAGAGGGCTCATGTGTTTTGGTCTATTTGAACCAAAGGTGGGCCCCACAAGCATGAACTTACGAGATTTTATCCTAAGCTTGAGCTTATAAGAAAGCCTTGTTATATATATAGTAAATTCGGATCTAACCAGAAGTTGGTGGACATATGCAATTTGGATGGACCAAAGGTGGGCCCCACATGCATGAGCTTACAAGATTTTGTCCTAAGCATGAGCTTATATGAGATTTTATCCTAAATTTGACCCTCGATCCAACGGTCTAATCCATTCGGATAGGTGGAAATTCAATGGGTCTAGTGTACTTAAGGGGGCCGGGTTTCATGTGTGTGGATGATTCGAATGTGTTATAAAGTCAATCCTACTATGTTGTTTCTCACCATAACATAATGATGGATAGATACACATAAATATTTTTCATATATATATATATATATATGCATAGCAGCCATTTTCAAATGCAGGGCTCCCCTTGAATTTTATAATGTCCGGCTGAGACATTGGCACCATTGAGAATGGACTCTTGTGTAGGAGAAGATTGACCTTATGTATAATATAATTTAAAACCTACATAGCACTACTTCTTACTCGAATGGTAAGGATAAGGTGGTTCTCACTTGCTGTCCAAAGTTTAAAACTTGGATACACCACCTTGGCTAGGATAAAAGAATAATACTAATAACATAAAATCTGCAAGTAGCATTTGACATTAAGGCAGTCAATTAATAGAAACCTAAGGGGCAAGCTACAATAGATGAGGAGACATACCTATTGAAATGAAAGGAAATCTGACCTGACCCTCAAGGGGCAGGCTACAATAGATGAGGGTACAAACCTATTGAAATGAGACGACATCTAGACCCGAACAGCATCTGCTGTCCCTTATCACACTGGATCCACTTGGGAACGTGGTATTGAAAAACCACCTGGAAGGACAACATCCCCACCCTCATCAAGCACAATTAAATATTCGACAACTTCAAGCAAGAACACTTACAATCTCAACATATATAAATTCTATAGGATAAAACTGTGACTAACCAAGTGAATATCTATGCAAAAAGCAATATGTATTGGTTATGATCTCTATTGTTGCACTCGTATGATTCGAGAAATTTTTTAAATAAATATTATAAAAAAATTTATTTTATTATTTGACTTCTTAATTTAACCATTATCCGCATCATCCAAATAAAAATTATGAATTCGCCATTCACTATGCGCTAAACCAACAAAAAGTGTATCAAACAGTGCATTTGAAAGAGTGCTGCACATGAGGATTCTTCAAAATTACATAAGAGAGGATTTTGTATATCTGTGCATGGTGTGGTCAGCAAAATGGAAAGTATATCAAACGATAGTATTCTAGGGATAGCATCTTTTTAACTTTTAGAAGTGAGTTTAGAGAGATTTCAGGAAAGCTTTCCATTAGAAGGTTGATCCAATCACATTGGATTTAATTCATATAATAGAGGCGTGGATTTAGAGAAATTGTAGGATATTTTCGATTGCAAGTTTGTAGACACCTCCCTTTCTCATGATCCCAAGCTTTTGAATCATCTCATTATGATAACAAGCTTAAGAATTAGCATGGATTTGCTAAACCGAGGTAGAGAAGGGATAATTGGTTGATATTAGGTGGCCCACAATAACATGTGTATTAAAAGCAATTGCAATTAGAAGGGGCAACTTAAGTTTCCATATGATGATTAGGTGGGCCAACAATAATATAACATATATGAATAATTGGTTGATGATTAGGTGGTCCCAGAATAACATGTGTATCCCACAGTAACATGTGGTTTAAATGCAATCACAATTAGATGTGGCTTAGTGTACATAATATATGTATATCATGTACAAAACTCATAAAATTATAATTATGTTTATTATATACCGGCTCCATTTGAAATATAATATTATTTATAAAGACATATAATACTACTTATGTAGGAAACACAGGGCTGCCGCTGTGGATAGCGCGCTCACTTCCACAGTTCCACTCAAGAATCAATCCTTGGGTGGGCAGGTTTACTTCACATCTCCTTGCCACTAGCCAACTAGCAAATAATAATAATAATAATAATAATAATAATACTTATATAGATATAAAAGAATATATAAAATCTTCAGAAACAAAATGATTTGACTTGAGTTTGATTTTAACCAAGTCCATCTACATAAGATCATTTCTTTTAATTATAAGAGATAATAGTATTGAGACCCCTAACACACAAGCATGTCTTTTATCTTTACGGGGCAGTACCCCACTAGCAGTGGCAGACCTAAGTGCGACCACGCCGGTGCAACCGCACCTGTGAGGTTCGGAAAATCCTTAAATAATGCCTTAAAATTTTTATTTTATTATTTTCTTTCTTAGCTTGAGCATTACCCGCACCAACCAAATGAAAATCCCGGATCCACCATTGCCCACTAGGTCACTTTTAAGTCCTTAAGTAGCTTTCAGTCCATAATGGAATTGCAAAGAAGAGACAACCACCAAATTAGAACAAAGATCTGTAGATCTGCTCACTAATAATTATAGGGTAATATTCAGGTGGGAACTGTTCTCACATTATGTGAGAACTTTTTTGTGGGGCCCAATTGTGGGCCTCATTTGGGGATATGACTAGGGGGGATGGAAAGAATATCTATGTGAGACCACCCAAGAATCAAGTTTGACCCCAAACACATGCCCCTAACCCCTTCATCTGTGGCCCACAAGTTTAATGGCTTCATATTAAAAAAATATTCAACCATCGATCCAACGGTTCAGTCCATTCAGATGTGTGCCAATCCCATTTATAAAGATCATATGGAAAATTTATTCTTTTAAATCTCATATTACAATCCCATTTATAGGATTATATGAATCAATGCCCTCATAGTAAATTCAAGTTTCTATTTATAAATTGTTTTTCTTTTCTAAGAGCACAATATATGAAAAAACTGAAGGTTCCTGCACTTCCAAGGTGATTTTTTTTAGATTATTTCTTTCTTTTAATCGTCTTCCTTTTCTAAACTCCTAACATTTTGTTGTTATTTTAGCATACTACTATAGTAGAAAAAAGATCAAGCACATGAGCATGTATTGGGTTTTTTTTTTCCCTAATTTGGAAGGATATAACAGGACTTAATTTGGGGGCTGCTTTGTGGTAGATTTGTCTATACTAGGTGGTGGGATACGATTTGTTTTGTTTTTGTTTTTTTATTTTTTTTTTATTTTTATTAACCTTTTGTAAGTAGCTATGGGTGCAATCTCATCCCATACTTTCATTAGTACAAAACTCGTCTTCGATAAAATAATGATAAATTGAAACAATGTTTCTATTAGATAATAATTGACTCGGTCTTTTTTATAAAATAGTTGAAGCTGGTAAGTAACGTGTATAATTGTTTGATTTGAGCATGTGGTCAGCATAACTTATACTTCCATATAATCTATGGTGGTGGCATATAGTATTATGGTTGTTGAGTCTGAAACTCATGATCTCAGACATATACTCAAGCTAGCTTGATTTTGTTCTACAAGAGAAAAGATCTTGAGGATGGATTCAAGTGAAAGTTTGGGTGGTTGCTATATAAGAAAATGGGCCTGGAGTGAGTCTTGATCACACTAAGGTAGGTCCTGCACAACATTTATTAAGTCCTAATAGCCAACCACAATATATTTATCTCTTCTGTAGACTATCAAGCCAAAAGGTATTTCTTGATCCTTAACCCAATTGATGCTTTCCTTTATTTCTGTGTTTAAAATGCTTTTACTTTAATGGGGAGTTCGCGATTTTTTTTAATCTTTCCTCTATTAATTTTGAGCGCTTCTTTTTTTTTTTTTTTTGTGTGTGTTTTGTTTTTGGCCAATATCATGTCAAAATTCGCACTTTGAATCTTCCACTTCCGATGGTAAAAAGTATGCTTTCTAGTTGATTTTTACTTGTATTCAGTTGATGTTAAGTTGTAAAATGAGTTATCTTCGATCCCTAAAAATTCAGGATGGCTATAATCTAGCCCCAGCCAAAGCTTTCACTTTCTATGGTTTCTTCTTTTTCTCCCACCTCATATCTCCTCTCATCCGTGGGTCCTTATCTTTCCACACCTCTCTCAACAATTTTATGTATAAAAAGTTTTATATGTTTTTTTAAAATATAAATTTATTTCTAAACACCACCGGCCCGGTTTTGCTAGTATAAATAGTATGGACTTTACCGAAAAAAAAATATGCTTGAACCCTGATTAAATGGATAAGAGTGTAAAAACATAAAAGAATAATGAATTAGGATATAGTATATTTTTTTGGACACAATTACCCCTATAACGATATTATCGATCATTAGAGGGGTAACATTATGCTAGAGGGTTAATTTATGTACAAGAAAAATGTGCAATACCCTAATCCGTCATTTTTATGTTTTTGTACCCATATTTGTTTAATCAGAGTTTAAGCATAGATTTTTCGTGAAAATCCGTAAATAATATTATATTTTAAGTGGAGCTGGTATATAATAAATGGGAGCTGTTCACCCGAGCTGCAGCTTAGTTTTAAACTAAGCTGCAGTGTGCCAACTGCCCGTGTGCCATCGATCTCAGTATTCGCTGATCAAGTGGCCCGCCAAAAATTTCATTCCCTCTCCTCTCCATCCCTAATCGCTCTCTCTGCCTTTCAAAAAACAAACGCATACATCTCCCTCTCTCTCCCAGCGACGCACCCTCCCTCTCGGACAGCGAATCTCTCCCAGCGCCTCTCTCTCTCTCTCCCATCGTCTCTCTCCCTCTCCCAGCGCCTCTCTCTCTCTCCCATCGCCTCTCTCTCTCTCCCTGCGCAGATCTCCCTCTCTCTCCCTGCGCAGATCTCCCTCTCTCTCCTCCATCGAATCCCTCTCTCTCTCTCTCCCTGCGACGCTCTCTCTCTCTCTCCCATCGCCTCTCTCTCTCTCCCTGCGCAGATCTCCCTCTCTCTCCCTGCGCAGATCTCCCTCTCTCTCCTCCATCGAATCCCTCTCTCTCTCTCCCTGCGCCTCTCTCTCTCTCTCCCAGCGCCTTTCTATCTCTCCCTGCGCAGATCTCTTTCTCTCTTCCAGCGAATCCCTCTCTCTCTCTCTCTCTCCCTGCGCGTCTCTCTCTCTTCCAGCGAAACACTCTCTCTCTCTCTCCCTGCGCGTCTCTCTCTCCCAGCGACTGTCTCCCTCCCTCGATCGCAGCGACTCTCCCAGCGACTCTTAGAGGCGACGAAGACTCTGGTTCTCTCTCTCCCAGTGCTATCTCTCTCTCTGTTCCGGCGCTTCTCTCTCTCCCAGCGCTCTCTGTTCCAGCGGATCTCCCAGCGGCTCTCTCTCTCGATCGAACTCTCTCTCTCTCTCGATCAGTGATCTCTCTCTCGATCAGCGATACTGAGAGAGAGGCGATGAAATCGATCAGCCATCTGAAATTTTGAGGACTCCCCTGCTCTGCGACCTGATCTCTCTCAGCGGATCTCTCTCTCTACCAGCGCTCTCTCTCTCCCAGCGGATCTCTCTCTCTGTGCAATTCGCCTCAGGTGACTCTGGACTGAGCACGACCATTGTTCTCTCTTATAAGCTCTGTAAATCGCCCATGTTAATTATCTCATTGCAATGTGCAGCGACTTGGTACTGCCCAGCTCAATCGCATCGAAGCATTCGTCTGAGTTAAGTCTGGACTGTTACTCTTCTTCATCATGTTTGGATTTCTTGAAATGGTTTGATCATATTTTAGAAGTGGTTTGTTCCTCCTAATTGATTGGATTTGTTGAAAATGGTTTGATCATATGTTACAGATGCTCTGCTACCCTTCTTGTTACTAATTGTTGAAATTGTTCTTGCAATTTTTATTCTTTTTGTCAATTTCTTGATGTATTGGAAATATTCATTTACTGTAAAAATAATTGATTCAAAACTATGTGTACAGTTCGGTATTTGCTTACACATGTCTTCGTCAGCGTCGTCTCAACTACGAAAATTAGAGTGGGCGCCAAAGTGCCCATGTGGGTATGGGTATATGATTTTAAAGACGTCCCGAACAGCCCACAATCCAGGTCGAAGATTTTATAAATGTCCTGACTTACACGTAAGTATCCTTAGATTCTAACTTCACTCATTAATGTATATTTCCGCTCTTAAATTAATGTTGCATTTCATATGAATTTCTGTGTAGGGAGAAAGAGGTTGTGGGTTGTTGATTTGGAAGGATGATGTAGAGGCCGATTATACAGATAATGGTAATTATGGACGTGCGCAAAACGAAAGTAGAATGGCAGAAACGAGAACGACAATTGAAGAGCTGAAGCATGAGATTAAGCATGAAATCCAACTTTTAAGAAAGAGTGTAGAAGCTCAGCATATCGAGCAGAAACGCACACATTACCGTAGCTATGTAATAATGATTTTTCTACTCTTTGTTGCATATGCATGGAGCTCAGCCATGTGTTCAACGATGTGTAAATATTTCCCACGCATGTTGTATTTGGGTTGAAATATAATGTTGAAATTCTAGTGTGTTTTTATATTTATTGGGTGCCATTGACGTTCTCATTTTATTCTCATTTTGGATAAACTGTAGATTGAAAGTGTGTGATTGGAAAACTGACCATACTAAGTCCTTTTGTTCCAAAAAATTGCAGTTATCAAGTGTCCCATGTGGTCTTTAAGTCCTCAAAATTTCATTGAGAAACTCACATGGGAAGTGGGGTAATCAGCATACTAAACAGGGGTATCCGGTCCAATTTTCTATGTTTCAGCAGACCTGAGCCAGTTTCGTTCAAAATGTGTGCGATCGGAAAACTGACCAAACTAAGTCCTTTTGTTCCAAAAAATTGCAGATTTCAACTCTCCCATATCCTCTTTAAGTCCCCGAAATTTGAGAGGAAAACTCAAATGGGAAGTGGGGTAATCAGCCCTTCAAACATGGGTACCCTGTCAAGTTTTCAGCAGCAAACAGACCTGAGCCAGTTTCGTTCAAAATGTGTGCGATCGGAAAACTGACCAAACCAAGTCATTTTGTTCCAAAAAATTGCAGATTTCCTCTCTCCCATGTCCTCTTTAAGTCCCCAAAATTTGAGAGGAAAACTCACATGGGAAGTGGGGTAATCAACCCTTCAAACATGGGTACCCTGTCAAGTTTTCAGCAGCAAACAGACCTGAACCAGTTTCGTTCAAAATGTGTGCGATCGGAAAACTGACCAAACTAAGTCATTTTGTTCCAAAAAATTGCAGATTTCCTCTCTCCCATGTCCTCTTTAAGTCCCCAAAATTTGAGAGGAAAACTCACATGGGAAGTGGGGTAATCAACCCTTCAAACATGGGTACCCTGTCAAGTTTTCAGCAGCAAACAGACCTGAACCAGTTTCGTTCAAAATGTGTGCGATCGGAAAACTGACCAAACTAAGTCCTTTTGTTCCAAAAAATTGCAGATTTCAACTCTCCCATATCCTCTTTAAGTCCCCGAAATTTGAGAGGAAAACTCACATGGGAAGTGGGGTAATCAACCCTTCAAACATGGGTACCCTGTCAAGTTTTCAGCAGCAAACAGACCTGAGCCAGTTTCGTTCAAAATGTGTGCGATCGGAAAACTGACCAAACCAAGTCATTTTGTTCCAAAAAATTGCAGATTTCCTCTCTCCCATGTCCTCTTTAAGTCCCCAAAATTTGAGAGGAAAACTCACATGGGAAGTGGGGTAATCATCCCTTCAAACATGGGTACCCTGTCAAGTTTTCAGCAGCAAACAGACCTGAACCAGTTTCGTTCAAAATGTGTGCGATCGGAAAACTGACCAAACTAAGTCATTTTGTTCCAAAAAATTGCAGATTTCAACTCTCCCATGTCCTCTTTAAGTCCCCAAAATTTGAGAGGAAAACTCAAATGGGAAGTGGGGTAATCAGCCCTTCAAACATGGGTACCCTGTCAAGTTTTCAGCAGCAAACAGACCTGAACCACAACATAACATGGGATGAAATCTCACATCCATTCCATAGCACACAACATAAAACAACAGTAATTAAATCTCACATCCATTCCAGCATCATGTTCAAACATTTTGTGACTGTTTCACCCACAACATAAAACAACAGTAATGAAATCTCACATCCATTCCACCATCATGTTCATACATTTTGTGACAGTTTCAACCACAACATAAAACAACAGAATTGACCAAACTCACATCCATTCCACCATCATGTTCATACATTTTGTGACAGTTTCAACCACAACATAAAACAACATAATTGACCAAACTCACATCCATTCCACCATCATGTTCATACATTTTGTGACTGTTTCACCCACAACATAACAAAATAAAAAACAAAACTCACTACCAAGAACACATCACGAAACTGTCAGACACCATTGTTGATGAAACTCATCGTTGCACTTTATCTGCACAAATGGAATAACATACTCAGAAAATTGAATCATGATCTATAAAACAATTTATGGGTAAATACCTTTTCATTTGTGTATCATATGATTTCTTCATCAGAGCTTTCACTACTATCACAGTTAGAACCAAGTGACTGGCTTGGCTCAACAGCAACTGACCTGTCATATTTTGTTATAATTAATAGTTTTACATGCAACACGGGGTACAAAAAATAAAAAAAATTTATGTTCAATTGTTTACCTGTTCAGCAATACCGGACAGTTTCGCTTGTCATGTGATACACCGCGCTTGTTGCAGCCCTTACAAAGACGTCCTTTTGTTGCCTTTTCCTTCGAAGATTTAAGTCTCTTCGCGCGTCCTTTCGTCACAACATGCGCTGGTTCATGATATTCAATCATATTACTGTCCACAACTCCTTTCCCATGAGCGATGCTTGAATCTTCTGTGTTGTTTAACGTAAGCTGACTTATCTTCATTTCCAATTCCGCATGAGCACTAACCAAAGTGTCGAAACCTTCAGTAGAATTACTAGCTTTGTCAATAAGGCCTGCAAAAATACATGACAGGTGACTATGTCGAGCCAAGCATTGATTAACACCGGCAGAGTCGCCCGATTCAAGAACGTCTACAAAAACATCTTTATTGACACCCTTCGTCCATCGCTTCATAATGTAACACTCGGGTAAACACAGTATAGATAAATGCTTCAAGACGGACAAAACATGACAACAAGGGATGCCAACAAATTCAAACTTTCTGCAAGAACAATATGCATGCAACTCGTCTTTTTTCCATAAAACCTCTCTTTCAATTTCATTTTCGTCAAAATAATTTTTCACAACAAACTTACAGCTCATATCATCCTCGTATACAAGCTTCTCGCCCAGTGATGTGGTGGTGAGTAACTCTTCTTGAAACTTATAAAATATGTTTCTTGTATACACTTCAGCCATCTGCCTTTCCATTGGTGAACGTGTCTTCATTTTGGGCCTCCCATTGCTATTCTCAAAATCCTCTTTCTTTTCAAGATATCGTAAACGTTCAACCCCGGCGTCAAAACGCAGGATGAAATCAAGCAGAGAATTCTTGAACTCTACATACTGCTTCACAAATGCATTCATACTTTCACTTCTTTGAGTTGTTGACATGCCAGCAAAGAAATCTTTCTTCAAATATGCCGGAACCCACATTTGACGAATCTTAAATATATCCGCCAACCAAGCATTATCAACAAGCTTATTTTTTGTTATGATCTGATTCCAAGTATTTTCAAACTGAGAAGGATTGTCAGAGTTATGAACACATTCTTTGATCTTATCTATTAAACCCTCATTGTGAACATGAACCCCTCCTAAATTCGAAGGCAACTTATCCAAAATGTGCCATAAGCAAAACCGATGAATAGTATTTGGCATGACATTCTTTATAGCTTTTGTCATTGCCAGATCTTGATCCGTTATGATTCCCTTTGGTGGACTAAATGACATTGCTTCAAGCCATGTGTTAAACAACCACTCAAATGACTCCGTTTTTTCATTGGGTAGAAACCCACATCCAAATAAGATTGTTTGCCCATGGTGATTGCAACCTACAAATGCGGCAAAAATAAGTTCATAACAATTTGTCTTATAGGTTGTATCAAATGTCACCACATCACCAAACACTCTGTAAGCCGAACGGAATGCACCATTTGCCCAGAAAATATGTGTTATCTTTTTCTGTGCATCCCGCTCAATGGTATATGTGAAACCATTTCCCATCTCTTTTCGATTTTCAAAAAGTTGAAATAACAACTGCCCATCTAGCCCCCTTTTCTTTTCCTTTTCATCCCTACGGTGATTCCTTGCATCCGTATCTGTAAATCCGATTTTGTCAAGTCCCCCCGATTGCGATGCAAACACTTGCATTTGTTGTTTGCTTCGCACATTTGCTGTATCATATGTATTTATAATCTGTCGCTTTGATGCTGGCACTTCACGATGTGACCTCAACATAAATCTCTTACTAGGAGTAGCGGGGGCATGAGAGTGTTGAGGTACAAACTTGGATACCACATAACCACCTGACTTTTCTATTTTCACTAGCATCTGTGCCTTACAATTGAATCTTGTTTCCATTCGACGTCTTTGAACAACTTCCTTATCAATTGTGGATTTATCATCTGTTTTACCCTGCTTTGAACAGACAAATCGCTTCCATACAACCTCCCCATCTTTGCCTCTATTAGTAGATTCTTTTCTTACACTAAAACCAACGAGCTTCCCATAACCATTGTAAAAGTTATATGCCTGATCTAAATCATCAAAATGCATGCCCACCTTTGGTGTCATGTTTTCATCAACAGATGGATAGTGGACAACTGCAACAGTTGAGGAGGATGTCATATCCATATCGAACCTAGACACAAATGATGACAATTGGTCATGAGTAACATGAATAACAGTAAAAAATCCTTCTAGAGTTCAAGAGGACCTTAATTTCTCATACATAACTAAGGATAATATAATTAACCATAGGGTCCGGGTTGTGTTATGGATATACACTTGATGCTTCATGCCTACTGTCAAGATACACAGAAAGGGCTTAGGGCTCTCATTTCTTGTTGTTTATGTTACCTTTCTTTTTCCTTGCTAAGAAATAGTAACCAAAGGTGGGCCTATATCCAAATGATACAGATAAGTATGATAAGCACTGATTCTTTTTCCTTGCACTGATTCTTTTGTTTTTTAAGTAACCAAAGACAAATAGTAAGCTAAGAAATCTCAAGTAAGAATCAGTGCTCATGATACAACACTGTGCCTAAAAAACCCCCTTATGTTTAGTATTGGGATTTCTTAGCTTTGATGTAGAGATAACAGATGGACACTGCAACCTTTTTTTCCCTCATCCAAACTGAGCAACCAAAGAAAATGGAGATTCTTACTTGCAAAATAAGACCGATCAGGTTGCAGAGCAGGGGAGACAGAGCTTCAACAGCGATTCACGGCGGGAGTCATTGCGATTTCTGTGTTGAAAGAGATGTTCGTCGCTGCGCTGCTGAGAGAGAGACGAGATTTCGAGAGAGAGCCGCAGGGAGAGAGAGAGAGTGTCGCTAGGAGCTCCCACCACTCGGAGAGAGAGAACCAGAGTCTTCGTCGCCTCTAAGAATCACTGATCGAGAGAGAGAGTTCGATCGAGAGAGAGAGCCGCTGGGAGATCCGCTGGAACAGAGAGCGCTGGGAGAGAGAGAAGCGCCGGAACAGAGAGAGAGATAGCACTGGGAGAGAGAGAACCAGAGTCTTCGTCGCCTCTAAGAGTCGCTGGGAGAGTCGCTGCGATCGAGGGAGGGAGACAGTCGCTGGGAGAGAGAGACGCGCAGGGAGAGAGAGAGAGAGTGTTTCGCTGGAAGAGAGAGAGACGCGCAGGGAGAGAGAGAGAGGGATTCGCTGGAAGAGAGAGAGAGATCTGCGCAGGGAGAGATAGAAAGGCGCTGGGAGAGAGAGAGAGAGAGAGGCGCAGGGAGAGAGAGAGAGGGATTCGATGGAGGAGAGAGAGGGAGATCTGCGCAGGGAGAGAGAGGGAGATCTGCGCAGGGAGAGAGAGAGAGAGGCGATGGGAGAGAGAGAGAGAGCGTCGCAGGGAGAGAGAGAGGGGGATTCGATGGAGGAGAGAGAGGGAGATCTGCGCAGGGAGAGAGAGGGAGATCTGCGCAGGGAGAGAGAGAGAGGCGATGGGAGAGAGAGAGAGGCGCTGGGAGAGGGAGAGAGACGATGGGAGAGAGAGAGAGGCGCTGGGAGAGATTCGCTGTCCGAGAGGGAGGGTGCGTCGCTGGGAGAGAGAGGGAGATGTCTGTGTTTGTTTTTGAAAGGCAGAGAGAGCGATTAGGGATGGAGAGGAGAGGGAATGAAATTTTTGGCGGGCCACTTGATCAGCGAATACTGAGATCGATGGCACACGGGCAGTTGGCACACTGCAGCTTAGTTTAAAACTAAGCTGCAGCTCGGGTGAACAGCTCCCATAATAAATATACTTAATTATAATTTTAAGAGTTTTGTATATAATATACGCATATTATGTGCACTAATATTGGGAACGAATGAATCAAGCTGATCTTAACCTTAACTTTGCTTGGAGCTCAATCTCCAAATACTTGATTTAGGCTTGAGCTCAAGCTTGGTCAAGTTCTGCCCAGCTTGATCTTTTACATCGGTAATCCTGCTCAGCTAAAACATGATATATCCCGTGGGTTTCAACTTTGTATCATAGATCTCTCTCATAGTCATAATACATTTAGGAACTTTCTTGAATGAATTAAAATCACAAACAGTAGTATCATACACAGTTGGATTGATTAAGTGTAGAAAACATGAAGTATATATCACACTGGATCCATCAAATGGTCATATCACTTGGGTCGAAAATACAGACCAAATTTTATGAAGAAGTGTTTGGGTAATATGAGTACAAGCTTAGTAGACTAAGCAGGTTTCATGCAGGATGAATTAGGATTTAGGTGTTATCAGCACCTTTATGATGGTAGCTATGATATATTTGTCATAACCTATTTTAAGCTATCCATACCAAAGTGATGAAATGGACGGCCAATCTAAAAACTGGTTAGTGACAGACTCATCACAATCATCAATTGACATTGCATGGCTAGCCACATGGGTTGTTGATTTTCAACTTTGCCTACGCAAACTTTCTTTTTTATTTTCTTGCTTGAAAAACTTCCTTCTTATTGAGGGCACATTATTCTGAAATACCGCATGGCAAGTTGTGTTGGACTTGGAGATTTTCAAAAATCTTGAATTCCAATGTTTGGGGTTTCTGACTCATGAAAAACCTTTTCAAGATCATGTATATGTGATAGAAATCTTAGCTAATAAACCCATGAAAATAGCCCTTTCAATGAACCCATTTCCACTTTACTTCTTCCCTAGCCCTTTTTTTTTGTTAAGAGTCCCCACATTGGATGGTTTCAACAAAAGAAAGCCATTAATTTCTCATTGTACTTGTGTGGGGATATTTCCGAACTCACCGGAGTACCGGTCGATGCTCCATCTCGTGCTCCGGCGCCAGCTAGGCCATCTCGGCCAGGCTCGTCTCGACTACCACCAGCTCGGCCAAGTGCTCCCACGTCAGCCAAAGGCTCATCTCAGCCCCTCACATAACTCCTCCACCTCGACATAGCTCCACCTCGGCTAGGTCGTCCCCAGCTCGGCTATGGACTTCATCACGTTCCTCCATTTCGGCATCTCCACTTCGGCATCTCCACGAGGTCTCTAGCCAAGTCAGGGTCATCCCCGACCTCGGCTCCCCAACCTCGGTCGGGATGCCAGGGCTAGCCAAGGCAGGGGTTGACAGCTGTCCCCCCTTGGACACTTAAACACGCTAGAGCACGCGCGACAAGACAAGGGCACGCCTATACTCTCTGACAGACAGAGCCTCTGTGAGACCCCACCCCTGGTGGGCCCTCAATGTGAATTTGAATACTATATATATTAGCCTAAGTATTTTAATTATATTATTTATGGGGCTTAGTGAGGGTAGTTATGTATTTTCCAGGGGTTAGTCTAGTGGTGTAATTAGTAGAGTCAATAGGGGGTCTTTTGTTATTCTTAGAGTTAGTTAGTTTGTTAGAGGCCCTAGCTAGAGTTTTGTATTTACCATAGGGGGTTTTGCACCAAAGAATCTTCTAGAAGATCACCTAAAGACCCAAATACCCTCTACCCTAACCCTAATCCTATTTTAACCCTAAGGGCATTTTTGTCCGTAACCCAAAAACCCAACCTATATAAACTAAACCCTCCCCTGCCCAAACAACTACTGTTCATCTCCTTTTTCCTTTCTCTCAAGTTCCAATCTCTTCTCTCTTCTTCTTCCCCAATTCCCTCCAACGAACCCTCATCTCTCTTCCAATCTCTCTCTCTCTCCCTCGCCCCAGAAATCCCTGACAGAAGGCCAGCCGAGATCGACCTGCACCGTAGGAGCAACTGCCGAGACCTTTTCTCTTTTTCCCTGTGGTTCTCTCTCTTTTCCTTCTACCTTCAATCGATCAAGGCAAGTGCACTGTGCTGGTAGTCTAGATTGCATGTTTTCCTTTCTTTGATTTGCAGTAGAATTCCAATTCGTAATATATTTGTTTAGATCGATCCTTGAGCATGTTTGTTTGGTTCCTTTGGCCATTGATGGATGGGATTACCTCATTTGGATGATCAATGGCCGGTTGATGATGGGTGAATGATGTAGGAATGATTTATTTTGCTTCTGTAATGGTCTATGGAGAAACCCAGGAGAATTGGGTTGCAGTGATGGGTTTTCCGGAGATGGAATGACGAGAACCCACCTCGTTGTGTTATGATCGGAATCGAAGTAGGACCACCATTGGTAGATCAGGACCCTACGTCTATGTGAGGGGGCCTGTGCGACCATGGGGTGCTACTTGATCTGGATTTTTGATCAGAGGTGGACCACCATTCCTGTGCTTAATGAAGAGAAGTTGTGTCCTGTCGCAGAACTGGGTTCTGTAACAGAACACAACACTGATAGGAGAGATGGACAGAGTCCAGCGATGGCCGAGCTCAGCACTTGCAGAGCCCAGCGGTTGCCGAGCTCAGCATTAGTGCAGCTCAGCAACTGCCGAACTCAGCACTTGCAGAGCCCAGCAGTTGCCGAGCTCAGCGTTGGCGCAGCTCAGCAACTGCCGAGCTCAGCACTGGCCGAACTCAGCGATGGCTGGATTCAACGCATGCCGAACTCAGAGTTCTGCCGAGCATGGTTAGGATGAGATTCGCGTTTAGCCGAGCTAAGTGTCTAGGCCGAGCTCTGTGCTCAAAGCCGAGTTCAATGTTACGGCCGAACTCAGTGTTGTGGCCGAACTCAGTGTTTTACTGAGCTCAGCGCCAGACCGGGTTCTGTGCCAGACCGGACTTCGAGCTTAGCCGAACTCAGTGCTTAACCAAGCTAAGAGCTTGACCAACCTCAATGCCTAGCCGAACTCAATACATTTTTCTGAACTTAGTTGGGTGGCCGAACTGAGCTAGGCCTTTGCCGAGCTGAGTTGGGTGGCCGAACTGAGTAGTCAATTGAGCTCCATTGCTTAGCCGAACTCCGAGATGGATTTCCAAAAAGGCGGGATTTCAACAAAGGAGACTAGAACCTGGGACATTCCCTTGAGCCAGGATTCTTAGTGTGCACGGCCAACTACCCAGGCCAGGGAGTTAGCCGAACTCACAGGAAGTCCTGGACAAGCAGGCTTTGCCTGTAGGGTGTTTTTCCTTCTCTGGTCCCAGTGTGCCGAGCTGACCGCCCAGGCCAGGAGGTCGGTTGAGCACACTGTGTACAGTGACGATCCCCAGATTCTAATTTCTATTGTTGCAATCATATGTAGGGCCCATTGACCATTCAAATAGACTTCCATCACTGTGCCAGCCACGAGTCAATGGTACGGCTCAACCTTGACTCGTGGGGTCCACTAACTAAAGTCCAGGTTATGTAATCTAAGATGATTCGACCTTTATACGTTACCAAATGATGCACACAACTTTTAAGCACCAAACACAATATTCCTTAGCATCTGTGGTTTCACTTAAAGATCGAATTACCTGAGATGGACCTGTATCCAAAAGTGGACCATTTACCTAGGTTGGACTGTTGCTATCTCCCTATGATTCGTGTACTTGGAGATTCATCTCCCTCATACTACGATTATCACTCTATTGTCCTTATTATTGCTCATACCTGTTAATTAAATGGAAAATAGAGGACCTAAACCTAGGAATACTTAGAGGTGACCCGGTAATCTGATTGGGTGGATCATTGACCCGTGTCTGTGGCTAGGCGGGCCCTTTTTATGGCCTAAGTTTGATGTGAATTACCCTAGAATGGAGAGGTTAGATAGTATGGGCTTGTGACCCATTAAGGTTGTAAATGGATCATATGTCATTGAATATGGACTTGTATCTCATATGGACTGTTATAGATCAGGCCATGTATTTGGTGGGCCTTGGTATGGATCCAATGATGGAATTGGACTTGGATTATGATCCACAGTTTATATTGAGTACTTGGACCTCTTAGGGACTTTTATTAGGACCTTGTTCACGCAAGGTAAAGCCTAGACAGACACAGACCTTTATTGTTTTTGAGTCGGCATAGACATTCACTGAGTTGATTTAAGCTCAGCCAGTTGGACTGATCATCACTGGTAGGAGCTATTGAGATTTGTTGTGTGGCTATCATGATGAGCACTGTTGGGACGGACGGTGTGATGCCGGTTCCGGTCGTTGTGGATGATGTTGATGATATTTTGCAGGGTTAGTAATCCCTAGCATTAGCTTAGGATCCCTACCGCGACTGTGTTCAGTATGGGAGGGCCGCGGCATAATATCCCGCGGTGACCAGCTTGTGTAGATGTGCCATATTGTGTAGGTTTATTACTGTTATACTGATTATGATTCTACATGGTTATCTTGCACGACTGCATAGCATATGTACCTTTGTTACTCTCTTAACTTTATACATGTCTCTACTCATTTGATGCATACACTCTATATTATCTGCATATTGTGACTCGCCAGATCTTTAGATCTGACCCACTCTTGGTGCTTAGGTCTTGACCCCGAGTTCGAGGGCGATGCGTTCGCACTCGTTGAGGTGCCCGTGGTAGGCGACTACGGATGGGGGCCGGCCGACCATGAGGTCGAGCCGGAAGGTGGAGAGCCGACACCAGCTGCAGGGGTTTGAGCGTTCTTTTATTTAGGGTTTTGAGAGACATTTGTTGTGAGTTGGGTAATAATGAAAAATATGTAATTAAACTTTGATTTGTTATCACTATACATCTAGGCTGGACTTCAGCCCTTCTACATTTGACATATATACAATGATACCTTATGCTTCCGCTATCTCTGTATGGCTTCCGCTTATAATACGCTTCCGCGATAACAACTATTGTTACATTATTGTTCAAAAAGTTTTAAATTGGACCTCACTGCGGACCTACGATCTTGGAAGTTCTCGGATTTTCCGGGAAGTAGCGCGCCAATTTCGGGTACTTTGACGATCTTTTCGGTATCCGGAATTGGGGCGTTACAGCCTCCCATGCCGCCCATGCTTCCTGACAGATCGGCGTCCACAGACGCCAGAGTGGGCTGTGATGGGACGGCTAACCACCTCATTGTCTCCTGCCTCCTCTCTCTCCAAAGTCAACTATCTCCCTCTCCTCCTCTATAAAAGGGGCCAAACCAGAACAGTAAAGGGACACTCTCTCTCCGGTCCGAGAGAACCACACTGGTATCACCTTCTCCCCCAAAATCTCCTCCTACTGTCCAGTACACATACTGACTTAGGCATCGGAGAGCCCTGCGCTGCCCACAGCCAGGGTCCTCTGACCTGTTTCTTCTCCCTCTTCCAGGTTCTCAGGCATCGGTTCTTCCATCATCAACGAGGAGACGGGGAGCCTCAGCCTTCGTCCTCCTCAGTGAGTCGCAAGAACACCACCCCCCGGGTCCGTGAATTTTTGTGCACTTACAATTGGCGCCGTCGGTGGGAAACGCTACAAAAAGCCATCTTCCCAAACACCATGCCTCGAAGAATCAGAAAGGGAAAGGAACCGCTGACACTGTCGACACAGCTGCCGACTGTCCCCCACCGGGAAAGGTCAGGAGCAAGATCCAATCCAGCGAGCGTCCAACAGCAAGGTACTCAGTCGGGTTCGTCCTCTAAGGGTTCGACCTCGACTCCACCTTCCAAAAAGCGCGCCCTGAAGGACAACAGAAGCAACCAAGCTCATGGCGAAAGCCCGGGTAACAACCACGACATCAGAAAGTGGCTTGATCGACGCATCGAGCAAGCAGTACGACAAAGCTTGGAGGCTGCCGGTTTCACTCGAGTTCGGCTGAACTCTGACGGTCTCGGCACATCTCCCCTCTCTCCAGAGATCAGGAGCTTCCCCCTTCCCGAAGATTTCAAAATCCCGAGGTTCGTCGTTTACGACGGAACCTCGGATCCAGCAGCACACCTCCGGCACTTCACTCAGAGGATGTCGATATGGGGCGAGGCAGGCCACCTGAACTGCAGAGTCTTCTCTTCCAGCCTCGGGGACCTCCCCCTAAAATGGTTCTGCGCACTCCCCCAAGGATCGATCAAAAGTTGGCAGCAGCTCCGAAGTTCCTTCATGACGAAGTTCCAAGCCCACAAGGTCGTCCCAGGTCAGCCGCCGACCTGATGGCCCTTAGAATGAAGCAGACCGAGAGCGTCACGCAGTTCGCCAAAAGGTTTTGGACTGTCTACAGCCAGATCGAGGACGCTTCAGATGCAATGACGATCCTGTCTTTCCAACAAGCCCTCCTACCAGGCAACGAGCTACGAAGGGACCTGGTCATGCACCCTGTGGTCACTATGGCAGCACTGATGACCAGGGTAAACCAGTTCGTCAGGCAAGAGGCAGACGAAGCCCTAGCCCAGAAGCATTTCAACGACAATCAACAGGCAGCGCCCATCCCGACGGACGCCTCCATCTCGGCGGATGCCTCCAGCTCTGCTAGCAGCGTCCATCTCGGCGGACGCCTCCAGCTCCGCAACAGCGTCCATCTCGGCGGATGCCTCCAGCTCCGCAGCAGCGTCCATCTCGGCGGACGCCTCCATGACAAAAGTCTCCTCCAGCTCGGGGGGCTGCTGAAGCCTCCTATCATCTTTCAGCTTCGACCGCCCGTCAGCTTTGATCGCACGACCCTCTACCGTCATTTCTGGCGGCACGGTCCTCTGCTGTCAGCTTTGATCGCACGGTCCTCTGCCGCCGCTAGTCGTCCAGAGCTACGTACCCCTGGTCACGAGCCAGTGGGATCTCCATCGCGTGCGGCAGGCGCATCTCGGCCACGCGCCAGATGCCCGGCACAGGCCCCTGGTCACGAGCCAGTGGGATCTCCATTGCGTGCGGCGGGCGCATCTCGGCCACGCGCCAGATGCCCGGCACAGGCCCCTGGTCACGAGCCAGTGGGATCTCCATCGCGTGCGGCAGGCGCATCTCGGCCACGCGCCAGATGCCCGGCACAGGCCCCTGGTGAAGAGCCAGTGGGATCTCCATTGCGTGCGGCAGGCGCATCTCGGCCACGCGCCAGATGCCCGGCACAGGCCCCTGGTGACGAGCCAGTGGGATCTCCATTGCGTGCGGCAGGCGCATCTCGGCGACGCGCCAGATGCCCGGCACAGGCCCCTGGTCACGAGCAAGTGGGATCTCCATCGCGTGCGGCAGGCGCATCTCGGCCACGCGCCAGATGCCCGGCACAGGCCCCTGGTAACAAGCCAGTGGGATCTCCATCGCGTGCGGCAGGCGCATCTCGGCCACGCGCCAGATGCCCGGCACAGGCCCCTGGTGAAGAGCCAGTGGGATCTCCATTGCGTGCGGCAGGCGCATCTCGGCCACGCGCCAGATGCCCGGCACAGGCCCCTGGTGACGAGCCAGTGGGATCTCCATTGCGTGCGGCAGGCGCGTCTCGGCCACGCGCCAGATGCCCGGCACAGGCCCTGGTCACGAGCCAGTGGGATCTCCATTGCGTGCGGCAGGCGCGTCTCGGCCACGCGCCAGATGCCCGGCACAGGTCCCTGGTCACGAGCCAGTGGGATCTCCATCGCGTGCGGCAGGCGCGTCTCGGCCACGCGCCAGATGCCCGGCACAGGCCCCTGGTCACGAGCCAGTGGGATCTCCATCGCGTGCGGCAGGCGCATCTCGGCCACGCGCCAGATGCCCGGCACAGGCCCCTGGTGAAGAGCCAGTGGGATCTCCATTGCGTGCGGCAGGCGCATCTCGGCCACGCGCCAGATGCCCGGCACAGGCCCCTGGTGAAGAGCCAGTGGGATCTCCATTGCGTGCGGCAGGCGCATCTCGGCCACGCGCCAGATGCCCGGCACAGGCCCCTGGTGAAGAGCCAGTGGGATCTCCATTGCGTGCGGCAGGCGCATCTCGGCCACGCGCCAGAATCCCGGCACAGGCCCCTGGTGACGAGCCAGTGGGACCTCCATGAGCGCATCTCGGTACCCATTCTCCAGCTCGGCAGTTGTGTGACTCTCCAGCTCGGCAGAAGCACCCTGTTACAAACTTAGCAGTGATGCCAACCTCTAGCTCTGGTCCATTGCCAGCCCGTCATCCTCCACGGTACTTACCTTCTGACCTCAAAAGAGCAGTCTATTGAGCTCAGAGAAGCTGGGGGGCTATTGTGTGGGGATATTTCCGAACTCACCGGAGTACCGGTCGATGCTCCATCTCGTGCTCCGGCGCCAGCTAGGCCATCTCGGCCAGGCTCGTCTCGACTACCACGAGCTCGGCCAAGTGCTCCCACGTCAGCCAAAGGCTCATCTCAGCCCCTCACACAACTCCTCCACCTCGACATAGCTCCACCTCGGCTAGGTCGTCCCCAGCTCGGCTATGGACTTCATCACGTTCATCCATTTCGGCATCTCCACTTCGGCATCTCCACGAGGTCTCTAGCCAAGTCAGGGTCATCCCCGACCTCGGCTCCTCAACCTCGGTCGGGATGCCAGGGCTAGCCAAGGCAGGGGTTGACAGCTGTCCCCCCTTGGACACTTAAGCACGCTAGAGCACGCGCGACAAGACAAGGGCACGCCTATACTCTCTGACAGACAGAGCCTCCCATGCCGCCCATGCTTCCTGACAGATCGGCGTCCACAGACGCCAGAGTGGGCTGTGATGGGACGGCTAACCACCTCATTGTCTCCTGCCTCCTCTCTCTCCAAAGTCAACTATCTCCCTCTCCTCCTCTATAAAAGGGGCCAAACCAGAACAGTAAAGGGACACTCTCTCTCCGGTCCGAGAGAACCACATTGGTATCACCTTCTCCCCCAAAATCTCCTCCTACTGTCCAGTACACATACTGACTTAGGCATCGGAGAGCCCTGCGCTGCCCACAGCCAGGGTCCTCTGACCTGTTTCTTCTCCCTCTTCCAGGTTCCCAGGCATCGGTTCTTCCATCATCAACGAGGAGATGGGGAGCCTCAGCCTTCGTCCTCCTCAGTGAGTCGCAAGAACACCACCCCCCCGGGTCCGTGAATTTTTGTGCACTTACAGTACTGACTACTCTTTTTAAATTATTTGACATGGACCTTGATCGGTGGCTCGAGAAGGTGCAACATGCACATTAGCTAGCTAGTGATTGTTGCAAGCCAACCATGCGGAAAGAAATATTGTAATGTGATTCCCAGGATCGATCCCGACTTTTATCAAAGAAATTTTGCTAACGAATTTCAGATTTGTTGGACCCAATGTTGTGGCCCACGTAACCATACAAAAGGGATCGGTTATCACACATTGATGATATCTTTAATGGATTTTTTTTTATCTGCTTTAATTTCTCTTTTATAACTGCCATCGTGTTAATGTGAGGTTTAAAAGGTATTTATTCTCTTTTTGATGAAAGGAGAGATTTAGGGCCTATAAAAGGCAACCCGGGTAATTATTTGGCTACGAACGTAGCAAAGGACAAGAGAGTTGTGATTTCCCATTGAAAACCAACCTTCTGTTGGATCGGAGGTTCAAATGGCACAATCAGGTACTAATTAACTACTCTAATGGTTTAGTTTTGATGTTTATAGTATTATTGGATTGATTCCAGAGAGGGTTTAAAACCTATAGTTTTCTAACATTTGATATCAGAGCCTGCGGGTTTCAATCCAATGATCCTTATCATTTTGTCGGGGCTTCCTGTTTCTTCCAGGAATAAAAAAATCCAAAGACCTAAAGGAAAGAAGTTTTGGGTATTTGATAAAAGGTAATCAATTTATTGGATAATAATATCCTCATAAACGAGGATTACAGTGCCCAACCCAATCTGAAAGAGATGAGAAAGAAAATTTTAGTTTCTTTAATTTAAATTTTTATTTAAGAATTACATCAGATGTTTTCACCTCATGTTCATTTTGGGCATGCCAGTAGCTTGATAGCATAATGGGTGTAAGAAAAAAAAAAGTTACAGAGATGATATAATTTCTTTTTATTATTTGTATTTTTTAATAATGATTATTTCATTATTATTAAAGTTTATATTAATATAAATAAATAAAAAGTTGGGCGCTGTCCTGTGCATACAGCGCAGTGAATGGTTTTTTTTTTTTGTTCTGCCGCTTCACCTTGCACAGCAAGACTCCTCATTCGGGGTGGCTAGGTCAGGCCAGGCAGGTTGGGTCAACCGACCTTACTAGCCCAGCCTGACCCAAGTTGGATGAGTAGCGTCAGGTCCTGGTTCGGCCTAACCTGACCTGATCTGCTATTCATTAGTTTTCAAGACTGGGTCAGGTTCTGGTCTGGGCCAGTTAATGGGCCAATCATGGGTTGGGCCTGACTCGTTAAGGGCCCACTAAGCCTATTTCAGTTTTAACTTATTAGATAGTACATAGTTGTATATTCAAATGACAAAAATAAGATTAAGTAGTGATCCAAATTAAGGTCTAGAAGTTTACTCTGAACTATGAAATTATAAGTTATAGTGTGATTGATGGTTCTCATTATTTTGATAACATATTTTTTTTTACCATTAAATCATTCTATCATATATTACTAGGGTCTAACTTAACTCTGAGGATTTTTATTGGGCATTGATTGGTCAAGATCAAGTGCGATTGATCAATAAAGTCTAATTTTAATTATTCTCATATATTGTTTATTCAATCCGACCTAGAGTCGTTAAAGTGATTTTTTTTCCATAAATAACATTCTGATTTCATTAATCAATTTCAGAGTTGAACAAATTGATCAATAATAAACGGTCCAAATCTTATTTTGATCATAAAAGACACATTTGGACACACATCAACGATCCGTTTTCTTCTATGTAATGATGGCATTGAGATCTGTCACCTGGACAGATCTGATAGACTGATTAATCACTCTAAATTAGAGCATAGTTTATTTTAACATTATGTTTAACTCATTTTTGCTACTTCCGCTGCTAATCTTACTTTTATTTAGCAAAATCAAAGTTCTATTTTTATTATTAATATTCATATATGTTCACTTACATTTAATATTTAGAGTTATTTATTTCTTGGATTGGATGGATGTATGCTTATGGTGAATTGATTAAAGATATTAGGTGTTGATCAATGATCAATTAATGGTAATTTTGACCATTGATCTATGAAATGATGCCTAATAAACTTAAATGTGATATAATAAAGTTATTCAGAAATTATATAAAGGTGCATATGGACCAATTTTTTTTATTGTTTGGTTCATCACACTTGATGACAGAATGAATGATGAGTGTTAAATATTGCATATTTTACCCTTCATTAGTCGGGGTTTTATCAGCATTTCATATGCATATCATTTGCTTTACATAAAGATTTTATCATTATCACATTAAACGGATTATCAGATTATCATGCATAAATCCGATTATTTATAGCGCATTTTTATGTAATTTCTCTTGTGTATGTGGACCCCACGACTACCCAACCTTCCGGCTAGTGTCCTGAGGCATCAAGAAGAGATTTCAATAAAGAAGTTACATGAAGAAGTCTTGGTGAAGTGTTGAAGAATTCCAAAATAAGAGGATAAGACCTTAAGTACAAAAAGAAGTCATTTTCTAATACAAAGGATTTGTTGGTGTATTGGTTAGAGCTTGAATTCCTATGAAATAGGTTACATAGAAGATATTTCATCCAACTCTAAGGGCTCGTTTCTGTACTAGAATTCATAAAATTCATGTCTGGTTGTTGTCTGGGAATTTCAAATCTGGTATTTGAAATGCTGCCAAATTTTGGAATTCTAAATTCGTTGTTTCATTAATCACCTGAATTCCTGCCTGAGCTCCCGGAATGCCGTCGTCCCTCTCCAGGAATTTCTATGCCAAGTGAGATTTCCAAATCCTCTTTGTTAAAGTAGTTTTTCAAATGCTGGGTTTTTTGGAATTTCAAATGCCTAGAATTTCAAATGCCCAGGAATTTTGTGGGAATTCTAGTAATGAAACACAGAATTCCTGACAGGAATTCTGAATTCCCAGACAGCCTGAATTCCTGTCAGGAATTCTAGTAAAGAAACGGGGCCTAACCTCTCCACCAATCAAAACTTGCCATGGCATGGCACAAATCGATGTGAAAGGCATGGCACAAATCCATGTGAAAGGATATGAGCCAATCAAAAGCCTCCAAAATGAAGGACCACAAAAATAAAAAAAGCACATAAAGCACATATTCTTTTGGAAGGAAAGTTTGTTGCAACCAATCAAATTGAAGCAATCATTGTGAATGGAAATGAGCCAATCAAATGTCTTCAATGTTTCTAAAAATTGGAATGTTTTTGTAGAGAAAGGAAGATCTTTTGGCAAGTTAGTCTTTTAGCAATTTTATATTACTTTCTCTATACTTTTATATTATAATTACGAGCTTTTTTTTGTAACTAATCTAGAGAGAGTGTGTGTAATTGAAGATCATTAATGAAGATTTGGAGCTCTTTCTTAATATTTAGTGGCTAAAGCTCTTAGATTAGGCTCTCCTTTTGAAGCAAAGTAATGTGATTAGTTCAATTACATGCATGTTTTAGTTTAAATTCCCTACTTGTGCCTTGATTGATTAGTAGATTTAGATCTAATTGCGCTAATCTCTCTCATTTCTCATGCTCTATCTCTACACTTGATGCTTGGATAATATCAATTGATGCTTTGTAGTTGGATTAAGTTCTCTCACATAGCATGCTCTAAAACCCTTATCATTGATCTTTTGTAGCTTGATTTTGATGATTTATTTTTAGGGTAGCTAGATGATGATCTAGGATCTTGGCCTTTGATTTTCTTTTACTTTGATCTTCATTGTTATATCATCCAATCCAATTAGGCAAGAGATTGCTAATTGAATTGTAGATTTGAGAGTTGAATTAGAACATGCATTGTTTGAATTAATTACATACTTAGTGGATTTTGGATTGCCTCTTATCTTGATTGTTGTTAATTTTAATCTTTGTTTGATTTGTTATTTTCACTTCTACATTGTTAGATCTACATCTTACATAACTTGTTTTAAAATCCTACACATTTCACACCACATCTTCATCTTAAATCTTTCATTTCCACCACCAATCACACACTAGTTTAGTATAACTTGTTAGATTAGCTTAGATCCAATTGACTTATTTATATTGCATAGTTTAATAGTTTTAATTGTTTACTTCAATTGTCTATATTAGCTATATTTTAGTTCAATTCTACTTAAATTGGATTCATTGCTTGTTCCATCCTCTCTTCGTGGGGTCGATAATCCGGACTCTTTAGTTCTTTACTACTTGACGACACCGTATTCTTGCGGTTAAAAGTTGCACATTTAAATATCGATTAATGAACTAACTTTATCACTTAAGTGTTGTAATCAATTTAAACAATTCAACAATTTCTTAACTTGGTAGCTGCCAAAGCAACCTAATTATAGATAATTGTTTAATTCTCTAAAATGAGTTAAGGAAGTACAAACTCTATTGTTTGAATATGACAACACTTAAAATTTCAATTTCATTAAGGAAATGGTTAAATCAACCCTAAAGATACGATTGTCCATAATTTGAAATTGGAATATTACATGATTAATAAATGTGTTTTGCTTGTATTTGATTTATACCCAAAGGAATATATTCAATACAATCACATCACATATTATAAACATGGTCATATTATTCAAAGAAAAGCAATATATTTACATATTGTTTTTTCCAACCCAAAGGTGGCTTTACAATGATGTACATATCACTTTTATATTTAAGTATATTGCGTAGATAAATTCAAAGCATTACATAACTTATTGTTACTTGTTTATTTTTTCTTTAGTTTCAAATTCCATGGCATCACTTTTGACTTTCGGGAATATACCCGAGTTAGATGGATCAAACTTTATTGAATGACTGGACATGTTATTGTTAGCTATTACTTACTTAGACCTTGATATGGCTTTGGATGAGCCTAAATTACGCTCAGTTGATGAAATGGCTAACTATAATAAATGGATTAAGGCTAATAAGGTTGTGATAAAAATTATTTTTAAACTCAATTTCTAGGACCATAAGAGGTTTCATCGAAGTGATCATGAAAGAAAATGCAAAGGACCTACTAGAAGCTATAAAAGGTCAGTTTCAAATAACTGATAAAGCTTTCGGTGCATCCTTAACTAGTCATCTTACAAGCATAAAATATAATGGAACGTTGGGAGTAAGAGAACACATATTTAAAATGACAAATATCGCTTCTAAATTGAAGGAAGTTGGTATGACCGTGTTTGAAAAATATTTGGTGCAATTCATTTTCAATTCTCTTTTTCCTGAGTTTGGCCCATTTAAAGTTGCCTACAACCTGACCTCAACTGCATGGTCATTGAATGAGTTCATCGCAAAAGCTAATAAAAAAGAAAGGAGGCTTAAGGCCGGGGGACAATTAATTGTTAATTTTGTCTCTCAAAATAAGTTCAAGGGAAAAGAAAAGGGCAAAAAGAAAGACAATGTTCAGGAAGCAAAGCCCAACAAGAAAGAGAAAGAGGCACATAAGAAATGTTTTTTCTGTAGGAAAACGGACATTTTAAGAAGGATTGCCTAAAGCGTAAAAGTTGGTTTGAAAAGAGAGATAAAAACTATCATTTGTATGTCCAGAAACCAACTTAGCTAATATCCTATAAAATTCTTGGTGGGTCGACTCTGTAACAACCATTCATGTATCTAGTTGTATGCAAGGATTCCTTTCATCGCGGACTCCAAATGATAGTGAGAAAGTCATTACGATGAGGAATAAAAAGGAATCAAGGGTCGAAGCTGAAGGCACTTGTAGACTGGTGCTTGACACTGGATATATCCTGAATTTAGATAATACTTTCTTGGTTCCTAATATTTCTAGAAATTTGATTTCAGTTTCCATACTTGATTATAATGGATTTAATTTCAATTTTGGACATGGCATTATGCATATTTTTAGCAAAGATATTTTGATTCGGAATGGTTATATGTGTGGTGGTTTGTATCGATTAAAGCTAGATACTATGTATAAACAAACTTTACACACACCTCACATTACTTGTGGATTGCACATAGGCATGAAAAGAGGGCCACTAAATGAGCACTCATCAAGGCTATAGCACAAAAGATTAGGGCATATCCCTGAACAGAGAATAAAAAGATTGGTGACTAATGGTTTATTGTCCAATCTTAATTTCACCGATTATGGTGTCAAATCAATACAAATAAAAAAGTGCTGCAAGGAGTTCTGCACCCTTAGAAATTATTCATATAGATATATGTGGTAAAATTCATATTCCATATTTTACAGGAGATGAATACTTTATCACTTTTATTGATGATTTCTCACAATATGGTTTTGTCTATTTGATTAAAGAAGAATCTGATGCTTTATATGTCTTTAAAATATTTAAGGCAGAAGTAGAAAATCAATTAGACATGAAAACTAAAGTAGTGAAATCCGATAGAGGGGGTGAGTATTACGATAGATACACTGAATCGGGCTGTAACCCGAGCCCATGTGCTAGATTTCTAGAAATGGAAGGTATTGTAGCACAGTATACAGTGCCGGGCATACCTCAACAAAATGGTGTATTTGAAAGAATGAATAAAACGTTAATGGATATGGTAAGGAGTATGGTTAGTAACACCAATTTACCCGATTCAATGTGGGGGGAGGCACTAATGAGATGGCAATGTATGTATTGAATAATGTTCCTACGAAAGCAGTTCACAAAACTCCTTTCGAATTGTGGACCTGTAGGAAGCCCAACTTAAATCATTTTTGAGTCTGGGGTTGTCCATCTAAAGTGAGAATTTCTAACCCACAAGAAAGAAAATTAGACCCTAAAACAATCTGTGGATATTTCATTGGTTATCCGGAAAGGTCTAAAGGGTATAGGTTCTACTGTCTGACCCATATAACTAGGGTTGTTGAATTTGAAAATGCCTGATTTTTAGAGTATATATCTTGAGAATAGTGGGAGTGACCAAAATAGAAATGTGAGTTACAATGAAGTTAGGGAGCAACTTGAGTTGTCTGTTGAACAAACTAGAGTTGTTGTTCCACTTAATATCATGATAAATGACTGTCAAGAGGGAAAACAACCACAAAACATTCAAAATTAACTTGACATTGAGCAACATATCAATGATACACTCCCTGAACATGATAATGACTCACTTCCAAGTACACAACAAAATATCACTAAACCCGTTCCGAAAATGTTAAGAAGGTCAACTCGAATGAGAAAACCTGCTATTCCGGAGGACTATGTGGTGAATTTGGAAGAATCTAACATTGGTATTAATGAAGATCCTAAGACGTTTAAGGAAGCCATTGAAAATAAGAATTCCAATAAATGGTTAGATGCCATGAAGGATGAGTTAGAATCAATGACCACAAATTAATGAAGTTTGGGATATCGTTGAACTACCCATGGATTCCAACGCCGTTGGCTGTAAGTGGGTCTTTAAGACCAAAATGGATTCTAAAGGAAAAGTTGAACGATTCAAGGCACGACTCGTGGCCAAAGGTTTTATTTGAAGAAAATGTATAGAATATCATGAAACTTACTCTCCGATTTCTAAAAAGGACTCATTTAGAATTGTTATGGCAGCTGTAGCTCATTTCAACTTAGAGTTACATCAAATGGATGTCAAAACAATGTTTTTAAATAGAGATCTAGAAGAAGAAGTGTATATGGAATAACCTGAAGGGTTCGTGAAAGAGAATGGAAACAAACTAGTTTGTAAATTAAAAAAATCGATATACGGTCTTAAACAGGCTTCCAGACAATGGTATTTAAAGTTCAATAGCATTATTACATCTTTTAGTTTTACTGAAAATACTGTTGGTCATTGTATATATCTCAAGGTTAGTGTGAGCCGATTTATGATTTTAGTCCTATTTGTCGATGACATTTTATTAGCTAGTAATGATCTTGGAATGATTTACGAAACTAAGGAATATCCTAAAAATAATTTTTATATGAAAGATATGGGTGAAGCGACCTTTGTAATTGGAATCGAGATTTATCGAGATGGATCTCGAGGATTACTTGGGTTATCATAAGAAACCTATATTAAAAATGTACTTAAGAGATTTTGTATGGAAGGGTGTAAGGCACAAAATGTACCTATGACAAAAGGTGACAGTTTTAGTAAAGAACAATGTCCAAGAAATGAAATTGAAATGTAACAGATGAAAACTTGTCCTTATACAGTTGCAATCGGATGTTTAATCTATGCACAAACATACACTAGACCCGATATCAGTTTTGTAGTTGTCATGCTTAGTAGATATCAAAGTGATCCAGGAATGGCACATTGGGTAGGAGTTAAGAAAATTTTGAGATATCTTAGTGGTACAAGAAATCACATGCTCTCTTACAGAATGTTCGATCACTTAGAAGTGGTCAGTTATTCGAATGCTGACTTCGCTGATTGCCTCGATACAAGAAAGTTGACTTCAGGATACATCTTCCTGTTAGCTGGTGGGGAGTTTCATGAAGAAGGACAAAACAAACTTTTGTGATTCCATCCACATTTGATGCTGAATACGTGGCATGCTTTGAAGCCAAAGGTCATGCTCTATGGATGCGTGATTTTATCTCAAGATTACGTGTTATGGACACCATTTCTGAGCCCTTGAAGATTTATGGTGATAATGACGCTGTAAGAAGATTTGCTTAGAATGACAAGGTTTTCAGTAAATCAAAATTTCTGAAAGTCAAATACCTTGTACTAAAAGAAAACGAACGTGATAAGTTAGTGTCTATTGTTGGAATCCCGACAAGCCTCATAATAGCAGATCCTTTGACAAAGGCATTGGCGCCAAAGGTCCATAAAGAGCATGTTAGAAATATGGGCCTAATAGAATTGCCTTAATGAGGACATGTAAAGACATTGTAACTGTTTATCATTGAAATAAGATTTCATATTTTCTTACTTTATTGAGATTATTGTCATATGTTATCAAAGTGTATAAAGTGAGAATATTAAAGACTGACATTATGGTACCCGTCAAATAGGATTGCCATATAAAATATCCTATTTTACACTTATAAAGGATTGTGTTAAGTTAGAATGTTAGAGAAGTAATTATGGAAGGAAGCACATCATTCAAGGCATGCAACCGCCATAGTTCTCATTGGCAAACTGACTTAATTTCAAATTAAAGATTGATTTAAAGGTTGATATGGCAATTGTTATTTTAAGTTGGTGATCACCTGTCAAAGTCATTTTTGAACTTAGTTTTTCAATTTTAACTTTTTTTTTTTTTGTCATATGGACCAAGTGGAAGAATGTTTAACCGAATGTTGTGGCCCACATGACCATACAAAAGGGATCGGTTATCCCACATTGAGGTTTTTGTCATGGATTTTTGTCTGCTTTAATTTGCCTTTTATAACCGCCATCGTGTTTATTCTCTTCGTGATGGAAGGAGAGATTTTGAAGGTTTAAAAAATCATAGATCAACCTTTTATTCAAGCCCTAACATAGGCTAAGGTCCTTTCTCAGATTAATATGTATTTCAAACCCAATTAATTAATCTAATCAATTAACCTAAGTCTAAAGAGAAATCAATCACCACAAATGAGAAGAGACGCAAGATTTATACGTGGAAAACCCTACTCGGAAAAAATTCACAGGTGGTAGAGACCACTGAAAGTAAAGCACTATAAAACGAAGATTACAAGTGAACTCACAAGACCTTTGACGCAGTTAAAACTCAACCTAAAGGATTGTGACGAACTTGCTGATGACTCGCCGTTCACCTTCCACATGCTAGTTTGGAACCCACCTTGAATGCCCCTTCAAGGTGTTTGAGAGAATAAGGTAAAATAATATATCTTGAGCGCAGTCTCCCTTACAAGATTAGCCCACAAAAGCTCTCTTAGATGAATGCTCAAAGTTAGAGAGAATAAGATAGCTTCAGTAAATATTTTGTGGTTGCAACGGGTCTATATATAGCCCAAGGTTCGTGCACAGGCCTTTTTGAAACAAAGAAGGACTCTCAGAAGTAAAGGAGAGAAATCAGCAACAGAGTCCTAAATGGACTAAAAACCCTCAGCTCGCTAGCAGGGTGCTCGCTATAGCGAGCCCATGTTCTGTCGCTGCCAACTTCACAGCTCGCTATAGCGAGACTACTTTCTGGAACAACCACTGTTGACATTGGTTCCAACCGGGAGGACTCTTTAAATGTCTTTAAATCCGATTAGAAGTCTTCAAGGCTTGTCTACAGAGTCCAGAAGATGTCTTTACTCCACAGTCTTTTTCCAAAAAAAAAAAATAGAAAATACAACTTGATTAAGACACGTGTCTTGTTCAAACTAGGAGAATTAACCAACTAAAATTCTAACAGATTTAGGGCCTATAAAAGGCAACCCGGGTAACTCTCTTGGCTATGAACGTATATTTGCAACCATCACTTACCGGAGAAGAAAGGCAAAGGACAAGAGAGTTGTGATTCCCCATCGAAGACCAACCTTCTGTTGGATCGAAGGTTCAAGATAGCACAATCAAATACCATTTAACTACTTCAATGGTTTAGATTTGATGTTTATAGTATTATTTGATTGATTCCACAGAGGGTTTAAGACCTATAGTTTTCTAACGGGATGTTCATCAAAATCTCCAATCACAAACAAACATACCCCTTACTGAAGTCGATAAACATGCTAACATTCCACTGTCTCATTTTAATTAAAGGTCACTCCCTTAGGAGTAGTTGGGTCTAACAGTGGCTGTCGTGAAACCCCAAGGGGTTGGCCGAATGGTTAGGACACAGTTCCTCCCTCTTCCGAAGCTAGAGGTCTTGGTATCGACCACCGGTTCCCCCTTCTTTAGGAATTGAAGGTTGGGTCCACTAGTGCTACCACATAGGAACCATAGGGGTGTTTATCGGACTTCCCTCTAAGTCTGGAGGGATTAGTCCAGTCTAAAGAGTTAAGAATACGGAAAAAAAAAAAAAAAAAAGACGACAAACAGTGGCTGTCGTGTTGCTTTCGTCCTACAATATTTTCATTTGTGGGCCCATCTAACTATTTCAGTATTCATGCACGCTTGTATCTCTCTATCTGACGAGGAAGTGACACAGGACACATGACTCCTTGTTATTATCCTCTGAATGAAGAAGAAGACAAAGAGCCGTGTTTGCAGACGTGGTACGTATTTTGTGGATTATTCAACACAACACCATGCACACGAGGTCTTTTGAACCCACAGGTACGCCTGGGGTGCCATCACCAGTCCTTGTTTTCGCCCACGGTTGGACATCTGGGTGTTGCAACCATGTGCCTTTTATTTCTCACTTTGACAAAGACATCTAACCAAAAGCGATGCAACTTCATGTGACTGTGAGGTAAGTTCAGAGAGAGAAGACTTCAGTTTTGTGTTGCAGTCTTTTGAGTACTTGTCGGGTTTCTTGATGATAAATTCAGATAGTTTAGCTTTGTGGTAAACTTGTCTCACTAAAATTAGAGGACTGCTCTAAGAAATGATAAACTGATAGAGATACAAGTTTTAATTATTAACCCTTTTTTTTTTCTTGGGTCGATTGGATTGGAAAAAATGTCTGATTTAAGAAATTAGAGGAGGGCATGTCTGATTCTTCCCAAGGACTCATCATACTTGCAATCACAATCTATTTGTGGTCTTTCTCTTATCCGTATGTGGTCCATCTAACATTGAAAGCTTGTGAAATCTCGAGGTACTTCCAAATTGAGATGAGGGTCTTTGTATATTAATTTATGTCTCCTCATGTTTATTTCTATGGTGCATCGATACAACAAAATGGACACCGACTCATATCGTATATAATATCATTTGTAAAATGCATGTTTTTATTGTGTACACGGCGTGTCATTTCCGTGTCATTATCGTATCCATGCCATATCTGGACATCATTGATTTATTCTGTATTCTCTGCAAGGCTGTGTTTATGTGTATGAGTTTTCGTGAAAATATGACTGCTAATAGATAGTTCAGTCACTAATATCAAGCATCCCCCCTACCAAATTATTTCTACAACAACAGAAAAATATAAATTAATGTTTTCATAGAATAATATAAAGAGAGCTGCTAAATGCACATTGGTTTTTGCTCTTCACACACTATATTTTTTTTTATAACCATATATACCCCAGTGTAAGATTGCCTAAAATGACCCTTCCTACTTCTTTCTACACCCATTCACCCACCCACCCGAGCCACCAACGCCCTCTGGTAGCACCGGTGTTGGGGGGGGGGGGGGGGGATGGCGAGCAGATAGCAATAGGCAAACGGTGGGCAAGGGGGAGAAAGGCAGGGAGAGGGAGAAAACGAGGGAGAAGTGGAGAGAGGCAGTGAGAGGGAGAAATGGAGAGAGGATTGGAGAGAGGGTGGGGGGAACGGACAACGGGCGACAGCCGACAGGGACAAAGAGAGGAGGAAATTGAGAGTGGGGGAGAAGGGGTGTGTAGAGAGGAATGAGGTTTCCATAAGTTTGGGTATTTTGGACAAAACAGGATGCGTATGAATAAGGGTGGGGAGTGCACAAAGTACCAGCGTGGAGAGAGAAAATCATTATGCATTTAGTTATGCTCTATTAATATAAATAATTCCTTCGCGACAAGTGGTTCTCAAGTTTGAATCAATTTCATGGGGACAATTGGCCATCCATCATAGGTGGATTAAAGGTAACGAATATGTTAAGTGGTAGTAATTAATAATTCTCTGGCCATATATGGTATGATCCATATGACTAATGTACAGCAATGCTTGTTCTTTAATTTAATGTGTTGAGCTGATGAAGCAATTGCAATGTGAAGTCATCACTAACAGCAATGCTTGTTCTTTAATTAAATGTGTTGAGCTGGTGCAGCAATTGCAATGTGAAGTCGTCACTAGACAAAACCCCGAATATAATGGGAATTTTTTTAAGATGTTAACCTAAAGACCTTGACCCTCCCACAAAAAGACAAGACCCACTCGAATATTTGGCAATAGTAGTACATTCATAATGCATTTGGAAGGGTCGACAGGGTTTCATGTCCACTGCCCTACAAATCATCAGCTTCCTTTTAAGAATAAAATACTTAATTTGTCATATAGCTAGAGGTTCCCTTTATTTTATAGTATAAATGGGAAAGTGGCATGGGCCAAAACATGGAGATGGAGGGTGAATGTTCAGTAATAAATTTATACAAGTGATCATTTATTCTTCATTTCTTCATCATTGAATGAATACTAGTTTCCATCCTTTCCACTCCGTGCAAGTTAGGCAAACCTCATTTGAAAACATTTATGGTCTTTTGACTTTGGCCTTTCACATCTTCCTTTTTCATCTTTTAACAATGGGGCCATTAGTCGTCGATTCCCGTGCTTGCTGATCAAATTCAAAGCTGAGATATTTATTTAGAAGTTCTCAGTAATGTTTTATATTTTATATATCGCAAAACTTTATTATATTATAATAATATTTTCATTAAATTATGAGATGTTGCATAAAACTGCACATTTTCTTTATATTTTAATACCAAGTTTCAACAATCCTATAAAATTTTACGATATCACAATAAAATTTTGCAGTATTGCTAATATGGAGCAGTATAAGGAATGTCCAAGTAAGTATCTCAACTTTGGTTATGAGACACCAATCCAGCCGAGTACATTCTGAAAGATGAGGTCAAGTGATCATGTGACACAAGGAAAGGGAGTCTAACCCAATATTATGTGTTTTAAAGCCCTACGGAAACTCTGAAATTTTAATCACCAATGAACTTTTATACAATAAGTTTGCACGATGCATAGATATTAAGCTTTGTGGACCCAAAACTACGGACAAGGATCATTTAGTTGGTATGAAATAGCATGTAGTGTTGGATCTCATCGAAGCCAAACATGATGCTGCTTTTTTTTTTTTTTTTCAGCATCCAAGTGAAGCCCCCACAGAAGTATGCAAATTGTAACAATAAATACACACCAAGTGCAGCTTGTCTCTTCTTCCCTCCATAGGAACTTATTTATGTGGAGAAACCTTGTGGGGGTGGGGTGTCTTTATTATCCGTGGGGGTGGTTTTGGGGTGTGATTTCTTTATTATCCAGATGGGAAAGAATTTGGACTCATTTGAATGAATAAGACTGGAAATAGGACTGTTTTCTGATATAATTGGAAAGCTGACACAACCTGAAGAAATTTGGGTTTTTAAAATTAATTCTTGGGTCCGAAAACCCAGGTTGAACTTTAGTCTTGCACAGTTCCACTAGATGAGAGGGGCTATGCTTGCAGTACTGCAAGTCTACAAGAGAGTAGGTGAAAATAAATGAATAAATAGGATTCTAAGAAATAGTTGAGACTGCATGGGCTATTTCTTTGCAAAAAAATCTATAACAAGAATTTAGAATGGTAGTGTTCTTTTGACATTATATGATGGGTTGTTTCTTGGCATTTGAAATTAATAGTATGTTTCTTTCATCAAAACTTTAAATTTCAGCTACCTAAATGGTTTCATATGATTATTTGAAATTCCTGGATTTCACTCTCCATGCATTTTGTTGGATTCTTAGATGTTTCGCCAAAAGGAAGGATTTTAGATTCCCCCAAATATGAATTCTGATAATGAAACAAGCCCTGTAGGTCAAGACTAAGCATAGAGCCTATGAACAGGAGGCGGATAAAGGATTTTTTTTTTTTTTTTTGCAATATGATCTCTCCATTTTCTACGGCTGCATTTTGAGTGGCTTGGATTTTCAGTACGTAGGCAGCGTGGCAGACATGACCTACAACACTGAAATGCTATGATAATCATCTTTAATCATAATAATATATTATGACACTAATACTAATACACATTTGCATTATATACTTTTATATCAGACTAGTGGAGCCCGCACGTGCACCAAACACACAGTTTTATTATGAAAATTTTAAAAAAAGTAAAATTCTTAAAAAATTCAGTGGAAGCTTCAATATATTTAAAAATCGAATTTCAACAGAAAATGAGTGATTGTAAATTGCAAGGCCCGTGCAATGTCCAAATACAATTAACACTACTTTTTTCCTATACATTTGAAAATAATAAAACAATGATATAGTGAGAAAAATGAGATCTCAAAAAACAATCGATATGAAATTTATATAACTTTTTGAGGATATAAATCACATATTTCTAGATATTTTATCATGAATGTATACAGAGAAAATTAAATTTACTTTATTTAACCTGTCAGGTCAACTTATCAGTTTCCTGGTAGACTTGACCTGCTAAAGTTAGAGTCCAGTCGAAAGCATAGTCAAATTGATAACCTGTAGTTTTATAAAAAAATAAAAATAAAAACTAGGAACCAGATTAGCTTATTGTTCTAGACAATTACCATGAACATTATATGTTCACTACAAAATCAGATTCTATTACGGAAGAAAAAATAATTATATCCTACCTAAGGGCATTAGAATAAAAAAAATTGAGATGATGATTTTAGTCTTAACTTACAAAGAAGAATAACATCTCACACCGACCATCAAGAATAATGAAGTGATTCGGCTTGTCCTCAAGCAACAGCGATCAACAATGGTGGAACTATGATATAAACTCCGACAGGTAAGATTTGCAGAGTATCTATTGATCAATATTAGTATTTAACACGTGCTTTGTTTTATTTTATAAGACGGACCACTATAAGGTAAAAAGAGGCAACTCCTCTCTAAGAGTCAGCTTCTTCTTTTGCTTGATACAAAGTGCTATATTTTATAGCCTGTAAGAAAAGGATAATACAAAGTAATCATAGAAGTTCAGTTAAATGGAAGCTCACAAATAGAGATATTCATAGGAAAAAAAATACAAAAAAAATAAAAAACTACAAATACAAATCTGCCAAAAGAATTGGACATTCCTTTTAAGAAATACAGAAGAATGTAACCCATGTATTTTACATCAACTCTTCTGCTCTGTTTTGTATAGAGGATGAGAGTGCTGATCAAAGTAAGAAAAATTCGAAACGAACAAAGACAAATTGAATTTTTTGCAACTCAGCATCAAATACTTATTTTAGTTGTTTACACTTAAAACGATCACTTCATTCACTGACTTTGAAGTTAGCAGTAACGCTAGCATAACAAACAGTTTTTATAAGATTCTCATTTTCCCTTTAAAGAAAGGCATGACGCTTCATTGAAATATATGAAAAGAAAGAGAACAACAACAACAAGAAGAAGCTTGCAATGATGAAAAAAATAAATGTGCTAGAAAATTATCAAAGTTTTTCAATTCAAACCTCATGAGTAAAAACAGTAATAAATAAATATATTCATGCCCTTGAAATGCCCTTTTATAAGAAAAAATTCACAAAAGTTGTATTTTAAGAAAGTAAAATTGTATAGAACAACAATAATTTTACGATAACAATCTATAAGACCTACAACTAAATTGCATTTATGGAATTATCTTTAGCAATCACTAATATCAGAAGAGAACCAATATTTAATAGTAGTTATCACATTATCCAACTTGTGATTATTCTTCCAACAAGGGTATAAATCAATATCAATACAACTATTATGTCAGATTGAAAACTCAATTATTATAACTAAAAAAAATACAAACACATGACGCAACAGGGAAAATAATATTTAATTTTTTTATCGTAACTTTCATCAAAAGAAAAAAAAAACAAGGCGGATATAAAATGAGTTTAAATTTGCACATTTCACTTTCTTATTTATGATATTTTATTAGTTGCTGCTTTTCTCTTAAGAAAAAACTAAACATAAAGCAATAATGCAAACAAAGTACTTGGAAAACAGATTCTGACAGATAATGGAAGGCTTTTCCATGCTTCATAGCTTGTCCATTAATTAGTTATTGTCTATTTTGCTTTTCTCAACCAAGAGACTTTCTATTTGAGTTTTCCATTTTCCTATCTCACATAACAAAACAGTATCAATTGTACATTTTAAATGATATGCACAAATTCATATTCCAAACATAGAGTGAGAACTAAATACAAAGTTCTATCATAAGGCACGCACAATTTGGAAGCCTGCAGTTAAGATTCAAGAAGTAAAATAGATATATAATTAAAATTATCAGAGCACGAAGGCTATCAATGGGCTTAACTTTGGCTCAAACAGGAATGAGAAAGAAAAAACCAACTCTTCATCATCATTTTCTTAACTCTGGTTGCACTCATTTTTCTTAGAATGAAGATTTTAATGCAACATTAAAAAAGATTGAAGAAGAAGACACAATCAAACGATAATAATTGCAGTAGACAGTGCTCATTTACATGTATGAAAACTACCTCCATTCTAAAAGAAGCTAAGAATCAACAAATAATCTGTTAAAATGCCATGTTCTTCCATACACAATTACTCACTGAGGAAAAACCTCATACCCACAAAATCCCCTGCATTGAGATTCTTGTAGTATCTGAATAAGAAGAATGTTAAAAGAAAGTTGAAAAAAGAAGAGGAAAAAAAAAACATTTGAGATATTAATTTGAGATAGATTCCAATCTTATCCACATTTTTCTTTTCTTTTCTCTTTATTTATTACGTTTAAAATATCCGCATCTACTCAATAGAAGAGATTAAAAAAATTATTAGAATCGTGTATGCCAAGTTTGGTCTAGATCCGGGTTCATTTGGATATAGTAGGGGGGTACTTAGCAATTTCCAAAGAATTTAGGGTGCTTTTTCGTAATTTTAGATTTTTGACATTATGGTACCGTTGGGTAGATAATTTTAATTCTGAAACTTTAGTTTGCTAGCTCATCTTGATCCGGATCCTCAAAAGCCCTCTAAATCCAAGCATAACTAAAAGTCTATTTTAGACAAATTGGGAAATTCCCATTGTGTCCCCATCTTTATCTATAAATATATAATAATACAAAGTGGGGCTCACATCATATCTATTATAATACTAAGTAGGGCCCACATCTTGCATTTGAATGGGCATGTGTGTAGTGTAAAAGTAATACACTTTCCTCTCTTTTATATAAGGGTATAAATATATATATACTATATATATATCTATTATAATACTTAGTGAGGCCCACATCATATCTATTATAATACTAAGTGGGGCTCACATCTTGCATTTGATTGGGCATGTGTGTAGTGAAAAAATAATACACTTTCATCTCTTTTATATAAGGGTATAGATATAGATATAGATATAGATTTAAATAAGGGTATAGATATAGATATAAATATAGATATATATATATAATAAGGGTGGGTCACACAACTTGGATATAGATATATAATAAGGGTGGGTCACACAACTTGACTACACCTTTCTCTCTTTTATAAGTATAGATATAGCTTTATATATAATGAGGGTGGGCCCCACAACTTGCGTTTTATTGGGCATGTGTGGAGTGATAAAAGTACATTTTAAAATATATAATAAGAGTGGGCCCCACAACTTGACTACATATTTCTCGCTTTTATAAGATAATAAGGGTGGGCCCCATAGCTTGATTACATTTTTCTCTCTTTTATAAGGGTATGTAGATTTATTATATAATAAGTGTGGGCTCCACAACTTGCATTTCATTGGCATGTGTGGAGTGAAAATAGTACAAGTAGATAGTAAATGAAGTGGGCCCCACAATGGTGTAGTAAAAAAAAGATACAAATATAAAATGAAGTGGGCCCCATAATGGTGTAGTAAAAAAAAAGATGCAATTTGTTCTCTTTTATAATAGTATAATAGATGTAATAGATAATAGATAATAGAAAGGGGAGCTCTATTGGCACCATGAATTTTTCTCTTCCCACCGCATTAAAAGATAATTTTTTTTTCTAAACTACCCCTCCTCCCTCTCCCTCCCTCCTCTTCCTTTCCACCCTCTCCCACCATCCACCCTCTTCCCTCATCAGTACGTCCTTCGTTCACAGCACGGCACGGTGCGGTAGCACGGGTCTCCGGTGATGGCAGCAGTCTCCTCCGGCAGCGGCGGCGGCGACATGCAAGGCGGCAGCAGATGTCCCTTCTCCGGTTCTTCCTCTTCTTCTTCTGGTTCTGCCCTGTTTCTCAATAAGGAAAATCCTTGCCCCTTATTCCGATCTTCTTCTTCTTCCACGACAACGGCACGGCGGTGACGGACCCCCGATCTCGATGAGGCAGCAGCGGTTGCAGCGGCGGCTATTTCGACGAACCTGGGTGCTGCGATCAAGCAGGTAGGTCCATGGCCCATTTCGAGATCGTCTGATCTTCTGCAAAACCCAGCGAGGAAACGAACTTCTGATCCTTGATCTTCTGCAAATCAAGAACCGAGATCAGATCTGCAACAATCCGACACTCTTCTTTTTGATTCGTCAAGTGCAAACCGACACTCTTCTTCTCCGATTCGTCTGGGAGGGGGACGGGGAGGGGGAGGGAGGGGGAGAAGAAGAGTAGGAGAGGGAAGGAGAGGGAATAAGAGGAAGGGAGAAGAGGGAAAGAAAATAGAATGGGAGGGAGGAATAAAGAGGGAGAGGGAGAAGAAGAGTAGGGGAGGGAAGGAGAGGGAAGAAGAGGAAGGGAGAAGAGGGAAAGAAAATAGAATGGGAGGGAGGAAGAAAGAGGGAGAGGGAGACCGGCCGGGGCTCCCTCCCCGCCGGAGACGGGGTGGGGGGGCAAGATAAGGGAAGAGGGTGGAGGGTGGGAGAGGGAGGAAGGGAAGAGGAGGGAGGAGGAGGGGTAGTTTAGGAAAATCCTTTTTTTTTTGTGGTGGGAAGAGAACTTTTTAAGGTGCCCATAGAACTCCCCTAATAGAAATGATCATATTTGATTGCTTCATGCGTCGGCCAAAGTCATGATATTGATGGTTGTGTTGTTTATCCGGAGAAATTCGAAAAAAATGTAGCATTAGGCATAGGTTGTAACGCCCCCAATTTCGAATACCGTGAAAACCGTCAAAGTACCGATATTGGAGTGCTACTTCCCGGGAAATCCGAGAACTTCCAAGATCGTAGGTCCGCATTGAGGTCCAATTTAAAACTTTTTCATCAATATAATAACAACAGTTAATTTGCGGAAGCATAAGGAATATAGCGGAAGCAATATCAGAGATAGCGGAAGCATCAATATATATATCAAATGTGAATGGGCTGAAGTCCAGCCTAAAAGTGTCAAGTGATAAAAACCAAGGTTTAATTATATTTTTCCAAACACTACCCAACTCACTACAAAATATCGCTCAAAAATCCAAACAAACAGATGTACTCTCATGCCCCATGTGCCGGCTCTCCAACCTCAGGCTCGACCTCATGGTCGACCTGTGCCCATCCGTAGTCACCAACTACGGGCGCCTCTACGAGTGCGTACGCATCGCCCTCGAACTCGGGGTCAAGACTTGAGCATCAATAGTGGATCAGATCTAAAGATCTGACAAGTCACAGTATGCAGATAATAGAGAATGTATGCATCAAAATGAGTAAAGACATGGTGAAGTCAAGAGAACAGCAATGGTACAGATCCTAGGCAGTTGAGCAAGATAAACAATATATAATCAGAATAAGCATAATAATAAACCTACACAAAATGGCACACTCACACAAGCTGGATACCGCGGGATATTATGCCGCGGCCCTCCCATATGGAACACAGTCGCGGCGGGAAAAATCTCACAGTGTTTGGGATTATCTAGCCCCGCAAATAACATCATCCATCAACACACATTGAAACCGGACCCGGTATCACACTGTTCGTCTCCAACAATGCTCATCATGATAGCCACATAACACTCTCAATAGCTCCTACCAGTGATGATCATTCCAACTGGCTGAGCTTAGATCAACTAAGTGAATGTCTATGCCGACTCAGGAAAAAATAAATGTCTGTGTCTGTCTAGGCTTTGCCTTGCGTGAACAAGGTCCTAACAAAGTCCCTAGAGGTCAAAGCCCCCAATACAACGTATGGATCATAGTACAAGTCAAAGTCCAATCATTGGATCCATACCAAGGCCCACCAAATACATGGCCTGGTCTAGAACAGTCCAAATAGGACACAAGTCCATTTCCAATGACATATGATCAAATTATACCCAGGATGAGTCACAAGTCCATACAATCTAACCTCTCCAGTCTAGGGTAATCCACATCCAAACTTCGGCCATAAAAGGGCTCACCTAGCCACAGACACAGGTCAATGTTCACCCAATCATATTACCGGGTCACCTCTAAGTAGCCATAGGTCCAGGTCATCCATTTTCTATTTTATTAACAGGTAAAAGCAATAATAAGGACAATAGAGTGACAATAATAATATGAGAGAGATGAATCTCCAAGTACAAGGATCAATGGGAGATATTATCAGTCCAACCTAAGTAAATGATCCACTTTCAGATTCAGGTCTATCTCAAGTAATTCGATCTTTAAGTGAAACCACAGATGCTAAGGAATACTGTGTTTGGTGCTCAGAAGTTATGTGCATCACTGGTAACGTATAAAGGTCGAATCATCTTAGATTACACAACCTAGACCTTAATTAGTGGACCTCACGAGTCAAGGTTGAGCCACATCATCGACTTGTGGTTGGCACTAGTGATGGAAGTCTATTTGGATGGTCAATGGGCCCCACATATGATCACAACAATAGAAATTAGAATCTGGAAGTGTCACTGTACATAGTGTGCTCAGCCGACCTCCTGGCCTGGGCGGTCAGCTCGGCACACTTGGGATCAAGAAAGCAAACACCCTGCAGGCAATGCTTGATTGCCCAGAAGTTCTTGTGAGTTCGGCTAACCCCCTAGCCTGGGTAGTTGGCCGTGCACACTAAGAGCTCTGGCTAAAGGGAATGTCCCAGGTTCTAGTCTCCTTTGTTGGAATCCCGCTTTTTCGGAATCCAGCTTGGAGTTCGGCTAAGCACTTGAGCTCAATTAAACACTCAGCTCGGTCACCCAGCTCAGCTCGGCAAAACACCTAGCTCAGTTCGGTCACCCAGCTAAGTTCAGTAAAGCATTGAGCTCGGTCAGGCATTGAGGTCGGTCAAGCGCTGAGCTCGGTAAAGCACGGAGCCCGGTTTGGCACTGAGCTCGGTAAAACACTGAGCTCGGCCAAGACATTGAGCTCGGCCTAAACGCAGATCTCGGCCTGAGGATTGTACTCTACAGAACACTGAGTTCGGTCAACACTGAGCTCTGCCATCGCTGAGCTCGGCAAGTGCGGAGCTCGGCCATCGCTGAGCTCGGCTAGTGCTGAGCTCGGCCAGCAAGGCACAGAGACGCTCTGCAACTCCAGAAATCCGGTTTCCTTCTTCTTCAAACAGAACTCAACCAATCTCATTCAAACTCCACAAAAACATCCAGAAATAAGAAGATCACTCCATTATACATCCCACCATCCAAACCACGGGCCATTGATCTTCCAAATGTGATCAACCCATCCATCAATGGCCGATCGTCCATGAAAACATGCTCAAAGGTAAATCTAGCAGTCCTAACATTATTGAAATAGAAATACAGAGAATCAAAGACAGTAAACATACATTTTATATTAAATAAGCATATTGTACTTGCCTTGATCAATTGCAAGAAGGAATGAAAGAGAAAACAGAGATCCAATCCGGTAAAAGACAGTCCTAGCTCTATGGTATCCCAAACACACGATCAGCCCCAAAATCTCTTATCCATAGAGATTTCTACTCCTACACCCATTCCCACAAGAGAACTTCTATAAGGAATGAGATCTAGAGAGAGAAAGAGAATTTTCAAATGGAATTGAACTAGAAGTAGGTATTCACCTGATTTGAAGGAAGGGGAAGGGATGACTGATATGGAGAGAAACAAATCCCAATATAAGTTGTAGTCACAGGTTAGCCGTGGCTTTCTTCTTCATAGAACTTGTACGGAGAGAACTTGAGAAAGAGAGAGATGCAAAGGAGATGGGAAATTGGAGGGAATTGAGAGATCGTTGGAGGGAAAATGGGGAAGGAAGAGAGAAAGAGGAAAATGAGAGAGATGAGCAGTAGTCTTCGTTTGGAAATAGGGGTTTGTTTATATAGGTTGGGTTTTAAAGCTATGGACTAAAGTACCTTTTTAGCTTAAATAGGATTAGGGTTAGGGTAGAGAGTATTTTGGTCTTTGAGTGGGTTCTAGAAGATTCTTTAGTGGACACCCCTCTATGGTAATTACTAATTTCTAGCTAGGGCCTCTAACAAATTAACTAACTCTAAAATTAACAAAAGACACCCTATTGACTCTACTAATTACACAACTAGACTAATCCTAGGAAAATACATAATTACCCTTAACTAAACCCTTATAATTAGTATAATTAAAATACTTAGGCTAATACATAGTATTCAAATTCAAATTGAGGGCCCACCAGGGGTGGGGCCTCACATAGGTGGCTCAAATGACTCAGGGCTTTGCTTGAATTAATTATTTCTCTATTTACAATACTTAGATTTGGTGTTTAAATGATTAAGTAGAGTTTGATTTCCCACGGTGATGATTTGGTATTCATTTTTCTCTCTTTCCCTTAAATTTATTTTGATATTTTTCATTAAAAAGGGAGATTATTTGATGATTACTTTTGAATCTTAACCATTGTTTTTTAAACTTTAACCCTACTTATGAGACTTTGACACAGAGAAGCCCTATATTGAAGGATTAGAAGTCCACGATTGGGCTTATCCAAGGGTGGTAGATTTGGGCCCACTTCCAAATTATACATGAAGATCTTCGCTCTGATTCTAAAACCCACATGAAAATCATAGGTTCATCCTGAAAACACACATTATAATTTTGAATTTGCACCCAAAATCCAAGTACCTATTTGAATAAAAAAAAACGAATATCTAGGTCCGGCACCAATTGTCTACGTATTGAAAATTCAAGCCACTCAAAATCCAACCATAGAGAATGGAGAGATCATGTTGCCAGGAATTTAAATTTTAATCTTGATGAATTGTAAAAATATTTTTATCTTCGATTTGATATCCATCATGTTCACACGATGCAATTGATTGTCCTAATTCAAGCCCATGTACAATATTTTATTAAATTATGAGATATAGCATAAGATTGTACATTTTTCTTTATATTTCAATACCCAGTTTCAACAATCCTATAAAGTTTTGCGATATCACAACAACTTTTTATTTTATTGCAAAAATGGAGTAGTACAATGAATGTCTAAGTAAATATCTCGATTTTGGTTATGAGACCCCAATCTGCTTGGGTAATCCCTGTAAGATGAGGTCAAGTGATCATATTACCCAAAAAAGGGAGTCTGCATGAGTAAAGGTGGATGCTTTGGTTAGTACCGTAAGACTTTGTCAAAGTCCCACATCGAAAATATCCTAGTCCTGATCTTGAGCTTATTAATCAAACCCGTCTTAACTCAATATTATGCGTTTTAGAGCCTTGCGGTATTAGTTTTCATAAGAACTCCAAAATTAAGTGTGATCGGATGGGAACAATACTAAGATGGGTGGCCGTCTGGGCGCGTGCACATGGGGGCCAAACCGGACAGTATCATTCTGAGTCAGATGGAATTGTGACACTTGTCACCAAGCGAAATTTGTATAGGAAAACCTCCTTTAACAATCCCTCCACTTTCATTGAAAAATAATAAAAATTAGTTTAATCTCAAGTTCCTTTTCTTTCTTACAATTACTGCAAAGTCCTAACCATTGCACCATCAAAGATATGATAGGAAACTCATCTCAAATAGGGGTGTGCATCGGTCGGTCGGTTCGGTTAATGGCATATTTTTAACCTAACCAAAATTTTTCGGTTAATTTCAACCATTTAACCAAACCAAAATTTTTTTAGAGGATTAACCATCGGTTCGGTTAACCTAAAATATCAGTTTGGATTTCGGTCGGTTCGGTTAACCTAAAATTATTAAGTTTATAAATGACTATAGTTATCTACTTAATAGAGTTTAGGGTTTATATTCATAAGGTTTTATATGGTTTATGGTTCGCAATTCAAAAAAAAATGTTTAAGGTTTTAAATTGTTGGGACCTTTAACCTTAGGATTTAGAGTTTAATGTCAATAGTTTATATTTTTTTGTCATATTATTAATTTTATTATCATATTTATTTTTGATAAATATAAATATGTAATATATTGAAGGTGCTACATTACATAGTAACTTGGTAAGTTACTAAGTTGGTACTTGGTAACATGAATTAATACTTATTAATTGATGTATGTTATATTTATTTTAGAATTTTTTTATAAGTATTAATAGATTTTCATACTATATACATGTACATAATTTATTATATATATTATATATTTATATAGTTTGCTATAATTTCTGTTCGGTTCGATTCGGTTAATTTGGTTAATTTTTTCTGTTAATCGAACCGTTAACCGAAAACCGAAATATTCAAACATCTTTAACCGAACCGCCCGATCAGTTAAGAATAACCGGTAAATTCGGTTAACGGTCGGTCGGTCCGGTTCGATTAATCGGGTTTTAACCAAACTATGCACACCCCTAATCTCAAATACCACCCAAAGGAAGCTGAGCTATCTTAGCTCAAGCTTTTAGGATCACAGCAGTTTATATATGCTAATTGTCCTACACCTTTTAGTATCTCTATTTCCATTTTCATATATATTTATGGCCCCCACCTATGACAAGTATTCTAATTGCTTCACACACAGTTATTCACATTGAACTGATGACAATAATCCTTATTTGAAACTAATCTAAATATTAATCACCATTGAACTTTTATACAATAAGTTTGCACGATGCATAGACATCAAGCTTTGTGGACCCAAAACTACGGACAAGGATCATTTAGTTGGTATGAAATAGCATGTAGTGTTTGATCTACATCGAAGCCGACCATGGGGGTTGGGTTTTCTTTATTATCCAGATGGGAAAGAATTTGGACTCATTTGAATGAATAAGACTAGAAATAGGACTGTTTTCTGATATAATTGGAAAGCTGACACAATCGCCAATAAGTGGTGGAACTATGAAATTTTTCTTTGGGAGAGGGGGCCTCTAAAGCTGAAGAAATTTGGGTTATTTATAAAAAATTCTTTGGTCCAAAAACCCAGGTTAAACTTTAGTCTTGCACAATTCCACTGGAGGAGAGGGGCTGTCAAATAGAAAATAAATAAATAAATAGGATTCTAAGAAATAGTTCACGCCGTATGAGGCCTATTTCTCTACCAAAAATTTATAACAAGAATTTAGAATGGTAGGATTTTTGGACATTATGTGATGGCTTATATCTTGAGATTTGAAATTAATACTACATTTCTTTCACCATAATTTTAAATCTCAGCTATCTTAATGGTCTCAGATGACCATTTGAAATTTCTAGAATTCCACTCCCTATGCATTTTGTTGGATTCTCAAATGCTCTACTAAGAGGAAACAAGCCCTATATGTAGGGTTGCAAACGGAACGGTTCCGGATTTGAACCATAGTGAATCGAACCCGAATCTGTTTCTAAATAACTGTTTCGGATCTGGTTTTGACTCGGAATCTGTTTTGTTAGTTTCAGACACGGTTCCGATTGGAAATCCCGAATCCGTTTCTAAAACCAGGTCCACTTAGAGGATTGGAATCTAGTTTCAAAATCAATTCTAGTTTCTCTTTATTCTTCACTTTTTTTAAAATAAGCATATCATTTCAGCCTATAACAATACTTAAAGTCTACTACCTTCTAATATTATATATAAAATTATCTAAAAAAATTAATGTTGAGGTACAATTTACAATATTAAAGGCTCATATGCCGGGTCTACGGGTCGGAACCTGTATGGATCAGGACCAGTTTATCAATCAGAACTTAAATTCGGTTCTGGACTCGGACCCGTTTTATAAAATCAGAACTTAAATTCGGTTCTGGACTCGGACCCGTTTATAAATCAGAACCTAAATTAAGTTCCAGACCCGATTTTTTACGGATCGAAACTTCCGAGTAATCGGAGAATCGGATACTCATTTGCAACCCTACCTATATATCAAGTCTAAACATAGAGCCATGAACAGTGGTGGATACTGGAATATTTTTTTTTAATTTTTTTTGTGCGGGGTAGGGGGGTCAAAAAATGCACAAAATATATAAAAGATTTTTTGGAGATTTTGGTGGGCCATGTGCGAAAAAACCATCAATTGCATCAAGTGAACATGGTGGATATAAACGAGAAATGTATTATTACAATTGATCAGGATAAAAATTTCTGGCAATATATGGTCTCTCCATTCTCTATGGCTTGCATTTTTAGTGGCTTGGATTTTCAGGATAAAAATTCCTGGCAATATCATCTCCCCGTAAAAATTCCACCATGTTCACGTGATGCAATTAAATTGATGGTCCTGATTATGGAATATTCCACGTGTGTGGTAGGTAGTTAGGAGTTAGGACCAAGACCCAAGTGCGCGGAATCTGCGGCTTAAAAAATGTCTGTTTCTTTTATCTTCTTGTTTGCTGACGGTCTCGTTCCTTCCGATCAGCGGAGTCGACCGGACCGACACTCATTGAAAATAATCCTGACCGTCCAATAGTCAGATTCCACCGAACGCCGCACGAGGAAAAAAAACACAAACCGCTTACAATCCATACCATACATAATATCGCTTGTCGGAGAAAGAAACGACACGCGAATCCCGCACATTTTCTCGCCGCTATTCAAAGATTTTTTCTGTCTGTCTGCGGGCTTTCCTCTCCCTTCCCATTCCACTCGTTCTCGCGAGAACTTGAACGATATTTTACTATTCTATCCTAGCCGTTGATAAGTAACTAGAGTGGGGGTGGGGGGGATGATGAACATTTTGTTGATGGGGCCCACTTTATTCAGACCGTTCATCTTTTGTAGGATTGCTTTGTTACATACGCTGTCGGTCGAATGTGGGACCCATAAGATTTGTGGATAATCTAAGATGACCCTAGCCACACAAATGGTGCATGAGTTTACAGGGTTCTATTATATGTAAGTATACAATTATATTCTGAAAACAGTAGATGAACCAAATTCGTTGAACTTTGGCGTGCATTGTCCTAAATATAATAGTTTTTATAGGAATACGCTCCACATGGGTGCAGAAAACATGATCATATAATTCACACATGGGGTGAGTTTGTTTTTTATTTTTTTATTTTTTTACCCTAGTTGAGGAGGCTGGATCAAGACAGAACTCATAAACATACATAGGTAGTCCACTTAAATAGAAAAGATGATCGAATAAATGAAAAGAGGTGATATATCCGAAGTTCGAACCCTGGTATCCGCTAAGAATTCCTTCTATCATTCGGAGTGATATGGGTGAGTTGAGTTAAATGCGCCTCTCACAAGTTGCACCCGGAATCTGCTCCTCTCAACACACATGATAGTAAATATTGGACATTTGGACATCTACAATATCACAATATGGTTTTACCAAAAGAAGATAATATATATATATATAACAATATAGGAGTTGCTTAGTTGTAATGCCACTTGGTAACCAAGTGATCGATGTTTGGTTTTCCATTGTGGTGTTTTTTTCCACTCGCGCGCGTGACTCTCATTTCCACATAAGTTGGCTCGCTTGGGTCTCGTCCCTCGGTTCTTGTGAATGCGGACTCCAAGAAACCCTCTCCGACTTACAGTCAAGTACTGAACAGTAGAGGGTAAAAAAGGCCAGCCAAGATGCAATGCATCTTATTTGTCATAGGGAGAAGATAGATTCAAATTTGAAGGCAGTTAACAGTACAATGATTTTGCTATCCGTGGAAAAAAGCTTCTATCTATTTTTATTTTATGTGTTACTTTCCCATTTCTTAGTTTCAAAAGCTACTTTTACTTTCCCACCTATTCTTTTTCATGTGCATTGACTTGGATTTTATTTTATCGCAGGACTGTTGATTCGAGAATGAGGAACTATTTATTTATTTATTTATTTGGAAGGAGTCATTTTGCTGTTCATGGGCTGCTGCAGTTTTTTTTTTTAAAATCCCTCACTTTCTACCTGATTTTGTAGTAGTTGAGTCCTACTTCCTTTTCTTTATTGTTCATTAATTTGAGTTTTTTGAATTTCTAGGGTGTCCTCATGTTCTGTTCTGGTCTTCTAGAAGATTTTCCATGGGATATCTTGGTTTAATTATCACTATATAGCAGATATAAAGTTGTATCCTAGTGGGTATATTTTTGGGATTTTTACAAAAAAATTAATTTTAAATTTTAATTCAACGGTTTTATTAAAAAAATCATAAAATGACAAGAGAGTTGTCCGTACATTTATTTATTTATTTAACAAAACTACCCTAGTTAACGATATCATCAACCCAGTTGACGATTTCTTCAACTTCCATTGCAAAAAACTATGTGTTGCTTCATCTTTCTTTATCTAGTGACGGAAAGCTTGTGAAAACTATTGCATTTTGTGTCCCAGTCGCCTTATTTACGTGGACTTGGTAATTTTTCTCAGGTGTGCAGATCCCATGCTTGATTTTCATTCATTTCTCGTCCCAATTTTGTGTACAAGGTGTTCGATGAAATGCCGAAATGAGATTTTCACTCGATTTAGTCGGTTACTTTGAGTGAGGTTTTTTTTTTTTTTTTAACAGTAACGCAAAAATGCATTAAGAAAAAACAAAAGCTTACACTAAAAAAGAAAGAAAAGGAAAAACCAAGCTTAGGTATCGGAGACATATACCCAAACATCAGAAACAACTACATAAAAGAAGTATCCAAGGCAAAATCCTAACAACCCCTTGTTTCGCCAAAGCATATGCCACAAAATTAGCTGATCGACTCACATAGAAAAATGTCACCGGAATGGAGGAAGAAAGATAATTTATCTCATTCAAAATAAACTGAAATCTCCATGGACCCTTTTTAGAATTAACCCATGAAATGGTATTCAGAGAGCCACTTTCCACAATTAAATCTTCTAAGAATCTTCTAGAATATGAGCGAAGAGCTTTTAAAATAGCTAGAATCTCGGCTTTGTTGGAACCCTTCTCCCCAACATGTTTGGAGAATATGAATAAGACATCCCCCTTGTAGTTACGAAAAACTCCTAGTTTACCTCTCGTTTCACTATCAACATTGAATTTTGAGGAACCAATGGTAGGGAGACTCCAAGAAACTACGACCTTTCCCTTAGATGTACCAGACATCATGCAAGCCTTCCAATCTCGGGCAATGTTGTCTAGCTTCAAATTTGAGAATTCTTCTTTACATAACAACCAATTAGACAAACGAAGAGTCGCCAAAGGAACAAAATCCTCAACTGCAGTTTGAGAACCTTAAAGATTCTATCATATCTTTCTTTCCAAATAGACCAAAGAATAATAAAAGTAATACATTTCCACATCAACAAGCCACGCCCACTAAGAGGACCCAACCGCCATGCCTCAACCGTGTCAACAAGAGAACTAAGAAGACACCAAGAAATTCCACATACGTTGAGAAAATGCTTCCAAATAAATACTGCAAAGTCACATTGAAGAAATAAATGGTTGATCGTTTCATCCCCTCTCCCACATAACGAGCATCTATTAGCAATATTCTCCAAAGTTAACCCCTTCCTGCGAAGAACATCAACAGTCGATTTAACCCCTTCCTGCGAAGAACATCAACAGTCGAAACCTTGCCAGCTACTGCTAGCCAGTATAAAACCTCAACTCTAGAAGGAGTCGAACCACACCACATAAATCTATCCCCTCCAACCTCACTCAAAGCCATTGACTAAATCGAGAGAAAATCTCATTTCGGCATTTCATTGAACATCTTATACTCCAAATTTACACCCTCAAATGTCATGAGAATACATTTTAGTAAGGGGTGAAAAATAAGTGGAAATCAAGCATGGGACCCGCACACCGAGGAAGATTGCCAAGATGACCTAAATAAGACAACCGGGACACAAAATGCAATAGTTTTCACAACCATAGAAAGAGAAGAAGCAACACATAGTTTTTTTGCAATGAAATCGTCAACTGAGTTGATGATATCGTCAATTGGTGTAGTTTTGTCAAAAAAAAAATTGTATGAACAACCCGCTTGTCATTTTATGATTTTTCTTCATAAAACCGTCGAATTAAGATTTATAAATAATTTTTTTATAAAAATCCCTATATATTTTTTTTTTAATTTTTCCCAGAGTTGAAGTATTAACGCATGCGAAGAAATGGTAAATGCCAAAGATCTTTGGATTGCAGTTTTGAAGTTTACAAAGGATCCTTTTTCTTTGCCTGCCCAGATAGACCCATGCAACAGTTCCGTAAGATACTTTTTCTTGGATTTGTCAGAGTATGTTAGCATCATAAGTAAGGTTTTGAAGAGTGTGTATTTTGTTTGGACATCTAAACAATTGTTCTTTTTGAGGAAATTCTCTTTACTTCTGAAATATATCCAAGTCTTCGTAGAAAAGGTCAAAAGTCTGAAATTACTGAGCTGTAATTTTGATCTTTTGAAATATGTTTCCACTGGTTCTTTTCACATCTTATGTACAGTTGAATTAACACAACACTATCAGGTGTTGCATCTTGGTTTAGACAGTCGGTCTAACAACCCATCTGGGGCCCATCATTCAGTCATCCTGGCCGTTCATCTGGTGGGGCTATCACGAAAATGCGTACTAAAAAGAACACATCACCATACATTTGTATTCTATTATATAATGGATGGCTAGAAACAAACTGTATCAATGGGTCCACATTCAGATGCCAAAAAGAAAGGTCAACCAATAAGATGATTGGCAATAAAGAAGATTTGCGTATCAATGCCTATCTTGGGTGGGTCCCACTAGATGAAACATCTAGGCAATTAAAAGCTCCCACCTTATTAAAAATGGCCATCACCTTTGTCTTTTAGACTGCTGATTCATTTCATTTCCAACAAAAGAGACTTCACAAAAGCTTTCATATGGTACCTGTAAGCTCTTTTGTCTCGCTCATACTTGTTGGTGTTTCTCTGCAAATACTGTTTCCTTGTAAGAACTGCAACCCAAATCTGGAAAATCTATCCTGTTTGGCATCTTCAGGAAGCAGACAAAAATAGAGGATTTACAGGTTCCTTTTACAATTGAAAGATACTCATTATAATGAAATTTTAGATATATGGTAAGTGGTTTCCATGGCACTTGAATTCCGTGAAAGAACATTTCTGCTATTAAGTAATGAAGACCCAAACAAACATGGTTGAGATATGTCTTCCAGTGGTTTCCATAGCACTTGAATTCAGTGAAAGAACATTTCTTCTATTATGTAATGAAGACCCAAACAAACATGATTGAGATGAGTCTTCCACCCCATTTCCAAAAACACGTTTGTCCTATCGATGAGAATATGAATTTCCATGCTGAAATTGATCAGAACTTTCACTAGAAAATGGGGTGTGATGCCTCATAGGCTCATACAGAGGTGAATTCAACAAAATTACCAAATTGAAACAAGTATGTGATGATAAAATCCTCTGATTCTTCTATAGTTGTGATAAAATTTGATGAAATATCTGAAACAATTCAAAAACATGCATATTATCTAGGGTCATGACCATCACTGTTAAAAAGAACAAAAGAGATGAGAATTTATATATTTGAAGAGCTAAACTAATAAATACAAGAAAGTTTTGTTTCCCTTGGTAGCAGAGCTTATTTATGTAAAGGGATCATACTATTCAATTTTCCATTAGTTTTCTTACAATTGGATGTCGGTAAGATCGAACCAGATTTGCTCAAACACCTTGACAATTACGTCGTGATACTCATTCGAATTTAAGGACAGATAGCATGCTAGAAGATCTTCCAAGTCCTTCGACGCCCGGATGTTGTTCTCCACAATCATCTCCACCATGGATTCTCTAAAATCTCTCTGTGGGTCGAATGACGACTTCACTATGGCAAAGCTCTCCGAGATGCTCTTCCGCTGACGCATTTTCGGGTTTGTTGATGGCGACATCGACGTAGATTTCCTGTTGTAGGCCTGAATCTTCTTGCTGGCCAGCCTTGGAGAATTCGCGCGCAATTTCAATCCTTGGACAGAAGAAGTAGATCTTCTACCAGGGATCTTCTCATCTTTGAGGTTCTTTGAGCTGCCCTCCTTCAAGACCTTGGCAGAGAGAGACCCATGTGCATTTCTTTCCTCCAATTCAACACAAGTACTGGTGATGGGCTCTGTTTTTTTCTTGGGTTTTGCTGGCTTTGTCAAGATGGGTGGGAGCTCAAGCTCTGAAACTGAATTGAACCTGTCGAATTTCTGAGGGAGAGTGCTCTTTTCGTCGACGTCGATGATTATATCTGTGGCAGAGGAGCTGACCCTGCATCTGCAAGAGCTAGACCAAGTCGCAATGTCATCGAATTGGTCGGAGAGTGGTGGGACTGCGTCGGATGCCGGAGCAGCAGTGTCGATGAAGAGTGGTGGGCTGTCGGGGGAGGTGGAGAAGCTGTCGGGCTTCCAGACTGATTCGAGGGAGGCGCGGCAGCTGCAACCAGAAGAGACAGAGGAGGTAACAAGCTTGGGATTGGATCTGGAGCTCTTTCTTTTACTTCTTTTCTTGGATTTCCTTGGTGGTTCAGGAGGGAAATGGGTGTCTGAGGCTTTTGGGTTGATGGGGGAGGTGTGGAATTTGTCTAAATTGGGGTGGTCCGAGGAAGAGTAGTAGTAGGATTGTCTGGGGAGGGAGAGATGAGGTTGGTGTTTGGAAGGTGGTGTTGGTGGAGGTTGGTGTTTCTTATTCATGGAGCGGGAGATGTGGTGGTGTCTGGTCTTTCCCATGTCCTTGAGCTTGTAGAACCAGGCATTGGGCATCATGTCAGATAGCTTAAATCTGTAGTTGCCCATGAAGACAAAGCTCTCTCTCCTGTTTGTGTGTGTGGGTTTGTATGCTCAACTCTCTTTATCTTTTGAGAATCTTTAGTCTCGAGGAGGGGCGCTGTGCGTATTTATGTATGATGGTATTGGTGGGGGTCTGCGTTTTTGCTTTGAGGACTGGATTTTGGAGAGAGAAGGAATGAAAAAAAAAAAAAACTGGATACTCGGAGGACTCGTGAAAATGTAAGCATCTGGAAACTGTACATTTCATGATCCTAAATTTCTTGAACATGTGGGGCCCACTCCACTGATCAGGAGCGCTGAAGATGATGTCCCTGGTATGGATGCAGGTTTAGTTAAGAGAATCTCCTTAATTGTAAGTTAGAATCTCTAATATCAAGATATTTGTTGGGCCTATAATCCTCTCCATCCTTTTCATCAATGCTGAGCCACCTCCCTACTACATGAACATGAGTGATGGAGGTATCAATTCTTACCTGTAGTACTGGTGGCGAGGGAATTGGGTGAGTATGCATGTAAGTATTTACTGAATAAAAAAAGGTAGCCTTATAGAATCCTCATGTTACCTAGATAATCTCATGATATCATCACAATATTGAACTCGGACTTTCAAACACCGGCCGGTAAGTAAACGTTTGAGATGATTTAGGCATGTCCAACGTAGGCGAGCACGACGCCACTAAAGACAAGTTTGGCTATCTAGGTTGATGGCTCGCGAAGAAAAAGTAACGAGTCAAAGAGGATGTGGATGTAGATAATAAAAACAAATCTAAAGAAGTATAACTTATTCAATAATTTGTCTTGAAGATAAATTGGAATTGAGAATCACAACTTATGTAACCCACCACAATATAGTTAGGACAAAGCTTTAATGATGTTGACTTTCAAATGGTATTTCCTAAATTTGAAAATATTTAACTAAGAATTCATAAAGTTCTCTAGCTCATGAATGATGCAAGCCTGTGGGGCCCACCTTTGCTCAATATCTATCCGTGCCCTTGGCATACTGCCCTAAATTTGACACTTGCCCGAATTGTTTGTGCAGAAATTGACATTGAGTCCCTGAAAGCAGCATCTGCCATCAAACGTTTGCACCCCTGCACATCTCGTGATCCCATGCTTTCAGGTGGGTCCTTTCAAGCTGGAGCTATCCCATTCCCAAGCTAAGAAAGCTCCACAGTTAAGAGTTACTAAAGTGAGTTTTGTTTACTTAAGCAGAATCTCTCTAGCAATCCCAAGAAGTCCCAGAAATGTTAGAAAGTCACCAAATATTATTTTGCTTAAAAGAATTCTCAAGGATGGAATTTGTAAGGGTGTTGTGGGCCCACATATATGGGCTTTTTTGTCTTTGTAAAGCAGGCTTCAGGGCCCTATGATACCTCAAAGAAAAGATTTTGGTATGGTGTTTCCACTGCAAAAGATTTCTAGATTAGAAGATCACAGCCATGTAATATCATGAGCTCTTTCTTTGGAAAAATGTTGTGGTTTCTTCTTAATCAACAGCTCTTGGAGGACGATCAAAGGGCTTAGATTTTTTGTAGCATTGCAATCTCAAATGAGAATTTACCAAGGTTGTACCATGGTCAATGGCTGGGCTCATGATCTGAAGGCTATTTATATTCAATAATCTGGATCCTAGTCCAAGGACACAAACCTAGACTTGGACCCTATCTATTTATAAAAAAAAAAAAAGAAAGTTTGGTCCACACTTAAAACATACATAATTTATCACTGGGTCCAGATCTGCTAAGGCTTGTAAATTCATGAGTCACTTCAGCAGGTTCCATGAATTAAATCTTAAATGCCACTCTTGTATGGACCCTCTCCAAATTACTTTCCAATGAGAGTGGAGGCCATTATTACATCCATCACTTTTCGTTCATGTGTTTTATAGATTTGATTGTTAGCCCAACTTCTATTTACCGGGAAATTTGAGGACGCAAAGAATAGAATAGAAGGACATTTATTTTAAGTAGTTCAGATTATTTTATACGTGGAAACCACTAAATAACTTCACAATTTTCTTATGAGCCCGAGCCACAGAGGATCTGGACTCATTATCACCACATCTTTGAAGCTTTTCTCATTTGATTTTAAAAACTTTTAACTCAAAACAACCCAAAATTATGGTTTTAACTCCAGAATTTGCTGGTTTTTCTTCACCATTTCATTAGGAAATGTTTGTGCTGCACTGAACAAAAACAGCTCCCATGCCTTACAGGAAATCTAAGGAAAAAAGGAAATAATTCAACCTTTCTTCTTTATGCACAAAAAATATTATCTGCTCTGAGTCTGAACATGTGATTTGAGGACCACCATATGGTGATGTAGAGCTGGGGTTTGTCCCAGTTTATCTTTCTTTGGGAAGCAAAATAATTTCAAATCTCAATGAGTTTCAGACCATTTCACTCAATGGAATAGAAAGAGGGTTAAAGTTGATTAGAGGGTTAAGGTGGGAAGTTTCACCTACAGCCTCGTGCTCTAGATTGTTAAAAATATCTAAGCATTACCAAAATGTCATAAGGCACCAAAATATCTAGGCAGAGAGTGGTTATGCATGGATAGCAAAATTTGAGAGAAAAAAAAAAAAGATTCTCTTTCTTCTTCGTCGCATCATCTATATGTCCAGAGGGAGGACTGATGTACCAGGGGACTGAATATGAAGTGAGAAAAGAACAAAGAAGATAAAATAACCAATAAAAGTTGCTAGCAAGTTATGGTTTTAGCTTGGGTTTTTTTTTTGTAACTGCCCCCTACCTCTCACTGCAAACTCTGCAATCACTATAATCCACGTCTTTTAGACTATAAGATATTGAATCCATAATGGAAATGACAGTTGAATGTTTCGATTTAGGCTGTTTTCTTGCGTAATTTCAATTTGTGTGCTATTGATGGGGTATGAATTTCAATCCAAAATGTCAGGATGGTGGGATCATTGTTGATGCCCTCAGTCGATGAACAGCTTGAACCCCATGGCCTTGTTGAATACTACTGCTGTGTAGTACAGTCCTCATTATGGAATCTTCTTTAGTTAAAGTCCATGCATCTATTAAATCAAAGGTCTCTCAAAATTGCTGTTTAGGATGTCACAGAAAATGGTTTTGGCTTAAACACAATCCAACTCTGCTAAGATGGATTGTAAGATGGTTGATACAATTTAATGCATTGAATTTGTACTTACAAGGCACATACAACCAAGTGCAGGCAGATTCGTTCGCAAAAAGTCTACATGGACTAACTCATGGAGTTAGTCCATGGACAGACTCCATGGTTTTGGGGGGAAAATCACCTGCTGTCAGGTGATTTTCCCCCCCAAAACCATAGAGTTAGTCCATGGATCGGTCCATGGGTTAGTCCATGTAGTAGGGCTCATTCGTTCGGGCTTCATGCGTCTGGATAACCTGATTACCTGTAAGTTACAGGTTTTTGGTTCTCCACCAAAATCAATTACAAGTAAATATATTACTTGTGGGTGACCGGGTTGCAATGATCCAATGGGAGCCCTAAGACCCCTGAAAATGGCCCCACATTTACCTGCATCTGAAATTGTTCTCTCTTGGAACCTAAATACTGTCAGTTGAGGCAGGCCTGCGTTTCAGGTCAGTCTAAACCTGGCTTACATTGAACAGAATTTTACCATGTTTATAGGCCTGTTGGTGTTAGCTAGGTCTCATTTTAACTTCTAAGTATCTAACACCAACTCAAACATTCAAACACACAAATTAATTGAAAAGTCTAATTTGTTTCCAACAGATAAATAGATAAGCATTAGCCTAGCTCGGCCCAAACCATGAACACCCTACATGTAAGCAAGTAGCAACCCCTTGTAGATAGGGACGCCAAACCAACAAAATAGAGGCCTTGGTGGTGTATATTTCATTGTTTGAAGTTTGATTTGCATCATTGTAAGGCATCATGGCCACTCTATCAACTTGCAACCATGATATTAAAACTAGCTTTGAAAAAATGCATTGGTCAATTCTTGGACTGATATCTCCGTTGTTCCGGTCAAAAGAACAAAAACCTAAAAAAAATGTTCAGAAGATAAAGGAGGTAGTATATTTTTATTTATAACTGCTTTTAGGTTCCTTTGGATGTAAGTTAAAGAATGAAGTGGAGAATAAAGGGGAGAAAATGGAATCTAATAAATTTTAAGTGATGGACTGAACGTGGAGAAAATCAGTATCTGGTCATAGTAAAAATCAGTGCTTCTGTCGAGCTTTAGAACCATGCTTGCAAGTTGAAAGAGGGTTATGGGATAAGATTTTGGAAAGGAACAGGATAATGATTCTTATTTAATCCTAAGATTAGTAATTCCTTTCTACTTGTAAACGAAGTTTAAGAACGGAAATTTTGTGTCTGAGTATATGAATTATATTTTACTAAAAAAAAGAGGACGTGTATGCTTTAAGATAAGGCAGCAATCAGCCATGCTAGGTTGAGCACTATAGATAACATGTACCTGAATCAGACCTATTTATGAATCGGGTTAAAAATGTCAACCAGAACCTTGGTTGAGTTGACCAGTCATAGTGTAATTTGTTGGGTCGGGTCAAGTTGAATCGCTTTCACCATGTCCATATCAAAGAGTACTAGTAACTAAATCATATGCCAAAGCAAACGAAGGATCATTTTGGACAGTTTCTAATGATAAACAAACAGCAGAAAGTCATATAGCAGCCTTTAGATACTCTTCATGTGTCATGGCTCTTCCATCAACTTGAAGGCAGCTGAAACCAACATGAGCTTGTTTACTAAACTTGGTGATGGCAGCAGAAGAATAGTCAGAATGTGGACCATCCATATTGTAATAAGACGCCTCACCAGACATGATCCTGTTATTGGGAATGTCGATTGCAAATAGTTAAATTTAATACTGTGTATTTTTCAATGGAGGATGTGTTATTGTCAGATGCTTTCTTTCCCTCTTTTTCCTTCTTCCCGTGTTAATGGCTTTACCAAAATCAATAACTAGGATATAACAAAGTCTTAATAATGCTAGATTCATATCTCTGACAGTGTTTACACATGCATAAGGAAACCATTTGAGCAGAAATATATTTGACAAGTTGACCAACAGTCTAAATTTTATTTTTCTAATGTACCAATTAATTTGTGTGGTATTTATGCAGTGATCAGACCAATTAATTTGTGTGGTATTTATGCAGTGATCAGTGATGACAAGTTACAACAGGGAAAACTTAAAACTAAATAATCTCAAAACTTCTAACACTAGCACTGACCAGAACTGCGCTTTTTTCATTTAAACCAAATCGATCATTTTGCCAGACAGTTCCATGATCTCATGGTGGGGCCCACTTCCCAGCCTTGAACTCCTTATAAAATGGAGAGCAGTTCGAGACAACGTAGAACACTGAAAACATGTAAATACATAAGAAAAGGTACATGCCTCGCAAGTCTCAAGTAGAACTGTAAGACTGGTGTCATTAAGTAGCTTTGCAGAAAAACATACCTGGAATTCCGGGGATAACAAAGTTCGGCTGCTGCAGGATATTGTGGAGGGTTTTCTTTTCGTTCACCTTGATCCATTTACCCGACCCTTTTCCTGAAGAATTGGTCAAGGAAAAGAATTATTCAGCCATATTTCTGCTCTCTTATGTGACAGTATGATCAAATGTGAAAATTTGTAGAGGAAAATTAAAAGGGATGAAGATTAAAATAGGAGTTGCAATCAAATACATTACAAAAGTTTATTCCAGTCCATACTTGGCTTTCCAGCAGAGGACCTGCATAGTTCACCAACTCGTTGGGTAGGTTTATTCAATTTATTTTTCAATTTGGCCCCTTCGTAGTTCATAATCACTAACTTAAAATGAATGCACTTGATTTTCTCGTTCAATAGAGTTGGATCACTTTGGACTTGTAGTTAGAAATTCAACTAATTCATAGAAACGATATTGGCACGCCATCTTCTAACATTATTAAAATCTATATGTCCTCAATGAAGCTTATATATCAACTGATGAATGTAATCATATGACCTCTTCATCATCATAAAGCCTTGTCCCAACTATGTCGGGGTTGGCTACATGAATTATGTTTATCCATTCCGATCTATCCTGAGCCAAATCCTCGGATTGGTTGTACTTCTTCAGATTTATTCTTACTACTTCAATCCACGTCCTCTTTGGCCAACCTTCTCCTTAGTAGGCCATCAACCTGTATAGAAAAACTTTTCCTCACCGGCGTCGTCGATGGCCAGCATTAGACATGCCCAAACCATCTCAAATAGGTTTTTCTTATTTTATCAACTATTGATGTTACCCCTAAATGCTCCCGAAAGTGCACATTTTTATTCTATCCTTCCTAGTTTTACTTTTACCACACTTCCACCTCTAGATTCTCATCAATTTCTCCAATTTTGTTAGTATGCGTCAATCACAAAGCACTCCAAAAGAAAGTCTCCATTTCAACCATCATGCTTTTATCTATGTTTGACATCTTCCCAAACCTCTCCATCCTTAATAATAATTGAGCCAAGGTATCGAAATGAATATCTTTGTAGTATCACTTGAGCTTCAATTCTCACAATAGTTTCATCTCTTTGTATATGCCCCACTGAGACTGCAATCCATATATTCTGTATTTGAACGAGTTCTTTTAAAGCCCTTGGATTCTATAGTCTCTCGCCATCTCTCAAGTTTTGTGTTCACACCATCTCTCGATTCATCCACCAACACTATATCATCTACGAACATCATACACGAAGGTACCTCCTCTTGAATATAAAAAACTAATTCATTCATAATCAGTGTAAAGAGATAAGAACTTAGGACAAACCCTTAATGCAAGCATATGGTCATTGGAAACTCACCCATCCCTCCACAGGTAGTTCTCACACTTGTTACCCCTCCTTCATATGATTTCAATTGAACCTCTTGAAACACTCTTTTTATTCAAAACCCAATATTCAATATAACCACTGGACTCATAACAGACTCCAGACCTGATTCAAAACGGATATCCATTAAAAAATTGCATGTTTTGAGAGAGTTCTGAACCATTAACCTAACGTCTAGGACTCCAAGCACATACCGTTGCTACATGTACTTAACTTCTCTATCATGATGATACATAATAATATTAATATATGTTTTATATGGTATATATGATTTTTATACATATCACTTGGGTAAACAGGTATGTGGATCTCAATCCAACTGAACCCAGACCTGATTACCAATAGAGTCCTAAATAAGGGCCCATACCCAGATTTTTTTTAGTCAGGTAATTGGGTAATCAGAGGCCAGTGACATCCCTAGGAATCAAATTTTCTCACTTTTTTCTAGCAAGGAAGCCTTATGCAGCTTCTTTGCATTCCAAAAATTGAAAATGTTGAAAACAAACTTTGTAAACAAGGAAAAAGTACATTACATGAGAAGATAAAAGAGAAACTTAAACTAGGTCAGAACCTGATGTCAAAGAATGGTTCAAATAAAGGTCTGATTCCTTCTCATCATCATCGCCAATGCTTTTGACAAGAGAACCAGCAGTGCCCTCTAGAAGATACCTGAGAACCTCCCGCTTTGATAGCATAATTCCAGAACCAGACTGATGAATCAGAGGATTGACAACGATGAGTCACTGATGTAGAAATATTTCAATTTTGAGATGAACTTAAATGCCCAACACACAAAGTCAACAAAGTCTACTTGAAAACCGATCCATTAGTAACTCAGTGGATGACCATTTTCTATTACAAAATCATCAATTAAGGTGTCAGAAGACAAAAAAATCTCCATCGGCAAAGATAAAAAAATTAAAATAAATATAACAAAAAAAACCCAAAGTTGTAATTTGAGGTTTCCTAAAGGACTAAAGGAATATTCAGTTGTACAAAATGTATGGCAAACACTGCATTTTTTAACAGAAAGAAGTAAAGCATCATTATCTCATGGAAAGGACTCAACTATGTTATTTCAACTTGCCCACCAGCTCAGCAGAGTAAAATATAATATTAGCATGTCAAGAACCTCCAAACCCATTGTGAAATGAATCTGAGTAGAGACTAGTTTTGAATTAATTCTCATTCATTAAACTAATTGATAAAATATTTAAAAGAAGTTACTTTTCATTTAATTTTTAGGAAATAGTTAGCTTGTTTGCTTTGATGATTTCCCAGCTCTAAGCACCATATTAGCTATGATGCTTAGAACTAAATACGGATATGGATACGGACACCGATATAGGGATCAGGGATACGACTCATCACTTTTAAAAATCTAAGACACGGACACGGACACGGATATGGGTCTCCTAATTTTTTCTTTAGATCACTTTTGAATCAATGAAGCTATCATTGTTTTCATCCCTTTCTACCATTTTTTTTATGGTGAGAAGTAAAAATATTAAAAGAATTATATAAAATAATGGACTTTATAAATATAATATATTAAACTTGTTCCCTAGAAGTATCAGTGCAATATCAGGTACCAATACAAATGTCATGTCAGTCTGATATGGATACGTTGGGCTTGTACAAGTATCCGGGTATCATAGCATATTAGTCCACTACAAGTCGGTCACCTGGAAAATGGGATGTTGATCAAGTTTGCGAACTACAGTAACCTAAGGACTGTTAACACAAGCCCCTGTATTAGGCCTAGGCCCAATTGTATTTTAAATGGGTCTTGGCCCATAATACCATAAGTACCCACGTGGGGTTGATATAGTCAAATGATGTGTTGTAAGAATATTTACTTTCCCCTTTTAGATAGATATTTCAACTGTACAGATTGTAATTATCTTCATTACAGCCTTGATTAAGGCATTTAGTGAATATAAAATGGAGGAAGGATGGACCATCAAGCATCCAGCTTTTCCACAAAAAACTACTTTCTTCATTTCTTTGCTTAATGAACATTATGGTATCAGAGCCGACTCTCAACTAGTTCGAGTGTGGGTCCATGCCGTGGTCTGGTGCAAGTGGGCGGGCCAAGAGGGCTGGCTCTCAACTAGTTCGAGTGCGGGCCAAGAAACACTCCAGCCAAGGTCGCCCATTTCTTCTAAGTATTCTGGAAATTTATTCAGAATTTTTGGAGCACTTCGAGGTCAGTTTCAAAGTTTTATTCTCTGTCGTCAGTTTCTTAGAGACTGTTTTGATTGTTGCAATGGATCTTCGTGTTTAACGGTCTGATTTGAGTCATATTTTGTACCAAGGTGCCTAAATATAATAGTCTGCTATCCTTAGAGTTGGATCTAGATTCGAGTACCACATCAGTGACTAATCAGCATTCTTATGGCTATTATACTGTTCGCCCAGCCTGATTTTTGGGATCTTTTGCGTTCTATTTCAAAAAAGAAAATCTCTGCACAGGATTTCCTTTACCATCTATCTGTTGGTTTTGGCTTGAAATTTGTTCAGTGTGCATCGCGGATTTTTTACACAACAAGTGCTGTGTTTTGGTTTGACTGGTTCTATTCAGAACTCTATGAAATTGATAATGGATAAGAGTGAGATTTCTCTTATTAGATTTAATGGGCAGAATTACACATCGTGGGCATTCCAGTTACAGATTCACCTTAAAGGTAAAGAATTGTGGGGTCATGTTGATGGGTCTGATACTAAACCCAAAGATGACCAAAAAGCTGTGGCAAAATGGGAGACAAAAGATGCTCAGATCATGAGTTGGATTCTAGGATCTGTCGACCCTCAATTTATTCTGAATCTTCGCCCTCATAAGACAGCAAATGACTTGTGGAATTACTTGAAAAAAATTTATCAACAGGGAAACTCTGAACGCAGATTCCAATTAGAACATGAACTCTCACAATATGCTCAAGGGAGTCTGTCCATCCAGGATTATTATTCTCAGTTTGTTCGTCTGCGGACTGACTATACTGAGATTATTTATTCCAGCTAATCTGGAGACTCCTTAACTGTGGTACAAGATATCCATGCGATTAGTCAGAGGGATCAATTCTTAATGAAATTACAGCCATGTTCTTCCCGAATGTCGGAGGCGTCCTCAACCTCAGAAGGCCAACCTTGCAACCATGGATGAGTCCTCTTCTGCATTAAGTTGTGTTGCCAACATACCTACACCTGCACCACTTGCTTCATCCTCTACTTCTATGACTCCGGAAATGGTACAACAGATGATAGTAAATGCATTTTCTGCTCTTGGTCTTTCAGGTAAGACCAAACACTCAACCTCCACCTGGTATCTTGACTCGGGAGCTTCCAATCATATGACATATTCTTCCTCAAATTTATCTCACCTAAAACATTATGATGGAAACCTCTGAATCAATAAAGCTGATGGGGGTAGTATTCCAATAACTGCTATTGGTAATATCCCCCATTCCTTACCTCTGCATCATGTGTTTCTATCTCCACAATTATCTACAAATCTATTGTCTGTTGGCAAACTTGTTGATAATGACTGCTCCATTTCATTTTCTCGTTTTGGTTGTGTTGTGCAGGATCAAGCGTCGGGGAAGGTACTATCGAAGGGGCCTAAGTGTGGCCGTCTCTTTTCACTACAACTGTCTACACAGGATAGGAATAAATCTGCATCCGCTTTACTTTGTGCTTCTAGTTCAAACTAGTTGTGGCACAAAAGATTAGGCCATCCCAATTCTAAAACATTGATGTTCTTGTTAAATTCTCCTTTGTTTAAATGACAATAAAACCTCTTTCAAAGACCTTTCTTTTGATTGCAATAGTTGTAAAATGGGCAAGAGTAAAACTCTCCCTTTTCCCATGCCTGATTCTTTGGCATTGACAAGTTTTGAGCTTGTTCATAGTGATGTCTGGGGTCCCCATAGTATCACATTCACATTTTAAATCTTTTGTTACATTTATTGATGATTACAGTCGTTTTACCAGTGGATTTATTTTTTACATTCTAAGTCAAAAGTGTTTGCCACTTTTCAAGTTTTCCTAGGTTATGTTGAAAACCAATTCTTCACCTCAATTAAAACTCTTCGTTCTGATTCAGGTGCAGAATATGTCTCCAAGGAATTTCAACAATTTTTACAACAGAGGAGGATCATATCCCAAAGAACATGTCCTTACATTCCACAACAAAATGGAGTGTCAGAAAGAAAAAATAGACACCTTATGGACATCGTTCGTTCCCTTCTTTTGGAATCCTTTGTCCCTACTCAATTTTGGCCAGAAGCTCTCTCAACTGCAGTTCATTTATTGAACCGGTTACCTTCTCCTCGTACTGAGTATCAAACACCTTACTGCCGTATGTTTCAAAAGCCTCCCACATATTCTCATCTTCGTACCTTTGGGTGTGTGCGCTTTGTTCTTCTTCCTCCAATGGAAAGAACAAAACTATCCTCCCAATCATCACGATGTGTTTTTTTAGGATATGCAAATGGCCAAAAAGGATTTCTTTGTTATGATCATGGATGAAAAAAGCGGCCGCCACGCTATATATCGGCCATGGCGGGCGATACCGCCACGCTACGGCCGAAATATCGGCCGTCGCATCCGTGGCGGCCCGTAGCGGCCGCCACGGTACGTGGCAGCCGATACCGTGGCCGGGGGGGGGGGTATAAAAACCCTTTTTTTTACGAGAATGGGTTAGAAAACCCCTCTTCTTCCTCTCTTGCTGCTGTGTTTCCTTTGTTCTTCCTCCTAAGTGGTCCCAAGTGTCTCCTAAGTGGATTTTCTCAAGATTTCTTGCCACCAAATCACCAACATTCAACTATTCAAAGGATTTTAAAGATTCTAAACAAGAATCTTCATCTAGGTATGTGACTTTTTTTCAACTTTTGAGATTATTACTCTCTAACTACTATAAATCACAATATAATGGCATCATTGTCTTGTTTTATTGTAGATCCATGCATCCTTTTGATCTTGCATGCATATCTTTTGTTTTTTTTTTAAATATTGTTATTTTTATTTTCGAATTTAAGTTATTTAAAAAAAAAACCATTATCACTTATGGAAAACTCATGAAACAACTTGAAAATAGCTTCATATTGTTAGATCTATGTTTCCCATAGATCATTCCAACAAATAATGCTTGTTTTTCAATTTTTTTCTTTTTTTTATTTTCGGATTTTTTTATTTTTGTAAAAAAAATTATTTTTAGTAATTGAATGCCAATCAAATGTCTTGAAAAGGGCTCCTAGATTATAGATCTATGTTTCCCATAGATCATTCCAACATATAATGCTTGTTTTTCAATTTTTTTCCTTTTTTTATTTTCGGATTTCTTTTATTTTTGTAAAAAAAAAATATTTTTAGTAATTGAATGCCAATCAAATGTCTTGAAAAGGGCTTCTAAATTATAGATCTATGTTTCCCATAGATCATTCCAACATATAATGCCTATTTTTCAATTTTTTCCTTTTTTTATTTTTGTAAAAAAAAATATTTTTAGTAATTGAATGCCAATTAAATGTCAAGAGAATGATTCTTAAGTGTTAGATATATGTTTCCTCTAACATGTTTTTTTGTTTTTTTAATTTCTAACATACTACTTGTTCATTATTTTCGGATTTTTTTATTTTTATAAAACAAAATTTTGTTTTAGTAATGGAATGCCAATTAAATGTCAAGAGAATGATTCTTAAGTGTTAGATATATGTTTCCTCTAACATGTTTTGTTGTTTTTTTAATTTTTAACATACTACTTGTTCATATTTATAGGTATTCAGTCTTTTATTGTGCATTTGTGTTTGCCAATTAATTTTTGAAAATGCCTCGTGATATTGATCTCGCATGGAGCTTTGGTGAGGCAGTTGAGAACAACAGGTTGAAAATCAAATGCAAGTTTTGTGGGAAAGTGACCAATGGGGTCATTACAAGATTCAAGCACCATTTGGGCCACATTTCTGGCAATGTTGCTGGCTGTACCGAAGCACCAAGGGAAGTCAGGGAACAAATGAAAGCTTTGGTTGGCCAAAGCAAATCTAGAAAAGTAGAGATAAAAGAAAAGAGGCAGCAAGATGTTGATGTTGCCCGTTATGATGTATTTGGGGATGAAGGTTTTGATGATGAAGATGCACAGATGGAGGCTGCACGCCGAGAGTCCATCATGAGTCACCAAGAAGAATACGAACGTCGTGCATTTGCCGGAAGCAGCAAATGTTATGATGCAGGGGGCTCATCTGCTGTGCCAAGCAGGGGCAATGCGTAGGGCATTTAGCACCCGGGAACGGGATGTTGATGTAGAAATTATTTCTACTAGAAGAGCAGCTCCTCCCTCTGTTGATCCTCTAGCACATAGAAAAAAGAGAGCTAAACAACCAAATATATCAAGTGTTATGAAAGGGGCAATGCAGGCTGCAAGAGATAGGTTAGCCAAAGCTACAGCAAAATGGTTAATTCACAAGAACATACCACCTACAGCAATAGATTCCCCTTATTTCCAAACAATTCTTGATGTTGCCGCCGAAGCTGGGCGGGGAATACAGTCGCCCTCTGTTTATGATGTGGGCACTAAATATCTCGAAGAGGAATATAAAGAAATAAAGGCATGGGTGGAGACCTTTAGGCCCATGTGGCAACAGAATGGAGTCACCATTATGTGTGATGGGTGGACCAGCGGCACACAAACACAATTAATAAACTTTTTGGTACATTCGGTCGCTGGGTGTGTCTTTGTGAAGTCCGTGGATGCATCTGAGCATAGATGGACAGCTAAATATAGATACACTCTTATGAACAAGGTTGTAGAGACTGTGGGAGAGGAGCATGTTGTACAGATTGTTACAGATAATGGCGCCAATTTCAAGGCAGCCGGTAGGATGTTGGAGAAAAAGAGGCATCATCTGTTTTGGACTCCATGTGCAGCACACTGTATAGATCTCATTATGGAAGAGATTGGAAGGAAGAAGAAAATTGCTGAAGTTATCAAGGCATATAGAAGCATTACCAGATTTATTTATGATCATTCATGGCTTTTGAGCTTGATGAAAAGATTCACAAATAACCATGCCTTGATTCGTCCGGGATCAACTAGGTTTGCTACCCATTTCATTGCGATGGAGAGCCTTGTAAGGTTTAGAACAGAGCTGATTCAGATGTTTGCATCAGAAGAATGACTTTGTTCGAAATGGGGCAATGCAACAAGTGGTCCGGAATTTGAGATCCCTAACTTGATGAGGGACAATAAGTTTTGGAAGAAAGTGTCTATTTTATTAAAGGTTTATAAGCCTTTAGTTAGAGTGTTGCAACTTGTAGATGGTAATGACAAGCCAACAATGGGATATATATATGAAGCAATGGATCGGGCTAAGCAAGCTATCATGGAAAATGTTAGATATCATGAAGAATATATACAGATTATTGATAGACGGTGGGCTGACCAGCTGCACCATCCATTGCATGCTGCAAGTACTCAATAGTTATATCACTATTTGATGCTTTTAAAGCAAGCTATCATTCTTTGATTGATGTTTAATCATTTTGCATTTCAATGTAGGTTATTTCCTTAATCCTGAATTCTACTATCCCAATGCCCAACAACATAGCGATGTAATAGAGACGGAGTTGAGGGTAGGATTAAGGCAAGTGTTGAGAAAATTGTTGGGAATTGATGATTCCACCAACGCCATTCAAGAGGTGAGTTAGTGATTGAGATGACATATGTATATGCAGATATGCTTAAGATAGGTTCGTTAAACCTTTAATGATTTATTCCTAATTTTCACATTGTAGATATCTACATACACACAAAGGAGAGGAGGCTTTGCTGAGCCAATCACACAAATGGCGATTGGAAAAATGCCACCTGGTATGATAACAAAAGACCCAATCACCCAACCTAATAGTCTTTTGTTATTTATCTCTCAATTGATTGGAAGGACTTAAGGAATATCTAATTTTATTTGTTTATTTTGAATTTCAGCTGATTGGTGGATGAATTTTGGAGAGGATACTCCATATCTAAGGATAGCGGATGTTCGCATCCTTAGTCAAGTTACAACTTCATCAAACTGTGAAAGGAATTGGAGCACTTTCTCCTTGATCCACACAAAGTCCAGGAATCGGCTTACCATGCAAAAACTCAACAAGCTTGTGTATTGTCATTACAATTTAAAGTTGAGAAACAGAACGAGAGAAAGGAAGGCAAGGGATAGTCCGAACTATTGTCCTATTAGTTTGGATCACATATTCAGAGAGGACGATCCCTTGCTCCCATGGATAGCCAAGATAGAGGATCCATTGCTAGATTCAGATCCGGGCTTTCAGGAGGAGGTTAGAGATTTGCTTGATGAAGAAATGGATGAGGCGGAGGGTGCCCCACTTGGAGTAGAAGGCACAAGTGCACAGCCGCACCCACAATCTAGAGGGAAAGAACCTGCTAGTCCTGCTCATGTTGTGTCATCTTCTGAGAGGACGAGTACCACCGTCTCTTCGAGTATTCATGGTGGAGGAGATGGGGGAGATGGAGCAGGAGACACTAGTGGGACAGGTGCTACTAGTGAATACTACCAACATGATCAGGAAGATGTCATTCCTGTAGAGGAGGTACAAGACTTTCCGGAAAGAATGGAAGGAAATCGTGGTTATCAACGGCGTCAGAGAGTCTCACCACCTGCTCCACATGCTCCTGGAGGTAGTAGTAATGAACAAGGAAATATGGGTGGAGGTGTTGGAGGACAACAAGCAGCATCATGGACTGGTTCGTGGAACCCTAGTTACAGTGGACAAGGACCCTCGCAGTATTTTCCATATGGTCAACTGCAACAAGGAGACGAATAGTCTTCTATTTCAGGGTCCTACTCATATGGTGACTACGGTGAAACACAATATAATAGATATCCACCTCCACCTCCTCCAAGTTATGATGATGCAGGCCATGCGGCTACCACCTTCTTTGGATTTGTGGATCCCAATATTTATCAATATCAAATGCAATATGATGCCAATACAAATGATAACACAGATGGGGATGAGGATAACAGTGCCTTGAATCTTGGTAGACGATCCTTTTGGTGGTGACTAAGGTATTCCTACTTCCTTCACTTACTCTCTACTCAGTCATTTCTAAATTGGTGTTGACTGTTGATTGATGTTTATTTTGATCACTTCATAGTTCATTCACTTGATTGAATTTGAACCTTGAATGTTGAAGTATTGATATTTGATATTTTGATTGTTCAATATTCACTAATGAGTAATTGAGTAATGACCTAACTCTTAAGTCTTATGCAATTATGCCTTTTTTTCATGTTCTACTTTTTTTATGAGCTTTCCATTACTTTCTAAGTTAGTATGACTAAGAAACATGAATACATGTGAAAAAATTAATAATTACTACTATTTTCTATTTATACAGCGATACAGGACTTCATATACTGAGGGCACCGCTACACCCCCTTTTCTTACTTACTTTTGCAAAAGAACCACATATTCTTTCATTTTACAATTTTCTGGATTTTCTGGAATTTTTTCAGACTTTTTGGGCGATTATTTCAAATCACACCGCTACGCCGCTACGTATCCCCGCTACGCTACATATCCCCCGCTTCGTAGCGTTTTGGCGGCGGGCTGCTACGCCCGCCACTACCGCTATTTTCATCCTTGGTTATGATCCAGAGGTGAAGCACATCTGGATCTCCCGAAATGTTGTCTTCTTTGAAAATCAATATTTTTTCCAGCATCATGTTGATTCTCCATCCATTTCATTTGTTCCTAATTTTTGTGATATTGATCTACGATTTGTAACACCCCGACCCGCCTTAATCTCGTTTTAGAGTTAATTAATTTAGATTATTGCTTAATGGATGTTTTGATTGTGATTGGACTTGATTAGGTAGAATTAGTGGGGTTTGGCCATCTACTAGGTAGATTATGACTTTTGGAGTGTTTTGGGTTTTTGTGTGTACTTAGAAATTTTGGGTTTTTAATGCATTGTATAGAGCATTTCATGGGCCTTAACTTTCATGTGTTGACCCATTTAATTCGGATCCATTTAGGCCCATTCCCAGCCCATTCATTTAACCTAGGCCCTTATTAGAGATTTCAGTCCATTTTGTGGACTTGCATGCAACTGCAGGATAAAGTTGGGATAAAACCCATTTTAGCTATTCCTTTCTTCTTCTTTCTTCATCTCTAGCCGAACCTTCTCTTCTCAATCTCTTTACTACCTCATCTCCTCCCAAGCCTTCCATCTCTAACATCCTCTTGGGCTAACTATTGCATGTGAGTCTTGGTGGAGACATCTTCATCTTCCTATTCATCTTCTCCAAGCTTCCATTCTCTGTAAAAGTGTTTCATTTCCTCCATTGGTAAGTCTCATCTTCCATTTCCTTTCTCTTGCTTCAGATTAGTGTAAGAATGTCCTAAATTCGTGCATGTATCTTCTTCATTTCATTCATTTTCGTTTCTACCATTTTTAGGGCATTTGAGCTTGCATTTTTGGGGATTTTTTATTAGAAAGGATTTGGAGTGTGAGATAGCTTCCAAGCACCAAGGCAAGTTAAACTTACATGTTTATATGCATGCTTCTTTGTTTGATTCATGAATATATGCAATCTTGCTTAGATACCCATCTCTTGCTCAAAAATGGATTTTTGTGGATGATTTCTCTTGTTAATGTATATGGGTTTATTGATGGTTTTTATGAGCATTTTGGAAGCTCAAAGATACTCATGTGTAGTGTGTAAAACCTGGAATGAATGCCTTAAATGGCTTGGAAGGAAACAAAGAAGTTTCAGATTTTCGAACCCAGGATTTGACAGTTCGCTCGAGCGAGCGTGAGTGAACGCTCGAGCGAAGGGCTCTCTAGGACAGTTCGCTCGAGCGAACTTTTGGTCCAGTCGAGCGAACAGCTCTCTGTCTGGGGTCCGCTCGAGCGACCATTTGGACGCTCAAGCGAACCTGATACCTGCAGTATGCAGATTTTCCAACGACCATAACTTTTTAACCGTATGTCCGTTTTTGGAGATCTACATACCGTTGGAAAGCTCATGATGTGTAGAACCCAACAAAAAGTGATTTTATTTGATTTGAACCTTAGAAAAGAATAAATGTTGGATTTTACATAATTGTGACAAATGGACGTTTCCATGAGCCGTACATTGAACCGTAGCTTGTTCTAGTTGATTGGCCTGATAGATGGACATGTAGGATGTGCACCCTGAACTTTTATTATGACGAATGGTTTGTTTAATTGTGGATATGGATTGAGCAACCGTACCCACAAAAGGGGCCTTATGTTCTTCGGACTGTAACCGAACCAAATGTGTTCTATTAAGGGATTCGACATCCAAATTATGTAACGCCAAGGGGTCCTTGTAGCCCGATAATGTCGAACTCTTAGTACTACTCCGAGTTGGACGGTGAAGACCACGAGTGTTCCCAAGACCGTAGGCTTGGCTTGAATTACATCTTGACTCCGTATATGATCTATATGTAAATGCATTGCATTCCGTTTCCAGTATTCTAGTATGACTTGATCATGCTTCTGTTCAGTTATGTATTTTCTATTACACATCTGTTATGTTATATTTATTTCTGGCTTTGTTCAGTATATCTCAGTAAGTTCTGATTCTTTATCATTTATGTCATGTCCTGTATATGTCCTGTATCCGATTAACACTGTTCTGTACCTGATCTATTAATTGTACATTGCATTCTATGAGTCAGCACCACTTAGCTTCGATCCTACCTAGGTCGGACCCGGCTAAGTGTGAGTTTAGTATATTTCTGGCCTTCTGCAGATGGGAAAAATTATTCTGAGGGTTAACCGGCACCCTAGGTCTACGATGGAGAATTCTGGGTACCTCTGTCTCCTAGTAGCACCGCCCTGTTCTGTTCTGTTCTGATATTCTGCTCTCATTTATTTCATGTTATTTGATTAACTTGAGAGAACATAGCTTATGTGGATGTGCCAACTAGTACTGTTAATATGTTTATCTGTTACCTATGACTCGTATGTCTCATGCTAATTCATGCACTGATATGCCCAGTGATCATTCCTTGATTTCTTATGATTTATCCCTGTCTGACTATTCATTTGTTACATGTTATATGGACTGTATATGTTTGTCTTGCTTAGCTTAGTCTAATGGTGCTACACTTGGCGTTACAGGTGAATACATCGACGCCATTGCCCCGGAGATCCTTGAGGAAGAGGAACCTCCGCTTAACGTAGCAGAATGGACTCCTGATGATGTCTTCTAGACATCCACACGATGAGATGGACGTTTAAATGACCCATGGACCGTGGCTAGGATTGCCACATCTTTTGTAGTAGTTTTAATGAACTTGTTAGCTTTTGGGATTGTAACTTAACTAACTTACTTCTTCTCTTTCTATCTCTTAAACTTGAACTTTTAAAGTATTGCTTATGGACTCTTATGCTCTATACTTGATACATGATAAATTATGGATGGATATCTATTTGACAAAATTTATACAGGCATATCGAAAAATACAAACCTCACACGTGATATCTTGTGGGTAAATTCCGTACATGGGGACCTAGAGTCAATGAGTTTGACTCGAATTTCCACGCGGGGGTGTGTCGCGCCTCGGGATGTGTGAAATTCTCGGGCTCGGGGCGTGACACGATTTAAACCTAATATCGTGTATGAGAGACGTAGATTGCAAAGAGACACTGCACCAGAGCCACCTGACACTACACCTCTTTTGCACTTGATCCCACTTACGCGCCTGATCCAAGTCCAGTTGTGCCTTTCTGCAAATCAACTCGAATTTCGTGGCCTCTTCATCGGTTTGGTTTTACCCATACCTCCTTACTTGCAACTCTCTCTTCTGTTCATATTCTTAACTCTTATTCATATTCTTAACTCTTATTCACAAGCAGTGCAATATGATTGTTGGCGACAAGCTATGCAGGAAGAACTTGATGCACTCAAGGAGAACCACACCTGGGATGTCGTACCCCGTCCTAATTTTGCTAAACCCATTGGATGTAAGTGGGTATACTCTATCAAGTTGAATCCCGATGGTTCTTTGGCACGCTATAAGGCTCGATTAGTGGCACTTGGCAAACGATTGACTATGAGGAGACTTGTGCTCATGTAGCCAAGATGACATCTATTCGTACTGTTCTTGTCATTGCTGCATCTCAATCCTGGCCTCTTTATCAAATGGACGTGAAGAATTCTTTCCTTCACGGGGATGTTAAGGAGGAGGTCTGCATGTGCATTCCTCAAGGCCACACCTCTACCTCTAAAAATGATGTTGCTAAGCTACGACGCTCGTTATATGGTCTTAAACTAGCACCCGGGGCTTGGTTTGAGAAGTTTCGTACTACTTTACTTCAGTTGGACTTCATGCAAAGCCCCTATGATCCCTCCATGTTCACTCACATTACAGCTAAAAGCACTATCATACTTTTGGTGTACATGGTGATATCATTATCACCGGTACTCATAGTAATATGATACGCAAACTTCAAACTTCATTTCAGGATGCGTTTCATATGAAGGATCTGGGTCCATTAGCGTATTTCTTAGGCCTCGAAGTTCAACAAACTAAGAAAGGGGTTTTTCTTCATCAACATAAGTATGTCACCGATCTCATTGCCCTAGCTGGTCTTTAAGACTCCACTCCTGTGGACACACCTTCAAAAGTAAATGCTAAACTTAGAAAAGATGAGGGTGATCTTCTGGCTGATCCCACTGTTTACAGGCGCTTAGTTGGGAGCCTTGTCTACTTGACAATAACTGGACCCGATATCTCTTATGCGTTTAATGTGGTTCATAAGGTTTCTAAATCATCCACGGAATCTGAGTACCGCTCTATGTCTTCAGCTTGTTCGAAGATTATTTGGCTCTGTGGTTTCCTCTCAGAGATTGGTTTTCCTCAAACCACGGCTACTCCTCTTCATGCAGATAATACCATTGCTATTCGCCTCATTGAAAATCCCATTTTTCATGAACGGACCAAGCATATTGAAGTGGACCGTTATTTCATTCGGGATGAATATGATCACAACATCATAAGTCTTCCACATGTCTCCACTGACCAACAGCTTGCAAATATGTTCACCAAAAGTCTTCCCCAGCCACGTCATGACTTCTTGGTTCACAAATTGTTGTATTTTAAATGGGTCTTGACCAATAATACCATAAGTACCCACGTGGGGTTGATATAGTCAAATGATGTGTTGTAAGAATATTTACTTTCCCCTTTTAGATAGATATTTCGACTGTACAAATCGTAATTATCTTCATTACAGCCTTGATTAAAGCATTTAGGGAATATAAAATGGAGGAATGATGGACCATCAAGCATCCAGTTTTTCCACAAAACTACTTTCTTCATTTCTCTGCTTAATGAATGTTAAGGACATGTTGCGAATATTAAACGCACAAAGTAATACATTGCACAAAACATTCTTAGTGACTGCTAATTACTTTCAATCCAACATTTTGTGAATTATTGTGTATGAGCGTGTTTACTCGCCAAATACCATAGCGAATGAATACGAAGATGACACACACCTCATAGTACAGCTCAATCGATTTCCGGGTGTAAGCGCCTTCCTTGTCCCATGGTAATGAAGGATCACTATCTGCAAACATGTTTGACAATTAAGGACATCCACAAGTTCTTACGTCCAACCAGCAGTAATATTCAACATATGTCTCAGAATTAGCAACAATAACAACATATATTTCGGAAAAAAATAGACACAAGATAGGATATCATGTCAAGGTGGGTTGAGAACATGTCTGTCTCACAGAAGTCCTCAATGAAGTCACTGGACATAACCTCTGCATATAGAAGAAGAACTGGCCAGTGAAGAATACTGTTTTTATCCAACACTGGTTTTTTCACTCCAGTGAGCTCTTGATACATTGTCTTCCCCAGCTTTAAATCTCTTTTCTCCAATGCAGAGGCAAGATTCTACACAATTTAATGAGGAATGGGGCATAAGCTAAGAATTTAATGAAGAAAATCTAGCGCAAAACAGATAACTGACCTTAGCTGTGGTCATGGCCTTCGAAACTTGAGCCTCGCGTTTTTCAATTTCAGATTTTTGTGAATCAACTTGCAATGCCAACTTCTTCAATTCTTCATTAGATGGAGATAGCTCAAGTCCATTTCGGCAGAATGATGTTGCTTCAGTCAACAGATTTAGAGAGAGGGAAGCTTTGGCCGCTCGATAAAATGCCTAAACACATGCTCATTTCACAACCAATATTTTCAAACATTAGCTACTCAGTTAAATGAAAAAATGGACAACTGAAACAAACAAGACCTGCTCTTCTTTTGGATATCTGAGCGGCAAATACGAATCAAGAAGGAATTTTTTTAATAAGTTAATATCGAAACAGTTTTTAAGATCTTTATTTTTGTTCATGAATTAAAAATGTGGAAGATGCACACAATTTTATGTATATGCGCACTTGAACCACAAGGGTTTTCTTAGAGGAGGGGAAATGAGTTCAAGTTTTTAACACAATGAATAAACATATAGTTTAAGTTTAGCACCTTCACATTTGTTGAAGACAGCTTAATAGCCTCCTCAGCATCCTCTAGAGCACGTCTATAATTCCCCAAAAGCAAATTGACATGGGCTCTATTTGAATAAATAAGAGAGTTCTCATGATCATTTAAGGCTTTCTGGTTTATCGCACGGGTATAGCAATCAATAGCATCTGAATAATGCTTTTTACCCATCTTGACATATTCATTACCTTTTTCCTGCATCATGACAAAATCAAGGAACAAAAGTAAGAAAACATCATGTACCAATTAAACAAAACAACATTCACAACAAAAACTATGGGCATAAACGAGAGGAGTCTGTGATAGAGAGGAAAATTGTATTGAATTTCTATGCAGCCGACTCTTCCATCATTTGGTGTGACACTTTTTCTGTATGGAAAAGAGAAGGGAAAAAAATAATTGATTTCCCTCAATAGAGAGTTCAATTTCCCATGGGAGAGGTGTCGGAATGCAAGATTCCCCTCTACAATAGAAATAGAAATCCACAATGTGTGGAATTCTCTTGTTTCAAATGGTAACATTCGAAGAATCCGTCGCACCCCCTAAAATACAGATTCCTCATTGAGGATTTGTATAGCTAAGAAATTCACATTGATATCGGTGTGTATAAGGTATAACGGAGAAAATTTAGTATCAGTGAGTAAATTTGCAAAAATTATGATTTTCATATCCTTAGGTAGGGGATTGGATCTGAAAATCCTCTGGGATTCACAATAACCAAATGTGGGTTTTCCCCGACTTCTTGGAAAATCGGCAAGGAATCCACAAGGATTTGATTTCCAAACTAACCTAAGGATGAACAACTTTCCACCAAGACAGCCAAATACATTGCCTCATAATTAATCATCGAGCCAGACAAATTTGTTCCTCATTAAAACATATAGAACTAATGAACAATCAACATTGGTAAAAACCTTTATATATAACAGATGAATGAATCATATAAGCTAATATGAATGGAATTTCAAGCATTTCTTTTCCACAGGTGCAGAATTTTCATCAATTTGTAACATACATATGTTCCAAACATATGAACTAGTCCAATATGGATAGCTATCACATTGATGTTGGGGTTCTTATTTTAAATTTATTTTGGTGGGTAATCGAACCAAAGTCTCCATGTCCAATCTTTGAGCTTATTCCAGTCAAAATTCTACATTTATACTTGAGAGAAACTAGTTACCAACATTCATATCTAACTTTAGTGTTGGTTTTTCAGCCAATGCCATGTTTGGCTGAATAAAGAAATTTGCTTTTTTTTTTTTCTAGAAGAATGAAACAGCTCAAGTGGATTTCAAAAAAAAAAAAATAAATTAAAAAATCAAGTGGGTTTTCCTTTTCAGTCCTTTTTATCTTGATTGATAAGACTTATCCCACCTATCTATAAGTTGGGGTTTGTTAGTTCTACTTCCAAACCCAGTTCAGAGATTAAGATTCTCAACTACTTGGCAATCTGACATGTAATTTCTAAATACTTGATTCCAAATTCTACCATCAGTGCGTTTGTCTGTGTTCTATGCAATATTTATTTAAAACAAAAGGAAGGAAACTTTTTAGAGAGAGACAGAGAGACCTTGAGCTCGAGCGTAGAAGAGTCTTTAATAGCAGAGATGGCATCGAGGTCGGCTCGCTCCCTTTCGGTGGTGGGGTCGGACCCTGGTTCCATCCATAGAGCCATGGCTGCAGCTGCTGGTGGTGGTAGAGTCGTAAAACAGACAGAAGAAGGCTCGCCAAGATGTTATTGTTCCTTCCAGAAGTACTATCTATCCATATTCTACACAACTGCTGGCTGCTGGTGTGGTGGGTGCCCTATTTTTTGTTTTAGATATGGGAGAAATTCGGCCTGAATTCAGACTCGGATTATAGTCTGGAATGAATCTAAATCCTTGTTTGTTTCGATCCGAGGATCCAAATCCAAGACGATTAAAGTATATACATGGGAGCCCTCTGATTGAGGGCTTGTGGGGCCCACCTCAGGGCCGGGGGATATGGTGATGGAGGCTCGGATCATCATCGGCCCCACTTGATCAACGGCCCACAAGTTTTCACGGTCCAAAATGAGTGCATAGCCTATCCCCATTCCAGTCCATTTAGATAGGTGCCAAACCACAAGATCCGTGATTATCTATGGGTCCCTGTTTTATGGCCCAATCACATATATCATGAGTTGGGCCCCTATTTTCTGTTCAAGAGGAGCGGCCCTCACATGAACATGAGCGTACGGCACTCAACTAAGGGATTCCAATATAACTAGCCCGAGCTAATCACGGGTATGCATGAAGAAGAGGTAAGATTCTATGTATGTTAGAAATGGGGGAAGATGGGAGTCCATAAGTGGGGGAAGTATATTGGTGGAAAATTAAGGGAGAGTATGTTAGCAGTAGTAAAAATTGAAAGTAACTTTCAATCAAAATATAAAGTACAATCAAAACTGAATCCAAAACTTTTTAGCTTAATATATTATAATGATTTATATATCTAGAGTAATATTGATATTTTGAGAGTCTGTTTAGCTTTAATTAATAATCATGACATTTAATAGCCTCATATATTAAAAAACAATCATTTTGAAGCTCTTTTAGCCAATTGTAATAATTCACACCTTATCTTGTATTGGATCCAAATCTAGATCTCAAGTCCAAATACGATACATAGGTTTCAAGTTGGATCCACTTATACTCTATGAAGATAGATGCAGGTTAAGAGCCACCAACGCTAGGCCTGGGGTTGTCCTCACCCTAACTTTAATATATGCAAGGCACGGCTCAGGCAAGACAAAGCCCTCAAAGGGCCTGCAATACCTAGTCTCTTATCCTTCCAGGGCTGAGCCAATGCGGTGCTCAGGGCCTCAAAACAATAAACTTTTACATTGTTACTAAGGATGAGACTGAACTTTATCTTGCCTAACTTCTACCACTAAAAAAACGATCGGAAAATATAAGCTATCTCTAAAACCTTTTTGTATCAGATAAAATCACACACGCTTTTTCACATACCAAATCATTGCAGCAAAAGTCTTATATTTGAGAATTTTAAACCATCTACATTCACCTGCCTATTATGAGTTAGTTTTATTTGTTTATTTATTTATTTTTTTGATAGGACGATTGGTTCGGAGCGACACCTTCAACTTAAAGACCCATGGTTCTGTCCATCGGCATGTTTGTAAAACTAAAGTGCCAATGCCACTCAACCATGAGCGTGTTGGCAAATTGACATCATTTTCAATTTAATACTGGTCTACAATTAAGAGTTGTTGGATTACAGTAAAAAAAAATAAATACACTTAGAAAATTACGATTACTTTAGACTTTAAAAATTAGGAGTTATAATTATCTAATTAAAAGGATATTTGGAGCACTTCATATCCTTGAAGGTCCATGTGCATACAAAACTATTCTTATGAATTACTTGCTATCCCAAGTGACTCTATAGAAGAAAAAGCATATTCTTATAAACTGTGAGTACACCCCTTTTGCACTAATAGGAATATATAAAAATAATATAAAAGGCCTAAATAAGAAGCAGTCAAATTAGGAAAAAAGGATCGGACGCAACCATTCAATACTTATTGCTTATGTATTAATTATAATACATAACTGAAATAATTAAACAAAGATGGATGAACCAAGTATCATGTGTGTACGGATTTTTAGGGCATTATCCCCCTTTTGCATTAGCAAGAATATATAAAAATAATATAAAAGGCCTAAATAAGAAGCGATCAAATTAGAAAAAAAAAAGGGAATTGGAATTAACCATTCAGCGCTTATTGCTTATGCATAGTATTATACATAACTTAAATGATTGAATAAAGATGAAATGAATCAAATACGTGTGTGTATGGATTTTTAGGGCATTATGTAATGGCAATGGGGGTATAAAATCTCATTCATAACTCCATTTTATTACTGCTAAGTGATTGTTATAAGGGTATTTTAGTATATATATTTACATATATAAATATGAGGGTCACGGACAGGCTATTACTGTCCAAGTCCGGCCCTCAGATTTCAGGGCTTGCAAAATTTTATACAAGCTAGTCATAGGGCTTTTCCTTAAAACCAAAAGCCCTCATTTTAAGGGCTTTTTGAGGGCTGGGCTGGGCCCCCTTGTCTCAAGGTGAAATTGACAGGCCCATTTACATCCTTTAAATAAGTTTTTGAAACCTCTTTCAAAAACGCCATTGTCTTTGGCTTTTTTTGACACAATCAAAAGTGCAAAGGTGAAAATTAGAAATTAGAAATTTTCTTTCTTTTAGAAGGAAAACTAGCACCAACGTATGGGTGGCAAGGGGGTCATGTCAAGTAAAACGGGTCGGATCAACATGGATTGTTTACAGGTTGAAGGTCGGCTCATATCCGACCGCGATTTTAAAATGGGTCAAGTAACCTAACCCACACCCAATATAGGTCAACCTAACCTTTCTAAATAAACCAGCATCCGATGTGAGTTAACCAATTCGACCCAAACCAACCTTGTCTAACTTGTAGAAGTTTGACCTAAGATCAGTTTGTTTCAAGTACTAAACTTTTATTTGAGTCTAGTTATAGGCCACAAAAATCCTAAGCATAAAAATATTTCAATCAGTTTAGAAATGCAGGTTGACCCAGATTTGACCCATTTAAACGGGTTAAGTGAGCTAGACGGGTCAACCCAAACCCGACCCATTTTATTGCAGTCGATTTATCTGACCCATGATTGACCCAAATTGGACATGGGTTGGGTTATGCAGGTCAGATGGGAGTCAGGTTTGTGGGTTAGATCAGGTTTTGCCACCCCTACTCATAATGTAGTGGGTGAAACCCTACAGTGCGGCCCGCTTAAAATCAAGATTGACCACTTTGTTGAAAGTAACTCTCCCATTGTGACAGGTGAAGATGAACGGGCCGGTTGAGTAACACAACTCGCTCCTATTCCTACAGGGAGGGTAGTAGGGATGCAAATGGGACGGTTCCAGGTCAGAACCATATTAGACCCGGACTCAGACCCAGACCCGGTTTTAAATAGTATTTTTGGTTTGGGGTCCAATTTCAACTCAGGACTGGTTTGTTGGTTCCAAATCCAGTTCCGATTTCGAAATTAGGTCCAACTAGAGGACCAAGATCTAGTTCCAAAATCGGTTCTCACTTTTATTCATTCATTCATTTATTATTATTATTATTAGCTTAAAATGAGGATATCATTCAACTTATAATTGGATGCAAACGGTTCGATTTCAGGTCGGAACCATACTGGACCCGATCCCAGACCCGTTTTTAAATAGTATTTCCGGTTTCAAGTCTAGTTCCAACTCGGGACTTGTTTTGTTGGTTCCAAACCCAGTTCCAGTTTCGAAACTAGGTCCAACTAGAGGACTAGGATCTAGTTCCAAAATCGGTTCCGACTTCTATTCATTTATTATTATTATTAGCTTAAAATGAGGATATCATTCAACTTATAATTGTGCATCATGTCTACTACGTCTAGGATTAAACATAAAAATAACAAACTAAAATTGATTCTACAACTTGCAACATTAAAGACTCGTATGCCGGGTCTCGGGTCCCGGGTTGAAACCTATATGGACCCAAAACCGAACCTGTTTATCAATCGGAACTTATATTGGGTTCTAGACCCGAACCTGTTTATCAATTTTTAAAATTCAAACCCAGTATTTTACTGGTAGAAACCTCCAGATAATTGAAAAATTGAATACCCGTTTGCAATCCTAGAGGGCCTTGAAATTGTGCACGAGCCATGTGGATGAGACCAGACCTGATGGTATCCAAGTTGGATCCAATCTAGGATCCAAGCCCGAACCCTGTTGTATTGTGTATCGGGGTTGAATTTGAAAGATTGAACTACATATTCATGTTTTTAGGTTAACCTCATCTCATCAATCAGGGGTAGGCTAGAAGAATCCAACAAATCTTGGGGCCTAGACTTATACCCAACCCATCGAAGTTAACACTTGAACCGGTGCTATAAAGTGATTGTATAACTTCTTGTAATTTGTAAACATAAGTAGTCGGGCAAGTCTATGGTATTTTTAGTTTTTAGGTTGTGTCTAGTTATTTTTCTCTCTTTTATAAATTAATTAATGGTAATATTATTCTAACCTGCAACTTAAGCTTGGAGAGCTGAGCAAAATATATAATCTAACAATTAGTGTAGACAACGGCCTTTTACCTCTCGTAAGAGGCGTCAGTTCTCACCTGACTGCCTAGGGTCTCAAGCCTTGGGTATGCCAGCTTCCCTCACCATAGGGCTGGGTTTTAGTCTACGTTTTAAAGCTTGAGCAGCAACCAAGCTCTAACATTTGGCCCAGCAACTGAACAGGGCTAAGCCAAAGCCCCCGCGCTCTCGGCCCTTCTTATTAAAAAACAATGGACCTGATCAACTACTAAATACATACAACCCAATAAACATTGCTTTTAATGATTGTAGGACCCCCACAAGGGTCACAACTCACAAGGCAAACCTAGTGGTACTACTAAGATTAACATAACCATCAATCAATGGGCTATTTTTCAACGTGAGAATTAGAAGTTGTTACGTTGTTAATGCTTGCATTAGTTCGGGGGTGTTTCCGTTTTGGTAAAAAATGTGTGGAAAAGTTTAGAACTCATGTAGCCAGAACCCAAAATACAGGGTAAAAAGCCTTTCCCAGACTTCTCTGTTCTGAAATTTCTGTTTGTATGTGTGGATGGATTAGCCTTACATTAATATATACTAAATTCCTAAATAGCCATCTGATGAATGTGCCTCACAATGACCATAAATTTGGTGATAAGAACTGGAACCACATCAAAATCTCAGAGCAAGGGCATCAACAACTACTACAATGGCATCAAAATCTCTATTCTCCTAATTACCAAAAAAAAATTCTCAATTCTCCTGCTACTAATGGTAAAGGCCATGCTCAAATGAAAAGCCAGTCTCCATAGCCAACACCAAAAGTCCCTTGAACCAGGCTGCTCAGGGTTCTCTTCCCATGTGTGTGGGCTCTCCTTCCTACCTGCAGACTTGATGGTTCCTCCGAATGCTACAACCAACGTAACCTTACTGTGAAATTGGATGAGGGCTTGCGTGCCATGACACCAGAAGCATCACTGAATTAAGCCTACACAATCGGGGTCTAAACAGCAAGCTTCTTTTCATAAAACCCTCGCCCTTCTCCATCTAAGCAACAACGTGCCTTCTTTAAAACTAAATCCATTCTACTCTTGGGTCTATTTCTGTGCATTGAATCAAATACCTAGGAATTCTAAAAAATGTATTTCTAGAGTGGTTAAAACTGAAGAACCATAAATAGGCATCGCCATAAAACAATCTCTCATTCACTAAAAATGAATTAAGAGGGGAGGAAAAATCAATACCCCAGCCATCACCATTGTAAGCCAAATCCTAGAAATGTCAAGATCTAATCTATATCTCCACCTCATATCCTTCACCCATCACCTATTTAACAATCCTTTTATTACCACCCATTTTATGAAATCAATTCTCTGAAAACAATCAGGTCCTCACTAAAATTTCCAAGTTCAGTGTAGCGCACAATGCAGTACATGGCTCCTTGCTTCTTTGCAAATCGGACCATACTCACCTCCCATCAACTCTAGAAAAATGAACTCACTGCAAAAATTACATCTGAAGCGAACCCACTTACAGATCTCTGCACATCATACCTCTTCTACAATAACATAGGCAGGTCCATACATTGATAGTAGAACTTAACCATGTTTACAAAATTTGACCTGCAAGTCAATCTCACCAGTCAGATACCTTCTCCCCAAGGAGATTTGAAAAACCTACGCTGTTCAAACATCTTTGAATACAAAATTTCTGGATACATTCCTCAAGGTACAATGAAACTTAATGAGCTCCAAATGTCTTATAACCTAATGATAGGTTCCATCCATTTCTGCTTTGGAAATTTAACCAACCTTAGAATTTTGAACCTCTTCAATAATAAAATATCTGGATTTATCTAATTAGGAAATCTAACAATATTTTATTGGTTCTGTGAATTCTAACAGATCAAATAGAACCAACCTTAACCATTCAAGCATCAGATTTTGGGTTCAATTCCTCAAAAAAATATGAAACCTAAAGAATCAGATTTAGGGTTCCTTCAAACATCAGATTGGTGGAACTGAGAGAGAGAGTGAAGCCATACTCACACTGTTACATTACACTTAAATCTTAGGCAAGTCAGAGCATTCATCTAAATTCCACACTACCACCATTTCTAATTTTCTTGGAGACATGTAAGAAGCTATTATCCTTGATATTTTCTCAGCAAGAATGTTGAATAAATCTTGTAAATTATATGATAAATTATTTATAACCATGGAAAGTTATCAATAGTTCCATCTACTCAAATCCTATTCCCATTTATTCGCTAATTTCCAATTGAAAGTTAAAAAACAGTGATTTCATTGGCTATGATAAGTGTATCAAAAAAAGATGAGCACCAACTGTTGGAAAATCTTGGGTGTATCCAACTACTTTATTGTCCTGAAATTTTTTAAAGATAAAGGCCCAAACCTGGGCGGTTGTTGGGCCTATAGACAGCTGCAACGCCCATGCCTATTCTAGTCCAGCCCAGTTGCAAACTGCAATATCATACAAGAGTGCTAAATATGGCATTATTTACTTGCATAGTGCCTCCTCAAGTGATCATGGATAGGCATTCAAGAAAACTCATGTCCTATCTTTCATAATCAGGAATCCAAAAAATATTGATAAAAGATTTGTTCTACCAACATCTCCAGCTCCAGACTAGTCATGATATTACTGATGTAATTTCAACAACAATTATGGAGCTTGCATGCCAATCCACAATCTCAGCTAACCATGCATCTATGCAACACATATATCAGGAGCAATCAGTTACCAAGCTGCTCTTTCCTCAGCCTTCACACAGTTGCATTCGTTCATTTGAAGGAATCATGATACTCTGGTTAAGGATGTATCATACTACCCTTTACATGTGATTTGTGCGGCATTTGTTTGGATTTCCATATGAAAATTGAAGCAGAAGATTCATAACAGTAAATAATAATTTTTATCTTAATGTTACTTCCATTGGATCTTGATCTGTGTGAATCACAAAGTGAAACCAAATCAAACAAACTAAACCTCTATACCTTCAATGGTGTTACATTAAGCTTGACTATTAAGGAATTACAATAACATGAATCCGAGAATTTTCCTCAATTCTCCTTAGAATGGAAAGCCACAAAATCTATAAGCTTCCATATTTCTTCTCCAAATGCATGAACCCAAACAAAATTTCAAGCATTTTGAAAAGCACTTTATTTAGCATTAAAAACTACACCTTCCATAAACTATCAGAAACTAATTTACATCTAAACAAGAAAATAACCAGAGAGAAAAAAGAACAAAACACAAACTAAGAACTGATGCCATTACCCACAAGAGGCCGCGGTTTTCTCTGAACAGGTGATGGCTTCTTGCTATAAGAAGAGTTCCACTCACCTCCATCCTGAGCATAATAGTCCATGGGATAATCTGTAGCAGGAGTTTTACTTTCTCCACCTACACTACTTCCATTAGCAGAGCTACAGCCACAACAAGAACTATTCTTGCAACCCAAATCATTTGTCCTAGCATCCCCACATCTCAAGCTCCTCCTAGGCGCCCGTGTCTCTGTTGTCTTCTCCCACCAACCGGGAATGAACCCAAGAGCAATCTCAGCCTCAAACGGCGTCAACAGGGGCTTCCCAAAAGCTTCTCCCCAATCAATAGAAAGACGAGGGCACGCAATCTGAATCCAAGCATCCACAGATTCCCCAAACAGCGCAATCCTTGCAGGCGAAATCTCCGACATCAAAACCACAGTCCACGCAAAACCCTTCTCCGCCATTCGCTTCTGCAAACGCTCGAGAATTTTCGGGTTCCCCTGCCGCCCAAGCGTCCCAAGAACAATTCCCCAACTCCTCGCCTGCCTAGCTCTCAAAATCGCATTTTTCCTACCCTCCTTCATCCCCACATGATCATACTCCTCCAATAGCAAAACCCTCGAATACGGATCATATCGAAAAGCCGCAATCCCCGGGTTGGCGATCATGAACGCCTCGAGGTGGAACCTCCCATCCGCAACAAAGACCACCGCATCAACCTTGCCGCGGGGAATTGTGGGCGACGTGCAGCCGAGAATTTCCCCAGCCGAGAGCGGCTTCGACTGCGGAACGACAACCTCAAACCCCAATTCAGAAAGTGCAGATTTCGCCGCCCGGACCGCCCCCGAGAACTGGATGGTGCCCGCAAGCGCAATTCTCTTCGTGGGGTCGAAATTGAACTTGATGGTGTCGACGAGATGGTCGACGTCGATCTTGATCTCGACGAAGACGTAGAGAGAAGGAATTTTGGTGTAGTCAATGGGGATGAGGCAGCTGTGTCCGTAATGGATGAGGAGGTCGGCGTTGAGAGCGGAGGCGGAGAAGTCGTCGACGCAGCAGGCACCGTAGGTGACATCGCCGAGGACGAAGACGTCTTCGACGACCGGGGAGAAGGACTTGAAGATGTCGGCGAGGACGAGGGAGTACATGAGGAGGCCCTCAGGGAGCTGGAGGGCGACGCGCTTGGCGCCGGAGGAGAGAATGCGCCAGAGGGATTTGTGTACTTCAAAATTGTAGTTGGAGGGGAGGAGGGAGATGGCGGCGTTGAGGGCGGGGTCGGAGGTGATGGAGTCTGGGATTTGGGACTTGAAGAAGCGCTTGGGGGGAGGTTTAGGGTTTAAGAGGATGTGATTGGGGGTTTCTCTTTCTGATTCTTTTTCTTCCTTTTGCATTGGAAGAGACTCTTTTTTAGCGTTTTGTTGGGAATCTGAATTTGGGATTTGTTGGGAGGAGGAAGAGGATTGGAGGATGGGATTGGGGTTGGTTTCTCTTTGTTCTTCCATATGGGAGGGAGGGAGGGACTCTTTTTCTAGGGTTTTGGGAATCTGAGTAAGGGTTTTAGGTGGAAGAAGATGGGCTGACCAAGGTTAGATGGGGGTTTCTCTTTCTAGGGTTTTTCTTCCTTTTGTGATCAGAACAAGGGTTTTGGGTGGAAGAAGAGGAATTACAAGAGGAGGTGGGGTGATTTGGGGTTTCTATTTCTAATTCAATAGGGACTCTTTTTGCAGGGCTTCAATCCATCTCAATTTTAGGGGAGAAGTCAGAAGAGTACGGTTTTTTCGATTAAAAATCTGAAACTGGTTTTATCATCACACGGGAAATATGAACATGATTGAAGGGATGGTGCATGTTACTAGGTGGGGGTTCATGGATTGAAGGGATGGTGCATGGTACTAGGTGGGGGTTCATGGTGCAGGGGCTGCCACAGAGGTGGATTGTAGGTAGAGGTGGCAAAATATGATCCAACCCGCGAACCCAACCAGCGTATTACCCGCTAAATCCGACCCGTTAATCAGTGGGTTGGTTCCGGGTCAAGTCTTCAGACCCGCCATTAAGCGGGTCGGGTTAGGGTGACCGCTAACCCGCTAAACAGCTTATTAAGCCAAAATTGACTTTGATATTTTAATGATAGGCTAAAAAAAAAATGGACTTAACCAATTTAACCCCACGCTTTTTATTAATGGAAAGCAAAAATAATGCGCATCAAATGATTGTTGAAATGATATTAGACCAAATTTGATCTTAAAAGTCAGTTTTGGTCAAGCATGGAACTATATTTGAGTCGATTTATTTACTAGATGGATGTGGGTTATGCGGGTCGACCTGACCCGTATAACCCGCAATGGTTATGCAGGTTAAGCGGGTCGGGTCGGGTTGACCCGCGGTATGTGCGGGTTAGGGGTTTCTGACCCGTTTAATAAACGGGTCGGATGCGGGTTAGACTTGTGTAACCCGTTTAATAAACGGGTCCGACCCGTTTAGTACAACCCGACCCACTTGCCACCTCTAATTGTAGGATCCTGATCGTTGGCCCAGATCCTATTCGTTGGCGACCTTTTCGTGAAGGGGTTAGGGGACACTTAATACTATGGATGCAGCTTAAGTTTGGTCAAATCCGAATTGACATGGCCAAACCCAACCAATATTTGAAGAGCCTAAAAAATGATAGTTAACAAATAAATTAGACTAGTGGTAACAATCTTCATGCTAGATTGAACAACTAGAAATGTTAGATGATTATTAGTCATTAATCGGCTATTTTGGACCATCAATTTTAAAGCCTTTAATATTCCTTATTGGAATTTTTTTCCTTTAAGTCCTAGGAATTGCATATTATGCAAACAAATTAGCCCTCAATGTTAGATTAAATATTAATCTCGTAAAACATTAAGTCACCTTAAATCATGAGTTAGAATTATGTGATAGAGGGAAGAATGTGTCAAGCTATGATATCCGGATACTTGTACAAGCTCAACGTATCTATATCGGACTGATACGACATTTATATTGGTACCTGATACTGCACCGATACTTATAGGGAACAATCTTAACATATCTTACTTATAAAGTCTATTATTTCATATAGTTCTTTTAATATTTTTACTTCTCACAATAAAAAAAATGCTAGAAAGGAACGAAAACAATGATAATTTCATTTATTCAAAAGTGATGTAAAAAAGAAATTAGGAAACTCGTATCCGTATCCGTGTTCTAAATTTTCAAAAGTGAAGAATCGTATCCCTGATCCCCATATCAATATCTGTATCCATATCCGTATCCTAGCATTATATGTGTCGAGTCATAAAAATGTAGGATAATATCGTGTTTTTAACATGGACCTTATTTGTCATAATAAGGGGCAATACGAATACGAAAAGTAGAGGAACACAAATTATTGAAACCCTCTTCAAGGCAAGCCCAGTAAGTGAGAGGGACCCATCCTAAAGTCCAAACCACTCACAATCATGTTTTCCATAGTACTGGTTAGTCAAATCCCACTCAAATGAAAGTTGGCTTACAATGTATTTGATGGCAGGCCTAACATGGACTACACATATTGGAAAGCTAGTGTCTTATTTTGGGAATTATGCAGGTTTCCAAGTCAAATGGCCTCTAAAAGTAGGAAAGAGAAGTTTTTTTTTTCAAATATATTTTTTCTTTTTGATCTACTTTTTATTAAGGATAAAAATAATTATCCCTTTCACTAACTTTTGCAAAAAGTAGGAGAAACTATTTTATCCTCAAAAAGAGTAGAGAAGAACACCCTTCTCTTAAATTGAATTGAATTTTTTATTTAATAAAACTTTTCATGTGACTATTTAACAATTAGCTAATATATATGTATTATATTTCAGATATTTTAGTTTTCTCCATTTAAATTTAGACATAGTGGAGAATTACTACGAGAGAATAATAGTGAATCTCCACAAGGTTATCCTCCATTTCGAGATTTTTACTCATTTTGCCATCTAGTTGCAATTCTTGCTAATAATTTTCTCCTCATTTGAACGGCCCCTAAATGCACTAAAAGGTGAATATATATGGCTTTTCTTTTTTGCTAGCTAGGTTGGCCTTGGTCAGGAATGAGACTACTAAAGTCAAGTGTAACACCCCGACCCAAGTTGATCTTGTTTAATGCTAATTAATTATATTTTAACTAATTTAATTATACTTAGTTATTAATCAGGGTAGTTTATGTAAATTATGGACTTTCACATCATGCATCATTTGCACGTCATCTTGACGCCAACGCGTATATCTCTTTGAACACATCATCAACTTTCGTATTAAACTTAACCCCATTTGACCAACAATTGAATGAGTGGGCCACCATTTGACCCAATTTAGAAATAATGAATTTTGGCGGGCTTATTTGCAAAAAGGACTCATCCTTATCCCTTTAAAACCCACCTTCCTTTTCATTCCTTTTCATTCTTTCATTTCCCTTCTCTACTACTCTTCTTCTTCTTCTTCTCCATTTCTCTGTTCTCTCCTCCCAAATCATTGCCAAGAAAGGAAGTGCATATGTTTTGAAGATCAAGAATGGGACTATTCATCATCTTCTTCAACCTCTCCTTCACACTTGTGAACAAGAAGCCTCTTCACCCTCTACACTCTCAAATTCGGATTCCTTACTATAGGTAAGAGTCAAACTCTATTTAAGTTATATTCTTGAGTTATTATATGTGTAAAGGAGTCATGAGACTCATATATTACCATGCATAGCATTCTCATTACCTTTTTCCATGATTTTCCATTGTTAGGGTTTATATTTTGGGGATTTTGATCTCTTGAGCTAAGATTGGTGAAGAAGGCTTGAATAAAGCTTGGATTTGGAATCCTCTTCATCTTCCCCATCTCTCTCTTGCATTCTTGTGACAAGAGACTCTCCCCACCTTCCCTTATTTCCTTCCAAATTCGGAATCATCATCAAGAGGTAGGTAAAAACCCTTCTAATCTATGATTTTGAGTTGTAGTAGAGTCAAATAGACTCATCTCATCACATGCATACATATTTATTACATTTTCTATGGATTTTCTTTTGAATAGGGTTTATAAATTGGGGGTTTTTGGTCCTTTGGGCTTTTGGACTGAAGAGAGCTTGAAAGCTTGGTATAGAGGCAAGTATAAGCATGAATAAGGATTTATATATATTGTTAGTTTCATTTGATTTGAGTAGAACCCCTTTCTCAATGATTTTACTCTCTTAATGAATAAATGAATTTTATGTTTTTATGATTTTATTTGAATAAATGGATTGGAAAGGATTATATGTTGTAGAAGTAGTAAGGAGACTCTCCTTTATATGTTTTGTAGTAGGAAGAAGTGTGGAAAATAATGGATTAGAGAACTTATAGAAATCCAGAAATCTGAAATTTTGGACAGTTCGCTCAAGCGAACTAGAGCATTCGCTCGAGCGAACATGCTTCTGAACCCTAAGCTCGAGCGACCAAGGGGTTCGCTCGAGCGATCAACCTTCTGGATGAGGTTCGTTCAAGCGAACATGGGTCCGCTCGAGCGAACCTGAAGCTGTCAAATGGGCTTCTTTAACACACTTGTTGAGTGAAATTATCACTCTTAGCCCTTATTGAACCATCTTAATCATCCCTAAATGGATAATTAAGGTGCATACCCCCTTTCCATAGGAAATTAGACTTTCTTAGACCTTTATGTCCTTAGAAATGGAGCCCTACCCTTTTTTAATTAGTCCAACGAAATTCATTAGTCTAATTACTATGCCACAAAGATTGATTTAGAGGTTTAACGGGTATTATAAATAAGTAACACCAAAAATTAGTAATACGTTGACTCTCTTAATCCATCTTGTATTGGATGGTAATGGACAATGTAAATAATTAAATTAGTTAGTAAATGCCTTAATTTCTTTAAATGATTGAATTGCACATTGAGGTTGAAGATTTTATTCATATCAATTTTAATTGATAAAATAGTCATATCGTTTACAATATTGATTTCACCATCTACTTTTCCAATCCGTTATTCAATTGTGGTATAATTATTCAGTATTTGATAAAGGATTTGAATTGAATAAACATTCGATCATTGAGAATACTATTTGATTTGATTTGAGAACAAGTACATAAACTTACTCAAATTTGATTTGTTATTGATTTGATTTAGTTGGCACTACTTAGCTTCGACCTTGTGAAACCCGACGAGGATAAACTTGGTTTAGAATTTGAACGTCGCTGCGCAGTAGACAGTCTGGAGCCCCGAAACTCCAGAACCTGGTAGCCAGTTAGGCTTTGGCTGGGCCGCTGGTGACATCCCAACTAGATTTGCTCTCTTTGAGAGGATGAGCTTAATGTAGTTGCCGAATTAATATATATATTATTGATTTGATTTCGAAAACATGGATGTACTATTGATTTGATTTCGAAACATGAATTTATCAATTTTAGTACAATCATCCAGTTATTCCTTTACATTGATGTTTTATCAATCAATTGTCAATTATTTCATTTTGAAACATTATGTAATTCTTGTTTATTGCCTAAACTTGCCAAATCGTTGTATTTGATATACTACTATTGGTGTCACAGGGATCCAAGACATCGAAGAGACTAATTAGTAATCGTACAAACTAAAGATTTATTTGGTAAGCTCATTGGTTAGCTAAGACAGCCGGAGTACCTATCCGAGTGGTAAATTGGTTGAGACTAAGTATTTTGTACTTCATTTAGTTTAAGGTAATGCGTATGATTAGTAGTTTTGCATTTGTACTAGGATTATGTTCATTTGAGATAAACATCTAGTTGATATTCATTAGAGTACTTTTGTACTATGCATTTAAAAGATTTAGTTATTAGCTTTGTTAAAGATTACTTTGTAGTTTAATGGATTGGTTAATGGACTACTCATGGCTTTGATATTAATGTTATATATGCTTCCGCAATTAAATATTGATTGAATGTGGAATTTTCTCCTTCGTGAATTCGGACTTAGTCCAGAACAGGTGCGAGTTCACGGGAGTACGCGTGTCACACCTTGGAAACCACTCTAATCAGGGAATTCTCGGGTCCGGGATGTGACATCAAGTCCCAAGGATCGATCCCTGAGTCCTGAGTACATATGTGATACCTAGGTGCCAACACCACTCAACCATGAGCGTGTTGGCTGTTTAATTATAATTAATTGTCTCAATTTTGGTATTAGTTTCAGTCCATGATGTCTTGACATGATATTGTTTGCCTAGTTGGTGCTTCATTTTTTGTTTGATGCTTTTGACGTTAGGCCTTTTTTCTCTCATTAATATATTGTGTTTTTTTACATTCTTCATCTTCACGTTCTTATTTCACCCCACAAAACATTCAATCATGAGATATTGTGAAGTCATACGGGCTGGATAGGGCAAAAATAGAATAAGGTGAAGTTAAATAGGTCTTAACGGTTTAGATTTTCAACCCTATGCTGTTTGGATGAGTTTGACCCAACATGTGAAGTTTTGTTGTTTGCCACGTGTATATCCGTTTCACTTCAACCCTAAAGAAAAACACTCCTTCTGCCGTGAGTAAAAGTCGATTCTACTTCATTCTCCAAACCTTTAACTTCACACCAAGCATCCAAACAGAGTGAAGTGAAGTACTTTACCATAACTTCAACCCGATTCTCCTCTACTTCACTTCTCACGTGAAATCTACTTTATTTTATTCTACTCCTCATTTATCCAAACAAGCCCACTTACAACTCAGCACATGCACTTAAATTTTAAATAATTCTGCTAAAAGGCAGAAAAATAAATAATAAGTAAGAGATCGCTAAAAAATAAGCAGTGAAATTTAAAGGTGAAAAGAATAACACATTCAAACCCCATATTAATTGGAAAGGCATCTGATGATATAAGCTTCTGCTTTTCAGGAATGGAGTAAGTGTTGGCCATGTGCTCGCTAACAGTTGGATGCCCATTTTGTAAGTTTTAACATGCACCTCATTGCAAATGGATTCTTTGGTTGTCTTCTCCTTAATTATAAGACCAAATTGTTATTTGTTGCTTGAATGCTTAATTCTCTTCTGAAAAACTATCACTATTTTTTGGCATCTATGTCTATTATGTAGGTAGTAATAGTGTTTGTGTAATTCTCAATGGTAGATTCATATGTATAGCTTTGAAAATATGGTTAAATTCGACAATCTACTTTTAAGCCTTTGTTTCAGCTAGGGCCTGATTGTTTACATGGATTATTAAAGAGCTGAGGAGTGAACGATATAAGATGGAGATGTAGAATGAAACCTCATGTTTCCAGTTGGGTTTGATTTGCTAGGGTAATGGCTGAGTATACATTTATCATCTCTCTTAGCGCATGTTTCTTTAGCAGAATTCTAGGAATATCTATTCGAAGAATTTTTAAATTCTTCAAAGTTGTCTCCTAAGTGGAACTCCTAAACCCTCTTCTCCACTTGATCATCTATAAATGCCAAGGAGGTTGCAATTTTAAGAATTTCAAAAAATACTTTTAACTTTTTAGATGGCTAGAATTCATAATTTCAACAAAAGATTATGAATTCTAGCAAAAGAACACGGCCTCCAGAAATCACAGGGGAAACCATCACATCGTTGTCTTTGAATTTCCAACATCACAAATTCCAGTTAAAAATTCTTCTATAGAAATAGACCTTTAATTCAATTTTCATAAAAGGATCAAAGATTACTTGAAAGTCATTTGTGGATCTTCATTTGATTTGATAGGGCGATGGTAGAGTATATATTTTTCATCTTTCTTAATTCAGTTTACATGAAAGGAGAGGTTATTTGATAGTCATTTGTGGATCTTCATTTAATTCTAACCACTTGTGGTAATAATTTCTAGAATTCCAAAGAATTCAATTATATACAAACAAATGGGCCTAAAGTGCCTGCCTGCTTGTGGGTACATTTGATGAGAATTGTGGATTTTGGTGACCGGCAAATAAAATAAGGGAAACTTTCAAATTAGGGCTTAAATTGAAGTAAGATAGAGATTGCATCTTTTCCATTGACCCAATCAGCGGAAATCCAGAAATTTCTACTTTTCAGCTAATCCAAGTTGCGTAAATCAAGAAATTACCAATTTTCCACGGATCCAATAGGCGGAAATCCAGGAAATTCTACTCTTCCATCCACAAAAATCTAGAAATTGCAACTTTTCCTCTGGTAACACTGGTTCTCCATTTTCTTTGTCGGACAAGGGGCTAGGACGATTGTTTGGGCCTCATCACCATACGCATCCCCGGGTTCAATCCCTATGTTGGGTCCTTTATGGGCCCCACATGCAAAAGATACACGTGAGCCAAACAAATGAGTGCACGAGAGGCGGTCTTTCTATAATTTACCTGCATCTAATCATTTAACCATTTGATAGTCTCACTTGTATAGTTTTTAAAATTCTTTTTCCAAAGTTTCCTTTTCAATTATAGCTAATGCACTTACATCTTATCAGTGTTTTTAAATTAATGCTTGGATCTAAGCACAGCATATAGGCTTTGTGTCAAATATGAATCCAAATTAGAAGTAAGTGCAAATCCACCATGGTTCCACCTCGGATCTGCTTCCCTATCCAGAGGTGTAAGGTGGTACCACCTATTTATCAAAATAGGGCACGTGGCATGGTTAGCATTGTTTTGTTGGTCAGTGATCCCAATAGAGCAAGACTGAAATTAAGACAACAGGCAAAAAAAAAAAAAAAATGAAGTCCATTTATGCATTGATAACCCCTAGCCCAAGGCTTAGAGGGTACATTTGAATGCAAATTTTGCCATTTATTTTGACTAGTATCCTTTTCATGGCCTACAATTAGATATTCATCAATCTTCAATGTACTTGATAATCCCAAAAGGCCCTTGTATCTAGCAAGGTTAAGTAGACTCTTTTTTTTTTTTATCAGATTTTCTCTTCTTTTTTTTATGAACAAAGATGAGAGCTTGATTAGACTTCAATTCAAAACCGAACCTGACATCAAAGGCACAATCACGAGTTCAATATATATATAGGTAGTGCATATTACATGTATATTATACGTGCATCTGAATTTTTCATGGATACATCTAATTAATACTCCATATTGCTTGTATTGCTTGTGGAGAAGTTCCTTCGAAATGATTACTAGCTAAATTAAAGAAAGTTCGCTTGATCCTTGTAATGTGTCAATAATAAACAGGCAGCCCACTTCAATTACTAGGTTTTGACTTCAGAGGCTAATACATTACTCCGTGTAGTAAGTCGTATAATTCTGCCTATAGGCCATTAGAAGATGCTATCTCTCCCACAAATATCTCATTGGAGTCTCCAACAATACTTACAAATCCCTATCGATCTATTTAGAAAAGGATTATTTGACCTTTGGTTATATGCCCCAATCTGCTCGAGTGGCACTAGAGTTGGTCCACAAATTAAATATTATCTCCACAGATGACTGTTATTATCAACTCCATCTAATAAACTAGTATATTGCGGTGCTAGAAAATAGACTGCTTTGGTGAATAACAACTGAAATGTCAAATTTGGGCTTGGGTATACAAATATTACATATAATACATAATAAAAGAGTTTATTTCTAATTTAATATGGCCCAGCTCGGGCCATTAATACCGTCACCAGAACCCGCACATATTCCTTCACAAACGCCTACCCCACTCAATCCGACCTATTTTGTCACCCATAATCACCGTAAGAAATATTGGTAACATTTTGAAAATATTATTATAAAATATATATATATATATAAGATGTATTTTTCCGCCTGCACATTCCTAGCAATTAGAGTGGTGTTGGCATCTTAGAATCATACCAATTAGGGTGGCAAACAGGATGGTTCCAGGTCGGAACAATACTGGACCCGGATCCGTTTGTAGATAATGGTTCTGGTTCCCGGTCCGATTTTGACTCGGAACCTATTTTGTTAGTTCCATACCCGGTTCCGAGAAAAAATCCGGATCCGGATCCACCTAGAGAACTTGATCTAGTTTCAAAATTGGTTCTAACTTCTCTTCAATTTTTTATTTTTTCTTTAAATGAGTACATCATTCAACATATAACTGTGCATCAAGTTACTGCCTCCAGTATTATACATGAATATATCCGAAAAAAGTTTATTTTGAGGTATAGTTTGCAATATCAAAGACTCATATGTCAGGTTCCGGGTCCATGGGTCAGAACCTATATGGACTCGGAACCGGACCTGTTTATCAATCGGAGTCTAAATTATATATATATATATAAATATAAGGACATGCTCCTATGAGATTGAGTTAAAAAAGCAAACCCCAATCCAACTTGAAAGTTTAAAGGGAAATGATCGGGTGAGAACAGCTCTCACCTGATCCGTGCGACTTTTCATTTAGTCTGTCCGTTTTTGTCTCGCCATCCAATGATTATCTTTAACGCTATATAGCATTACCTTTAGGGCAAATAATGCACGAAAGCAACTTCCTTCTAGGGCTCCGTTTTGCTGAGGATTTCCCTCTTCTTTTTCTTGTTTTTCTTCTTCTTTCGGCTCTCCGGCTCCTCTGCGCATTTCATCTGTCTCTTTTTTTTTCTTCTTCTTCTCCCCCCTCTCCTCCGATCGTCCTCGACGCAGCAGAATCTGCCCCCAAATGGATGAAGCCAATAGTAAGTGGCTTTGCACTCTCCAAATGATGAAGCCGATAATAACAGTACTATTGTAAAACTGGGAGGACATGTGGGTTTTTTAGAGCCATTTATCAAGACAGTATGAGCATTTTGTGTGCCCTCCACTATACTTGGATGTGGACTTGGTGATGATAAGAATGTTGTTTCCTTTTTTCCCTGTATGTGGACTCGGTGCATTTTCCCTATTGTATCCAGAGTCTGTTCTGACATTGGTTTTTCTAATGTCGTCTTGTTTTTCACATCTTTCATCATACACTTAGTGTTGTCCTATTCATCAGGTGTTACTGGAATGAATGTGGAATCATAGTGACTCAAGTATTGAAGTACTAGAGCCATCAATGTAATTCTCATCTCGGTGAGCACAATATGCAAAAAAAAAAAGAAAAAGGAAGTGCATCTTCACATTGTCTAAGCGTAACTTGTTTAGAAATCGACACTAAGAATCAACCATGAGTTTGAAAGAACATTTAAGAATTCCATGGATGGCTGATTAGCAACTCCATTTCACTAAGGTTGATTAGTAACTATATAATTTCATTTTTGCTCAAAGACTAAACCCCACAATAACATGACTCGTGACCCAACATTGTATTGGCTGTCTCTACATAAAAACTTATGTATATCCTCTTACGAACTTAATTCGGTCATATAACATTCAAACCATTCACTCTTTGATTCTCCACTCAATAAATTCACCCAGACATTCTTTACCAATGTGAAATCAAATTTCATTCAAGTCACTTAAATCACTAGACAATTCCAATTTCATTCAAAATTACATTAAACTTGATTATGCATAAAGAAAAAAAAAGTTAAAAATGAAAATAGGTTAGCCGAGCATAGGCACGGATCTTTGAGGAAGAACAAAGAATAGATAAACAATCGAATCGTTGTAGGCCGTCCCATCATCATCCACTACCAACATTTGCCGACCGCCACCATCCTCGGCTAAACCCTATCACCCACTGCCATTACTGGAATCAGTAAAAAATTGAGGGTTTCTGGGTTTTTTTTGGGCGATTCCTTCTATCTCAGATCTGTCCCACCATCGCCGGAGAAAAACCCAAGAAAGGTGGGGTGCCTCGCCGAAGTCAGCTGATCGGATCTTGCCGGAGAAGAATGGGGAAGGTCTCCTGGTATTCCAATCTTTAGAGGAAAAAAGAGTGGGCGCAGTTGACTGTAACTAGATTAGCGATTGAGATGCGGCCGGAAGCTGCTAGGGTATTATCCATCCATTGGGGAGAAATGAGAGAGAGAGAGAGAGGGTGGGGAGATCGGAAAGAGAGATGGGTAGGGTTTTTCTTCTCTCTTAGGAGAAGTCAAGGGAGGTTTTTCTTTCATTATGTATGTTGTTTTCTGTCCGTTGGATGAGCCTCACGATCCTACGGTCGACGAGCCACTTCGCACATAGCCCATGCGAACATGTCGCACCCGATCATTTCCAAAGTTTAAATAGTCAATCAAAATACTTATTTAGCAAGTCATATTCGATTAGATTGACATGATACTACAATTAGTACTCGAGTTGGGTTAGGTTTGAGTTAAGGTAGGGGGTCGAGTAGTTAGAATGGACTCGACCAAATCTAAACCCAGTACTTCATATCTTAATTGAGTAAAAATGTCAAAGTTAACTCAACCTTAAAATAAGAAAGATCAACCTGAAACTTGAATAACCGATTTTGGTTCAGGTCAGGTTATTAGGTTGGGTCAAGAATTGTCACCCCCCACTCCATTTAATCTACAAACAAATATTGAGTATACCTAATCGACAATCTCACTGCCTGGAGCAGAGGCTTCTTTCCTGTACATCAATAATTTTAATTCAACCTAAAACAAAATTTAATTATATTGAAGAATTACATTCAAGGGGGTCGTTTGCCTTTTACGAATGATATGCGTAACTACAGTTTACACATGTAAATGTCCCATATGTAAATATCACATATGTAAGCTTTACGCATGCGTTTCAATTTACAACGTTTGTCTACTGATGTCATTTTCACATCATTTACGCATTGATTCATTTTACCACGTTTGTTTGAACTACATATGAAAATGTAAGAAATTTATTTTCAATGGATAAACAAACAAATTCATTCCATAAATTCAATGTATTTCTCTATGAAGTTCAATGTATATCAATTCCATACAGACAACTTACATTCCATGAATTTCAACGTATTTTAACTCCATGAATTGGACAATTCATATAGACCCTAGTGAACATTTGAAACTACCCCAGGCAGAACCAGCACTTATCCAGCCCACCTCCAACTCCACTCAAGCCGAGCCTAACTCAGCACTCACTGTCATATAATGATTGTTAAAATGTGTTTTTATTTAATTAATTATGTTTAGTCTCAAATAAGCATGATTAGTTGTTAATTATTGTTGATTAATGTGTTAGATTAATTATATGATAAGATAATATGGAATTATTGGTATCAATGAATTTCTGAAATTGTGTTGGACATTTGTTGTTTTGGACCAATATTGATTTGAAATGCCATTTTATGAAAAACAGGGCATTTTCTATAAAAAAAATGACTTATTTGTAATTTTGATTTTATGAAGATTTTCCAATGATGGAATTTTTTGATGATTTCAGTTTCATTAGAATATGGGTCAAAATTGTGATCGATTCTCCTCTAACTCGGGTTCATTTGAATTCATTTCAAATGATTTCCAGTGAGATTTGATACATTTAAAAATGGACTTATTTTAGAACACAGTAAAAGTAAAAGTTACTGTGCAACCATTTCATAATCTATGTTTCGTTGATCTTCTTTGTTTCTATTTTTCTCTTCGTTTATCTAAATGTGGGTAGGGCGTTGCTTTAGCAGGAGTTTAATATGCATGGCTTTGGTGGACGATGAAGACCACCAAGGGGTGACGCTGAGGATCCCAATTCTATGACAACCAATGAGCTGGTTTTGGTGGACGATGAAGACCACCAAGGGGTGACGAGCGGGGACGACGATGAAGAATAATTCTGAAAGAAAAAATGTAATCAAGGAAGAGAAAACAATAGATGGGAATGGGAGAAGTGAAACGATATAAAAGAAAGAGGAAACACCTAATTCATTTGCCCATAAAGAATTCCATTTGCACGTTACAAAATCGTTGAGGAGAAGGGCAATGTAGCTTCTCCATTTTCCGGAAGATAACGATAACGCTGGTAACAGGAAGAGGGTTAAGAACAGAACGTAAATGCATCTTCTCCATCCTGGGAGAGAACTGAGAAGGAAAACGCCTATGTAAAGGAAGGGTGCATCTTATCCCTGAAGAGTGCTCGTGAAAGAGGAGAGAAGTAGAGCAGGACATGTTCCAACTACTTTGCTATAGAGATACTGGGGAGGGAAAAAGAGGGACATGTAATATAAGATAAAAAAATGAAAAAAAAGGGCAAAGATGGTTTCGAACCTAGGGCTTTTTATGACGGAATCACTACACCCGCACCGTTCGCCTTTTTGAGGTGTGGTTCCGTTCTGTATGAAAACCCAATGTGATTCACTTTACCACAATCTGAGATGTGTAAATATGGGTGTGAAAAAGTGATCATTTACATACTATTTTCACATACAATTTATACATGAGGTGTGCAAATGAGCACAAACAAACGTAAATATGCATAATCATCACGCATGCGAGTCATTTACATATGTAAATAGTTGCAAACAAACGACCCCTAAACAAAGTAGTAGCATGTTTTGTCCAGGAGATATAAACGAGGCAGTTTTATTTGGAACTTAGGATGCATTGTGTATATTGGTCCGGACTCTAACATCAAGAGGAAAACAAAATCCCAAACCCAACTCCGAACCCTGTACAATATCTGGATCTGGAAATAGAACGAGGCTTGGGGTTTGGGTGTTTTGCCAACCTACATCTTGCCTAAGCAAGTAAACCAAAAGTTTTCGGTGCTCATTTAAGCTTAGTTGACTCAGCCATTACAGTGACTCAATAAGGGTCGAGTGAGGTCAGGACCACAGTTCTTTTCTCTTCCGGAACTAGAGGTTTTGGTATCGACAATTGGTTTCAACCTATTCAGGAACCGAAAATTGAATCAATTTGTGCTCCCACCTAAGGGCCAAAGGGGTTTTATTCGACTTCTTTCTAAGCCCGAAGAGAGTAATCCCGCTCAAAGAGTTGGAAACCCTTCGTCGGAAAAAAAAATTTGAGGTTGAGTGAATGATGTAACCCCATGGTGACTATTCATTTACGTAGTGAGCAGGGCCATCACTTTTAAAATAGAATGATGGTAGCCTACAATTACAAGTCGAACTTCATTCGACATCAAGTGGGACCCATGGTCTCGTTCTTAGGAACACGTGGGGCCAAAGAATTCAATGCTCCGCGGACTACCGTATATTATGTCGTTCATTAAACAGGAAGGCGACAACGAAGGTGAACCCTGAAATAGAATCATGCTTCTCACTCACAGGATAGGGAACGATTTAATAAATTGGGGTCTATCAAAGATTTCGTATTCCTTTGCTTGAATGTTCTCATGTGGGAATTTGAGTTTTATCCAAGCCATCAATGCTCTTCAAACATACGGTAGAATAACCATAAAGTTACTACACTTCACATTGATCAAGATAATAAATGAGGAGAAACTGAAAAAGGAGCCACCTAATCAGCAATTGGGTTGAATAACTGAAAAGGATATCAACCAAATCAGCAATTGGGTTGGTTCATCTTCCAAGTGTGAATTCCAAAGTTTTTCAGTTACTTTTCAAAGTTCTCAATTTTCAAAGTCCCCACTCACTTTTCAGTTTTCAAAAGTTTCTAGGGGATATCTTTGCCTATTATTTAATGAATTCCAAATGCTAGCCCCTAATAATTGAATTTTAAAATGCTCAAGCATTAGTAGGATCTAAATCTAAGATTTTGAAGAAATTTCAGGGCCAAAATTGACATTTTATATTCCAACTAAGCAAATCTCACCATTTAAACTATTAGAAGGTATATTTTTGGTGAACATCCCGGGTGGCTCTGCTTACATGAAATCTTCCACCATTCCATTAAACCTAAAAGGGTGAATAGAATCAGATACAAAACCCCATTGTAAGTTGAATCAACTTGCTCTAACAAAATCACACTGCATAAGAGCATATCCAACCAAATCCTTTTTTCACATATTAGAATTAATCGTCATCTAAAGAACAGGAAGTCTCCATAAAGCTTTCTAGCTTACTGTCAAAATGAGGTTAGCATCATTTCTAGTGTAGATTAGCTTATCATGAGTTGATTTAGAAGTAAAAAGGTCATTTTTTGAGAAGGGCTTTGCTCTTTCATCCTTTGTAAAGGATCTAGAGATATAAATCTTACCAATATCCTTAACGTCAGTGGAGTTGTTAAATACACTTATAGAGCTTAGTGTCCCATTTTCCTTTTATTTATTTGCATTCCATAAATCTTTTACTTTGAGATCTGGGTTAGTCATAGAAGAAAATGACTTTCTTAAATCATTTTTAAAGGGGATCCCGTTACACTTCCAAATAGGTTTGTTCTCTCCGTTGCCAATTATTCATCCAACCCTTTCGTTTATAAAACCAACCAACAAAACCCTTTTAGAACCAAGGGTTGCCTTTTTAAAATTTAGCTTCCCAATGGTTACATCTGGGACAATATTTAGCCCTAAGAATCTTTAAGCAGAGGAGGTCCTTATTACTCTCAGACATCTCCAGCATGTTTTGGCTAGAAGGGCCAGATTATTACTTTCGGTATCTCTCACTCCTAAATCCCCCTCCGAAATGAGCTTAAATAATTCAGCCCATTTGATAGTATGAGAGTTTCTTTTACCTTCACTCTCACACCAAAAGGCTCTGAGCAGTTTATCAATAGAGTCCGTAGTTTTATATGGGAGGAGGAGAATGGACATATTATAGATATGAATAGCTGATGCCAGTGACTTGATTAGGGTGTTTCTACTAACTTGGGATAGCAAAGGGATTTGCCAAGAGCTAATTTCACTTTTGATTTTATCAGTAGTGAGAGCTTTGAAACTCATATATATTTTTTTTTTCTGAAAGAGGGTTCTAGGGTATTTTTAATCATTGTCCATACTATTCATATCTAGGATCGAAGCAATACAATTTCATCTTTTTGACAAGCCCCTTTGCTAAAATAAACTACAAGTTCTTGGAAGTTGATGAGTTGACCTGAGACATCACAATAGTACTCCAATAAGTTTTTAATTCCCTAGCTTCTTTTAGTTTAGCATTACAAAAGATGAAGTTGTTCACAAAAAAAGAGGTGTAAATACTAGGCACAATTACCGTACGGACGACACTAAATCCAAGATTTACCCCATAACAGATGAAACAATATAATTTACTGGATAGAAGATCGTACACAAAAACCACCCAAAAATGGGACCGAAATACCCTTTTTCCAGCGATATCCTAGATCTGTAGGATATCGAAGGATTCAATATCCCAGGTGCTTAGGATATTGCACAGTTTGATATCCTAAGCCCACTTTTCCAGCGATGAAAAAACTTTGCTACTCCATGTTTCTTCTCATCTTTCTTCCCCGTATCTTTCATTTATTTTCACTATAGCGAGATCATATTGCTTTCTGGATTTCTGTTCGCACGTCTCCATGTCAGGGTTCCACTACGCCAACTGATCGATCGACGCGGCGGAAGCGGCTACGTCCTTAGTCTTCTCCATGGCCGGGCTCGCCGTGGCCGTCAGTCTCTTTCTCTAGAACAAGTGCCTCCCTCCAATGGGGCTCGCATATTTGGATTATTCAGCCTTGCAGCCTTGAGCAGAACGGCGTTTCTATTCGCCCGCCACGAATGGGCCTTCTCGTTCTGCTTCGGGCTGGGATCTGTCTCCTTCCTTCAGCTAACGTTTTACACCTGGAGTGCCCTGCAATCAATAGATCTGGCGGGCTACCCAGTGAAGAAATCAGCTTCGATCGTCTGATCATGATGATGATGTGAACTTATGTTTTGTGGTGGTGTTTCTTGTGTTCCCCTCCTCAATCTGTGTCTGTCTTCGTGTATTTGCTTTATTAAGGTTTAGTTTTATGCTGCTTGTTTGTGATGTGTTTAGGGTTTCAGATTGTGGGAAGAGTTTGTGGGTTGCAGACTTATGTAAGTATAGAAAGAGTTTTAATAGCTTTTTTTATGAGAAATTAATGAAACTGCGTTTTGCTCATTCGTGGTAGTTGATAGTGTGATGTGTTTATGGGGAAATCAGATAAATGCTCATCCCCCATCCCACTGTTTGGTGGTGGTAGTCGTATTATTATTTTTATCTCTCGTCATCCTCTTCACATGTAAAGATAATATAAAAAGGTGAACCCAGAAAAGCTTTCGTGAGATCTTGTTCAAGACCACCACTAGCCTGGTCCCATAAACGAAAGCCATGGTGATAGATGTCACAGCCACCCACATGGTAATCACCAAAATCTAGGTCGTGAGAACATTCTTGAGCGGCAGGTCTCGCTTGCAGAGGCAGGTCTCGCTATAGCGAGACCTATTCATTTCAGCCCCCTGTGTGTACAAATACGTGCCCATTGTGTATCCAATACAATATATACTCTCTTTTTTTTCTTCCCCTTCATTCATTCATTTGCAAAGGTTTTCTCCTCTCTTACTTTTTTCAAATCTCATCACTTGTTCTCAAGATCAACCCCATTTACTTATCTCATGATCCTCTTCTCTTCTTATCATGTGTATTATTTTTTTTTCTTTTTTTTAAGTATCCACTGATTTGGTTGTGTTTCTCTGGATTGTTATTTCTACCATTACCCATGTTTGCACTCACAACTTCGGTGTCACCACCTTCATTTCCATTGGCACCCCCATTAATAGGGGCAATAGCCACTAGGTGATCGTTGCTGGTCCTGAACTCATAACAATGGGGACAATTAGGCAAAAAGAAAATCCAACTCTCTGCTTTAGAAACTGATTGAACCAGGCAGCCAGTACCAACTACATGAAGATTAGACTAGGCAGACCAGCACAATGGAATTTTTAACTACACCTTCGAAACAAAGGTGTAATAATTTTTTCCATTTCACAAACACTGATTGTTAGAGGCAACTATTCCATACAGATCGTGGCTGTAAAGGCCACCATTCAGAATGCAGAGACAACCATCTAGTGGGGACCCACTTGGATAGGTTATGAAGAAAAAAACCCCATTTCTCTTCTGCTAGCCAAAGGATCGGCCATAGTCAAGGGGGAAAATCACTAGCTACATGCGCAAGATCTCTCTCGCTATAGCGAGACCTGCACCAGGCTGACGCACTCCACATCCTTCATCCCTCTCATGTCATCAATGTCAATCCTTAAATGGATGTTGATACCTCATTTTTCACTAAAAAATCCTTGACCATTTTTATTTATTTTTTTATGATTTGAATGGTTTCCTTGCGTTTTATGTGGCAAGTGTCTTTTTGCTAGTTTATAAATTTTGAAGGTTTCTTACTCTGTAGCACAATCCTCCACGTGAAAAGCTTAGCCACAACAACCATGTCCCACATTCATGCCTGTTAATGAAGCACCACCTACCAAGTGATAGCACAAGCTCTAATACCTACTGATAAAGTGCAAACAAGGCAAAAAACACTAGGAGGAGAAAGATAAAACATGACGTAAGGTGATTAAAATTAGAGATGCTATTGAATGGCCAAAACTGCACTGTGAGATGCTATAAAGTGCGGATAAAAAAAGATGGAATGGTAATATCCAATCGAAACAGAGATGGAAACGGAGGTCTTCAGCGAAAAAAAGATGAAATGGACCTCCTCAGTGAAAAAACAGAGAAGATGAAACGTACCTTTTGTGGTGAAAACTGTGGTACGTGATGAGATGGGAGTAGGTGACTCTGCGATATCATATAGGTTTAGGATATCGAACCGTGCGATATCCTATGTGTGCATTATATCGAACTGTGCGATATCCTAAGTACTTGGGATATCGAACTATGCGACATCCTACCCCTATAGGATATCGCACGAAAAAGGGTATTTCCATCCCATTTTGAGCCTTTTTTGTGTACGATCTTTGATCCGGTAAATTATAATTTTTATCTTTAATGGGGTAATTTTCGGGTCTTGTGTCGTCCGTACGGTAATTGTCTCTAAATACTAGGGGCATTTCTAGTTACTGAAACTCCCTAAATGACTTCAATCTCTTCAACTTTAGTGAGCTTATGAGACAAATTAAACTTCAACCCCTAAGATAAAAAAGGTAAGTAGTTCTCCTCGTCTTAACCCGCTAGATGTGTGGAAATTTTCGAAGGGGGTCCCATTTAGTACTGTAGAGTAGGAAACAAATAAAATACATTCCTTAATAAGTTGGATAAATTCATCACTGAAACCAAAAGCATAGAGAATCTCTAGAAAAAAATTCATTCCATCCGGTCATAAGCTTTAACCATGTCAAGCTTAAGACCCATAGATCCTTTTACTCATTTTTCTGGTTTTAAAGTAATGAATAGCACTTCATGGGCAATGATATAATTGTCAAGTAATCAGTCTTCCTTAAAAAAAAAGTGCTTTGTTAGAGGCTATAATAATATTAGGAAGAACATGTTTAAGCTTGTTATTAATGACTTTAGATGTATAATTTTATAAACAAACAATATTGCATAGGTTTATAGGTCTAACATCACTTATAATGGTAGCTTGGCTTTTTTTGGGGATCAAAACTATACAGTTTCTATTGATTTTTCCCAAGAAAAAATTGTATTTGAAGAAAATGTGAACAATATTCACAATATTCCAACCGACACAAAATCCAGATCATATTTCCTCCCTGCTGTTCAGCCAAACAAGACCATTACTTTTAATTCTGATAATTTAATAGTTGATTCAAATTACAATCCTACATGCCGGCAAGTGGCATGTAAGGTAGCTTGGGTTCTTAGATATGGATCCCTGGCCGATTCCGAACTTCATTGATATGGATCTAGAATTCTAGATGCACATTTATTTGGAACCAGTATCTTAAATCAGCATCCTAATAAAACTCCTCATATACAAAATAAAGTTCCACATCATTTTATCCGATTTAAACTTAGATGGTAAAAAATGGCCTTGTAGGAGCTTGGGCAATGGCCAATTATGATACCATGTACCATGAATTAAACTGTTTAAGCAAAGGAGACAAGTTGGGAGAAGCACATGTATATAAGAAATTAATGTCTTATTAAGAAACAAAGAATTGTGAAGGGTGGGTAAATGAGGGCTACATGGTGGATTAGCGACATAGCAAAAAGCAATGAATGTTGTTTAATGTGAGGAAATCAACAAATGTTGTTTGATATGTGTGTGGGGTACTTTCGAGATACCGAAATTATCTTGGTATCGGTAAGAGTAAGGCATGTCTTGATCTCGGTTTAGTGCACCTCGGCAATAGTGCCAGAGTTCATCTCGGAAATAGTGCCAGAATGACTCTATATCTGGGTTATTTCCGACCTCGGTCATTCCTGACCTCGGTACCATGTCTCGGTCTCGGTCTCGGTCTCATGCATATTGGCAATAATGCCAGAGTGCTAACCGAGACGGCACTGGCAACTCAACTACGTTACAGAATGTGTCGAGTAATGATGACGTGCATCGGATAAGACCTAAAGAGTTATCATTATCTGGCGGCTGCGTCTACATCAGGGTAGGGTCCGATGAGACCCTAATTTTAAGGTCAACCAGGGTAAGGTCCGATGGGACCCGCCATTAAGGTATCAGGGTATGGTCCGATGGGATGACCATTAATGAAAAGGGAGGCCCGATGGGAATGTACTTCTCAAGTACCTGTCAAGAGTCATGGGAATCCCTACCAAAAGTTAAAGGACTCTCAACCTAGCTATATATACAAGGAGCAAATCCATAACAGGTACGCTGACATATACACATAATACCCAAAACTCTGTCTCTCTGTATTCTCCTTTCTTCTTCATCTTTTGTCTGGTTGCAGAACTAATTTAGGCATCGGAGAGCCTTGTGCTGATAGCAGCCAGGGTCTTTGCTGTCTTTCTCTCATTCCCTTTCAGGTTTCAGGCATTCCATTTTCTCCAAAAAAAGCTTATTATTCATCCCAATCCATCCTTATTAAGTCCGTATTGATTTAGGCACTTACAATATGCATGGTTTTAGCATGTGCTTAAAAATTAGAAATAACCATTGAGAGAAGAAAAAAAAGTTCCTAAAGCTTTACTAATTACAAGTAACAGAAACTAGGAGGAGAATGTGAAGAGCACTTTCAGTGAAGTGATCAAATTGTAGCATGCTACCTTGTTTAGTGTAAAATTCACTGAGACAAAACTAGACAGATGGTATAAAGCTAGGATGATGATGGTGTGGTAGTGTTAGTGCTGATTGTGAGACTCATAGTTATCTAATGAGAAATATAATGATGAATGAACCATCTTGAAAGAGCCTTTTTTTTTTTTTGTAAATAAAATTATATCTGTTGAAAGAGCAACATTGTGAAAAGAAAAAAGATTACAAGATTGGTCATCGACTCTCCCATTAATCAATCCACTAACATATCAAGATCACTAATCACAAGTTTTAGACATACTTTTTTCTCTGTCATGCACATACTACTTCAAAGATCAAGAGATACAAAAAAAATTAAGAGTATTTTTTTTTTCTTTTTTTGTTCTTTTGGGGGACAAGTTACCACACTAGTTGTCATGTTCGTCCACTACATTAGGGGACAAAATGGGTCTTAACTCTTAAGATTATCATATGAGACCAAAATAGTATTGTACCTTCTCTAAGGATGAAGGAATGCATAACCAACGCAACTAGCTAGATGCCCCAAGGTGTTGGCAAATTTACGATTTAATTGTTATTGAACAAGTGCAAAATTTATCATCAAAATCTAAATATTCAAAGGTAAATTAAGTAAAATCTAATATTTGAGTACCCAAATATCCAAGTTAAGGGTTTAATTTCACTTCATTAATATCAATTAGTTTTTAGCGTTATTTTTGCAAAGACGCATCTATTTTCAAAGTGCCTCTCAAAAAGGCTCATGTGTTTTTAGTTCTGTTTGTTTGCATTAGAATATAAGTAAATTGAATAAATAAGAATCCATAGTCAAATAAGCTCTACCGAAGTATTCTTAAAGAGGTGAAGTGTGAATAATATGACGTGAGGGGGTGAAGGACAGAGCTACCAATGCAAATGGGGCTTCGACATTCCTAGCAATTAAATTACTACGGCGATGACTATGTATTCATTTCCCATCTTCCCTTGATTCACTTTCCATTAAAGGCGAGGGTATTAATCGATACTCATTTTTGTATATTCACCTTGCATCTCCATTTTTAACCACTTATTTATTAAATTTCTATGTATTCTATACAAACAGATAAGCCCTTGGTTTTTATTAACAAAATGTCCCCATGGACGGATTTATTGGGGTCGGTCCACAATAAATCCGTCCATGTAGACGGACTGTTTTATTAAATCCTTCCTAAACTGAGTCACGTGACCAACCTTTAACCTCCTTTTGCAAAGGACAAAAAGTATCCATGTTGTTAATTGATTAAACCATTAATCCAACCACGTTTTAAAGAGGAACCAAATCCACTAATCCCAGAAGGATACACTTATATAATAGTGTTTATTTCCACTTTCTAGAAAATAATATGACCACCATAAAATCTTTACAATCCATTCTTCATACTGAAAGGACCCATATCAAAAGTCAAGTTTACATAATTGCATGTAAATTCAAGATTAAATATAAAAAAATTAGGCAAAGACGCATGATTTAAATGTCATTTACATGGGCAGCGTATGCAAGTAAAGTGTGGGAAGATAAAAACTCATTATCCAAGTGGTATTTAATAAAACAGTTATTATTTACAAACAAGTTACATGAAGAAAAAATGGTTGTTTACCCTTCTAATCTAAAGTTGTAACGGATGCTATTAAGGTTAAGGCCAAAATAGTCACATGTTCAAACATTCCACACAAAAAAGAGAAACCATAGATAGAAATTAAAGTTTCTCTTGGGTCATTTTACCACAGATCAATAGAGGTTTCAGGGCACGTTTGTTAACAGGTGAACAATCTAAAGGTTTAAGGATATCTCACTCCCTTTGGAACATGGATTTCTCACTAATGATTTGTTTAGATGAGGACTTCACATCGATATTGATAGCATTAATGTATATGGCATAAAAATTAGCATCGGTGTGTAAATCCAAAAAATTTATGATTTTCCAAATCCAATGAGGGAGTCATAGGCAAAACCACAAAATTCCCCTGCGGGCTTTATGCAAAAAAAGAAAGAAAAGGATTTACAATTTCCAACAGTGAGTTTTCATTACTATATGAGAATACAATGAGGAAGTCTGCCAAACTTGTCCTTAATAAAAATGAGAAACACATGACCCTTATTGAGGTTATTGATCGAGAACACGGGGGACTTTGTGAACAAACGCTAAGTTTTTCCAATGCAATCTAATCTGAATTTGATTTTGTTGGGACTCTGATACCACCTGTTTTGTGCGTGCGTGCGGAAGCGCAAAAACCTGGGATTGATCAGCCATGCGGTACAAGAGAGATGAGGATTTTACGTGATTTGGCAAAACCGCTTATGTCCACGGTAAGAGAGCAACGACTTACATATTAATTCTCTTCAGGGTATACGGTTACAGATTATATGTTATATATAATATCCGCTTTCTTAACCCCTAAAAAAATCCTGATATATTGATCTATGCTCACCCAATGAACTACTTCACTAAATCGAAATGTAAGACATAAATCCAACAAATTTAGTAGTTGTTGCTCGTGACTCCAGCAACCTATATGGAACAGTTTTACATTCAATGTTGTCACAATTTGATTTGGCTGCAAGACTCCACTTTTGCATATTTTATCATCAGTAAATTATGGTCCAACCATCTTCTTCAATTAATCAAATTATTGGTGAAACCAATCTCATTTTATACCTCTTTTCTCCCCAACTTAAAACAAAGACTAGTGGATGAAATGGTACATACAATAACATCCTCTAGACATGAAAGGGAATAAAGGTAGTGGAGTCTCTTCCATTGATAATAGCCAAATACAATATGATTGTCATATTGACTGCCCACATTAAGCTGAGTAATACAACAGTATGTACAAAACTCATTAATAAACTTCTCCCAAACAAAAGACAAATGAATACAACCATTCTGACAAATAGAGAGACTCTAGAACTTACATTGGGGGCATAACATATTCATTCCTCTTCTAGCTATTTCAATTGCCCACAAAGGTACAAGTTTGTTCTCCCAATTAATCTAGACCGTCCATGCCTTTGATCTCAATGGTGCACATTGGACGTTCACCAAGGGTCATAGGCACTCTAAGGTCTAAACCCTAATAAAAGAAGATAAACCTATCACCTGGTTTTATCTTTATATGTTACAAAAGGTGGGTTTGATGATAAAACTGGTCAAAGGAGCATTCAAAGCTCATCGAAAGAAATAAATGACTAGTTGGGTCCTTTTTTTTTTTTTTTCCTGACTTTCATCACTACCTCACCTAATAAGCTACAACTAGAAACTGAATAAAGAGAAGAGTACAAATTCGAGAGAAGGAGATGATAATAAGGGGGAAGAGAGAAATATTACTAGGAAGAATCGAATTTGTAGTGCTTATCGACAGGCACAGAGACATCCCAAGTGCAGCTGAGTCCTTTGGGGATGATCACGAGATCGCCTGCACCGAATTCGACGCACTCGGAGGAACTCTTGGTGTAGGCCTTCACCTTCCCTTTGATCAGATAACATGTCTCTTGGGCGTCAAACTTGAGAGGGAACTTTCCTGGGGGACAACCCCACCTAGTGAAAAAGTATAGAGGAAAAACAACAAGTGAGATGTGGATTTGATGGCTTGTTAAGAGGAAAGGAAGAGATGGGGAAGCTTACTTGGGCCATGACTTGATACCCAGTTCAGATAAGCGTGCTTCAGATGGGTTACTTTCGACCACGATGCTAAGGTTTGCATCCCTTTCATTGGGCTGGCTGGTGCTTGGTTTCTCATCTGTTGCCATGAAAGATGATGAAGGTGAAAGGAAAGGTAGGTGGTGGAGCTTTTGGTGACTCTTGATATCTTCCTGAGGGGAGATGAAGGTGGAAGAAGGAAATCGAGAGAGAGAGAGAGAGAGAGAGAGAGAGAGAGTGTTAAAAGATGAGATCTCGTGATATGAGTTGATGTTGAAAAAACTTCGTAACTTAAATACAAGGAAAAGTAAAATATTATACTATGTCAAGAATGATAATTTTTCTACGGCATGAGGCTTTCATTGTGGCCAAAGGGACCCAATTCAATTATCCGATCTAAAAAAACAAAATAGATCACGATGAAAATAATTTTGATCTAGATGAAAATTTTGCAATCATCTTATCGTATTAAATCGGATACTTAGAAATAATCAATGAAATTATATGTATTTGCATGTATGTATATACATATATTTTCACTTGGTGGGCCAATAGAACCCATTTTCATACCACTCAACAACATTTGTAATGATAGAATTGGGTAAGAAATTTCCTCAGCGCACCTTTGATTTTCCATGGAGCACTTTTTCTTATGGAAAGAAAAAAAAAACCCAATTCCAATGAAAATGGGCTTGAGCACAAACGTGGACCAGATACATCATACATTTTCACTTTAGGATTGTGAAAGTAGAAAGTGATTTTCATTTTCATTTTTTCCTGAAATAGAAAGTGCTTTATAATATGCAAGGAGATTGTCGTGATTTTATGACAGAGCAGAGCTTGCGCTGTTCTAGTCAAAGAGTTGACCGAAATATCTGAATGACGTGGCATCTGTGATAGGAGATGGCTGTAAATAAGGATAGAGTTTGACCGGCTGACTTGTTTGGTGCCATTTAAAAAGATGCCGATTCTCTTTGGTTACTTTCGGTACCCGTTTTTTGCCCTTTGTATTTAATGGAGGACCCCGCTATTCTACAGTGTGAGTTTGCCATGCTTTAAAGGAGAAAGTTAAAAGAGTGTTTCACTTTCTCCATGAAAGGCATGTAATTTATGGCTGTCATCCGAATAATTAATCAACCTTCAACTAAATTTGTGGAGCTCTGGTAGTTTTCAAATCCTTGACAGCACCCAAAGTCTGGACACCACTAAGTTGTCCACCTGGAGCCTCTATCGAGATTCAAAGCGGTAGGTTGCAACGAGGAGCCTCTATCATCGAAACATATAAGTGATAGTTAGAAGAGAAGATTTTTTTTTTTTTTTGTTATCGGAGGGTTCCTAATCATTTGGGCCGAACTAATCTCTCTGGGCCCAAAGGAAATCCGAGTAAACACCCATGTGGCTCCAAGGTGATAGAACTAATGGACTCAACCTTCGATTCCTGAAGAAGGGGGAACTGGGGTCGATACCAAGACCTCTAATTTCGAAAGAGGGAGGAACCGTAGTCCTGACCACTCGACTAACCCCTCGGGATTAAAACGAAGGGAAGATTTGGATAGTTGACTAATTGTGTCTTCTAAACAGTGGGTCATTTTCATATGATAATCAATAGACATCAATTGAATAGATCAAAGATTAAATGGTTGAGATCATCCTATTTCTTCTCCCGTATGATAACAAATGGGAGGTTTTGAGCTTTGGTTCTACTCATCATCATCATCTGAACTTTATCTTATTTAGAAATCTAAAAGTTCTACCTTTTCAGTTAATCCCATCCCCATGTAATGTGATATTTAATTTCTTTGTTACAGATATTACTGTAATGGTAACTTGTTTCAATAGTGCATGTAAGGGTGATTTTTCTCCTATGGCACTCAAGTATATTGGAATTGGATGGTGATCGTCGCGGTTAATTAGATTCATGAAATTCGAAGGGTGTCCCACTCTCAGGTTATTGACGGCCCCCACCTCTTTAATGTATGGATTGGAAACGTCCACATACAAGTCTCCCATAGGAAAATATCTTTGGTGGTGATAAAAGATCACTCCTATTACGGTAGTAAATGTTAAAGATTTTGTAAGGCAACGACCCATCATCATCATCATTTTAAGCACACAGAGGAAGTGAAACATAGGAATATATATAGCCCAAGTAATTGCCTGTTTCTCACCCCACTGCCCTCGGATTCACACCATGTTTGAACAGATTGCTCTCCTTGTATGAGTGGGTTTCTCTACCCATATGAGGGTGATATCTCACATGGTCTCAACCTCTTGAGTAAAACAGAAAGGATAGACAGAGAAGGCAGGTTAGATTGGTGAGGCAGGTTACCCATGTGCGGTCAATTTAATTGTGACTGGCCCATTAATGGTGCAGATTGAGTTCAGGTGGGGTTAGGTGGATTAGGAGTAGAGGGGGTTATGATAGGAGTTTAGCCACCCCTACCACAACTGATTCACCAATCACTATAGAGCTCTTTCATCAAGGAAGGAGATGATGAAATATATATATATATATATATACAAAGATCGGTTCCATCCAAAATTGGCACACGGTCATATCTATCTATCTATAGCATCCAATTGCAGAGCAAAACACAGACAATGCTGGCGAAATAAAGGGCCAGGGTGAAGATTCTTAATGGGTTATTATTTGATAATAAATGATTACCCACCCCTCACCTTGCTATATTGAATCTTAAGAATGTGATGTTCTTCTCTGAATCTTTCTACACTGCTCATCTCTTATTACTCCTTTTAAATAAACCCATTCTACCATGAATGCCGGAAGAATTCAAATCCAAGTAGGCAAACAGCCAAACATCCTTTTACAATGCTCTTTTAAAAGAACTTCTACCATAATTTGATGTGTTGGGAATTCATGGACATGATGTGATAGGTTGTCCCTTTCGCATTTACAAATGCCATATTTCTATATCAGAATTCCAAAATTACAACCACCTAAAAAGTCTCATATGATATTTTTAGAATCTTTGAAATTAAAACCTCCTTTTTTTTTTCACAAATTTCTGAATTCTCAAGTACGTAGGAATATTTAGGAATTTCACTTGTAGGATAATTTATAATTTCTCTAAGCAGGAGTTCTTTGAATTCCACTAAAGAAATATGTCCTTTCTCTACTATAGAGGATTTTAAATTCTCCAAAAGTTGTCCCCTTGAGTGAAATTCCTAAATCCTTCTTTTTGGTGAAGCATTTAAGAATTTCAGTAAAAAGCAAAGAGGTTGTAATTTCAGAAATTCCAAAGATCATTTGAGACTATTTAGGTGGCAGGAATTTTAAATTTAAGCAAGCAAAAGATATATATATATGACATTTACAAATGATAAAGACAAGCCATCGCACCATGTCGATGAATTCTCAATATGTCAAATTCTAGTCAAACATTCTGGTAAAAGAACATGGCCTCAAATATTGTGTGCCAATTTTCCATCTTTTATCTTTTATCTTTTATCTTTTAACTCTCAATATTTGGCCGTTCTTTAAAGGTACTTACAGCCTTCAAGAAGTAGGTAGAAGAGTGAGTTTGACACTTGAATAGGTTTGATAAATGATAATTAGCATCTCCCATTACACTAATTTAATCTTTTTTTCCTTGTTAATATCATTTTGTCTACTCTTGAAATTTGGATGGGTCAGTAAACTAATGAGTAGGACTTGCAGGTATCTGGCCTTCTGACATATACATTGTACCCAGTCTACCTGTGATCTCTCTCTGCCTTTGGCAATTCAATGACTATTAATCAAATCAATTAAAATATTAGTGGTATCTTTTCATCAGTTCAAAGAAATGGGCGGACAAGAGTATATATATTTTTTCTTTAGATTGCATCCATGCCGGATAAGGGAGACTCCCAGTTGCAGCTTTGACTTTCTTGTTTCCTCTTTTCAATGAGGGTTTTTTTGGCTTTGACATCATGTAAAATATCATGTGCTATGAGATTTTGTGGCATGAGGTGGATCAACAGCCCAGTTCTGGATCAGTTTGAGTAGGTGAAGAGGTTTGTTCCAGAGGCCCAACCCAAGCTGGCTTCATTAGAAACCACCGGGCCTGAATCCGGTCCGTTATTCACTTGATCTTCATTATTCATCATAGCCTGCAATTCAATGGCCCAATATCCTGTCATAAAAACCCCCTCCGAACTCAGCTGACACAGCAAAGTCTGCTCCATGGGCCACTGAGTTGGGAGAGCGGACGAGTCTTGAGTACTTGACCAGACTGGGCTGAGTTACTTGACTAGGTGAGATCACATTAGAGCCTTGTCTTTCGCAAGGTTTTAAACCATGGTTGGGACTTAAGGGCCGGGCCAACCGAACCCGAGTCATCAGACCCAAGCAACTGGGCAGATCCATCAAACACCCAAAACCTTGCAATGTTACTGTACTGCACATGATCACAATTTAAAGTGTGGCATTGAGACGTACTCATGCACATCTATACCATTTAAATTGAGATACTTATGTTGAATGGAATACATTATTGATATTAACAAGTATCAGATGGTAAGGATTGTCCTATCAGTGCCATTTTTTCATTATATAAGGCTCACAATTTAGACAATCTGGAATCCACATGTACATTAGATAGTCACATACACAAAACTTCATAATGTGCAAGACTGACATCAGTTTGCTCACCATTTTGTAATATGTTCAGCCCACAAGAAACACATTTCATGGGAATTTTTAATTGAAGTCAGCAAAACCCAGCAATGAGCAGCCCTCATGATTATAATGATAAACCTAGTTCAGATGAAAAACTGCTTATAAAACATGTTTTGCAGTGGATCTCACCAAATGATTTTTTTTTTCAATTAATAAAGTTATCTAGTTTTGGTAGGTAAGCTACTCTTTTCCCACAGCCCCAAAATCCACTTCAATGAATCTGAAGAGGAGTGATATGTTCAAGGCATGTATTTGGGTAGAAAAGGAAAAATTGCAAATCCCTCAAGTGAAAAAGGCTAGAGAAAGAAAGTAAAATGACATGATTATTTTTATGATTTAGAGCATACTTTATACCTTAGAATGTTTAGTAAACCTCTAATTACCTTTTTAATTATTATAGCTTATTTACAAATTAGAGCTTTTGCCGCTAATCAATAAAGCTAAGTGGGGCTGCTTTTTAAATCTACATTATAATTTTTAAAGGTGCGCTCTCCAATTACCTCATGAAATAATAGCTTTTTTTTTATTATTTTACCAAAGAGACTAATTAATAATTAAAATTTAAAAATTAGAGCTTTCGTTTTAGATCTTAATCTTATTAATTAGACTAGAGTTTCCAAATCTGGCCCTAAATGACTAACTGGGAACATGTAGCAGCTGCAATCAACTGTAGAGACCACGTGGTTAAAAGCCACAGAGGTGAGCGAAAGGGTAAACTCTCATTTTACTCACGCAGCAAGAGAGATCATTTAAAATACACATGTACAGAATGAGACCTTACTTTCTAATATGCAATTCTTAGGTTTCAGATTTGGTAGAATTTCTATGATGAGTTGGAGTAAAACTCTTTTAACTAGCTGACCTTATAAGGTTAATAGGATGAGGCTTTGATGATGTTGCAAAATCAAGACTAACTTTCAAGGTGTTGGAAAAGTCTCACATCTTACGTCGCCCAAATATTAGGGTTTGACAAGCTTTTATATACCTGTTTGAGCCTTCCACCTATCAGCTTGCCATCCAGGAGTGTTTTTTTTTTTTTTTTTAATTCTGTTCTCTTTGAAAAAAAAACTACTACTAACCGAGGTTCCTATTATCCTTTTTAAAATCCACATCTCACCAGACTCAAAAAGGAAAGCTGAGGTTCCTATTTTCACACATATAGGCTCTCTTTGTTTGCCCAAAAGTCGGTTTACCTTTAAATCTCAATTACCTGAAATTGGTTACAACTAAGAACAAGGTGACTGTAATATATAGGGCTGGATTTGTGAGATTTCTATTTCTAAAATGGTTTAAATTGAATAAATAAATGTGAATTCCAAAAATGACAATCAATATCTCCCCTCTAATAGAAAACTATTCAAGGAGAGGTGGAAAATAAATGAGAAAATTAGCGAAAGGTCCCTATAAGTGAATGTATCCAGCCTCCAGTCCAAGGAAAAACTCTTTAAGGCCTATGGTCCACTCAGCTAGACTGTTTGTAGCCATAGGTCCCTGAGCCTACATGTTTTCATTTTTTAGGACTAAATTGCTCTTCCAACCATTTTAGGCATAAAATTTTGAAATTTAAAATTTAAAATTTAATATTATCCCTCTCCTTCTCCAACGAGCGTAGGTTTGCAACATCCGATTTGAGGGCGAGATTGGGGATGAGGGAGGAGAGATCGTGTGGGACACTGTTGCACCCGTCTCCCCTGTCTTCTCCCTCTTCTCCTTCTCCACTCTCTCTCCCTCTCTAATCTTCCGCCCTCTCTCTGCTCCCTCTTCCTCTCCGTTCCTGGCCCTCTCTCGCCCCTCTCTGCACCTCTCTTCCCTCTAATTCTTTTCTTCTCCGCTCCCCGTCTCTCCGCTCCCTCCCTGTCTTCCTCCTCTTCTCCTTCTTTTCCACCTCTCCCATCTGTTTTCGCCCAGCGCCCACGCGCGTCGCCCTCCAAGGAGTTTCGCTCGTTCCTTCAGCCAGTGAGACACTCGTCAAAGCTATAGATAGATAAAATGAGTTTGACACGTTTCCGACTAAGAATGGCCCACTCATTTGATCCAACCAAAAATCTCGACCGCCCACCGATTTCCCATTTTCGTCTTCCCTGCCTGACGCAAGTGGGAACTTGGCAGGGTCCAATCCGGAGTAGATGGCCGATGTCATCGGTAATGGAGTTCTCGGTCTCACTGGTTGCTGATCTTCGTCGGTGTTCGTGCTAATCGTCGCTGGAATCCAGTCATTGCCGGAGAAGAAGTGTCGCTGCTTTGCTTCGCCGGACTGCAAAATCAGCACCCCTGATCTCAGCCGCGTAAGAAGATCGGAAAATAGTAGTGCAGGAGAAGATCGGAGGAGAAAATAGTAGCGCAGAGAGTAAGGCAGCAAGGTTGTCTTCATCTTCTGATTGCAGAGATGGTAGCCAAGTTGTGTCTGGGGAAGGAGACCTGGGCAACCCAGGCCAGGCTGATTACAGGTCCAGGTTCGGGTCAGGTTGACCTGATACACAACATTATCCAGTTCCAGCCATAGCAGCAATCCAGGTGATCTCATTAGGCGACCACAGTGATGGGGTTTTGATCGATTGAGAAGGAAGAAGGCCTGCCGGTCTCGTTTTAGCCGCCACTGTAGTTTTCAGATCGTTGCTGAATGTAGTCAACGCACAGCTTCGCTAGAGAATGAAGGCAGCAGGGCTGTTATATCATTTTTGACAAATCTATATGAGTTTTTATAAAATTTATCTGAGTTTTTGTCAAATTTATCTGAAATTTGTCAAATTTATTTGAGTTTTTATCAAGTTTATCTGTTTTCTGTCATATTTATCTGAGTGTTTTTCAAATTTATCTGTTTTTAGTCATATTTCTTTGTGTTTCTGGTAAATTTATCTGTATTTTTTTTTAAATTTATCTGTTTTTTGGTAAATTTATCTGAGTTTTGTTCAAATTTATCCGAGTTTTTGTCAAATTTATCTGAGTGCTGTTCAAATTTATCTGTTTTCTGTCATATTTCGTTGTGTTTTTGGTAAATTTATCTGAGTTTTTTTTCAAAATTTATGTGATTTTTTTAGTAAAATTTATTTACGTTTTTTGAAATCTTTATGCGTTTTTTAAATTTATTTACGTCTTTTGAAATTTATTTGTAACTTTTCAAATTTATTGCGTTTTTTTGAAATTATTGCATTTTTTAAAATTTATTTTCGTTATTTTAAATTTATTTGCATTTTTTGAAATTTTCTTTCGATCTTTTGAGATTTATTTATATTTTCTGAAATTTATTTGGATATTTTGAAACTTATTTGCATCTTTTTAAATTTATTTGCGTTATTTGATTATATATTGTTTTTTTTTTAAACTTATTGCATTTTTTTAAAATTATTTTATTTTTTAAAATTTATTTTCGTTATTTTGATATTTATTTGTTTGTTTTTAGAAATTATTTAAAAATCTGGGAATTCCATTAATCGTGGGCAATTAAATGTTAGTTGGCCATTATTAATGGGATATCCCACCAATCATGGGTTATGATTGAAAGAAAGGGTAAACTAGACATTTCAGGTATGAGAAAGTGTGGGAGGGACCTTTGCCTCTATGACTTTTTTTTTGTGGATCTAAGGCCATAAAGTGACATGTTCAGGGACCTGTCGCCGAATGCCCCAAAATAAATACCCAACCACCACCACAGTAATTAAACATAGCCAATCATTCAGTGGGCAACTCTTCTGTTCCCTCGTTACCTTTTAGATATCATTGAAGAGGTGATTCAGCTTTCTAGGGACCTGAATGTCTCCTTCTAGCATATGATAAGCTTGCCAAAGAGGGAGTTCTTAAAACCGATCTGGCCTTTTCTATTTTATGGTCTCCATAATTAATTCTCGAGGGTGGTTGTTGGCATTTTTGGGGGGGCTAGCTCCTTTCCTTTTGAGTTTTGATTAATCTCCCCTCGTTTTTTGGATTTTTTTCAAACCAGTATATATATCCCTTATACGTACAATTCTTTTGAGCATTGAATTATAGTCACCTTTAAAAAAAAAAAAAAAAACTCTCGTGCGCATAATGCGCCAAGACCATGCATTGTTGAGCCTTGCCTCCTAAGTGTTTCTAGCATGCACACTGTGTGCTACCTTACATCCTTCATACCTCACCCCTCACATCTTTATATACTTTGGTGGAGCCCATTCAACCATGAGTTCCAATGTATTCAAACAAACAGGCCTATAATGCCCAAACACATAAATCATTGTTTGCTAAAAAAAACTGAGTTAACCACATGAAGGTTAAATAAGTTTTGTACGGTAATCCTGATTTCTTCTAGTCTACCTTATTACCCTAACTAGTTATAAAGCTTTGCTTATAACAGTAAATGGCCAATTTCTTCCCAAACCAAATATGGCTCAATCTGTGCTACCCTAGCCTACCTAGGAAACTAAGTCCTCGTTTGGCATCATTCCTATGTTGGAACTTTTTATATATTAAAAATGAGAAATGTTCTATTTTAAGATTGTGTCATGACTTGTGATGGAGGAACACTTCAAAATGGACAACATATCATATCGTATTATATCCAACTATGTCCCTACCGTGTACATGACGTGTCCCTCCATATCCATGTCGATATAGGCTTCAAAGGTCATGGCAGCTTTGTTTGGCAATGTTTCTTTAGAATCATTTCCAATTAGTGCAATCAGCAAAGGATGGTTGTTGGGGGTATGAACAGAGTGATAGGAATGGAGCTTGCAAGGATTCGACACCTGAACATTTTAAATTGAAGTGGGGGAGACACCTATGTGTGGAAATAACAGGCCTCTGTTTTTCGGTGTAGAATGATTGACAATCGTTTCCTTGCTTTTGTTTTCCTACGATTGCTCTAAAAGGGGATGCCATCAGTGTTCTCCAATATGCAGATGACATTGTACTTTTCTTCCAAGCCTCCAAATTAGCATAAGAAAGAATTAACACCCTTTTCGATACCTTTGCGGCTGAGGCGGGTCAGAGCCCAGAGGGTCAATCATTCTAAGTCAAAAGCCTCATTCTTAGCAGACCAATGAGGTCAGGGTTGCTCTCCAACTTCAGAAAAAGGATTCAAACTTCTCTTATCTAGGAGAGGTGATAGGTCCCACTAATTGAGGACAAGGGGACCCTCCTTATGCATGACATAATTCATAAGAACATGGTGAGATGACGAGGCAAATCCGGGTAGAAAGGTGGCTATCCAATCAGTTTTTCCATCCATCCCTCAGTACTGGATGGGTCTGAGTAACCGAACTAAAGCTCATGTTGCTAAAATCGTCAAAAACCATGCTAGTTTTCTTTGGAATGGTTCAGGAGACCATCATAGGAATGTCCCTCTGAAATGGGCTGTTGTTACCAAACCCATTAATTTATAGAAGGGGGATTGGGCATTAGATGCCCCGGAATCCAAAACAAGGTGGCCCTCTCTCATTTGGTTTGGAGGTTCCTCACTTCCCCGGACCAATGGTGGTGTAAGGTCCTGGCTCATAAGTACCTTCACAACCAAAATCTCAGCGAAGTGACCATCAAGCCAACAAGACTCTTCCCTATGGAAGCAAATGCTGCAATTCAGACCTTTCGTGCCTTCAAACCAGAGGTGGGTTGTGGGTGATGGTACTAAAATTAGGACCTTTGATGACATATGGACCCCAGTTTTAGGACAACTCTTGGATCACCTCCTTCTAAATATTTCACAGCCCATCCTATCTCAGGTAGACAGGTTGACAAGTAGATTACCATGGAGGGTTCAACACAAAAAAATGGAATATTTCCCTGCTGTCATCCCTCTGGCCTGAAGAGGTTGTTGGGGAAATAGCACAGGAAATTAGAACTAGCTGGGTCCTGCAACTTTAAGACCATTTTAAAGGAAATTCAGGGTCTTTCATGTGGCCCAAATCTTCCTTGGAACAAAATCCGGAATCTCCCAATCCTCCCTAAACTTTCAAATTTTCTTGTGCGCTTGATTCATAACCGCTTGTCTACCAGAGACCATGTAGCTCACATAATAGAAGGGATATCACCCATCTGCTCCTTATGCTCTGCCTCAAGAGGAAACAATTAACCATCCTTTTTGTAAGTGCCCTTTCTCTATAAGAGTTTGGAGCTTCTTTCCTCCTATTGACAACCCAACTAAATATCCTTCCCTTTTGGCTCTGTTCCTTGCAAACAAATCTGCTTATAGACTTTGTCTGGGTACAACTATTTCCTAGTTTATCTGCAAAACCAAGAATAATCTAATTTTTGGCCATCATCCATCATATCCACTTCAGGTTAAATCTAAATCAAATTCCCTAGTTCTTGAATAGAATTTATCTCATGTGTACAGAGGTCCTGGTTCCTACGTCGGTTTGTCCCCAGCTAAATGGTTGCCATCTCCTCCGGGTTGGTTCAAATTGAATTTTGACAGTTCATACAAACAACTACTTTAACAACTCAGCTGGAATAGGAGGCATTGGTAGAGACCCATATGGAAATATGCCATCATCATTTGCTGGTAAGGTGTCTGCTTCACACCCCCTAGAGGCTGAGCTCCTTGCCCTACATAAAGGCCAAGAGGTTTGTAAAGGTTTGGAGATCTCTCTCCATCATATAGAAGGAGATAGCCTTGTCTTAGGTGTTACATTACAACAAGCTGCTAACATGGCGTGGGATCTTATGGCGGCTTGGAGAAAAACAATGGAGCTGCTGCAAGAGATCAGCTAATAACACAGTTGACTCCCTAGCTAAATTTGATTTTCCAGTGGTCAGCTGTCAGCCCCTTCAGAGCCTCACTCCCAGGCCGGATTCAGGACTACCACCTCCAGGAGCAAAATGCAGCAACTGGTTATACCGAAACCTTCTTCTATTCATGCCGGTCCAAGCACAGATACTTCCAGAACAACTATTGAAATTTCTGATGACTCAGAAGGTTCTACAGAGAAGGGCGTTGGCGCATCACACACTTGATTTCCTCAAAGAAATAGATCGTAAAGGCCTAATGTTGAACAGGATGATGGGTCTGATGGATCTTCTGTCGGTGGAGCTGCTTGGCTGGAGGTTCTCGAAATGTTGCTTCTTTTGTTGGTACCTTATCTACAGAGCATATGCTGCAATATATCTGTTATGTTTGCTAGAAGGCTTTTAGGTATGTATGCTTCGGGGATATCTAACTATTTTGTTTTACATGTTTGTACAATGTTTAACCTTTAATTTAATATAATATCCATCTTCCAGGGGGAAAAAAAAGACAGACCAACAGAGAAGACCAACCATATCACAAAACAGACCTGACCAATCATCACACAAGAGACCAGACCTACCACCACAAAAGACCAACAGAGAACACTAGCAACGAGACTACGATATTCCTACCATGGGACAGCTGCCCCTTACAAAACACAGCACTAACAACATACCGACTCCTACATAGAGACTGAATCTATCATTTGAGATAACCCTTCACCTGCAGCCTTTATTCACCAAGCAGATACTCATCTGAAACAATATTAACTTGAATCTCCTGCACATATATATAAATAAACATGACTTTGGAACACAAGAATCCCAAATTATTTTAGTTGGGTGCTTGATTCTTGACATGGCATCTGCTAAGGCATTTCCAAAGAGACTTTCAATTTTCAAGAAGATGCAGGGGTCTATGAACTTTCTTCCACAATGCCATGAGATTCCAGGGTGGATTTTTTCCTTCTATTAGATCTTCCATAATAGTAAGAGCGTCCTCTTCCAAGATTACTTTGCTAACATTATTTTCTTTACGAATTTTCAATCCCTCCAGGAGTGCAAGCATTCGACACACGGACATTTCCTCATTTTTATTACCACTAGGCATATTTCGTGAAACGTTTTGCAGAAGTTTCTCATTGAAATGGCTATCATTAAATGTCCAAATGCATTTCTCTGATTTTCATTTTAAAAAAAATGCAGTAATGTTCCTGAGAAACGTTGCCAAACAGGGTGCAAATGTCCAATTTCTCCACAAACCAACCCAACTGTGCCTCAATCCCTACTACCCTTATCTCACTAGGACTTTGATGTTCGTTACCACTGAAGTTAGGCAGGCAAAAAGTTTTGCAAGGTAATTTCATTGCCTTTTTCTTGGTCATCTTATAGCATGCATAATGGAAGGCTTTCAGGCAGAGGGGCTCTTGCCTACTTGAGCCCCGCATACTCCACGATTGACTTGGGCACTGTGTCTTCAATCTGTACAAGGACAAAGACACAAGAGCCAAGGACTCCATGATTGCATTTGTCCAAGCTTGCAATGACCTAACACCTCCAGCAACCTATCAATTCTCCTTAATGGAATATCTGAGGATGTATTCCCCCCATTGAGAATAGCATCAAACTCATCCAACTATCCACCATTGTAATGGAATAAGCCACTTTGCCACTCAATTTGAAGTCATCACATCTCGTTTCAGTACAACCTGCACTATCGTTCACAGTTCTACACTTGATTCCATCTTTCAAATTTCCTTATGTATTTTTTTTAAATGGAAATTTCCTCTGTATATCGTTTTTTTGTTGCAATGGAAATTTCCTCCTTCTGTATCACCCCCACACACCTTACTCATCATCTCCACTCTTGGGCAGACTGGCAAGTATTTTGAGATCCTAAGTCACCTCATTTTGATGAAGCACTGAGTAAAATACAAAGAGGAACTTGGCTGAGTCACCTTCTTTTAATAAGTTATTTGCATTCTCATTCATTTGATAGGTAGATTTGGTTTTAAACAATTGATGTTTTTTTATAACTAATTAATGCTTGAGTTTGGAATTAGCAATTTAAAAACGATGATTGGAGTGTAATTTGAGACTTATATTTACTCTTTTACATTAATGCTTGGACTTAAATTATGTAATATGCAAGATTATTTTTTCTTCTTTTATTTTCCTTATTTTACTATTTTTTTTCTTGGATATATAAAATTGTTAATTTCAATTGATTACCATGAGTCCCTTGAACAACTTTCAGAGCCTTGTCTTTTTTTTTATATATATACAAACACAAAACATAGCGGCTGAGATGTTAGGCTTGTTAGCTATCATTAAGCCCTTGAAATCTCCTTTTCCAGTTCCCTCATGTAGTTAAAAGCCATTCCTTCAATGCTATAGACCTAAATATCCGGGCTCTATTGGAATCTAATGATATTTCCTACTCTTACATGTTGAGGGAAATGTGACAACAGATTCCTTGACTAAATCGGTCACGGATAAAGTTGCCTTGTATTTGAGTCTGTAAATCTTGTCACTTTTGTTCTTCTCCCACATTGTTTGTAAATGCCTTTTATACCATTTGTGTATCTCTGGTTTTTTTTTTTTTTTTTCCCAACAAAACTACCCTTACTGTTCAAAAAAGTAAAAAAGTAATGGCTTTCATAAAATGTGTGATTTGAGTCGTTCCTTCTTTTATACATATCATGTACTTCTAAATTTAGGTTTATCATATTCAAGTGTTTAAAAGTTAATCAAATTTTATGGAATACTATGAGGAGAGGGGCCAATTTAGCAATGAGTTTTTAACAAAGGTCTAGAGTAGATAGAGAATCAATGGAACGAGATTTTCAGAGTGGATTCCTCGACATGCTATAGAGGGGTCAATTTCTCATACAATATACCTCCTCATTTATGAAAGTTCTGTTACCTCAAAACTTCATGTAATGGCTATAAGTAACTCAAATCTGTGGCTCAAACCTACTAACTTCAACTCATAAAACAAACGCTTTGACTTTGAGACGTCAGTAATAAATGAAATAATGTATACAAGTTCTGTTTGTATAAGTTTCTCATCCTCAAATAGATTCAACAATTAAGTTACTTCAGGATTGACTGGTAATAAACCTACATGACATCTAATACCTACATGCTAATAAAATAACTTGCATCCACAAACCTCAAGATCGCACAAGTGAGCACCTTTCACTGCGCCACGGGCACTTTTCTAAAAACTACATACTCCTTAAAAGTTTATATATATATATAATTTTTTCTCAAGTTTTTTATTTTTTATTTTTTCAGAATCTTTCAGGACAAAATTTAACACAGATAATCTGTGTATTGGCAACACTAATCATGTGGCAGACCTACTGACGCACGCACACACCCCAACACCACTGTTTTAAACCTCGAATGAGATACATGTGAGGTCCATTGGCATCCCACTATTACATCATTCCTACAAATATGACCCACCCATAACTGCAAAGTGATGGAACCAAAATCATGCATATAAATATATAATATCCAAACTCATTTGCACAGGAAAAATGTCAACAGTTCACCAAAGAAGTGTATTACCAACAAACCAACATATGCAGAGTCTCCACAAGGGGCCATTTACATTGATTATTAATTGACTCAATTGGAAGGATAAATCCCTGCTCATTGTTGTACAAATATGCATCACATCTCATCATCTCTGTCACCCAAATTTATATAACCCAACCATCATTCAACACTGCCATACCATATCACCTCTCTCTACCCATTAGCTTTATATACTACAGTAACTACACCACAAGATTTACAAATCACAACCCATTTCCATTATATACTCACAAAGCCATCAATGCTATTATCCATCTCATTAATACCACCATACCCTTCATCACCAGTGGGAAAAATAGTCCATTACCATCATAACGACAACCTACCGACCACTTCAATAACAAATCCATCCAACCAAACCAAGCAATCCACAAATACAAAATCCCAGCTTACTAAGTACAATGACCGAGAAATCGTAAATTATAATAACATACAAACAATAGAATTACTAATAGCTAACAAGATTCAAATGGAAATATATTCTTCAAGGGGTCCAATTAGGAGGAATAGGCTGACAATAAGCTGTATATAGCTTAAAATCCAATAGCCATTGGGGGAAATGTGGTGAGCAAATCATATGTTTTAAAAATCAAACTGACCTGCCAACCCCACTTGGTTATACAGAAATTGTTACGGATTGCGCTTCAATCAAACAAAAGCTTGGACAGTAGAACCACTTGTACAAACTGTGACCCTCACATAGTAATAAAAAACTTGCAAATAAAACGAGTCACCAATTTTTAAAGAACTGACTGCAGTTTAATTATATTGGGTTAAGTAGTCACACCACAAAGCATTTAGAGGCCCCAAGCCAGTTAGAACCCAAGGCAAGGCATACACCTAATTTTGTCGAGCACACTATCAAAGCTTAGCAACAGAATAAAAATGCCATCCTAACACATAAATGATAGACATGTCTTTTGTCTAGTTCATTAACAACTACAGGAGTCAAACAAACAGCTCTGAATCATAATGGCTGTATATCCATAACATAATGATATAAGAAGATTGAACATGACTATCTTGTTAGCTAGTATAACTACATTAACAAATTGAACGGATTACACAACAACTAACAAACTTCTCAGAATCTATACTCCACCATCCATTACTGAAGAAAATAGAAACGTTAAAAAACCAATACAAAACAAACTCACGCACGCACAACATTGTGGTTGTGCCAATGAACACCTTTGAACTGACCTTCAGGCTCAAAATAAAAGTGTGTAAATTGAAATTAAAATGACTAATTTATAAATTAGAAGGCACACATTCAGACAGTTGACAGTATCATCATCATCAAACCCTTGTCCCAACTTTATTGGGGTCGACTACCTGAATTTTGTTTCTCCATTCCGATCTATCATGGGCCAAATTCTCAGATAAGTTGCACTTCTTCAAATCTATTTTTACTACCTCTATCTGCGTCCTCTTCGGCATACCCCTTCACCTTGGTGGGCCATCAACCTGCAAAGCCAAACTTTTCCTTACCGATGCCGTTGCCGGCCTACATTGGACATGATCAAACCATCTCAAACGAGTTTCCCTAATTTTATCCCCTATATGCTCTCAAATTCACTCATTTTTTATTTTATCCTTCCTAGTTTTACCAAACATCCAAATCCACGTCAACATTTTCATTTATTTTACATCCATTTTGTACGTATGTTAATTCTCAATTGGCCAACATTCTACTTCATAGGTCATAGTTGGTCTAATCATTGTCCTGTAAAATTTCTCCTTCAATCTTGTTGGCATTCGTCGCCCACAAAGTATTCCAGAAGCAAGTCTTCACTTCAACCATCTCGCTTTTATCCTACCTCTTATGTCTTCATCAATCTCCCTATCCTTACTAATTATCGAGCCATGGTAACAGAATAAATCCCTATGTGGTATCTCTTGGATTTCAATTTTCACATTAGTTTCAACTCTTTGTATGTGCCCACTTAAGTTGCACTCCATATATTCCGTCTTTGTACAACTTATTTTAAAGCCTTTGGATTATAAAGCCTCCCACCATCTTTCGAGTTTTGGATTTACACCATCTCTTGAGGATCATAATGATATTAAATTGGATAGGCAAAGCAAATGACAAAGAAACTTACGCGCAACAAAGACATAAGAAGGATTTAGAGGAACATGATGTTACGCATGAGGGGATTTGTAAATCAAATCACATTGTTTTGAAAATTGGAATCATATCACAAATCGTTCATACCCATAAATCGAATTGTTAATCGTATTGCAAATCGTAGGATCTTTTTAGTTTTTTTTTCTGACAAAAATAAAAAATACTTATAAATTTAAAAAGAAAAAGGAAAAAAAGTAATTATTCACAATCCATCCATTTTCCCATTCATAGAAATATATATATATATATATATATATATTTGAAATGGTTACTTTCATTGAAAGAGGCTAAGCGATACAAGAGAGCTATACCAGCCAGCCAACAAGAGGGGAAGCATATAGATACAATGACAAATAAGTCATCATACAATCATATCAAGAATATCTTAACATATGTTAATATATAATAAATGACATGTTTAAAGAGTTAAATAAGTTTAAGGTATCAATATATACTTATTTTGTATTATCTTTAAATCAAAATATAAAAGTAAATATAAAATCCAAACCATCAATCTTACACATTAGGTCTTCTCTAGAAGTTGGGAAATGTTCATGAAGAAAAAAACCGAAAAATAATTTTTTTAAAAAAGAAGAAGATACAGCCAAGCTCCATACATCAACCGAACACTTCAAATGTATGTTCTTTATTCATCTTTAAGACCTCTCCAAAGCCGCAAAAATTCTTAAGAGTTTTTGTTAACTACTAAAAAACATTTTAAAAGTAAAAATGCAAAAAAAAAGAAAAATAAAAAGTAAAAATATTATTAATATTAACTTATTGATTGTAGCTATTTTCGCTCAGTTTCTTGAATTGTAAGATTCAATGAAACGAGTATAAAATCATAAGATTCACACCACAATCCTAAGAGTCATTTATAAAAGGGATTCGTTGCATAAATACAAATCGTTTTCCTTAGGATTCGGGATACAAATCGTAGGATTCTTATAACTATGTGAATTCGTATTTAAAATATTAAATGCAAGAACTTTAGTCATTGAAAAGCTCTATTTTTAGATGAATGCGAAAAGTCAAAGCATCCCTACTAGATATTTATGCTAAGAAACAATATCTAGAATTTATTATCACTCAATGAAAATCTGTATTTTTAGACGAGTGTAGAATCTCGAAAATCCCAACTAGATCTTTATGCCAAGAAACTATATCTAAATTTTCTTATCATTGCTCGAATTAAGATATCTCTTGGCCTGTTTGTTTGCATTAAATAAAACAATGGAATTGAATACGTAGGAATTTCATGGTGAAATGAACTCTACCAAAGGATTATTAAAGAGGCGAAGGAGGGTCGAAGGATACATACTTTCCTATGCATTGAATTGTATATGCATGATGGCTTGATATTTATTTCCCAACTTCCTTTGATTTTATTTCTTGAAAGAAAAGGTTACTTGATGCTCATTTTTTAAAATTCTTTCATTTTTAAGCCGCAAATAAAAAGGCCTTTAATATTATAACTTGCATACAGTATTTTGACTGATTATTCAATTGCTCAATCTTGATTCATCATTATCTAATTTCCACTCCCAACATAATTTTGCTAACAGCATCTTATAAGAAAGAAACCAACCACATATCATAATACTAAAATAGTAATTATAAAAAAGAAAAAGAAAAAGAAAGTTCATATGATGCAGACCCACATGATGTGAATCAATCAATCCATGAAAACCATTTATTCCATTAAACCAAAAGCAGTATCCATAACAACAAGACCAAACAAACCCTAAGACTTACCAGCAATCATCCAACTCCAAGAACCCCTAAAACACCAAACACTCAATTTCCTAAATCATTTGATATCGGAGTCGTCGAAATCGTCTTCGAAGGAGTTGAAGAAATCGGAATCGGCAAGCTTGTTGTCGAGGATGGTACCAGACAAGAGATCCAAGGTATCAGCATCGTCCACGTCCATCCCAACCGTTAATCCTGGGTCTTCCAGATCAAGAAAATTTGTCGGTGATGGCTTCATCTCTCTCTCTCTCTCTCTCCTCTCTCCGCTCAAACCTTCTGCTGCAAAAGATGTGAGGAAGATTCCTTGTAGTGCAAGAGGTCGGGGTGGTGGTGACGTCATTAGTGTGCATATTGCACCAATCTTAATTAAATCTCAACCGTTCAAATTTTTATGACCATTCATTTCTTTTTCTTTTTCTTTTTTAAAAAAGAAACATTCTCGTACTACAGAATAAAAGTACAAAATTTTAAAATTTTATTATTCCATTATTAAAAAAGTCAAAAAATAACATTCTCGTATTACTAAAATATAAAAATCAATAGATTTTTTATCTAAAAAAAAAATTTCATTATCAAGCCACTAAAAATAAAAGTTCATCACAGATTTAGACCCCTTAATATTTTATTCTCTCTTAAATCTTCACTTTTTCCTACGAGTATTTTTTTCAAATAAATCTGAATCATGATCAAGTCTAACCAAAATGACCTATTGATGCCCACTTCAGCTTCCTTTATGCATTGAAGGTCAGAAAAATAAGGGATTTTATGGGTTGCAAATGACAAAAAATTAAATTAGCTTCACTGAATGGTTATGATCATCGAAATCAAAATGATCGATTTTGGAGAGAAACAAGGTTAGGAATAGACCTAAACCTATAAGAAAGAATGGTTATTTTTGTCATTTTTAAAATATTTCTTTGGAAAGGACCTGATTGAACCAAAGGTTGTTTACTTTTTTTTTATAGATTTTCCTTTTTCTTTTTATCCCTAAAGTTGGGCTACGGATATTTGAACTTAAAATAACTGAAGGTGTGCGATAACACTAAGGCACCACTCAATCATGACGGTGTTTGCACTTTTCTTGGGTTTTATCCTTTTCCAAAGTTAACCATTTTTTGAAGGGCCCACTTGGACAAAATTCCATCACATTCACATAAAAGCCGGTCACAACTTAACCTCGTAGTCAATTTGGGATTCTTCCTAAATATGGATATGATCATTAATCATATTTAATCAGTAATCATTGTTATATTAAATTAAAATCTAAATGTACTTGAGAAATAAAGAATCTTGTGGATTATGGAGGGCTATTGGCGATTTTGGGTAGAGGTTTAATATATATAATATAATATAATGGTTAATATTCTGGTAAGAACTAGTTCTCACATATTATATGAGAATTTTTTTACGATACCCAATTGTGGGCTCCATTTGGGGATGGGATCCGGGGGATGGAAAGATCTATGTGAGACCATCTCAAATATCAAATTTGACCCCAAACCCATGCCCCTAACCCCTTCATCCGTGGCCCACAAGTTTAATGATCTCATATTAAAAAAAATATATTCAATCATCAATCCAACGGTTCAGTCCATTCAGATGTGGGTCAATCCTTGTGATTAATGACTATCAGGGGTTCCCTATTGGTTGCTAGGTTTTGATGGGTTGCTAGTTGGGCTCCGCAAAAAAGTTCTCATGTAATATGTGAGAACCAGTTCTCACTTGAATATTTCCCAAATATAATACTTGAGTTGATTGGAGAACACATGGATCATTATAGCCATTAAGAAAGATGACTGCCATCACATATATGTTTCGATGGTAGAGGCTCCTCGTTGCAACCTCGAGGTGTCCGCTTCGAATCCTGGTAGAGGCTCCAAGTGACGACTTGGTAGTGTCCAGGCTTTGGGTGCAAAGAAATGGTGTCCATTCTGAAACACGAAGTGGTAGTAAGGGGTTTGGAAGCTACCAGAGCGGGGATTTAACTTGCAAAAAAAAAAAAAATAATGATTGCCCAATTAAACATCTAATTCCCTATGTTATTATGGACAAGCTCATATCCTGGCTTATTTAGCTTTCCGACTAATAGTCCTGCGTACGTCCAGCTAACAGGCCTAAAAGTGAATTTTCCTAATCGCAAAAAGTATGCAGAGTCTGTGCTATATATATCAGGATATGGTTCGTTGGTGTGTTAATTCTAGGGTCAGTCTAATCAAAAGGCCTATCCCTTTGCTATAAAATCCTCATTTTATCATCTTCTATTAGTGTTGTCTTTTGCTATATAAGTCTAGATGACATTCTTGCAAAGCAGGAGACTGAGAGGTCTACCCAAAGTGGGAGAGGATTGTTACATAATTGTGGTGTGAGTGGGGTACATCCCTGTTGTACCTTCTTGCTCTTTTTCTTTCCACTCGCTTTATATCTTTTGTCTCTTTTATGAGATTTGTTGTTACTGTCTTTAAAATCTAATTTAACAATTGAGTAAAGCACTTGGGCTGAAGTTCCAAGGATGGATGGTTGGAAATGAAAATAAAAATGGCGTAAAAGAGTAGTGAAGGAGCAGTATCAATCTTTAATATTCCAATCTCAGATGTTTTTCTTTTCTTTTTTGTGGTTTGTATAAGGGTGCATATGGGCGGTTTGGATCGATTTAAAGGAGAAACCATCAATCAAACCGAATCCATCGGTTTTCTATTTTCTCAAACTGAACCAAACCGCCCATGTGCTCAAACTGAACTGAGCCGAAAGAAACCGATTCGATTCGGTTACAGTTTTTTTTTCTTCACAAAAAATGGCATTTCAATTGACAAGAGACGTTGGACTTCAAGTAACGGAGTGAGGGTTCGAGTCATCTTCAAGTAATTTTCCTTATTCCTTAATATATTTTATAAAAAAATATATATTTATATAATTGGTTCGGTTCTGTTCGGCTCGGTTTGAGCGGTTTAACAACACCTTCAAACAAAAAACCGAACCGAACTGAAAGGTTTGAAGGAAATCCGAACCATGACCGAACCGATCTACTGCAAAACTGCAGTTCGGATCTGTCCGGATCGGTTTAGCTTTTTTTTTGTGCACCCCTAGTAATGACAATCTCGGATGTAGACTTGGGATGGACTCCAATAGAGCGAGGCTACAACTTGGTATACTGCATAGGGGTGTAACGGTTCGGTTAACCGTTCATTTCGAAAAACCGCGAATCGAACCATGTTTCACGGTTTTTTATTTTTAAAAATCGTAACTATAACCGAACCACGGTTAACGGTTTGATTACGATTAATTGTTACTTAAAAAAATTTTGTGAAAATTTTTCCATTTACCAATCAAACTTACTGTGAAAAAAAAAAAACATAGTTGGAGAATGACATAATATGTTACTGTAAGAAAAAGAAAAGAATTAATCTTTATTCAAGTGTTTAGGTTTTATTCTTATTAGCAAAACGATTCGGTTAACCGTGTGTTTTGGGAACACGGTTAACCGAATCGCGGTTAACGGTTCGATTCGGTTAATAACCGTGAGTCGAGATAAAAACCGTAACCGAACCGTAAAGCACGGTTTTTCGATTTCAATAATCAAAACTGTAACTGAACCGTGAAACACTGTTATTAACCATGGTTCGATTCGGTTAGACGGTTTTCTCGATTTTCTTTTACACCCCTAATTAGTTCAACATCCTATATCCTCCTATCAAAATTCGGGATGTACTTTTTACCACCTTTGAAATTCAAAATGGCTTTAAAGTGTCCTACCATTCAAGTTTTATAACTTGTCCATGCAAGGAGAGTTCAATTCATATTAATTATAGAGGACCCATACTCGAGTGGGTCCACCATGAAATCGACTGGTCCAAGCAACATATGTGCATTATCCCCCAACTATTTATGTATTTGCCTCACAAGCCCTCCCCACTATAATTTCTTTATAAATATATCTGTGTGTGGAGTTTCCTCTTTCAATTGGGCCCATTGATTTGGATCTACAATGTTGCAGTGAATAAATGATTTTGGACGTCGGCTTCTATAAAAAAATTGAAGTCCTAGAAAAACAATGGGCTCGCTAGTGGAGCCTCACTGCATTGTATTATATAGGGAATAGATGATGTACCATTAACTGGGACCCATATTAAAGGAGCTGATCAAGTAAAGTTGTCCTATTGCAATTGGGCCCATTGAGTTGTATTTATAATGTGCTTGAATGGATACATAGGTTTAGATATCAACTATAAAATCACCGTCGAACCAGAGAGGGGCTGGCAGGACCATGGCCCCCTCAAAATTTCAAGAAATGCCTTTTTAAGTTTTCAAGATTTTTATAATATTTTACATATGGCCTTTCCCTCCCAAGATTTTCAGAAAAGCCTATATATATTTTAAAAACTACGTTCGATTTTTTTTTATGTACAGCCCTCCCAATTTTATTTTATTTTATTTTTACATAGTGGCCCCACTAAGGAATAATTCTTGGTTCTGCCCCCTGTATAAGATGCACTATGAAGTGAGACACATTAGTGATTTGATTGGATCTATGTTGTGGTTGCAATAAATGCATGTACAAATGACATTCTAATCAACAGAAAAGAGTGGCCATAGATTAGATGATGAGAAATGGGGCCTACTTCTTTATGAAATCATTTATAAAATCATCTTGTGGGCCATTGGTTTTCTAAAACTTTAATAATTATTACCATAGTTGATACCTAAAGCTACGCATCTATATATTCAACCATATCATAGATCCAATTGGGTCCCACTTTGCTAGTACATCATCTATAATACAATGCAACAATGTTGCACTAGTGGGCCCATTGTTTTTCTAAAACTTCAAAAATAATTATCATAGATCCAAACTATAAATCTATTATACCCATTATTGTTTGGACTGGTGGGACCCAGTGGAGTATGAATCTTCCTATGTTAATATCAACTGAACTCTCCTTATGAATGAAGGTATATCAAACACAAGATTATAAATTTGCTCTTCTTCCAAATGACTGAAATAAAAATCTCATTATCAAATGTGCCCCAGCAATGCATTCACATTTAAAATCCAAATCCATAAAAATCATTATCCTACCTTGATCTACCATTAAATAGAATTACTCCCAATCAAAATTGTGCCATGTGAAAACATACAATTAATATTTTTTTAAGAGTCAAACCATGTCCTCTTCTGGTCATAACTTTGATTAAAATGAAATTTTAAATGGGTGCTTAGTGATGAACTTGTAACAGAATCTCTATCGGCGCAGGGTATTCTAACTCTCATCAAATAGCCCTGCATGCATGTTGTGACCTGTAATGAAATTTCAGGGGCCCATCTGTTTTGGGAAGAATTTCTGACGAGAAATATTACGGGCCCTTACCCTTTGTGATTCAAGCTGGGAGACAATGTTTGAGAAATTCAGACATCAACCACCAGGAATTATATCACATGCAAACAAACAGGCACTTTTAGCATTGCAGGACCTTTTAGCCTGATCTGCTACAAGTCAAGTTTGGGCCACACAATTTTTTTTTTTTTTTTTTTATGACGGAGGGTGTCCCAGCCCTTTGAGCCAGACTACTAATCCCTTCAGACCCAGGGGGAGCCGGGTAAATCCCCTGTGACCCTAGTGTGTAGCACAGCTTCAAACCCTCAACCTCTTAGAGTAAACCACGGTCCCCTCAGAGTTATTTTGGGCCAGACATTTCAGGATTATGGACAGGATGCAAGCTGATTTTCAAATGAAGAGAAATGTGTTGTGACTTTTTTCTTTTCTTTTTTTTTGCCTGCATGCGTTTGTTACCATTTTGCAGCTTTTCCACACAGCTCCTTTTCCCTGACTGGGTAAATAACAGTTCAATCAAATAAAAACTGGAAAAATAATTTCAAGCCTAACGATGGGACGATATCAAAAGAAGGCCAGATGAACTTTGGATAAATTTTCTCTTATCATTGTTTTTTATCTTTTCTAATCCTATCATCATTAGTTAGGCTACGTCCATGATCTTCATGGAATTGATTTATTATAATAATCGAATGTGAAGGTTTCAGTGGTGAGGATTTTGTTTCCTGTTGTTAAGTTTATTGTATATTTAAAGCCCGTTTGGCGCTTTACTTTTACAGTGAAGTTGAGTGAAGTGAAAAAAAAAAAGAATGAATAAAATATGTAGTGGGTTATGATAGTATTTTATTTTTAGTTATTTGGAATGAAATATTTTTTATTTTTTGTATGGGAGAAGGATTTTTTTTGTCTTTTAGTTAATGAATGTAGTTGCTTTTTTGACTTTTTTTTTTTAAATGGAGGGAGTTTTGGTGAAAAAGTGATTTTGATGTGATATTTAAATTGACTTAACTTTACTTGACTTTACTAATCAAATTACCAAACGGGTAATATAACGAACGAAACAAAAGAAAAAATAAACAAAACAAAAAGAAGAAGAATAACGCAAGCATAGACGTAACATACCAAATTCAGGCCAAACCCTATAAGGATTTAAGGGTCTGAGTCCAGCATGGGTCCTAGATGTCAAGTCCAAGCACGTCTATCAAGGGCCTAGTCCAAAACATTGCCTTGATAAGGATTTAAAATGTATTTAGCATGAAAAAATATGAGGGAGCTTTCCCATCTTTAGTTTGTCGCTAATTACCGACTAGGATCGCAGGGCCTGTTTGTTTGCAATATAAAACATAGAAATTCCTGGTCAAATGAATTCAACGAGGAAGGATTTTAAAGCGGTGTAGTGTGAATGACATAATGTGAGATGAAGGATATAAGGTAGCAATGTAAGATGAAACATTAACTTTCCTACGATTTGAATTACTAGAATGATGCGTATTCATTTCTCTTCTTTCCTTGATTCACTTTCCATTATAGTGGAGTTATGTGATGTTCATTTTTGTATATTCACATTGGATCTTCATTTTTAACCACCTATGATATGTATCCCTATATATTCTATGCAAACAAACATGCCCCACATATTGTAAAGATTGAAAAAGGAGAAATCTATGACAGTAATAGAGAAGTAAATTGATTAATTTTAAAACCCATTTACAAGTAATCCAAACCTGTATAGCCAAACATTTCCTAACACGCATTGTTGCCGACTTTCATCGGACATGCCCAAACCCTCTCAAACAGGTTTTTTTTTAATTTTATCCCCTATTGATGCTACCCTTGAATGCTCTTGAAATCACTCATTTCTAATGTTATCATTCCTACTTGTACCACACATCCACCTCGATATTTTCATCTCTACTACATCCATTTTCTGCACAAATTGTTTCTTGATTAACCATCATTTTGCTCCATAGGTCATATCTAGTCTCATTACTTTCATGTAAAAATTCTCCTTCAATCTTGTTGGCATTCATTAGTCACGAAGCAACCCAAAAGCAAGTCTTCACTTCAACCATCCCGTTTTTATTCTATGTTTGACATCTTCATCAATCTCCCCATCCTTACTAATTATCGAGCCAAGATAACATAATGAATCCCTTTGTGGTATCTCATGAGTTTCAATTCTCATAGTAGTTTCAGCTCTTTATATATGCCCACTAAAGTTTCACTCCCTTATTTTAAAATGTTTGGTTCTCAAGCCCCATCATTTCTCGAGTTTTGCATTCACACAGTCTCTTGAGGAACATGATGATATCAAAATTGGATCAGCAAAGCAGATGACAAAGAGACTTTGGCGCATCAAAGGCATAAGAAAGATATAGAGGAACATGATGATAAGGAAGAGGGAGTTTGCAAATCGAATTTGCATTGTTTTAAAAATCGGAATCGTATCACAAATCGTTCATAACCATTAATCGAATCGAATCGTGAATCGTATTGAGAGCCGTAGGATCTTTTTATTTTTCTCTAATAAAAATGAAAAATAATTAAAAATTTAATAAGAAAAGCAAAAAAAGTAGTTATTCAAAATCCATCCATTTGCCCATTCATAGCAGTATGCGTTTGTGTATGTGTGTGCGCGCGCATGCGTGTGCGTGTAGGGAAGTGATCCTATGAGGAAAGTCCTCACAGTCTTAAAGTGAGGACCATCTGCTGGGGCCCACCTTTTGAGCCATCCATTTAGACCACAAATACACAACCCCACTATAGTCACTGAATCCCATGGATTTGCATGGATTCGATTGAACTGGACCGTTGGATTGATGGTCAATTTTTGTTATTTGATATAAATTTATTTTTTTTATAACTTAGGATATCTCCTGCCCAGCTGAGCCCAGAAGCCTTTGGCTCTGAGCCCAAGAGACACTCGATTCTGGACACCCGATAACTAATTCATAGGGGCACATGCAAACCCTCCGATCCACATGCACTGGGTAAAACTATGGGAGGTGGCCAACGAAGGCAGTGTCGAACACATGACCTCTCCGCTTCTTGAGGTGCAGAGCCCTTGGCGAACTGAGTTACCACCTTTTTGGTTATTTGATATAAAGCTATGAAACTTGTGGACCACGGATAAAGAGATTAGAGGTATTAAATTGACTTCAGATTTATTCGACCCCCCTCTGTCCAATATTAAATGGATGGGTCATAAGGTGGGTCCCACTAGGTGGTCCTCACTAAGGTTGGCAAACTCATGACTCAGATTGGACTCGTCCAATGCAAAGAAATTGACTCAGATATAGTCAGTGCGGAGACTCGGGAGAGTCATGTTTTTTTTTTTTAAATAATTTTAAAAATTCTTAAAAATGAATCCATTACTTACAAAGTAAAAAGCTATTTATTTACTTGCATTCATAATAATCCATTCAAATTAATTAAGTTTTATATGCAAGAAAAGTGCTACAATAAGGGGAAAAAATTGCACATTACCACAATCTGTTAGTCCAAGTACCGAATGTAAAGGGTCAAATATATGTTTCAAATTACATTCTAGTCATCATTTTTAAATCACTAACTCTAAACCTCATTCATAATTACTTATAAATAGATTTTAGTTGTTTAAAATTAGATATGCCTATTGAATTGTTCGAAATGCCAACAACTTATTTAAATGAGATGACTCAACCGAGTCTCCCCTATTTCTGACTCGGCCCTTCGTCAAAATAAGATGACTCGGTAGAGTCAAGAGTCGACTTGGAGAGTTTTCCAACCATAGTCCTTACTTTAAGACCGCAATGATCGTCTTAGGGAGGTGCTCCTATGGGAGTACCTCTCACCTTACTATGAGAGTTTAGGTGGGGGCTCTTACATTTATGTTGTTGGCATTGGATATGGATGTGAGGGCCCCACCCGCTCTCATGACTCATAGTAAGGTGAGAGATGCTCTTATAGAAGCACCTCTCATATATATATATATATATATATGGTTACTTTCATTGAAAGAGGCTATACTAGCCAACCAATAAAAGGGAAAGCATATAGCAATTTAAATACAACGACAAATAAGTCACCATACAATCATATCAAGAACATCTTAACATATGTTAATATATAATAAATGATATGCGTAAATTGTTAAATAAGTTTAAGATATCAATATATACTTATTTTTATTATCTTTAAATCAAAATATTGAAGTAAAAATAAAATCTAAAGCATCAATCTCACACAGAATGATATCCCTCAAAGTTGAGAAGTGTTTAATACAAGAGCTTTAGTAATTGAAAATCTCTATTTTTTAGATGAATGTAGATTCTCGGCGACTTTGCGTTTGAAAGCATCCCAACTTAGGTCTTTATGCTAAGAAACAATATCTAGATTTTATTATCAATCAATGAAAATCTGTACTTTTAGACGAGTGTAGAATCTCGAAGACTGTGTTTGAAAGCGTCCCCAATGAGATATTTATGCCAAGAAACTATATCTATATTTTCTTATTATTGCTCGAACTAAGATATCTATTGGGCCTGTATTTATGCCAAGAAACTATATCTAAATTTTCTTATCATTGCTCGAACTTAGATATCTATTGGCCCTGTTTATTTGCATTAAACAAAATAATAAAACTAAATACATCAGAACTCATGGTGAAATGAATTCTCCAAAAGAATTGCTAAAAGGGTGAAGGGTTAAGGATATGACGTAAGGGTCAAAGGAGGATACAAAGTGAAGATGTAGATAAAATCATCACTTTTTATGTATTAGATTACCAACATAATGGCTCGGTATATATTTCCCATCTTCTTTTTATTTTATTTCCTTCAAGAAAAAGCTACTTTATGCACATTTTTGAAAATTCACCTTTCATTTTCGTTATTAGCTACTTAAGGTATAAATCATAAGTATTCAATTCCTATTTATTCGAATGCAAATAAAAAGTCCTTTAATATTATAATTTGAATAAAGTATTTGACTGACTACTCAATTGCTCAATCTTGATTCATCATTATCAAAACATATTATTGATCCATCATATATAAATACATTAATATATATATATATGGGGAATGTTCATATGCATCTTTTCCCACTCCCCTTTGTGCACATGAAAAGTACATTTTGTACTTGAAAATTTCAAAAAAGAAAAGTTTCCCTCACCTATGCATATGAATGTTCCCTATATATATTTATGGTAAATAACATTTTTTTTTTCTCATATTCAACATCATCTTATGATAAGAAAGAAACCAACCCACAAGATTAATCAATCCATGATAACCATTTATTCCATTAAACCAAAACCAGTATCCATAACAACAAGACCAAACAAACCCAAAGACTTACCAGCTATCATCCAACTCCAACAACCCTAAAACCAAACCCACAATTTCCCAAATCAGTCGATATCGGAGTCGTCGAAATCGTCATCGAAGGAGTTGAAGAAATCGGAATGGGCGAGCTTTCTGTCGTCGAGGACAGTCCGAGACAAGACATGCAAGGCAACTGCATCGTCCACGTCCATCTCAATCGTGAATCCTGGGTCGTCCAGATCAAGAAAATTGGTCGGTGATGGCTTCATCTCTCTCTCTCTCTCTCTCCCCTTCTGCTCAAACTTTCCACGACTTCCAAAACTTGTGTTGCAGGAGGAGGACGGGCCCGTGGGGGTATAAATGGTGGTGGTGGTGACGTCATTCGTGTGTATATAGGCACCAATCTTAACCGTTCCAGTTTTTTAGGACCATTATGTACATGATATATGCCAGCTAAACTTTCCTTGTGGGGATGGCCCCGTGCCCGTGGTGATTTCGAGCCTTCTCACAGTCCACGTAGCCCTAAAAAACTTGTTTTTATATAATCTAACAAAGTTTCCAAAACATCTAAGACTTTTACTTTCAAAACAAAACTCTCAAAGTAAGACTAAGAAGAGTCCTTAAATTTTGGTTTCTGATTACGTTGAAATAAAAAAATACTATTTCATCCTATCAACATTTAGTCACCTATATAATATTTTATACATGTGACGGATGTTGAAAGGATAAAATAATATCTCCATATTTGAATGAAATGGGGAGTCGAGACTCTAAATATATTTCTTTTCTTTTTACACGCTACAATATCTTCTATCCCGAAATCTCACCTTTTTACACGCTACAATATCTTTTCTTTAACAGGGCTAGTGTTAAGTTCAAACATTGAAAATTAAAAAAATGTAAGTAGTTGAACCTTTCATGAGACAAGGTTATGTGGCTGTACATTTCATACAAGGTTTTATGGTTGTAAGGAATTGCTTGGACCTGTTCTCAATTTATGTCTTGCTCGAGATACCCTTCACCCGTTTTGTTTTATTTTTAATTTTTTTGCGTCATATCAATTAAAAACCATTATTTTATCATAGTAGTTATATTATCGTTAATTATTTTTTCATAGTAATTAGGAAGACGCTTACCACCAAAACTTTAGGAGATTTGCACGTTCCACATTAAAGTTTGGACTTGAGCATCCAGGAATTCCACCAAAATGCAAAGATAGTAGAATTCCTGAATTTTTAAAGGTCATTTGGGACCTTTCATGTGGCTGAAATTTTTAAATTCTAGACAAGGAAAAGGGAATTTGCAAATGCTAGTGACATCGTGTAAAAAAAAAAAAAAACAACATTTAGAATTTCTAGAAACATGCCCTCAAGTTTTCAAAGAAGGGTGCCTAAAAGACAACGTGGATGAAGAGAATTAAGATCATTAAAAAGGATTCAAGCCCTTGAATAGGCTGGGGTTGGCACTTGCATCTTTCAACATGAAATCAAAAGTGGACCACCATGTAAGGTAAGTGGATAAATTACGCTCATTGAATACAAGATTACCTAATATATTTATTTTCCATAAACTCAAATAATATGTAGGGTTATTTTGGTCGATCAAAACAATCCTTCCAAATTATTCTTCCATTTTAGTTTAACAAATGTGGCCGGACTGGATTTGTTATAGATAGTGATTGTAGTTTTATATATTTCAAATAATCCATTAATCTATTATTACCTGGATTATCACGAGTTTATTTATTGCTTAATATATAATGATTGCATTTTCTTTTACCTCGGCTAGGCACGGCCCTCTTTTTGAACGTACGTGAAGATATTCGAGGTATGTAGATCTGCATGCTTCAAAATGAATGTGAATTCATTCATTTATTTATTTTTCTTAGGTTCAATGTAAGTTAAACTTGTTCTTTTTGCCATTGACAATTTATGTTAAATTGTTTGCATGGGATTCACCCCAAACTTGATATATGGGCCTATTTATCAATTTTTGGGTTCATTTCCAAATCTCTAAGTCCAACAAATTTAATGACTTTATATTAAAAGGAAAAAAAATGACCCTTGATCCAACGGTCCAATCCATTTGAATTAGTGAAAAATCAAATGACCTATTATAATTTAGGGGGTTCCATGTGTGTTGATGGTTCGGATGGATCATAAAGTCAGCCACATTATGTTGTCCCTCACCATAATATGGTGAGGGATATATATATATATATATATATGGGATATATATATAAGGTGAGAGATATCTCTCATAGAAGCATCTCTTATATATAATAGGGTAATTCTCCAAAATGCCTCACTTTAATCACACACACTACCCCCATGAAGAGTTACAAGTTCAAATTTGATACTCATCTAACTTTTCATCACAGTTGGATTGAAATCACAATAAAATGATGCATCTAAATGGATCAAAAGGTTATGATGATCTTATAGAGCCAAAATCTTACATATAGGTAGATCTTATATAGATCTTTTCATCTAATGGACTTCTATGATCATCATGCATTCCAGTGAGCCCAACTAGACGGGTCATTTTTCTCCTAAGAAACGCCTGGCCATATGTGTGTTTTGCGTGTGTGAATGTACCACCCAATCCTGAAGAATTTGTGGCAACCGTCAATCATATGCCCCATTAACATATGGTCAGTATTACTTTTTCCCTACATTAGAGACTAGAACATATGTCACCTTGGATTCACCACAAAGATTTCTGTATATTCACCTTGGATTTTTGTCGTATCACAAGATTTCTGTCATAGATTTTTGTATATTCAGAATTTTCATTTTTGTATATTCACCTATGGCAAGATTTCATATATATTCTTTGCAAACAAAGAGGCCCCACATATTGTGAAGATTGAAAAAGGCAGAAATCTATGACAGCAACAGAGAAATAAATTGATTAATTTCAGAATCCATTTACAAGTAATCCAAACTCCTCTCCCCATTCTATTGATACAACTGAACATTCCCACATATTATTCGTTTTTATTGCTCAAGTACACAAAACTATCTCTACATTTAAACATATTGAAGTCGGATGAGATAAGTGAGCAATGAAAGATACAGAATAGAAACCACCTGCTGGCAATGTAATTATGAATGCCCGCCACATCCAGTGTTTTTCTGTTTGATATCAACTGAAAGGAGTGTGCACCAACTTCTTTCTGGTGCTATGAGGATGCATTCAAGTTTTAATGTAAAAATGGAGCTAAGCGTGGATCTGCGCGTCGGGGCAAACCAGTTCGAGCACCCAGAGCCCTACAGTTGGCAGCTGCCTGGAACCGATACAGCAAGGGTAGTTAACAATTCTACCTTTAAATCCATTTTTACAGGACATTGACAGGAAATGTGCTAGTGTAAGATGCTGATTTGAGAAACCAAAGATAAGGCCCAAGAAAATACAATAGAAATTCTGCTTCCCTACAGTGTGTCCGTGTGTCTGCATATCTATCTATCTAGAGATCTGCTGAGCAACGTAGCTCACCTTCATTGTGGGAGACAGCCCTAGTGCCTACTTGAGCGCATGTGAATGCTTGGGAATAGAAAGCTCTATGGTTGGACAAGAGGTGGACGAAAAATCGACCTACTTGGCCTTAATAAGGTGTAGATCTTGAGGCCCCAAGATCAAGGCATACAACAACAAAATTTTAGATGTAAGATCCAGTGGCTGATGTAGTCTGGATGAGTATAAATTGGGTATAATGCCAATCAAAAGGGAGTAGTGGGCATGAGGAGGGAGATTGGATCATAGGTAGGCCCACATGGGATGTAGAGGCTCACCTGATATTTCTTTTAGAAATAATGTTCCGTGTTACATTGATTTTGGTTTGATAATTTATCACCAAAAAATATATTGTCCATACATATCATCTCATTGTAACTGTATATATATGAGCCCCATTTTGTACAGGATCTGGCCTTCTGATTGGACCAGGAGGCCAATAAAGCTCAGAATGATATAAGTGACACGTACAATTGCGAGGTGACAGAACTTTGATGTTAATAGGGATGACCGGAGAAGTAGAAACTATAGCCTATAGGGCTAACTATAGACAAGGCTTCAACAAGAGCCTGCAGCATAGAAGATGCTCAATATTCCAACCTTGAGGTCGTGGGTTTAAGTTATGCTAAAAATAATAATAATAAATAAATAAATAATTGATCACAATGCACAAGATCCAACTAGTGAAAAGATTTTTCAAGGAGACTTATATGGGCATGTAAGAAAGGATAGTAGTAGGTATGAGAGGGTGCTTCGAGAACAAGGATCTCAAGAAAGCAATGAGTTAGGAGACACTATCTTGGAATTTGGATCATCATTTGACCTTATAATAGAAAACACCTAGTTTAAAAAGAGAGAACATTTAATTACTTATAAATAAGAGTGAAACTAATAGGAGCCATATAGAGTTTTTCCTTCTAAGAATTCATGATCAACTAGCTTATAAAGATTGCAAGGCTATTCCTAGAGATAGTTTGACTGCATAACATAGGATTGTAGTTTTATATGTTTGCATCAGTAGTAGAACGAGAGGGATAGTAAATAAAATGAACCCTAAAACAAGATGGGGGCATTTGAAAGGGGAAAAGGTAACAATATTTAAGGATGAAGTGATTGAAGGGGGAGAATGGAATTTTGAGGGAGAAACTATGGGGATTGGAACCAAATAGCTGAAAGTATCGAAAGGATTGAAAAGAAAGTGCTTGGAGAATCGAAAGGAAAAGACACTCTAATAAAGAAACATAGTGGTGGAGGGTAAAGGTTCGGGAAGCCATGCGAAAGAAAGACGTTACAAAGTTTGGTAGGGAACTACTAATACGAAATACGATGAAATCTACAAGAAAGCAAAGAAAGGAATTGAGAAAGTAGTAAGGGACACAAAGTCCAAAGTCCAAAGCATATGATGACCTATATAATATTTTGGGAACAAGAGGAGAGATATTTTCAAGCTTACAAAACAAGGAAAAAGAAAAGTAGGCATTAGATTTATATAAGGTGTATAAGAGAAACGACCAAAATTTTATTTTAACACACTAGGCTAAGTCAGGCAGCTGAATCAAGTGTTTGGCCATATCGTCCTTCTCCTACTATATTTTACTTTTCTAAGTCAACCTCACAAATTTTGACTAGAAGCTGCCTCGGACAGGGGCGGACCCAGGCTTTGAGGTCGCCCCAGGTTGATTTTAAATTCTTCATTGATTTAAATGGGCCTCCCATACATATTTGTCTAAACACTACACAATCGCCCCATATCCGAAGCACATATGTCTAAATGGTAAATAATCGCCCCACCTAAATAAAAATTCTGGGTCCGCCCCTGGCCTCGGATAGTTGATTTGAGTGTGTTCTCTGAGATCACAAAGCTTTGCCACATTTATCCAGGTTTTGGAAAATTGATTATAAAAGAAAAGCAGAAGCAGCATCAGATGCTTACCACTTGAGCTGCAAATGGCAGCATTTTCTCTGGCGACATGTCTGCACAGATAGCTAAGAAAAACCAAACAGAAGGGTCAGCATCCATAAGATCATAGACCAATATGACATCATGCATGTGGCACAGAAAAGGGCTTGTTTAGTTCAGGGTTTGACCATTAAAGCCAACACAGGAGATTGTCTCATCCTCCATTTGGTGCAGTATTAAACTCAGAACATGCATTTTCTATGCCAAATTTTGATGGAACTGAACCAAAACAGGCACAATTTTTGGAAGCGTATAACCAATGAAATGGAAGGTTATTACTTTCATGAGGAAAAAGGTGCTTTCCCACAAACCTGCACCAGGCAGACCTTAAGATTAAAAGATAAATAACAGCCAAAATTAATAAAAGAATTGCCAAAATATAAAAGATGCCCTTCTTTTTTGAAATGAACAAACCCCAATTATCTGTGAACTAAATGGTGGAACCTGAAAGGTGATAAGCAACTAGCTTTAAGGGAAAGAGTACTAGAGGAAGACGTTTGGGCGACAGATGAGAGTGCAAATAATATGTGGGATAAGGTAGCAGAGTGTATTCGGAGGGTAGGGAAAGAAGTCTTAGGAGAATCTAAAGGGGGTGCTCCGGTACAGAAAGAGGCATGGTGGTGGAGCGAAGCCGTCCAAGACAAGATAAGAGTTAAAAGAGAGAGCTTTAAAACGTGGCAAAAGGATCGAATTGAAGCGAACTTGGAGAGGTATAAAGAAGCAAAAAGAGAAACCAAAAAGGCAGTTAGTGAGGCCAAGGCAAAGGCATTTGAGGAGCTATATAGGCGACTTGACACTAAGGAAGGCGAAAGAGAGATATTCAAGCTTGCTAAAACTAGAGATCGGCGGACCAAGGACTTAAACCAAGTTAAATGCATTAAGGATGAGGATGAAAAGGTATTAGTAAAGGAGGAGGAGATAAAGGAGCGTTGGAAGAGCTACTTCTACAAGTTATTTAACGAAAGCAGTAGTAGTGACATACAATTGGGGCAGCTTACCATTTCTAGAGAAGAAGTGAATCATATGTTCTATAGGAGAATCAGTAGGGAAGAAGTTAAAGAAGTATTGAAAAGAATGAAGAATGGGAAAGCGGTTGGGCCAGATGGTATCCCTATTGAGGTATGGAGGTGCTTGGGGGAGGATGGTATTAGTTGGTTGACAAAGCTTTTTAATGTAGTGCTAAAGAGCAAGAAGATGCCTAATGCATGGAGGAAAAGTATTCTTATACCCATATACAAGAACAAAGGAGATATTCAGAACTGTGCGAACTACCGCGGGATTAAATTGATGAGCCATACGATGAAATTATGGGAGAGAGTTATTGAGAGAAGACTAAGAAGAACAACAAATATTTCAGAGAATCAATTTGGTTTCATGCCTGGGAGATCAACCATGGAGGCTATCTTTCTCCTGAGGAGGTTAATGGAACAGTATAGAGAAGGTAAGAGAGATTTACATATGGTGTTCATTGACTTGGAGAAGGCTTATGACCGGGTTCCTAGGGAGATTCTTTGGAAAGTTTTGGAAAAGAAAAGAGTTTGTGTCGCTTATATTGAGGCGATAAAGGATATGTATGATAGAGTCGTGACATCTATAAGGACGACTGGCGGCGAAACTAAGGAGTTTCCTATCACGATTGGTCTACACCAAGGCTCAGCGTTAAGCCCGTACTTGTTTGCCCTAGTTATGGATGAGATTACAAGACATATCCAGGATGAGGTGCCGTGGTGTATGTTATTTGCAGATGACATTGTTTTAGTGGATGAGACGAGAGAAGGAGTGAATGCTAAACTTGAATTGTGGCGGAAAACATTAGAGACAAAAGGGTTTAGGCTAAGTCGATGCAAAACGGAATATATGGAATGCAAGTTTAGTCAAAGTAGGACACCTGGTAACATAGAAGTAAGTTTGGGCACACAAAAGATAGTAGAAAAAGAAAACTTTAGGTACCTTGGATCTATGGTGCAACAGGATGGAGGGATTGATACTGATGTAAGTCACAGGATTCAAGCCGGGTGGACCAAATGGAGGAGTGCTTCGGGGGTCTTGTGTGATCGGAAAGTCCCCCTCAAGGTTAAAGGAAAGTATTATAAGGTGGCGGTACGGCCAGCGTTGTTATATGGATCAGAGTGTTGGGCAGTAAAGCATAATCATGTCAAGAAGATGGAAGTTGCGGAGATGAGAAGGCTAAGATGGATGTGCGGGATCACAAGGAGAGATAGGATTAGGAATGAGGAAATTAGGGGCATAGTAGGAATAGCACCGATTGGAGATAAAATGAGAGAAAATCGACTGAGATGGTTCGGCCATGTTAGAAGGCGTCCAACAGAGGCACCTGTTAAAAGGTGTGAAAGCATGGAGTTTGCCAAGAGTAGGAGAGGGAGAGGGAGACCCAAGAGAAGTTGGAAAGAAACTATTAAACATGATCTTGCCTACATGGATCTAACGGAGGACATGGCCCTAAACAGATTTGATTGGCGTCGTCAAATCCATATAGCCGACCCCACCTAGTGGGAAAAGGCTTGGTTTGGTTTGGTTTGGTTTGGTTTGTTTTTGTTTTGTTGCTCAAATCCTTCATTAGTACACACCTATGATACCCGGATACTTGTACAAGCCCAACGTATCTGTATCGGACTGATACGACACTGGTGTTGGTACCCGATACTGCATCGATACTTCTAGGGAACAAGTTTAACATATCCTACTTATAAAGTCTTCATTTCATACAGTTCTTTTAATTTTTTTTACTTCTCATCATAAAAAATGCTAGAAAGGGACGAAAATAATGATAATTTCATTGATTCAAAAGTTATCTAAAGAAAAAACTAGGATATCCGTGCCCTAGATTTTCAAAAGTGAGGAGTCGTATTCCCGATCCCCCTATCTGGGCATCATAGGTACACACCAAGCGAAAATGTGGTTTATAGCAACTGCAGGATCACTGCTTGTGGAAATACAAACTTACCCAACAAAGAAAATGGAGAACATTTTCTTCAATAGCTCTATGCAAGACAAGGCCCAGACCACTTTATGTTTGCTCAGTATTTCAATGAGTGGAAGTGAGGAACTCAGAAAGTTTATTCCATGAGCTTCCGTGATGCATTAGATCTATCTATTGGGCAATGCTTTACAAGTTTTTGATAAAGCACCCTTCCCGGAAAAATAAATAAAAGATATTTTGATAAAGCAATAGAAACAGAAACATTAAAAAAATACAGGAGGCTTTTTTCATACCATAAAAATCAAAATGAAAAAAATGACAACTCAAGGAGGCAGAAAATGATATGCATGAAATTACAAATGCTAGCATGGTGCAAACATGCAGTTGCACAAAATTAAAAACAAAGGACAACATATCACGAACCATAAAGAATGGCACCAATAAATGCATCTCCAGCACCAGTAGTGTCAATGAGCTCTGAGGGTGGTATCATTTCAGACGTTCCCACAAGTAGCCTCCCACACACTGTGCCTACTCCATCTGCACTCAGCCTCAACTTTGGCTGAAAATATAGCAGAAGTCTCAAATTCATCACAATCAAATTACAGAAAATCTACGGAATAAAAGACATCTCCCCCATTATATTTGGACCTGTCTTGTTACTTTGCTTCATGGTGGTAGGCTGGTAGCTCATTGAAAGTGAAAATTGCAATGTTATTTTTGTGTGCAATGTCCAATAAAATTTTGGCTCAGTCTCAACAAATTTTACTCTTAGATGGATTGATGCTTTCTCGTCCTGTCGCAATGGGTGTGAATTCCGTAAAGACAGAGGGTGAGGATTTTAGGCAAGATAGTAATTTGGTGTCTGCCTTTCAGGCCCCATCCATCCATGCAAAGATAAGGGCTCTTTGGGAGGGAATAAAGGAGCCACTGACTGTATGGGGTTCAATGAGTACAGTGACATTGGCAGAGGGAGAGGAGTACTACCACTAGCAGTTTACCATAGAGTCCCTTTGCTATAGATCTACCATTCATTCCCTTGTCCCTTGACCAGCCAATTTCGAGGGGAGTCTGTAAGCTACAGAAGGTGCATTTGTCTAAACCTTGGGAGTTTCCCCGTTTATCATTTTGAGGTTCCAATAAATGTTCTAGATAAGAGAAGCCAGGCCCAGCCACACCACATGAACTGAACCATGGGGGCAAGAATGTGAGCCCAATCTGAGTGGGCTAACTGCAAGTAGATCAGCTTGAGATTTGAATAAGTGATACAATTTGGGCTAAGTTGTCAGCCTAATCATTCCACTAGGTAGCAGGATTGAGTAGAATTGTCACTAGGATTTCTTTCTTAAATAAGTAGTAATCCTTCCTTGATTGAAAAATGGATCCTTTTTAAATTTGTTTCCATTCATGTAATCCGCATTAGCTATTTAGTAAGGAGAAGATCAATAAGAAAATAATCAGAAAACTATCCCCAAATTCTATGCTTGCACAAGGAGGTTTAGTCCATCCTCGAACTTGGAAACAAGGACGTTTAGCCATCCTCGAATTTGGACAATTTTATCTTTACACATACCACCCCGATTCATATCAACATGAACCAAGTAGAACAGAAGATGGAACCGTCCAAATTCGAGATATACTAAACCTCCTTAGGATAAATTTGTCCAATTTCGAAGATGGACTGGACCTCCTTGTGCAATCACATATTTTGGGAATAATTTCTGATTATATTCTTATTAATCTACACACGTAGTCGTCTTCATCGCTGCATCAGACCCAATCACAGATTAGATCTGGTCCATTCCGTTAAGCCCTCTAAAACCCGTCGCCATATTCAATCCCATTCAAAACCCACCACAACCAGAGTCATATCAAGAAAAAAAACCCAAACCCCCTAAAAAAAAAACACCAATTTCCAAACCCCTACAGAATCCATCCATTTTCAATCCCAATTTCTATCATCCCCAAATCCTAGGCACCAGAGTTCCCTCAAACCCAACTATTCCCATCTAGAAACACAAAGCCGAACCAGAAAAAAAAATACTCTACATCTATTCCATCTTCTCCATTAATCCTAGTTTCACCTTGTCACCCCCAAACCAAACCCATCGTTGCATAGCATCTTTAACCCCAGCCTCTCCTATCACAAACCTCAGCCCAAAAAAAAAAAACCCAATCCTTCCTTTCCCAAAAAAAAAAAAAAAAAAAACCCGAGAAGATAGGGTTTTCGGTCCAATCGTGGAGTGCCTCCACCGGCCACATCACCAGCCAGACCGTTGGTGTCACTCATCTCCACCGTCGGGTTCAGCAAGCACCGAGACCATGTTCAGAAGCAAAGAAGAAGACAAAGAACCCATCATCAGGTTCTCCATCACCTCTCTCTTTTTTCTAGTTACAAAATATTAGGCAGAAAGTTGGAAGATTTTTACAACCATTGCCATCGCTTTCCTCTTTTGCAAATCAAAGCTAAAAGTCTCAGTTAAATACACAACTGCCATAACCTTTTTGCTTTTGGAATACGAGGGCAAATGTTACAGTATATTTACATCACTGCCATCAAAGAAAAAAAATCTGAAGTCAATACTGGCCCTTGACTGATGATGATGATGATAGTAGTAGTAGTAAAGAATCGCAGAGTTGAAAACAGAAGAGTATCAGCTTTTTATAATAATTTTTTTAATGGTTTAAATATTTGTTAGAAACATCTGACACACAGTTACACAGTTATCTCCAATCAGCCGATCCAGATATTAGGTTTTGAGTTTTGACCGACTAGTTCTTAGACCAAGGAGAAAGTCGCAGCTGTCTTGGTTTGATCAGGTTAGTGCTACAACAGGTGACATGGGAACATGAAAAGAGTGATAACGATGGCCAGAAAATGGTTCACTCCTAACGGGTTTAGCATGGATTGGAGGACTGCTACACAAAGACTAACATATTATTGACATTCTTGAGAGTTGAGATCAGTAGGAGAATGGAACTATCGAGTCAAAGATTTTGGTGGTTAGAGAGGCCCTTCACAGGGGTGGAACTAGGTGGGCTTCTTTCTTGAGCAGAAATTTTGAAAAAAAAAAAAAAAAAAACCTTTATATCTTGGGAATTTTTTATATTTCCTTTACACTGCCAACACTCAATTCATATTTTTACATAGTGGCCCCTGATGGAAAATTTCTTGCTTCCGCCACTGGCTCTTCACATTGTTTGTAAACATTACCAGGAACCATCAATTCTAGGTGGCTCAACCAGTGCAATTTAAAGGAAAATATGTGGTAGTAAGGACTAGGTTCTTTTTTACTATTTTGGAGTATAATGTTCAGGAATACATCACTATAATTTTTGTTGATAAAGTATATGACTCCTTTACTTATTTTTTTATACACCATTTAGTTTTTTATTACTGTATTTTTTGTCATTAAAAAACTTTTGCTACTTATATAAGAAACGCATTTTCAACATTTTGATGTCGATCAATTAAAGAGACACTGAATCATTGACTTCATGCTGGGACAAAATCCTTGGCTCTGTGGAAGGTGATAAGTCAAACAGTTGAGGTCATGGGTTCAATTACAGCTTATTTACCAAATTCAAAAACTTACATACTTGGATAGCATGATATACCTTGGATGAGATACATGTTGGGATGGCCTTCGTACCATCAATCTTCTGCTTCAATGATTCTAGCAAGCTATCTACATCCATTCCTTCTGCCTCTGGATCTTCTATTAGGAATAATGTCACATTGGTAAATTCAGATAGATAAATTCAAAGAACTGTAGTACAAGATCATTCATTCCTAGATTTAAGCTCAAACCCCAATGTTTGCATAACAGCCCCATTCTCCAGAGTTAAATATCAGTGATAGACTCACCACTTGTATTTCTCTCAAGCATAATGCATCCATTCTCTCCAAGCGTCACAATCACAAATTTCAGCTTTGGTAGTCTCACTAGCATGGATAACAGTGCACTTGCAATGGATGGGGCTGCAGTCCATGCCTGCCAAATTCGAAAATGTTGAAAAAGATACTCAAGTTAAGATTGCAGTACAAAAATATTACTGGTTTTACGACAGTATACATACAGCCTGCCAATACTACATTTCAGCAACAAATTCAAACTGTGGAATTATTGGACATCCTAGAAGAGTCAAAGCCTAAGAGACACATTACAACATTGGAAAAATGTCCGTGCTGTATCATATCCAGTACTTTATTGTGTGTAAAATCCATGTCCCCATCATAACCATGGTATCTGGGTATAATAGGTCTTATTATGTATAAAATACATGTAGCAACCATATCCATGGTATCTGGGTTAAGGGTACAATAGGTCACACACAGCCCATACTGCATAAGATTGAAGGATCTGACATCCAATTCATCACCCAAGTTCTGGACAGCCATGAGAACTTTAGAACAATTGTTCTTGGAGAAGGGCAACATAATGATTGGTTCCGCCCAATTGCTACAACTTATAGCTAGGGGTGTACAAAACCCGTACCCACCCCCCGTCAACCTGACCCAACCCGTCAAAAACTGACCCCGACCCACTGCACAACGGGTCAGGTACAGGTCCAAATCTGTGACCCATTTCATAAACGGATCGGTTATATATGGGGGCCCAATCCGACCCATATGTACCCGACCCAACCCATCATAATACAAAGATTGCAAAACCTGAAAACCCTACATATAAATGCCTGGATCGATTATATCAGATTATCAGTAGAAGACCCATCTCTTTGATTTCTCTAAATCTCAAAACCCTAGCCGCCGTCGCCCATTGCCTCTATCCACTTCGTCACTCCCCCACCAGTCACCAGTGCACCAAGCAAGCTCATATCCATGCCCACAAAATCTGCTTTCGCGTCGGTGCAAGGTATGGCCTCTGTCCTTAGTCTCCTTCTCTATTCTCTTGCTCTTTCTTCTCTCTTCTGTGTTTTTTTTTTTTTTAATGGGTTTGGGACTTGGGTAATGGAGGTCGGGATTGATGGAGATGATGGGTTCGGCCAGGCAGGGTTCTGCTTAGCGGATGATGGTGGGCTGGCTGGTTTCGGGATCGATTGGAGTTGGGTAGGGCAGTGGGGTTGGATCTGGTTTTTTTTTGGATTAGGGATGTGATGGATTGGGTTTCGGTTAAGGGAGTGGACGGGGACTTGGGGTTGCGTAGGGTACTGGAACTATGGGATTTGTCTCGTTGGCTAGGGAGGTCCTGATGTGGGATTTGTGGAAATTGGGTTCCACCTGGGATTCGGATGGAGTCGTGTGGGTGATGGGTATCTGTGGGTGATGCAGGGGAAAGAGGGGTGGGGCGGGATGGTATGTATCGGTGGGCATTAGGGCTAGCAGGGACGATTGGTATCAGTTTATAACTTTCTATCTCCAATAGACGATTAACTAATTGAGTAATTTCCTTTCACTTGCTTGCAGATACAGTTCCATCGGCGATGAATGTGGATGCTACTGTTGCTGGATCTCAAGGGAAGGCTGCTGTTGTAGACACCCTTCCTATTAAGGCAGATCCGCAGGCACAGGCACCCATTGACGAGGGAAATATGCAAGATGTCGTGAATGTGGATGAAGACAACCCTCATAAGCGAAGCAGTCGTAAGGGTAAGCGCACTTTTGATGTTTGGAATCATTTTAAGTATGTCTCAGGACCACCTGAATTGGCCAAATGCAAATACTGTGGTTCTGAATATTTGTGTTCATCTAAGAGACACGGCATATCAAATTTGAAAATTCACCTCTCCAAATGTGAGAAGTCCCCTCTAAGGAAATTAGATAAGGGTCAAAAGACCCTCCTTTTTAAGTCTATAAAGAAAGAGGAGGGTACATCTTCAGGTCCTGCCTTCCGGGCTATTAATTTCAATATTGCTGAGGCTAGGACAGAGCTAACAAAGATGGTGATTATTGATGAATTGTCGTTCAGGTCTGTAGAAGGTGAAGGAATTAAGAATTTTGTGGAGTCACTCCAACCATTATTCAAGGTTCCCTCTAGGATAACAGTACAAAGGGATTGTATGAACATTTATAAGAAAGAGAGAGTGTCATTGAAAAAGGTTATTAAAAATGAAATGGTTTGCATCACCACTGATACTTGGCCATCTTTACAAAACATCAATTATATGTGCATCACAGCATATTGGATTGATATTGACTGGAAATTGAATAAAAGAATCATAAGTTTTGTTCAAATTCCAAGTCACAAGGGAGAGGTGATTGGGCTGGCCATAGAGTTGATATTGTTAGATTGGGGCATAGAAAAATTATTCACTGTCACTGTGGATAATGCAAGTTCAAATGATGGGGCTCTTAAGCACTTGAAGCTTGTGACGAAGGATTGGAAGGGCAGTGTGTCAGGTAATGAGTTTATGCAAATGCGATGCTCTGCGCATATTCTAAATCTCATTGTCAAGGAAGGGTTAGATGAGCTTGATCAATCCATTCTAAAGATTCGCAATGCCGTACGATATGTGAGGTCTTCACCGGCTAGGTTACGTACTTTTAGGAAATGTGTGGAGAAGGTGAAGATAGATTGTAAGCAATCTTTGCCCTTGGATGTTGATACTAGATGGAATTCCACCTACTTAATGTTGGATGTTGCCTTGAAGTATGAAAAAGTCTTTCAAAGGCTTGAGACCGATGACAGATGTTACTTATTGTATTTTGATAAGAGTCAGGAAAGTGGTGGAAAGTGGTGGAAAGTGGTGATGGAGAGGGTGAAAGTAGTGGGAGACTGGGAGGAAAGGGAAAGGGAAGGGGAAGGTTCACAAGAATATTGGCCCACCTACTGAAGAGGATTGGAAGTATGCTAGGTCACTTGTGAAGTTTTTAAAACTTTTCTACCAAATGACTTTAAAGTTCTCTACTTCCATTCATGTTACTTCAAACATATTTTTCATTGAGATTGTGTCATTGCATAGTAGACTATTGGAATTATGCAAAAGTGATGACATCGATATGAAACTTATGGCCTTGCGCATGAAATCAAAATTTGACAAATATTGGGATAACATGAACTTTTTGTTGTATGTGGCTGCTGTTTTGGATCCACGTTATAAGCTGAAATATCTTAAGTATTGTTTTGAGGAGATATACAATCCAATTAAGAGTCAAATTATGGTGGAAAAGGTGAAAAACACATTGACAAAATTGTATGATCACTATAACTATGGGGTTGACGAGAGAGGAGATAATCCAAGTGAGTTTCAGCCACCTTCAAAAACCATGAGGGTGGAGGACAATGATGAAGATTGTGTGAGCATATTTGCCTCAAGGGTGGCCATGCGCATGAGAGCCGATGAGAGTTTGGAGAATATGACAGAGTTGGGACGTTATTTGGATGAATCTTGTGAGAATTTTAATGATAAATTTGACGTATTAGCTTGGTGGAAGGTTAATGGCAGTAAGTATCAAGTTCTTTCTCGTATGGCTAGGGATGTGTTAGCCATTCTAGTCTCCACCATTGCTTAATAATCAACTTTCAGCACTAGTGGTCGGATCCTAGGACCATATAGGAGTTCATTGTCTCCAAAAACAGTGGAGTCTCTCATTTGTGCTCAGAATTGGTTAAGAGAAAAACCAATATCAATTGACATTTCAGCGGAGCTCAAAGATATTGAAACCATGGAGGAAATTGAGCAAGGTAACTACTTTTAACTTACTGCTGGTGCTGGATATGATATAATTTGTTAACATGATTTGTAATATGTGACTTTCAATGTTTAATTTTTACAGAAATTGGTTTGCCGGAGTTTAACGTCGATTATGACCTCATGTAATGTCTAAGACTGTAAGTGATTCTTTATTCTGTTACAATTCCTTTGCTTGTTAATATTAATTGATGCTTGGCTGATTGTGTAATGTCAATTGTGCTTGCTTGGTTGTTATAGAATTGATAAAGAGAAAAACCAATATCAATCTCTCATTTGTGCTTGCTGATTTTGTAATATTGTTTTTTGCACTTGGAATTTTGAGCTGCTGATGGCATTGTTTGCTTCCTGCTGGTGCTGGGTTGGCAGTGGCTGGCAGAGTGCTGCATGCTTGGTTTTTAATTATTTTTATTTTGAAACTCACTACTGGGTTGTTTAAGAACTTAAGGATTGCTTGCTGATTTTGTAACTCTGCTGAGAGTATGTTTGGAACTAGTTTCTGAAATTCTAATGAAGTGCTGATTATTAAAATTTCTGGAGTCTTTCTATCATTGATTGGAATAATGTTGGATTTCTTGGAGTTGGGTTTGATGAGAAATCTTGAATTTCTGAATCCCACTGCTAATCAACTGCATGATTTGTATAGACATTTGGCAAATGGCGAAGAGCCTAGTAGCAAGAAGGATTTAGTCTGTAGCTGGAAGAATTATGGCTCGAAGAGTGTTTGGTAAACTTGTTTTCTTGACTTTAAGGGATAATACAGGGACAATTCAGGTTTGTTTATTTTACAGTTACTAGTTCTATCACTTATTTTATTTTATGAAGTAGACATGAAGATTAACTCCTTTCAGCTTTGCTAGATGTCATGTATATGTATCTCTAGGGAATAGTGCAGTGTTTTCTTGCACTTTTCTAAATTATTATTGGAACATATGGACGTACTTCTTCGAATGTGCTTATTGGCCAATACTTAAGTGGTAGGCATAGTTAGGTAGTTTGAGGGGCACCAAGTAATTAGTTAGGTATAGTTTTAGTTTTAGTTTTTTCACATGCAGAAATTTATAGATCAAGTGCTTGGATTTTTGCAGGCTTAGGTTATTTTTATTTATTTTTATTTTTAATATCTATTGCAGATTTGGTGAATAAGTTCCTTTAGTCCTCTTCATTGCTGATTTTTTTTGGTTTTGTTGAGGCTAGGGTGGTCTTTGTGGATTAGGAGTTGCAATGCTTTGTTATGCAGGGGTGCCTCATCAGTCTAGTGAATGCATTTTTCAGAAATCAGTTGGGTGTTTGGTTTTGTTTGGGCAGCTGGGCTCAGTTTGGGTAGCTCTCTGTTGGGCCCTGGAAAGTTACTCTCTTAGCTTCTTTGCAGCTGGTTGGAAGTGAAGTGATTATGTTTAGCAGGGGTGGCTTTCTCTCTTCAGCTGCAGCTAGTTTAAGTTACACTTGCATTATTCATTCTTATATAGGTAAGAGTAAGAGTAAGACCCATTTAAACCCAACCCAACCCGACTAACCCAACCCAAACTAGTATAGGGTCGGTTAAGGGTTATAAATGTTTAACCCATACTAGTTTGGGTCGGATGAGGTATTTAGCCAAATCCGACCCAACCCGACCCATGTACACCCCTAACTTATACAAATGTTTCATCCATGAAATGGGATATCAGCTGGTTAACTAGATGTGGCCTCAGTATTAAATAAAGAAAACCAGTGGCCTATATAGCTTTTCATTGGCAGTAGATGAAAGATGAACAACCACAATTTCAAACCGGATACGTCGTTCTCTCAATTAATGTATTAAGATTTATAAGAGGTGGATTGTTGGGTTGCCATGTTCTCTCTAGAAAAGCCAAAATCGGACATGATGGATCATGTTCCCCTCATTCAAGTCTCCCACTCTATAAGGGACTCAACGGATGTATAGGATGGATGGACTGATAATGATAGTTCATTCATTGGGTGCTCTGATCTCCTTAGGGAGCTTTCTCACATTTGAAGAACTGTAGACTCCTGGTCTTCATTAGAAGTAATATGAAAAAAAGAAGGGACATTTAATACAAAAATCCCCTTAAATAAGGTAATCACAGTTGAGGACCCTGAACTTTTATAGTGACGGCCAAGGACCTCCAGCCCAAATCATCTCTTTTTTTTCCCGTTGTGCCCTTTTTTGTTAATGTCAACATAACCAATTCCCTATTCTATCATGAGTAATATTTGTTGACATCAGCAAAACATTAGTCAACATCAACATAAAATTGTGTTGACATCAACAAAAATGCCTAGTTATTACAATCAGTGACCCTGTGAATTTGTTGACGTCGATAGAAGATTCGTCGACATCAACATAAAATTGTGTTGAGGTCAACAAAAATGCCTAGTTAATAGCATGAGTGACCCTGTGAATGTGTTGACGTCGACAGAAGATTCGTCGACATCAACATAAAATTGTGTTGACGTCAACAAAAACGCTCAGTTAGCGTCAACAAAAATTGAGTTTTCCGTTGTTTAGGGTTTTGTTGACATTGAGCAATCTCTCTCTCACTGTGATTGAGGAAAAAGGGGTAGGGCGTTGATCTCCTTCTTCTCCTTCCTCTCTTTCTTCTATTCTACTGTTGTTGTTGATTTGGGGGTGAAGAATGTTTTTTTTTTTTAGGGTTATGTTGACATCAACTAACCAAGGGCAAAAACGGAATGAAATATTGGATTTTGGGCCGGAGGCCCTGGGCCGTCATTATAAAAATTTAGGGTCCTTAGTTGTAATTGTAAGAGTTTGTGATGAGAAGAAGAAACCAATAATGGCAAGAAAACTCAATGATTTGGGATCATTGATTGCTTAGTATTTATAGGCAAAGTTAAGGATTAATTACAATAATCAATGGTGAAAGAATTGACTAAATCCTAATCTCAACAACCCATCCTAATCTCAACAACCCATTTTCAGCTGTGATCTTTGACAACAGCCCATGGCTGTTATTGTTGACATTGATTTTCAGCTGTGATCTTTGACAACAGCCCATAGCTGTTATTGTTGACATTGTGCAGCTGTTATTGTTGACACTCCCTCTCAAATTTGATGTGGTAAGTGAGAAAACATCAATTTGCGAGTGAGATCATGATGACGTGGTTTGGGAAGAGCTTTTGTAAAGATGTCCGCCAACTGGTCAAGAGTAGAGACATAAGGCAGAGTGATTTTGTCAGTAACAATATGCTGACAAATGAAGTGGCAATCAATCTCAATATACTTCGTTCTTTCATGAAAGACTGGATTGTTTGCAATGCGGGTAGCACTGGTGTTGTCCCCATGAAGAGGTGTTGATTTACCAACATTAGACCCCGAATTCACAGAGAAGACGGCGGAGCCAGATGATTTCAGCACTTGCGGATGACATGGCCCGATATTCAGCCTCAGCAGAAGATTTTGAAACTGTGGTTTGCTTCTTGCACTTCCATGAAATTAAAGATTCCCCAAGAAACATACACCATCCAGTAGTAGAGCGCCGAGAATCCGGGCAACCAGCCCAGTCAGCATCCGCGTAAGCGGATAAGCGTAGAGAAGTGCCCGAAGGGTAGAAGAGACCATGGTTAAGAGTGCCTTTAAAATAGCGGAGTATGCGCAAGGCAGCAGCAAGGTGTGGTTTATGAGGATTGCTCACAAACTGACTAACCGTATGAACAGCATGAGAAATATTTGGCCTTGTCATAGTTAAGTAGAGCAAACTACCAACTATCCTCCGAAAAACAGAGGGATCATCCAGGGGCTGTCCATCATCCTTACTAATCTTGCTGTTTAATGACAAGAACTCAAAAGAGAGAGATATTGGATTGTAATCTTCTATCTTGATTGAATGGACTAAGGATACATTTATACACATTAAGGGGCTGCACAAGTCAAGTAAAGGGGCTGCCCAAGTCAAGTACAGGGGCTGCCCAAGTCAAGTAAAGGGGCTGTACAATTAAGTATGTACATGTGGTACATGTGGCTTTGACTAATGAGCCTAATTACAATCAAAGTCTAATCTTCTAGATACTAGGCCTAAATGGGCCTGCAAGTTTGGGCTTGAAATAATTGACAGCTGAACTGGGCTTCTTAACACCCCCCCCTCAAATTGATGCTATTGAGTCAACAAGCAACAATTTGCCAACCAAGAACTGATGACGTGGTCTTGGTAGGCCCTTGGTAAAAATGTCTGCAACTTGAAGTCCGGATGATATATGTGGAAGGCTAATGGTGTCATTTTTAAATGCATCCCTGATATAATGACAATCGACCTCAATATGCTTTGTACGCTCATGAAAAACAGGATTTGAGGTAATCCGAATGGCACTAGTATTATCAGCATAAAGGGGTGTTGGAGAGGTTTGAGGAAAGCCAAGCTCAGAAAGCAATCCACGAAGCCAGACGATTTCTGAAGAGGCGGCAGACATAGCACGATATTCAGCTTCAGTGGAGGATTTAGACACTTTATCCTGTTTTTTACATTTCCAAGAGACCAATGAGTCTCCTAAGAACATGCACCATCCTGTTGTTGATCTCCTGGTATCTGAACAACCAGCCTAATCGGCATCAGAGTATGCTGTAAGAGATAGTGTGTTGCCAACGGGAAAGAACAAACCACGAGTCGGAGTGCCAAGAATGTAACGAATGACGCCGGACAGCAATTAGATGTAACTGACGTGGTTGCGTCATAAACTGGCTAACAAGGTTGACAGCATAAGAAATATCAGGCCGAGTAATTGTGAGATATACCAAGCTGCCTACTAATTTGCGATAGAAGGTGGCATCCGAAAGGAGATCACTCGTCTCCTGAGACAATTTAACATTGACTTCAAGAGGAGTATCAACAGGGGTAGAGTTCTGTAGACCGGCCATCTCAATGAGGTCCAATGCATATTTATGCTGATCAAGAATTATGCCTTTTTCTGAGTGATGAACTTCCAAACCCAAGAAAGAGGTAAGGGGACCTAAGTCCTTCATATGGAATGATTCATTAAGTGAGGCTTGAAGCTGGCGAATCATTGATGAATCAGTTCCAGATATGATGATATCATCCACATAGACAAGTAATACAGTAATCCCAGCTGATGTGCGATGAAGAAAGAGAGAAGGGTCAGAGGGACTCTGTTGAAAACGAAGTCGAAGAAGGGTATCGCGAAATTTTTCGAACCAGGCTCTAGGTGCTTGTTTGAGACCATAGAGGGATCGACGTAGGTGAGCAACTTCATTGCTGGAAGAACTTGAAATGCCAGGTGGTAGTTTCATATAGACTTCCTCTTTTAGATCCCCATGCAGGAATGCATTCTTGACGTCGAACTGATAAAGAGGCCAGCATTGTGAAGCTGCAATTGCTAGCACCATGCGAACTGTAGACATTTTTGCGACCGGAGCAAATGTCTCATCATAGTCAATACCATATTCTTGGCGATTACCAAGTGCGACGAGGCGCGCCTTATGACGATCCAATGAGCCATCCTGTTGAAGTTTGATGGAAAAAACCCATTTACAGCCAATGGGTTTTACATGAGATGGACAGGACACAATATCCCATGTGTGATTTGCCTGAAGAGCATCTAATTCTTCCTGCATGGCTTTCTTCCAACAGTCATGTTTTACTGCCTGCGAATACGATTTAGGAATAGTAACAGTAGATAAGGCAGCAAGTAAAGAAGTGTGAGTGAAGCCATATCTGTCTGGGGGACGAATGTGACGAGTGGATCGCCTAAGATGAATCGATGTTGGAGTAGGAGCAGGAGCTGAAGAAGGATCGGGTTCTGGTGGCGGATCAAGCGGCGGGGAATGATCCGTAGGGGATTGTAGCTGTGGAACATCTTTGTGACGACGCCTTTCATAGACGATGAGAGGTGGAGTAACATCATCAGTAAAATTGGGTAAGAGTGAGACAGAGGGAAATGAATCTTTGTGATTTGAAAAGAAAAATTTATGTTCCAAAAAAATTACATTCCGAGAAACTCGGATGCGATGAATGACTGGATCATAACAAAGAAAACCCTTTTGGTGAGAGGCATAGCCCAGAAAAGCACACTTCGCAGATTGGGATGTCAGCTTTGTCCGTTCAGTCGGAGGAAGATGAACAAAGCACACACAACCAAAGGTGCGTAAATGAGTGTATGTGGGCTGTGTGTTGAAAAGTCTATAATATGGAGATTGATAAGATAGCATCGGTGATGAGAGACGATTGATTAAGTGAACTGCAGTAGCTAATGCTTCTGGCCAAAACTTAGCCGGAACTGATGATTCTAAAAGAAGGGAACGAACGGTATCAAGAAGATGCCGGTTTTTCCGTTCGGCAACTCCATTCTGTTGAGGAGTATATGGACATGATCTCTGGGATAAAATCCCTTTGGTTTGCAAGAAATTGTGAAATTGTTGGGACATATACTCCCCCCCTGAATCAGAGCGAAGAATCTTGATACTTTTAGAGAACTGATTCTCAACATAAGCAAGAAATTTTTTGAAAACATCAAAGACTTTCGATTTGGAATGCAAAAAATACACCCATGTGAACCGACTATGATCATCTATAAATGTGACAAAATATTTGTAGTGAGTATGAGAAATTACGGGAGTAATTCCCCATACATCACTATGAATAATGTCAAAACATGCAGAATTCACAGAATGATGCATAGGAAAAGGAAGTATCTTACTTTTACCAAGTTTGCAAGCTTCACAATCAATAGAACGAAATGAGACTTTATTATGATGAATGATCCCATTATTCAACATGAAAGATAACATCTTAGCGTGAGGATGGCCTAATCTGTTATGCCAGAGCCTCCAAACATCCTGAGAAGATAAACTAGAGAAAGCAAAAACATTGTTATGATGAGAGGGAGAAGACAGGTGAATAGGAAAAAGACGATCACATTTAGGCCCCTATATCTTGAAGAGAATGAAACACCAGACCATACTATTGTTGTTGAAGATGGCTCTGATACCATGACAAGAACTCAAAAGAGAGAAATATTGGATTGTAATCTTCTATCTTGATTGAATGGACTAAGGATACATTTATACACATTAAGGGGCTGCACAAGTCAAGTAAAGGGGCTGCCCAAGTCAAGTAAAGGGGCTACATAAGTCAAGTAAAGGGGCTGTACAATTAAGTATGTACATGTGGTACATGTGGCTTTGACTAATGAGCCTAATTACAATTAAAGTCTAATCTTCTAGATACTAGGCCTAAATGGGCCTGCAAGTTTGGGCTTGAAATAATTGACAGCTGAACTGGGCTTCTTAACATTTAACTCCAGAGGTGTATCAAAAGTGTGGGCATCATCAAGGCGTGCCGAAGTGATCAAATCTGTAGCATATTTCCACTGATGAACTCGAATGCCAGATTTGGTACGCAAGAACTCCAGTCCCAGAAAGTAGGTGAGAGGACCAAGATCATTCATTCTGAAGTGACGAGTGAGATGATGTTTGAGATCCAGAATGCTGGCAGTATCATTGCCACTGATGATCATATCATCAACATAGACCAAAAGAAAGGTGTAGCCCTTTGATGTCCAGCGGAGAAATAGAGAGCTATCTGAATGACTCTGACGAAAACCAGCTTCAAGAATAGCAGTCCGGAATTTTTCGAACCAAGCCCTGGGAGCCTGCTTAAGTCCATACAAAGATTTCCGTAGTTTACAAACATACTTAGGAGGACAGGCATATCCTGGAGGAGGCTTTAAGTAAACAGTCTCCTGCAAATCCCTATGAAGAAATGCATTTTTGACATCCATTTGCCACAGAGGCCAGTTGCGGGCGGCAGCGATACAGAGGAGAGTACGAACGGTGGTCATTTTAGCTACTGGTGCAAATGTCTCGTCATAGTCGATCCCATACTCCTGTTTATATCCCTGTGCTACCAATCGGGCTTTGTAGCGATCAAGACTTCCATCTGAGTGAACTTTTATGGAGTAGATCCATTTACTGCCAATCACAGAGGCTCCTTCAGGAGCCGGTACCAAGTCCCATGTCTGATTAGCTTCGAGAGCAATCAATTCCTCATTCATAGCATCTTGCAAGTAAGCAATCTTCGAGGCCTGTGAATATGAGGTGGGTATAGGAGTACTATCCAAGGAAGTAAGAAGAGCAGGAAATCCAAAGCGGTTAGGGGCAACAGAAAGACGACTAGAGCGTCGTAGAGAAACGATGCTAGAAGAGTTATCATTACCTGAAGACTCAGTAGGCGGCGCTGGGAGAGGATCAGGAGAGGAAGTCGCCAGAGGAGAGATCTTATTCCGCCGGACATAGACTTTGAGAGGAGGTGATGGAGAAGTAGACTCTTAGAATTGTGGCATATAAGAGACACCAATAGGATGACTATCTAAATGTAAAGAAAAGAAGGGAATATGTTCCACGAAAATAACATTTCGAGAGATACGCATGCGTTTGTCCAATTGATCATAACACAAAAATCCCTTGTGTTCATTACTGTAACCCAAAAAAATGCATTTAGCAGCTTGTGGAGATAACTTTGTGCGCTCAGTAGGAGGAAGATGAACAAAACACAGGCAACCAAAAACACGTAAGTGAGAGTATGATGGGGTGTGACCAAAGAGAACTTCGTAAGGAGTAGTCTTTCCTAGAACAGTGCTAGGAAGACGGTTGATAAGATACACAGCGGTATGTGCAGCATCACACCAAAATTTGGGAGGGACTAAGGAAGCAATCAACAAAGTCCGAACAGTTTCAAGAATATGTCTGTTTTTCCTTTCCGCAATCCCATTTTGCTGAGGAGTATGCGGACAAGATTTTTGGTGAAGAATTCCTTTATCAGAAAGGAAGGCAGAGAAAGTATGAGACATGTATTCTCCACCGGAATCTGAGCGAAGAATTTTGATAGATTTCTGAAATTGGGTTTGGACCATGTTATAAAATTTTTGAAAAATGGAGAAAACTTCAGATTTCATATGCAGAAAGTAAATCCAAGTATAACGAGAATGGTCATCAATAAAGGTCACATAGTATTTAAATCCCGTCCTACTCAAGGTAGGAGCAATTCCCCAAACGTCTGAATGAATGATGTCAAATGATGCCAAAGCACGGGCATTATGAACAGGAAAAGGCAAAATATGACTTTTACTAAGGCAACAAGTTTCACACTTTGATTGAGATAAAGAAGACATCATTTTATTATCAAGAGTAGAATCCAAAGAACCAAATTTAAACAAGGAAATTAAATTTGCATTGTTCAAATGACCCAGACGTTTATGCCAAACAGTCCACAATTTATGGAAGTTAGAAGAAGAAGCAAACAAAGAATGATGTCCAATGTCCAGCAAGAACAGGCGCCCATGTTTACTTCCTGTCGCGATCACCTTCCCAGTTTGTCGCCCCTGTATAACACAACCAGAGGAAGAAAAGTGAACAAGATAGCCATCATCAATGAGTTGTCCTACAGAAAGAAGATTGGCTGATAATTTGGGAACAAAGTAAACATTGGGAAGAGTGATGGACTGGCCAGAAATACTAGATAAAGTAATGGTACCAACGCCCGAAATGAGTAGTTGATCACCATTAGCAGTGGTTATTTTCTCTTTTCCAAGGTAAGGGTGGGAATCTGTGAAGCCATGTTCGACAGATGTCATGTGATTGGAGGCTCCTGAATCTAAAAACCAAGTGGAAGAGGTAATAGGAGAAAAAGAGAGGAATGAAAAGCAGTAGATGCTATATGAGAATGAGTTTGATACCGACCACCAGATATGCCCATAGACGCATATGTAGAAGTAACCGTGCTCTGGATCAGTTCTTGAATCTGTGTTGGAGTCATGGATACAGTCCTGGAAGAAGTGTTTCCTGTGTCAGGAAGAGATGCTTGAACTTGGAATGCAGCAGGATTATTTTGTCTGGGCATAGTGGAAGGATTTTGCTTCTGCTGAGGTCCATTCTTCCTTTGTAGGCTGCGACAGTCATCAATAAGATGACCAGAGCGTTTGCAATATCGGCAGATTAATTTCTTTCGACAGTTCTTGGCCAGATGACCAAAGCTTTTGCACTCAAAGCATTGAATAGGCCTTTGATTGGGGGTTGCCAGAAGAGCAGAGTCAGTCGGAAGGGGTGCAAGGAATGCTTTTGGTTCGTCAAGAATAGCCCGCTGGGAGGTGAGACGAAGTTCTTCGCGAAGTACTTCTTGAAAGCAGGTATCAAGATTAGCTGACTGTTCTCGGTTCATGAGAGCAGACCGAACCGATTCAAATTCTGACCGTAGATTCATAAGGAAATAGCTAATGTGAGTTTCTTCTTGGAGTTTGAGAGCTTCGGAGAGAAAGCCAGGAGAGACTGTCTGAATCAACATGGAATCCCGTTCAGTCCATAAAGTGAGAAAGCCATTATAGTATTCCTGCACAGATCTATCCCCTTGAGTAAATTTAGCAATTTCACTATCCAAGTGAAATTTACGGGCTTTGTTGGTTTGATGGTAGATTTTCTTGAGATGAGCCCACATAGCTGCCGCTGTAGTATAAGCTTGAAGAGCCACAGCAAGGGAAGAATCAATGGAGTTCAGAATCCAAGTAATTACTTTGGCATTTTCCTTGGACCAGGTGGCTATGACTTTGGAGTCTGTGGTACTTGTAGTAGAAGGTTTTGGAATAGTTCCATCCAGATAACCAAATAGCCCCTGTCCTTCGACGAAATTCTTCAGATGGAAGGACCAGGCCATATAATTTTGCCCATAAAACTTAACGGGAATAACATCATATTTTTCCATGATCACAAAAGTAGGAGAATGTGTCACAGGAAAAGATAAACCGGAAAGTCAGCAAGCAGTAGTGTTGTTCTGCACTCAACCACGCAGAAAGAAACTGGTCTGCACTTAACCACGCCAAGAGAGAGGAATAGGGAGAATGGGATAGCAATCAGATGAAAATAAACTGCCAAAGAAGTCTGAAATATGGTTCAGATCTGTTGCTGGAGCAGGAGAACCCAAAACAGACAAAAAAAGAAATTGCAAAACAGGCTGACGACCCCCTTTTTGGCTTCTGGAGTGAACACGTGGGGCCCAAAGAGTGATCAAATCTTTGATCAGGGAACACAGACCTCTGAGTGATACTTCTGAGTGACTTTCAGATCAAGTTGCATACTAATCTAATGAAAATCCGCAAGACTGGACAGATCTGATGAAATCCTTCTGAGAAAATAGTCGGATGAAGAAGAGGTGAAAACTACCTCAAAGATGATGCCAAAATCCAGAAAAAATCACTATAATTCCCAGAATAATCAGTCGACCAAGTTGGGAATGATCGTTGTTAATGTTGTGATCATCACAGATGGGCCATAGTGACAACAGAATTCAAAATCGGTAAAAACCGTGCACTTCGTCAGTGTGTCGATTTGAACATGAATTCCATGTGAGAATCAACAGCAAGATTAGAGGTAGGGGATGGAAGGACAAGTTATTTTCGCAACTCCAGGCCAAAGTTTCACTCAAATCGGATCAAAATCCACAGATTTGGACGGTTTTGATGAAAACAGAGGCAAGAAATGGAAATATCACAAATGTTGCTGGAAACCTCACCTCTGATGGGAGAAAAAATCCAGAAAAATGCTCATAAATACCAACAATGCTGGTCTACCAGGATGGAGGTGTTTTGAGAGATGTTGAAGATGATCTGAAGTGGGCCACGTCTTGATCAGGGATGATCAGACACTATCAGGGATGATCAGACACAATTAGGAAGAAGATCCAAGCCAGGGAGAATGACTGAATCAATTTGAGAAGGTAACTATGGCTCTGATACCATGTAAGAGTTTGTGATGAGAAGAAGAAGCCAATAATGGCAAGAAAACTCAATGATTTGGGATCATTGATTGCTTAGTATTTATAGACAAAGTTAAGGATTAATTACAATAATCAATGGTGAAAGAATTGACTAAATCCTAATCTCAACAACCCATCCTAATCTCAACAACCCATTTTCAGCTGTGATCTTTGACAACAGCCCATGGCTGTTATTGTTGACATTGATTTTCAGCTGTGATCTTTGACAACAGCCCATAGCTGTTATTGTTGACATTGTGCAGCTGTTATTGTTGACAGTAATTACCCTATTTAATGGGATTTTTGAAGTAAATGTCCCAAAAAAGAAAGAAAGAAAAAAGGTAAAAGATTATTAATATTTACTTATTGGTTGTAGCTATTCTCGCTCAACTGAATCGCTTGAATCGTAAAATTCAATGAATCGAGAATCGAATCGTAAGATTCACACCTGAATCCTAAGATACATCTTTAAATGGGATTCACAACATAGATACAAATTGTTTTCCTTAGGATTCGGAATACGAATCGTAAGAATTTGATAACAATGTTCTAAGGCACCACGCTCAATCAGTGCATCGGAAAAATAAATGATTAACCAAGGTCTACCATCAAGGATCACTTAGTGTGCAAGACATCAACCTTTACAGTAGTTTGAAACAAAGGATGCCAATTTTTTCAAGGGGTTGTTTGCTTGCAAGGAAAGAGTAATCATGTCTTCATCCCTAGACATAGGAAAGATAAAGAATCTGGATGGTTTCAGCTGATGGTATGTTCTCAGTGGCTTCTCTTTTCATGGCCTTATCTACTAATGCTGTTTTGAACTCTCCAGATTTAGCTCCATTGTGGAGGATGAAGGCTCCACGAAGAGTCATTGCTTTCGGCTGGTCAGTCCTACTTGGAGGAATTTTAACTATGGGCAACTTAAGGCGATGGCATGTTATTGCTGTAAATGCTTGCCCCATATGTCTCACAGAGGAATCAATCAACCATCTTCTCCTTAACTGCAGCTTTGCTCACGTTATATGGACGTCAATTTTCAGCGGGTTCCATTTTAGTGCCCCTTTGCCCAAGTCTGTTCCAGCGTTGTTCGAGTTTTGGGGTTTAGGTGTGGGCTCCAAAAGAGGCCGAAGCATGTGGAAATTGTCTTTTCTTGCTGCTATTTGGTCCATATGGAAAGAGAGAAATAGGAGGTGCTTCGAAGGTAAAGTGGCTAATGTAAATATGGTAATGGAAGCAGTCAAAAGATCAGTGGCTCTTTGGGTCTCCCTGTTGCCTCAGTTCAAAAGTATTTCAATGCTCTCCATCTTTCAGAATTGGAAAGAGACGGCTGATTCCCGTCCCCATTCTATGCGTCACACTCCCAGGTGGTTTCCTCCTCCCCAAGGCTCTTTGAAACTAAATTTTGATGGCAGTGCTTGTGGTAATTTGGGTGTGGGGGGCATTATTCGCAATGAAGAAGGGACCATTCTTTTGTCTTTCTCTGGTCCAGCAGGCTTCTACTCTGTGAACAAAGGTGAGTTTCTAGCTTTGTGTATTGGTTTTCGTCAAGCCCCTCGATTCAACCCTCAACATCTTTTTGTTGAAGGAGACTCTGCTTGTGTTATTCGGTGGGCTTCTAACTCTTCTAATCCGCCGTGGCATCTAGCTGATTTGATTGAAAAGGTGACAGAGCTGTCCAAAGCTTTGAAGGTCTCTTTCCATCATATAAAGCGCACGGCCCATGACAAAGCAGACTTTCTTGCAAAAGAGGGAGCTCACAAACCCAATCTGTTTGTTTCTGTTCAGCTTTAATTGTTTTTGGCTCTCTGGTTTTGGCTGCCTGTTTTGGGGGCTGATTTTAAGGCCAAGGTCCTTTTTGAGCTGGTTGTTTCTTCTTTTCTGTTTTGTGTTCGGTATACTTATCCTATACTGTACAGCTTTTGAGTTCCTATAAAGTCATCATTTTCAAAAAGAAAAGAAAAAGAAAAGTAATCATGGATTACCCAATACCACCTACTATAGGCATTTTAGGTTGAAAAGATTCAGCCGAATCCCATAGGGTAGGATGAAATCCTAAATATCAGACAATAACACAGAAATATGAAAGTCACCTTGCAACAAACATTTACTTTTCTCATATAAGAGTTGATTTACCAACCCATTTCATTAAGTCATAGTGACTCACTTTCCTCCAAAGTCCAAATCAAGAATTCAGAATTCAAGCAGAAAAGGTTTCAAATCACTGATAAATCTGAGATCAATTTGTCTTTGCAACCCATACAGATCAAGGGGAAAGACAAGTTTGCTCCCCTGATGTGTTCGGTGCTTGTTCCGTTTATAGACTGACGCAATAGCATAATGTGAATCAGAAACTACTAGTGTATGTCTTCTATCAATAAAATGGTAGCATAGCAGATACTCGGTTAGGACGTAAAGCCAGGATGCAGCTCTTCAAAATTTATCAATAATTCTAAAGGAGACTGTCCCAAAAAAATGACATCAATTTTGAAACTTTTTCTTCTTTATTTTTGCTCTGGTAAATACACGGAACAAACTGACACACTCATCAGTCCCTACCCAACAAGGTAAAACCACTGAGGATTGATGACTGGTTGTGCCTGTTGCAGAGAGATGCCTCACTACTGGCAGACATTAGGGGATTGGAGACAAAAAATGAAACTTTCAAGAGTAATTTCAAAAGATAAAAGAATAACTCACCTGAGGAAGTTTTTCTGAGCATACTACATAATTTGCCAAGTTAAAAAGATCATCCAAACCCTCCCTCTTTCTTTCTGCATCGACTAAAATTGGTATTTGCATCCGGGCTGCCTGCACTGAAAGACCAGAGTTGCTGGTTACTTCTGTAAGTCGGGCAGATGTGTAGCTCAACTTTTAAAATACAAATAATAACAAGAAGCATGATAACTTCTAAAAAAATAATAATCATTGCAATCATGAGATACACAACCTGAAGGAATGATAAATTGCATGTCTGTAATATAAAAACTGAGAAAAAGGAGTAAATAGAAGATGTGCATGAATGTTAAAGTGGCTAATGTCAATTTGCTAAAACGCATTAATCAATCAAGAATTCTAAGATGTAGATACCATTAATTTGGCCTATATTAAAATAAATTAAAAAATCTGATGATCATCTAAATTTTATAGGGAAAAAAGAGAGATCAGATATCTACATTGTTCTACAAATTTTACTAAAGACCTTGCAAGGAGTCTCACAATTCAACCAAGTATAGTTGCCATACATGAAGATACAGTTCGAGTGCAGACCAACACAATGTGATCCTTTGGAGCACCATTTTGTGAAGAGTACACAACATTTCTTCTCCTCAGTTGTGCCTTAATCATATCTTAGTCTTAAGTTTTTTCCTCCACAATGGGATTTAGACAGATTATAATCAGCCAGAACTGCATTCTTTATATTGCCTCCTGGCTCTCACAAATAGGACGCCCTTCCACAGTCTCATCTGCCTCTCCTTTTTGTTTCTAGAATAGAAATAAGACTTATAATTTTTTTTTTATAGGCAACGATAAATTATATTAAGGAAAGAAGAGTATTACAAAGAAGCCCCGGCGAACATAGCAAAAGGGCACTATGGTATAAAAGCATTATACCACATAACAAGTTACATAGTGAAAGCTACGAATTTAGAAGACCTATCAACCCCTTGCTTAACTAAAGAGTCAGCACAACCATTTTCCGTCCAACCAACATGAATAAAGCTCACTTGAATTGAAGAGGATAGAGCTCTAATCTCGTTCAAATTCAAATAGAACTGAAATTTCCAAGAAAACATAACCGAAGAAGACACCCAAGATATAGCATTAAGAGAATCACTCTCAACCACTAGTGTAGAAAGAAAAGAGGATGAAGTGAAAATCCGAATAGCCTCTAAAATAGCAACAACCTCAGCCTCATTAGACTCCATACAACCCACATGCTTTGAGAACAAAGCCAACACAGTGCCTTCATTATTGCGAAGCACCCCACCAATACCCGCCGGCCTAGGTTTTCCCCTAGATGCCCCATCCACATTGAACTTAAGCACACCTTCAATAGGAGGAGCCTTGGAAAACAACTTTTTCATTTTCTTAACCCCACAAAATAGAGAGGCTTCCCAATTGTGCAACACACCATCAACTCTTAGACTATCAAACTCACACTTGAAAGCGACCCATTTGGCAATTCGTGTCACCACCAAGAATGTCAAGTCTTCCACTGACGACGAAGACCTTCTAAACACTATCATTCCTCTCTTTCCAAACAGACCATAATATAGCAAAAGGTATAAGTCTCTAAAGAACTAGCCCGCACCCGTAAAAACTAGAACACCTCCAAGCTTCGATCATCCCCGCCAAAGTCCTTGGGCTACACCAAAGGACACTGCACCACAGAAGGAGCCTACACCATAAGGTATGAGAGAACTCACAATGGATAAACAAATGGTCTACCATCTCCATCCCCTTCTTGCACAACACACATAAGTCTGAAATAGCTTCAGAGGCCAAGCCTCTCCTCCTAAGGGTATCCGCTGTAGAAACCTTCCCCAAAATAGCAAGCCAAGTAAAAGCCTCCACCCTAGGTGGGATCAAGACCTTGCCAAGCCAAAGAAGAAGAGGCTTTGGATTGTGTTGGATCTTCCAACTCCCTTGAAAAGGACTTACTAGAGAATTTGCTAGTAGTACTAGGTTTCCAAATACGAGAATCTACTACATCCCTGCAAATAAAAACATTAGAAAGAAGACTGGCCAAAGACTCATACTCAAACTCCTCAAAAAGATGCAAAGCTCTCCTAAAGGAGACATTCCGAGACTCAACGCCCCCCCAACCCACACAATAGTCTTGAACCGAAGCCCACTTGTTGACCGCAACTCTAAACAACCTAGGAGAGGACAAAAATAAAGGACCCACCCCCACCCAATCGTCAACCCAGAACCGTACTCGCCTTCCTTCCCCCACTTTAAAACCCACCCCCCTCCTAAACACTTCCGCCCAACATAAGATACACCCTCCTAAACACTTCCGCCCAACATAAGATACATCCCCAACCCTCAAAATATTGCCCCACACACCCGACACATGAGACCTACGTACTCTACTAGGCTCCCAGCCACACTCGTCCTCTCCATATTTAGCAACAATAATACTTCTCCACAAAACTTCCCTCCCTTCCCCAAATCTCCACCACCACTTAGCCAAAAGATCCCAATTCTTGAAATCCAAGGTACCCAAGCCTAAACCCCCCAATGCGTTAGGCTTAATAACTTCCTCCCACTTGACAAGATGCAACTTTCTTTTGGTGCTCCTCCCACCCGAAAGAAACTCCCTTCTTAAACGATCTAATTGCTCCCTGACAGTGACAGCCACTGGCATCCTCAAAAGGGGCATATAATAGATCAGTAAATTGGACAGAGAGGCCTTGATTAGGGTAATTCTTCCACCCAAAGAGAGATAGTTCATTTTCCAAATGGACAACTTTCTTTTAAAATTTGCCTCTACGGGATTCCACAACTGTTTAGATCTCACTTTGCCCCTAATAGGCAAACCTAAGTACGATAATGGCAAATTCCCAGACTTGCAAAGAAGCTTCAAAGCTAACAACTGCACTTCATCGTTAGAGGTTCCTGCCCCCACCAACATGCTCTTTATCCTTGGCCCGGAGGAAAGCTCGAAGCACCTAAGAATCCTTTTTAAGACAACAATCTCCTCCCACCTTGAAGAACTAAAAAGGATGGTATCATCTGCAAACTGAAGATGGTTGATAGATTCTGCTCCTCTATCAACCTCAAATCCTTCTGTGAGACCAGTAAAGGCCTTCCAACAGTGCGACTTTCGAATAACCTAATTCTCTTATAGTATTAGAGCAAAAGGCATTCGAACAATGTGACTTTCGGATCATTCTCCCGCCTAGACAACAAAAAAACAGAGAACAAGTATAATGGGGTCCACCAGCAATCAGTCATCAGTGTTGGAAAGTAACATACTCTTGTTTGCGAGTAGTTTAGCCCTTATTTCCTTTGATGCTTACCGTGTAATAGGTTGTGTAAAAGGGTATTTTAGTTACTCGGACAAATAACTCATCTCTCCTTTAATAAAAGCACCAATCAGGTCATATGGTTTGAGGACAGCACAATTTCTTTTCTCCATCTTCTTCTCTTCCTCTTCTTTCTTCTTTCTTCTTTCTTCTTCTTCTTCCTATCATCTATCTTCACTTCTATTTCTTCCTTTGTATCATAAAGGAAACAGGCAGGAAAACTAAAGTTAATATCAAAGAATCAAAGGGGCTGACAAGATTTACAGCAAGGGGCTGATGTCAGCATTGTAAAGACATAGTGTACAGTGATGACATGGGTCCACATTACAAGATCCAGAAGGATTTGTTCTATTTTATGGTGATATTTTTAATTAATTTAAGTGCCATTATAATCTTGTACTTTTTCTTACATTATTTTTTTATTGCAAAACAAATCTTAGGTTTAGCTCAATCAAGAGAAAGAAATACTCATAACAACAAAAAACAAGACATCAAAGTAGACAGAAAGGAAATAAAAGTAAAATTAAATTACCTCCTTTGCAATAACCAAAGCAGTCTCAGGGTATCTTACATCTGAATAGATAATCCTTGCTCCATCCAAAGCAGATAACAAACTTGATTGGGAAAGGTCATCTGGCACCATGCCAGGGTGTCCAGCAGTGTGAATACAAGTACGAGTCTTCCTGGAAATATTGCCAAAATCAATCAACCAAACTCAACATAAGTTTTTCAACAAGGAGTCTACAAGAAATCAAGTCTGGTAAACAAGTGCAACTTTGTTTGCTATTTCCTAGGAAAAATTTGCAATTTTCTGTGTCTTGAAGGAGAAAGTTGCAATAGATCTGTTTTTTTTTCCTTGGCAGATGACGGCATCCCAATGGTATTTGAGCCGACGGGACTACTCCCCCTGGCACATGCACAACCCCACAACACTCATGCACCAAAAAAGTCTTGAGTGTCGAACACATGACATGGGAAACAAAAAATGACAGGTTTTATAGGACACATGGCTGTGGGACCCACTATTTCCCTACATATAAGAGAGGGTTGGTGGATTAACTATCCATAGGAAAAAAGCCTCCTGGACATTTTCATCATCTGATCAAAGATGGTGTTTGAAAACTGCTCACTACTTATATTTACAGTCCTGCCACTATTGCTTTTGATGGTGCAGCAACATCCAATCAAGATTACGGGTAGAAATGGGTCGGGTTTGGATTTAGATTGAGCACCATGGATAACATATATGCCCAACTCAACCCCACCCATTAAGAATTGGATTGAAAATGTCAAATTCGAACCCAACCCAAATGTTAAAGGGTGAGCCAAACCCTTAATTAACAGGTTGGGTTTAGCTTGGGTTGGACTTGGCAGTTATAGTGAGATCATTTAAGTTGGCTCAGGTTTTAGCAAGAATGGACTTAACCCAAACACTACCCATTTATTAATTCGGTCAGAATTGCAATATGGACCCAGCCCGAAAATAAAACGGGTCAACCCCAATCCCAATTATATGATCAGGTATAGGCTGGGTTTGCATGTCAGTTCACAAAGTGCCACCTGCAAATTAGACCATTTTTTATAGATGGCTAATCCGCCAAAACCACTTGTATGTAGTCGTGCTTATGCACTAGGCCAACCCAAGCCCGACCAAGGTTTTAGTACTCGTGCCGGGCTTGGATTCAGTGCTAGAGAAACCGAAGCCTGGCACGGCCCAAATAGGAGGGATAACCATGAGATAAATATACTGGCAGGGAGCAGTTGCTAGAAAGGAGATTCAAACATATGCATTCTCATACATGCACATGCACATATGTTCCAGCTAATTAAGCTACAGCTTGAGACGGTTTAAGTAAACCTTTTTTTAACTAAAAAGGCAAGTCATTCACCCTAGCCACTTTGAGATGGGCTGGGCTCAGGCTTAATCTCTTTTAGGCAGGACAGGCACTTATAGCCCGAGTCGGGCTTCAGCTGAGCTTGGGCCTATAGTAGAAAAATCAGGCCGGGCGTAGATAATCCTAAGTCCGACCTGACCCGGCCCATGAACAAGTGGTAGGAGGGCCTATATACCATGTTTTCTATATAAACCAGTTGTTCCTATTATTTCAGAAAGTGATGTTGCAATAAAAAGATTGATACTAATAATAGTGGTACTAACAGTGATAGGTCCCTCCCAAACAATAAGATTATGGGAGGTCACCAAATGATGGAGACATAACAGAGGCGACTTACCAATGGAATCATGATGAGCCCACCAATGATGGAAATAACTGAATGGCCCATCTAAATTGTAATTATGGTAGGATCCATCTAGTAATGCAATAAAGTCAAGGCAACCCAATAGTGGAAGAAAAAATGGAACCACCCATATTACAGAATCATGGTGGGCTGGCAAATCCATAATAGGCACCATGGAGTGTCTCTCTTGATGATGGAAATAATAATCGACTCTGCCTCTGGGGAGGTCTCAACAGCTGATAATCTTTGGAGAGGTTTTTCTTTCAAAGGACATTTTAGACTGTTGCTTACTTTGTGGTAGAGAGACTGAGATGGTTGATCACTTGTTTCTTCATTGTCTGTTCTCCTCTTCTTTGTGGTATGTTTTCATTAGCTGATGTGGTGTTCTTTGGCTCTCTTCAGCTTCGTTATTAGGGATGATTGAGGCTTGGAGGATGTCTCCTTTCTTTGGGCGTGGGGCGATTCTCTAGAAGCTATGACATTCTATGGTCTATTTGGATGTGTTGTTCTTTGGTGCTCTTCAGCTTTGTTATTAGAGATGAATGAGGCTTAGAGGATGTCTCCTTTCTGAAAGGCATTTCGCTGTCTTGGTCCCCTCCTGTTTTAAGGGTGTTTTGAAGTTCGGAGTTGACGGAGTAGCTAAAGAAAAACCAGGGCCGGCGGGGGTGGGAGGGGCACTCCATAATAGTGATGGTGTTGTTCTTGCTTTGTTCTATAAGCATGTGGGTCGGATGGAGTCTAATAAAGCGGAGGTGGTGGCCATGTTGGAAGATGTATTTTCACCTCGTCCTCTTTTCAAGAGTCACTGATTATAGAAAGTGATTCTTTGAATTCTATTTCTTGAGTGCTGGCAGGCAAGTTCCCATGGAGGTTTTATTTTCATTTTAATGAGATCAAAAATTATCCTGTCTTCCATTGGTGGTGGATTGCAGCATGTGTAGTGGTCTATGAATGGTTTTGCAGACTCTTTGGCAAAACAAGGTGTGGATAGCTCTTCAGATTTGGTGGCCATCCTTTAGATCTTGTACTAGTGTTTTTCTTTGGTTTTGGCGTCGGTATAATCCTTTTATACCTTTTTTCTCCTCCTTCATTGGGGAGGGTGTATGGTTTTGTATTGTTCCCTCCTTCCCTTTATTAATATATTTATCAGTCACCAATCTTAAAAGAAAACGATGGAAATCATAGTGGTTTCCACCATAGGTTGGCCCATCATGATTCCATAATTAGGTATGCCAATGCCCTGATAATGCAGATGGGCCCGATTCAGATTGAATATCATGTAATTGAGCAGGCCTTGTTGTTCATGCAGACATGATCTGTTTGCGTTCTTTTCTCTAATCAGCTGATATCACATGGGTCTGGATCCCATGTGAGATCAGTTGAACATATGGCCTCCATGAACAACAAGGCCTGCTCAATTACATGATTTCCAATCAGAATCAGGCTGTCTGCATCATCTATTATGTGGCTTAAGGACGATTCTCACCATTAAGTGGGTCCTTTCGCATGAACCAATAAGAAAAGAATGAAAGTTAAGTAAATGATCATTTGATTAAATTTGTGTCATTGAATTGGTGAATTCACTTAGTTCCATAGCATATAATTCAGATCATTACTGCATTAATAATGGAGGAAAAGGTAAATGACTAAGAAAACATTTTCCACTTCAACGTACAGAGAGCGTCAAGACATTTTCTCCAGTGTATATATATGAAACTGAGGGAGACACCAAACTGATGTATAGTGATGAGGATGCAAGATCTTAGCACATGTTACATGTTGGAAGTATGTGCTTATCAGAGGAAGCCAACAGGGGTGTAGAAGAAATATATTAAGCACAGGAACATTGATTCTGAGAAATCCGGCCATCACATAGCCTAAAGGATATATTTACAGCAAGTATAATTCACTTACAAGAGAACAAATGTATCTTATTTGATATATAATCTAACTAATCCCGTCCACTCCTAGTGATTATAAAGATGTCTAAATCTCTGAAATGTAAATTCAGAAACTTCGGTCACAATTCACTAGACAAGAAATGAATCTTTGGGAGATGATTGCCAGAGAAAACTCATTTTCTCATAGAAACTCCTATGTTTCTGTTGCATTTTACTTCACTTACATGTTAATAATACAAAACATGTTTCAATGAGGTGTTTATCCCATTGTTCCCCACTTCCATTTCTCATTCTGGCAACTACGTTCAGTTTGGGTTCTTGTAGCCAATGAGTGCCTCCACTCTAGGAATCTTCATAAAAGGCAGGGACTGATCTGCAAATTGGATCTGGAAAAGGTTTATGATAGGGTGGATTGGGATTTCCTAGACTACCTAATGGGTAGAATGGGCCTTGGGATAAGGTGGAGAAGGATTATGGAATGTGTTTCTTTGGCCCATATCTCTATCTTGATAAATGGTGCTCTGAAAGGTTTCTTCCCTGCTTCGAGAGGCCTTCGTCAAGGGGATCCCCTCTCTCCATTTCTATTTGTCATTAGAGGAGAAGCTTTCAGTCGTATAGATGCTGCTGCCAATGAGAATCTTATCAAGGGATTTCAGCCAAGCCCTTCGGCTCCTATAGTCACTCATCTTCAGTTTGCCGATGACACGATTCTCTTTTGTGATGCGGAGGATGACGTCCAAAATGTGAAAGCCATTTTGTCATGCTTTGAAGCGGTTTTGGGTCTTAAGATTAACTACTTTAAAAGTGAAGTGATTGGTGTTAGAGTGCCTGAAGATCACCTTTGTAACTTTGCTGGGATCCTTGAATGTAAGGTCGGAATGCTGCCAACATCTTATCTTGGTTTGCCCCTGTGATATATTGGTACTCCCTCAAAATCATTGTGGTCCTCAGTGGTGGAAAGGTTAGAGAAGAGACTGGCTTCTTGGAAGGCGAATTATCTCTCTCTTGGAGGGAGGAATACTCTAATTAAATCGGTGCTTTCTAGTCTGCCTATCTACTTCTTATCTCTGTTCAAGTGCCCGAAGTATATTGCTAGAGAGAAAGTGCAGCAAGACTTCTTGTGGAAAGGGTCGGAGACTAAGAAAAAATTCCACTTGGTGAGGTGGTCTCAGGTTTGCAAACCCAAAGCTCAAGGTAGCTTGGGCATTAGACCCATTAAAGCGATGAACCAAGCCCTCCTGGCTAAGTGGTTATGACGCCTTGGAGATGGGTCTAATGGTCTTTGGAAGGAGGTTACTATTTCTAAATACAATATCTCCAGAGGGGGTTGGGAGGTGCATGGTGGGTATGGTCAGAGTTCTGGGATTTGGAAAGGGATTCTGTCAGTCTTGGAACCCTTCACATAATCCATTCGCTGCCATGTCGGTCAGGGTGATAGAATCCGGTTTTGGTTGGATACTTGGATTGGGGACTCTCCGCTAGCAACTCAATTTCCTAATTTGTTTCGTTGTGCCAAAAATGGGGGAGCTCTAGTCGGTGATTATGTAGAGCGCGATGGAGTAAGGATTAGGTGGGGACCTACTTTTAGAAGAAATCTCTCGGTGGTAGAAGAAACTTAGTTTTGCTCGTTGTTGTCCCTTATTGACAACGTCTATCTCCCATTGGATGGTCGGGATTCGAGGATTTGGCCCTACTCTACAGATGGGTCATTCTCTGTTGCCTCTTTCTTTGATGCTTTCAACAGGGAGGACTCCAATGATTCTCTTATTTCTTCGTTGTGGAAGATCAAGGCTCCTCCTAGAGTCCTAGCCTTCGCTTGGATCGCTTTACAACGAGGCACCTTAACAATAGATAAACTTAGACGTCGAAATATGGTTATTGTCAATGCTTGTCCCATGTGCATGAAGGATGCAGAATCAGTGGACCATCTTTTTCTGAATTGTATGGTGGCCCAAGGCCTTTGGAATTCTGTTTACAGGTGGTTTGATATGACTGGAGTCCTTCCAGCCCATTTCTCTCAGCTTTTCGAGGTTTGGAAGATGGGGGTGGGTCATAGTAGGGGTCGCATCTTATGGAGGACTTCTTTTGTGGTTCCTACTAGGGTAATTTGGCAAGAAAGGAACAATAGATGTTTTAATGATAAATCATTAGCTGAGGATCTTCTCAGGGATAAGGTGAAATTCCTTACGGCTCCTTTGCCTTCTTTCAAAGGGATCTTTGTTGATGTTACTGTGAGAAATTGGAAAGAAGTGGCTTTCTCCTCTCCGGCCTCTCCTCCCAGTGTTCAAAGATGGTCTCCCCGTCCCGTACAGGGATTTCAAGTTAAACTTCGATGGTAGTGCCATTGGTAGTCCGGGCTTGGCTGGGTTGGGTGGTATCATCTGCAACTCTTTGGGATCCCATGTTCTTTCTTTCTCAGGGCCTGCTGGGGTTTGATTCGCTAATGAGTCGGAATTATTGGCAATCAGAACTGGCCTTAGAGAAGCTCTCCGTCTGAGGCTCCCTAGCCTTATTGTGGAAGGGGACTCATTTTGTGCAATCCAATGGGCCAAAGCTTCTGCAAAAGCCCCTTGGAAGCTGGCTGCTGTAGTGGATGAGAGCCTGGATCTTGCTAGAAGTCTCCAAGTTACCCTTTCCCACGTTATTCGTAGTGCTAATTCTGAAGCGGATTGTCTTGCCAATGAGGGCGCCTCTCTTCCTAATCTTTCTGTTATCATGTTTCCCTTGTAGTTTGGCTGGTTTGCTTTGGGCTGGGGCTTCAAACCTTTTGTTTTTTGCGAGCTTGGCTGCTTGCCTTTTTGTTACGGTATACCTCTCCTATACTGTATAGTTTCCTTTTATTAATAGTCACCTTTTCAAAAAAAAAACTATGTTCAGTTTAGACTTGGAAAAGAATCCACAAGATCAAAACCCTAGCAGCATGAAATAGAATTTTATGAAACTAGTGATTATCTGAGACGAATCACAGATGAAACACAATGTATGAACCTAATATCGTAACTTGACAACAAGCATAAAGATGCTGACAATCAACAAGAGCTCATAGCACAGTTGGAAGGTGCTTAGTGTCGCAACCAAAAGGTTGCGGGTTCAAGTCATGTTAGCATTTTAATAATAGTAACAATAATAAATATGATGAAAATCAAATAAAGGACCACCCACTTAGTAAAATAATAAAGAAAGCAAGAACCACGCACAACCTGAGTACATAGGTTAAGAACTTGCTCCAGTTAAAGCCAAGGAGCTTCCCACCACAGATTCAGTATAAATTTGGGATTGACTCTCTTAGTACACTATTTTGGCTTGGTATAGATCAAATGGTTCATAAAAAGTGTCTCGATGGTGAATGGACAATGATAATTGTGGAATGCTTGGATCCCTTCAATGGACGATCCTTCCCCCCTTTTATAATCTCATTTAGCCTTAATTAAGGCAATTCAATCTTAATACAATCTATCTGTTATGGAAAGAAAACTGTTACAGTGATTTGAGTATATCCTAAACGTATCCCACATGATGGGTTGATTTGTTACAATGAATGTGCCTGGGCCTAGTGGGCTTGTGTCACTTGTGTTAACACCCCCCACCACCCCCCCACCCCCAAAATTGATGATAATCAAACAGCAGCAATTTGCGAATCAAGAACTCATGGCGTGGCCGAGGCAGTCCTTTGGTGAAGATGTCCGCAAGTTGGAGTTCACTGGAAACATGTGGAAGACTAATGACCTTGCGATCATATTTATCTCGAATAAAATGACAATCCACCTCAATATGTTTTGCACGTTCATGGAAGACTGGATTCTCAGTAATACGGATGGAACTAGTATTGTCCGCATGAAGTGGGGTAGCTAAGGTTTGAGGAAAACCAAGATCTGCAAGTAAACCACGAAGCCAAAGGATCTCGGAACAGGCAAAGGACATGGCACGATATTCGGATTCTATGGAAGCTCTGGAGACCCAGTGTTTTTAAAAGCACGAGGCGCATCAAGGCGCTAAGGTCTCCTGAGGCCTAGGTGCTAAGGCGCGAGGCGAGGCGTGAGCTTCATTGAAGCGAGGCGCACATTGTATATAAAAAATATATATATTTTGGTATAGATAGATAATTCACAAAATAGAGCAAAAGTAGAACAAATTAGACAGACTGACAGATAATTGGCAAGGAATATTAGAAAAATTCTAAACGTCATAAAGCATCCATCACTATAAATGTTAAACATTCAACAAAAGTACCAAAATCCATCAAAACCAATACAACTTCAAAGTCAAAGGAACAACACAGATGCTCCTAAGGAGGACCTAACGAGATTGGTGATAACCTAATGATGTTTTTAAAAAAAAGCCCACAGACCAGCCATACTAGGTCATCTCAAAATTTCAGCATGGGCCCCACTAATGGATGGTTAAGTCGATGATGGCATAAGCAAAATATGATTCTTCTCCCACCAATTTGATGATGCGTTTGAAAAAAAAAAAAAAAGCCCCAGACCAGCAAGTGCAGGTCATCCCAAAATTTTAGCATGGGCCCCACTGGCTGCTAATCAGGCGGATCGTTAGCTGCTGGCTGGAGTGGATCGGTGGCTGGTGTTTCTCCTTTCTCCGTTCTCTTCCCTTTTTTTTTTCTTTGGATGATACAGGAAAGAACTAGGGCAGGGCAAGGCATCTTTATTTATATTAGAAAATTTTCATTTAGCCCCTTACATCTCTTTCTTTTTTAATTTAAAGCCTGGGTGACAATAAGGCGCAAGATGCGCACGCCTTGATCCTGGACCTAAGGCGCGTGCCTCAGGGGCTTTTTTGGGGCCTGTTTCAACTCGCCTCAACTCCCTTCACTTGAGGCACAATTGCTGGGCCTTGACGAGCCTTGAGCCTAGGCGCGCTTTTTAAAACCCTGTGGAGACCCTTTCTTGCTTTTTGCATTTCCAAGAAATGAGCGATTCACCCAAATACATACACCCTATGGTGGATCGGTGGGTATCCGGACATCCAGCCCAATCCGCATCAGAATAAGCATTTAGTGTAAGTGGTGTGCCAACTGGAAAAACCAAGCCTCGTGTCGAAAAACCAAGAATGTACCGAATGATCCTTTTGACAGCAACCAGATGGTGATGCCGTGGTGTTGACATGAATTGACTAACAACATTCACAGCATATGAGATGTCGGGCCGAGTGATGGTCAAGTAGACCAGACTCCCGACTAAGCGTCTGTAGGAGGTGGGGTCCGAGAGGAGGTCCCCATCCTCCTTCCAGAGTTTCACATTGACTTCTAATGGAGTGTCCATAGGTGTTGCATCATTTTCGCCAGCAAGATCAATAGCATACTTATGTTGATGTAAAAACAGTCCCTTCCTACACTGTTGTACCTCAAGACCCAAGAAATATGTTAATGGACCCAGGTATTTCATATGGAATGCAGCTTGAAGTGAGGATTGAAGACTATGGATCATCTTACTATGAGTGCCGGTGATGATGATATCATCCACATATACGAGAAGTATGGTGGTAGCTTGAGCAGTTGTATTCAGGAACAATGAAGGATCATAGGGACTTTGAGCAAATCCAAGATGAAGCAGAGTAGAACGAAATTTCTCAAACCAAGCTCCGGGTGCTTGTTTGAGTCCATACAGCAAGCGACGGAGCCGTGCCACCTCATTTTTAGAAGTAGAAGCATCTCTTTGAGGAAGACGCTTGTACACTTCCTCTTTAAGATCTCCATGGAGGAAGGCATTCTTCACATCCATCTGATAAAGAGGCCATGAGCATGATGCTGCAATAGTAAAAATAGTACGCACCGTTGTCATCTTGGCCACCGGAGCAAATGTCTCATCATAGTCAATACCATACTCCTGACGGTTGCCAAGTGCCACTAATTGAGCCTTATAAATTGAACAACATCCCATATGTGATTCACTTTGGGTGCGTCAAGTTCTTCCTACATGGCCTGCCGCCAACACTCATGTTGCACTGCTTAGAAAAAATGATTAGGAATATAAACAAAAGACAAGGTAGCAAGTAAGGATGTATGAGTAAAACCAAACCGATCAGGGGGGGCGGAAAACCCTAGATGATCGACGAAGAGGAGCTGACTGGGAGATGTCTGAAGCAGGAGCTGGGTCAAGTGCCGAGGAAGCTGACAAATTAGGAGGCTCAGGTGCAATCGTATTTTCCCGCCGACGCATTTCATACACAAGTAAAGGCTTCATAGATTTTGTAAAAGGAACAAGTGAAAGCATAGGTAGTTTATCATGATCTAAATGATGTTGGAAAAAATACTGATTTTCAAAAAACACGACATTACGAGAGGTCCTTATACGTTTCACCTTAGGATCATAACAAAAGAATCCTTTTTGGTTGGTCGCATAGCCTAGAAAAACACATTTAGAGGATTGAGCAGATAGTTTTGTACGTTCAACTGGGGGAAAAAGAACAAAACATACACACCCAAAAATATGGAGATGATCATAAGTAGGATGCTTATGAAATAAACGAAAATAAGGTGTTTCATTCTTTATACGAGGGGAGGGTAGTCTATTTATAACATGAACTACTGCGGACAGAGCTTCAGGCCAAAATTTTGGTAGAACAGATGATTCTAAGAGAAGCGACCTAACAATGTCTAAAAGGTGTTTGTTTTTTCTTTCAGACACGTCATTTTGTTGGGGTGTATAAGGACATGATTTTTGAGAAATGATCCCTTTGTTTTGCAAAAAATTCTGAAACTCATAAGAAACATATTCACCACCGGAAGCAATGCGAAGTGTTTTAATGGATGTGGAGAAGTGATTTTCCACATAAGCTAAGAAAATTTTAAAAGTAACAAACACCTCAAATTTTGAATGCACGAAATAAATCCATGTAAAGCGACTATAAGCATCAATAAATGTAACAAAATACTTAAAATGAGAATGGGATATGACAGGTGCTATACCCCATACATCACTATGAACAAGATCAAAGCATTTCAATGATAATGAGGTACTGATGGGAAAAGGGAGAGTCTTACTCTTGCTCATTTTACAACTAGAACAATCAAAAGAAACATCTTTAAGAGAAATTTTATTATCATGAAGCAAACCAGATTGGAACAAAGAAATTAAAGTACGAGACTGAGGATGGCCTAATCTATTGTGCCATAATTTGCTCTTATATGAACTAGAAGCGGAAAACAAGGCAGATGCAACTAAATTCCTATCTTGTGCAGATAGTTGTAGCGGAAAAAGACGGCCACACTTAGGTCCCTTCGCTATCACCTCCCCCGATGCTTGATCCTGTATAATACAACCAGAACGTGAAAAAGAGAAAGAACATTGGTTATCAATGAGTTGTCCAACGGATAATAAATTTGTAGATAACTGTGGAGAAATAAAAATATGACTCAAAGGTAAGGGATGTGAGATCTCACTGATGGCAGTAATGGGGATACTGCCACCATCTGTTGTATTGATTTGGAGATTTCCATCATAAGGCTTTAATTGAGATAAATTATCAGAAGAATGGGTCATATGATTAGAAGCCCCCGAATCCATATACCATGTAGAGTTTGAATGTTTGGGTTTACCTGAGAGACCAAGAGCAGAAAAGGCATTTACTATCATCTGTTGGACCATTTCAGGGGTAAGAGATGATGAAGAAGGGGGCTGAGCATGCATGACTGTAGTGGCAGCAGGACTAAATGCAGACGAGGACGCATCCAAGGTTGCCAGATTAGCCTTCTGTGAGGATAACTGAGTACGGAGCCAACATTCCGGAAGAACATGGCCTTTGTGTTTGCAATAAGAGCAGAATTTTTGATTGCATTGAGTGGCCACATGTCCATACTTCTGACAAGAATAACATTGAACTTTGGTCATGTCTCTGTTTTGATGTTTGGGATGAGCAAGATAGGCAGGAGTCAGTGGCCCTGGAGAAATTGCTTGTTGAAGAGTAGCTTAGGTTGTAAGGCGTTGTTCCTCGCGAAGAAGTTCTCCTAAGCACGAATCAATAGATGGGGGAGGCACCCTGGTCAACAGATTTGAACGAACTTGTTCAAATTCAGACCTCAGTTTCATCAAGAATTGATCTCGTTGACTCGTGGAATGAATGCTCTGAATGACCGCAATTGAGGCATCATGTAGACTTCAGTAAATAATCTCAATATAGTCCGTCCATAAGCGAATAAAATGAGTAATATTCTTGTATGGACATTGTTCCTCGATTAAGCTGAGATAGCTCATGTTCTAAGTGGAAACGTCTAGCGGAGTTATCTTGTTGATACACCTGTCTGAGATAGTCCCACATTCCTCTCGCTGTTCAATAGGGCCGAAGATTCAGAATGTATTGTGGATCCACTGACCCCAGAAGCCAAGTCATGATTTGGGCATCCTTGGTTTCTCATTTAGAGACCGCCTTGACATCCTCTAAAGGTTTAGGATCAGTCCCGTCAGCATGGCCCCATAACTCTTTTCCTTTAAGGTATATTTGAAATTGGAATGCCCATGATGAGTAATTTGTCCCATTGAATTTAATCAGGTAATTTTCACTCTTATCCATGATTATAACTCAAAATGTACTAGATCAGCAGGCCTGTTTTGATCCAGCAATTCCAGACATGAGGAAGAGAAGTCGTGATGTAAAAGAACCCCAGCAGTAATTCCAAACACAAGCAGCAGAAACCAAAAAATTGTAAAACTCAACATTGCAGCAGAGACAGTAGTGCAGCAGTAATTCCAAGCATAAACCACCAGAAACCAGCCCAACCATGCAGTAGAGACAGTAAGCAGCAGTAATTTCAAGCAGAAACCAGTAATTGTAATGCAGAAACCAGAAATGGTAAACCAGAAATGACAGGAGACAGTGCAGAAACAAGAAAATATAGGTCCAGGCGACCTGTATTTTGACTTCTAATGCCCTGCGTGGGGCCCACAGCTTGATCTGATTGAAAATCAGATCAACAAGGTTCAAGTATAATCAAATTATCTTGTGAGCAATGCAAGATTCATCAAAATCCATCCACAATCCAAGATTTTGTACGGCTATGATCAAAACTATCTTAGAAAACCGGGAAATCACAAATAGGGTCAAATGGCTTACCTCTGATCTTGGAAAAATGTTGAAAAAAATCTTAAAAATTACTAGGAGAAGGAGTCGACCACTGCTGTAGGGATTTTGGGACATTCCATGATGATCGCAGGTGGGCCACTGATTGATATGGCCAGGCGACAGCAGGCGACAATGATTTTCTTCCTCACGTTGGTCTGAGATGGTCTGAGAATTTCTTAGAAAGAGATCAGATGATCTCTATTGAGTAGCTGAGATGCAGACGAGGCAGCATGAAGTAGAAGAAGAAGCGGAAACAGGCAATGGTCTTGGCTCTGATACCATGTCACGATTGTGAATGGACAATGATATTTGTGGAATGCTTGGATCCCTTCAATGGACGATCCTTCCTCCCTTTTATAATCCATTTAGCCTTAATCAAGGCAATTCAATCTTAATACAATCTATCTGTTATGGAAAGAAAACTGTTACAGTGATTTGAGTATATCGTAAACATATCCCACATGATGGGTTGATTTGTTACAATGAATGGGCCTGGGCCTGGTGGGCTTTGTGTCACTTGTGTTAACAAAAAGTAGGACTAGACGTTCGAAAAAAAAAACTACTGAAGTTAATTTATCTCAACAAGAAGTTGCACCAGAGATTTAAGGCCTCTATTGGACAGTACAGGAATTAATTGATTCAACTCCAAAACTCAGGCTTACAAATGAAATTAATTCTAGAAAAAAACTAAACTTGCACAATGCAGCTCTGAACCCCCTTTCTTGTGTTTGAGTTTGAAGAATGCAGAACAATTAACATTTCTTGTTAATAATGAGGAAGCCATATTTGCTTTTAATCACTCAAAAATATTAAATCCAAATGACAAATTTTCTCGGGAAAACCATAAAAGCAAAATATGCAAGAGAAGCCTAGTCTATGTTAAAAAGTAAAATCTCCATACACACAACAGTCATGACCATCATCAAGAAAAGAGAGGTAGGTGAAGCTAGTTTTAAAGAGAATTGTAACTACAAAACACTTAATAGATTACAATATCGCCATACACATCAGACATCCTAGATTTTTTTTAATCATAACTTCTATTAATGAAATAAACATGCTAGGTTAATGGAGACAGTCTAGATACCGTTATTTGCTACTTCAAAAAACTAGCAAGTTTTCCAAACTTGAAAATGCATCAAAAGAAAGATCCTCACTTTTGATTGTCAACAATGACATAGGTGAATGGTGAATTTCCCTCCTCAGAGACCTGGAAATAAGAATCAGAGTGTTAACCAATGCAACATGTAATTGCCACTAATAGAAAATATCACATTAAGATTCCCATTGCAGTTAACATCAAACAAGACTAAACCCAAGGGTTATGGAAGTGATGAAGAAAATTCATGACCTGCCATTCAATAAAAATACTCTATGAGAAACACAAACTTGTCCCCAAAAATGTATTGCTTCTATTGACATTGGAAGCATTGTTATCAAAATCTTACTCTTTGAAACTTTTCTTTATCAATAATGGAAACTTTACTAAAAAGCAATGAGCAATACAAAGAAACACAAACACCCCAATCCAGAGGGTAAGTAAAAAAGCGTGATACCATCACTCCAAAAACAGAAACACACGCACACGCGCACACACAAAAAAATAAAATCAGAACACCACATAGAAAGCCAAACTATCCACTCCTTGCTTGGTTAAGGAGTTAGCCAACTCATTTGCCGATTGATGTACATGCTTGAAGACCATCTGGATCCATGAAGAAAGGCAACTAATCTCATTTAGATAGTATAGAAATTTCCATGGGGTAGACTCTTGATGCATCACACTAGAGGCGGCATTGGCTTAATCACACTCAACTAGTAAGCTATCTTGGAACGATGCAGAAAATAATCTCAAACCTTTTAGAAAGGCCAGCATCTATGTCTCATTTGACTCTTTCACTCCAATAGCTGGAGAAAAAGAATAAGCACCTCACCCTTTTCATTCAAAGCACTCCTACAATCCCCACTGGCCCAGCTTGGCCCTTGCTATTGGGAAGTCCCACATCCCACATCGCCTAAGTCCTTAGTTGGACATGGCTTCATATATCTGTTTGAGCCTTCCACCTATCAGCTTAAGCTTTTAAGTTGGTACATGGTACCAGAGCGGATTCTGATCCCGTCGTTCTTGTATAGCCCACGTGGCAGGCCCATCCATGAAATCTGTTGGGCCTACACGTGAGTGGGAGTGTTGGGAAGTCCCACATCCCACATCGCCTAAGTTCTCAGTTGGACATGGACTCATATACCTGTTTGGGCCTTCCACCTATCTATTTAAGCTTTTGGGTTGGTACATAGTATCTTACACTTGCTACCCCCATCCACATTAAACATAAGAACACCACCCATGGGAGGACTCCACCTCTCCACTCTCTTTGAATTTATTAACTCACAATCCAAGCAAACCTCCCAACTTCTAAGAATATCTTCTAACTTTAAATTCGCAGAATCTTTTCGACATAAAGCTCATTTACCAATCTTCAAAAGAACCACCGTTAAAGTATAAACTTGTATGATAATAGGCCCAGCCCATTTGTATATATGGGATCTAGTCAGAAAGATAAGCTCGTATGTGCTAGGATATATTTTCCTTTTTTAGAGATCTAATTAGATCTTGATTTCATGATTTGTAGTAATTTGTAGCCTAAACTTAGGCATTGTAAAATCTATATAAAGAAGAGTAATCAAAGGATACAGGACATCGATTGAGAATATTTTCTCAAGAATCTTTCTCTAGCATGTTTGTGAATGTCTGTCAACCACCACCACAATCTTATGCAAAGGCAACTTTGAGCTATTTGAAACTTCTGATTTGAATCAAGTTTTATGGAAAATGATTTCAGTTTCATGCTTGAACCCCTTTTACGAAGATCTCACAAATTTTCTTGGTAAGTCTTCCAACTGCAATTTAAGTCTAATGATCTTGTGATTCCTTAAAAAGGTGCATCATTTTTTTGTACAAAACCGCAACTGATGGAATTAACTAATTAGTTTGAATATTTTACTTGGGGCGTTTAAAGCCCAAACAGTATCTTATCTGACTTATAGTAATGACGAGAAGCTTAATCCATCTTGGCTCAACCAAAACAAAGTTGGAAGGTGAATCAACTGCACAAGTAATGTATTGGTTAGGCATCTTTCCTCTACAAAGGACAACTATGCTCTTGCTCCTGAATTGTGATAGAGTTCCCACATCGAAACAACAATAATAGCAATTATAATAATAAAAATGAAGTTGGAAGGTACAAAGTATAAGTCAGCAATGATTAAAAAAATAGAAATTTAAGAATCTTATGATTTTGTGGCTCAATTTGCAATTCATGATTTTAGATTTTACAATCTGAATTGACTTTCAAAATATTAGTTGAAGGCCATCTAAATAAGTTCATGAAAACAGATAAACTCAATAGTCATTACTCAATCATTACAAAGTCAGTAACGCCAAGCATGCAGACCACATGTATCTATAAAAATGTCCTAGGCAATATAAGCTTCCAAAAGCTCAAACTCCACATCTGACTAAGGAGATATGGAGTTTCCTGAAAAGGAAAAAGACTTTGATTAATCCACAAGAAGCAGAACATATTTCTTTGATATTTTACAAAAACGTAATAAGAAAAAACACAATAATGAGAAGAATAAAACATGCCTATACACATCAAGGTGTTAGAAGTCCCACATCCCAAGTCGCCCAAGTCCTGAGTTGGACAGGGCTTCATATACCTGATTGGGCCTTCCACCTATCAGCTAAAGCTTTTGAGTTGGTATATGATATCTTAAATGGTATTAGAGCGGGTTCCGATCCCATCGTTCTTATGTAGCCCACGTGACAGGCCCGTCCAGGAAATCTGTTGGGCCTGCACATGAGGGGGAGTGTTTGGAAGTCCCACATCCCACATCATCCAATTCCTGAGTTGTACGAGGCTTCATACACCTGTTTGGGCCTTCCACCTATCAGCTTAAGCTTTGCAATTTGCAATTATATATGCTTTTTTATTTGCCTTGTGAATTTTTGTTCTTCAATGCCTAATTTATGATGCTAAAACAGTTGCCTTTGACCAAAGTCAGATCGAAATGAACATCAGCAAATTCTGTTAACCTTCTACAAGCAGTCTCATCTCGACGTTGTTCAAGTCCTTCAGACCCACTGGACCCAAACAGGCAAAAAGAAAACACTTCCAACCCAACACCCTAAATCCTCAATGTAACCCAATTAATGCTGCCAGCTTAGCAAACATTAGAGTTTAGTAGGAAAGAAAATGACCCTCGCTGCATTCATTTCAATGCACCCATCATGGTTGTGACTTGTGAGATGTTTCCTCACATCCACGTGAAGTGAGACCCTGAAGGAAGTGTACAAGGTTTACAATCCCTAACAAAAAGATACAAATTAATAAATCTATAGTACTTTCACAGGATCGAAATCTATTTTCTGAACCAAAACCAGAGGGGGGAAAATCATTTTGAGGAAAAAAAAACTGAATGGTGGTCACACTACAAACTGAATGTAGGTTATGCTAGAGAAGACATGAGTGATGGTGATCTTAGCAGTCAGCCAAAATAAATGGAAACCATCATAATAAACAATTTAAACACAATTAAACATGTATAAGAATCCGTTTTTCAACAAATGCACAAAGAATAATGAACATATCCAGCTCACCACAATATAAGAAGTGTCTACACCATCAGCTTCTAGTTCTGCTAGAAGAGCTTTCCCTGGACCATCATTTGCAACCTGGTGACAATAATAAACAGTGGCATATGTAAGAGAGATAGCTTTTGAATAAATGCCATGACAAATTCTGAAATTTTGGGCTGTCATTGGGTGCTCAAACATTCTAGCTCAAGATTGCATTTGAAAAGAACTATTCAAAATTACTGATTGCTAATCATAAATATTTTAGTTGAACAGTATACCAAGGGTGTCTATAACCTAACTACTTCCTCTCTTTTTTTTTTTTTTCTTTCTATTTCATCAAAAGTTTGAATTTAAGTTTCTGTCAATCCCAACAGTGAGATGGGAAACACCTTAGAGATCAGCCTCGGCTTGAGACCTAACCGAGCAGCACCAGTTAAAGCATTCCCTGCATTACCACCGCCTTGAACCTGCACAACTGACAGTAAACTCTTAAGACACTTGAGACTAGTAGTGATCCAGATGAAATATCAACGTCCACATATCTGAATAAAGGTATTATACAGTAAGATATTGGTTGCGCCCATCTTTCAATGATCTGATTGCACATATCTATGGATAGGAAATTGAACAAATCCCATCCATCCAAATGGTGGACTTTCCACTGTTGACAATTGGTCATTTCTTCTTTTTCAACCATAACAAACTAATGGATGGCCGGAGTTGGCTCATCTCAACAAGATTATGAAGTATGAACTAGGTACTTCTTTTTTTTTTTTTTCTTAAAACAGTTAAAACTTAAAAATTTATAGAAATTTAAACTTGTAGAACCAAGTTTTCCACTTTTTCCTATGTTCAATCCTCTAATTCACTTTATCCACATGGGAGATGAATCATGCCTACAATTCCCAATCATTTAGAACGGCAATATCAAGAGAATTCAACACTAAAGAAAGCTGATTCTCCTGATTCAAGTAAGTAGCGCCCACATATGTAGAAATTGCAACCATCATTCATTCAAATCTCGGATCCGAAGCATCCAAAATTCTAGGCATTCGGCACTCAGGCTTGCCTTACCATGATGCTGGTGCTGCGGATCTTTTCGTCTGGTTTGGGGAAGGAAGCCACCGTAGCCAAGTAATCCTGGCCCAGCCCACCGCAACCTAGCTGCTAACATGCGCCACGCACTCAATCAAGCATTCAACTTTCAAAACAGTATCAAAGACAAAAAAAAAAAAAGAGAGACTGGTAGAATAGTAGACAGAGACAGAGAGAGAGAGCGCCGCGGCTCTGCTATCGTGCGCTGCTGCGCACGTTAGACAGGAGGAGGAGAGAAAGGAAAAGGGAGAGGAAAACGCACGACGATTCGCTTCTCAGGGAGGGGAGGAAGAGGAGACGAAGCTTCCGACAACGACATTTTAGCCCTGAAATCACTCAGCAAGTATGTTTATGTATCAGATACAGAGACAGAGATCGAGAGAGAGGTGTGAGAGGGTTTGGGATTTTGGACCTTAGACGATGAAAATGAAGAAATCTGATGGAAGTGGGAAACGAAGAGAAAAGGAGAGAATTCCAAGTGGATGTCGCTGTGGCATTGGTTAATAATGGAGACCAAGAAGTCATTCTTCTCCTACTCCTGCTTTCAATAATGCTTTCTTACTCCTCTTGATGATTCAAGAGAGAGAAAGAGAGAGGAAGGACATGAGATTAAAAAAATAAGAACACGAAGGTTTTGGATTTTAGTGGATTGCGGTTTATCAAAAATGGATGGTGACTATCTATTATGATTATGAATGCAGAATCCTGACAAACATTTTTGATTAGATTCTAAACATAACCAAACCCCACACCCCAATTTCCATATTGGTGTCCCCATCTATCTTATCAGCATCTGGGCATCATTCATTCTAAGCTCATCTAGTTAGTTACTGACATCATTGTCCCTCTCATCACACTCTTTTGGTTAACTAATGAATTTGGACTCAAATTTATTCCATCATGGGATATGGAAATGAGATTTATATGTGTAAAATTTGCTATTTGAATTGTACTTGTGTAAAATTTACACTTATGAATCACATTAGCATGTTTGTTCGGAAGCACTAATTTTACAAAAGTAAACGTTGAGTAATTTGGATAACACATTAAGAGCTTTCATTATCTCATACTTTATCAATATTTAGGGGTTGACTTGTCAAATGTGTCACTTGTATCGGCACTCTGTTATCAAAAGTAGCATGTAACGCTTTCACATCTCTTTAGATGTGTCATATAGAAATGAGTTCGTTTACACACTATTTTCACACCTTATTTATAAATATAGTACTTAAATGAGTACAAAAGCACATTTATGTTTTACGCAATTGCAACATTTGCATAGGTAAATTAGTGTGAAGAAATGACCCTAAAAACCGGACATGGTTCCTCAAAGAAATATGGAAGCACAGTTTGGTGTAGAAGATGTGCCTGAAAATCGTCTACGAATCCTGCTTTCTTTTCTGTGATAAAGGGGACTTGAAAATCTCATCTCCCCCAATTGGAAATCCCATATTCCACACAAGATAAGCCGCTCGTATAAAAGGTTCTTTCGTCAGTAGGAGAGCCCTAGCTTTCTTCGATCAAGGGAGTTTTGCACTTCCTTCTCTCCATCAATTGAGTTATAGAGCTCCCTCCACTCTATCTCTTTTTCAAGTTGGGTACTGGTGTTGGAAGTAGGTGGGCCTATAGGATAGGTTTCAAAAACTTTTGACCCACTTGATGCAGGGATCAACTATCCAGAAGGCTACAAAACTCAATCCAGGATGCATACCCTCAATCTCAGCCATCATGATCAATAAAACAATCTATCTCGAAGATAAAAATAGCAAGTAACAAGCAACCATAAATATCTACAGAAATAGTAAGTAACAAACAACCATAAATATCTACAACATACAATGAATTAGATAATACATTTGGAGCTTGGTTGCGCTCTAATGGAGAAGTTGCGTCTTTCTTTGATGATGAAACTCTTTCACTAATCAAATATGGATCTCCAAGACCTCTTGATCTTCCACGCTATGACCCGTATCAGATTCTCTTTTTCTCAATAAGATTGTGGGATCTCCAAGAGAAAACTACTAGGAACTCAAAGGATGAACTAGAAAGAAAACTAGGAGAGGAAAAGAGAAGAACCATGTGCAACTCTTACACAAAGGGAGTGTGGACGTCCAACACTTCGACTAGGCACTCCTTGGGCGTGAATCCCAAGATGGGTTATGCATCAGAGTTGTCCACCTCTCTATCCTCATCTATTTATAGCTTTTGCAAGCCCTACTTACTAATTTCTATTAGAAGTCTTACTTCCATAAGAATTAGTAAGTTTCTCTTCTTTACCAATTAAAATAGAAGTCTCACTTCAATTAAGAATTGGTAACTTACTAAATCACAATTAGAAGTCTTACTTCAAATATGATTAGTAACTTTCTAATTCCTTTCTAATTAAAATAAAAGTCTCACTTCTACTAAAATTAGTAAGTTTACTATTACCACTATTAGAAGTCTTACTTCAAATAGAAATAGTAACTTTCCTTTTAGAGTTCAACTAGAATTAATATCTTTCTAATAATTGGGCTAGCGTGGGGACCACTAGAAATTCCTTAGAAAGCTGGCTCCAACTGGGACTCGCGACCCCACATCTCATGTGCAATCCGGGCTCACAGTTAATTGCAAATTACTCCACTATATAAATGCAATTGAACTCCAGTCTTAGGAATATTACATAGAAAACCCTAAACTTCAACATTACCACAAGTAGGCCCCTCTATCAATATCCATGGATCAATTGGACCTGTCTTCCCTTGAGCCCCAATTAATTATAATGATCATAGGTACCTTTCCAATTAACTCTTAATCGGAATGGGTGCGCACTTACCAATGATAAATCCATTAATTGGCACAAAGGGATATTAGAGATAGATTCCATCTTAACCATTGAATGTTCCCACAACTCTACTACCACGTACCCAAATCATCGAGGTGTTGACCTACAGTTGGCCTCACTCATTAACGACTCAAGGCAAATGAATAGATAGGAAATTGAGTTCATTAATGTCTCAAGATTAAGAGCTTACTGCTAGGGAATTATGAGAGCAAACCTTAAGTTTAAAGATAGTGTTCATAAGGTGCTTCTCATGGTCCTTCAATACATCCAATGTACCAGCACTATGATCCAGAATCTTCCATTCTAATGATCGAGACAAATCACACTATCTCATAGTGATCAAAGTGCTGCAACCTTGTCAGTATGAGATGTCCAGTCTCATCACTGGTTGTGAAGATATTTAAGTATAAGATTTGCTATACATGTCTCCTGTATGTGGATCTCATCCATACACATGTGTTACATCTAATATATTTGTGGACTCCGGTTCATCTCATGAACCATCATGTCATTCGTATTGGTTATGTGCAAGTATATAATAAATCACAATTCATCTTATGAAAGGAAAGCATGAATATATATATTGATAAATAAAGAAATTAATCAATTTATTATATCATCTACTGGATTGAGTCCATAAAACTAACATATGGTTCTTTACCTTTATTTCTTCTTCACCATCTCTCTCACCCTCTCCTTTGATTCAAGGTTGTCGGTCGTCTATCTCTCCATCTCAAAGGACCTTGTTCCTCATCTTTGACTCAATGAGACTCAAATTTGTGACGGTCCTCTTGTCTCTATCTCAATGAGACCCAGATTTTTCACATTTTCTAGAACCCTATGAGATTTGTGAGATTTCTAGTGCCAAGGAGGTTTTCTAAGACTCAATGAGGCCTGGTTCCTCTTGTCTCTAGCTCAATGAGACCCAAACTTTTCAAAATTTCCAAAACCCTAAAATAAGTATGAGATTCCTAGTGCCAAAGAGATTTTACAGAACTCAATGTGTAAGACCCCGACCCCAAGTAATTACCTTTACTATTAATCAGTTATAAGGATTGTGTTGGAGCAATAGATGGGATGCATGTTCTACTATTGTGCACTTGGACAATCAGGCTTGCAACAGGAAGGGGTGGATTTCACATAATGTAACGTGTGTTGTACCATTTGACATGTGGTTCAATTATATATTGGCTGATTAGGAAAATTCTGCTTTTGATTCTAAGGTTTACAAGATGCGATTTATAGAAGGCCACACTATGGACTGAAAGTCTCAACATGTAATGCATTGTTCAATTATAATCTTTTATTTTTTGTTTACACACTTTTCTATATCTTCAAGTCTATTATGATCGAGTTTGATCATTTATAAATTTACTTTATAGGAAAGTACTTCCTTGTTGATGTTGGTTATGCAAATACCCGTGGTTTTCTTACAGCCTATCGTGGCGTATGATATCATCTGAATGAGTACTCCGCAAATGCATCTAGAACACCACAACAACTTTATAATTTGCAACATTCAAGATTATATAACATTGTAGAGCGGACCTTTGTAATGATGAATTCATAGTTTCTCATCCTTCAAGTTGGTTAACAATATCCATCTAAGACACCAGCAAAAATAGTGATTGCAACATGTGTGCTTCACAATTTTATATGTAAGTAGAATGGCGTGGATAAGCTGTTCAAGGAGAATATGCATGAGAATTTAAACTATGAGGATGGAGAATTGCATGAAATTGAAGAGGAAATACGTGCTACAACATATGTAAGTAATTTTGATAAGGAGTTTGCAACTAACTTGTAAGATAATATAGCACAAAAAATGTGGGATGAAAGATAACGGCTTAACAAATGTTTTGAGGTTTGCTTCTATCATTGGACTTTTTGTCTTATGCTTAACTCATTTTATTTATTGTTGTTTTTTATATTGTTAGTGGTATTATCCTCGGTCATAGACTAATTCCAGTATTTGTGGTCATAGCTAGTGACTCTTTGTTTATGTATTTGAATTCTAGATTGAAAGGAGAGGCCGTAGTGGTACTATCATGTGTCGAAAATAGATATGTTAAGAAAAGTAGAATTTTGCAATTTGATTCACTAGCTTTCACTTGGACCATAAGAACATTTTTGCACATCGTTAAGTGCCAATTTCTACCTTTCAACTACATGTTTTTCTAATGCAATTCAATTTTATGTTGCTGTATATGAAGGTCAACATTTTAATGGTCCCTTTTTTTTTCTTTTTCTTTTTTCTTTCTCTTACTTGAGCTTTTCAGTTCTTGTTCTGAATGGTTTGACTGTTGTTTAGCATGCTCTTCAGAAATTAGATTTTTGGTGCAGACATTTATGGTGTCCTGGATGTAGTGACACTATGAAATGTAAGTGGAAATTAGATTGTAAAGATTTCAAGTTTCATTTTAAACCCATGAAAATGTGACAGTCATACAATTTCTGAACAGCTTTTATGCCATAGTTGTTAGAACAGCTTTTAAGGGAGACAACCAACAAAGTTAACATCATTTCTCCATATTCTACTTCTTTTGAAACTATTGGCGCAAAGTCAGGTATACTCCAGTTGGCATTTTGTTATGTTAGACTGATATTTGGTGTGGTGTGGATCTACTAGGCAGAGCATGGCAGGTTGAAGATTTTCAACAGATTTTAAATGAATCTCAGGTTGATGATGGTTAGCTTGGTTTGTTTCAGTTTTATCTAGATTTTATAGTGTGCACTTGCTTGGATGTGGTTTTAGGAGGGCTCTGTTTTTTAACTATGATGGTTTGCTTGAATTCTTGATCTCCGTTTGTTTTGCTTCTTTTCATTCTTATCATTTATATTTGAATTATTAATTTTTTATGTTGTGACAGATCCTAAATGCATCAAATTTGGACTATAATTTTGCATTGAGGCAAAAATGAAGTGTTATGATTTTATGTTGTATGCATGTTGTACCCATGCCAATTTGCATGTAATAGTTTTACAGGGAAGGTTGTTTGTATTGTGGAATGGAATGTTCATGCATGACACTTATATTGTTATAGTTTTGTAATGTTACACTTGTAAGACTTATGGAATGGATTGATTGTAACAGCTTCATAGTGTCTCATGTTTTCTTTCTTTCTTTCCTTTTTTTTTCTTGCTAAAGTGGTGATATATTTAAAGAAAAAAAAACTAGTATAGATTGTATTAAAGGGATATGGGAATGAAGTCTTCAAAACTAAAAGGAAAACTATAAGCTCCTTCCTCCTACAACTTCTACCTTTGGCTAGTGGTTCATTTTTATGAAAGACTCCCACCCAAAACTGGTGTACAACTAGCTTCTAGCAGCTACCTTTGCAATTCAAGCTAAGAGTGTAACTTAGTAACTTACACATGATTTTTAATTGTACATTTGTTGCAGCTCTTTGGGAGTGGATATTTCAAATCCCTCACCAAACTATACTTATCCCTATCTCAGCTACCTCTATTTGGGCATTTCTCACCATCAATGGGATGCAATAGCCACAATAGGAATTGGAGGAATTTTAATCCTCGCCATTCACACTAGGGCTGCACAACTGGATTTCTGGTCCGTTTTTGGACCGGCATCTGGTCGGATCGGATTTTCGGTCAGTCCTAAAATGAAGGACCAGACTGGATTTCCGATCTGGTCCGGTCCGAAACGGTTTGAGTCATGTAGTTAATTCATAGGCTTTTTTATATCCTTGATGGGCCATGGATAACCAAATAATCTTGACTCTGACCATTATTAGATGGTCAATCATCATCATCTTATATTAAAAAAATAAAAAAAATACTTATTATTAATCCGGTCCGGTCCGGTCTAGACCGGATCCCAAAAGGCCACTAAAACCACAAATCGGACCGGATTTGGACCACTAAAACCACAAATTCGGTCCGGTCCGGTTTTGTGGTTCGGTCTGGTATGCGGTCCGATTTTGTTCAGCCCTAATTCACACACACAGTGGATCAATATGATCTTTATTGATAAGCATTAGGGCTCGGTCAGCTACAAGGGTGGATTTGTGGACAGGGTGGAATTGCTTCATGGAGTGGGGCTGCTCAAGGAATGGGTCGGCTGGGTGAGTATATTTTTTGAGGCAGGGAATTAATCTCAATTAGATTTAAGTTATTTTTTATGGGGCCTACATAGTTTTTTTAAGAGGAATTTTCAAAAAAAGTATAAAACTTTTGGTTCATTCTCAAAAAAGTCTATGAACATTTGAATATTTCAAAAGGTATAAAGATTTTTCACAATTCTTTCAATCAAGTCCTCTCCATTAAAAAAAAGTTGAGGATTAATGATAAAAACACCCTTATGTCCGTTTTCAAGATTTTTCAACCAAAATGACCTAGAGGGGCCAAATGTCTTTTCTTTTATGTTGTTTTGAAATATTCACATTTTCATATACTTTTTTGAAAATGAGCCAAAATTTTGATACCTTTTTGAAGTTTTCCCTTTGATTAATGTAATTTAGTTTGTCATGTGTTAAAGTAGATAACAAATCTTTTATATACATTTTTAATCATTTTTGTAAGCATGAGATTATTTTTAACTCAGCAAGAAGTTGCACCAAACACCAATACATAGGAATCATTGAGGAATCTGTTGTTGCACCAAACACGTTTAAGGAATTTGAGCCTGTTTTCTTTGCTGCACCAAACACTTAAAAAATGATACCATGGATAACTATTGTCATGGCTTTCTAGTGCCAGGAAAAATGGGGCTCTAAGGATTCCACTGAAGCCGGATTCCTCGCTCCGCACAAACGCACCCTAAATGCACTTTGTAACAACTCTATTACCAAAAGAGAATGCTTTTAAGAACCCACGAGTTGGTTTTCTATATACTAAAAGATTTGAAGGGAGCACATCTAATCCAATCACGTACCTTACTTGGGGGGGGGGGGAGGGGCTTCATAAAATATCATTAAACGTAGGTTTTTAAAAAGTTTACGGCTATCCAACATGGTTTCATGGTAACACGTTTACTTTCTACGGGAGAAAATATAGGCAAGATAATTGTCTCTTCCTTTTCATCTTAACTCATAGCTGCATGATTTAAATGCACTTCGAAAAAGAAAAAAAAATAGGGAGCTAATAAATTGTTGCTATAAAGAATGAGAGATGGCCTTTAAGCCTAATCTTCTGATTAGACGATGCACGAAGGGCAAAAACGCCTCTTTCAGGAATGCGTGTTTTGTAGAATTCCTCATATAAGCAGTGGTAAAAGTTGCAATAGGAACATTTGCCTCAAGAGGTTGTGGGTTAAAACCCTTTCAATCACTTTCTTTTTGCACTTTTGTGGGCCCAAATTGGCAATTTGACTAGTTTATCTTCTTTATTGGTCTAATAATCGTCAGAATGTTTAATTCCATATCTTAAATCTTCATAGAAATTTGTAGGGACATTTACTTCAAAAATCCCATTAAATAGGGTAATTACAACTAAGGACCCTAAATTTTTATAATGACGGCCAACGACTTCCAGCGCAAAATCCAATATTTCATTTCCTTTTTGCCCTTGGTTAGTTGATGTCAAAATAACCCTAAAAAAAAAAAAAACATTCTTCACCCCGAAATCAACAACGACAGTAGAATAGAAGAAAGAGAGGAAGGAGAACAAGAAGATCAAGGCCCTACCCTTTTTTTCTCAATCACAGTGAGAGAGAGATTGCTCGATGTCAACAAAATCCTAAATAACGGAAAACTCAAATTTTGTTGACGCTAACTGGGCGTTTTTGTTGACGTCAACACAATTTTATGTTGATGTCGACGAATCTTCTGTTGACGTTGACAAATTCACAGGGTCATTCATGCCGTTAACATGGTATTTTTGTTGACGTCAACGAATCTTCTATCGACGTCAACAAAATCACAGGGTCACTGATTGTAATAACTTAGTATTTTTGTTGATGTCAACACAATTTTATGTTGATGTCGACGAATGTTACTCATGACAAAATAGGAAACTGGTTATGTTGACATTAACAAAAGAAAAGGGCAAAATAGGAAAAAAAAGAGATGATTTGGGCTGGAGGTCCTTGGCCGTCATTATAAATATTTAGGGTCCTTAACTGTAATTACCCTATTTAAGGGGATTTTTGTGGTAAATGTCCCAAATTTGTAAGAAAATATTATGAAAATCCAATCCTATAGATCTGATTTTCTATACTTTAATGGGCTACCAATTTATGATACGAGCCATTTAATTTTCTCATATTAATGATAAGCATCAAGACGTTTAGTTCCATTTCATAAATCTTCTTATATTTTGAGAAATTTGTAAAAAACCTAAAAATATCAAACACATCTAAAGCCATTGGATATACACATTTACTCACGAAAATAGTGATTTTGACAAAAAGCGTAGTTTCGCATATTTCTCATTTACATATGTAACATCCTTTTTCTTGTTACATGTGTTGTGGGGCTTAATGTGTCACTAAAAATTTTGAATGGCCCAACCTAAAAACTTTGACGCCCACAAGAGATGAGAAAAATAAAAAGACGACGATAGAATTTGAAACTGTGACCCATCAAACACATCACTTGCACTAGCATTTTGTAGGCTGAAGGTGTGTAACACTTGCACACCTCTCCCCTTCAAGTGCATGACACCATTGTTACACTTAGTTAATTTACATATGTGATGCTTAACTGAGCGTAAATAAACCCAACCATGCATAAATGTTAGTATGTTACCCATGTCGTCTATCATTTACAAATGTAAATAGGTGCAAACTAAGGAATACTAAACATGTAAAATCGTAAAGAGAGAAAATTTAACTCCAATAAATGAAGGAGTGGAGAGGTAGAAACTCTTCACATCCACCAAATTTGTCATTTTCTAAAATAAAACTCTAATAAATGAAGGAGTGCAGTGGTAGAAACTCTTCACATCCACCAAATTTGTCATCTTCTAAAATAGGACATGAACGATGCTGAGTTGATTGGGTTGTCCAACTGCCGGTTCTCTGCACAAAATCCAAATGTAGATCATCTCAAGACTTATCAATCTCATCAATAATCCAAAATGAACTAGCTTTAACCTGACACCACATGTTCTCCACATGGTTGGGTCCATGTCTCAATGATGCTTTTTACATTCCTCTAAGCCTCAACCTTCCAATACTAGCTCATGTCACCATCTCTTAATTTTTCTGCACCTCCCAGTCAGTAATCAGATACCTACTACAGGGGCCTACATTGCTTTCATCCAGGCATGTAAAAACTGCATTCACATTTCACACACCAGGTAATAAATCTATTGTAACTAACAATAGGCAAATAACAAAACAAAAGGGCCTTGTCATTTCCTGATAGGAATCCTATGAGTACATCTCATTTGCTATCATCATCTGTGAGCGATAGTATCAATACATTCCTCATCTCTACTAAGCTTGCTTGCTTGGCGTTTATAGGAAAGATATGTCCACCCAGATGATGGTCTCAGCTGTTTTGTTTGGATTCGACCCGGCGTGGGGCCCACTCTAATGGTATTCCCTGTTCAACTTCCTGTAAAATCCTCAATGATTCTATTCTCAGATACTCCCTTGATTTTCATGCAAGGCTGTAAATTAGTACAGTGTACTTGCTATAATGGGTACCAGTCCACCACAGAACTCGGATCGAGTCAAATAACTCGGCTGATGCTCATTTGACTCGGTGAAATGTTGACTCATCCAAGATGAATCATATCTTTTGGTTGTTTTTAAACCATGGATATAGGTAGTCCTCTTCTAACTCTGCCATAGTTTACCTCATGGAGTAAGTCTTTTGTCACAATTTAAATATGAATTTAAAAAAATAATATTATGCGAGGATAAACAACAATAGAGAACACAATTCATGATCGGGACAAGGCATTGATTATAATGATTAAATGGGTGCTCTTCCAACCATGGTTTTAAAACTTATCCGAAGTTGATTATCCAAAGCTATTTCTATTGTTGGCATGACGAGTACCAATTTTATGTAGGGGTTTTAAAAAAATTGAAAAACTCGTCTAATCGAACCAGAATGACGGTTAATAACCGTGTTGCACTGTTTCAGTTACGGTTACAGTTATTAAAATCGGAAACCGTGCTTCATGGTTCGGTTTCGGTTTTCAGTCTCAACTTACGGTTATTAACCGAACCAAACAGTAAAGTACAATTTGGTTAATCGTTTTTTCAAAATACATGGTTAACCGAACCGTTACACCCTAGTTTAAAAGAAAAAAAAAAGAAGAAAAGAGGCATTGTGTGATTTTATAACTTAAATGACCCCTTTAAACTTTTGAGCCGTAATCGTTGGAACAAAAAACGAAAGAGGAAAAAGTTAAAGATCAAGGATGTGTTTGCTGGAAAAATGCACTTTATTATTTCATTTGTCTATGTAAACATTTTATTGCTACTTTAGTATATTGATATTATGTAATTTGTTATTTATGATATTTGGTTTTGACTTTTGAACATGTATTTTGCATTCTAACAAAAAAAATATTTATTTTAAGTGACAATTAATTGTAACAGAACTGTCTAATTAATACGGTTAATCGCGGTTTGATTTTTTAGGGTACGGTTACTGTTAATGTATTGGAATTTGGAAACGTTGAGAATTCCGTTCTCAACAACTTCAGATTCGATGATATTATTTTATTTACATCCGAAAAACCTTAATAGTTAAAAAACAGCTCCACAACCTGTGTGTCCTACATCTTTCTAAAACTTACTTCTCTTGTAGTCTCAAACCAAGACATCAGACTATCACAATTCACAAATATTGAGGCACATCAATAGTGAAAATTAACGGGTGGGTTCAACTATAGCCGTATAGGTACTTAGAATGCCCAGTGGGCTACCCCCATCAAATAATCCGTCAACCATAGTAGAGGAAAATGTGACCCAACTAGACTCAGTTGAATCGACTCAGTATAATTAGATTTGGGAAGAATCAGTAGACAACTCGAAAGTGACATTATTCAGTCAAAGTCTAGTTGATTAGGTCAAACTCAATAAAACTGCAAACCAATAATAAGAATAATTAATAATAAACCTTGGCTATATCTTTTACATGCATCTTATTCTGAGCTTTTATATTTTTAGTATATTATTACTCAACCAAGACTCAGTTGAGTCTTTGAGTTAACTTGACCCAACAAAGTGTGGGACCCACTTCTCAGGGTACAGACTATAGAGGGTTGCATATGAATACCAAAATTTACAACCTCAAAACTCCGATTGACTCAGAAGATGACCAAACCGAGTATGGATGAGTCAAATCCCGCAACTAGGTGACTTCCCGATATGAGTCTACTCAAGTGAGTCAAGAGTCAACACGAGTGTGATGAATGCCAACTAAAACAAACTCATTGTTTTTTTTTTTTTTCCCTTGAAAAGAACAGGTTCATTGTTCTTTTGTTTTAACATTTTTAACTATAGTGTGTCACTTTCAAAACCTTGGTGGGTCTCACTCTCTCATTTATATCATTTTACTTATTTAAGGGATGAGGCCAAATAGGTGAAAGATGTCCCAGCGCAACTGCCCTTGCACGAGGCTTCTCTGCAAGGAATTTATGCTTCCTTGTCCCCCCCTCTCATCTAATCCTACCAACCGAACAGCCACACCTCCCTTCTGCACATCCAGATATAAACAAACATGACACATCCATTCCATTTCAATGAATATATACCACACCCTGGCTACTATCCCAAAAACAAGGAAGCAAAGGTTCTCTTAGGAGGCATGGGTTGTGTTGTAGGCAAATATGAGAATTCTATAGATTTAAAGGCAAAGATAAGGTCGTTAGAGAATGAGATCATGGAGAGTATGTGCAAGAGAGAACAAGAGCGTCAATGGAGGGAGCAGATCTTTCAAAGTTTCATAGCTAAGGAGCTCGAATGGAAGCACGAGAGGAAGAGATGGAAGGAGGAGATGGAGGAGGTGACAATGAGGTTGGAAGAGAGGGAGGAAAGGATTCAATGGCTCGAAAAAGAGGCAGCGATGGCAGCGGAGAAAGGAGGGAAGGAGTGGTGGCAAGGGTTAAGAGCCAGCTTCCTGGTGCAACACATGAGAGAAGAGCATGCACGTAGAGAAGAGGCTGTGGAGAAGTGGAAGAGGCTTTATCAGGCCATAAAAACAGAGTTGGACGATCTCATCCTCAGAACAAGTCAAGGTAAGATACCATTTCGTCTATGTTAGAAAATCCAGTACCATTGCCAGTTGCCACTGCTATCTATGTTGTTGAACTCATGGGCCAAAATTAACATGGTCCAACATCTCCCTTCCCCTAGAAAATGCTAGAGCAAGGACTTTCTCATGGGAGAAAGCATAAAAATTTCACCTTCATTATCTTAATCTCATCTTATCAATTAGGACGGGCTTAAAGAGCTTTACTAATTAGCTATAAAATAAATTATGTCCCCACAACAAAAACTTGAAAGGTGTTATTTATTATCATCATGAAAGCCTTGTCCTATACTGAGGTCGGCTACATAAATTCTTTTTCACCATTCCAATCTATCTTGAGGTATTGTGTCCACAAAAAAGGTATTATTTATGTCACGTGGATTTTGCTCCTAAGGATCAGGATGTTGAAAGCTTTAATTCCCACACCAAATTCCACCCACCAAAGCTCCTCTCTCTCTCTCTCTCTCTCTCTCAACGTCGATCAATGATATTCTCTAGTGCACATAATCCATATTACTAATTTTGTCAATGTCCTAAAAATATCATGATATTTACATAGAAGAATTCAAAACACATTGACATTTCAAAGAGCATCAGTAAAATTCAAAATATTGTGAATGCATCATGATATGAATGATAATGAAAAATTAGCAAAGGTTGATTAACAGTTAGTTTCTTACCATAATACACAATATAGCATTTGTTATTTTCAATTATTTAAAAGTACATTTTTTTTCCAATAATATCCCAAGAAAGCCCCCATACTTGAAAATATCTCAACCCTTTGGAAGATAATTTCTCAAGAACAAGATTTGCAATGTGGTAGATGATCGGTTCTCTTTACATTTAAAAAATCTAATAAGCTATTTTCCTCAAGAACTTTTGAGAATTAACATATTTCTTAAAGTGACAGATCAAAACATTCTCACACAACATTTCATCCCAAGCCTTTCTTCTCTCAATCAGTTGTGAATATCACCCATACTTCCATCATCAACCAGAGAAGGTTCGAGGTGTAATCATGTGCCACGTTTGATTTTGGGACTCGTTTACAGTTTTGGTTTGACTACATCACTCTAATTTCCATAATTAATGAGCTCTTGCTACATTCAATTCTGACAGTAGAGGTTCTTCAGAATAAGGAAAAAAAAAAATCATTCTCATTTCTTCTCCTTTCACAACAAGATGGCCAGTCTGTTCTTTTTACTTCATTTGTGGGGGTGCAAGTGATTTTTCTGTTTCTCCCAAGAAAATCAAACTGAAAATGATAGTTCACATCCCAAGGTTTAGGGTTTTATATAAACTGACATGTGAGACAGTTTCAGGGCCTCTGTGAAGAACATCTACCCTCTGATTACATTAGTTAGATTCTTGATTCGATTTAAGGAATTTAGAATCATAAATATAAATAAATAAAAAAGAGATTTGTTTTATTTTTCTTCTAATATTTGGTTGTAAGAACTTAAGGTGTATGTAAGGTCCCTAAGCTCTACAAACCATCCATCATTTACTCAAGGAATTGTAAATAGCTGAAATCAGACTACTCTGTCTTGTACTGAGAAAGTAAGAGGAAATGGACTCATCTACATTTTAACATTTGTTCAGGCCTTTTTCATCCTACAACCATGCCATCAGGCTCAGAGCTCATAACATATATGTATGTGCCATGACTCAACTTCTAGACCAATGATGAAACATTTTCACTTGGAAGTTCCTTGGCTTTTCTGAGTTCTTATATTTATTCTTAACCATTTATCATCACCATCACCGTCACCGCGTTCATCATCATCATTATTTGGTAGAACATGATGATCATAATAACTTAAAGCATTTAGTATCAGTGCATCCTTCAATCCCAAGATCACCCTGTCTCCAATCTTCTCTAGTGGGAGAATGCCTTAATTATCGCAGCAGATGATCTTAAATGCTTGCCATTCGATCTACAGCCTCCAACTTGTGGTAATAATAGTGGTCCAGATTTAACGCAAATTGGGTCTTTTAACCAGAATTGATTTTGGCACCGTCCATCAAGTTGGACACATTGGGTCAATGATCTAGACCACCACGATTAGGCTCTACAATCACAAACTCAAGGTGTAATGAAAACCTTGGGCCACAGCTCCTCACCTGATCCTGAGGGTCCAAAATGTATCCCCTTACATACTTAGGCACCAAGATCCAAACCTTTTGATCTGAGCCATTCATTCATTTGGTCTGAAACAAATGATAAGCCACCAAATGTGCCGATAATTTGACAATTATACATAATCACTTTCCAAAAGTGGAGAAAGGTTCACATTGGTTGGGTGCTGAATGATGGTATTCATCCAGCTAATCAAAGGTGGAATCCACAGGATAGATGATTCAGATCTTGTCATGTCAGCTAAGTCTTATCACCAGAGATGTGAGGAATAACCTTTTTTTTTTCTTTTAGAATGCTATGGAATTATATTGTAAACTGACACTGTAAACTGACACTGTAATTTACTTTCGTCTACTCTTGTAAGATCTGAGATTTTTGTAACTCACCATCAGCAACATATGGGATTCAAGAAGTGGGTGTGAATTAGCCATCCAACAAAAATAGACATCATCTAACATTCTCCATGTCCAAGATTTCAAATTTAACAATAAAGAAGAAATCAGTAAACCACTGATAATCATAACCTAAAGATAACAGTCGTTAAAATGCCAAATGAAATTGCCTCTTGATTCTAAGCAAATAAAAACAAAGACATAAAACTTCTTGGTATATGGCATATCCACAATCACTCTAAATTTGCAAGGTTAATGATCCTACCAACATGTGAAGTGTGGACTGATGTGCTAAGTTATGCACAGCTTAATTTGTAACTAAGTAATGCAATATCTTTCTAAAAGAATTATGTAGCAGAAACAATGCCTTGTTCTTTTTGTAGGTGAGAGGATATGGTGGGGAGCAGATGAAGAAGAAGATGTGATGGACTCACTGCAGAGAGAGTTGAATGCTAAAGAAGGGACCATAGAAGCACTGAGAAAGCAAATATCAGTCAATGGCAAAGGAAGGAGCCAATAGGGAGAGGGAGGTGGACATTCTAAGGCAGAGCCTACGAATTGTAAGCAATGCCCAACAGTCTCACCTCTCAAACAATGTCTGCATCTTTGATACAGAATCCGACAAAACTAAGAGATGTTTAGTATAACAAGTCTGGTAAGTCATTATGCAGTCATTGGAATTCATGAAATCTGGGTACCAGGCAAAATTCAAACACCCCTGAAATCCAACCTCCTGTTCTCGTAGGAAGCAATAGGGTTAATCATGTTTGATCGATCAGTTTGGATCCTACTGATTTGCAATAAATGTGATGAACATTTTGGCATATCACTAATTTTTATTTTTCTTTTTCTTTTTTTCCTTTTTTTATACTTTCTTCTCCTTTTAGTCATCTTGGTAGGCTAAAGAGTAGAACAATTCACAAAGACTTCATGTACCATATTGGCAATTGGAGGCACTTCCTGCCAATCATATGGCCCTGTCAAACTATAAACTCTTGACATTGTAACTTAGAAACAGCCAAGGGATGTTTCACAACTTTTTTTATTTTATGAAATAGAGCACAGATGGAAGGATTTTACCAAAAAGGGTGTTAAATTCTGCAATGTAGCACTGTTTATACAATGACCATGTAAAGAACAGGCACATCATCAATGTAATGGCTGTTATTGATAGTTATTGACACAGGCTACTCATTAAACAAGGTGAGCAACAAGGGCCATGATTAATAATGTCCTTTTTGAATCACCCACTGGTTTGTTTTGATCCTTAGAGATTTAGTGTGTATCTTCGAACACACAAATGTATGGCATCAACATGAAGCACCTCCAGATTAAAGCAGCTGCTTCAGAAAACTGATTGGCAACAGCATTCTAGCTTTTTGTCTATTTTTACATACCTGAGCCATCTTTATGGTGTGTCCCTGATCATGGCTGAGCTTTCCAACCTTGTGAATGGAGAGAGAGAGAGAGAGAGAGAGAGAGAGAGTTCTATATTACCCCAAGTATCTTAAAGCTCTGACCAGCATGATAGTTAGCCCACTACCCATTTTCCCCTTTTGCCAGGCACAAAAGTTAAATGAAACCGGACCTTTGTACCGATCATAACATTGACCCGAGTATAGAAACCTGCTAGGTGCCCCAAGGCCCCCAACCCATCACTTGCATTTGGCAGATGAAGAAAATCAGACGCTAGAAGAAAACTTAATGATTGCATTTAGCACCAACGAGGATCTCAGAACCTATGATGCAGTATATTCAGATTTACAGCATTGAGCTATGTGACCTCTTCCCTTCTACAACACAGCAGGTGAAACCACAGAAACAGAGTACAATCACCAGCTCCAACACTGTATCTGAAGAATAATGCAGCAAGGAGAGCTCTCCAACCTCAAAACATATACCCATTATTACCAATTTGTTTCACAAGGAGCCCATTCTCGCTTATACTCCTTTTTAATCGGTAAAATTTCAGTTTGTCGCGCTCGGTCCGAAGAGGACCAGATCTGTTGTACCCTGCTAGGGATCCCCCTTCCCCCACTAAAACCGATGTTGATAGAGGTCTGTCCATTATTTCAAGTGGACCAGAACTGTACTCCATGGTTATGAAGGAAGAGGAAATTCCATGAGTCAAACATGGGGTCCTCCCCCTCCGCCAACTCTCGGGGCCACCGTCGCCCGTGAAGTCAACATCAGAACCAGATGAATCCTCTCTCAGACCATAAGAATCTTCATAAGTCTCATCCTTATCAGTGTATACAAGCATAAGTGCCTGCACAACTTCGCCCATGAAAGGCCTCTTCATCACCTCTGGTTGAATGCACACTGAAGCAATTGATGCCACTTTTGCCAGATCGTTGAAGTCATAATTTCCACCCAAGGACGGATCCACCACCTTCTCCAGCCCTTCTCTACTAGTGAGGAGAGGCCGTGCCCATGCCGCAAGGCTCTCGTGTCCCTGAGGACGGGACATGTCTATGGGCTTCCTCCCTGATAGAAGCTCTAGCAATACAACCCCATAACTGTAAACATCACTCTTGACAAGCAGGTGCCCCGTCATTGCATACTCTGGAGCTACATACCTGCAAATGCAGCATATCCATCAAAGCTATTATAAGTGGATAAAGGGAACTAAAATGCAGGATTCTGTTTCTTATGAAACAAGACCCATGGCTTCAGTTACAGCACATGCTATCTTTTACTGGAAACACTTAATCTATTCTATTGGTTTTACAGTTTATTTTTTAGCCTTTTCTGGCAAGGTAAAACTAACAAACCATTAATCTTTAAAGAATATTTACAATAAGCCTTATTCAACTTTACCTTCTTTATAAGAAAATCGTCAGGGTTTGAATATTTAGCAAATGTAAGACAATGGGATACAGTTAGAACACAGCAAAGGTATTCAACCATTATCCAGTACAAATAATGGTGATGCACTATGCTCGTCAGTATATGCTGAGCTTGTACAATATTGGTCGTCTTATGAGAAAAAGAATGCCACAACTGTTTTCCTCCATATGCCACAGATGAGCTCCATTGATGGTACCAAACTAATATTGTGGAAGATGAATTAGACATACCCAAACGTGCCCATGACCTGAGTGGAAATCTGTTGACTTCCTTCTGATGCTTCCCGTGCCAAGCCAAAATCTGAAACCTTGGGTGTAAAGTCATCTTCCAGTAGAATATTAGCAGCCTTAAAATCTCGGTGTATGACACGAGGGTTGGAATCCTCATGAAGGTATGCCAATCCTCTTGCTGCACCAAGGGCAATCTTCATCCGAGCATCCCAGTCAAGAGGTATCCTCCTCTGGTCAGAACCTGAAACATCAAACCAGTGTAACCAGGAAAATCTATGACAGAGCACTCCTTGTAGTTTGGTGAAGAAGGCTATATACCATGCAGGTGAGACTCCACGCTTCCATTGTGAACAAGCTCATAAACCAAGCAGCGTGTGCCTTTTTCCATGCATATACCAACGAGTTTGACAAGGTTGCGGTGATGCAATCGGCTGAGCATCTCGACTTCAGCAATGAACTCTCTATCTCTGCCCTGATCCACCATTTTAAGCCGCTTAACTGCAACTTCACTTCCATCTTCCATAGTCCCAAGGTAAACGCATCCAAAGCCACCTACACCTAAAAGTCTCTTTGAACTGAAATTTTCGGTGGCCTTCTCAAGCTCAGCTAATGAAAATATTTTTCCTGAAGTATCCTTGGGAGAAATGAGAGATGCTGATTTTGGAGTAGATATGCTAGCTTGATAAACCAGACCTGATGCCTGCTGTACACAAGTCATTCAATACTGCCAATTAGTTTCATAAATTAATATATATATATATAAGTGAATTGGCTGGTGCCAACGTACAAGCACGAAACTAATATTTATCTAAAAGAGGAAAAAAAATGGAGAATCTTCCTGACTTGGTCTAGCCCAAAACTGAATGAATTATCCTGTCAGAAACACAGAAATTAAAAATTAAAATAATAATAATAATAAATGGATGAGTGCCTCATAATTGTCAGGTTTGCAGTTTAATTCAGTCCAGATTCAGTTTGCTGTTAATTATTTGCGAATTTCTGGGTTCAGTCAGATCAATACCTACCTATTTTCATGACGTCAACTTGCTAAGTTGTCTTGTTTTACTTAAATTTTAGCAATTAGCAAAGGTATATCAATTCTTAAACTTCAATTCTTCACTTAAAATCTTCTCTAGCCCAGATTTTCTTCACATCTAAGAAGCTTTGTACTTTGGATGATTTTAGATGCCGATGATTCATGAATTTGCAAGAAATGGCATAGCAGATTATAAAGAAATAGAAAGAGAAACGAGAAAGAAACAAGAGAAGACTACTTGGGAGACTTTACAGATCACTAATGTAGAGAAATAGGTATTATTTATATGGTTTGGTGGCATATTTGTAATTTCATATAATCATATGGGGTCTCTTTGTATGTCAAATGGCAAAACCCCACCCCCACCCCCTATCGTGCGGGCTCTGCACGGGAACATACACTCAACACCGTCCATTGGAGAATACGAGCACCAAGGCACAACACAACCCCCCGGGACTCGAACACTCGACCTCCTGCTCTAATACCAAGTCGTCTTTCTCTAAAAGAAATATATTTTGTATTCTATGAGAAAGGAGGAATAAGGATAAGATGTAAGATAGAAGATGTAAGATAGAGAGTGAAAGAGAGTCAATGGAGGAAGAGGAGAGTCATCTCAAACCTTGGACGATCTCTTTCTTTTTATTTTATTGAGACATGTTCATGAATTACAAAGAAAACCATATAAAAATATGACACCAAACCATATAAATAACATCTATTTCTCTACAACTAATTTGCACTGGATTCCCTGAACATGGCAAGTTTGCAACTATACAAAACGTGAATAGATTCACAGATAAATTTATGGGATGAGTTTACAATCTGATCATTGAGTCAATTCCATTCATAACCCGGTCCATTCCATTTTGGGCAGAAAAGGTCCACTAATTCCTTTTTTATTCTCCATTCTTTTATTATGATTTTGCAGTTTTGTTTTTTATTGTATAAAGGGGTCTTCAACTAAGAAATAGATCCTGGGTATTCTGATGCAATAATTGAATTCATATTCTATAACAAAAACAATCATACTCAATTTGAATAAGAGATTTGACAAAATCTTAACATTTACGAAACATTATAATTTCTTTTCTTTTTTTCCTTTTGTTTATCCCATAGTTATTGGAAATACTATATATGATATAAAATGTATGGCCCAGAAGCACACTTTTAAGGTGAAAAATGCCATTTTTTTCTCATAATTTGATTCAGAGAAGCATGAGAAACTCTTGAGAAACAAAAGTCACTTCTTTTTTTTATTTTTCCTACAAAAAACAGGTGAGAAAACATCAAAATGATGCTTCAGAAACAAATAATGGACTGAAGATATCTGTACATGCAGTTGACTCATGTATCGTTTCAGATAGTGTTTGTGTAAGGCTAACACTACCAAAAAGGAAAAAAATAAAGAAAACATCTGGACAGCAAGGCCCACCTATAATCAATCCAAACCCTTACATACACCAATAGAAATGCTTCCCATATGCACAGTTAATAGCTCAATTGCTTCTAATGTTCCATGTGTTTCATAGCCTGATTCTCAATCACTTCTCAGATGTCTCACATCTATTCGTATTCCACTTCCCCACTCATTCTTCCTTTTTTTTTTTTTTTTTTCTGAAGAAGGTAAAGGTAATATATTGATTAGCTCAAGATGTGTATTATTTAATCCCTTTGTTCATGTTTCCCATATTTTTCCAAGACTCCATTCTCACTTCCATTTCTTGCTTCACTTCTCACATTTATCAACCTGGTAACTCCAACTTCTCTGCTTTGTCTTATAAATGCCCTCATCAAAGCCAGAATATGTGGAATGCAACTTTAGTGGGGATGTGCAAAGAGCTGAAACTACCGTCAGAATTGAAGCTCAAGAGATGCCACAAAGACACTCATTCTAATACCTTAGCTCAATAATTAGTAAGGATGGAGGGATTGAGCATTGTAAGGATGGAGAGATTGAGTAAGATGATGAACATAGGATAAAAGTAGGTGGTTGAATTGAATACTTGCTTTTGGAGTGTTTTGTGATCGACATACCAACAAGCTTGAAGGAAAAGTCTTATAGGACAATGATTAGACCAGCTTTGACCTATGGAGCAGAATATTGGCCAATCCAGAAGGAACACGTGAACAAAATGAGCGTGGAAAATTTGAGAATGTTGAGATAGACGTGTGCTAAAACAGAGAAAGATAGAATTAGAAATGAGCGCTTTCGGGAGCATTTAGGGGTAGCATTTAGGAGATGGTTTAGACATGTCCAATGCAGCTTAGCAACAACGACGTTGAGGAAAAGTTTTCTAATGTAGGTTAATGACCTACCAAGGAGAAGGAGTAGGCCAAAGAGGATATGTTTTGATGATAATAATGATTAAAGCCAATTCATCAAATTACTGACCCCACTTGTAGCACAGGTGGGAAGAGCTCTGTTACGATATAACGGTAATTTGAGGATGAGCATACCAAATGGTAGAAGAATTGTACACTGTTGCGAACTTGCAATGTGGATGGCGATGGATTGAATGAAGAGCTCATAGTGGGACAGGCCCTAACTTACATGGAAGCATAAGATCAAGCACACTGGGTCCAAACCCATGTGTGAACTGCTCAGTCTGGTAGGAACACAAACAGCCCCAAATATGCTAAAAATATGCAATAACTGGGGCTGGGCTCTGCACCGACGCATCATCTTAAGTGCTTCGCTACCGAGGCTCAGCATAAAGTCCGCTCCACACCGACGCTGTTTGCTGAAACAGAACAGAACAAGTGGTTATTTGCAGTTTACTGAAATTCTGTTCAGAAAATACAGCGAGCGTAGTGTCTTTTTGGGCTGAGTTTTCATACCCTTAATGGACCTGAACTGAGCCCAAACAACAACCATTCAGGTCGCCAATGGGTCAATTTGAATTCGGGTTAGGTCTGCCTCATATGGTGGGCCACATGGTGATCAAAAAGATTTTTTTTTCATTAAATTTTTATTAGTTTGTTTTAAATAATTTCCATTAGAGACTTCTGCACTTTAGGGACCCACTAGTTTAGAAGTTATTATGTGTGGCATTTATTAATAAGGTTTTATGGTGTTTTCTAACCCATATATATGTAACTGTGTTCGGCTGGAAGTAGTTCGGCCAACAGCCAATTTTGAATACAGCTTTGTGCTGTTTTTTCTAGGCATCTTCTCCATTGTTCTCCTTTCTCTCTCCATTATAAATTGATGATATCACATTATGAGTGAAGATTGTCGGTGTTTTGACTTCCATAAGCCTTGTTTTGTCGCATTAAAGGGAGGAGCAGTCCACCAATCTGCTGTTGCAGAAAAGCCATATCTCGTCACGTCATCGCTCCAAAATCTGTTGGTTTCTTAAAAAAGCACCTGAATTTGAAATGAGAGATTTTTCTTTAGAGTTAGTTATAGTACACTCAAACCATATATATTGGTAAGCGGCCGCCACCTTCTCGTCAGCGATCACCATCGCCAAGAATGGCATAGTTGCAAAACTTCATCCCTCTCAGCTTCCATTCACACAGCCATATGATGTGTAAGTGTGAATAGAGGCCAAGAACAAAAAAATCCGAGGGGTTGACCCTTCGTGAACGTCACAACCGGTGACCTATAGCCTTTCTTATCTAAACTATATGGTAATTGAAAGACTAAATAACACTGTATGAACGTCCAGGAAGTAGCAAAGGGATTTCCGAACAACCCTGCAATCATACAGGACGTCAGGATAACAGGTAAGGAATCGGTAGCAGCCTTGAGATCAAAAGAGAATCATTTTCTCTTTCCTCTCAAGTACTGCAACGGTTGGGTCTGGTTATAGGTACCATCCATTCTTAACCTTGCCAAAACCGTCATGGCCCAATCATGTATAGGCCGTACCAAGGCCTGATACAAGGGTGAGCCAATAGCGAATAACCTTATCTTCCCTGCTCCCTCGACCGTCAACTCCCATCCAGCCAAGCTGAGGCTGCCAGCGCATTGTATCTAACCACACTGTGGCAAATCGATACAACAAGTAGCTAAACAGCGAGCATCCGACATCTCCGGCCGAACGGTTAGGCAACACTACGGCGCCTGGGTAAACATCCCGTTTACCAAACAACATGTCGAGTCTCATTTAACCATTCAGTTTGGGTACTGTCAACGGGTTCCTTGATAACCATGACTGCATCATATTGTGTCCAGCAATTATAGGGTTTAATTCTCCTACTGATTTCATGCCTGTTAGGCCTGCAGCCTCATGATCTAGAACATTGATGTGATGGGGTCCAACGTGGATGAAGGATGTCAAAAATTTAGTTTATAAAAATCATAAACCTTCGAAGTTCAATCAAATATTTAGGAAAAGGAAAGAGAGTCCTAATGACTCGCCAGAAAAGGTTAAAAAAAAGTATAGACAATTCAAAAAAATATTATGCTACTAGGGAGAAAAGGGTAAAGAATAGATGTGTGTCTCTATGATGCCAGATACAGCAGGGACACACCATGGATATGGCAGGGAATGGATTTAAAGCAATAAGTATTGGATACAATATGACATGATACATTGCCTATTCCGAAATATCCAGTTATCATAGACAATCAGTGGATGGGTAGGCGTAGGGTGGGGGCTTCGGGCTCTAGCCCTAGGCACATAATAGGGACAAGGTTGAGCAAACGGTACAGTTACAATGAAGAACCGTGTAATATCTCTCAAGTAGCACAGCATGTAAAAAGAATCCCCACATGAATGCCCAGATGCTGAATTATGTAAAATATGTATCAAAATTTAAAAGAATCATATCACAAAAAAACTTGTAAAACAGTACATTATGCAAGAGAAGTTGGTTTACTAAGCACAGTGGCAGATTTAATCCAAGCAACACTTTGTTTCCAGTTGAACTAATGAAAACATTTATCTGATAAATGCACTATCAGAGCCGACTCTCGACTAGTTCGAGTGTGGGTCCCCTGCCGTGGTCTGGTGCAAGTGGGCGGGTTTCCATGTGGGCGGGCCAAGAGGGCTGGTAGGCTACAAGGGCTGGCAGGCTACTGCACAGGGACGTGCAGCCCTAAGGGGGGTGGAATGTGACACCCCGGAGTCCCACATCGACTATAGAGAGGAAAGTGATTGGGATTATATGTAAATCTCACACCCTTACCTTGCATGAGGCCTTTTGAGGGTTGAGGCCCATCAGAAATAAAACCGTGAGGCTAGTGGGCCAAAGTGGACAATATCATGCATGCGTGTAGGGTGAGGCGTTACAAATGGTATCAGAGACATTAGGCCTCATTTAAATGCATGGTATCCTACCTTGGAATCGAGGATTCCAAGGTATTCTTACAATTGGCTGTAGCAAGGAATTCTTTATATGGATTTCATGGATCCTCCATGCCCATGGAATTTTTTTTATAACCCATGTCCATGGAATTTGAAGAATCCTCATGTCATCATAAAAAGTTGCTAATCCTCCTCTCCACAGACACCAGGATTCTGTGGATCCAAACAAGCCCTTAGCCTGCAAATGGCTTTTTTCTATGCAGTTGGAGGAAATATCTCCTGCTTCCACGAATACTACAAACATCCATGGAACCACTATTATATGACCAATTGTATATCACAATTATTATCCGGTCCAAGAAAATTTTCTTAGAGCCCATTTTTTTAACAAATGAATTGAGACCCTAAAATCAAGGAAAGAATTTCATCTGCTCCGGAAATGGGGAGAAGCCAACATTCTCATACTCACCATAATATTTATGTATTTTACATTCAGGGATGGTGAGTTTCTTAACTAATTACAAGTTTAGAAGTTTCAAAAACAGCATATCAATTATTAAATCAACAACCCTGTAAGACAGTTTCAACAAGTGCTACATCAGTATTAGAACGTTTAGATAAGCACATACATACCTTTACCGGATCTTTCAGAAATGGATGACGTGGGTGGAGGACCATCAGCAGGAACATTTCCAGCCTTCTTACATTTCAAAAAGATGACAAGTGCTCCAGTTCCCGTCAAGAAGACTACAGAGGAAGATAAAACAATAACAGTAACTGTTCTAGCAGTAAACTTCTGACCATTGCTGGTTACATTTGCAACAATAGGATCCTGATTTCCACTTGTAGGACTAATTCCACTAGGCAACTGGGGAGAGGAAGGAAGACCTGACAATGGCATATAGATGTAACACAAGAACATAGAAAAAAGTACAAACAATAGAAAGGGCATAGATAGGATTCATAGGAATAAAGGTTGATTAATTACCAGGATAATGGACACTAATCACTTCATAGTCACCAAAAAGGGTCCTACTAATTGGCACCTTCTTCTGCCAAAACCTCTCAAATGTCAATAAGGCAGTTGTTTTATTAAACTTCTTGCTTAATGGCACTAAATTTATATTAACTCTTGTTTTTTCCTGATCTTGACCACCAGCATCAGCACCCAAAATCCTCACTTGACTTTGTTTCAAACATGTTCCTGCTGCAATCTCAGCCTCAAGTTCAGGAGTGTGATGAAAGACTGTACGTGGAGCCACCCCAAGGACAAGCACAACTTGCATGGGAACTACACAGCCACAAGGAGAACCAACCGGAGTTGATGTCCATGGATCAGAACAAGCGAGGTCACAACCTGCCAAAGACATCAATATCATGGCCGATGAACTGTTTCGAGAAGTTGTTTGCAAAAAGAAGGAGATAAAAGAGAATTTAAATTGAAGGATATCCAGCAACAGTTCATAAAACTACACCTTCATGCAAAACAAAGATAAAGAATTCCAACTTCTTAACTAATCGAGTTTCAAACCTTGGGCAGGTGATAGACTGGGTGGAAATGGTGAGACTGCAGGATGTTTTCTCAAATGATGATGTTTAAGATGATGTTTTAGGTGATGTTTCGACCTGACCTTGCTAGGAATAGGAGCATAACCTGATGCAGATGAGCTGAATGATTAAAATGTGGAAAATAAGACCATAATGGCATGGAATTGAGGTTATGAAGATGTCAATTACCATGATACTTTGGAGAAAGGGCAAGCACAGGCGATGGTCCAGCATAAGGCATAGTTGTCCATATCTTATGTGGTTCTGATGGAGAAACCGTTGGATTTGTTGGTAGTGACCTTACTGCACAGAACCAGTCTAGCAGTCTTAGACACCTTAAATGCTATAACATTTATGTATGCAAATTTATGAAGCCTAAGCAACATGTTTAATGAGTAGCAAGATAGCAATTCCAGAGATTTTTGTAAGGGAATCCTTGTAAGAATGAAGCTGAATGCAGACTGCAAAAGGCAGTATCTCTTTCTGTAACAATAGCAATAATAGACCAAATGAAACAATCAAATTTCACACTAAAATATGGTTGCAGTAGCAGAAAAAGAAGATGCAGGTCTCCAGTACAAAGTTCAAACTGGCTAAAATATGATATCGGTGATCATGTATACAATGCAGAAGGGAGTAAGTTTGAACTTCGAAGACCTTGAGTTGGTGATCTGGATGTAACCGAAGGGTACGACTTTGGATGATGCCTTGGCACTACTGAAAAGATTGAGTGCGATTGTAATGAACGGTAATCAACTTCTGCAAATAGAATGTGTTGGAGATATTAGTCTCTTTCTTACTGACAGCTAAAAAAGAAATTCTTCTCTAAAGGGAACAATAAAATAAATAAATTAATTAAGGGTTCCACTGCACTAAGGGTACCATCCACTAAAAAGTGAAAACAAAAGGTATTTATCTTCATTTTAATAGAGAATATATATGGTAGGATATCTTACATATTAGGAAGACAGAAGTTTATTAAAATAAGTATTATCAGAATAATCTATTAGATATTTTGAAAATAGATTTGTTAGGATTCAAGATATTATTGAATTTTATTAGAGGTGACTACCCTTACTATTTTATCACATTGTTGCCTAGCCAGCTAGCCTATCCACAATTGAGGTGTACACATCTATGATGGAACATTATGAGGAAACTGGACTGCCTAGTTTCAAAATTAAGAAAATAGCAAGGATATGGAGATGGATAACCCAATCGTAAGTTACAATCTAGATTAGTTCAATAACATGAAAAATTCACTCTTCTAGAGTTCTTTGTGATCACCGTATACCAACAAGATTGAATGGAAAATTTTACATAACAACGATTATACCAACTTATGACCTATGGAGAAAAATGTTGGCCAATCAACAAGCAACAAGTGCACAAAATGATAGTAGTAGAGATAAGAATGTTGGGGTGAAAGTGTGGTAAAACTAGGAAGGATGGAATAAAAAATGAGCACTTTCAGGAGCATTTAGGGGCCGTATCAATAGATGATAAAATAAGAGAAACTCATTTGAGATGGTTTGGACATGCCCCAACGCATGCCAGCAACGGCGCCAATGAGGAAAAAAATTTCTATGCAGGCTAATGGCCCACCAAGGGGAGGAGGTAGGCCAAAGAGGACGTGGATGGAAGTAGTAAAAATAGATTTGAAGAATTGCAACCTATCCAAGGATTTGGCTCAGGATAGATCGGAATAGATAACAGAATTTATGTAGCCGAACCCAACATAGTTACGACAAGGCTTTGATGATGATGACGATTCACTTATAAAATTATCCTTTTTAGTAAACATATAACATTATTCTTTTAGTTTCAAAACTTGTATCAAATGAAGTAGTTTCTCTCGCAAACCATCCTAAAAGAAGGGATAAAACCAGCAGTCTTTCTAACACACTAGATTTGAAAAGACAATTGGTTTTATGGTGGGACTTTACAAAAAATCCATGATACCCAAATCCTTTTAAAAGACCCATGTATCCATAACAGACTAATACGACACTTGTATTGATACCCAATACTGCACCGATACTTACAGGGTACAAGTTTAGCACATCCCACTTACCAAGTTCAATATTTCATATAGTTCTTTCAATTTGTTTACTTCTCAACATAAAATATGTTAGAAAAAAAAAACAATAATTTCATTAATTCAAAAGTGATCTAAGAAAAAATTAGGACACCCGTATCCATATCCGTGTCCTAAACTTTCAAAACTGTTGAGTCATATCGATGATCCGCGTATCCATGTCCGTACCCACACCATGGATCAAAATAGCAGCCGCTATATCGGGCGTAGCGGTCTAAATAGAAATTAGCGCCACTCACAACCGTAGCGGCCACTACAGGCCACTACGCCCGCTAAGAGGCCACTACCGGGCCACTATGGAGTGAGAAAGATTTCTACTTTGGAAAAAAAAAAATTAATGCATAACAGGACTTATTTCTTTTCTTCTTCTCTCCAAATAACATTTCTACGCAACTCTTCTACCCATTTATGTTTAAAAGAACACAAAAAAACACATGATCTCACTGAATTACAGTCGATACAAAGAGTTCTTCTCAAGGGTTCTTCTCTAGGTACATCCTATTAAACACCTCATTTGGTAGAGGTATTCTTTTCTCTAGGTACTCTTTAGTCTAAAGTCATGACTTCATGACATAGTTTTTTTTTTTATGTTTTTTTTATGAGCCTTTCATTAGTTTCTAAGTTAGCATAACTAAGTAACATGAATACATGTGAAAAAAATGATCATTACTATTATTTTCTATTTATACAGCGATACAGGACTTCATACAATGAGGGGACCGCTACGCCCTCTTATCTTAGTTACTTTTGCAAAAACAAAAAAAAAAATATTTTGCTATCATTTTTCAATATTCTAGATTTTCTACAAATTCCTTAGATTTTTTTGACGATTTTTTCAAATCGCGCCGCTACGTAGCGTTTTGGCAGCGGGTCACTACGCCCACCGCTACTGCTATTTTCATCCTTGACCCACACCACTATTTGGGCATCATAGCCAAAAATAACATTTATATAGTGCTTTTTAAGGCAATATTGTTTCATATAGTGGAAGGTAATTCAATTTATATATCCATTTTGAGAATGTTATTTAAAAAGTGCCAGAAGTTCATATATGTAATGAATCAAATAGAACAGACTTAAATAAAGCATATTCCACAAGTATCGCATCAGTATTCCTTACCAGTATTAGCATGTGTAATTTAGATATAAACAAGTACCCGCTTCCTTAGTGCTTCAGTAGGTAATAGAAAATTTATGACCCTTTAGGTTCTCAGGCGAGATAATAAAAAATAAACAACAGTATGTTTTCAACACAACAAACCATGTGATCCTAGTTCCAAGGATAAGTAAAATAATCCTTGGGGTTTTAGTACGTAGAATCCAAATCGTTCATTTAAAAATATCAGGGAACAATCCTAACCCTCAATTCATAGCCTACATATTGATGGTTGAGAAAGAAAAATAGCATCTTTATATATTTAACAAAAGGAACCAGAATTGAATTGCTAGGATTGACTGATATGAACTTTTCTATAGGGCCTAACCATAGAAGATAACAGTCCGACCACCTAACCATTGGTCCTAGAGGTATAAAGTTATTTGAGTGTTTCTCCACTAAGGTTCCACTCATGTTTCATCAGCTATTTCACCTACTGATGAATAAAACAAAAGAGTCACCATTTCCCAACTCCAGCCAAAAAGCTTCTCCTGCTTATTGGAACTAATCCAGGAAAAATGCATTTCCTCTAAAAATAACCAACATGAGACTTTTAACACTTTCCCTTGACAAGATAAGATCTGTCTTCTTACCATGCAGTGGGGGCATTTCCTTTGCAATTAGTGATTGCTTTGGCAGTTCAGGATACAACTTTATTTGCGGGAACAAATACCCTACAGAGAAAGAGCATTACTATTGAATGGTTATAGAATGATTACTCGTGGCAACCAATTCATTAAGACGAGCGGAAACGAAAAACAAGACATTTTTCCCAAACAAGATATTTATTTAAGTAGCCATGGCTCACTTCATAGTGTATTTCAGCATGTCTACAGGGATGCAATTCAATAGTGGACAAAATTAAATTACCATTAAATATCGGTAGGAACTGGTTGAATCCAGGCAAAGGCATGTCTAACATACAGCCGCTTACCTTTCGAGCTACTACTAAGGCCCCAATACAGCCTGCCTAGGCTCAACAGTTTTCAAACAGTCCACCAAGACCAGGGCAGATTATAGGACCATTGTAGAGGCATAGACCAATGCCCAGAATTTTAATAATTGGTCCTGAGGAATGATCAGTCCTAGGCCCATAGGCCCAATAAACTTGGGCCAAATTGAGTTAAAACAAAGCTAAACTCAGGGTGGGCTTGAGCTGGCTTCGATGAGTTGTAATCCTATGTTTATTACCCCAAGAATATAGCTTTATAGTTCTACAAAAACAGCTGAACAAGACTAGGGTTTTGAAGGACTTCTGTCTCACTTCAATTTAGTAAGATGCATGGCAATATTATGGAGGAATCATCACAACAGCCATCAAGAACCAGGAGTGCATCCTCATGAAGCATTTGAAAATTGAAAACAGAGAAATTTTTGGCAATTAATTGAAAACACTGACATTAATGAGGCTAGCCGTGCCTGTTTTCCATAATGGGAGTGAAAAATACTTTTCTTCCATGGTGAGTGACTAAGAGGATAAAGTGTATACAATGTACTTTTCTGCTAGAATCACTCATATGAGATATGATACCCGGATACTTGTACAAGCACAACTTATCCGCATCAAACCGATACGACACTTATATTGGTACCTAATACTGCACCGACACTTCCAGGGAACAAATTTAACAGATTCTACTAATAAAGTCCTTTATTTCATATAATTCTTTTAATAGTTTTACTTCTCACCACAAAAAAAAATGCTAGAAAGGGATGAAAACAATGATAATTTCATTGATTCATAAGTGATCTAAGAAAAAATTAGGACACTCATATCCGTATCCATGTCCTAAATTTTCAAAAGTGAGGAGTCGTATCTCCGATCACTGTATCAGTGTCCGTATCCATATCCGTATCTGGGCATCATAGCATATGAGGAAAGGAAAAATCACATGGTTGAGTGGAACTCTTGTTTGTGAGCATATCAAAGAAGGTGGTTTGGTCTTTTTCAATTACCATTTAAAAGAGAAAAAAAAAAGGTTTGAAATTTTGTTACTAGGCAAATGGTTACGATGAGAGACCGGAAGGCCAAAGGTTAACGATAATAAGTCATTAGCTAGCATAATCTAAGGGATGAGGGACAATTGTTCTCTTACTAGGGCTTTCGGAATTTCGTAGGCTGTCATAAGGGTAAATGAGTCTTTTGAACCTCACATAATGACATGGGGCCCAATTGAGTAGTGGTATTCTAATCCAGTTCGGTAAGATCATTAAAGTGGTCCCACCTTCTTGTGGGATCAACATATAGCTCTTAACAAGAGTCATTTTCCATGGAATATTTGCTCTTGAACCATGTGACGCTGAGATGAAAAGGGTTGTTTCTTCATTAGCTGACAGATGATATGTTCATACCTTGTATTTGTGAGGATAGGCACACGTGGAAATTGGCAGACTGTCGGGGAATTTTCATTGTCTAAAATCATTCATGGGTGTCTAACTGTGATGCACATATACGGCATGGATACGGCTAGGACACGCCATAGACACGGTAGGGACACGGATTTAACACATAAAAAGTGAAGTATCGGATACGATACAACACGATACGTTGCCCATTTTGCAGTATCCGTGCATCATAGGTGTCTAAGGGGAGGTCAAGTTTTATCAAGGAGATCTTTTCCCCTGTGCCTGATATGGGACCCTCACACATCCCTGCTTTTTACTGGATTACACATCTTAACAAAATCATTACACTGACCATTTGGAAAGCCAAAAATGCATCATCGTTGATGTGCGCATTGTGTGCTTTTATGAAGTAGAAAGTGTTCGTCATCTGCTGCTTTAAGTTGCATGAGTACATGTACGCATGTCAAAATCTGACACCAGTATGAGGTGTCCAACTTGGAAAATCCAAAAAAAAAACCATGAGATTCATAAATTCTGTGTAACATTTAAATGTATTTAAACAAATATTTATTTGCAATAAAAATAATATGAAAAATTAACACCAATAAATGATATACATATCTTATACTCTAAACAATCAAGTAATTAGCTATTCAAAAAAAGGAAGAAAAAAAAAAGAATTGAGTAGTTATGACATTAATATCTAACTTGGATTCCAAAAGAAGAGAAGGCGTAATAATATTTCATTAATTCTAAAAAATATATTTAACTAGCACTCCAGCACAGTGTCTTGTCCAAATATCTCTGACATGGGGACATGGCTCATTTGAAGAATCCACGTAACATGGCTGGTGCTCTTGTGCCCTTCTGAAAAAGGAGTATTGGGATTCTTTTTTCACCTTTTTTGGGGTGTGTTAGGTGATGATGACTGCTAAAGAGTTGTTGGAATGGTGCAGTATGAGCTTAGGTCCATTAGAGGTCATATTTTTCAAGAAACCTCCACTGTTAATGTCCTATGGCCATTATAGGATGAGATCAATAATTGTACATTTCATAACAAATCAAATGCTTCTGAGGGGTGGCTATTAGAGCTCATTAAAAGACATGGATTGAATTTCTCTAGAAAAGTGTTCCCAAGTGTTCAAGCTCCCAACCATTGGTTGTGTTGGATTGAGTGTTTGCATCCTGCAAGTGGAAGTCCCAACAAATGTCCGCAGTCCATATTGATGTGCTTCATCCGAGATAAATTGAGTGAGAAGAGAGATGCACGAAAAAATCATACTGTTAGGAAATCAGTTCCATGACAAAGCAAGCATTGTAAAACATTTAATATAGGAAAGTTTGGGTAAAGTTCTGCCTGAAATTATATCTTTGACTGCACATCCCTTTACTTATAAGACAAAAGAAAGTCTTCTTTTTTTTTCATTTTGGAATAAAGAAAGTTGAAGGTATAAGAAGAACAGATATAGGCTTGAGTTGCAAGAAGTGTAAGAAAATTAGAGAAAAGAAGGATGGAAGAAACATGGTTAGGATTGTTTAATGATGTTTTACCCCATAATCTAATACTGATTTTTTAGAGAGAGAGAGAGAGCTAAAGTTATATTAATGGAAAAAAAAATGTGAATGAACAGAGGCCCCCATCAAGGCAGTGAGGGTCTGAAATACATCAAATGCTATCATACCGTGCCACTAACAACCACAAAATGCTCTCTTTCTTACTAATTTATCCACTTCCTCATTCCCTTTCCCTTCTCTACGGATATGACTAAAAGATAATTGATTATTTTAGCCAACTCCCAAATTTCATGTTGTAAGTAGAAAGAAAATAGCTCCAAGTCACCTTGACATCTTCAGATGTCAAAGCAATTGCATTTCTTGAATTCCCTTCTACTACTACTAAACCATGCCAAAGTGATTCCATAAGATTAAAGCCCTCGTTAATGACCAGTAATTTTGCCTTTAAGAATCACTACCTACAGCTGGTCCCAGAAGACATAACTGCTAGACCATTATCACCTACAATAATACCATATTTAAACTAACACAAACTTCATTATGAAGTGTCAAAATACGTATTGCACACTAAAGAACAACATAATGTCGCACCAGTGAAAATGCAACTCTATCTATCTTATACGCACATCTCTTAGCCAAAACCTACAGCAGCATGGCCAATTTTGAGGTATTTTTTCCATTGACACAAATCCCTTTTTGATGAGCACTTTTCCTTTCTAAAGGGAGGACTCAAACTCACGCACCCTTATGCACACACTCTGTGTCCCTAATCAGCTGAGCTTGAGCTACAGCCAGGAACCCTCCTTGATGAGCAGTTTACAGCAAAGAAAAAAAATGCTATTTTAGCCAATTAACTTTTCCTATTTCCTTAAGGCCATAGTCGCCACATTGTCTTAAAACACGGTATATAATGGTCCAAACCATTATATAGTCCATCTCAGTCACTTTTCTATTTTGAGTTTATCTTATTAAAGGTTCTAGAAAATCAGAGCTTCAAAATTTTCCACTTTTAAGGGCTTTTAGCATGTTACAAATGTAAATTAACTACAAAAATATACAATTGTATAAATCATATAGTGCCTTTGTAGTTTATTTTTCTGAAATAAACTTTCACATAAGTGCAACAAGCAAACTATTATGTATCGGCCTTTATTTTGGAATGTGTTATTACTAGAGCCTCTATGCCTCTTTTGAACTTGGTGAATTACCACCAATTTCTTTTAATGGCATGCATATATCAATAATTATTTCTTTTTCCTTCTAAATTCATGATATGGTTAATTACTTGACTATTTCCTTTTTCTCTATTAAGCTCACACAGTGGGGCCTACTGGAGATCACTCTTGAATCACTCTTGACTCTTGAGGCACATCATCATCATCATCTTAGAATTGTCCAGTCAAACTGGGGACTCTTGAGTCATTTAATAATGGTAAATACAATGGAGCAAAGATTACAAATGGCCCGCTCAACAAGGGAAACAAGTATGATTTACATCTTTGGGACAGCAGATTGTGATTTCCACCATCAAAACAGCCCAAAATTGACTCTTATCATTGATTGGCCACACTGTGTTTCCATCAGGTAAGCCCACAATAATTTCATCATTAACCAGCATTGAGGAAGTGCATTCGCCAGGGACATAAAAGGGAGAATGCATCATGGTCTTGAAACTCGAGCAAGACCAAGGCATATCCCCTGATATAAGGTTTTGGACATAACTAAATTCAATATTTTTTATTGATTTATTCTAAAACAAAAAAAAAGTATTCGAATTCTATTTCTCACCACCTTTTATATTTTATTTACATCTACAACACCCTAAAAACAAGTAAAAATAAAATTCATAACCATTCTTTCAATATTTTGAAAATTAATTCTTTGAGAAGAAAAGGGCCAAAACAAACCAATAGTTAGGAACTGATATATTGGCCAAAATGTAAAAGTGTCGGCAGTGACCAATATAGTGGCTGAAACAGTGTTCTAAAACCATGGAATGCAGTGAAAGGTATCACAGACTCACAGTTATTTCATGCAATTTTATTTCCTATAATATATAGCTTAATTAGTTTGTGGATGGAATTTGGTTAGATTACAATATGTTCTGAAAAATTATGTGTCCTCGATTTATGAATCAAAACCTAGGCAGGCTTCACAGCTAGTTTGGTTTGCTACCATGGGGTCTGACATAAAGCAGGCAAACTAGACTTACATCACACCTTGCTTGCATCACAATCTCTCAACCAATGATGTCGACATCATCTAAATACACAATAATGACCTCAGCTAGATCTTTTCCTCTTTTGTTTTTTTTTTTTCTTTTTCAATTTTTACCCTGGAGGAATTGGCAACATGAGAACAAACCACATAAAAAAATTGACAAAATGCAAAAGCAAAGAAAGTAAGCAAAAACAAATGAGCAAATTAATTACAGAGTATTCTTAGTAAGGTGATCACTGTCACAACCACGAGGTTGCAGTTTGGAGTCATATTACCTATCAGAAAAGAATATCACCTATCAAATAAGAAGCACACAGTATGCTTAGAAAAGCGAAAATGGTAACAGTAAAATGTAATATAAATGAAAAAAAACCCGAATGCAAATAAGCTGTGTTTGGCAAGCCAAACAAGAGAAGGAAATTGGAAAGAAACACAGTATCTCCAATTAATACAGCATTCAAAGGCAACCCTTCCAATTCAATGACATGCCTACTGCTCACATCTCTCCATTTTTTTTTTTTTTTTCATTATGACACAGTCCGCAAACCAATCTAACAACCCCCAATATCTCTTTCAGGTTATTCCTCTCTCAATTCCATTAATCAACTCCCAACTCTCAAACCATACATATTAAGCTGACTCCATACTATCAAAATCACAACACAAGCTCAAACAACATTTCTTTCAATTGGCTTGCACAGAACCATCACAATCAAGAGCCCATGAATTCGTTACTACCTCCCAGGCAACAGAACAACCAAAATAAAACAACAACATCAATCTCAATATAACCCCAAAAAAAAAAAAATACTTATTTGAGCTCTCGCTGCATTACACTTCCCTCTCTGATCCCTGCCCAACTCACAAGTCACAACCATGCATTCAAAATTACGATCAGTTATGAAGAACTACATATGAGAAACTGAAATAGAAAGTAATCGAAAAGAAGCAATTCAAATATATACCACAACCAGAAGACATGGAGATATAAACTGAGGCAACTCTGTACTATCAATCACAACACAAACTCTAACAACATTTCTTTCAATTGGGTTTTCACCCAACCATCACAATCAACAGACCATGCATCCATTCCTACTTCCCAATGAAGGGAAAAAAAAAACAAACAAACAGAATACAACAATAACATCAATCTGAAACATTAGAACTGTTTCTGAATTACAACTTCTCTCTGATCCATACTACCCAAATCACAACTGAAAAAAACTACATCTGCCAAACAAAAAAGAAGCAATTCAAACAAATATACCATTAGCAGAAGACACCCAGCAGAGCAGAGAGAGAAACAGAACCGTCAACCCCATCTTCTTTCCTGGGCAAAAAGCAGAAGCAGAAGCAAAGATGAAACGAAGGAATGAGTGAAGAGCAGCAAAAGGCGATGGGGTTTGGAGAAGGCAATGAAATGCATTGACAAAGTAGTGTTTGGATGGAAGGAAGGAAAAAAGGAAACCTAATGGAGAGAGACGAGAAACGAACGCAGAGAAGAAGCTGCAGAAGATGCATGAAAGAGAATAGATTTTCCCTGAAAAGCGTTTTCCACGTTTTATCCTGAAAGCGACTGTGAATGGTGACAAAAAGTGGAGTGAAACTGCTGGCAGGAGCTAACGAATTGTGGAAAAGGACAGAAAAGATAGAGACAAGAGGGTTGGGAGGAGGAAATAGGGGTCATGGACAGATTTTTTTTGGCTGGTAGGGTGGGTGGCCCACCCTTGATGAAGGGTTTGGATAGGGATGATCATGACCGTTCGTTCAGATAAGTAGAGGGGAAGATGAATGGTTGGGATGGAGAGATTCAGTTTTAGAAGTTGGATTTTGTGTGCAGGTGTGGAAGGGTTCAGTTGGGAAATGTGTGGGTTAGGGATAGTGGGGTCCACATGACGTGGAAAGGTGAATGGATAGGAAGGGCTTAAATTTTGAAAACAAAAAGTCTTCTTGAACAAACTTTCTACCGACCCGAATCCAATGACAAACATAGGATTCTGGCCTGCCTAGAAAGTTTGTCTAGGTAGCATGGCTGTTTTGAAAATGAGGAATGGGGATGGATGCCTGGGTCATTCTATACGTGCTGTTGGGCTCAAGAAATACTAGGAATTTGTACTAGGAAGTGGGCTAGGTTTCATCGAGGGGTGGGGGTTCACATTTGATTTTTTTAAACAACGAAGGGTGTACCGTGACTTTGGCCCAAACTAATCGCTTCGGGCCTATGGGAAGGCAGGTAAATACCCTGGGATCTTAATGTAGTAGTGTCGTTTCAAACCCTCAACCTCCAGGATCAAATCATGGTCTCAGGTCTGAGTTCTAGGATTTGCGTGAAGGTCAGATTGGAGATTTTCTTTTTCTTTTATATTCTTCTTTTAACTCCCACTATTATATATTCATGAACCCATTATAATATATTATAGCCAAGCCTTTTGGCTTTAATTTTGACTGCTAGATCTGATTTTGACTAACGATTATGTATTTTTATTCAAATGTTCCATATTTTCTCTGCTACTTATCTTATAAGTACCCACTCTTTTTTTTTTTTCACCAAACCACTCATCTCTACTCTCCATCAAATCACTCATGTCTACTCTTCACTTTTTAAAGTTTTAGTTCTTCATTTTTATTAAAATTCTCTTCTTTCAATTCTTTACTTTTGGAAAAACTTTTATTCTATCCCCATCTCTTCTATTTCATTTGGACCATAATTTTTCTATTTTTATTTTATGCAACTTGCTCTATGGAAGGAAGTACTTTCATAACCTTTTTAATCTATAATTATTTATTTTAAAATGCATGGAGATACTGTGCTAAGCACAAGTTATTGTGATAGACTGCTAGTATAATGTAACAAAGTCCCTATCCAATAGACTCAAAGATTGATCTATAGAGAGATGTCTACCCATTTGGGCTACTAGTGGATTGGCAATTGGGGATTGAATCCTACATCCAGCATCGAAGAACCCAACTCAAACTCAAGAACTTGTCCTCGTAAATCCAAGAGCACCCCCTATATTTGGAATAAGTCGTTTAATTGCTCTTGTAATAACCTGGGCCAGGTTGGGCCCAGATTCGTTTGACCCATTGGGTTTTGGGATGGGTTGGATTTCACTAGTTACATTTGTACCTGGTCTCAGCCCATTAGTCATAGTTGTTGTTAAGTAGTTGAAACAATATCTCCTTGTGAGGAGAATTTGTTTGGTACCCAGGGAAATCTCCGAAGGTTAGAGATTTCACCCTATCTCTTAACTCTGGAATACTTTATCTCCCTTCTTACGAATAGTTTCATTCCCATTCTTGGGTTATAGAAAAAGGAAGAGAAGAGGGTGCAAAAGAACTGATCTTGGGAAGCAACCAAGAAGCATTTCAGAGAAGCAGAAACCAGAGGATCTAGTGGATGCAAATACTCGAAGTCTCACATTGATCGAGCCACAATCTTCTATACGAGGTGATGAGTAATATTTTCAAGTGCACTGAGAAATAATATCATAGGATTGATTGTGTATTTTATTGATCAGATGTTGCTCTGTGATTCTATATCGAATTGATAAAGGATTGATATTAGTAAATACAGAAATGAAACCCCAACGTAGGGGCTTGATTTCATACTAAATCCTCAGACACAAGGATCTGATGATTTGGGTAGTATGATCATGGGCCCCACCTGATCTTAAATCTGATCCAGAGATCTGAGGGTAGACATTTGGACGATCTCACTGATGGAGAATCCAATTGGATTGGGTCTCATCAGCCCTCAATTTTATATTGGAAATTCCAGATCAGTATGGCAGGGAAATTGTGAATTTTTGTAGATCTGGTAGTGGGACCCACTGATCCATAAGATCAAGAATCACATCCAGGAATTTGGAAGCCAGCACTTGGTCGACCATGGTGTAGGTGGCCCTTTTTGGAAATGGGACCCATCCGACCATGGATCTAAAGACTTAGGTGTCTGGGGCGTCAGTTTGGGTTGAAATGGTGATTTTCGTTGATGGGGTTGTGGGACCCACTGGGGCACTTGATCAGAGATCAAGGCCAAACATAGGTTAGGTCCCTGTTGGTCGACCATGGTGTAGGTGGCCTTTTTGAAATTGAGTCTCATCTGACCGTTGATCAATGGAAGATAGAATCTGTGGCGTCATTTCTGGGAGTTTGGGAAGTTTTCGTAGATCTAGTTGTGGAACCCACTGGGGCACCTGATCAAACATCAAGGCCAGACAAATTGTTGGGCCCTGCTGGTCGACCAAGGTGGACCAGGTCTTATGTTGATCTGACCATGGAGGGCCCACCATCTGATCAATCTAAATATAAAAGGCGTGAGTCATTCTGGAGATGCTATGTTGATATTGCCATGACTAATTGAGGTGCTGGAAGTCTGGAACCTCTTTTCAAATGTTGTTGTGAACTTTATCACTTATAACAGATTGATAGATTGTGGAATAAAAAGAAAGAAGAAAGAGAAATATCATATGGCAGTGACTGTATGATACAAGACTAACAAATTAGTGGGATCCACTGATTCATCTGGTAAATAATCAGGACCAGCCATCTGATTGGTTCCTGATGGGCAACTAAGATGAACCAGGTCCCATGTGAAATTGATCACGTGGGACCCACCATTTTTTTTACTCTATAATGCTAAGCGTGGAAATCTTCTTAATATTAATGAATAGTACAGTGTTAACTCCCCTTTATATATGCTGTGTTGTATACGGTAATGTAGGGTGTGTGGAAATTGTAGACTCACCCATGTACAGAAATTAACCATTAGTGCTACATAAGCGGGTACTTGAATTTTGAATTTAAGTGGGGCACATAAACAAGCCCGATTATGTGGAACTAATTCTTTATGAAATTAATTGGTGTTTTCGGTTTATGATAGTTGTATTGCATGAATTGGTGAACACAAATGAGCTATTGAAAATTTCCTAAAGGTTCTCTTTTGTTATATGAGACAGTGAACCCTTTTTGGGTATGGAGTGATAAGGTGGACAGGGATTGAATAAATGACTACTTAACCAAGCTCCTAGGAGATAGTTTTGAATAATATATGGAAAGGACTTCCTTATGGGAAGGGATTGAAACTCTGAAACTCTTAAAATAGAGTTCTTTTGAATTATAAGGACCCATAACTGGGAAGATTGAATATACTAATGTGAAAGAGATGGATGTGGAATCTCATTGAATCATAAGAAATGCTATAGGATAATTGTTAACTTTTCATATCTTCCTCTTATTAGTTTTATGCTGCATTATGTTAGTAAGTGACTTGTGTATTGTAATTATTACTCACCAGTTTTCTGATAAGTGGTTTGCCCCACTTCAGGTACGGGTCATTTGGGAAAACTTGGCAACGATGGGGATCAGCCATTGGATTTCAACTTGCGTGGCTGATAAGAGAGCGTCACGAATATTGGATTTGGAATTAGAACTTTAGAGATGGATTTCATTATTTTCAATAATGTGGAACTTGTTTTTGTTCTTTCTTTATAAATTAGTTATTTTAGTGATTTGAAATATTTAATTGATCTTTCAAATAATTAGAAGCACTGCTCAATTCTTTGGCATATTTGATTTATATTTGATTTATGTGGTGATTTAACATTATTTAAGTAATGTTCCGAAACCTGGCCAACAAAACTTCAATCAAAGTTCTTTTTTTTACTAGTTTCCCACTTTGATCAGAGTCCGACTCTCAAGTTAAGGACCATGCGTTACTCAATTTTTGTATTTTACATGTGATTAATTTTTTAAACAAAAAAAAGTGATCAATCTAATTATAAGATCAACTCTTGGATCACGGCTAATTGAAGGATGCCGAGATCGTGAATGCTATGTACAATTCTGCATTTCAGGAAATCCAACTCCATGTTGACAACTGAGATTCTGTGTTAAAGGTAGAGAGGAGGGATTGAAGCGTGGGAATGCTACAAGACTTCTTCGATTTGTTGCATTAAACTAAACAACCGACTTTTCACTTAGAAAATTTGAAACTTGTTTCTTTCTTTCTTTTTTCTTTCACTCTAGTCACCCCGGTAAAACTAATATGCATTACCACTGATCCATCAGTAGACCCTTGATGTACTTTTTGCTCTCCTTTGTTCCTCAACAAATCCTCATGTCTTTTGATGCCATGTTAACAGTTTTCATATTGAAGGATTTTAAGTTTCTATCTACTTTAGGAATTGAGTATAAAATGGTTCAAATACAAGGAAAATGACATGATGTTATCACATTTATTTTGCTTTATCAACTTCTCAAAATGCACCAAATGCAACACATAAAAGATTTTTCCTCACCTAATATAATAATCAAATTTCTCACTTGTTCCTAAGTAAGGATTGTTTATCAGACAATTTTCATACTCTTAGAGCAAGGAATGATAAATTTAATGGTCCAAACCAATGTTAATTCAAACCAACCATACGAAAGTCCTTCAACATGGTAATTCCTCTTTTATGCTTAAGCATGGAATTGACTTCCAAGAGGGAGGTGAAACTTGCATCACACCAAATGGACAACTTCGGCTTTGTTTTCCACAGAAAAATTAGCACCGTTTTCCCTTCCCTGCGTTTCATTGCCCCACTGTTCATAAATGCCACCATCCGTCGATTTTGAATTTACAAATTGTCAGTTTGATTTTTCCCTGGAATCAAGGATTCAATTATTCAAAGAAAAGAAAGTTTTCGTTTTAGTGCAATAATTTTGCTTTATCATTTCCTCACATCACTTTAACCATTGAAGAACAAAAAGATTTCATGTTTTCCATCATAAACCCATAAACAAGTAAATCCTACTGCTAATCTTGATGCATGAATCAAGCATTTTACAGCTTCTTCAATTGGGTGAGAATTATCTAGACAAGATTCTAGCCCTTAAGGTTTGCAATGACAAACTCACCAATCCAAGCCAATGTTAATTGAAAATGAGCTAGGTAAAATCTTTCAATATAGGGATCCTACTTTAAGGCTGCGTTTGGTAATGGCTGCAAAAGAGGAAACTTCTACCACCCTATCGAGGATGTACAGATCCTCTCTCGCATGGAAAATCAAGCCAAAAAAGGAGGAAACTCCGGCCTTTTCATAGATGAACCAAACACGTTGAACAATCTGGTGCCTTGTTGGTGCCTTGTTGCCCACCTTGTTCTGCTGAATTCGACGCTACACAACCGCCCCCTTAAGCATGAAAGTGCAGAATCTTGACTCCCAAAATTGTGAGACCCCGTCCCGAGTTAATTACGATTAACTCTTGATGATCGAGCTTATGACTAATTAAGCGTGTTTAGTCAAATTAATGAAGGCTTAGTACCAAATTGACTTGGTTTAGCCTTAAGAGAATGAATTAAACTTAACAAGCTTGTAAAATGGATTGTACATGGATTGGATGAGTGTTTGAACTCAAACTAGGGATTAAGGGACTTTTGTGTAAATACGTTTTTATACGTATTTCATCGAATACAGAAACTCTTGATGCCAACGCGCGTATCTCGAGGAGTACGTTCACTTCTGTCAAAGACTCGAAGTCGTTTGACGAATATTGATTCAAGTGACCCTCCATTTGACTTGAGTTGTAATTAATAAAGAATTATGGGGGCTAAATGCAATTTGGAAGCTTATATAAGCTAATCACATTTCTCTGGAATTCTTTTTCCAAAACCCTAGCCCCATCTTCCCTCTCTTCTCTCCCTTTCTTCATTTCCTCCTCATTAAGGGTCAAGTGAAGCTTTGCCAGTGAATTTTGAAGAGGTTTCTCCTGCTTCATCTCCTTCTTTAACTTGTATTCAACTTCCTTGAAGAGTAAGCTTTGGAGAAAAGCTTCAACTAGAGGATTTTGTCTCAAATTTAAGCTAACAAAGGGTTTTCTTCCATTTAATCTTCCTACAAGGCAAGTACTTACTTGTTTTATGCCTTGTGATGTTTATGGATGATTAGAACTCAATCGGACTAAAAAGCCAGAGATTTGGCTTCAGAAACCTGAAGCTCGGACTGAGCTTTTGGGTGGCTATCGGTCGACCGACAGGTCGACCGATGAACCGACAAGTGAACCGACAGGTATAACCTGTTGGTTTTCCAGAGAATTCCAGTTCTCTGGAATTCTGACCGATGTGGGTCGGTCCACCGACGTAGTGTGGTCGGTCGACCGATAGTGTAAAAGTAGTTCAGAATTCAGGGAATTCTGGCTCGCTGGAATTCTGACCGACGCACCGTCGGTCAACCGTCATGAAGCCGTCGGTCGACCGATGGGTTGACCGATAGGCGAACCGACGCTGTGCAGGAAATCGTGAAAATTATCTGATTTGAGGCCTAATGTATACAGGCTGAAGATTGTTAATGTATAAGCCTTCATAGGTGTAAACTCAAGTTTCCGAATACACAATTCAAATGATATTCATCGAAAATAGTACGTGTATTGGAAAATGAATGTTTCACTCATTTGCTTGGCTTAGACGTCTGATAACCATTGGTTAGTGACTACGTGAAATTGTGAATGAATTACATTGAACATGAATTGCATAATGAACCATTTCTGCTGCAGTAGATGTTTGAGGTGTTCCGGAACCTCGTGGAAGTTAGTGATCTCTGATCAAGACACTGACGTATTCCATACCATTTGACAACCCTTAAATAAAGAGTGTCCATGTAGATATCAACTTAATGATATTACTGGATCCGTTATTATTATTGTTAATGAATTGTTTCACTGGATTATTGATAGCTAGAACTATCATAACATGTATGTATTTGTTGAACCGTCGTGTTCATGGTACTATTGATGAATGTCACAGGCCCAGATGCCCGTGCCGGTCCTGCCGAGGCCGCGCCGCCAGCGGAGGATGCCCGCCCGATACCTCCAGGAGGTTTAATCGAGTGGATTTGATCGCTGAGAGCGAAAGAACGAATTTTGAATGTAATTAGAAGTCCCCGTATTGTATTAAATATACGGTGATTGACTTTCTTGAACGTAGATTAAATTTGTGTATTATATTTTGTCAATGTATAATTTCCGCCGTTGTATACAGTTGACAGGTATTGTTTTGATATCCCTTGTGAGTTTCGTTTTAGCTTTTGTTAATTCGGAAATTACGGGAGTAAGTATGAGCTCGCGACTCGGGGTCTGTCCGAGCTAATTAAATCTCGGGGCCGGGTCGTGACAAAAATGGAGGTGAAGCTTGCATCACACAAAATAGATAAATAACTCAGTTTTTTGCATAAGAAAATTTTGTAACTTTTTAACTTTTCTAAAATCCACAAACAAATATTACCGTCCCATAGTATAGTTATTAATTTCGTACCATTTCAGCAAAAATGGCATACATTTTCCATTTCAAACAAGTGGTTGAAATAAAATTTCGCATAAACCTTTCGTTTAAATTTCTACTCATTTCGGCCAAACTTTCAGATTTTGGCCGAATTGATATTCAGCATAATTAATTTTTTTATTTTTTTAGTTTTTATACATATTATTCTTTGTATTTCTTATATATTTCCCCAAAATGTAATTTCAAATTTTTTTACTAAAATGGATTAAATACTTTTTTATTTTTTATTTTTATATTTTCCTAAAATGTAATTTCAATAAATTTCGTTGAAATCCCGAATCAGCCAAAACTTCTCATTTTGGATGCCAAACCAAAATGGGGCCGAAAGGATATTGACAACTATACCATAGAGTCACCAAATCAGCAGCTTACCACATCTAGGGTTTTTCAATCACATCCTCCCTTGAAATCAAGAACTTAATATTAAATAAAAAAAGAGGAAAAAGGTTACATCACCACATTTATCTTCTTTTTTTTAAATGGTACCACATTTATCTTGCTTTGTAGGTCCTCGCATTACACCAATGCCACAGCACAAAAAAAATGTTTCTACTGCTTAATATTGCTTATGACGGGTTATTTGCTAGTTTAGGTAAATCCAACCAATTGAATGCTAATACTGTCATAGCATTTTTCATGCAATTTAATTTAGCTTGAATTATTGCTGGAGCAAGTGATTGGGAAAGAGTTTAATTGCTTGTGAAAGCTGCCCTTACCCCCATGATTTCCGAACTATGAAAGGAATGTTATCCAATTCAATTTCCAAGTCCGCAATGGAAACTCAGATATCTTTTCATTAATAAACATCAGGCTGCTTCTTGATTGTGAAAAGGCTCAGCCATTTCAATGTCAATCCTAGTATAGTAGTTACACACTGTGAGATGAAAAAATCACAGTTGTATCGCAGTTAATCTAAATTTTAGCCGCAATTAATCTAAATTTTAGCCCCTTGTGTTGATGATGAATAAAGGTGCAAAAGTCCAAGGTATTAAATTAAGGGGCATTCGGCGACAGTCCCTAAATATTTCACTTTATTGCCTTAGATCCACAATCTTTTTTCATAGTTTCATAGGTCCTTTTTTCAAATTTGAAGACCTAAAATATTTAATTTATCCTTTCTTTAAATCATATCCCATGATCAGTGGGATATGCCATTAATAATGGTCAACTACCATTTAATTGACCACGATTAATGAAATCCCATTAATGAGATTTTCAAATAAATTCTAAAAAAATCCAAATAAATTTAAAAAAAACGCAAATAAATTTAAAAAAATGCAATAATTTCAAAAATGCAATAAATTTCAAAAAGAACGCAGAGAAATTTAAAAAGATGCAAATAAATTTCAAAAGATGTAAATAAAATTAAAAAAACAAATAAATTTAAAGAAACACAAATAAATTTCAAAAGAACGCAAATAAATTTCAAAATAATTTATCCTTTCTTTAAATCATATCCCATGATCAGTGGGATATGCCATTAATAATGGTAAACTACCATTTAATTGACCACGATTAATGAAATCCCATTAATGAGATTTTAAAATAAATTCTCAAAAAATCCAAATAAATTTAAAAAAAACGCAAATAAATTTAAAAAAATGCAATAATTTCAAAAATGCAATAAATTTCAAAAAGAACGCAGAGAAATTTAAAAAGATGCAAATAAATTTCAAAAGATGTAAATAAAATTAAAAAACACAAATAAATTTAAAGAAACACAAATAAATTTCAAAAGAACGCAAATAAATTTCAAAATAACTTATCCTTTCTTTAAATCATATCCCATGATCAGTGGGATATGCCATTAATAATGGTAAACTACCATTTAATTGACCACGATTAATGAAATCCCATTAATGAGATTTTCAAATAAATTCTAAAAAAATCCAAATAAATTTAAAAAAACACGCAAATAAATTTAAAAAAATGCAATAATTTCAAAAATGCAATAAATTTAAAAAAGAACGCAGAGAAATTTAAATATGTGCAAATAAATTTCAAAAGATGTAAATAAAATTAAAAAACACAAATAAATTTAAAGAAACACAAATAAATTTCAAAAGAACGCAAATAAATCTCAAAATACGCAAATAAATTTCTAAAGAACGCGGATAAATTTAAAAAGATGCAAATAAATTTCAAAAGATTCAAATAAATTTAAAAAAATGTGAATAAATTTCAAAAGATGCAAATAAATTTCAAAAGACGTAATTAAAATTAAAAAACGCAAATAAATTTAGATAAATTTACCAAAACACAGAAAGATTTATTCAAAAACTCGATTAAAATTTTCAAAATGAAGATAAATTTGTCAGAAACTCAGATAAATTTGCGAAAAACTCAGATAGATTTGTAAGAAACTCAAATAAATTTGTGAAAATTTAAATAAATTTGTCAGAACTCAGATAAATTTTTCAAAAACTCAGATAAATTTATCAAAAAATCAGATAAATCTGATAAAAACTCAGATAAACCCCCAGCACATATTACAGAAGTAGGACCGCACTGCGCTAAGCTTCTGGGCTGGGCTGGGCGGATCAGACCTGGCCCAAAGTGAACCTGACCTTGGAACCCAACTGGGTATTCTTTCTTTCTCTGGCTCAACGCCTACCAGATCCCCTTCTTCTTCGATTCCTCTTTCGCTGGCTTCTCCATCTACGTCTAGGGCCTTCTTCTCCGTCTACGACGACATCTTCTCCAAAATCCACACACAAGAGCTCTCCTTCACCCGCGAACTGGGCGTCAATCTAGTCCTCGTTGGAAACGCCCCCCCCCCCCCCCATTGGGAGTTTGGATAGCCCCTACGCACAGGTATCCGCCTTCCACTCCTTCTGGCTGGGTTTCTCCATTGTCTTGGACTTCTCCTGGGTCGGATCCTTGTCCTCCTTGTCGGGGAAAAAGAGGCCGCAGACCCTCGCCAGCCACTGCCGCAGATCGTAGTGAAACAGAGGCGCGATTTTGGTTCTTGTTTTTTCGGCTGAACCCCACATCGGCGAAGACAATTGTGCGATGCCGAAGGAGGGAGCTGCCGCCCTCACACCGCCGAGGAAGAAGAAGACAAGAAGAGGAGAAGGCGGTCTTTCGTGTTTCTTGTTGCAGAAAGAGAAGAGGACAACAACCTACGTGCACGATGAGAAAAAGAAGAAGAGGGTTTGATGCGGGAAGAAGAAGAAGGAGAATGGTTCTTTTGGGCAGAGGGATTGAGGGAGAATTTTATGTTAAAACTCTTGAAAGGGTAAATCAGTCGTGTAAATATCTGATGTGGCATTTCTAGGGACTTCTCGTCGAAAAATGTCCAGCTGTATGGACTATAAGCCTTAGAGGAAAAGTTGATGGACTGGAGGTCTTACAAAACTGCTATGAGAGACCTTTCGCTAATTTGCTCAGAAAGGCTTTACTTCATGAGTACAACTTTCACTAGGAGAAAAAAGAAAGAAAAGACCAAATATCACGAGAATGGGTCCGCATATAATCAATTTAGGAGCTCTCACACACACATTTACCTAAGTTACACTTTTCTCAATCTAATCCATGATTAACCAAAATCTATAATTGGAATGAGCCACAAGTAATGGAAAAACTATTAAGTTTTTAAAGTGACAATTCACAAGCTCAAGATTTTGAAATCCCAATCATCAAAATTTGGAGAGGATATTATTGTTCGAAACATCCACCGGAGATTTCTCCAAACCAATGCCCCCTAATTGAGTGATTAAAGCTAGCTTTGTTGGGTCCGACTAGGCCTGTCAATGGGACGGACCAGGCCTGGGCTTGGGTTGTCCAATCCCATCTCGAAAATAGAACGGGCATGTCGGGTGTTGCCCAGTCCCAGCCCTAAATTGAACAGGTTTACATCAAATCCCATCCCGTACGGGCCCGGGCTGGGACAGGGCCGGGCCTGGGCTTAACCTGATCCTGGACATAAGCAAAACATTCTCTAATTATTCCTACTGTCACCAGACACCCGGTGTGAACCGGACTTTAAACCCTCATTCTTTTTTCTGGGCTTGGGACCGGCAATGCAATGCAACAAGCAACATGGCAGAGTTAAAATTTTTTTTTTTTTTTTGCCGGTGACAGTAGAAGATCAATAGAAATGAATGAGTATCCTATATGCTATATGGGTCAAGTAATGTAGGAACAGTTAAAACCATTTTTTTTTTCCGGTGAAAGTAGAAAATCAGAAAATCAATAGAAATGAATGAGAATGAGTATCCTATATGAGTCAAGTTAAAGTAATGTAGGATCGGTTAAAAACTTCTTCTTCTTCTTTTTTGCCGGTGAAAGTAGAAAATCAATAAAATGAATGAGAATGAGTATCCTATATGGGTCAAGTAATGTAAAAAAGAAATCAACAGAAATTATTTTTCTTTAATATGTCTAAAACATCAGTTAGTGCATTCCCATCATTGTCTAAATCATCATCACTAGTTTTGTCATGACTAAACCAATATTGGGCACACACTGTTATATATAAACAATTATTATTAAATGACTTTGCAGCGGGTCGGGCCGGGCCTGAACGGGCTCTGTTGTTTCTGCCCAGTCCCAGTCCCATTTTGACCGGGCTTTAAAATGTATTGTCCAAGCCCAGCCCACTGCGCTCAAATTTTTTTAAAAGCCCTGTATTTTCAGGCTTGGGCCGGGCCGGGCCGGGCTTTCTACCCGTTTCAACGCGTCCCATTGACAGGCCTAGGTCCGACAAGAAAATTAAACAGTGGCCCCTGCTTGAAATCATCATAGGGCAGTGTTGGTGGGGTGTAAATGGGTCAAGTTCAGGTTGGACCCAGTTAGATTCCAAACAGTGAGGCCTAAAACTGAACTGGACTTGGCTCCAAATCTGTCCTGTATGGTGGGCCTGGATTGGTCTCTGTTTATATTTGTATGGACCCGAACCAGGCCATACGACAGATCCGACCTGGATGGAGGAATAATAGCCATTATAATAGCATGTACATAAAGTATACAAAAACTTAAAAAACATAACAAAAGGATTTGATGGGCATGAAGTTAATGGCCCTGGATCCAGCTCAATTATGAATGAGGTCCTAACCCATGGACCCAAAGTCAGTGAATTGGATAAATGAGACCCAAAAATGAGGACCATACATGAATTTTTCCTTCTCTCTGAAGAAATTTAATTAAATCACTTTCCAACCTTGTAAAAGAAATTTACCGAATTGATCGTTCTTTAATTTTCTTAACATGAAATCATATCATGTCCCACTGATTTTCACAGCATTGAAATCCTAGGAATCCATGATAAAATGGATTTCAACAAGAGAATATTAATTGTAGATCTACTATTAAAAAAAAAAAACCCAAAGTAATGTCATCAATAATATCCTCACTCTCCCAGGCTTTGACACCCTGGGGTAATTGATGGATGGGTAGTCAATAATTTTATCCACTAAAAGGAAAATTAATTGGTGATCATTTGAGAATCTTCACTTTTATTTCTTCAATTTTAACGGATTTAAAAGAAGACAAGTTCTTGGATATCTACGAATTAAATTTCATGCAAACAAGTGGGCTATATAAGCCCGTTTGTTTCGTCTAATTGAATACATAGGTATTCTAAAGTTTCTATTTCTATAAGTGGTTAAAATTGAAAAAAATAGAAGTGAATTTCTAGAATGACCATCAAATTTAAGATAAGAGTTGCATAAAATACATAATAATTGAATACACAAAAATTTATACCATAAGTGGTTAAAAATGAAAATTTAAGTTTGAATATACAAAACATAACCATCAAATATACCTTCTTCCTAATGGAAAGAGATGGGAAATGAATACCAATATACCATATCAATAATAATTGAAACTTTAGTAAATGTCATATTTACATTGCTACCTTCATTCTCCACTCCTCACTTAAGTATCACACTTCACGTTCACCTTTATTCCATAAATTCCTATTATACTATACTTTCAACATGTAACCACTCATTTTCTCCTCTTCCTGTAAACATGTCTTCTTCCCATTTTCATTTTTATGAAAGAACTTCATTTCTATCCCCTTTAACTAAACATACACCTATTAAACAAGTTTCTCCCGTGGGCCTATTTTTTTTTTCTTTATTTTAAGCCCTTTATATATAAAATGCCTCCAAAGAATCATTAGCAGCTCAAATCACACTTCAATTAGATTAATATCATCCATTGATCAACACATTAAGGAGGAAAAAAAATCAAATATTGATCGATCAAATTGAAAATTTGAATATTTTTCATATATATATATATATAAATGAGTGAAATTTGGAGGGAAATGACTAATGGCTTTGGTTTAAATGGCTTGCATAAGGTCAAACACATGTGGGGCCCACTTTGGATAAATCTTCAACATGGACCCTCTTCAAGAGCTCGATAGTTTCTCTCAGCTGTGCTACATAGCCCGGGAATTGTGCCCGGGCTGTGTGGACTTTTCCTAGTTTGCCACCCTAACCCGTCGGACAACAATTTCTTCCCAACAAGTACCGATTCAGTGACAGTCTGATGAAGTTGCCATCAAAAAATTTGCAACCATTGGCATCTTATGAATCTCTTCAAGAATCCGCTGCTTGGGTCAGTTAATACCTCTCCTCTCTCTGATATTGGACATGGAATTAGGGTTTTCATATACTTAATTTTTGTTGGCAATCTCTATTGGATGTAAGAGAAACACATGTTTATGTGGTGTAACTGTTAATGATCACTCAACACTGGAATATGTGAAGAGCTTATTCTGTAGGGAAATTTAAAGTTTTTTTTTTTTTTTCACAAATAACCATACCTATTAATCTAAAGTTTTGGCCAACCAACTTGACTGTCAGTCACCAGTGGGGTTTTGTTTGATTGATGAAACTCACAATATTTTGACACAGTAGGATAATCGTTTCCTTGAATCTGGCCTCATCCAGATGAAATTTAGGGCGAGGTAACATGACATGACCATTAAATCTGAGTCAATTTAATGAAGGTTAGCGATATAATCTGAACTGTAAAATATGTTGATGAGTTGTATCAATTGGTCAAAAAATAAACTTTGATGGAATCAAGGTGGTTGGCTGAGATTTTTAGATTAATACAGGTGGTAATTTGTGTAAAAAGTACAGGTGGTTTTAGGCAAATTTCCCCACTTTAGAATAATATGACCAGTGTTATTTTGGATCATTTTAGGGTGAAAAGTGAAATTTTCAAGACACTCGTTAGAAGCTAAAAAGAGAGAGAGATTGGTAATATGACTTGAACCTACAACCTCAAGGTTGCAATAGTGAGCATCTTCCACTGTGCTACGGGCTTATCAGAAGCTAGACTGTTTTCCTCAGTTTTTAGTTTCAAAACATTGTTAAAACCCAAGTTTAGCATTACATGGGTCTTCTGTTTGGTTTTGTGTTTAGTGATTACAAGTTCTTTTTTTGATTTACAAGAGACTTGAATTCACACACCCATTGCACACTGCAACATGTCTCTAACCAGCTGAATAACAGCCGTGGACAATGTAGTGGTTACACATTTAACTTTGATGCTCATTACCATGGCTGCTTTGGTTTCTCTTTGTATTTTACTGTAAAGAGTATAATGACTAGAGTCTTCCCGTAGCTGGCCCTAATGCGGGGCTGAGCCACTGTTGTGACCTTTGATCATCTGATTCAATTGAAAGTCATTAGTTGGGTAACTAGTTTTGGAGTCTTTTGAAGTCTTATTTTTTCCAACCATCATTGAAGCCATGCTTTGGACAAGATCCCATATCACAGTTGAAAGGTGCTCATTGTTGCAACCAAGAGGTTGTAGGTTCCAATCATATTACCAATTCAAAAAAAGTATTGAAGGAAGCCATACTTTGATCTCTCAACAAGGCAAACCATGAACTTACATTCGTGTTGATGGCTTGCCTTAACAGTTAACACATTCTAGTGTTATGAAGGAGAAGCTCCTTGTTGCATAGACAGTCATCCTGCATTGTTGTAGGAAAAGTTTAAGATTAATTGGGAAGAATATCATCACCATCATCAAAGCCTTGTCCCAACTTTGTGGAGGCCAGCTACATGAATTCGGTTTTGCTATTCCATTCTATCTTAGGTCAAATCCTCAGATAGGTTGCACTTCTTTAGATCTATTCTTACTATTTTCGTCCATGTCCTATTTGGCCTACCTTTTTTTTTTCTCTTGAGGAGTCATCAACCTGCATAGAGACACTTTTCCTCACCGATGCCGTTGTTGGATTGCGTTGGACATGTCTATACCAACATGTATCTCTTAATATGTCATCTATTGATGCAGCCCCTAAATGCTCCCAAATGTGCTCGTTTTTAATTCTGTCTTTCCTAATTTTATCACATATTCATCTTAACATTCTCATCTCTACTATACTCATTTTTTTTATGTGCTATTTTCGATTAGCCAACATTATGCTCCAGAGGTCATCGTTTCTTTTAAAAAAATTCTTTCAATCTTGTTGGTAAGCGTTGATCACAATGCACTCTAGAAGCGAGTCTCTACTTCAACCATCAAACTCTTATCCTATGTTCAACATCCTCCTCAATCTCCTCATCCTTGCCAATTAATTAAAGAGCCAAGGTATCAGAAGGACTCTCTTTGTAGTATCTTTTGAGCGCCTTCAGTTCTCATAGTAATTACATCTCTCTACACATCTTGATTAAAGTTGCAATTCATATATACCGTCTTTATACGATTTTTTAAAGACCTTAGATTCTAAACCTCCCTCCATCTCTCAAGTCTCACATTCACTCCATCTCCCAATTCATCCACCAACATTATACCTCTTCTTGAATATGAGCAATTAACTAGAAAGAATATGCAACCATTTTTTTATCAATGCACTACGTGTTGCTTTTTAGCATGTGCCATCCTCAAGTCTAAGTAAAGGAGGGTTGCGTCAACTTCACATTTTAAGGGAAAAAGTCAGTTCTACCCATATCTTTTGAGTAGAACACAATAAGCTGGCCCTAGATTGATGTGATAAAGGCTAAGATGATTTTGAAAAACATGCTACTATTAAAGGAAAATCAGGCCGTGGTCCTACTTAAGTGTCTGGTAGAGTGTGCAGTTTGATGATCCAAAAAACTCATGCCTAATGCAACAAGTGAATCACTCAGATGAGTAGCTGCTCCATGTTGGTAAATCAAATATCATTCTGGCATCACATTACTTCCGAAGAATGTTAGCGAATATGTCCTTGCTAGAAATTGCAACACGGATGGCCTGAAGATAATGAAAACCTTCCACAACTCTATATGGCTCTTGTTTTATCAGGAGAAAATTTACTGATACTTCTTAGCCTGAGAAGACGATTAATATGAGAGACTCAATGTTCTGGATGCTTAAACTAATTTTTGAACTATAGCGGATGCTTAATTGTCTTCCGTTTTTCCTGATCCATGTCATGGTTGCTTGCTTCATGCCTAATTTTGTATGTGGTTCAACATTAAAAGGAAAAACCATTTATTAACTCGCCTTCCTTGCCTAGGAACAATGCCTTTTTTTCTTTTTTTTAAATTGTAGTAGATGCTTAATTGTCATGATGCGGAACGGAGGGAAGATGTAGGGCGGGCAATGGAAGAGGAGAGATAGGGGGAATAGGTCAAGTGAACCTGAAAATTGACCTCAGGCCAATCTCCAATCCAGGAGGCAAAGAGATCTTGGAGAGTACTCGAAGAAGAACTTGGGGAATATTCCAAAAGCTTAATTTCGTTAATCATCGACCATTGTTTAAGCCAAGATGCTTTACATCATTATATAGGAAAAGAAATAACCCTAGAACTAATCTGGACCATCCAAACATAATGATGGCCAAGATTAAAACATCTAAACTTAAAAACAACTTAAAACACTCTAAATGATAATGAACTAGACAGCTGAATGGGCTGATTAATGCGTTGGCCCAAAGGCTTGGTCGAGACCAATGGGCTGGGCCCATAGTCTGGTCGACCCATGGAGACCATGGGTCTGTCTTCCATCATGCCGGCCCTTATTATTGTTCTTGATGCATGTCATGGTTGGTTGCTTCATGCCTAATATTGTATGTGATTCAACATTATAAGGAACAATTGTTTATTAACCTTTCCTTCCTTGCCTTGGAACTGTGCCTTCTTTTTTACCCCTTGTTTTTTCTGAGTAGTAGTGGTTACTACTTACTACTTACTAGCATTAAATGAGAGAGATACAAAAGAGGGGCTCTTTCAGTACAGGAGATATATATTGACACATTAAAAAAAAAAAATACTAACATACTCAGATTACAACACAAGACCTAAGAACAATGCTCTTTGTGAGTCCCAGGTTTGGCTAATACAATGCTTTAATCTCTTTAATAGTGAACCGGTTACCATGGATATTTTCCTTTCACTGTCACCCAACTCATGGCATTGGTATCAAATAATACAAAAAGATTATGTCATGTGGATGGAACTGTGCATCCTCGTATCAAATAATACAAAAAGATTATGTCATGTGGATGGAACTGTGCATCCTCTATTGTTGAGTCAGACTCCTTTATACACTTGAAAACAATCAATCTAATCCCCTAAATTAGTGGATTACAGTCAAAATTAATCTCTACCTTTGATGTAAGCTAATCCTGTTAGATTACGACCTCGTCAATTGTTATTACTCATAATATGGTACACTTAATGTCAGTGACCCTCAAATGAGTGCCATACTCTGCAAGACCATACTAATTCAAGCTGGGGAATTACTCTCCATTATTAGCTTAGGAAGATTCGAATTTCTAAGAGCCTCTCTCACCTATATGTTCCAAAAAAAGCAATCTCGGGCGTGTGGTTTTCATCACGTAAAACACCGCCAATGCTCACTTGCCCCAGTTTCCCTCTAGATGCTTCATTCACATTGAATTTATACCACCATATTGGAGGGGGTTGCCATCTTGCTTTTACTTCTTAAGCACCACTCTATCATACATGCTTTCCATTCATAAAGAAGACAGTAGATTCTCAAAACTATCAAATTCACTTCTAACTCACCCGCTTGCCAACTCCTAAGTGAACACTCACTTGCCAACTCTAAGTGAATACTTTCTTCAACCTCTGTGATCTTCCTTTCATTGCTGTTGAATATCCTATAGTTAGTCTCACCACACGAGCTCCACAAGATGGCCTCTAGAGCTAAAACTAATCTCTTTCTAGAATGAGCTACATCTTCAACAAATAAATGCCTCGCTCAATGATTATAGGATACTTAAGGATCTCAAATTTAGATAGAAAGAAGCACCAAATTTGTCTAGAGAATAGAGAACTTGATCTACCATACCTATTTTCATATTGCACAATGCAGACAAATCCAAATTGATGAAGATGATTTGCTTCTTCTCCTTAAATTGCCATAGTCAGAATATCTGCATCTATTGCCAACCAACAAAAAGCCTCCTCTCTTAGAAGGGCAAGACTTTGCTGAGCTAGGGACCAAGCAGAATTAAACTTGTAGAATGGGAAGTGTGGATATACAAAAAAGGAAAGCATTGAATCTCTTGTATTACACGGAAGCCAGATTCTCCTATTGTTATCATCCCTGCAAATGACATATTTGTTAGTAGATTCTACAGTAACTCATACTTTCCCTACTCAAGCCTGTGAGATGTCTTCTCGAAACTACACTACTTACCACATTCCCACTCCACCACTCTTAAATTGACTTGACCAAAGCCTTTTTATTAACAACCATTTAGCACACCCTTGGAAACATGGAAACACAACCGTTAACATTTCCCACCCATCTTAAACGCTATCCTTTTTCTCCAGAAGACCTTTTCACCTCTACAAGAATCCTTTTTACCCAAAAAAAAAAAAAGAGCTCTGCAAGAAACCTGGGCCTTAGAAATGGAGTAGAAATGACACCCCACACTCTTGATACTTTTGACCCACATCCAATACCCAGTTCCCATTTCCTTTCCCCAACCCAACGTTTAACAGCATTCATTTATTCATTTTCCTCAATAAACTTCTTCCAAACCACCACAACCATTTACTTAGAAGCACCTCATTCCTTTCTATCTACTCTCGTATGTCCTAATCCTCCTTTTTTTTTATTTAACCACATCCTCCAATTTAGCTAGATGACTCTCCACCCTGTATTATAAAAATTACTTTGGATCCTCTCTAACTTTCCTACCCACCAGCTGAATCTTGACGAGTGATAAGTACAGGTTGATCAGCTGGCATATCTTTGATGAGCGTGGAAGATGCTCATTGTCACTAGGGTTTGAGCCATGTTACCAGTCAAACTAAAAAATGGTTTTGATGAGAGGATTCTTCTTCCAAATGGGAAATGACATCTTGGAAATTTCCAAGTGGACAACTTTTTTTCAAGTTTTTTAACCTGTGGATCCACATTACTTTTGCATGAGAATTAGCTTCCAAAGGGAGCCTATCTCACGATTCACATACCTTCCTAATTGGAAGATCGTCCCTTTGCACCTTTTTTTTTCCCCTATCTATCTTTCATTCTTTCCTTTTCTTTCCTTTTCTTTCTTTCTTTCTTTTGCTACATGACCTTCTCCTCTTTTTATGCTCATCAACTAATATGAGTGTTTGTTTAGATTAACTCGAAGAACGGGCACTACTTCTGAGCATTAAAAGTTTCCTTTAGTCACTTGCAATTCTACCATCTCTGCCTCACATCTAATAGGCCCGTCCCTAACCACGTTAAAGCCACAGATCATACCCAAATCTTTTGCCTTTTAGAGCATTGCTCTAAGGCCTTTAGTAGCTATAGCCCATTCTTTCTAGCATGCAATTAAAAAAAAAGGTGACCCACATGATCATATGCTTACACAAGATCTATCTTCAATATCCGTTGTTTGTTTGTTTCCTTTCTTGAATCGATTTACTTGTTAGCAACTCATGTGACATCTAGAATCTACCTCTTGTTAATAATGTAAGCACCTTGAATGGACTAATGGTTGAAGGTAACAGTTATTTGATTCTCTTGGCCAGCACCTTAGACAGCAATTTCTACACACAACCAGTAAAGCTAATTGGTCTAAATTGTTTGAAACTCACTGGGCTTTGGGTTTCAGGATCAGGGAAATGGAAGTGGTGAGCACCTTAGATAGCAATTTCTACACCCAACCAGTAAAGCTAATTGGTGTAAATTGCTTTAAACTCATTGCGCTTTGGGTGATCAGGGAAATGGAGGTTGCATTTAGTACCCTTCATCTATGACATTTGACCAACATATCCAAAAGCCTTTCTTCATGTAACTCTAACAAGCTTTAGTTAAGGTGAAATTAAAGATATTTGCTTTGTTTCCTATAGACTTCTTAAAGGCAATCCATTTCTTTTTCCTCAAATGTTTCTCATACCATTGTATGTCAACTTGTAGTTAATATTGTACGATTCAAGGTTTGAATCATCTGATTGAAATCAAAATTTAAGTTCCCTTTCTGTATTCAATAATTATTCTTTCCTTCAATTTCAAAAATACACCTTAGCATGCACCTCTGAGCCACCTATACTTTTAGCCTTTTCTCATTTCTTTGTTGCCCACCATTCAACTCCATACAGAGGATTGAAGGGGATGGGTGGAGAAACTTATATGCTAGCAACACCAACTTTGCAGTGTGACACAGTTTCATGCAGGTGAAAGACAAATTTGATCCCTTGACCCACTTCTTAATGGGAAAAGGTGACGGTATTTTTCTGGTCCGACACCTAGGTGGGGGGAATCCCCTGTGGCATCAGTTTCCCACATTTTACTTCCACCCTAATGCTCTAGTTGAAACACGTAGGTTGAAGGAAATGGTGGGGATGCAATTTGGAATCCAATTTTTAGGCCAATCTTTTGGATGAAGCAGCAGCCCAGTTTGTCCTTTTCTTCAACAGGGGAAGATAAGAGAATTTGGCTAGCCCACCTGCGGGTGGATGATATAAATTGTTACGCCGTTCACTGACAGCTCGAGCTTTTCGTGTTTTCAAGTTATTAACATAGTATCAAAGCTAGAGGTCACAAGTTCGAAACCCCTAGGAGGCGTTACCTCCTCGCTGTCTGTTGGTTTCAATTCAAATGGCCTCGTCAGTAGTAGCCGTCACTAACAGCTCGAGCACAACCATGTATGTAAACCTAGAAGCCATTAACACCCACCTGTGTTGCATTTTTCTGTAGATTCATTTAAAAATTTCATTACCACAGCCAACCTTACCTCTCAGCTCAAACATCCTTAACAATCTTCCATTTACTTTCTTTGGAAATCACATTCGTTCCTTTTGTAGGAAGCTATGGCCTCCTTGGCTGTGTGTCAACGGAGCATACTGACAAATTTCTACGTGCGGATTCAAATGGTAAGCAGAACATTCATCCAGAATACGTTGCTAGGCAACACCAAGACTCACTCCTCAATGTGGGTTCTAATTCTATCATTTCTCGCTGGAGGCATGTCTCTCCACACTTCTCATGGTGTTTTGATGGCATTGGCAAATTGATTCTCCAGTCAAAAGCTAGGATTACATAGCTGAAACTACAACTGCAAATCCTCAGGAAGCACCTATCATCACTGGGTATGTATAATGTGCTATTCGGAGAACAAATAGAGAAGCATCTATAACATGCGAAGCGATTGTTGAGAAGCCGGTTCCAGAAGAGGATTTCCATCCACATTCTTGTGGGATTAACTCATAAATACAGGTAACTTGTACATCTCTATCCACACTTTTGCGCTCGTTGCCTTACAAGAGCTATAAGGATTACTGTTAAACAGCTGTTGCCTGTTGGATAGTCCATCACACGGTTCACACCTGAAGCTGTGCTGCCCATCTGCTTACGTTTTTATGAGGCAAAGTTCTGAATCATATCCTCAAGTCAAGTCCCAACACCGGCGCTATCAAACTAGAAACTAGGATGAAGGGATTGCTGTCGAGGAGAGTCCATGACTGGACCTGTCCAAAAGCAGAAACATTCATTCCAAAACTATAACGTTGGTGATCGCCTTGGGCATACAGCTCTGAGTGTCACCATTGCTTTGATCATGCCTTTCAGGCCATTGATTCTCAACCAAACCTGAATGTTTCCTATGCCTCTTCAATTTTCCTTGAAAGCAACAAACCACATTACACCCAATCTCTCCAGTTTGACCATTTGTTTGGAATATACAGGCAATGGACAACTTAAAGTTGGTGGTGGTGCAGGTTTGAATATTCAAAAAACATACTTGCAATTCATTATTTGCAGTCAAGGATATTCTGCATCTTTCAAAGATACACTTGGAACTTACTTTCAGTCAATTAGTGTGCACGAGTTAACAATGTCATATTTGAATTTCGCCCCTTACCATATTTGTGTGAAGGATTAAGCACATGGCAAAGCCTTTGTTTGAGGATTGAGTTGGGAAGGTCTTTATGAGATGAATTTAGCATCACCAGGATACACTAAATGGCATTCGTAACAGTGCGAGCGTCAGTAGGGTAATGGCATGATAGGCTTGGGTATGCTTCCCTTATAACTGTTCGATGTTCATTTGAAGTTTTGAACTTCCCTGCTTCTCCATTAAAACTGTAAAGCTTGCCTATATGGGCAAGGCCATAAACATCCTTTCATTGTCATCTTCTACAATTGGGGAAGGCTCCCTTGATTTTTATCTTTTCAGATATATGGGGACCAGTAGGAGTGTTCATGGGCCAGGCCAGGCCGGGCTGGACTGAGGCATATTCAGGTCCGGCCCGACTTTCGAAACACAGGCTCTGGCCAGGCCAAAAACGGGCCATAAAAGTCAGTCCTGAGCATGCCCATTTAGTCAACAGGCCTGGCCGAACCGGGCTTTTGATAAAATCTTTTGGGCTTTCTAGCAAATGTTTGGCCTAAATAAATTGAATTACATACACTCCTTATACGGGACGTGGCCGGGGTTTGGGCTTTCTTTCACTTAATCCAAGGCTGGCATAGAGCGGGCTGGGCTAGGATCGTGCTCGGGCTGGCCCTGCCCATGAACACCCCCTAGGGAGCAGCTCCGGTTGCATCTCTCGAAAGGCATTAGTATTAGGTCCATTTTAAAGATGATTTTAGCAGGTTTTGTTGGATCCTTCCTCTGATTAATTAATCCGGTGCTCTTGCTATCTCTGAGACTTTCAAGAAGGTGGTGAAACTTTTGTGGTAGGAGCATTAGATTTAGATATTTTAGATCAGAAGTGGGTGGCGAGTAAAATGGAATATCAAAATTTTAAGTGTGGAATCGTACATTGGCTAGCTTACTCCCCAGTTTTTACTGCTGGTCTCAAGTCCGGATAATTAGGGATGGCAATGGGGTGGGTTTGGGGCCCGCTGTTAGGTAGGAGCCAGGCCAAAGTTGAAGCTTAAATATAAATGCATGGAAAAAAGTGATAAAATTGAAACACACAACCTTATCTTCATACATGCCATAAGTTAATGCCCAAACACCACTTAATGCTCGGACACAATGGTGCAAGTGGACCTGTCCATGACTAGACCTGCCCGAATACCACTTGCACCATATGAATTTTGTTTATACTTTTAGTAATAAATAAATCTATCTTATATATGTGGGGGCAAAACCCAAACCCGCCCCATTCCAAAAAAAACCACTAACAAACATGTCCCTAATAGGAGCGGGTTAGGGCGGATCCCCGTTTAAGCCCGATTTATTATCATCCCTGCTTGTAATAGCAAACACCTACTTAAAAAATAGAAGAGAAGAACATAATTGCCTATAAAAGTGGAAATAGCAGGAGGCATATAGACATTTTCAAGTTAGAAAATATGATCGATTGACTTGTAAAGATTGTAAGGTTATTTCAAGAGATAGTTTGAGCACACAACATGGGTTACTAGTTTTAGATACTTACACTAGAAGTAGAAAAAGAGGAGTAGTAAACAAAATGTGCCCTAAAACAAGGTGGAGGGATTTGAAAAGAGAAATAACAACTATATTTAAGGATAAAGTGATTCAAGAGAGAGATTAGATTTTTTAGGAAAAAAATACATCGATATGGAATTAAGAGACTACATCGATGTGGAATTAAACGACTAACTGTATTAGAAAGATTGCAAAAGAGATGCTTGAAGAGTTGAAAGGGAAAATGACACTATAATAAAGAAATTTGGTCGTGGTGGAGCATAGAGATTAACAAAGCTGTTCGAGGGAAGAGACGTTGATTCAAAGTTTGACAAGGGACTAGCAATATGGAAAACCATGAGATATATAAGAAGGCAAAGAAAAAAGTTAAGAAAGTAGCAAGTGTTGCAAAGTCTAAAGCATATGATGACCCATATAATACGTTGGGAACAAGCGAAGAAGAGAATGATAATTTTGAGCTTGCAAAAATAAGGGAAAAAAAAATGTAGGGACGCAGATCATGTCAAATGTATTAAGAGTAATGACCAAAAAGTTGTAGTGAAGGACCAAAATATAAAAGAAAGGTGGAGGGAATATTTTACAAACCTTTAAATGAAGGCTATATAGGAGACATAAGAACAAGAGGGGATACTTCGTTAGCTGAAAATATACCTTTTTTTATAGTATTAGGGTGGTGGAAGTGAGGAAAGCATTGAAATAAATGAAGACAGGAAAAGCTAAAGGTCCATATGGCATTTCGATAGAGGTTTGTAACTGCTTAGGAGAAGTTGGGGGGATTTGGTTAACTAAATTCTTCAATAAGATATTAATGATAAAGAAAATGCTAGATGAATAGAAAAGAAGTATTGTAGTACTTGTTTATAGGAACAAGGGAGATATACAAAATGTATCAACGAATGTGAGACTAAACTTATGAGTCATACTATGAAGGTATGAGAGAGGGTAATGGATTAAAGACCTAAACAAAAGATTGGTATATCTAAAAATCAACTTGATTTTATACTAGGGAGGTCAACTATAGAAGCTATTTTCTCACTTAGGCAATTGATGGTAAAATATCGAGTGAAGAGGGAAAATATATATATGGTCTTCATTGATCTTGAAAAATCTTTTGACAAGGTATCTAGAGATTTAATTTGGTGAGTTTTAAATAAAAGAAATATTTCAAGAGATTATATTGAAATTATTAAAAACATATATGAATGAGCGGTAACAAGTGTGAGAACTACGTGTGGAGAGACAATGCCCATAGGTTTACATCAGGGGGTAACTCTAAGCTCTTATCTCTTTACACTGATTATCGATAAGTTAATTGCTCATATTCAAGAGGAGGTACCTTGGTGTATGTTGTTTGCAAATGATAGTGTTGGTAGATAAATCAAGAGGCGATGCGAATGTAAAACTCAAAGATAGTGGGAGGCTTTAAAACTCAAAGGCTTTAAAATAAGTCGTATAAAGACAGAATATATGGATTGCAGCTTCAGTGAGCATATACAAAGTACTAAAACTACTGATAGAATCGAAACGCATGATAAAACACAAAAAGATTTTTTTAATTACCTTGACTTGATAATTAATAAGGATTGAGAAATTGATGAAGATGTTGAACATAGGATAAAAGCGGGATGGTTGAAGTGAAGACTTGCTTATGGAGTACTTTGTGACTGACGAATACCAACAAGATTGAAGGAAAGATTTTATAAGACAACAATTAGACCAATTATGACCTATGGACCAAAATGTTAATCAAGAAGCAAGATATGCATAAAATGGATGTAGCAAAGATAAGAACGTTGAGGTGGATGCATGGTAAAGATTGGGATAAATAAATAAAAAATTGAATACTTTCAAGAGCATTTAGGGGTAATATCAAGAAGGTAAAGTTAGAGAAACTTGTTTGAAATAGTTTGGGCATGTCTAACATACGCAGGCAATGGCATTAGTGAGAAAAAGCTTAGCTATACAGGTTGATGGCCCACCAAGGGAAAGGGATAGGCCAGAGAATATATGAATGGAGGAAGTAAAAATAGATTTGAATAAGTGCAACTCAACTGAGGATGAATAAATCGGATTGAAGAAACAAACTTCTTGTAACCAGGCCCCAATATAATTGAAATAAGATTTCAATGACGATAATGATGATGATGATAAGTTGACTATCCTGCCAGCAATATGGCCATGAGCAAAATGTCTCCGCGGAAAGAGTGCAAAGAGACAGCATACACAGCCACACCGGCTCCTCATGCCCCATGGATCAGTACCATTTCAGTAGCGACCGAGTTGTGATCAATCTCTAACCAACACCACTTCTAAAGGGAATGACTCTCTTACAAGATTGTTTGGATTTTTTTATTACACTCTTCTTAAGAGTTTTTTGTTCGTGCTTCCTCCTCATTAAGTGGGGACACTACCTATTAATGCCCCTTGTTCTTTCTTTTAAGGCACTGCTCGAGGCACACCCACTCTAGTTAATGCTTCATCATCACCATCCTCCCTCCCAGCCACTTTTACACAACCTAATCCAATCATCCCAACTTTATGGAATCCATCATCCCCATTACCCCACCATCAACTACTCTTTCCTCGGTTGTTGATAGATCCCATCATGTAGCACCCCTCAGTATTTATTTGTGTATTTTTTTTCCGGTTCCCCACCGCTATTATGGGGTTGAAATTCAAGAGAGAGACCGCATACACACGAAAAAGTAGCCAACTTAAGTGGAAAGAAAGCCCGCACACACAAAAAGAAAGCCCACACAAGTGGAAAGATGTGACGTACCGGCCGGGTGTTTGAACTCCGGACAACCAAGTAAAAACTGACACACTCAGGTTATAAGGAGCCGTTGTTAATGTTTGCATTTGTGTTGATCCGCACATAGCTGTCACTCCTTATCACTAAGTTTTGGCTACCTCAAGTTGAACCCACCTTACATTTTAGTGCACATTACTCGAGATGGGAACCCAGAAACGAAGGATGATGCCTCTCCACCGCTTGCTTAGCGGATTGTGAAGGCATTAACCAAGTGCCCAATGTGTGTCTTAACCCAACTTAGAGATGAGACGACAAGGACTTAATTTTTATTAAAGTAAAACTGAATTCTCCTTAGAACAAGTACTATTAGGTGAAGAAATCTAAGATATCTAAGAAATCTAAGTCTACTTCATTTGTTATAGTGGCCAATTAAATGTACACAATGTGCATTTACATGGAGAACTCACCCATGAAATATTCATGAGTCAACCTTTTCGGTTGACACCCTAATTACATGTATATTTCGGCGCTCTCAAACTCGCTATGTTATTTTTCTTTTCCTACAAAAGTATGAATGTTAGAGTTTATTTGGTAAGTCTGATCTATTTGAGATATAGAGTTGATTGAATTAGATCTGTTTGAAATAGAGTTGTTTTAATTAAATCTTTTGACCAACAATTAATCGAAATAGAGTTGTTTTAATTAGATCTTTCTACAAATAGTCTATGAGATTTTAAACTAGATTGGATTCTGATCTTACCCATTTTGCTGAATTGATTCCGAGCTGATTTCAGGTTTGCTTGCTGTGAATCAACATAATGTGAATACTATTTTACCAAAAAGAAAAAAAAAATACAGTGAATACTAAAATCTGTTATATCATGTAAGTGACCCTCAGTTACGGAGAATCTTCTTCAATGAAACAACTTGGGACACCTAATAACAGTCATTGAGAACCCTAGTGGCATCCATGTCTCTGTCTTGCCAGTCTGGTTTAGCTATACAACAGATGGTACCAACACCTTGTGATGCTGAAAGCTAAATTTAGATCATTCACAAGCAAGAAATTGAAGGATGATCTGCCTGATTTTTGATATTTTGGCGCCATGTTTTCAACAATCAACCGTACATGCTCATGAATGCATGATCGATCATGTAAGGTGGGGCCCACCGATTGTTGGGGGTCTTTTATTCATCAATTTTTTATTTTTATTTTTTTTGAAATTGCCAAGGAGTGGGATTTTGAGAGAGTCCACTCCTGCCCCTATCCGATGATGAATAATGAAGTTGAGTGGTAGTCCAGTTGGCTAAGGATTCTGCGCCTCAGGAAGCAAAGAGGTCTTGTCTTTCATTGACACTTACCTTCGTTGGCCACCTCCCATAGTTTCCCTAGGTGCATGTGGGTATGAGGGTTTGCATGTGTCCCTAGGCATTAGTTCTCAACACTCCAAAATCGATTTGTAGCGGCGGACCTGGAATTTTTGTTTGGGGGTGTGGACACCAATAGATAGTAGGTCAAACCAAAAATTTTCATATGGGATTTTGAGGGTGGACCAATGATTTTTATTGAATTTTTAGAAGTAAATATAGAATTTTCATATAGATTTTGAAAGTACACCGCAGTTAACTGATGCAACTGCACCCACAAGCATATACTTAGGTCCGGCCCAGTCCCTCGGGTCCAGGGTCAAAAACTACTGGACTGGACTGAATGGTAGATACCTTTTGAGGACCTCAACGCTACTCCTCAATTCAAGGATGGAAGCAACGTGCATTAAATCAAATGCAGATATCTTTCCCAGTGGCTCCTTTCCCAACCAGCTCCCTCGTATTTACTCCCATTCAATACATTGGTCCTCTCTCTCTCTCTCTCACACACACATAAAACAGACATCATGTTTGAAATCCTATTTAGGAAATTCAGACAAGTGCTTTGATTCCAGCACAATCAAATGGTCCATATTCATCACAAAAGGACCCTTCAAATCAAATTTTAAATAAATGAAGGAAGAGTAACTCTCTGACTTCACATACTCAGAGGCCACATGGAAACTTGTGCTTGTATGCTTGTTTTGGAAGGTGGAGGTGGGTCACCATGGTTCTTTGATTTAGACCATTGATCTGATGCTAAAAATGAAAGATCCTGGCCATCCAATGTCCTCCTTCCGTTGATTTTGTATGCTTTGTTCCATTCTTTTATCACTTTTTCTAGCATTATCCATTATTCCTCTTTATTTATTAGAGTCCCACGTCGGTTGTGGAGAATTATTTAAAAGGCATGTATTAGCATTTTCATTTATCACTATAGTGTTTGTCTTGATAACAGGCTTGGTAGTGTTGATCACTATACCAACTGATAACTGGTTTAGATTTGGTCGGACCCATTCCACTAGATTTGTTTGAGCCGATTTGCCCGAACATTGGCGATTCAAAATTCTTAGTACTTGACTATCTCTAGGGCTGAAAAAGAAGCCCCCCAAGTGCCCCACATACTTGGATTTTGAACTTCATACTTCAGGCTATTAAAAACTTATAGCCTCCAGAATCAGGTTCTTTAGAATTATTCTTACACAAGGGTGGTAATCAGTCAGTTAAAGCCAGGTTGATCTATTCGGGTAACGAGTATGGGCCAACCCAAATACAACCTAATTGTTAACCAGGTTGAGTTAGGGTAATGTTGGCAGGCTAACACAGTAAGTTGGGCCTGCTCAAATTCATGTTGGTTTGGCACGTAGATTAGAATGTATGGACTCAGTTAAACCTAACCCATTTGTTTTCATCGGGTTAAAAACATTATTACAAACATGGAATTAGCAGGTTGGGTTGGACTTGAGTTGGCAGGTCTGATCAAGAATTACCACCCTTCACTTTATAAATTGAAAAATTGGAAGCCAAAATGCACTGTAGTATATGTTGGAAAAGAATCCTCATCACATGGACCAGAAACAATGTAAGATTAACCATTCTATAATATTAATAACACATACATATACAAGAAAGAGGAAAGCTAGAACCATTTTTGGACCTTGATGGCTCTTCCCTGTTTGGTTTTGGTTGCACCTGCACCTTGTACGTGTAGCAAAGTAGTAGCCATGAAGTGATCCAGACATTCATTGACTGGGTCATGTTAATGCATGGGCCAGGCACAACTGACCCCATTGATTAGATGCTTTCACCATTCATACTTAGGATGATTAACAGTTAGCATTCCAACACTTAAATGGATGAATGGATGGAGAAAGCGTCTAATCTATGCCGTTCTTTTGCACGTGGCCCATACATGGTTAGACCTACTAAATGAATTATTCTGGATGTATACAACAAACATCTGTATGATGATGGATAGAGGCAGAAGATGGACATTTTTTTCATAGAATAATGAAACTAGAGATTTGGAGGGGGGTTAGCTTAAACCAAATCAAGAACTGGGTGGAGCGGGCCGGGCTATGTGGATCATGGGCATTTTGGATTTCTCCCAGGCCCACCATAGTAGAAGTAGGTGCCCCAGTCGCCACTTTTGGAGCTCTTGATGTCGTAGCAGTTGGTGTTTTCTGCTATGGTCGAGATGGGCCCCACAGAGGTAAGGCTGTTGTCGGCGTCGACGATCTCGAGGTTGCGGAAGTAGCTGGCTTGTCCGAAGCCCACGTCGGCGAAGTGACCCGAGCCCATTTGGGTGGAGGTGTGGACTCCATTGGGCTGCATGTTGACAACTTCACCACCCCATTCCACCATGGTGGCATGGTCCGATAGGTGAGTGAAGATCTCTGCGGGCCAGTAACCCACCAGCATGTTGTTTCCCAGGCCCATCCACCAATTGCCCAGCTTTGGATCCTGCACAACATCACAGAGATTACTACTACTTAAGATTACCTTGCTCTTAAGTAATTATGGTTGGGTGAAACTTTTATAGTCTCCATTCAATAAAAAGATATGGTGAAACAAGTGGGAGCCTCCAAGAGAGAGAGAGTTGAGTGCATTTGAACTTGTGATGGGGCATTTAAGAACATTCATAGTGGGAAGAGTTTATAAATGTGTAGAGACTATTAATTGTTATTCTTGTTTTGTTTAGGAGCAGAGCAGTACTGATTTTAGTTTTATTAAATTTATATTTTTCTTTCATTTATTTAGGAAGCTTCTCTTTATAGTTTCTTCTGCATAAGCTTTTAAAGTTCTAGTACAGTTCTTGTTTTTATGATGCACTGGGTTCTTTTAATGTCCTTCTAACTGTAGTTTTATCTTTCTAGGTTGGTAAAGAAGATGTGGAGCTTATAGTTCGACCATCAATTTCAAAACCTTGTATTAATAGCTGGCAATGATCAATAGAGCTGTTTTTTTTTTTTTTTTAATTTCTCGGAGTCAAATACCTCTATAACATGCCAAGTGTCTTATATTTTATGAGTAGCTCCATCTCAAGAGCTGACTTCAATATCTTCCATAATTTTCTTTCACTTGTACACATGTATAGCAAAAAGACTTTGACCAGGCCAAGATTAGCCAACTTTAACTTGGCTTCAACATTGATAATCATGATTTTAAAACCTGACTTGCAAGCAATTAATTATAAGGACCACAAGGATGCATATAATGGCGGTCCATTTTTACCTTTATTTGAAGTAAAAAAAAAAAGCAAAATAACAGAATCATACCCATAATTTGCAGTTGGGCACATTTCTATGGGTCCAATATGTTAAAAGATAAAAAAAAAAAATTAAGGAGAGATATTGTTGTGTGTCAATTGCCAAAACTTTTACATACAACTAAAAAAACGTTACATAATAACAGGGCAGTAAAGTAGAAGTACTAGTAAAAGGGTAAAAGGGAAAGATTTACAAACCTTCCAGACTAGAATGGTAATGTCATATTGGCTTCCAGAGAAAGTAGAGACTGGAGAAATAGCAGCTCCAATTGCAATCTTGTTATTTGTTTGCACAAAACCAGAACAGAGAAGGTTGTAGCACCCTGTTGCCTGATAAGCATCACTCTGTAGCGTAATGTAAAAACCCATTAAACACTGAACACATATACATCTCTCTCTCTCTCTCTCTCTCTCTCTCGATCGATCGATCGATCGAGACAGGACATATACAATATACATATATGTACTAAGATAGATATTACAATTTTGTTCTTGGGGGTATTCAGTTGTTTAGTAGGGTACTATAATCAAATATAAGAAGAAAGAGATCTGACCGTCCAATAAGTGAACAATCTTGGCCTGTTATCTCCATAGAGCTGAGGGCTGACCTGTCTAGAAAAATCAAATCTTCAGTAAAAAAAACAATAAAAAAGCCTTCTCTTGTCTTCTTAATAAACTATCATTTTCCTTTGTTTGAAGGAATTAAATGGTGACCTATGGTTTGTCCTTATCTATAGTTAGTTTATGAGATATCACTAAGAGTCTGATTGGATCCCAATAACTGACAAATAATCAAATATTATTGTCAGTCAAAGAGTTCCAGTTTCAAGATAGTACTTGAATTGAATAAATAATGAAATTGGTACCTCTTCATGGGGCACAAGATTATTCCTACAAGAAAGTGGGATTTTAATAAGGGGATTACATGATCACTTGATGAATCCGTAGTCAGCCAAACAGGAGAACCCTAGTAGGAAATCTTACTGTCTAAAATTCTAAGATTTCAAAGTTTCCTCCAATGGTGAATTCCTCATTCCAGCAGATTGTGACATACCCCTTTTTTTTTCTTGCCATCCAACATCTAAGCCCATTGGCAACTGGGTGGCTCCAAATCACATCAATTAATGGGATTTTGGTAAGTGGGTGTCAGTCCCCCCCATCTGCCAACTTTTTTTTTTTTGGATGGGCTTTGACTTTTGGACTATTTCCTATTCATCCATCATTTGGATGGTGTTGATGAAGTCTATGGTGATTGCTTGAAGGTTGGATGAACCCACAATAGAAGATCACATACCTGCCAACCAGCTTCAATGCTATTGAGATCTGTACCATCAAAGGATCCTGAAAGAATCCATATCTGTGAGAGGCTAAACTCGTTTGGCCCTTCGATTGAAGGTTCCCACACGTTTATTGTAGCCTTGGCTCCATATACTTCTTCTGATGTTACTGTGTATGCTATTGCATGCTACAAATAAAATCACAAAAATATAAAAAAAAAAAATTAGATGGTTTTTTTAAATAATGATACTAGCAATAACAACAATGATAGTAATAATTTAGTGGGATTTGTACATGAAAATTTGTTGTGGAAACCTTTCCATTTATTAGTTTGATGGTTGAATGTCACAACTATTTAGACAATGGCCCGCAAATTGGATTTGCTTATTATCCAATTGTATAGATTGCTTTGGAATATAGCCTACAAAGTTTCCAGGAAATAATAGCCCACAAAAGTGCCAATTGATCAAATGTAAAGATCACTTGATTTATTGGCTATGGCCCTCGCTTAGATGGTCTATTTGTTAACATGTAACATTCCGCATTGGATCTCTATTTTCTTACTTTTTCCCTCTTCTTCTTTTGGATGCAATGAATGGTTTGGATGATGGTTATGGTTAGTCAATCCCCAATATGGTTTGGACAAAACTTTGATGATGACGACGATGGATCGTTCTAAATTATGATGGCTTTGACCAGGAGTTACACAGACAAACACTGAAATAATGAAAATCCACATGTCAATAGATAAAAAAACATCATCCTCATTATAGCTACATCCATCTAATCGTGGTTGGTTCTGAGTGCTACAACTCTCAGGTAGAACTCATATTAAGATTTGATAAGTTGTTTTTTTTCTTAATAAAAAAGTCAACTATTAATCAGACGCAACCCATTTTCATTTGGGCTTATGACAAACAAATTATGAAGAATATTAGATAAGCTAGAGTGAAAAAAGTTAAATATAATTTTGCTTCTAAAACACAAAATATATAGGTCATCAAATGAGATTATAGAAAATGAAGAAGAAAATTCATGCACGTCACTAATTAGATTAAGAGGCGTTTGGCTATACCTAAAAAGAGCCATAGATCATACATATTTAACACATTTAATGAGGCATGGTATTAAGAAAACTAGAATACATCTATTTTTTCTTCTTTCCACTTACTCATTTTAATCCTTTTGTCCTTTTTAACAGAAAGAGAAATTTCATGGAACAAACCTCATGTCCATTGCCACTGATAACATCAGGTGCTTGTGCTCGAGTAGGCCTAGCAAAAGGCCCTCTCCCTTGCTTCTTCCCATAGTAATACAAGGATTTGGCTCTTAAGACATCATCCACAGAGCTTCTCCTAATTGGAACTGTGCCCTTTGGGCACCTACCACTGTGGTGCCATGTCTGCCATGCCCCTCTTATATCTGTATTTCCACTATAATTCTTCCGGCTCAGTCCATCTTTCAATCGAGGCCTCTCTGGTGCCACTTTCTACATGACCCACAAAAGAACATAACACAATTTCATTAATGAAGTCTTCTGCCAAAAAAAAAAAATGATGCAGAAAGGTCAAAACCAAAGCTCGTTTTCCCTACCTGGATCTTATGATTCCTCAAGAGGGGATGATCCAAGGCCGGTTGACGACCACGATGGACGCAATCTATGATATCTCCATCTGGGCTCTATCCAAATCAACCAAAACAGCTACATAAAAAGAGAAGGAATCCAAACAACAAAGATCATGATTATATGGTAGTCATCCTTGTGTTTACCTCTATGGTCTTGATGGCTGGCTTGTTGATCTTGTCCAAGTGCTTTTGGATCCTAGCGAACCTTAGGCTTGCTACTCTTTTGTGACTAGTATAGTTCAATGCAGAGATGGCAATAGATTGATCGAAAATGACAAAGAGGAAAATGAGAAGAGCTGTTGTGGTTAGAGGAAGAGGAGACATGGAACAACCCCAACAACAGCCACCATCTATATTTCTTCTCCTTCTCGTTCTCATTTCCATATCTTTCAGTGCAATAGAAGTGAGACCACTACAGCTCCTTTTGCTAGTAACCAAATACACAACAAACAAATCAGTGCCATTTTAATAGCTACAGCCATATCACAGAAGAGGAGGAGAAAAAGAAAAGGACAGCTACAAAACAACCCTTTTATTGCTGGTTGTTTCATGTAACTAACCATTTGCATCTCCATGATCATCCTCAACATCACCATCACCATCACCATGTAGACAACCATGGCTTCTATTTCCACCCCCATGTCCACATTCCACCCACCATATGACACAGCAGCCTCAGCAGATTATAAAAACTCAAACCTACCCATCTCTACACTCCTTAATTACACCTTGAATATGCATGTGCCACCACACAATGAGCCATAAATATAGTACAATTAAAACCGAAGACTTTGTTGTGGCAGATGCCTTTCTGTTTTCTTTTTTCTTTTTTTTCCTTACAATCTACTTCGTGGGTTTTTTTTTTTTTTTTTATTTGCAGTGGGAGATGTGCTTTTTTTTTTTTTTTTTTTGAATTGATGAGGAGGCTTCTATTCCTGTTTCTTTGGTTTGTGGTGCAAGCAAGCCCTTGATCCATGCTTCTACGCTCTATTCTCAATGAATATTAGATGATGGTGAGATACATGCATTAAAAAAAGTTAGAAGTAATGGAAGGTAGTAAAATAATGATGGGAGTAATAAATGAGGATAGTTTAATGGTAAGTTTCTAGTTTCGATTCTGGATTGTGTCTTTACTTATGGGAAGATAGTTGGAAGGGCAGTCTCTCTACCAGACTATCATGACAACCTGAATCTCCAAGGACTTGACTTAAGATTCATTGGAATGACCAAATTGACCTCTTTGTGATTGTATGGATGGATGCATGGATGAAATGAATGGTACTATGCACTGCATCAATGAGAACAGGATGTTGGTGCATTCACTATAATCTGTACATGTGGGCCGTGGCTGTAGAGATCGCGACCGTTCAATTGGGGTGACAGGATAGATGATAGGAAGTCACTATTAGATGGCTACACAACTTCATAGTGGTGGACAATGGACATTGATGTTCCATTGCATATGTTTTGTGGGTCCCACCAGTTGAAGGGCTTGGACACCGGAAGGTGAAGTGCACCTTACAAATGGTAGACTTATCTGGGCATGTGTTCTTTTGCTTAATTAAATTTTAAAACAAAATATGTAATGCTCTGATGAACTGATGTGTCGTGTGCGTGTGTGAGATGTCTTACCAGACGGGAAAAAAGAGTCATGAACTGATGCATGAGGTTTCAGTATGTACAGATGGTTCTTTCAGAGGTCAGAATTGATGGTATGATTTGCTTTGTATGGTATAAGAATCACAAAAAGGATCTGTTTGATTGCATAAAATACACAGGGATTCACTGTGAAATAAGCTCCCACTAAGGATTATTAAAGAGGTGAAAGTGTGAATGATTTTAGGTGAGAGGTGATGGATAAAAAAAGGCAATGAAGTAGATGGAACCTTTACTTTCTAAGGATTTGGATTATTAGGGTAATGGTTGGGTCTTCATTTCTCATCTTTACTTGATTTAATTTCCATTAAAAGGGAGGAGAGGTTATTTGATGATTATTTTTATATTTTTACTTTTTTTCTTCATTTTTAACCACTTATAAAAAAAACAATCTTGGTGTCCAAAGTTGTTTAGACCCAAAGGGCCCATAATTCACAGTAACGTACGTGTGAGTGGAGGATCAAAAGAGAAGTTAATTTTGAATGTGTCCATCACCATACGATGTAAGTTACAATTTTCTAGAAAAAAACCAATCTGCTTCTTCTTTTGAAAGATATAACACACAAAATACATTTTTAGGAAACTACAACAAATACCTGCATGGGTGTTGGTTTGTTGGCACAATTGGGACACCCCCTAGATTTACCTATTGCACGTTTGTTGTAGGGTCATACGTGCACCGAAGGAATTTGTCCCGTTGGATCAAATACCAAGGATAAAAGAGAAAAAAACGAAGAAAAAATTGTCTCAAACAAACATGGTTACATGTGTATTATTCATGAACCATACAAAGCCAGAAGTTAAACCCCACTAATTACAAGCTGTAGTGTGCCTTTTGGGTTTACAACGTATAGAGGAGGATCTATGATTCTTGACTCCAATTTCTCTCAAAAGTCTTGGAAGGCAAGAAGAAGTTGCCGTGAAGCAAACTTCACTCTTTAAACCACACAAGCTTTTTACTGAACTACCCACGAAGTAAACATCTTCAACAAAGTGCATTATCGTCCTTGGGGTACGTAGCCAATGCGGATTCTTAACGTTAGAATAAAGAAGGTCAGTAAAGATTGGCGTTTAAGGGTCTCGATCACTGCCTTCCAAAAAGAAGAAGAAGAAAGAAAGCCTTTAAGCCTTCTATACTCTTCTCTCTCTCTCTCTCTCTCTCATGGGATTGTTGTTGGTGTGTTAGAGACTTACAGCTACGTATTACTCTTTTGAAGGACTTGGCGGATAAGGTAAGTTAGTGCCTCATTCCTTATTCAGATGGAGATGGAGAAAGATCACATGGCCTCTATTGCAACGTTTTCAGCTTTGCCCATATCTCACTTTCATGAGAATTTTTTGAACAAGACATCATCATATCATTGATGGCCCCCACATGGGGCTTTTTCCAAAACTATTCATGCTTTTGTGGGGCCCACCTAGCATTATCTATAGGTTCGATATGATGGGGGTATATTGACTAGTCCTCTAATTATGAAGATTTAAAAGATTGATTGGATGATCATCTGCCTGTGGTGGGGCTCATGAGTTTATATATAGGCTGGTGGGATCACTGAGATGTGGGCCCGGATATGGGGCATCAGGAATGAGGAAACTATACGTTTTTCTTTATGAGGGTCAGGGCCAGCTGGTTCTTGAGTGCACTAGGGTTAGGTCACCAAACCATTCATGGCCTCATAATGGTCTTTAAATTGATGGAGAACTGATTAGGTTTTCAATCCTCTGAAGCTTTGCTGAGCCTACACTACACGCATGTGGGCTCCACCCATTTCCATGCATGGCCACACGTGCCACCATAGAGATTGGTGTTTGGGAAACAGCTCTGTTGGTTAGTTTCACTGAACCACTAGCCAAGGTGATAGGTGTAGGTTTGGATTAAGACCCTCTACAATTCCTTTTAAACTGATTATTCCACTGGGTTCATTTCATCAAACAAGTATCACCACCCCACAGTAAAATCATCGTCATTATAACAAAGTGTATATATATTTCTCCATTTGATCTAGAAAATTGAATTTGTAGAATTCTCAAAAATGGCATATCTATGGACGAGCATTCAGATTATAAAATATAGGGGATTCTTAAGCATGTTTATGCTTGATAGTTTTGTAATATTTTATCTCTACAGGGATGTAATTATTTTGTTTTTGCCAAACTGGAAACTGAAGACTTAATTTTTTTTGTGTGTGTGTGTGTGTTTTTCTTAGTTTTTACTATTTGTGGCAGTAAAACATTTTCTGTGATGAAATGTGTTTCTAAGAAAGCAAAACATGGTTCTCAACCCCTCAACCCTTTTGATGCAAATTTGCTTTCGACAAAAGTTGTAGAAAATTCTTTCACCTCAAAGAATTAAAACCACAAAAGTTAAGCAGGCGTTGACTTTTACGTGATAGGAACCCACAAATACATAGGAATTATGTCATAAGTGGTTAAAAATGAAGATTAAATGTAAACTTGTAAAAATGACCTTCAAATAACTTCTCCTTTGATGGAAGTAGAATTAGGAAAGATGGCAAATGAATGCCTAACCATCACCCTAGTAATTCAATCCAAGGGAAAGTCAAAGCCCCCTCTACATCTCCACCTTATATCCCTCACCCCTTATCTCATATCATTCACACCTTATGCTAGTCGGAGATCGTTTCAAAAGCCTTGGATCGAGTGCCATGAGTCCGCCACAACGCAAGAAATCAATCTATGCAAAAGATGAAATCATGTATTTGTCAAGAGGACAAAAGAGATTTACTAGAAATCTCTTCTACTGAAGTCACTCTTTATTGTCCATAGACTTAGAGATGGATGCATAATGAGTGATCTAATGGATGGATGGATTGGGTTTCAAGAACAGTTTCTTCCTCCTTTTTCTTTCCCCAATGATTTCTTTGAACAATAATCTAGAAGAAGAAGACGATGAAGATTCTAGAGCTCTATGTATATCTTTTTCCCCAGCATCTCTCCTTATATATCTATGGGAAATAGTCGTTTGAAGAGGGATATAAAAGGTGATCTCTAATGGCCTCTATTGGGAGATTGATGAAGATGTAAGGAGTGTTTTTCTCATCGAGTCTAGATCCTCTATGGAAATTGATACATACTCACGATGAGTGGACCAATCACGCTGTGCCACGTCAACACAACCACATGTAGCTGCTTCCCATTCGATTCAAACCTTTTACAACTTCAAAATCACGTCGGTTTTGTTTCGACATGGCTCATCATGATTAGTCCACTCATAGTGAGTATGTATCAACTGCAATAAAGGATCCACATTCTTTCTCATTAAGTGGTTGGAGCCATATTTGCTGACATGGTAGTGAGCCAAAACTCACTAACTCTAACACCGTGCCCCTTTAATAATCCACGCGCATGAGGAGCTCATTTGACCATGAAATCCTATATATTCAATCCCTATATGTTATAATGCAATCAAACAGGCCATTAAAGTTCATGACAACTGAATATTTTTAAGAAAAATCCCAGCAATCAAAACAACCCTTTTAGAGGGAAGCTTAAAATTCGAAAGCTCTGAAATCAGATTTGTTCATGGACTATCTGTAGTATGTATCCCACTCCCACCTATGGGTAATCGAATACAGAATATGGATTAACGGATGAACACTGCAGATCTAATGCATGTGTACACGCCTTCACATGTGCTCTTAACAGAACTTTCAAATCTATTATAGAAAATTATCTCATTACGACAAAAGTAAATCTAAATATTCATTCCATGAAGGGGTGTAAAAGAAAACTGAAAAACCGTCTAACCGAACCGAACCGCGGTTAATAAACATGTTTCACGGTTCGATTACAGTTATTGAAATCGAAAAATTAACCGCACTTCACAGTTTAGTTACGATTTTTTAGTATTGAGTCACGGTTATTAGCCAAATCAAACAGTAAAATATAGTTCAGTTAACCGCACACGGTTAATCGTACCATTATACTAATAAAAAAATAAAGGGCCTAAATGAAATAATTCTTAACTTACGTAATAAGTAACAAAACGAAACCCTAGCAATAGCATATCCCTCTCTCTCTCTCTCTCTCTCTCTCTCTACTTCCAGGAGCACAAAGCCACGAACGAAGAAGAAGAAGAAGACGCCTCTCTCTCTTGACTCCCTGACGGAGACCTACTGCTAGGGGAGGCGACCAGACCTGCACCGACCGGAGGCTTCTCTCTCCTGTCCATTCATTCACGTCTGTAGGTCAGGTAGGTTTATATATTTTTTTCAGTTTTCCCCATTTCATGACTCGTTTGATAAATCTCTCTCTATATATTTTTAGTTCCGTTAATCACCCAAACCCAAAAGGTGTTTTTTTTTTTTTGTGTTTCTCAAGATACCCATGATAGGATGATGATGATGAGGGCTGTGAAGAGAGTGGGGGAGATGAAGGTGGTGGAGGAATATGTAAATGTTAAATGGTTGATGTTCTATGCTAGGAGCTCTCCACAAAGGGCACAGATATTTAAGTCTTGTGTGGAGAAGGAGGGAATACATTATAAAATGATTTTGTGTTTGGATGTTACAACTAGGTGGCATTTTCTACATTTCTAATATTAAAAACTACAGCTAAATTTGAAAAGGCATTTGATCGAATGATTGATGATGGTGATAAATTTAAGAAGGAACTTGAGGACGTAGGTGGACCTCCTACCTTCGAGGATTGGAAAGATTGTAGGCTCTTGACCACTTTTTTGCAAAAATTATATGATGCTACAACTAAGTTGTCTGGCACTTCATATGTGACTTCTCATTTGTATTTTTCTGAAGTTGTTTCCATTGAGGCAAAATTGAATACCTTGATGTTTGGTTTTGATCCTTATTTAAAAGCTATGGCTGTCAAAATGAATTTTAAATTTCAAAAGTATTGGGAACCAATTGAGAAAATGAATGTGATGTTGTTGATTACTATTGTATTGGATCCACGTTTCAAGTTGAAATATGTGACATGGTGTTATGGATCTTGTTTCAAACTTAAGTCTTCCAAGGTAGTTGAGCTTACTAAAAAGATAATAGATACACTTAATATTATATATGTGGAGTACCAACAACTTGAGTCCTCTAATGCTTCATCTTCAAGTCAAACTTCTGAAATGGAGGCTGACCAACCCATTTTTAATGCAAATGATGTCACGTTAGCTTATGAAAAGCATATGGCAAAAGTAGAAAATGATGTGGACAAAAATAGAGTTAAACAATACTTGGATGAACCTTGTGAAAAAGTTCAAGGAAATTCTAGTTTTGAGATTTTGGCTAGGTGGAAAGTAAATTCTTCAAGGTATCCAGTTCTTTTTCAAGTTGCACAAGATATTCTAGCTATTTCCGTCTCTACTGTTGCTTCAGAATCTGCCTTTAATGCGGGAGGACGTGTGTTGGATCCATATCATAGTTCTCTATCTCCCAAAACAGTAGAATGCCTGATTTGTGCACAATACTAGTTTCGATGTTCAAATGTAGCAGCTGATTTGGAAGATGTCACGGAGGAATTTCAAGCCTTCGAGGAGTTAGATAAAACATTCCTTAATTCTCTTGAGATTTCATGTTATTTCAAATTTATTGTGAGTTTAAATTAGATCAAATGATTAATAATGATTTTATTTTATTTTTGTCAGAATTTGATTTTGATGAGGTTCGAATTGAAGCTATGTTTAATCGAAGGCGAAGGCAGACGCATGTGCTTCCAAGACTCCAGATATTTGGTGCATCAACAATGATAAACATTTTGTGCTCTGACTAAGTCCATTGATGAAACTGAAGTAACAGGAACTATGTCGTACTTCCACTCTTTCTTGGGGGTGCCTGGTTTTTCTTCCCAGATAAATGGAACTGAACCAGGCTGCCTAACCTGGGGTTGATAAGATTGTTTTGAGAATTTCTCCATTTCATGTGCATTGTGCTGTTGCGTTGATGGTGAATGTATATGTAGGGGAAGAGGGAGTGGATTAGAGACTGCAACTAAATTACATTATGTGTTTGTGGTTTTAGTTACAGTTGGTGGGGTTGGAAGGACTAAGCTCACCTGCTTCCATATATATCTTTATTATTTTGACTAGAGACAGCTTTAAGTGATGCTGAAAGTGGAAAAAGAAGCAGTTACAAGAATTGGCTTACAGAAAACTTCCTTGACCTTTTGAGAATCCCTACCTTATTGATAGAAACTTCCATATTTATTGTTGCATTCATTGTTACTGTTTCAGTAGATATTGATGGTTTTTGTGAAATTGTTCATTGGTTTCTACTTTATCAAAACAAATTTTTCTCCGATGTTATCTATTTCTAGCTATAGCAATGTTGAGATCTTTATTCTACATGAGATAAAATTTCACCATTATTGTCTTCAGGTTACAATTTCTCACTTTTATGTTAATGCTAGTGTGTGTGTTTTGGCTTAGTCTTGCTTGTTTAGTTGTTTAGTACTCCTGAGCTCACTCATGGTCATGGGTCAGAAAAGTAGTCTGTACATATTGGTCATTTTAATATGAAAATAAGGGCCTCTTTGGATCTTTGTAAACCAAAAGCAGATATTCTGTTTAGGCATAAATTAAGGTTCATGTGTTTGGATAGTCTGAGTTACTGTAATTAAATTACATTAAGGTGGGAATGTAATTTGACCCGTCCAATGGTCATCTCTCTCTCTCTCTCTCTCTCTCTCTCTCATCGCTGAGTCCATTGATAAATATACATATGCATTTCTTCAATTAGTGTAGACTGTGTAGTTCTGTTGAGAAGAAAGTAGTAGTCAAGGAGAGAAGGAAAAAGGCTTCAGGGCATATTTTGATAAAGAGGTTGGGTCCACTGACCTATCAACTGAACAGATTTGGCCCAAGCATTGTGATCGGATGATTAGGCATGTATTAAAATCTCATTGACATCTTAAGTGACAATCAACCATAACTGAACAGTCTAATACGGTTAATCGCGATTCGGTTTTTTACGTTTTTTTTTTTTTTACGGTTACGATTTTAAAAAACAGAAAACCGTGATTCACGCTTGGTTAATGGTTTTTCCAAAATGACCGGTTAACCGAACCGTTACACCATCTAATTCCATGCTTAGCTGGTGGCTTTAACTCCAAAAGAGTAAACATATGATTCTAAATGGTTTTATATCTTATAATATAATAGAAGGAACCCATTACTATATCAGAACCACCCGGGTTCTATTCCAATCACAGATGGGCCCCATAGCCCCAAAAATCACATCGATTGTACAATTGCAGCCCTTCAAATAGAAGGGCTTTCCAAGGAGGACCAGTATAACTTCTTTTTACCATTTTTTTCTTATTCATCTCATTTTTGTCCCCCTAAAAATTCCAGCCTTAAGACCGTTGTGAATTTTAGGCTGTGAGCCTTCAAAGCAATGAGGTATAGGGTGTTCATTGAGCAGGTGGGTCAGATCAAAGCATATCCAATTCAAGCCTTTTTCCAGGGCCTAATATTCAATCCTGGTTCCAGAGCAAGGACCCAAAAAAATTAGGCTCAAGCCCAGCCAATTTCCAATTTTCAACATATACATGGTCCTTCTGCTAACGTCGAGTCAGACCAGGGTCTTTAAGAATGTAGATAGCTTAACTACTAGACGAGAAAATGAGGCCCAGGCCCCAGCCCATGGGCAACAAATACAGTCCAAATCCAGGTCAGCATGGCCCATAAATACCCCCTCAGTAGTGAATACTGAATAGTGATTGATAATTGATCCTTTCAGACAATATTACTTATCAGGCCACATAAGAGTCAGGCACCGAGCCCATGTATTAAATATTGCAGTTTGTATTGTTAAGGTATACTTGGAGCCTGAGGTAATATGAACTTTTGGAAAATGTCAACTCCAGCATTGAATATTTTGAAATGCTTCATCACATTAATTTGATCCCTGGCATCTCATGATTCCAATGATCGTAAATGAATAATGCATATTTACTAAACTGGGTCACAAATATAGATATAGACATAGATACAGTAAAAGTCATCTTTAATCATTACTCCTTAAATGAAAAGTTTCCAGACCACATTTATTTAGTTATCCTCTCTCTCTCTCTCTCTTCTTTTTCATTTTTTACGACAGTAGCTTATTTTTTTGTTAACAATGATCAGAACATTCAATTAATAAACATCAGTACTTTACTTCGAAAATAATGTATGATTGATTCGAGTAGTCGAATCATACTCTCTTGCAATCACCAAATCCATCCAAAAAAAAAAAAAAAAATTCCGAATGGATTGATTAAAGTCTAGGCCCAGCCAAACAAAATCGATGATCCGGTATGAATATAGGTTGATCCTATTTTGGGGCCCATTACTCAAGGGATGGGTCATGCTACGACACCTTCAAGTCTTTTGCCAACTCCAAAACCCAAAATGTACGCATTATAAGTTATATGATATCCATTATATTAGACTACCTTAGATAACCATTTCTACCGGCATAAATACTTTTCAATGCTCCATCTTTGGTTACCTCCTCCTTTAGGGGTTTTTAAGTTTAATGTGGACGGTACTTTGAGGGGTAAGCCAGGTCCGGCTGGGATTGGACGGGTGCTTCGCAATTGTAAGGGGGAGGTGTTAATGATGTTTTCCAAGTATGTGGCTGTGTGCGATTCCATTGAAGCAGAGGTGCTAGCCATTCTTGAAGGTCTTCGTTTGTTTTCTAGTAGATATGACGGTACTCTTATTATGGAAAGTGATTCCTCTAATGCGATCGCATGGGTGTCTAAGCGGAGGACTAATCCTTGGAAGTTTCATTTCCACCTGAATGAAATTAGAGAGTTATCTATTGGAATCAATGTTTCCTTTCGTCATGAGGTTAGATCGGCTAACTCCATGGCAAATGTGTTAGCCAAGCAAGGGGTTGATAGGTTGCTTCCTTGGGTGGGTGTGATTATGTAAGTGGTTGATATGTTGTTATTTTGGGTGGATGTGATTTTGTTAGTAGGGATGGAGGTGGTGCATTTCTCCTGCACATCCCCTTCCTCTCTTTTTTTTTTAGTTTTTTGTACTTTATTCCTTCTGTTCTTTAAATGAAATCTTTCGTTACCGTTCAAAAATAAAATGCTCCATCTTAGGTGGAGCCTCTCCTCAATACTCTCCCTCAGGTAGAAACAGGTCGGTGCACCTTTCATTATATGTCATCAGACTTGTAGAGCCCACTCAAATGCATGTATATCAATGAAAGGACGGCAGATGGGAATGTCTAAGGGGAAGCCAAAAAAATAGGCCCACCAGATTATTGTAGCCCTTGATTAACAGCTTTAAATTTTAATGGCGCACTGGAGATCTTGCCTGATGCCATATCATGGGATAACTATCAAAAGGCTACACTAATCAAAGGTGGACTCCATAAAACTGGACTGCACATACAATCTGCTCATAGGAGAATATTTTCCTAGATCAAAGGTTTTTTTTTTTATTATTATTATTAACTTTGGTAAATCTAATATAAATAGAAATCACATACAATTAATGAGCCAGACACTGTTGCTATTTGTTTATTAATTGCTTTGCAAATGTCATCCCAAGACTTATAGATTGGACCAGGAATTGTCACGCCCTAAAACTAAGTGGGTTGAGACTGTTGGCTTGTGCGGCCATGTGGACTCGGAGGATCTAATTAGTACGAGCCTCAATCGCTTTGTTGGATCAATTGAAAAATCATTGTAAAATTGGACCTGATGCCAGTTCATGGGATGACTAGAAGAGTATCAAAGGGGATGCCAAGATAAAAGGTGAGTCCCATAGAACTGGGCTATACAAATGCAGTCTTGCTTGTAAATGAATATTTTCCACGATCATGTGCCTTCACCCCTTTTGTATTGTTTTTGTTTGATGTTCCTGGGAAGCAATCCATTCATGTTTTTTTTTTTTTTTTTTTTTTTGGGGGGCTGGGTTGGGGGGGGGGGGGGGGGGGGGGGGGGGGGGAGATGTATGATCCGGATCACTTTAGAGACGGGACCACCTGTGCTTTTGTCTGGCTGAGCTTGAACACCATACATTTTGCCTTAAGGCCTGCCTCTGCAGTACATGTGCTGGGATGAAAATTGCATTGGCATCAGGGCCATTCATCAAGTAGGTCCCACTGAAACATGGCTGGATCCCAAAACTACCTGCAAGCTCAAGAAATCACATTTAATGGGCAAACGTCCACTTATTACATGGTTAATATAATTCATCAATGTGACTTCTGGAAACCCGCATGGGACACATCCTTTGGGGGGACTTATTTTGCTGCTGGAATAGCACAGGTTAAGCGAAGAGAAGAAACAGAAACAAGAAATGTTACAGTATCACAGTCCAACATTTTATTGAAGATCATTATTAGGAAGAGGATCCTTCTGTTTATCATACAACGGTTTTTGGATAATTACTTTTGGTCCGGTGTCCCGGTCTAGTCCCCTTTTTTTTTGCACATGTCATACAGTATTCTTCTCATATACAGTATACATGTACTTGTAATGAAATTGTCACCATTCCAAAAAAGGGGCAGTAAAAAAAAAGGTACTCACCAAGACCGAGAGAAGAACTCATGTGCTTTGTAGTATTGATCTAAAACAACATTGAACAGGGGATGAATGGGCTCCAGCAGGTTAGAATATGGACCAAGCACTGCCCCAGGCAAAGGGGTGGAGCCATTAACTTCCTTTGACCAACTATACTGACACACGGAAAGACCACTAAGACAGTAACATGTGTGATAGAAATCTCTATACTTCCCAGGTTTGTCCTTGAACCCTCCCTCCAGTACCTGTAACATTAACTTAAAAATAAGAATATGATTGGGATAGTTAATTTCCATGTCTACAACTTATAATCGAGAGCAGATCAACCCTGAGGCCAATATAGTGACTAGAGTACATTTGGTGAGAAGTGGGAGATTCAGATGAAAATGTGGGAAGGCAAGCGTGGTTGTGTTACAAGTGTGAATGCCAGGGAAGCAAAAGGAGCAGCACCTTAAACAGAAGGTTCCTGCAACTCAAGACCCTTTGCAACAGAACATGAACTAAAAGTTTCAACTGGCCTAGACACCAGTTGCCAGCTGACAAATTCTTTGGACTAGACAATAATAGAAGGTCATCAATATTAAAAAAAAGTGATTTCAGTTAAGGGAAGAAATATGAATTCACGTTCTATTATTATGTGGGCAAGAAACAGCAAGTTCTTTGTACGACTTTAAAATGTTTATAGTGTTAAGTTTGGCCATGACCCATTAAGGGATCCAAGGCCCATCAATCAATCCAATCCAGCAAGATACATATCACGTGGATTTGGGATCTGATTTGGTCAATAGTGTATATAATTTAGTGATTGATTGCCTTCCTTTCTTAGATTAGTGATTGATGTAATTTAGTTAATTTCCTTTGTAAAAGCCTTGATTAAGGCATGTAATTCCTATATAATGATGGTGATTCTCTAAGAGAAGAAACACAAGAATACAGAAAACATTCAGTCTTTCTCGTTTCAGTTTCTCTCATTTTCATTCTTATAATTCAGAATTGTGAGAATGACATGGTATCAGAGCCTTGTTTTTTGATCTTGCATATCATCAAGGCCATCAAGATATAGAGAAATCCATCTCTATTGAAGAACGACAGATCAGAGATCTGTTTCACAGAATCCAGACACTGCGGCAGTGACCTGTTCATGGTGGCCCACCTCTGATCATCACATCTTCCTCAGCAATGTTTATAGACATGGTCGCCTGTTTTTTCTAAGTATATTGGAGATTTTTTCAGAATTTTTCAACACCTTCAGGTTGGTGATTTGCTCATTCTCGAGATTTTCCAGTTTTATTAAACTGTTTCCATCTAGACCGTCCAAAATCTTGGATCTGCGAGAGAATCAGTTCATTCTTTTTTCAGTAGAACCCAAATTACAGTGCTTCTTCAGATCAGTGATCTGATACTTGTTCAGATCCATCAGTGGGGCCCACGTATCAGATCAGCAACAAAAATTCTAGTCGTCCGGGGCATTTTTGTGGATTTTTTTCCTATTCTGAGTGATTTATCTTACTGATTGGTGGATCTTTGCCCCTGCATACAGCATAGTGTATTATCTTCTTTAAGGCTTCTTCTCTTCTCTGTTACTATTACTGGATTTCTTTTTGCTGCCTGTTTCACTGTTTCTCTCAGTCTTGGCCAATCTCAATTGACAATGGAAAGTCTGAGATTACCTTAATCCGGTTCACGGGAAAAAATTACCCCGCCTGGTCATTTCAATTCCAAATTTATCTCGAGGCTAAGGAATTGTGGGGCTATATTTCTGGATCTGACCCTAAACCCACGGAAGATGAGAAGAAGATATCCGCCTGGCTTACTAAAGATGCAAAAATTAAAACATGGATACTGGGTTCTGTCGAACAACATCTGATAATGAACCTCAAACCTTACCCCACCTCTAAAGACATGTGGGGATATCTGAAGCAGGTGTACCATCAAGATAACTCAGCACGTCAATTTCACCTTGAATGTGCGATTGCTGAATATGCACAAGGGACCTTGTCAATCCAAGACTACTATTCAGGATTCCGAACCCTATGGTCAGAATATGATAGTATCAAGTATGCAGATGTAGCTGCCGATGTTCTGATAGTGATTCACGATCTTCAGGCCTCTAGTCAGCGGGATCAATTTTTAATGAAATTACGCCCCGAGTATGAAAGTGTCCGATCAGCCTTGATGAATCGGACGCCTTTACCTTCCTTGAATGTCTGCCTGAATGAACTATTACGCGAGGAACAACGCATTTCAACCTCAGCCCATATAGCTCATCAAAAGGCTGAGACCTATTCCGTCGCGTTTTCAGCCACTAAGGCTTCTCAGCCTCCTCGTGACTTGAGCAAAACACAATGCTACAGTTGTCAAAAATTTGGACATCTTGCATCACAATGCAAACAGAAAGTCTGTAGTTATTGTAAAAGGTCGGGACATATCATTTCTGAATGTCGCCGCCGGCCACAACGTCAGAATCCACCGCAGCAGACTCCCCAGCATCAGATTTCCCAGCATCCAGCTCCACAGTATCAGGCGATGCAGTATCAGCCTCCGCATGCTTATGTTGCTTCTTCAGATATGCCTGCTTCTACATCTGCACCCTCACAGTCTGGGTCCTCCTCTTCTCTTACTCCTGAATTGGTACAGCAAATGATTGTTAATGCCCTTTCTGCTTTTGGTCTCTCAGGTACCTCTCCACCTTCTTCTACTTGGTTTCTTGATTCTGGGGCATCTAATCATATGACATATTCCAGTAACCCTCTCTCAAATGTGACAAACTACAATGGTAATCTTCAAATCCAAACTGCTAATGGAGGCACTGTTCCCATTACTGCCCTCGGGGACATTCCTGGTCCAATCCCATTGAAAATGTTTTCCTTTGTCCCAATTTAACTTCAAACCTATTGTCAGTTGGGCAACTTGTTGAAAATAATTGTAACATCTCTTTTTCTTCTTCTGGTTGTGTTGTACAGGACCAGATGTCAGGGAAGGAGATCACGAGGGGACCTAAGTGTGGACGCTTGTTTCCGCTGGATTTTTCTAATCTTTCTAGAACTAGAATTGCCAATGATGTGTTTTGTCTTTCTATTAGAGATAATTGCCAATTGTGGCATAAAAAACTCGGACACCCTAATTCCAAGGCTTTGTCCCTTATGTTAAATTCTGGTTTATTAAATAAATCTATTGGCTTATCTTCTTGTGTACCTTTTGATTGTGCTACTTGTAAATTGGGAAAAAGCAAAACTCTTCCTTTTCCTATTTCCACTTCACACAGCACTCGATGTTTTGATTTGGTTCATAGCGATGTATGGGGAATTGCTCCAGCTCTTTCTCATGCTCACTACAAATATTTTGTGACTTTTATTGATGATTTCAGTCGTTTCACATGGGTTTACTTTCTGCATTCTAAATCTGATGTTTTTACAGTTTTTAAAATTTTTTTAGCTTATGTTGAGAATCAATTTTCCACCTGCATCAAAATCCTGCGATCTGATTCCGGTGGGGAATGTGTCTTCTGATTTTCAAAATCTTTTGCAAAACAAAGGCATTATTTCTCAAAGAACTTGTCCTTATACTCCACAACAGAATGGAGTTGCTGAAAGGAAAAATAGGCATTTGCTTGATATCACTCGTTCTCTTCTTCTTGAATCATCAGTTCCTACCCGTTTTTGGGTTGAGGCACTAGCTACGGCAGCTCATCTTATAAATCGTCTGCCTTCAACCTCTCTTCAAAATCAGAGCCCATATTACCGATTGTACCAGACCTTTCCATCTTATGATGATCTTCATGTTTTCGGATCTGTTTGCTTTGTGCACTTGCCTCCTTCTGAGAGAACCAAACTAACCGCACAATCTGCTCAATGTGTGTTTTTAGGCTATGCGCCCTTCCAGAAAGGGTTCCTCTGCTACGATCCTCACATTCGTCGCTTGCGGACCTCTAGAAATGTCGTTTTTTTTTAACATCAGTATTTTTTTCAAAAACACATTGAATCTCCTCACTCCTCACCCTTGGTGTCTTTACCTGGTTTTTCGGACAACACTTCAGTTGTTCGCTTTAATCCTAATTTTGTGTATCACAGACGGAACAAAGACGCGCCTCCCAGGGACCCCCCTCCTGATCTTCCTCCAGCATCCGGTTCACCCCCGGCTTTTGATCCATCTGGACATCATTCCTTGCGTCGCTCCTCTCGCATTTCAGTACCACCTGACCGCTATGGGTTCTCCCACACTTCCTTAATGGCCACTTTGTCCTCTTCTTCCATTCCCCAATCCTATTCTCAGGCTGTGCAGGACAAATGTTGGAACCAGGCTATGCAAGATGAATTGGATGCTTTGAAAAAAAATCATACTTGGGATATTGTCTCCTCTCCTGTGGGTGTAAAACCAATTGGCTGTAAGTGGATTTTTTCTCTCAAGTTAAAATCAGATGGCACTCTAGATCGATACAAGGCGCGCCTTGTTGCTCTCGGAAATCGGCAGGAATATGGCATTGATTATGATGAAACCTTTGCTCCCGTCGCTAAGATGACCACCGTACGCATAATTCTTGCTGTTGCTGCATCTCAGTCTTGGCCTCTCTATCAAATGGACGTAAAAAATGCGTTCCTTCATGGTGATCTCAAAGAAGATGTTTATATGCGTCTGCCTCCGGGGTCCTCATCTGGTAAGGGTATGGTTGCTAAGCTCCGTCGCTCCTTCTATGGTCTGAAGCAAGCGCCTCGCGCATGGTTTGAGAAATTTCAGGATGCTCTTCTACGATTGGATTTTCATCCGAGCCAATATGATCCTTCCATGTTCTTACATCATGCTCCGTCAGGGATTACTGTCCTTCTGGTCTACGTTGATGACATTGTCATTACTGGTCCTAATGCACAAATGATTCAGGCACTTCAAGCTTCTCTTCATTAGATTTTTCAAATGAAGGATCTGGGCCCCTTACACTATTTCCTTGGCCTTGAAGTTCATCAATCGTCTAAAGGTGTAGTTCTCAATCAGCACAAATATACGGTTGATCTTATTGAATTGGCTGGGCTTACTTCTTCAGCTCCTGTTGATACGCCAATCGAGCTCAATGTTAAACTCAGAAAAGAAGTGGGTGACCTTCTTCAGGACCCCACCGCATATCGCCAGTTGCTAGGTAGCTTGATCTACCTCACGATCACGCGTCCTGATATCTCATTTGCGGTCAATCTCATGAGTCAGTTCATGACTACTCCTCGTCATCTTCATCTCGCTGCTGTTCGTCGCATCATTCGGTATCTTATTCGCACACCGACTCGCGGGTTGTTTTTTCCTTCAGACAATCCTCTTTCTCTCAGAGCTTATTCAGATGCTGATTGGGCTGGTTGTCCGGATACTCGCAGATCAACTACAGGATGGTGCATGTTCTTGGGTGATAGTTTGATTTCCTGGAAATGCAAGAAACATGACAAAGTTTCAAAATCTTCTACCGAGGCTGAGTACCGAGCTATGTCTGCTGCATGCTCCGAAATACTTTGGCTCCGAGGTCTGCTCTCTGACATTGGATTTCCTGCAAAAGGAGCTACCCCCCTCTATGCAGATAATACAAGTGCAATTCGGATTACTGAAAATCCGATTTTTCATGAACGTACTAAACACATCGAGGTTGATTGTCACTTCATCCGTGATGAGTTTAAGCGTGATGTCATTAGCCTTCCCCATGTCTCCACTGAGTTTCAACTTGCTGACATTCTTACTAAGGGTCTTCCCAGACCACGCCATCAATTCTTGGTTGGCAAATTAATGCTCGTTGATTCTCCCGCATCAATTTGAGGGGGGGTGTTAAGTTTGGCCCATGACCCATTAAGGGATCCAAGGCCCATCAATCAATCCAATCCAGCAAGATACATATCACGTGGATTTGGGATCTGATTTGGTCAATAGTGTATATAATTTAGTGATTGATTGCCTTCCTTTCTTAGATTAGTGATTGATGTAATTTAGTTAATTTCCTTTGTAAAAGCCTTGATTAAGGCATGTAATTCCTATATAATGATGGTGATTCTCTAAGAGAAGACACACAAGAATACAGAAAACATTCAGTCTTTCTCGTTTCAGTTTCTCTCATTTTCATTCTTGTAATTCAGAATTGTGAGAATGACATATAGGATGACCAAACATCCTAGTATATTCAGGGGGGTTCTCAAAATGGTGATGGCTTCAGATTGGATAACTGATTGACGTCAGGAATCAAAAGGAGTTGCCGTGGATAGCAACTCCGGCTCCATAGCCCTTGCCAGGGATCGATTTCTGGCAGGGTGGTTTCCACTTTCCTCTCCTAGCCACTAGGCCAACTCAGCAAAAAAAAAAAATTGATGGACATCTATCATCAATGAGATTCTTTCTTTAGCACAGGCTTGATTCACCTGTAAAAACGGTGTCAAGAGGCAAATGACTAAGGTAATTTTATTGGCCAAACAGGGTGATAAGGAATTCAACGTTTGGGAGTAATAAGCAACCTTTTTCATCATGATAGAGCCGTTTTCTCCTTTCAGTTTTCGTTTTTGTGTGTGCAGATGTTTCACATTTTAAAGCTTTTTGTACAGTATTTAACTTAATAAGATGTACTTGTTACAGATGTGGCTTTGCGCATGCGCATGCGCGTGTGTGTGTGTGTGTGTGAGAGAGAGAGAGAGAGAGACCTGAGAACATAGGAGTATATATTGCTGCAAGGCAATGCTGTTCAATAGAGGGCCCCATTCGGCTTGTCCCTCGAGGAAAGATAGCCCAATATCTGATAGTTCTCCTGTGTAACAACACCACTCAATTAACATGTCATTTTCCAATCAATTAATTGGCATCCTGGCTTTTCCTATTCATAGAATAATTACTACGAAAAGTAGAATTAGCACAATAAGAAAAATTCAGAGGAAAGAAGCAGGCAAAAGCAGGTTGGAGCTAGCATGGGGAAGCCTGCGGCAACAGTTTTCCTGAACTGCAAAAGGTTAGAAAAATAGTTATCTACATGGAAGAAGTGGTAGCTATCCTTTGGGGGTCAGATTACTGTGATTAAAGCTAATATTTAATAATCTTCCTGTATAATATATGTCATTGTTTGAAACTTCAGTGGTGGTAGCAAATAGACTAGAGAACAGAAAGCAGGACTTATTGTACGATGGTAATAGTAATAAAATGATTGCATTTGATGAATATTAACAAATTTGTTAAGTCTAAGCATCTGGGAGAGTTGGGCTTGGGCAATTTGGTAAAAACAACTAGGCTTTTCTTTCCAAATGGTGGAAAAGGTTTGGTGAGGAGAGTGAAGCATTGTTGAGGAAGGTGACTGCTAGTGCAGGCAAATATGGTGACATGGAGGGGGGTGGATGCTGAGTAGAGTCCCTAGACCCAGGTGGTCACGGGTATGGCGTAAAATCTAAGGTGGGGATGAGTCGAGTGTTGTGGGGAGTATTCTCAAGAACAAGGTGAGTTTCAAAATGAGTGACGGGGCTAGAGTCATTTTTTTGGCTTTTGTGATTAGTCGGATTCTGGTCCTCTCTGTGTCCTCTATCCTTCCTTGTTTCTGACAGTGTCCATAAAGGGGGTTTTGTCAAGGACTGTTATGAGTGGATGGGAAATAATTAGTCTTGGGATTACTTCAAGGAGATTTTTGTCGATGTCAAGAGGCAGAGTATATGTCTTTATTGGATTTATAATCTAGAGTTTTTTCACCAAGGATGAGTAGGATGTGAAGATCTAGAAGCCATGTCCTTTAGAGATGCTCTTCCAAGTCTTCCCACAAGGCCATGGTTCCATGAATTGCATCTCCTCTGTGCTAACCCTCACGGTTTTTTTTTTTTTTTGATAACGTGCTACCCCTTATGGTTAGGCCTCTCTTCTAGAGTGGAGCCTTTGTGACGATCAGTGTTTGGATGAAGTCTCAATGGCGGACAATCCAAGAAGAGGCGCCTACTCAGATTTCATATCAGGTATGTGCTCTCTCTGCAAGGAAATTTATTATTATTATTTATTTCATGGGTCGGGTTTTTTTTCTTTGGGGGAGAGAGAGAGGGGGGGGGGGGTGTGGTTGGGGGTGTTGCGCTGCTTGATTTTCATTTGGAAACACTTCTTGAAGCTCTGCACTCTCTCTCGGTGTTGACTGGTCATAGAGGGGAAGCAGCTGAAGGCCGTTGTGGCCGTATATTGTGGAATATGATTCTCTTTGGCTCTTTGCCATACTTGGATAATTTAAAAAGAAAGAAATTATCACATTTCTAATTCTTCGGAGAGCTTAATAGATACAGTAATTTTTTTCCATCAAAGTTAGTGTGGCCAAGTAGACAATGACAAAGGAGTCTGTTGGTTTGAGACTTGTATGTCTAACAGGAAAAGGAGAATTTCATGTCTCTCTTTACTGACAGACTTGTATGTCTAACAAGAAGCGGAGCCTCAAAAGAAGGCCTCATGAGTCATGAGAGCTGCCTCCACCAAGGTGGTACAAGTTCAATGTCTGACCAGAGGTTAGCCGAGGCTGGTAAATATTGGCAGGATCTCGATGCAACTCTAAAGAGGTAAATTCTGTTTTTTCCAACAGTAATTGGTGTGGTGCAATCTAATGAGGCAGGGGTATTAGCAATCAAGGAATCTTCAAAGTTTTTAAAGGGTTTAGGTAAACTAATGAAGGAGACCAATTTCTCCAATGAGATTAGACTAGAGGGTCTTAAAAGAGTAGGGAGAAGCCATGTAAGTTTCAGTTTATCTCAAATGAGCTTAAGTCATTATTCTTCAATGGAGGTAGTTTTCCATTATAGAGTCAATGAGGCTAATGAGGTGGCCTATGGTTTACCCAAGCAAGGAATTGATAGGATATCTGCTCATTTCAGCCCATCGTTGTGATTCAGTTTCCTATTTGTTGTGTTTTTTTCGTTGTTGCTCTGTTGGTATGTTTCTCTCATACCACCCATGTTGTCTCTCTTTCTTTTCTAATGTAAGTTTTTGTTACCAATCCAGAAAATAAGACTCTGATCATCATCAAAATGTTGTCACATTGGTCTGGGTTTGTCTTCGTGCGTTCTACATACCCACATACCCATTTAAGCTTTAGTTGCCTGCCAGTCACATTCTAACATGTTGCTTCTAATTCTACCTCGATACCTTGGAGGGCTTGGTATTTTCTCTGTATATGGTATGAATCGGGCAGCATTGATAAGACAAGTTTGGCATGTTATTTGCAACCATCCTACTTGTTTGAATTTGTGGGTTTATGCTAAATACTTGTGGAAAAAATCCTTTTGGGATGTTAAAGCTTCTTCTTCAGCTTCTTGGTGTTGGAGGGGCATTTTATCTTTATGTCCGATGGTTCTTCCTTATATTCAGCACTTGAATGGAGATGGTAGAGCTACTAATTTCTGGTTGGATCCTTGGTTGCAAGATGGTCGCATCATAGATCTTTTCCCTTTTCGTATTATTTATGATCTTCACATGGGGGAGTCTATTCATGTCAGCCAGTTTATTTCTCCTCAGGGATGGCTTCTTCCACCTCCTACTTCAAGAGATTTGATCACTTTACAGGGAAAGATTCAAAATGATATTCAGCGTGAACCTTATTTTTCTGATTAGATTGTGTGGACCTTGGAGGAGCGTGGAAGCTTTACTTTGAAATCCGCATATGCTATGGTCCTAAATCTTCATTCCCAAGGTGCAGTTCCTTGGGGGAACTATATGTGGTTTAAGGGATGTATAAAAAAGATTTCTATGTGTGCTTGGATAGGATTCTTGGGATGACTTAAAACTAAATCATTTCTTCTTTCAAGAAATGTTGGTTGTGATTCTAACCGTGTTCTTTGTCCCTCCTCTTGGGAAAATCACGAGCTTTTGTTCCTTCAATGTCCTTTCCCTCTGCAGGTTTGGAATGGCTTACTCCATATGATCTTTTTACAACCTATCTCATGCTCCTCCCTAATGGAGCTTATTCAAACTACATTACTTCGGGTGGATCAAAATTCAAAAGGGCTGGTTAGTGGTCACTCTTTGTAAGCTTCTCTTCACTTCATTCATTTGGCACATTTGGAGGGAAAGGAATGCTCGAATTTTCTGGAATGCTAATAAAAAACCAGAACATGTACTTCGAGATATTATCTCAATGGAATATACCAGATGCATGTTCTTAGGTATTCATGTGCCAAGTAATATTGAGAGAAGATGGAACTTTCCTCCTTTTGGTCCTCTTGTTCATCCTCAACTTGTTCAGGAGTTGGTGCCTAAGGAGGGTTGTTGGATGTCCATTTTGGAGTATTGTGGTTAGAAACGGGAGACCCTGAGTTAGGTTTACAGTCATGGTTTCTACCATGGAGATCTTTCTCTTTTGGAGATTATACCGTTGCATATCTCTATCTCTATTTTTGAAGTAGATGCTCATATACAAGTGGTTTTAAAGAACCTTCGAATCCCCCTTGAAGAGAGAGGTTTAAAATCCGAAAGATGTCTATGGTTGTTAGACACCATCTTCTAACATCTTTCGCATTACCTTCTAAGAAATCCATTCAGTTGAGTAAGAAAATGAAGGGAGTTAGCATCGGGCCTTCTCATTTTACAGCTACGGAATTAGTGGGATTACTAATATGACTGAATCGTGTGATTTATTTTTGGTTTTGGTATTCATGTTGCCCGGGATGTGGGCTTTCTTTGGGTGCTCGATTATGGGTTTGAGTAACTGCTTAGGGTCTTTTGATCTTATGATTTGTACTATAAGGGTTTTTCCCTCTCTCTTAATAAAACCTATACTTTACTTTAAAAAAAAAAAAAAAAAGCATGTTGCATCTAGAGTCTAACTACTACATTGCAAGTCCTTCTTGGCCTCCCCTTATAAGATAAAATCCATAATACTAAAATAAAATATAACACGCAAGGAAGATAAAATGGATTAACGTTGATTTATGATGTAATTAGGTTCTTTTGCACATCTTAAGATGTGATTGATTAAGTTTCCTTGTTTAGGTTAATTCCATAAATAGTATATTTTCCTAATGATAAACATAATTGTTTTAAGGCATTACTTCTTAATTTCACATTATTAGAGCCACGTCCAGGCTTCAATCCTGCAATCACCTAAGACATGGTCCTGACTCCTACCACTTTTGCAATAACCATTGCACCACGTTCCTTCTCTCATTCCTATCTCCCATCTCTTTTTGGCTTTTGCCTTTACCATCATAAGCTCCTTACCTAAATAAAAATCCTACCTTCTTATATCCATCTACAAACATCTCTTATCCACAAAATCATTCAAGCCTCCTGATCTCATCCTCTCTTTTCTCCATCCCACTCCAATGAATGTTTTTCCTCAACTACACTATCCTACTTCATATGATTTTGGAAGAGACCGTGACATATCTAATCTAGAGAATCACCACCTCTGATGGATTCAAAATTAGTGGTGCGATGTGATGGACTATACAGACAAATGATGATCACCAGCACAGCACGATGGACATGTTTTCAATAATACATCCACCATTCATTTCGAGAAATCAAGGGGTTGTATTCAATATAATCAATTGCACAATACTTTCTTAAAAGGGACCATGCGATTGTGAAGGTATATAAATAAAGATTGCACCACCACCACCGCCACCACCGCCGCCACGACCATCAAAGTCTTGTTTCGACTATGTTGGGCTAAGCTACATAAATTCTGTTTCACCATTCTAATCTATATCCGGGGCCAAATCCTCAAATAGGTTTTCGTGCTTATTTTAAGATTTAATTAAGTTACCTTGTTTAGGTTAATGATCTTTATTATACTCTATAAATACTCCTGATGAAAGACATAGTAACCTTGTTTAGGTTAATGCGTTCAATCTTTCTATTGTGTAATATTTTCTATTATCTGATTAAAAACTCTCTAATAAATACTTGTATTCTATCCTTTCTCGCTGCTGGTGCCTTTTGCACACACTTCATTACAAAGCAACAGTGAGTTTTGGGAGTACTGCAAAAGACAATTAAACAGCATTCAAAGCTCAAATGGGCCTTACGATTTTACTACATCCTCAACAAAATTAAGGAACTTGCCACAGTTTTGGTCCATTGTTTGTTCATGCCCTCTGAAGTATATAGCGAAGTAGATGCGTTGACAAAGGAGCAGAATGGGAGTTTAGCATGTCCCCTCATTTTGTCACAGAAAGTGCTAAGCCCGTAATATCCACTGGCTCTTTCAGTAGTATTCAATTCATATACCAGATGGACTGCTTTTTGTATTTTGCTCGTTCTAAGAAAAGTTCAGCTATCTACATCTGTCATTTTGGAAAGAAAGAAAAGTCTCACCAGCTTGATGTGAACTCCCACAAGGATCAGAATCCCCTTTAGTTGAATTGTGTGTCTCAACATAGCATGCTTTTGCTGGGTTCTGTGCCTCCTTAACATGTGCAAGCTTCAATTGTTCATGGACAATTGATGATAACCTTTGTACCAAGGCAAGCACATCTCCCTAAACATAAATCGGGGTTAGTGCATCATACAGTGAAATTTTTTAAGGAAGATCTGTGGATGAGACAGATATTACCTGCCAAAAGGAGTAGCAACCATCAACTAGTTTATTCGTTCGGCCCTGGAACCCACATTCAACCCCTTGACGAAATGCCACCCAGTCCTACTCACAAGAAGGTGAAATTTCACATCTTAAAAACCAATGCAAGCAGAAAAGAACATACAAAGGTGACATCCTATCAAATCAATATGAAAAATAAAAATTTAACACAACTGGTAATCTGGTAGAAATGCCATTACTGAACTAATAGAGCATTTGCAGCACTCGACAAGAAGTAAACTATCAAGGACCACAAAAGATTATGAAGAAGCTTGAGTACCTAACATATACTGCCTAGGATCATGACAGAGTTGTTTGAGCACTCAAGTATTCTTGAATGCTTTCTATCAAGGTTTTTTCTTCCTTTTCTTTTCTGTCCCTAGTGGACAGTAGGGATCCTCCTGCAGCCCCAGTGAGCCATGGGGATTTTCTCCTTTTTTTCATTTTTCTTTTACTTTCCGTTGTTTTCTCTTTTCACGAGGCTCAACTCATGCACCCACGCACGTCACAATGTGTCCCTAACCAACGGAGCAACATCTAGGGAGAGCCATGAGGATTTTCTGAAGAGAGTCCAGCAGCAGATGTGGGACTCAATCTATCAAGCTAATTGATGGTAGGATTGATATTTTAAAAGATTCAAAATAGGAAACATGAGAACAACAGGCTAAATAATGCCAGCAACTTAACTGTACATTAAGTGTACATGTACATCTAATTTCATATGCACATTTTTCCTCTTCTCTATAAAAAAATTTAATAAATAAAATTGAAGTGGTATGCATTGGCATGTAAAATGGTAAAGAGGTGGTATGCATTAGCATGCCTAGTTAGTACCTTTTGGCTTTTGTGATTGGGAGTTAGTTTTCAATGGTTTTCAAAATGAAAAAGGTTCTCCCAAGTGTTACAACAGAACAGTCAAATCGACATTTTTTTTCTTTAATGGTCGTCGAACAGCCAAGTTCAAAATTTTATAGAGAGAGGCGCAAAGGCATTTTAGAAAGAAGCCTCAGCACCTATGATGCCCATATACTGATGCGGGTATGGGCATAGATACAGGGATCGCGGACATGGCTCTGCACTTTATAAATCTAGGACACAGATATAGACATGGCCTTAATTCTTTCTTTGGAACATTTATGAAATACTAGAATATCATTGCTTACATTCTTTCTATCATTTTATATGTTGAAAAGTAAGAGAACTAGAAGAACTATATTAAAAAATGGACTTGGCGAGAAGGATATGCTAAACTTGTACCCGAGAAGTATCGGTGTATTATCGAGTACCGATACGAGATCATTGTCGGTCCGACACGGATGCATTGGAAATGCACAAGTATCCGGGTATCATAGCTCAGCACTCTAAACAAATTACAGCTATTAGGGGCTTATACAACCAACATCATCATGTCGTGAGAAGAATCTCACGGTTTAGAAAGATTAAGGTAATAGTGCCAATGGCCATCTCTGAGTTCATCTCTTCATAAGCATGTCCTGCTAAAGATAATCATACCATGTTATGAATTATGCATGTCTTCCAAGTTTATTATGTCCTAAAAGGCTAAAACATTTGGAAGCTTGACAATTGGGAGCAGAGAAAGAACAGAATCTGCTATCATAAAAGCAAAGAGTAACGCAGAGATAGTGTGATTAGTTCCATTGTGCTGCAAAATTTGTGTTCATAAGCTCTGTAAATTTGGCTAATTGCTAGAGATCGAATTAAACGGGCAAAACCTTGATCCATGTGTTCTACACTGATAAATCAAAATAGAAGAATCAGATGCAGAAGTTTTAGGAGACGAAGAAAATGTAATAAGAGTACAAGTGTCTCACAATAAGAGCAGGTAAATCCAACCGGTGAGCCTCATTCATCAGAATCATTGTGGCCAGCCCACAAAAAGTGTACCTAAAATTTACAACGAAATAGAAGGTTACTAAAAGCTCTCAAACTATAAAGATTAAGCAACAAATATTTTGATAAACATAAGTTTATTAATGCAATTATGTGCAAAAGAATAAAATTAAGAGTTCAGATGATGACATTCTGTTAATTTTACGAGAACGTCTAACATTTTATGTTATAATCTTTCAAAGGAAAAAAAAAAAAAGAAAAACAAAAAGAAAACAAACACCGTGATGTTCTTTGAATTATACAAACTGGAACTGCCAAGCAACTTCTACAAAGAAATAACAATATACCCTCCATGAGCTTCAGAACCAGGCTCCCCAGCAATACCACCTTCATACGTTTGACAACTGAAAGGAAAATCATACCATACAACCATTTGATCAGTTGCATGCACAGCAGTGTGGACAACTTGCAAATATTTTGCTGTGTCAATCTTCATAAAGAATACAAGGCTTCAATAGCACTAACTAAAAGTTACTTGCAAAAAAAAATACAGGAAAAAAGGGTGCAGAGGTGCTCGCCTTCAGATGTGTAAACCCAAGTTAACAAGGAATATTAAGAGACAAAATTCCTCGACAAAGAATCAGTAACAAAATCCTTCATGAACAGTAAATGGACCAAAAAGGAACCAAATTCTTAATGAACAGAATATACAATCCAGATTTAAATTACCAGAAAAAAATTCATCACATCTGACCCGTAACCAGTGTTGAACTGGTTGATCTAGCAATTTCTAGGGTTTTTCCTCAAAGGTCGAAAAACCCTGAAATTATGAGAAAAAAGGAAAAATTAAGAAACAAGAGGAAATTGAGGCCAAAGATCAATACTGTGGTGTCCCTAAGGGCAGGGCGCGGCACCAATATATAATTTAGTATATTTTTACTATTTAAAAAATCCAAATATTTTTCTTATTAAGGAAGCAATCCATAATTCTCAAATTACAAACAAGTCCATTGTACTCTTAACACTCCCCCGCAAGATGGTGCATAGATATCTACTATGCTCAGCTTAGACAATGCATATGATCATTTTCCTCTTGAAATGGAAATTTGTCAATTGTTCATCAGTGTATATACTTAATTTTAATCTCTTTAGTTTCAATCTTTTCTCAAATAAAGTAGCAGTCAACACCAACATATTTCATGCGCCCATGATAAACTGGATTAGTTACAATTTGGCGTGCCAATGTACCATAAGAGTGTAGTATCATTGGATCTTTGAATATAAAAAAACGCAATTCATATATTAAAATCTTTAGCCACAACAATTCGTTTGCTCCAAGCATCATAGCACAACACTTGGTTACAGAACCAGATCTTGCTACTACATGTCATTTCTTACTTTTCCAGAACACTAGAATTTCACCTACCACGGTACAATAACCTGTTGTTGACCTTCTATCTATTTTTTTTATCTTTCGCAATCTGCATCTGTATTGGCCTCCATGCCTTGAATATAGAATTCCCTATCATGGCGACTTCTTAAGATACTTTAAAATCCTATATATAGCATTCAAGTATCCTGTTCTTAGAGAAAGCATAAACAGACTGACAATACAAATGGATGGAGTAACTCCCCACACTCGGCACTAATGCCATGACTCGGCTCTATAGGAGTATTTGCAGGTTTTACTCCTAGCATTCTAGTTTCCTCAAATAGATCGAGTTTATACTTCTGCTGGCACATCACAATTCCATTCTTTGATCTTACATATTCAAAAAAAAAAAAAATCTTAACTCAACGAGATCTTTGATTTCAGATTCTGAGTGAAGATGTTTATTAGCCTTTATACCTGTTCCAGATCATTGCTAGTTATTCCACTTTGGATCTTTCACCATATCAGATACTCACAAGGGTATGCATTCCGTGAATCGTTGTGACACAAATGACCCAAACGTAAGCAACAAAATGATGAGAGGACACAATTTTGAATTGGATGGTAAGATATGAACATTTTTTCCTTTTTGACAACAGTAGGAAAATCAAGATCATCGAGAACACTAGAAGACTCACCTGATAATGAAGTATCAGTTTCTGGATCTTGAACATTCGATAACAGTAGACCAAACGAGAACAGTGGTCCTACTACTTTGTTTTCCCTCAGCAATAAACCTGAAGTGGTGGCTCTTCCGGAATCTTTTCTGAAGTTCTTTTCAATATCTTTTCCTCTGGAGTCTATTATTAAGTTCTTTCTGGAGACATTTCCAAGATATCATCACCCACAGTTGGCTCTAGAGTATATATGGGCACACATCATATGCAATTAAAAGAGTCTTCTCTTGTTGGTTACTTGAATCTTTTATCTCCTTTCCTTTTTGAGAATAGAAAGGTGTATTCTCAAAGTGAGACATCTATACTAAAAAAATCCCTTCCTTTTTTTTTTGTCCTGGCATATAATACATATACCCTTTTCTGTGTATTTGAGTATCCCACGAGGATGCACTTCTCAGCCTTTCCATATCTCTTTGTTGCTTTGGAACATGAACAAAACAAATGCATAAGGAAACCTTGCCTACGCTTGGTGATAAAATTGGTAATTCTGGACACCCAAGTCAGGAATTGAGAAAGGACCCAATAAGAGTACCATGTGGTTTTCTCACACACAATAAAAATGCTCAATGCATTGAAAAAGAGTACTGTAGTCCCTTTATAAAAGAACAAAGGAGACATCCAAGACAGTGTGAACTACAGAAAAATAAAGCTTATGAGCAATAAAATGAAACTTTTGGAGAGCACTATAAAGGAATGCTCACAACACGATAGGAATCTAAGATTTCAGAAAACCAAAAAGTTTAAAAAGACAAAAGAAAATCACAAAATTTTTATTGATTTAGAGGTGTATGGTCATGTTGAGAAAATTCATTTGGTTGACACTGAAAAATAAGGCAACCCTAGTGGTTATATCAAAATGTTCGATGACATGTATGAAGGAGCAGTAACACTCATGAGAACCGTGAGTGAGGTGACATCTATTTCACTCGTTGAAGTTGGATTGCACCACCAAGGATCAACTTTAAGCTTATTTGTTTGCATTGGTTATAGATGATAAATTGTTATATGGATCAGAGTGTTGGGGAGTAAAGCATAATCATGTCAAAAAGATGGAAGTTGTGGAGAAGAGAATGCTAAGATGGATGTGCGGGATCACAATGAGAGATAGGATTAGGAATGAGGAGATTAGGGGCAAAGTAGGAATAGCACCGATTGGAGATAAAATGAGAGAAAATCGACTGAGATAGTTCGGCCATGTTAAAAGGCGTCCAACGGAGGCACCTGTTAAAAGGTGTGAAAGCATGGAGATTGCCAGGAGTAGGAGACTGAGAGGGAGACCCAAGAGAAGTTGGAAAGAAACTATTAAACATGACCTTGCCTACATGGATCTAACGGAGGACATGGCCCTAAACAGATTTGATTGGCGTCGTCAAATCCATATAGCCGACCCCACCTAGTGGGAAAAGGCTTGTTTTGGTTTGGTTTGGTTTGGTTATAGATGATTTAGTGGCAGATCTCATAAATTAGTTCTGCGGTGTATGTTGTCTGCAGATGACATGGCAATAATGATGAAGCCATTGGACATAGCCCACATGGGACCCACCAAATGGCAACCCATCTTTCAATCAGAAATTTAAGTTATGCAAATTTCCCACTGAATCAAGTCTTTCTTTTTTACTTCCTTTGTTAGATTTGGACTCTTTCTCTTGAGAGTAATAGTTCCTCTAACTAGGTTTACTTTCTGTTGTCACATACCAAACATATATTTGCTATAATAGGAGTCTTTTGAGTAATTTTTCTTAATAAGTTGCTATAATGGCAGTGGCCAAAGAGTGATTATTTTGGACCAGGAAAGCTGTGTGCACTATTCATTGGGCAACTGCCTTGCAGATCTAGACCTCTGTATTTGGTGATTTAAGTGTGAATCTGTCAGAGCTATAAGGGAACATAATTTTGTTCTATTCTTATAGTGCACCATATTAGGAAATATCCAGTAGACAATCTTGTAAATATAGGATCAGAGAGCAATCATTAATTTTGACTCCATCTTGTATCTTTGAAGTCTATATATAGAGTGCATGGCAAGTCATCTAGACAGACCATCAGATTTGATTCAATCCCAAGTTTCAGTGTGAGTGATACATTTCAAACACTCCTTTTAAGTGGGTTTCTCATATTTTCAAGTGCAGAAGTTTTAAGTCATCTCACTAATAATTCAGCAGCAGGATTGACCTTTGCAATATCCAGAAGAGATCTGATGTTGAATGCAAGGTTCCAGTTATATTTGAATGGTACAGAATCAGTAAGAGGCAGAAGTTATTGACTCTTTGATGCTCATTAACAGCGAGGGATTTCTCCTATGGGAGTCCCTCTCAGCGGCCGCACTGGATATTCAGTCCCCACTGAAAATGCAGGGTTACCCTGCTGCTTGGACAGCGGGAATCAGATATCTTACACCACGTAAGTGCAGGAGGAAAAGGCCACAAAAACACCATACATGGGCATTCAAGATCTTCCATGTACAACAACTCAACAGGCATAAACCACTACCACTAATATAGTATCTCTATATTGAAAATATAGAATGGGATACTTTTTTAATGGTTATAAAATGGAATACATGGGTTGCCTATGTATTCGTGGATGATTGGGTTTTCCTTTTCAAAAATCATGGATGGCTACATCTGATCCATATAAAATTATGGCTTGCCAAATACAGGATGATCTGATAGAATTATTTCATTCAGTGGGCTTTTCCATCGTTACGTTACAGACCTTGAAACTGTCACATGCTTACAAAATAATTGCTTGTTGATTTTCCTTATTACTGTTAATATTAGAATTTAGACTCGAGATTAACCTGAATCAATTCGGGATGATAAGGCATTAACTTCTTGAAGTCCTTCAATATGTTGACCAAAACTAAATTTGGGCCCATGCTGCACTCAAGGCTCAAATCAGTTCCTTGGCAACAACAAATAATTAGTCGGGTAAGGAAGCAAGCAGATGATAAGAAAGAACTTTGGAGAGAGGTGTTTGAGGCTTTTAGCAAATGGGTTAAAAATTAGCAGATCAAAGACAGAATATATGGAGTGCAGGTCTAGATGGATCTGCCAATAAAGGGATTATCAAAATTGAAAACAACTTAGTACCAAAGTGTATAAGATTACAATATCTAAAAACAAGTGTAGAACAAAGTAGAGGGTTAAAACAGGCAAACTGTAGAGGCTTCCCTACCTTTTAGGGGCTTTTGTTAATATATACTCACTTATCTTCCAAAAAAAAAAAAAGTAAAGGGTTAAATTAGACCAGGCAAACTGGGCCACAGTTGGGCAGGCAAAACACAAGTGGCATTATCCCATTGGCAAGTGTGACATAGATGAAAGAGGCATTTTTATAGACAACAACGAAACCAGCTTTCTTGAATGGAACACGACGTTGGACAACAAAGAAATGAAAACTCTAAGTACAAGTCGCAGAGATGCTCATGCTAAGGCAGATGTGTGGAGTTGCAAAAAAAGGATAAAGTTGGGAATGAGTACATAAGAAGAAACCCACAGAAAGCTACAGTAGAAGAAAATAATCAAGGAATGGCATTCAAAGCTGTCAGGGAAAATACATAAAAGCTCAAAACAGCCCTTGTAAGATGAATTAAAGGGTTACAAGTTTAAGGAACAAGGAGATGTGCGAGGCCAATAAGGACCTTGGGTGAAGTGGTGAGGAAAGAGATATAAATATATGGAGCTCTAATGCTATATAGAGCATGGCCCCAAATAAAGACGAGTATAAGAGCAACTTAAAAGGCAAGCCCAAATAAATGACAAGTTCATGATGATGACAATATTTGTCAGTGCCTTGAAAGAGAATTGAGAAGCAGGAGGGAAACATTAGTTAGAAAGAATAGCTCATATTCTTGATGCACTTTTTATGGGCTACATTACTTGCATACATATATACATATATTTATATAAAATCTCAAAAAAGTTTCTCTTATTTTATAATCTATTGATGCCACTGCAGAGATGAGAATGTTGAGAAATCAGTTTGAGATGGTCCGGAATGGAGAAACAAAATTCATGTAGCCGGCCCCAATATAGTTGGGACAATGCTTTGATGATGATGATGATTTATTCCAGTAGAACAATCTATACACTGTACCATTGAAGTCATATCGGACAGACTTAAGGCCATAGGAATCATAGATGAGGTGGGAAATGTAAAGGTCTCAATGAGACCTAGGGGCATGCAAAATATCAACCCCATTAGATCATCCTCGCCATGTGATCTAAGGCCCTCAAATTTAATCATTTCAAAAGGCACCATTTTTTTGGATATCAATCCAACATTATCAGTTGGCTGAGTGTCAATTTGGGGTTGTGGCAATTTGGAGGGGGGCATAGTGTGTGAGGGGTAAATTGATTATAGGTGGGCCAGGTGGCCCAAAAAAATACAACGGACCACACTTAAGAACCATGCAAGCGGTTCACACATAAACACATACATATGGGCCCTGCAAATAGTGTATAGACCCCATGTGGGTCCCACCTAGGATCATATCAATCATGGGAAGTGGTGAATTCAGGATTTTCATTTGAGGGGGGCAGACCCAAACGGGTAGTTGGCTTTTAGGGGCAAACCCAAGATTCTCGTGTGTTCTAGGGGCGGAGCCCAAGATTTTCATGTGGCTTTTGGAGGTAGACCCAGAATTTTCATGCAGGTTATGGAAGCAGACCCAGGTCAAAGAGGGAGACAATCCCCAAAACCATATATGTAGGTCCAGCCCTGATCATGGGGGACCTACATGTGTGCAAAATTTTTGCCCATTAGATCATCCGAGCCCCTTGATCCATGGCCCTCAAGCCTCATGGTTGTAGAAGGCATCATTTTTTAGGATTTCAATCCAACATTGAGTGATTAGATGAATGACGACTTTGGGGTTGTGCCAATTCTTTTTTTTTTTTTTTTTGGTGGCGGCGGTAGGGTTTTGTGTGTTGAATGTGAGAGGGTTGGGTTGATCAGAGGGTGTCCCACGTGCCTAAAAAGGGAGGTCTGCACAGTTTTCTCTCGCAGGGTGGTCTTGTAATATATATATATATATATATATAGAGAGAGAGAGAGAGAGTTAAATAGTAGCACTCTCAGTTGATCCAGATTGCTGGGATGGATAAGATGACAAGTATAGTGTGATTTTATGAAGCAAGGTATAAAACCTCTTAAGATTCAAAAAGGCAATCCAATAAGTCAAAGAGAAATCTATTGCGATAGAACGTAGAAATCAGCTAAAAAGCCAAATAGCATCTAGTATAAGATAATAATTTCCAACCGACCTTATGATGTAATTCCCAAGACCTTGCACCAGCTCTGAGTCCAAAATGTTCAAGACACTTGCAACCTGGTTGAAAAGGAAGTTATAACCCAACTTAGAAGGTAGTAAAAGGTTACCCAAAAGTAAAATGCATAAATCATGTGGCCTGTCAATCAAGAGACCAGAATGATTTAAAAATACTTCCAGTGCATGAGCACTTGGGGAATGGCTAGATTGAAACCTTATTGCATTATGACTTTACAGGAAACTACTATTACCCTGCAACCTTTCTGGGCATCATGTAAAGAATATTGATCTATCATGTAAAAGAGAAGCATAAAAAATAAAATAAAATAAAATAAAAAACCTGAGTAGAAGATTAGATCTCATACAATGAACAGTATGGCCATCACTAATTGGACATTCAAGTTGCTGTGCAGTTCTAACTTCCAGGCTGTTCTCACTATGAGGTGTCAACAATACACCATACTACTAGGTGGCTGGTTTATTTCATTCTTATCTATTTGGTAAAAAAATGTATATTAAATTCACTTAGAAAGAGAGGTGGTTTGAACTTTTACTTTTATGTATGTTGTAAGGTCTAGATCATATCATCAGAATCTATATAATTGATTGATTTAAGGGTAAGATTAATCCTAGGGCTTCATTTTTAATAAAAATCATACAAATAGTACTAAATTGGACAGCCAACTCTAGCTTCAAGATCAATTTGCACATTAGAGCAAGGCTTTGGACAATTTTGCTTAGTTTTGCACCTCTAGGATTGCCTTGTAGTGGTTTTGCTCCCATTTTCATTTGTGAATGTAGAGCTACCCATGTTGCCTTGGAGTTTTGGCATTGACAGGTTGATTAGAATGATTAACAAAAAAACATTCCATTGTAGCTTTCCCTCAATTAGAGTGTTCAGCTGTATAACTCTCCCTTTTACTATGGGGATGGTTTAAAAGGACAACAAATATACAAGCGCAGATGCTAGGGATGGCAACGGGTCAGGTTAAACAAGTGCCCAACCAGCTTCTAGTAGGGGCAAGTTCGGTAGTGGGTTGGTCAGTTTTGGGGTTGGTCAGGGTACTGCCCCGCCCCATAAGTGAATAATTTACATAATAGTTAGTAATCATACAAAAAAAAAAAAAAAAATTTGGTAGCACAAGATGGAAGTTATAAAAGTTGAGTGTTGGATTGCAGGTACAAATCCACGCCTGAATAAGAAATGTTAATGAAATTATTTTTATATTTTGAAATAAAAAAATCAAAATCAATATCGAACCTGACATGATCCATACCTATCACAGAGTAGATTTGGTACCACAAACTATAAACCTCTGTGTGTGTGTGTGTGTGTGTGTGTGAGAGAGAGAGAGAGAGAGAGAGAGAGAGAGAGATGCATGCCGATCAAAGGCCAGGGCCCGCATGCCCTGATGGACCCGCTTGATGGGGTCCACATGATCTGTATTGGTGGTTGTGGATTGTTTGATGAGGAAAGCGATATGGTCATGCTCCATAATCGTCCAGAGCGCCTTCCGCCGGGAGCCAATAAAAAACTGCACCCCCGCAATTCTGGACCATTCAAGATTCTCAAGAAAATTGGTCCTAATGCATATGTGTTGGATTTGCCACCAGATCTTGGGTTACATGCTACCTTCAATGTTGAAGATCTCACACTCTATAAGGGCCATGACCAAGACAATCCGTCGGAAGAACAGGAGATTCAGCTACCACCCTCACCAGCCCCTGCACATACAATTGTTGATGTACTTGATGATCAGATTGTATCCACTAGACACGGGGGATTTCAGAAGTTTCTTGTTCGCTGGAAGAATCGTCCAATCTCCGATGCCACATGGATTACCACTACCGATTTCCAGCGTCTTAATCCCGATCTTTACGAGAGATATCAGGCTATTAACTCGCCGGAGTTGAGTTTTTCTAAGCCGGGGAGAGTTGATGCAGGCTGATCAAAGGCCAGGGCCCGCAAGCCCTGATGGACCCGCTTGATGGGGTCCACATGATCTCTAATTTTGAGTTCTTTATCATTACTTTAAATACTTTATAAAGTAGTAGAGTTGCTTAGTATAACTACTTCCTAAATTCTAGTTTGATTAAGATTAGTAATTTATTGCTTTAGAAAGTCTTGGTTAGTAAGAAACAATACTCTTACCCTATATATAGAGGAATCCCCTATTGTAATAGCTATGCTATTTTCTTAATAAGATTTCAGAATTCTCGTGAGTTATTGGTTGCTTATTTTCCCTAAGTGTTCTTAGGGTTTTGAGTCTTAGCCTCTTAGGGCTCGATCTCACCGTCGGAGGTGTAGATCTTCACCATGGCCTTCGGGCTACGCCATCAGAGAGAGAGAGAGAGAGAGAGAGAGAGAGAGAGAGAGAGAGGCTTACAGAAATTGCAGTGTAGCAAGCCCGAACATCTATTTCACCTGCATCATGCATTCTGATAGGAAAACAAGGAGCTTACTTCAGAACATACTATATCATGTCTCTAAACTTATAAAAGTGATGTGTATGCTAGCCACTAATGCCAGATTGGGCATGCAAACAATTTTTTGAATAGATGCATATCTGCTTTCAGAATAGAAACTGATTGAAAATTACAAAGAAAACAACAAAATGGGGCCAGCACCAAATAATACAGTTCTTAAGAGTTAAGACTAAGCAGCATAGTGTAAAACTAAAATTATTCACTGTCAGAAATTTGAAATGAATCACAATGTATGATGCCAAAGAAATGAACTCAGTAACCATTGCCATCTTTTTTAGGTTACACTATTGTCTTTTTCCTCACGGAAAATATGCACAAATCAAAGTAAAATGTGAGTTCCACAAACACTCTCATGCCAATGGGTTTCCAGAAATATTAAGCTGAAAAGTATAATATTCTAGGAAAGCTTAAATGAGAATTGGATAGGGTTGAAAATATGTGGGCTCAAAGGCAATAACAACTGAACCTGACCTGAAAACCAGGTCGGTCTACAATTTAATCCAAACTCCCAAGAAGTTAGGATTGGGTTCAGGCGTTCAGCATTGAAGACCCAGCAGAACTGAAAACTACAATGATGGACCAAACTAAGACTTATATATTATAATAATAGTATATTATCTGAGTATATTTTTAGAATATGTATCAGTTTTTAAGGTTTAAACACATGGTCACAAACCAAACTCGGGTATGGATCCAATATATTTGAATGGGCCTCTTTCAGATATGGATGAACAAGACCCAAACCAACATGTTTACAGCCCTAGAGGTTGAACTATTCAACACATACATCTCAACTGATTACTTCCATGGTCAATTTATAAATGGCTTCCCCAGCAAAATATATAAAAATATTAGACAGTTAAGCACGAATCATAAAATAAGGAGTTTCAACAATGCATAAGAATTAAGAATATTGGCCTCTCCATAATTTGATGAGCTCTAGATAGACTTTAAAAAGGAAAAAAAAAAAGAGGCTATTACCCAGCGGGTCCCACCAAAGCAGGGTCCTAGGAGGATCCAGACTGGAGGCAGACCTAACCTTTGGCAATTTTGCACAAAGTGGCTGCTCGCAGGTCTCAAACCTGCATTATCATGCATGGCACCCGAGACTTTTACCATTGCAGCAAAGCAATGACAATGAGCTCTAGATAGACACAAACATATAAATAGCTGATGCTCAAGGTCCATCCAAAGTTATGAAGTGCAACGGTGTTTTTTTTTTTTTTTATCAAGGAAAAACACGAGACAAGTGATAAATACCTGAAGGGGGCTTGGGTTTTCAGTCCCTAAGGCTGATGAACCAAGCTCTGTTGGGCAAATGGCTTTGGAGGTTAGGGGATGAGTCGGAAGGTTTATGGAGGGAGCTGGTATTGGCAAAATACGTAAGGGTGAGGAATGGCTGGGATGTTAAAGAAGGGAATTATAAGGCATCGGCCATATGGAAAGAGATTACTTCTACCAAAGATAGCTTCATGGAGAATATAAGATACCAAGTGGGCTCAGGGGAAAAGATTAAGTTTTGGCTTGATGTTTGGGTGGGTAATGTCCCATTAGCAGTTCGCTTTCCAGAGTTGTTTCGATGTGCTGTGGCCAAAGAGGCTACTCTTCAAAATTACTGAGAGATAGGGATTCAGGGGCCAGGTGATTTGGGGGCCTACCTTCAGGAGGACCCTTCAGGAGCACAAGGAGAACCAATTGGCTTCCCCTTTGCATATGTTAAATGGCATATCCATACCAGAGGGAGGAGAGGATGTTGGAGTTTTGAGTGCCTCTAAAGACAGATACTTCTCAGTCTCCTCTTTTTTCTCGGAGATCTCAGAGAGAGAGATCAAGGAACTTCGTTGCTCGCGTTTGGAAAATAAAGGCCCCACCTAGAGTAGTTTTTTTGGGTGGCTGACCTTTCAAAGGAAAATTTTTACCATGGACAGCCTAAGACACAGAGGGAAGATTCTAGTGAGCGCTTGCCCCATGGGCTTGGAGGATAAGGAAACAGTAGATCATCTTACCAGAAATTGTAGGATTGCCCAAAAGGTTTGGTAATTGGTCTTGGGGTGGTTTGATTGTTGTTGGGTTCTTCCAAGGTCCATCCAAGAGCTTATTATGTCGTGGAAGTCTCCTATAGGTCATCATAAAGGCAAAGAAATGTGGAATGTAGCTTTCCTCACGGTCATTTGGATTCTCTGGAAGGAAAGGCATGCTAGATGCTTTGAAGGGGGTATAGAACAACTGTGAGCTCTTGTGTGATAAGATAAGATTCTCTCTTACAAGCTGGGTTCCGATTAACCCAATTTTCCAAGGCTTCTCAGTTGATCAATTCATGCTTAATTGGAAAGAAGTTGCTGGTTTATGTATTGGGTCGTAGTGTTTGAGTCGGGTGGTTATAGTCTGTGATGTTTGCCATTGAGGTCTTCTTGTTATTGTCGGGCTATAGTGTTTGCATTTGTGTTGGTGTTGTTTTTTCTCTTTCTTCTTATTTTTCTGGTTGTTTTTAGTGTTAAGCATGTTGGTATAGTTCTCTTGTACTGCTTGCTTTTCTTTTAATATTAGCAGCCTTTCAAAGATATTAAATAAAAAAATAGCTGATGCTCAACGTCCATCCAAAGTTATGAAGTGCAACAGTGTTTGCCTCAATTTGAAAAAAACAAATAAATTGCACATTGCACAATGCCATTTAAGAAAAGACCAAGTAAAATGACCATGATACACATGTATATTAGTGGGGTAAATTTGGCTTCTGTTTAGGAGATGATTTCCGTCACATGACTCACACCTGAAGGCTCCAGATGAATCTTTCCTCTGTACCAAGAACTTGTGCATTTTATCTCTGAAATATTCAAGAGCTGCCAATTTAATTCTCTTCCAGAAAGTACAAACAAATATACCACAAAATATGAATCAACAATATAATACAAAACTGACCACCTATTTATTGATGACAACGCCCTCTGGCTGCCCAAGGTAATAAGTGAATTCACTGCAGCATAAGTGGTTGCCAAATGAGGCAACTTTAGGAGACATGCATATCAGTTTAGGATCAGACCAAAAGTGTTAAAGCCAAATTATGAACATCAGTGATCAAATCAATAAATAATGATAAATTTCATGTGTGCATAATAACTTTATCTTGACGTGTCTGAGAATGATTCAAACAGCATGAATCCATTATGCAGTCTTTTCTTTCTTTCTTTTTTTCTAATTAAGCGGGTTTCTTCTGTATGTCAAAAGCCAAAAAATACACACTGACAATGGCACCTTTAGTCTAACTTCCATTAAACTTTTGAAACGGTGTCGCTAACCATTTCTGTACTCAATCGCATTTATACCATCCAAAAAAGGTCCAATTTGTTAGATTTGAATAAAGGGGACCTACAAGGCTATAACACAAAATAATAATAAAAAAAGCTACTGGATACCTATTTTACAGGTTCACTGCATTTACAGGCACTGCAATGATTGATTTCTGAAAGAAGGGGTAATTTATACTAATGTCAGTTTTGTGTGTGTAATCATTCAAATGTTTTGCTTGGAGTGACTTGCAAATTTGAACCATATTTGTATCAACTTATTAATTTAGTCCTCGTGTATTCAATTTCATTTGTTGATATGAGAACTTTTTTAGCCAACCCTAAATTAATGGGATAAGGCTAAGATGATGACTGATATTCAATTTCTGAAAAAAAAAACACTCATTTTATATGTACCAATGCGTGTCCATATTTAAGATTTTCCTAGCATTCTTCAAGCATGAGTTTTAATCAGTGTTTTAGAAGCATTTGGGGCTTACACCTTGCTCGCCTTGGGCCAGGGCCACCCAAAAACACTGTTCGCCACTGAAGCATGACATGCATTTAGGGCATGCATCTTACTTGCAAGACAAATTTAATGGACACGCCCAGATAAAGCGTGCACTTCAATCATGCTCCATATCGAGGCGCGTCTCTCCATTAGCACATGTTTTTAAGAAAAAGAAAGGGTAGTTTGTAATTTTAAGAACTTAAAAAATCTTTTTTATTTCAGAATTGCTGTGACTAGATTTAACTAAATTCAACCCTAGTTAAATCATTAAAAAGTATAAAAAATCCAAATTGGCAAATTGCAACTATATTTATTTTTATAATACTATTTTTTCTAATGTAAAAATTAATTTATTCAAAACGCATGCTCACGAGACTTACGTCAAACACATTGAGGCTCACATCCACGCAAGGATCAAAACAGCGGTTGCGATTGGCATAGCGGCCAATGGCCAAAACGCTAAGTAGCGGGTGATATATAGTGGCAAAGAGGTGTGAATTTTTTAAGTGGTAAAAAAAACCTGAATCTTCAGTCAATCTTGTGTTATTTTAATAATTTGAGACCATATAAAGGTAGAGACAACTTTAGCAAAGGATATTGAGGAGAATAGGAAAACCAGTGTTTTAAATTAAAAATGCTTAGCTCTACTAGGTTTTAGACCATAGCGCCGCTAGTTTCAAAATAGCGTAGCGGCCCCCAACACTATGACCAATAATGTGTAGCACCCACTATTTTGAACCATGCATCCACGCATTGGGCAATTGGAATGATGCCTCAACGTATTAAAACATTGGTCCTTCAAGGTATTGTCATTGTCATGAATCTTTAAATCTAAATTTCATGAATGCAGTACGATTGGCTTCCTTATTATAAAGTGATATTATGTCCTCCTTGCCATCAAGTTTGAGAACTAAGATAAATCCACAGGAATCTATGCCACACTATAGAAAAACGAATTCCCTCAGATGATTTATGAGCACTGATTCCAGTCCACGATTTACAGTAAACATCGAGTAGCTTTAGAAGATCATTTTGAGTTATGGAACAAAATGTCATATGAAACTCATGAGGTGGAATACAGCTAAAAGAACCATGTGAGGAAGCAGGGCAGATTTGAAGAGAAACCCTGAAACTTTGGTGAACGCAGAGCTCCAGATCACACAAATTATTTAAGAGAACTTTGATAAGAAGTCTGACATGAATTTATTAGCAATAGCAACGAGACTTAATTGGGTAAAAAAGTATTAACCATACAAGGACTTACCTGTCCAGGTCCTCCACCATATCCACCATTTGCATCCTGTACAATAACAAGACCAAGCAACAGTATTTAGCTACATTTTTCTATTAATGCAAATATTATATTAACAACTTAGATAAGAAAGTATGTTCCAATCAACCCTACTACGTCCAAGGACAGTCCCTTAGCTAGAGTCAGCCACCGAGAAAAATAGTGTCATGATAGCATGCTCCTATCAACCTTTTTGGAAGCAATTCCTTTTAAAAGTCAACCACCAAGAGAGCAGAAACACTCAAGACACTCAGGCATGCCTACACATCCCTTCACTCAACCCCACCACAGTACACTAGCATGCACCCTCCACCCACATGCACTCGCAGATATAGAAATGGGCACAGAATTCACATTTCAATTTAACAATAAATATCACACCATTTGGACGTATCACTTTAAAATTGCAGAAAAATTAAGAGCCAATTAGATGTCTAAGGATTAGAAAATATTTGTGTTTCTTAACAGTATCTAGATGACAAGACGCATGAACCATGTATAGAGATGGAAACACCCCACGCCCACACCCACTGAATTACCAGAAGGATCTACCCAAAAGATCAGGTATTCGAACATTTAATCATTGAATATAGATTCAGCACCACAGATCCAGATCTAAATAATGATTGACTCACATCCTAGTCCACATCTAAATACCTGATTGCACCTTAGTTAAAATATTGCATCCTTCAGTACCACTCTCATCTCTATTCTTTCTCAAACCCCTTTCTCCTATGATGCTTAGAGTAAATAGTTAATGTTATTCATATTGTATGTGATACTTCATTCTTGTAATCTTATGTGCAAAATCTGGGTCCTCATTGTTTAAATCCACCATTAACAGTAAACCATAGCAAGTCAAAAAATTCTATATTCATAGAACATAATCTTCTTCTTCTTTTTTGCTTATTTTCATCTTTATAAAGGTTATTAGGTTCAGGTAGAGACTCAGTCTGACTCAGATAAGTTTCATGTGACTCGATCGAGTCAACTAGACTCAAGCATTACCAAGTCACCGGAAACTGAGTTTTAAACCCGTAGACTTCATTCATGTGCTCAACCCATGTCCCGTCCGTCCATCTCCCTCACTATATACTCTTTCTACACTTTCTCTCTCTAATCCCCCTACCCCCATGATACTCAAAAACATACTAAATAGGCAATGTATCTATATTGCATCTAATACTTTGTATGTGTAAAGTTGATGTCCTTGCCATATCCATGGCATGTCTTTGTCAATGCTATATTCGTTTTTATGTGTAAATCCCATGTCCTTTCTGTACCAATGGCATATCCCAGTTATGATCGTGACATACCCAAGAATCTCTCTCTTCATCTCTTGGTGATGGCAATATGGAGTCGCAAGAAAATGTTGTTTTTATTTGCAGCACTAGGAGTATTGTCTGGGGGAAGATGGTGAAGGAATTAAAGATGGTGTGGCAGATGAGGTTGGAGTTCGTAAAGATGGAAAGGCAGAAGACTAGTAGGAACGGGGTTTCCAATGTCCATCTTTTTTTCTTTTTTCTTTTCTTTTATCTTTTTGGAAAGAATTTTGTCTACCTCAAAGGGATGTTGATAGAGATATTTGAAGTGATACTTCAACCCTCAGACAACTAGTTGGCTCCTAATAATTAGTCCTAAGAGGAATGTCAGAGATAAAGAATCTTTTTAGGATAGGTCATTGAGATGTAGATATCTTTGTAAGATAAAAGATCCAGTCTGCACTACACCGAATGTTTTCCCCTGAAAATTGCCAGCCCTATGGGCCCAGTTGGATGCATGAAACTGAACCGAAGAGGAGCAATTGATAGGTTTGCACATAGATAAGGGATACACAAAAGATCAGTCTGATCAAATGATTCTAACCCAAAGCTTTTGTCTTAAACCTTAATGGTTATCCTTCACGCAAGCTGATTGTGCTTAAATCCAATGGTGATTAATGTCTGCATCAATGTCAAATTAGACCGGTGCTAAGTCAAGTGAAGTAGAAGTGTGTGAACATATTGGGTTTATCATTGGTGGGCTCCTATATTAATAAAAAAAAGACACGAAGAATAGATGAAGGCATGTAAAAGGGGCAACACGACTTCTCTTTAAACAGTCGATGTGTGTATTATGGACTCCAGGCTCGCAATGGGTTTGGTCTAGGAAAGGGTTGTCTTTCGGTTGAGCTTCATGAGTTAAATTAAGGACATAATCGTCATTTGGAATAAGAAAAAGGTTGTTTTAAAGAGTTGAGTAGATTAGTTAGCTGCGAGGACTTAAATAGAAATAGGTTTGAATATTAGGGACCTTCATAGAAATACTTTTTCTAAGGACCTTTTTTAAATTGAAAGATAACATGGGGGCTTTTAAAAAAAAAAAAAAATTTGCAAAGCATGTAAGCAAGCAGTTTCCAAAACACCATTTTATAATATTGTATCACCCATTGCCTTCTAAGATACATACCATAAAAGAGGTAAATCTTCAGGTCATGTGTATATTTTTTTTACTAATGTTCAGTTTTGAATAGTTGTAAAAAAAAATGTCAAAAACACTGAACGACATGGATCTCCAGGTAATACGAACAATTTTTGTTGATGTTCATTTGATATGTATAATGGATTTACTTTCTATCGAGAAAAAAGGAGTTTATGCATGAATTGTTAAAAGATGAAAAAATTAAAAATAAAAAATAAAAATGGTGAAGAGGAGGAAAATTGTTATTCACAAAAAAAACTGATACTTCAAATATATGAATAGAGAATTTATAACTAAAAAATGGTGATATGATACGATAAATATCAAAAAAATAGAATGATACAATAAATATCAATATTTTCAGATATGACACAATATCATTGTTGCTCTTTCTATATACCGGAGATGGAAAACCAAGGCATGAGACTGTTGTGATCCTTGAGAATGAGAACCCTACTACATGAAATTGGAACAATTACCAATAACTCCTAATAAACTTTCATTACACTATAAAAACAGAAATAATAATAAAGATAAAGTCTGATCCTTCGAAACTTGAAGCTAACCTATATCAAAATCATAAGAATGAATACATATGGAAAAAAAATCAAGCAACCAAACATGGTTGAAATCTTGAACCTGACAACGGCCGAGAAAGTCCACCACATTGTTCTCAAATTCAGAGTCAATGGACACTCCCAATAAAGCCAGTGAGTGAAGGATCCAGTAACAGAGCCAAGGCCGACTAGAGCCAAAAGACATAAAGAGTATAGAAACAAAAATTAGTAAAAGAACCTTGTACCCCCCTTGGTATCACAAAAACTTTTATAAGATGAAATACGAAAAATACAGAGCATGTTAGATAGCAAGAATGGAATAAAGGCCAACCAGTCTTAAATTTTGCCAGATGAACTGCATAAAATAAACCATAAAAAATCCAACCAAGAGTCTTTTGTAAGTTGTAACATAATTAGAACTACAGCTCTTGATGATCTAAACAGTATAAAGCTTAAGAAGGAAGGGGGAATAGCCCATGGCATGGCCGTAAGGAGCTCATTATCACAACCACAACGTTGCGGGTTCTTCTCATGTTACCAATTAAAAGTTTATGAAGATAGAGGTGAACATCACAACGTCCAGCAGAAATGAGTTCATTGAATTGATCAGATTTTTGTTAAGGATTTTTTAGCATAGAAGAAAAACACTGCCGTGTCCATTGTTAGTGGCCTTTTTGTACATGTTACTTTACACAATGTTATCTTTGGGCCTGTTTGTATGCATAGGGGAGGAATAGAAGAGAAGTAGGATGCCACGTTAGGATAAAGTTAAAAGGAGTGGGTTGAAATAAATTAGTAGATAAGTTACTTTTTATGTGTTTGCATGGTTGGTGTAAAGTAAAAGGATTTAAATTTGCATTTGGTTGGATAAAGAAAATGGGGAATGAGTTACTTTACCCCACTTTATTATGGTATCTCCAAGTAACTGTGAAAGAGAAAAATTAGAGTTGGAGTAACTGCTAGGCAGACTTATTTACTTTACTTGTTCAGGCGTGCAAACAAACACTTCATGGGGTAAAGAATCCAACCGTTGGGATTTATTTCAACCCTCCTTCACTATACTTATTTGCAAACAAAAAGGCCCTAAAAAAACTCCATGGGAAAATATAGGTCAGTTTAGTGCGATTCCTGTTACATTCCGTTTTTAAAATGCCGAGTGAGCCAGTTGTTATAAGCCATTCACAAGGTTGATTAGAATCATAAGCCATTAGCTACAAATGAAAGTTTCTAAGGGGCTATTTCTTTAGAGGTAATTCTGACAAGAATTTTTATGTTGGGAATGTTTGACATTGATATAATGGTTGTCCCCTTAGCATTTCAAAATCCTATGTTTCATAGTTGGAATTCTGAATTCAAAGTCCAAACCCGCCTAAAAAAAGTCACAAATAGTGATGCAGTACGGAAGCCCAAAAGAATCACTGGGCCCACATGATGGACCCAAATATCAAACCCAGCCCTTTGGGTTCAGCCCACAGGCCTAAATTGGCTGGGAAGCTAGTGGGGCATGCTCATTTTATCTTAAGTCTAATTAGGGAATTGTTTCTTGTTTTATTGTTTATTAGGATTAGTAACTTCCTATTTTACAATTCTTATTACATTATATATAGAGAAGCCCTTCATTGTATTAGGACATACTTATTCCAATTAATCAAGTTGATTGAGTTTATAGTCAGTTGTGGAGTGTTTTATTGTTCTGCTCGTGCCCTAGTGGCTGGAATACATCTTGGATTCGATCAATCCTTCGGGAGATTGATCTATTGATTCGATCGTGGATCCTAAATATACTCGGGTACATTTTCATTTGATAAAAAATCAGTTTGAACCTTATCCCTACACCATAAATCAAATCAAGGGCTAACCTTACAGATGTAGTGCTGTGTATTACAACAGATTGGTATCAAGTTGTGCGTGATTGCTATCATTGTGTCTGCTTAAAGGGAAGTCTTGAGAAGAAATTAGCACTATTTTCCTTATGTTTGGCATATAGCATTAGTAAAATTTCTCGTAAATGCTTTTTTTCCTTTTTCGTTGTTTCTTGCCCTCACATAATGTGTTAGGTGAGGGCATTTTATATACTTGGCTATTATATTTTAGCAAGGACTCCTTGCTTTGGGAATATGATTATTGAGAGCTAAACTCCATCTCGTGATTAATCGTATACAATCTGAATACTATATTAAAAGAGAAGGGAGTGGGAAAAAAACCGTAGAAGATTCCTCTATTAGGGAGTCAACAAACTGTATTATGCACTCTTTTGGAAAAGAGAGAACACGGTGTATCAATCAAATTCCAAGCATGCAGTATCTTCAAAACAATACAGAGAAAAAAAAATAAAAAGAAAAGATTAATAATGACATACTTGGCATCCAACACGGAGTAGCTTGGCGCTAGCTCCCTAAGGCCTCGTGTTAAAAATTCAATGTGTTTGTCCCGCCAAATCTCTAGCCTGTCAAGCAGGAAACGAGATGACAAGATGATTTTCAGTAAAGGGAGAAAACTGTGCACAATAAGAATAATGGCCATTACCATAAACATATATATATATGGATGGGTGAGTCTAACATCTTTGTGTCAGACCAAAGTTGAAGTGCATACCTCAACACTCATTCATAGTCCGCCAATTTTGACTTTAGATATATCCGATGGAATAACAAGGTGGGCTTAGCTGTTCCAATGGGGCATTGAAATAATGAAAGAAAGAAACTAGCCTATGGAATGACTCCCATCATCTTTCTATGTACTGTAATGACAACTGTTTTAATGGTCACGTGCAAGGATCTACTTGAAGACCATGATACAAACATATAGTTCGAACGCTGTTCACCTTCTTGTTGTTAGCAAAAGTCTTGAGTTGAAAGTATCATAAGCTCTAACCACTCAGTTTCGATCTTACACCAGAACTGGCAAATGACTTAATATTTATGTATACTGAGGTCTAGGATCCAATTCGTCGATCATTAAATAGCATTCTACCCAACAAATCGCGTTTAGTTCAATGACTAAATACCTCTTTGATGAGACCTAGCCTGAAACTGACGCTGACCCTGACCCAACTGGAGGTTTGAGCAGTATCACAAGTTCCCTCTTTGGTAGGGGCACTGTATGTTGTCCATTTGGTGAAGGCATTGAGACTTGCAAGCATCAACATCTCAACAGTACTGTAGTTTTGCAACTACCACCAATTCTTGGTAGGGCTGCAAACTGGTCAGTTTGCATCGGGTCCAACTCCAAAACCTAGGTGTGGTTGTACTTAATCATGTCTAGTTTCTTAAGAATGTTCTGCTGTGATAATATAATCTCATTTTAAGGATCTGGGGGGCTCTTGACTTCATTCACACTGATTCAAACCTGACCCATATGGCCTAAACTTGAACAAATACGTGCTACTTTCTCTGTGTTCAGGTCCAATTAAAGCCCTAATCTTTCAGACCACAGTGTCTTTACAGTTGAAAAGATTAGCAACCCCAAATCACTACTGCAATTAGCTGCTATTGGAATGACCTATCCTTAAGATGGCGCGTCAGTTGAATTGCCCAGGTTTTGTGAATCAAAATCCTTATGAGTAGGGTAAGATTGATAATTTCTTGAACCACAATTTCCAAGAACAAGCCCAGTGTTATTTTGATTTACAAGAGCAAATTGCAAAAGAGAGATTGAAGGTGATGATGATGATGGCTTACATGAGGGATCGGGTGTGGGGAGAGACGCCATCGAGAATTTTGAAGATTTCAAAGACCTTTTGCTCCACACGCATTTGCTCTTGCTGTGTGATGCTCAGCCTCTTCTTCATGGAGTAGTTGCCACACTCCATGATCTTCTTCTTCTTCTTCGGTCCAATCGATGGAAATGGGAGAGGAGTAGTGTATTTCTGTGGCTCCTTGCTACTAACTAAACTGAAACCAAAAGAACACTCTCGAGACAGAAGAGTAGAGTATTTGATGAAAGAGGGGCTGTAGTGGCACCACGAAAATCTCTCTTCCCACAGAAAAAAAATAAAATAAAATAAAAATAAATAAATTGATTTTCCTAAACTACCCCTCCCTTCTTCTCCTCCTCCCTCCTCCTCCTCCCTTCCTCTCCTATACTCCACCCTCTTCCCTCATCTCCCCCCACCCCCAACCCCAAGTCTCCGGCGGGGAGGGAGCTCCGGGAGTGGGGGAGTAGGGGAGGGAAGGAGAGGGAAGGAGAGGGAGAAGAGAGAAAGAAAATGGAAGGGGAGGGAGGAAGAAAGAGGGAGAGGGGAAGGGAGATCGGCCGGGGCTCCCTCCCCGCCTGAGACGGGGGGATGAGGGAAGAGGGTGGAGGGTGGGAGAGGAAGGAAAAAGGAGAGAGGGAGGGAGAAGGAGGAGGAGGAGGAGGAGGAGGAGGGAGGAGGGGAGGGGTAGTTTAGGAAAAAAAAATTTTATCTTCTAGTACGTGGGGAGAGAAAATTTTGCAGTGGCAATAGCACTCCTCTTGATGAAATTAGACAATTAGAGGCACTTCAAAGTGAAAAAAACTTACATAAACGGCCCCTGATGGTTTAAATTTCTCAAAGAACTACCCACGGTATGTACAGGGGATCAAGGGACAAATACCAGGGGGGGCGGCGGGTAATGACGGTATGGCTGCCCTTATATATTAAAACTGTCCCAAAATGATTCAAAAATATATAATTCTTGCGTAGTAATTTATATAAGAAATGACGTAATTATATAATAATCTATTATTTTGGGGCAATTGTGGAAAATAAGATCAGCCGTACGATCATTATTCTAAAAAAATGGAGATGGTTTTGTACGATTAAATTTGCATGAGGTAGAATAGAAAAGACACTTTTATTTCATTTAAAAAAATAAATAAATAAGGATTTTACCGAAAAATCCCGTTAGAGTCACTATAGACTATAAAGGATCTAAGAGACATGAACCGATCGTAGTGGTCCCAAAGGCCCCTTTTTGTTCATTTTTTTTGGTGTGGGCTTCGGCCCAGACCCATATACCTGGGTCCGCCCTTGAGGGTAAAGGGTCAGTTGGTAGAGGTGGAAGGAGTCGAAGGAGGAAGGAGGAGGAAAGAGGAGGAAAAGGAAAAAGAAACGAGCGTGGATATCCCCGCTTGTATATGTGACTGAGTGGGGATATCGCTTAAGATTTTTTTTTCTTTATGGATCTGACTTTGACGATGATATCGCCGCTTAACTATGAACAAGAAGAAAAAATGAGTGTGGATATCCCTGCTCATATATGGAGGTGAGCGTAGTGAACAAAAAAGAGCCACTGGGACTACTGCGGTCGATTCATATCTGTTAGATCATTTTTGGTCTATAGTGAATGTGAATAAATTTTTTCGGTAAAATTCTCTAAATAAAATCCTATGTATCTTATTTGACGAAGTAACCAAATCGTGTAGAATTTCATTCGATAAAAAGAGTTTTTAGAAAAAAATTATATTATCCAAACTTTTTACACTCAAATGCTATGTAGAGATGGAAAATAAAATAAAATTTTAATTTTCTTATTTTTAGGTCATGAGCCCTGCTCTCTCTAGCCCTCAAGGGTAGGGTATAGTATGGGCTTAGATGGTGGAGGCCCTCTAAGGGCTTTGGCCTACTAGGGTTGGCATATATTGAGGGCAGCTTAAGGACAACCTTGGAACTTTTCCTTTGTCAACATTACCCATATGCAATCCCTTTTTGCCCCCGAAAAGCTTTCAATTGAATTTCCCCTGGTTATCCTCATTTTTGTTGGCCCATATTATTTGCAAATATTCTACGGAATGAAGTGTTTTTTTTTTCACTTTATTATTGAATTTCATGCTTTATTTTCGCTGTTATGTCAGAATTAATTGTTTTATTGCATAAATAAAACATACATTTCACCAACACACTTATGGTTTAGTGGTGCACACAAACCGATCTTCTCGCGAAGAAATTACTCTTTTTTTTACCTAAATTTTTTAGGTTAATATTGACCCTACGTAGGCCAAAAAATGAATTTCCTTCGTGATAGTTGTGGCCAAGTCTTCTAGTCCATGCCCCCCTTAATGATATTGACCCAAGCCCCCACCCAGGCATGGTTGATTAAGCTATTTTGCCAACCTGACAAATGTGGCAACTCTAGACCTACACTGTCAATCCGAACTCAGCCCTATAACTCAAGGATTCAAAGGCACGTTCCGTGAGAGGAAAGGTACCGGCAAATCTGAGATTCCTAGTTACCATTGAAACATACCCTTAATGAGAATTATACATTAATAGCAATGTTTGATAGTATAACTAAGAAAACTTGGCATCGATGCATAAATTGCAAAAATAAAAATTTTCAAACCCTAAAAAATGAGGATTCCCATTGGCCCAAATCCTTGAAAATTTACAATTATCAAAATAATCTTTTTCAAGATTATGAAGACCTGGCAAGAAATCCTCAAGGATTTGCTTGCGAGAGGTGACCCTAAAATAGAATTGAGTTGAAGGAGACATTTCTAATCAAAATACTAAATGGATTGGGTTCAAGCTGGGTCGAAACATACTATACGATCATGTAACTACAAAACTAATTGCACTATGACCTATCAACTCAATCTATGCCAATTTTTTTTATTTTAGAGCGTGGGTTAATCCTTATGACTTCAAAAAATTAAAAAAAGATAAGAACAAATTTGAATCGGGCATGGTTTAAAATTTCCAACTCCATCAATAAACGGATTGGGTTCCATCTGAAGCCAAGCCGGGGCCATAGGTACCATTAAGGAGGCCTAAATTGCTTAAGCCCAAATCCAGCCCAATGCAGTTTGCCGCAGCTCAGAGCCAAAATCCTACGCCCAGAACTTGCTGGATCCAAAAGATGATGCGATTGAAGCCGGGGGAACATCATATCCAGCTCCAAATCCCTTGTTTTGCCAAAACCCGGACACAATCTTTGCAGCTAAAGCTAAAGACAAGTACAGTCTTCGTTCTTTCCTTCTCATTTTAGTCCACTGTATGTATAGATAAGGAAGAAGGAAAATCTTTGTTTCTTTCCTCAGCTATGTTTGCTTCTGCAAACCCTATTCATATGAATTTCATTCCCAATTCTCATCATCCCTTTTGACCCCCAGTCCAAAATTATTTCTGGGTTTCCTCTAGATTAGAGTTTCATTACTTTTCTCAGTGTCTGTTTTTCTCTAGGAGATTTGTTTGTCTTTGGTTTTTAATTTCCTTTGGCAAACCCTTTTCCATATGAATTCTATCCCCAGTTCCAATTCCTTTTGACCCCAAACCCAAATTCATGCCTGGGGTTCCTTTTGGTTAGAGTTTTGATACTTTTCTCAAACTGTCTTTGTCTGGGTGAAGATTTTTTTTTTTCCCTCTCTCTTTGGTATGTGTTTTTAATCTCTTTATCTTGTCTGCGGTACCTTTTTTGTTTCTGGGTCTTTTGAGGTTTTTCCTTTTCTTCGCAACTGTCAACCGCTTTATCCCTCCTTCTTCCTTTCATTTGCTTTGAATTCTGAGTCTTTGGGACCTTCCTCTGCCTTGTAACTAGTAATCTCTTTCTGGGTTTTTTTTTTTTTTTTTTCACTTCTCTTTCTCCCACTTTTGTGATTTTTCACTTCCATGAATGTTCTTAAAACTGGGGACCCAAGGCTTTCTATCAGTGGAAGATATGGGATATTCATAGGGATTGTAGCTTGAATTGGGATTGAAGCATCCAAATTTTCTCTGATAAGGATATGGAGAATTCTCAGGTACTTGGTGCCAGAGGAATGATTAGGAGAAGTGAATTGATAAGAGTTATCATTCAGTCTCTTTATTCTCTTGGTTACAAGAAGGCTGCCTCTTCCTTGGAATCGGAATCCGGGATTTCTAGTGAATCTGCGGAATATGCATTGCTGAGATCCCAAATCCTCGATGGGAGATGGAATGATTGCATCCAGACCCTCAATATGATTGAGGATTTGGTGGAGGAAACTCGGGCCTCGGCCTGTTTTCTTATCTTCCAGCAGTGGTTCTTGGATTTTTTGAATTCGGGAGACGACTCTTCTGCTATTTGGGTCCTTCAGAAACTCATATCTCCATTAAGGGTGGACAAAAAGAAGATTCATGAGCTTGCGTGTGGTGTGGTTTCTTTGCGCGAGATTGGATGGGGTGGGAAGGATGATACTTCTGTTGTTGATTTGAGGGGGAAGCTATTGATTGAGTTCAAAAGATTGCTCCCTCCGCCCATCACAATACCTGATAGACGGTTGGAACATCTTATAGAGACGGCTCTTACTTTTCAGCAAGATTCTTGTATATACCACAGCTCATCTGATTCAGTTTCTCTATACGAGGACCACTGCTGCAGCAGAGATCAGCTCCCTACGGAGACCACGCAGGTGTGCTACGTTTTTTCCCAATTGATTTGTCTTAAGAGTGATTCATCTTATGCAGAAAGTCGGTCAGCTTTCACACACTTAAACCTTTTACTGGTATAATGCTATTTTGCTGGAGTAGTTTCCTAGAGTAGGGATAACTATGCTGAGATCATCTCTTAGAATTTTGCCAGTGTTGTGATGTATTCATGGAATGATTTATCATTAGTGAGGCCAGTGTAGAGCCCGTTTGTATACTATCTACTGAGTGTCTAAATTAAATTGAAAGCTTATGGTCCACTGATTGGAAGATAAAGAATTTTGTAGAAGTTACTTCATGAAAAATTTCAAGAAGAAGAAAAAAAAAAAAAAAAAACCTAAAACTGGTACATATTATTATCTATCATTTGTATGCAGTGTTTTAAGTAGCGAAACAACATCACCAGCCTGTTGATTGGGTACCTTCCTCCCTCCCATGTCTCGGGCTCCATTGGTTGTACTTGTTTCGGTATGCCTGAACCAATATGTAATCCAACTAAACTAAGTGTTACTGTTCTATGTATTCTGGTTTTAGTGTTTCAGACCAATATCCTAGATAACAATTTGATTTGTCTTGGTTGGATTCTATAACTTTTACCTGTTTCACATTTCTTTCTATTGCTCAATTTCTTGAAATAAGTATGCACCAGACTCTATTGTTCGGACTCCATGATTGAGGAGAAATATGTAGAATGAAGGGATTGAGGTATTTGAGGGGCTTTAGTGAAATTGTTGCATCAAGTTTATATACCAAGTTCAAAGGAAGATTTTAGGGTATTGTATCCTGATAAAAGTAGAGGTTTTGTTTTTGCCCTTCTTCTCTTTACTTAAACCATGCTGGTTGATAGAAACAAGAGAGGTTAAAGGTTTAACCCTTTTCTTTGGAACTCAAAAAGATTTACTCCAAGATTTCAATCTTTCATGTGGGGTTCTGTCTTGAATGAAATTTAAATATTTTGACAACGGGGCTTTTATAGGAATTAATTGTTAATATATAGCATTTGTTTGAGGAGTGGGAAGGATGTAAATCATCTCTTTCTTCAATAGCCATTCACTAAGTTAGGTTGAGATTGTATGCAGTGTTTGTAGTTTTTTTTTGGGGTCTGGCCTAATATGTTAAAAGGATTCGGTTGAAAAGTGGTCATTTGGTTATAGTAACCCACATGGAGTCATTATTTGGAATTTCTCTAGGCTAGCTGTTTGTTGGTCTACTTGGCTGGAAATTAACAACCGTGTGTGTAGATTTTTATGAATAGTAACTATCATTAAAAAGGGAGCTTAACAGTTCAAGAGGAATATACTGACAAGCCCGCATCCCAAAGGTGTGAAGCGGAAAAGAGAGCAAAAAGGCAAAATACAAATCTGGTGAAAACACATCTTCATTGGATATAAAGATACCCTCATTAGCAGATCAATTGACATGGGAGAAGGAATCATCAAGAATCTTTGCAACATCAGCCACTTTTTTTTACCACATCTAGCAGCCTCCGATGTGGCTTACGAGTGCTTGAAGCCCAACAAACAGCACATTTTGAATTGCCTTCCGCTTGTAATTCCATGAAGATTAAGGTGATAAGCTTCTTGCAAACCCATCCTTAGGGCGAGGAACTTGGCCTTATTTATGAAGCAAAAACCCGCCGGGCTTGAGAAGGATAACATATGAGAGAGAAACAATCCCTGATCATGATACCATCTATAGTTAATCACAGGTTTTAGTTACTCCAATTGGAGTGGTTATGATGGCTCAACCAAAAGTAATATCTTGGGTGATAGCCAAAAAGTTCCTTTTTTTCTGCTCCAGACCTTTTAAAGATGTTGGAGGGAAGGTTGTGGATGATTTGTCATACAGTTGTGGAGGATTCTGATCCTTAGCCTTGTTGGCTTGTTCCATTTTTGTGCTTGATGCAAGGAGGTGGTTTCAAATTCACACTTTGGTCATCTTCCATGAGATATCTTCATGACTTCACACCATGAAGGAGTTGACTTGACACCCTCCAAGATTCATTAGGGAAAATTTTTTTTTTTCTATAAAATCACTATCATTAAGGTTGATCATCAGTTACGGAGCACATCTACGAGTAACCCAATGGTGAGGGCCGTGAGGCATCTCCCGATCCACCGGTACAATGAGGGACCAATCCCTTGGTTGGATGGGGATTTGGGTGGCGTGAATATGGGGTGTGTGAGTATGTACCAGAGACTAGAAAAAAAAAATTCAACTAGTTGCAAAGGCCCTTCACTTTTTCTTCGATGCCTGATCTAGCAATTTTGCATTGCTTTTTGGCCATTGATTGAAACTGCCTTTGGTTCTCCTTTCTCAACATTGATATTTGCCAATACCATTAAAAAAAAAAAAAACTTTGATATTTGCCAAACATGCAAACCCAATTATTAGTCACAACAAGCAACTTAGACAAGTTCAATTTTAAAGCGTGTGCCCTTCTAGTCCTATTTGCCTTGAATTGTACACCTACTCACAACCGAGTAACCAACAACCTCCTCTGTCTTAAAAGACTCACTAGTTCCTCAATTTTGATTGTTTTATGGGGATTTAGTTATATTGGATTTTTATTTTGAGGATTCATATTGAGATGTCTTGTTGCTAAAAGCTGATCACCAACAACTGAGCCATTCCCTAATGGTTATGGCCTTAGGTAGAGAAACTGAGGTTAAAAGTCCAAGCTTTGTCTTTACCTATAGCTGAAAAAAAAATCAAGTTAATAGTACCCCATAATTAGTGAGATCTCTTGCACGTCTGTTGTACGAGATTCTTCAAGTAGGTCACTCCTTCCCCTCTATGAGTCTGTTGCAATAAGTGGTCCTGTTTTGAGCATTTGGAACGATGGAAGCATCCACCCCAACCATTGGACTCTCTTATGTTTCCTATTTTGAAATGGTTTAAAGTGTTGTGGGGTTCAAATTAACTATGAGAAATGTGAGTTTTTTGGGGCACGGATGGAAGTTAGTCAGGTTGATTTCTTTGCCAATGTTTTTGGTTGTAAAGCTGGAAAACTTCCTTCAAAGTATTTGGGGTTGCCTTTATGTTTAGGGCTTCCAAAGAATCTTTATGGGTTTCTGTGGTGGAACGGGTTGAGAAAAAATTAAGCGCATAACTTTGATTAAATCAGTGCTATCTAGCATTCTGATTTACTTTATTTCTTGCTTCAAATGTCCGATGAATGTTGTGCGGAGGATTGAAAAAATCCAATGGGATTTCCTTTGGAATGATTCTATTGAGAAAAGGAAGTATCACCTAGTGAAGTGGGAGACTGCCCGTACTCCTTTGGCTCAACGTGGTTTGGGTATTCGGTCGGTTGAGAAGGTTAATAAAGCCTTATTGGGGAAATGGTTGTGGAGGATAGGGGGTCCAAGTAACAGTTTGTGGAAGAAGATCCTTTCTTGCAAGTATAGGTTGGATAACGGCGGTTGGTGTGTGCCTAGTCAAAATTATAATGTTTCTGGTATATGGAAGTCTATTCTTTCTATTAAGAAAGAGTTTGATATTTGGATTCGTTATAGGGTTCATGATGTAAGTCGGGTGAGGTGTTGGCATGATGGATGGTGTGGGCAATTCAGTTTGCATAGTCAGTTTCCTTCTTTATATTTTGTACTCTTTGGATTTGAGGCAGCATGCTCTAGTAGCATATTATTTTTGTTCATCGGAAAAAGGAATTGTTTGGGACTTTTCTTTTTGAAGAAATTTGACGGATAATGAAATTGTTGATTTTGTTCGATTACTTGGTTGTCTTGGTAAGTATTATTTGTCAGGTGGCAAATCTGATGTCAGGCTTTGGAAACCCGATGTTAGGTCATTTTTCAATCATTTTTTTTACAAGGTTCTGTCAGCATTAGGTCTTAGAATGGAAGGTTGGCACAACTTTTGGGTCTTCGCTTTCTACTAGGTGGCTAAGCAACATAAAATTCTGACTATTGATAATTTGTGAAAAAGGAATCATGTTATAATTAATGACTGTCCTTTATGTTTGAGAGATGAATAATTGGTGCATCATTTGATGATCCATTGTCCTTTTGCTTAAAGAGTTTGGATTGTTCTTATTTGTTTGATGTGAATTGGGTTATACCAAAGATGGTGGAGGACCGTTTTCTTCAATGGCATTTAGGTACCAAGTTTGTTTGTGGCAAGATTTTATGGAAGGCAGTTTTGTATGCTACTTGTTGGAAGCTTTGGAGGGAAAGGAATAGCAGAGTTTTCTACAATGAAAGTAAATTAGTAATGGAGATTACTCAATCTATTATTTGGACGGTGTCTGAATGGGTTAGTAAGCGTAAGGAGTTTGTTGGTGTTTCACTTGATGATCTTAACAGATCTTGGGATCCTTTTCTGAAGGGATGTTAGCGTGATAAAGTAGTGCGAAAAGTTCTTTGTCTAAGCCCCCCTACTGGTGTCCTTAAGCTGAATTTTGATGGAAGTTATTTTCATGATCTTCGGTAAGGCGGAATTGGTGGAGTAATTCGGGACCATGAGGGCAAGGTGATTAGAAACTATTCTAGGCCTGTGGACTCTTTGGATGGTAATGATGCTGAAATCTATGCTATGTTGATTGGTTGTTGTGAGTTGCTTAGTTTGGGTGATTACGATGCAATTCTTGAAGGTGATTCTTTTTCAGCTTTTCAGTGGGGCTTTGGAAAGGCTTCTCATCCTTGGAAATTGCCAGATTTAGTGGAGGAAGTGCAGGATATTGCCAAACAGCTTGGAGCCTCATTTCATCATGTTCATAGGGAGGCAAATGTCATGGTAGATGCTCTTGCTAAGGAGGGTTTACACTCTTCTATTCTTTTTTATATCTAGTGTTTTCCTTTCTCTTTTCGTTTGAGCTTCGGTTAGGCTGTGGTTTATTTGCTCTGTAATCTTTGTTGTTCTTTTCTGATGAAATAAAATTTACTGTTTAAAAAAAATTAAAAAAACGAAGGGCCTAAAAGATGTGGCAATGCCTTGCTTTTAAAAAGATTGGTCCTTTTGAGGTTCAGGAGGCATCTAACTGTAACTCGTGTCTATAGCATGGCATATCAGGCTATCAGCTGCCAGGGAAGCATTTACAAGAAGAATCAAATTCAGATTGCTTTTGTTATTAGAATCCTCCTTTTATTGGGTGCTCGGTCTGGAGATCTGCTCTTGACTTTTCGAGACCCAACCTGTTGCGGTATATGGCAAACTGCTAAAGAGCTATTGTTCGTGAATGCTTGGAAATGGTTGGAGACCAGGTTATTTGGGTTCTATTGTTATGTAGAAAGAAACCTTTCAGGGTAGAGGAATCTAAATTTCACTTTATCCTACTATTACTTAACGAGGTGTATATCCCAATGACTGACAAATAGAAGAGTGTGGATGGGCACCATGGATGGCAAGGTCTTGCTTTCCTGTTTCATTTTGACTTTAAAGGGGGATGATGGCACCACCAGTCAAATAGCATATTTATTGAAAATAAGCTCTCCACCAAGGGTACTTTCATTTGGGTGGACAACTCTTCTTGGTGAGGCATAGAAACTTGGTGGAGGCTGTGGGGTCTCATAGAGGAAGCATTATAATGGAAAGTGCTGTTGATGGTTGTGATCAGGGTTCTTTGTAAGGAAAGAAACTATTAATTATTTGAAGGGAAATCAACAAATTTAGAAGGGCATTGCTAAATTTTCATGTCATTTCGTGGGTAAACCTGCCTCGATGCATTTCATGGGACTCCTATTGACATTATCCTTAGATTGTGGCATGAGGATATTGTGGGTAAACCTGCCTCGATGCATTTCATGGGACTCCTATTGACATTATCCTTAGATTGTGGCGTGAGGATACAGATGGATCCCTCCACCAGTTGGCAAAACCAAACTAAATGACAACAGTGCTTTTGTCACAACCCGGAACCTGGGGACCTTCGGATTCCGCATGGGGGGACTTGTAGAAGTATCATAGCAAAATTCATAAATTAAATCGATAACATTTCATTTAGAATCCAGGCAATCCTATTAAATAAACTTGAATATAATTTAAAGGTCTGAATTCAAATAATCAACTAAACAATGTTAACCATGAAATGAAACAACTATACTGTCTTTAAAACTAAGTGGAATAAATTAAACAATCTGTTAAATCTAGTTCTCTTCTTCAGTTAGGTGACTTCGACGCTCAAGTGCGCATCCCAAAGCCTATTTCCTGGTCATTACAATATTCCTCATTCTCCATAAATCCCGGTTACCAGGATGGGGCAATCCAGGAGTCAGTGGGTACTGAGTGAATAAGCATACAATTCCATTTGTAGACATAAACATCATAAAAATATAAGAGCACAATTAATTTAAGGGAGCTTTGGCCGGAGGTCCCTCAAAGCAGGACTTTGTTGCAAACAGTCCAAAAAAAAAAAAGTCATGCAGCCAAAGGTTCTCTAACTCATTCTCATACCTGATATATCAAATTTATCCTTTCTTTAAATCATATCCCAGGATTGGTGGGATATCCCATTAATAATGATCAACTACCATTTAATTGGCCATGATCAATGGAATCTCATTAATGAGATTTTCAAATAAATTCTAAAAACACACAAATAAATTTCAAAATAACGCAAATAAATTTAAAAAAACGCAATAAATTAAAAAAAAGCAATAAATTTCAAAAGATCGCAGATAAATTTAAAAAGACGCAAATAAATTTTGAAAAGATTCAAATAAATTTCAAAAGATCCAAATAAATTTCAAAAAAATATAAATAAATTTCAAAAGACGTAAAGAAAATTAAAAAACGAAAATGAATTTAAAAAAACGCAAATACATTTGCCAAAACTACGATAACCCAATTTTCCAAATTATCGAAAAATCTGGCAAAAACTCAAGTATTTTTGTCAAAAACTCAGTTAAATTTATTTCAAAAAGTACAAATAAATTTCAAAAGACACAAATAAAATTTAAAAACACAAATAGATCTAAGAAAATACAAATAAATTTGCCAAAAACACAGAAAGATTCGTTCAAAAACTTAGATAAAAATTTTAAAATGGAGATAAATTTGTCAGAAACTCACCTATATTTTTCAAAAACTCAAATAAATTTGCCAAAAACTCAGATAAATTTGTTTAGAACTTAGATAAATTTATTCCAGAACTCAGATAAATAGCCAAAAACTCAGATAAATTTGTCTCAGAACTCAGATAAATTTACGCAAAACTCAAATAAATTTGAAAAAAACTCAAAACTCGGATAAATTTGATAAAAACTGACAAATCAATGGAGGACGGAGGAGATCAGATTAATGGAGCACGGAGGAGATCAGATCAGATCTTGAAAAGGCTGCATCGTAGATCTACTGCTGATCGCGAGATCGGTTGGCCACACTGAAGTCGAGAAGAGGGGTCTCATTCTGGGTCGGGTCAGACCTAACCCGAACTTGACAATGGCCTGGGACTGGCCCAATTGCTCTTCTTCTTCCTTCTGCTTATGCAGCAGAGACAACCGCCCTTGCTGCTTCTTCTCTCTTCTCTTCTGCATTTTGTTGCTGCTGCTCCATTGATCTCACATCAATTGCAACAGGAATTGTAAGGCCGCCCTGCTGCCTTTCTTCTCCGATGGAGGTGGCCGCCCGATCTGTTGTCTGTCGATGTGCGACTGGGTTCCGAGACAGAACCTGAAACGCCCCTACTGTCCTTTGTTTTACAGATCTCAGTAGAAGGAGATTATGCTGCTGCTGCTGGCTTTCAAACTCGGATCCGGATCGTTTAGCAGGAGGAGAAAGAAAAGAGGAAGTGTCGTCGACTAGCAGGACTGAGCGAGAAATCGCTACCAGAGAAACCAGAAGCCATGGAAGCTTTCTGGCAGGATACTAAGAAAGGTCTTTTGTGGAGTGGGAACAAGAAGAGAAGAGAAGAATAATAAGAAAGAAGTGGAAGAGCAGCACTGGCCTGAACCGGAGAAGAATCCATTCGCCCGTACAGAGCAGCAAGAGAAACGAATTCTTCAATGACAACCGGGGCGAACAGTGGAGGCCCACCTTCAAGGAAAAGCAGCTTGAAATGGAAATGGAGGTGGAGAAACAGAGGAAGAAGTGTGGCCTTAAGCTTCCTGGCAACTCGGAATGGAAATCGAAGTAATTATCGACCAGCCCGGCCTCAAGCGTTCATGGTACGAGGGCACTGTAGTCCGATGCCTCTGAAAGAGGAACAGAGTAACAGTTGAGTACTGAAACCTGGTCCGTGCGAGAGGTCATAGACTGTTCATTGCTAAGGCCACGCCCTCCCACTGTTGAGGAACCTGAAGTGTTCGAATTGAATCAGATAGTGGATGCATTTCATTTGGATGGTTGGTGGGTGGGTTACATTGTGAAGAAGAGCAATGTAGAAACAACTTCTTCTTCTTCCACTACAAGATATGTGGTGTTTTCCCCAGATTCTAATGAGGAGATCAAGTTTGTTCGGTCGCAGTTGCGACTTCATGAGGACTGGGATGGAGTGAAATGGAAAGAAGGGAAGAGGAGCGCTGCCCTGAACTGGAGAAGAATCCATTCGCCCATGCAGAGCAGCAAGAGAGGATTCAGGGGATATTAAAATTGCTGCCATCGTGGGCTCCACTGATAAAAAACCCATGATAGGTCTGATCTCTAAGGTCGCCCATGGCCCCACTAGTGGATCAATGGTTCAGATTTGAAGAAGAAGAAAAGGGCTCTGGCTAGGTTCTGTCCATGTCCGGATTGAAAAGAAGAAGAGGGAGAATGGAAGATTTTAAATTTTAAAATTTTATGCCTAATTAGTTGAAAGGGCAAATCAGTCATGCAAAATATATGAGGCAGTGTATCTAGGGACCTCTCGCCATGAGGTGATGTATCTAGGGACCTCTCGTCGAAATATATTTGCATCGACTACAAGACTTAGAGGAAAAGTTGATGGACTAGAGGCCTTACAAGACCTCTATGAGGGACCTTTCGCTAATTATCTCTTAATTTAAATAGGTTTATCCACATAAGAGATGTATGCAGTTACAATATCCTGATTATAGTCCACACCACCAGTCAAGGTCTCATCTCAATACAACCTCCTAACCACCAGGTAGCACAGGCCAATGAGGATCGAGTACCTGAAGGCACAGGATCAACAGGGTACCATAATAACATTCATACACACAAACTCGAGGTGATCCACATGGCTATCATCAAGGTGGTACCAAGGAAATTTTAGTTCTCCCGAGGCTGACCCAAAGTCGGATAGTAATCATCCATGGTTGACATATGTCAGACAACATCATCATCATGAGGCTGACCTAAGCCAGACAACTTCTTTAATATAGGGCCTTTGTATCATGCTTAGTGGTCTAGGATGTCTGAGGGTAACTCCAAACTTTCCATACTCCTTTAATCAACTCTAGAATTCAGATTTATTCTTTATCCAACTTGAATACCTATAAGGAATTGGTCTATGTGACCCTTCTCCCGTGGCTCGGATTTAATTTACCCCTGACCATTTCGTGTGGGTGATTCACATAACCAGCCCCTTTCAGGTTAAGTTACCTCACCATGATAGAATCACTTAGCATGTTCATATATTTCACATATTCATAAATGCCGGCCTAGTGACATAGCACATCATATGCAGCACATTCCATGTAAAATCAGCAATCATATCTGAAACACACTTTAGATCCTCAATAACCAGTAGTATCAAGAATCTATTCAACATATATCATGTCATTTGCACCGAATGAATCACTCATTCAAAATTTTAAGTACATTACATGGTCACAAAAATGTATCAGCTATACTTAATTCATCGTGCGCAACATATATAAGAATCTGCCACATACTATCTCATTCAGAATTAAGCATTAAGGAGGCTATGCAACCATTCGCCCAATGCTATGCCAAATACAATTCAATCATGTAGAGACATTATCAACTAATGCTCGATTTAACCCTAGTCCATAGATCCAAGTTCAATCACAGCATCATCAATACCCCCAACCTACTCTGAATCTCCACAGATAGATCAATCAGGTGGGTTATATGTTGGTCGGCCAGACTCTACATCCTATCTCAGGGTTTAACCAATTTCAAACTTCCTTATTGAGGCTTGCCCATAGCCTACCCCTCAACTCAGCCACCATTCAGTTACTTATAAATCATATTTAACCATACATGCAACTAGAATGAACCTATGAAAATCATCACAAAATACATGCAAATCAGAACCTTACCCCAAGCAGTCAAGATCTATTCCCTACACAGGGTTTGACCAAGGTCTGAGAACTCATTCTCTAGGGTTCAATTGAATCCTAAGCTTCAGATTGGGTTCGGCTAACCCGAATTCCCAGGTTTGGGATTTCGGCCCACTTAAAAACTATCACGATCCGAAATCCGAGGCCCTGTCGGATTCCTTGTCACGGCTATGATGTATAATCTCCATAAGCATTGGTCAAATAATTACTTCAAATTCCAGGGTATAAATTAATAAATCTTGAAATGTATAAAGAAAACTAATGCAGGAAAAGACAAAACGTATATTATTCACAATAATTAAAACATTATGTATTTAGTTCTTCTATTTAGCTGACCCCAGCATAGTTGGGACAAGGCTTTGATCATGATGATGATTTAGTTCTTCTATTTGTTATGCTATCTTTAGTCCTCTCCATGCTCATGCCAAAAGCTAACATCACCCTGATCATCACAAGCTCATTCTCTAGTTTGGTTACATGAGGTGGGGCAAACCACTCATCAGTACACACTGGTGAATAGATATCCTAGTTTAGCAATAAACATGAAAGCAAAGGATATTGTACAAGTACAACATAATTGTCATAAACATCATACAGTATCACATAGATGCATTGTGTGTGATTTGTGTGGTTAGCGAAATCTTTATTATCTTGTTTCCATGGATTACCACCTATCCGCATTGTGGCATAGGTCACATAATCTTACCCCCGAAAGGCGTCATTCATCACATAGCATATCATAATCCGCCTTCCGCCCACCAAAGGTCCGTAACATGATTCATAATGACCAGAAAGCGTCCATAAACATAGCGACCAGCAAGGGTCCATAAACAAAATCCGCTCCCGAGGGGGTCCATAGCATAGCACATACATAACGTCGATCGACCACAAGGGTCCATACTCCATACCATAGCCAGTACTGGAAAACATCTCCCATAGATCTCACATAAACATAAGACCTGAATGCAGGATCATCACTCCGCACCGTGCTAGCAGACTAGGGGTTCCATGGTTCCTTTTTAACACAGTCTGAATCTACCAATTCTCATAGCAATGGAACATACCTGTTCTCCAAACATTCATCACATAAGCAACATAAATTGGCTATTTGTGTGTAACCAGCCCGTACACATAGTTGGATTTAGTCTTGCCCCACTTCGTATCATAATTGGTATCCACTAGTGTAGGAATGATCACATTGCCTTCACCTTCAACTTTTCACACAGTTGTCTCATAAATCCAGCCTGAGACATTTCTACATAGTGTCTGTGAAACCACATAAGGACCACCAATTTCATACAACAATATAAACTAATTTTCAGCACTGAACATATTCATCATAGCATACGGAGGTTTACATATGAATCACCCATCTCATAAGAATCTATTATAACCACCACCACATATCTTATATAGGAATTTCAACAAACACATAGAGGGTGTCATAGAGGTATTTGTTATATACAATTTCAGATTTATAAATCGCTGCATCAATCATTATGTGGCTTGCATATAATTCTAGAAACATAATCCCATAGGAACAATATGAGGATTCTCATTAAAATTAATGTAACAAGCCCCAAAGGTGTATAGATACGATTCGGCCAGCACCCTTTCTACAACTTAGGTGGTGTGACCATGGTTCATGGTCTCATACTTGATGCAGCATTGCCCAATCCCACTTTAAGGTTTCTCACATCTTCCCATCTCGTTTTTATATTTCAATTTACTAACACAACTAAAAAGTTAGCATGAATAGGCAATCAAATCTGAAAATCATTCATGAACTTAGAAACACTAACAATCCACATCCATCAAAACATAAAAACACTGAAGAACCCCAAGTGACATAATCCTATAGCAAGATGGGATCTCAATTTAGGGTTCTCACATGGTTGCTCACTCGCTTGTAGCTGAAACCCCAAATAGTTACTGTAGCGCACACTATAGCAAGTTACTTAGCATGTACTGTGGCATGAATAGTGACAGCCAGTTAGGGTTTTGCCTCTAGTGCTTCCTCCTCCCAATCAAGTTAATCCACCAGTAAAATAAAAGTCTAACACCTAGATATTCCTATTAGGCCTTCCAATTCTCTAGATCTTAGAAGAGAAATCATCACAGATTCAACTAGACTAGAAGATCCACTCACCTCATGCACTCTAAAGTTGCCTTGATGTTTTGAGGAAAGCTATATGTCATTCACAAATCCTAAATCTGCTGGTCCTTGCCTCTCTTTTTAGTTTCTTTTCAATCTTCTTCTAGATCTCTCTATTCTCTTAGTTAAAGAGCTAGGGTTTTGGGTTTCTAGTTGATAGGAAGGCTATGGGAGAGAGAGAGGTTGTGTGAAGAGGAATAAGCCAAAGGAGGTCTCTAAGTCTTTTAAATAAACTAGCGGCAACTATTAGAATCCAATAGAATTCGTGCACAATGTCTTTGGCACCTCAGGATGTGCACACAACTCAAATTCTTTTGGGATTTGTGCACATGACCCTCTCTTTCCAATTCAAATTCTAATAATCAAAATATGGGTCCCAACGCTCACATATAAAGACTCGATCCTATTAGTTGATGACTATTGGGTCCTACCAAAATGAGGTGAGAACTAATCCTATTGGAACATTATCTAATTAAAAAGCACTTGTGGGGTCCCTATGGTTTCCTTATCCAAGTCTGTAAAATTTGGGCTAGGCCACATGGCCCTATTTAGGGTGGTACTGGTACCCTATGATACCCGAATACTTGTACAAGCCCAACGTTTCCATATCGGACCAATACAACACTTATATTGGTACTTGATACTACACCGATACTTGTAGAGAACAAGTTTAACATATCCTACTTATAAAGTCCTTTATTTTATATAGTTCTTTTAATGTTTTTACTTCTCACTATAAAAAATGCTAGAAAGGTTTGAAAACAATGATAATTTCATTGATTCAAAAGTGATCTAAAGAAAAATTTAGGACATGTATATCCATATCCGTGTCCTAGATTTTCAAAAATGAGGAGTTGTATCCCTGATCCCCGTATCATTGTCCGTATCCATGTCCGTATTTGGGCATCACATGTGGTACCCACTGAAATATACCTTTTTTTTCTTCAGTTGTCCAAATGGTTCCCTTGGGCCTACCCAAGAGAATCAGGATATCAATTAATAAATATCAAGATCATTATTATCGTAATAATAATAAAAATAACAATAATATCGTAATAATAATAAAAATAACAATAATAGTAATCATCCACATATAATATTCGTATATTTCAAGGATATTTAAGACAAGTATAATGCCCTCATAAATCCAAGAAAAATCATGGAAATTAACTACATGAATATACACAAATATGAGCCCCTAAATCAAGGCCTAGGGTATTACAAAAACCCTAGCATCAAGGTTGGCCAAGGATGAAGCACCCTTTAGGTATACTCGACCATCACTTTCTGATGATCACACTGCTGGTCCGCAATTCCTTTATCATACTCAAATATTCATTGCAAATAAGATCATCAAGGAAGCATTCTAGAACTCAACAACTGGATCCATGTGTGTGCACAAGTAGAATGGCATGTTTACTCACCTTGTGTATGTGATTGATGCTCGATTTACTTGAGGAAACGAGTATGTCATCCACCAAGCCAATATCTGCTGAATCTGACTTCTCCTAGTTCTTCTTAGTTCTCCCTAGGGTTAGTGTTTTCCTCTTGAGAAGTTGCAAGGGATTGTGAATGAGAGAAGGAAAGAGAAGAATGATAGGATTTGAGGGGTCAAATGGCTTTTAAGAAGCCAAGGGTTGTGCGGCAGTGTTAGAACTTAGAATCCCAATAGCGCAAGGCTTTGTTAAGCCTCAGGAGTTGTGCTCACTTCTCTTATGCACAAGAGGGTCCCATCTCTATTGGTCTGCTAGTTCACTTAAGTTGCAATGCAAAGGGTCCCATCATACTTATTCTAAAAGTCTTTTATAACAAGAAAAGGGTCCTACCTAGTTCTCTCATTATCTTGTGCTTATGGGTCCCACTACTTCTATCAACCTTCTAACAAGTTAGGACCCACCTGCATATTAATTACTCCAATAAAACATTCACACAAAGGAATTTAGTGGTTCCATATATAATTATAAACATTCAAGACAAAACATGAATCCAAGAACAACCAAAATGTTAAATAATAATTCAGCCTCCAAATCAGGGCCAGGGGTATTACGGCTTTGACCTGGTGCAGTGGGGAGGGTGGGAACATTAGGGTGCATGATGTCAGTTAATCAATTTCACCTCCTCAGGCCATGCGTCCAGCCAGTGAATGTGTTAAAATTGATGCTTTCATAGATTAGATTGAAAGAAGCTTCTCCCCTCAATCTTCACCGGATCATTGTAGACGATGACTTTGTTGGAAGTAGGTGGGCCTCGTGGATAGGTTTCAAAACTTTTGACCCACTTGATGTAGGGATCAACTATCCAGAAGGCTACAAACCCAATCCAGGATCCATGTCCTCAATCTCATCAACCATATTTAGTATAAAACTCTATCTAGAAGATAGAAGCGGCACCATACAAGCAGCCACGGAATCTACAACATATAAGGAAGTAGATTATACCTTTGGAGCTCGGTTGTGCTCTAATGGAGAATTTGTTCTCTTTCTTTGATGTGGAACTCTTTCACAAATCAAATTAGAATCTCGAAAAATCTATTAGCCTTCCATGCTATGTCCCGTATCAAATCTCTTTTCTCAAGAAGAAGGGTGGGATCTTCAAGAGAAAACTACTAGAAGCTCTAATGGAAACTAGAAGAGAAACTAGAAGAGGGAGAGGAGAATGGGTGTGCAACACTTGCACAATCCAAGGGCTAGGCTTAGCATGGGCGTCCCCCTCCCTATTCCTCCTCTATTTATAGCACTAATGCTTCCTCCTTTTACTAATTAAAATAAAAGTCTCACTTCCAATGTAATTAGTAACTTTATTCTTTCTAATTATTATTAGAAGTCTTACTTCCATTAACAATTAGTAACCTACTATTACCACTATTAGAAGTCTCACTTCAAATAGAAATAATAACTTTCTACTACCTTCCATTTTAGAGTTCAAAGAGAATTAGTAACTTGGGCTAGTGTGGGGACCAGTAGGGATTCCATAGAAAGCTGGCTCCAACTAGGACACCCCGACCCAACATCTCATGTGCAATCCGGGCCCACAGTTAATTACAAATAACTCCACTATATAAATGCAATTGAACTCCAGTTTTAGGAATAAATTACAAAGAAGACCCTAAACTTCCCTATGACCACAAGTAAGCCCCTCCATCTATATCCATGGATCACTTGGACTTGTCATCCAAATTAGATCCACATCTTATTATTCTTGAGCCCCAATTAATTATAGTGATCATCGGTACCTATCCAATTAACTCTTAATTGGGATGGGTGCGCACTTACCAATGATAAATCCATTAATTGGCACTAGGGGATAATGAGGATAGATTTCATCTTGACCATTGAATGTTCCCATAGTTCTACTACTATATACCCAAACTACCGAGGTGTTGACCTATAATTGGCCTCACTCATCGGTGACTCAAAGCAAATAAATAGACAGAAAATTGAGTTCATTAATGTCTCCGGATTATGAGCCTATTGCTAGGGAATTATGAGAGCAGACCTTAAAGTAAAGACAATGTTCAGAAGGTGCATCTCATGGTCCTTCAATACATCCAATGTACCAGCACCATGATCTATAATCTTACATTCTGATGATCGAGATAAATCACACTATCTCATAGTGATCAAAGTGCTGCAACCTTGTCAGATGAGATGCCCAATCTCATCACTGGTTGTGAAGATATTTAAGTATAAGATTTGCGACACATATCTCCTGTATGTGGATCTCATTCATACACATGTATTACATCTAGTATACTTGTGGACTCCGATTCATCTCATGAACCATCATGTCATTCGTATTGGTTATGTGCAAGTAAGTAAAAAAACATCATTCATCTCATGAAAGGAAAGCATGATTAATTGATTATATTGATAAATAAAGAAATAAATCAATTTATTACATCATCTAATGGATTGAGACCATATAATCTAACAGACTTGTCCATCCATCCAATGGGGAAGTGGCCATTGCCTGGTTCTATGAAGGTTAACGGGCATAATATAGCCGAGGGAGTGAAGGAAAACTTGAAGATTATATAATTCATTAGGTTGGTTTTGGACGAAAAGCCCAATTCATCATTCTAATTCATTCCGGCCAGAATGACCAAAGCAATTAGAATAATAAATTCTTGAACTAACTGGTATTTATATTATAGGAATTCATGAACTAACTAGTATTTATATTATAGGTTATCTGTGCCAGTTTGGGCACTTGGATGAATCATTTGTTTTAGATTGAACAAAATTGAATTGACATCTAGGCTTTTTTATATGTATTATTATAAACTTAGATTTGGAATGTTTGACCTCCTCTCATGTTCTCTACAATTTGATTATTGTTCAGGATTCAAGGTTTCCAAGATAGTCAGGTGTCATACATTTTAGTCTTTTTTCTCTTCTGTAAAATCTAAGGCACATTGAAAACAAATGTTCAACGTGCTTTGCACTGTGCTTTTCTATATACGGTCCATTTCTCAACAGATGCTTATGCAGTATGAATATCGGTGTTCCCTGTCCTTTCATTTGGCTTTGCTACCTAAGCATTATTGGGAGCAATTGGGCATGCTCATAAAGTTGTGAGCATGCTTCTTTGTGCTTAAAATGTTTGCAGTGGGGTTGTCCATCTCTAATCTGCAGGGAATTTGAATTGACTTTTGTTTCTATAATGCAGTTCAATTTTCAGAACATTTCCTTGCAATTTGATGTTTATATAGAAGGACATTCGATAACATATCAGTTACTGTTTTAAAAAAGAATATTTGAGAGCCAACCATCGTGCGCTATCAAAAATAGAAAAATTGAAGTGCTAGATTGCCGCATCCCAATATGCGAGTGAACCCACTTAAGTCCAAGGCCAGTTCTCCTCAGTGCTATATGATTTATATTTTTTAAGTTAAAGTTTACCTTAAGTTGTACATGTAAATTATATGCAGCAGTCCTGTCTGATAGTTTTTGTTCTTTGTTGCAGATACTAAATCAGCATGAGAATGAAGTTTGGTTTGTACAGTTCTCAAATAATGGGGAATACTTGGCTTCATCTTCAAGTGATTTCACAGCAATTGTATGGACGGTATGATACTAATTCTATATCTAATAATGTATACAAATGGTTTAAAAGAATCAAACATTCTACTTTTATCTTCTTATTAACATTCTGCATCAAAAGAAGGAAATGAAAATGTGCAAAGATGGAACCTGTCAGAGAGAAAATGCCACCTGTTTATTAAAGAGAGCTGCTAGAACGCCGGGGGGTAGCTCATTTGGCCTAGGACCACGTTTTGCTCCCGGAGGTTGAGGGTTCAAAACTGCACTACCACACTGGGGCCACAGGGGATTTACCCGGCTCCCCCTGGGCCCGTAGGGATTAGTCTGGCCCAAAGGGCTGAGACACCCTTCGTTATAAAAAAATAAATAAATTAAAGAGAGTTGCTAATGCCACACCCCAAATAAGTAAAAAAAATTCCAAAATCTCTCTCTACACACCCCCTTTTTCCCCAAATTACCCTATCCTCTCTCCCTCACCTTCTCTCTACACTCCCCTTCTTCCCCCTCACTCTCACCGTCCCTTTCCCTCTCCTTCTCTCTGTCTCCCTCTCTCCCTCTCCCTGCCCGCCACCCACCTCCCTCTCCCTCTTTCTCTATCTCTCTCCCTCCCTCTCCTTGCCGCCAAGGGTGGACCCAGGAAATTCAACTTGGGGGGCTTTTATGTAAAAGAAATATTGGGGAAGGGGCTAATGTAAAAGAAAAACACATAATAATTTTTAAAATTTGCAGGTTTTTTTTTTTTTTTTAATTTCTTTTAACTTTTTCAGGTATGGTGGGGGCTTCATCCCCCATAACCCTCTATCTGGGTTCGCCCCTGCCTGCCGCCCTTTCTCCCTCTCCCTGCTCGCCTCCGCCTGCCGCTCGCCGCCACCCTCTCCTTACCCGTCGCCGCCCACTCTCCTTCCCCGATCCTCTGGAGGGGGTGGTGGTGGCTCGGCTGGGGTGGGGGTGGGTGAGTGTAGAGAGAAATTGGGTGAGGCATGAAACTATGAATGATGTCCATTTTGGTAATTTCACATATGGGTATATTGGTCTTAAAATAAAGGGATGTGCTCGGAGAAGTTTGGGATGTGGCAGTAGCAGCTATCTTATTAAATTTTGTTTATTAGGCCACAAGCGAGTTGACCACACTTGTGCCTACAACAAGCGGTTAAGATCAATGGATCAATACAAGCTTGAGCTATGGCTCATAAGAGAGGTAGCCTCCAATCCCCCAGTCGGGACAAAGGAGTTGGTTGGGACTATATAGGGTCTATGGGTCCAATATCACCATATAATACATAATAATTGAAGTCCTCATTGCCCTATCTCTTTCTTTTGATTGAACTCAACCATATGTGTCCATCACTCCAGCAATGGAACCAAAGGTTAATTAGTCACTCCTTATATCCAAGGATCAAAATAGCGGTCGCGGTGGGCGTAGCAGCTTGTGGCCAAAACGCTACGTTGCGGTTGCGGCGATATGTAGCAGTGTAGGAGTGAGTTTTTTAAGTGTTAAAAATAACTTGAACCTTGTGTAGCAGCCAATCTTGTGTTTTTTAGTGATTTGGAACCATATAAGAGTAGAGACAACTTTAGGAAAGGCTATTGAAGAGAAGAAATTAGAAAAATAATGTTTTAAATTAAAATTGATTGGCTCTACTAGATTTTAGACCATAGCGACGCTATTTCGGCCGATAATGCGGCAGCTATGCTACGTAGTGGATGCAATTTTGAACCATGCCTATATCCTTGTGGTTAGTCAAGAAGAGCCATCAGAATGAATTTGTTGTAAAATTGAGATTATTTTGTTTCCTTGTTAGAAAGGTCCCCCGTGCCACCGTGCGCCTCTAGTGGACCCAGCCTAACCTCAAAACCCCATCCTTCTTGTTATACTCTGGTTAGGGAGAGGGGCTTATTGAAGTGGTGCAATGAAGGTGGTTCTCAAAAGGGAGAGGGTCCAGAGTTGATGGGATATTCTGATCCCTCTTTGTTGTGTTGCTTTAAGTCTACCTAACTAACTTGTTTCCCTTTTATATTTTGTTTAAATTCCTGATTCTGGCTTAACAGAATACCTTTCTCGGCGAAGCCTCAGAGAGACTTTTAGGCAGTGGTACCAAGAAATATGGGCATTCAGGCAACGGAATGTTTCGTTGCTTTAAGCATTTTAATGCTAAGAGGGGACAAATTCTGATCTTGAACTCAAACTTTCTTTGCAAGCTCAAGACCTCTGGGGATTTATACCTGTGAAACAATGCAAGGAAATCAAATCCTGGTGTGTGCATGTATGAGTTGGGAAATTTCCTAATTCTAAATTCTTTAGTTTAGAAAATCGTAAGAAGTTTTTCTGGATCTAGTAAGATGGTTGATTTGCATGTAATCTATTAAGTGGAGGAAAGAAGATTCGAGAGCAACTCGCTTGACTCTCGGATCTCTGATAGGCAAGAATGTAGGATTATCATCTGATCCTCTAAAAAATCCTCTAAAAACCCCATCCTTCTTGTTATACTCTGGTTAGGGAGAGGGGCTTATTGAAGTGGTGCAATGAAGGTGGTTCTCAAAAGGGAGAGGGTCCAGAGTTGATGGGATATTCTGATCCCTCTTTGTTGTGTTGCTTTAAGTCTACCTAACTAACTTGTTTCCCTTTTATATTTTGTTTAAATTCCTGATTCTGGCTTAACAGAATACCTTTCTCGGCGAAGCCTCAGAGAGATTTTTAGGCAGTGGTACCAAGAAATATGGGCATTCAGGCAACGGAATGTTTCGTTGCTTTAAGCATTTTAATGCTAAGAGGGGACAAATTCTGATCTTGAACTCAAACTTTCTTTGCAAGCTCAAGACCTCTGGGGATTTATACCTGTGAAACAATGCAAGGAAATCAAATCCTGGTGTGTGCATGTATGAGTTGGGAAATTTCCTAATTCTAAATTCTTTAGTTTAGAAAATCGTAAGAAGTTTTTCTGGATCTAGTAAGATGGTTGATTTGCATGTAATCTATTAAGTGGAGGAAAGAAGATTCGAGAGCAACTCGCTTGATTCTCGGATCTCTGATAGGCAAGAATGTAGGATTATCATCTGATCCTCTAAAAAATCCTTTTTATTTTATTTTGAAGTATCCGGGTATAATAGGTTGTCGATCATGGTTATTCCAAATGCCGGAAATCTGTGGCATCTTTTAGTAAATTAGGGACACTTCTTTCTATGCCTTAGTTCGAATCTTACAGAAATCGTCAAAGTGGGCTGCCACCTTGTTGGTGGAAGTGCTATGTGGATGAGTGCTACTTCATAACCAAAGATATCGGTGATGGGTGGTATCCTTACTCTCAAAAATTAGGACATGCTTGGCTTTTTGGGTGTCAGTTGGGCTTACAAACTCCAATCCAGTGGAAGCTCTAATCTTAAGGGAAGCTTTGAACTCTCCCAATCTTCCTTTTGTGGCCCTTTATTTTTGGAGACAGCCTCAAAAGTGGCTCTTTTGTGGGCTCAAAATGTTATGAAGTGCCCATGCTACATGGTGTCTGAATCGGGTGACATGGAGCTAAGGGCTTTAGAGATGGAGGTCAAGTTTAGACATGCCTGTAGAGAGAGGTGCTTTAAGTGGTTGATTGCTTGCAACATTGCATGCTAGAACCAATGAGATTTGGTTGTTTATTTGTAGAAAATCTTGTTTGTTTTTGGCTTTATCTTGATGGGGTATTTCATCTGTATATTTATCCATTTTCTTTTTATAAATAATACTGCGACTCCGAAGGAAACAGGTTTTTTTTAATCATGTTATAGATGTTAACACAAGTGATACAAAGCCCACCAGGCCCAGGCCCAATTCATTATAACAAATTAACCCATCATATGGGATAGGTTTAGGATATACTCAAATCATTGTAACAGCTTTCATTCCATAACAAATAGATTGTATCAAGATTTGAATTGCCTTAATTAAGGCTAAATGAGATTATAAAAGGGAGGGAGGATCATCCATTAGAGGGATCCAAGAATTCCACAAATATCACTGTCCATCCATAATCGTGTCATGGTATTAGAGCTTGGAAAAAGGTTCCTGTTTGCATCTTCTCTAATAGTGAGCACTAAATCTCACTCATAGCTTGATCAATACAGATCCAGATCTGTATTCCTAGAGTTTTTTTTGTCATCACCAAGGCACAACCTCAGATTAGCCCAGTTACAACGGTGGCCCCCCTGCGATGATCAAGATACACTCAACAATCCTATCTATAACAGTCGACTAGTTATCCTGGGAATTCTGGTGTATTTTATAGAATTTCTTGCTGCCTTGAGGTAGGATTTCTGACCACTTTTGTGGTATTTCTGTTTTTTACAGTAGTTTTCATCTCAGCCGTCCAATTTCTTGGATTCTCATCCAAATTGGATGAGACTTGGTTCGTTGGAAGCAGAAAATCATTCCTTTACATCTAGGGAGATCTGATTGGTTCACTGGAATCACTGTGGTCCACACCATCAGATCCAGTGGCTAAAAATAGGGTCGACAGACACCCTGTTTCATAGACTGTTCATCGCTGGCCCACAAGTGATCATCAGAGGCACTCAACAGCTTGGTCACAGCATGGTCGCATGATATTCCTAAGAATAATAGGGATTTTTTCACATTTTTTTGAACATCAGAGGACTAGTTTTTGGCCCAACTTGTGCATCACCAGTTTTTTTGAAACTGTTTTGATCAGCACCGTCCAACTTTGTTGCTGTACGTTGGATTTTCTTGTAATTTCGTATGGGGATAACCATCTAATCTATCTGGCTCTCTGATCTAAGAACAGATCCATCAGTGGGCCCCACGCAGGGAATGAGGAGCCAAAATACAGGTAGACTGGACCTATTATTTTGTGAAACTGCTAACAAATAGTGCTTCTGTCATTTCTGCACTGCTGTTTGGATTTTTTGCACAGTTTGGCTACCATTTCTACACTGTTTGGCTACCATTTCTGCACTGTTTGGATTTTCTGCACTGTTTGGCTACCATTTCTGCTTCTGTCTCGTGCTGCACTGTTTGGATTTTGCAATTTTTGGTTTCTGCTGATTGTGCTTGGACTTACTGCTGGGTTATTTTTACAGTCAAGACATCTCTTTTTCTTGTCTGCAATTACTTGATCAAAAGAGGCTTGCTGATCTAGTAATTTTGAGTTATCATGACAAAGGTGAAACTTACTTGATTAAATTCAATGGGACTAATTACTCATCATAGGCATTCCAATTTCAAATATACCTTAAGGGAAAAGAGTTATGGGGTCATGTTGACGGGACTGATCCTAAACCTTTAGAGGATGTCAAAGCGGTATCTAAATGGGAAACCAAGGATACCCAAATCATGACTTGGCTTCTGGGTCAGTGGACCCACAATACATTCTGAATCTCCGGCCCTATAAAATAGCAAAAGGAATGTGGGACTATCTCAGACAGGTGTATCAACAAGATAACTCCGCAAGACGTTTCCACTTAGAACATGAGCTCTCTCAGTTTAATCAAGGGACAATGTCCATTCAAGAATATTACTCTCATTTTATTCGCTTATGGACGGACTATACTGAGATCATTTACTCCAGTCTACCTGATGCCTCGATTGCGGTGGTCCAAGGCATTCATTCCACTAGTCAGCGGGATCAATTCTTGATGAAACTGAGGTCTGAATTTGAACTAGTTCGTTCAAATCTGATGAGCAAGGTGCCTTCCCCATCTATTGATTCATATTTAGGCGAGCTTCTTCATGAGGAACAACGTCTTACAACCCAAGCTACTCTTCAACAGACAATTTCTCCATGACCACTGACTGTTGTCTATCTTGCTCGTCCCAAACAGCAAAACAGAGACATGACCAAAGTACAGTGCTATTCTTGTCAGAAGTATGGCCATGTCGCCACTCAATGCAATAAGAAATTTTACTCTTACTGCAAACGCAAAGGCCATGTTCTTCCGGAATGTCGGCGCCGAGCTCAGTTTTCCTCACAGAAGGCTAATGTGGCAACCCTGGATGCGTCCTCTTTTGCACTTAGTCCTGCTGCCACTACAGTTATGCCTGCTCAGCCTCCTTCTTCATCATCTCTTACTCCTGAAATGGTTCAACAGATGATAGTAAATGTCTTTTCTGCTCTTGGTCTCTCAGGTAACCCAAACATTCAAACTCTACCTGGTATATGGATTCGGGGGCTTCTAATCATATGACCCACTCTTCTGATACTTTATCTCAAATAAAGCCTTATGATGGAAATCTCCGAATCAGTACCGCAGATGGTGGCAATATACTCATTACTGCCATCGGTGAGATCTCACACCCCTTACCTTTGAATCATGTCTTTCTTTCTCCTCAGTTATCTACAAATTTATTATCTGTTGGACAACTAGTTGATAACCATTGCTCTGTCTCGTTTTCGCGTTCTGGTTGTGTGATACAGGATCAAGCATCGGGAGAGGTGATAGCGAAGGGACCTAAGTGTGGCCGTCTTTTTTCACTACAACTTTCTACACAAGATACGAATTTGATTGCATCTGCTTTGTTTTCTGCTTCTAGTTTACACAAGAGCCAATTATGGCACAATAGATTAGGCCATCCTAATTGCCGTACTTTGTTGTCTTTGTTTCAATCTGGTTTGCTTCATGATAATAAAATATCTCTTAAAGATGCTTCTTTTGATTGTTCTAGTTGTAAAATGAGCAAGAGTAAGACTCTTCCTTTTCCTATCAGTACCTCATTATCATTGAAATGTTTTGATCTTGTTCATAGTGATGTATGGGGTATCGCACCTGTCATATCCCATTCTCATTTTAAGTATTTTGTTACATTTATTGATGATTACAGTCACTTTACATGGATTTATTTCTTACATTCAAAATCTGAGGTGTTTGTTATTTTTAAAATTTTCTTAGCTTATGTGGAAAATCACTTCTCCACATCCATTAAAACACTTCGCACAGATTCCGGTGGTGAATATGTTTCTAATGAGTTTCAGAATTTTTTGCAAAACAAAGGGATCATTTCTCAAAAATCACGTCCTTATACACCATAACAAAATGGTGTCTCTGAAAGACACCTTTTGGACATTGTTAGGTTACTTCTCTTAGAATCCTCTGTTCCACCAAAATTTTGGCCTGAAGCTCTGTCCACAGCAGTTCATGTTATTAATAGACTCCCATCCCCTCGTATAGAGAATGAAACACCTTATTTTCGTTTATTTCACAAGCATCCTACTTATTCTCATCTCCATACTTTTGTGTGTGTCTGTTTTGTTCTTCTTCCCCCAGTTGAACGAACAAAACGATCTGCTCAATCATCTAAGTGTGCTTTTCTAGGCTATGCGATTGACCAAAAAGGATTTTTCTGTTATGATCCTAAGGTGAAACGTATCAGGACTTCTCGTAATGTTGTGTTTTTTGAAAATCAATATTTTTTCCAACATCATTTCGATCATGATAATCCTACTGTGCTTTCCCTTGTTCCTGACTTTTGTAATGATCCTGTTCCTTCTTCGGACTCTATCAAGCCTTTACTTGAGTATGAAAGGCGTCGACGGGGAAATACAATTGCACCTGAGCCTCCTGATTTGTAAGCTTCCTCGGTCAAGTGCCAATACTTCAGTTGGCACACCACGGACCGATACGATACGTATCGGCGGGTTTTAAAAACCCCCCCAGCCGACCCATGTGCAATTATTTTCACCTACCTCTCTCTTTCACTCATCTTTCTAGTTTCTACTATGACTCTTTGAGCTTGTGAAGCTCTAAAGTGAGTCTAAATCAAGATTTTACCACAAGAAGTCAACATTCAACAAGATCAACCACAACAAACTTACAAACATCAAAACAAGGAACAAATAACTATAAGATCCAAGCTTCCAAGGTTCTAGCTAAAGTAGGTATGTTTTTCTTTTAGACTTTTTGTAGTTGACTTTTGAGATCATCAATTGAATCTCTCTCTAACTACTATAAATGCTTGTGAAACCTTGAATGTTGAAGTATTGATCACTTCATAGTTCATTCACTTGATTGAATTTGAACCTTGAATGTTGAAGTATTGATATTTGATTGTTCAATGTTAATTGTTCAATAATGAATAATGAGTAATGACCTAAAATCTTATGCCTTTATTTCATGTTCTATTTTTTTTTATGAGTTTTCCATTACTTTCTAAATTACTATGACTAAGAAACATGAATACATGTGAAAAAACTAATCAGAACTATTATTTTCTATTTATACAGCGATACAAGACTTCATATATTGTGGGCACCAATACGCCCCCTTTTCTTACTTACTTTTGCAAAAGAGCCATATATTCTTTCATTTTATAATTTTTTGGATTTTCTGAAAAATTTTAAATTTTTTTGGCGATTTTTTCAAATCGCACCGCTATGCCGATACGTATCCCCGATACGCTACATATCACCCGCCACGCCCGCCGCTACCGATATTTTTATCCTTGCACCGCGGCATCACCATCTGGTTGTTGTCAAACGGATTATTCGGTACATTCTTGGTTCTCCGACACGAGGCTTGGTTTTTTCAGTTGGCACACCACTCACCCTAAATGCTTATTCTGATGCCGACTGGGCCGGATGCCCGGATACTCGTCGATCCACTATAGGCTGGTGTATGTATTTGGGTGAATCGCTCATCTCTTGGAAATGCAAAAAGCAGGAAAGGGTTTCCAGATCTTCCACTGAATCCGAATATCGTGCCATGTCCTCTGCCTGTTCCGAGATCCTTTGGCTTCGTGGCTTACTTGCAGATCTGGGGTTTCCTCAGACCTCTGCTACCCCACTTCATGCGGACAATACTAGTTCCATCCGTATCACTGAGAATCCAGTCTTTCATGAACGGACAAAACATATTGAGGTGGATTGTCATTTTATTCGAGATGAATATGATCGCAAGGTCATTAGTCTTCCACATGTTTCCAGTGAACTCCAGCTTGCGGATATCTTCACCAAAGGACTGACTCGGCCACGCCATGAGTTCTTGATTCGCAAATTGCTGTTGTTTGACCATCATCAATTTGAGGGGGGGGGGGGGGGGGGGGGGGGTGTTAACACAAGTGATACAAAGCCCACCAGGCCCAGGCCCATTCATTATAACAAATTAACCCATCATATGGGATAGGTTTAGGATATACTCAAAGTAACAGCTTTCATTTCATAACAAATAGATTGTATCAAGATTTGAATTGCCTTAATTAAGGCTAAATGAGATTATAAAAGGGAGGGAGGATCATCCATTAGAGGGATCCAAGAATTCCACAAATATCACTGTCCATCCATAATCGTGTCAATAGAAAGGCTAATATGATTGCAGAGATACTAGCGAAGGAGAATCTGTTGAATTGTGTTACATGTTAGACCTGATTTCCTCTTCCAAACTTTAGTGCTTGCCTGTACTTTTAATTAATACATAAGTTGTAGATAATTACTTGAGAAATTAGTGGCTTTATGGTCTTTATTTTCTTGTTCTATCATTTGAATTAATTAGGTTTCTGAAGATGGCATTGTGTCATTGAAGCACACTCTACGCAGCCACAAGAATCCAGTTTCCTTTGTAGCATGGAGCCCTGATGACACGATGCTACTCACTTGCGGCAGCAATGAAGTCCTCAAGTTATGGGATGTAGAGACAGGCACATGCAAGCACACATTTGGAAAGCAGAGCCCTATTGTTAGCTCCTGTGCGTGGTTCCCTGACTCTAAACGACTAATCTGTTGCAGCTGTGACCCGGTCAAGTGCATCTACATGTGGGACCTTGAAGGCAACGAGCTGGATGCTTGGAGGGGAGCAAGGATGCCCAAGGTCTCTGACCTAGCTGTTACACCTAATGGGGAGCATCTAATCAGTATTTGTGCCGATAAAGACATTCAGATATACAACTTCCGGACAAGGACTGAAAGGATTATTTCAGAGAAGGTCCCCATCACTTCACTTTCTGTTTCCAAGGATGGTCAGTTTCTGATTGTCAACCTCCATAGCGAAGAGATTCATATGTGGGATGTCACTAGAACATGGGAATCACCGTTGAAATACACAGGCCACAAGCAACGGAAGTATGTGATACGATCCTGCTTTGGCGGTTTGAACTGTGCATTTATCGCCAGTGGTAGTGAAAATTCACAGGTATTCTTTTGTTGATATTCCATTCAGTTTTCTTGCTACTGCTTATTAAATCAACTCCCAGTGTCTAGGAGATATAGAACATTATTCAACTGTTTGATGTGTTTGAAACTGAGTTTTGCTCCTTGCCTTGTTGGACTAGGAATTTTCTCCAATTTTTCTAACTACCTATTTTCAAATATGACAAGCGTGTTATCATGTCCTGAGCAATCATAACCTCTTGATGCATTAGCATGGTAACCTTAGGCTCCCCAATCCATACAACAGGGCCCATAGTTCGTGATTTAGAGTGTTGGTCTGACAGGCCTTATGGACTTCCACTTTAGGTGGGAGATTTTGCATAAATCTTCCTGCTTGGAATGTCCCAACACTTCCAATGATGTTGTGGAAGTAGACGGTTAAAAACAGAGAGAAGGCCCAGAAATGATGGTGAAATATTAGATGGCTACAATCCTCTAGTTGACCATATTTTCGGCGAGTCTCAGGCATATCAACTGTCTAGACTCTAGATCACCAAACCATAAGGGCCACTTGTATATAAAGTGGATGTGCCTGGACCTATGATGCCCGGATACGGCATGGATTCGGCAAGGACACGTGATGGACACGGCAAGGACACAAGATTTTACACATAAAAAGTGAAGTATCAGATATGATACAACACAATACGTTGCCCATTTTGAAGTATCCGTGCATCATAGGACATTGTTCACATCATGATACAAGACCCTATGACTTTTTCTCTAGTGGGGTAAGCATGATGGCCCCTGCACTTCAAATCACTGCATTTTGTAGCATAGATGTACTTCAGTCCATATTGTCGACCTCATGGTCCCAGCATGGTGGAGCCTAGCCTTAAAATGGAATTCTTTGGTTTTTCTTTAGGTCCGTCAAAGATAGATTGGTTGATAATCATTTAGAAGGAAAGGATAATTTTTTTTATTCCATTTGATGATGTTGGTGATATGCTGAATTTGAACCATTGGCACCTTTGATGAGCAACAATTTTATCAAAATATGCAAGAAATGTATGTGAAAAAAGGGCCCCAACGTTGCACTTCAAATCCAGACTTTTGCCACCCCACACTCCTGCACTTAGAACCATTCATTCCATTTTCCCCCCTTTTGGACCCAATCCAGAAGGGGGCCTTCACTATTTGAATTGCTTTTTGTTCAGTTACATACATAGGCATTGTGTATGATCATGTCCTTTTTAAACATTATGAAATGATTCCCTCTATTACATTCACAAATGATGTCAGTCCTTTGCTGTTACCTTTTTTTCCCCTCAACAATATCTATGCCAATTTGTAGGATTTTCGATTGTTATTTTCTTTGGTTCTGAAGAAATAAATTAAAATTTGAAACTCATTGATTTATGCTGACATTTCACCTCAAACACAGTTTTCTTCAAAGTTAAGATGTGTAAGCTGGGATCAAACTTTGTCCTCTGTGGTGCAACTACCCTTGAGATTCATTCAACCTGAATTAAGATTCAGTTTTAGCTTGGTTGCTAGGAAACTGAATCTGCTCATGAATGCGTATGGTGTTTCATTTCCCTCTCACGTTCTTTTAATAAATACTATCAGCAAAGTTGTTCCTGTATTTGGTACATCTCATATGGCTTCCTGCATCCATTTCTCTGCCCAGAAATTATGGATTTTTCACTTTCTGATGTTTACCTTGAGGACCTCTTCCGATGAAAAGAAAATAATTAGGGGTTCAAATGACTTTTTACCACCTTACACTTCCATGGACAATGAAAATTTGTTTGGTATTTGTATTCATTAGTAATAAAGTTATCTCCGGGTATGTGATAGATGCATGCATGTATGTCATATCTATGCATGTTCGCTGTGGATAGTGATGGTTGTTACCATTTTTACATCATAACAGATATACATCTGGCACCGTCAAAGCTGCCGTCTTCTTGAGGTTTTGCCAGGCCACACAATGACAGTAAACTGTGTTAGCTGGAACCCGTCGAGGCCACAAATGTTGGCATCTGCAAGCGATGATCACACTATCCGGATATGGGGAGCAGCAAGCAAAAGCAAACCTGCAGAGGGCAGTGCATGAATGCAAGAACAATCCTATGGGCTAATTTTATGCAACACAACACGATGATTCACAGCAGGCCCTTGCCTCGGCTTCTGTTGCTGCATTAGTCATTCTTTGATGTACTAGAAATCATAAGTTTTGTCTGTATTTTATTTTCTGAGGTTCCTTTGTAAATTCTTTTTGCCTCTTCGGTTCACATGTTTAATTCTTTTTCACTCCATCTATTTTTGAGAAATTAGTGTTTGAAAATAGTGTTAATCTATGATGCCCACATACGGCATGGGACACATATTTTACAAATAAAAAGTGAAGTATTAGATACGATACGATACGATGCATTGCCCATTTTGAAGTATCCATGCATCATAGGTGTTGATATATGACCACAAATTATCATATTGAATCATGATATTGTTGGGCTGTATTATATGGCTGTTTTCCAGTGTCATTTATTCAATATTAGGTTGGATCTATGTTATAATGATTCACGTGGGGAACTACCATTGAAAAGAAGTACCCAATGTCCTTGTTGGATTCCTAGTCGTGCAATTTATGGAAAATACGAAACACAATGAAATATAATTACCATTCATTTGATTGCCTTAGATGATCAAGATTGGTAGAGTGATCTTTCATTAGCATCAGCATCATCATCATCATTATATCAAGAGCGCCTTAGCCCATCAATTTAAAGATGGGATGCAAGTGATTTACTACTTATTAAGAGGGACATAAAAGGAGATATTTTCACAATTTTCTTTTGTTCCGCGTATAGCCTATTATATTAGCCTTCCTCTGGCTAGCATCTAGGACCTCATTAAATGGAGTTTTCTTCAGGTGGAGCACCAGGTCCCCACTAAACCTTGTGAAATTTTCACAATGTTGAACATGCTATTGACATACCACATCCTTAAGAAGCTATAAAATTATTCATATTCAAATTTAATTCTAATCTCAGTCCCACCACAACCCTTGGATTGGATTCTAGCATTTCACCCACCTAATACAAACCTATAAAACTCTTTGAGTGATTAAACATTGCTTGCTGCATGAAAAGAGTTCAATTCGAACTCTTATATATATGATCTTTCCATTGACAGTTAAATGTATGATAAATAGTCAAGTGGAACAATTGTACTTAAATGTAAACTATGTTTGCTCAAAAAAAAAATTGTTGGATAAGGAGGGTATTGAGTGGATTGAATTGATTAAATATTAATAGGGCATGTTTGTGTGACCCCGTGTTTGCGGAAACGGAAAATAAAAGAGCATATGTTTTTCTTTAGATTTTTTTTTTTGTTTGTTTGGAACAAACACTTTTTTATGAGAAAAAACATCAAAAGCAATGCGTTTTTTAGCGAATTTGAGGTCAAGAACTCTTGCAATTCCATCTGTATTATTTGAATTTTTAATCAGTATTTTTAGTGCTAAATGGATATTTTATTTTTTGAATATGCCATTATAGGTAAAGGGGTTTTGCTTTTTCAAAAGAACCTTGTCAAAATATGTCATATCAGCAATAACACAGTAAGCATTGCTGAGGCCCTAGGTTATAAGAAGATATTAATACTGTAGAATAATGAACCACTGGACCTGATCATTTCTCCTTTAAAAATATGTATAAGATAAGCTAAATTTTTCTCCCTAGAAACAAGCAAAAGGAGTATTTAACCCTTTCTTGTTCAATGGCTTGTACCACTTAACCCTGGCATATCCATATGCCTTGCAGGCCCTGAAAAAGGTTACAAAATGAGATGCTCCTGTTAGAAACCATGACCTCTTACAAAATGAGAATGCAATGCACACAAAGTAATGGACAACTCAAAAGGAATATTGCTAAAATGTCTTTCATTTCATTATTCATTAGCTTTATTACATCTAAATATCTCTCACACCATCTTCCATCTCACTCAAAAGATAAAGAACTTGTAAGAAACAGAAAAAATATAAATAAATTGTAAGAAACAGAAATCCAAGCATGAAAGAGAGAGAAGATAGAAGCATTGAATCTTCTCTTATTCCTTGTTGATGGCACTCTTCACACTGTCCATAGCCCCCTGAGCCATGTTCATCACTTGCTCGCCAGTCTGCAAAGGATATAAGAAAACATCAAATGGGTCATAGGTGGGTGACATTGATTGAGAAATTATTTGTCTTTTAGCCCACAGAGTTTGTAAATGGGTCAGCATTTTTTTTTAAAGGTGAATGACCAATTTTTTCTTGGTATTTGAATTGGAATTTCTGTCTTTGATTTGTCCACTCTATTGACAATCAATAGAAATCCCAATGACACCAACAAAAGAGACCTCTCTAAAAAAAAAAAAAAGGTTTGATCATTGAAGGAGGGAACTTTTAAACAGTTTCACCTGTTGGAGGAATCCAGAATTAGAGTCTTGAGCAGACTCCTTGGCAGACTGGGCTGCACTGGCTGTCTTATCTGCAGCTGCGTTTGTAGAGTCCTTTGCTGAATTTATTGTTTGTTCTGACTTCATCTGCATTTCACTCATTCATCCAAATCACTCAATTAATCAAAGAAACTAAAAAAAAAATAAATATTGGGTGGCCAAAATCAACCAAAGCAGCAGAAAATCTCCATCATAGCCTCACCTGGGCCTGGGCATGGTTTTCCCCTGCATCGAAGTGTTGCTGACTAGCCATGATTTCTCAAAACCTTACTACAAAAAGTATACTTCTTCTCTTGATTAGTGTGTATGTGGTTGTTGCGTTCTTGATTGCTTGGATGAAAAGATATGATGTTGTTCTGTTTATATAGATTTTGTTGTTGGTAAGAGGGTGAAGGTATGAGCAGATTGGGACACATGGGTGGCTGTTGGGAGTAGAGAACGAGTCCTCTTGCCTGTTATATGGTCTGTCCAATGCCCATGGCAAACAATAACGACATACACGCTTGGTCAAACGAATATTAAAGGAATGGAACTCAACGTGGGGGCCATCCATTGATATCTGAACCATTTCAAAATAAACGCGCTCGCTCGTCCCTCCCCTCGATGTATATGGGTAGCTTCAAATTTTACATCAGTTCGAGTTTGTTCCACCTTTGGATTTTGGATTGATTGTTTGATAAAAACTTGATTATTAACATAATCTCATGTATATCCATTATCACATTTTTCATCAAACGGTAAATACAATGGTAGAATGAACTGAGATTGACCTAACATTGACAATACGGACGACGTTTAATATACTTGGAGGATGTTTGTTTATTTTAAGTTCTACTCCTTCGATTCAGGATTTCACTGGGTTTAACCTAAGAGGATTCGGGCCTACTTTTTCCCTCTTTTCTTTTTGTGCCATTTGGGAAGAATCTAAACTGGAGATTTATCAATTAGATCAGAGTAGGAGGAGAAAAGGCCTTTGAATTTATTTGTTACTTTTAGGTACAAAATTCAATTCATTTCCAACAAGATTTTCCGGTAATATTCTGACAAAACTTCTAAATTTGAATAAATTCCGATGTTTTTCTGAGAGTGATTATGAGAGAATAATATTTACGTCAATAGATTAAACTGCACATGAGTGTCAACTTGGTGCAAGCAGCCTATTTCTTTGAGAGGGGGGGCGGGTTTCCTTCCCTCACCATATGGTGAGGGACAAATTTAATGGGGCCCACTTAGGGACCCATTGATCATGGGACTTGTGGGGATGGAAAGAGACATCTTGGATGATACCACATATCAAGTTTGGGGCAATCCCATGTTTCTAACCCCTTCATCCATGGCCCACTAATTTAACGACTTTATAGTAAAGAAAAAAATTTACCCTCGTTCCAACAGTCCAATCGATTCAAATTGGTGAAAACCCAATGGGTTTAGTGCATCTAAAACAGTCCCATGTGTGTAGATGGTTCGGATAGATCAAAAAGTTGGCCACACTATGTCGTCATGGTGAGGGATGGATGCACATTAATATTTCTCTTCTTTACTATTGATATGTTAAAACTGTTAAAAGAGATAAGTTTGGATCTTTTCCTTCAATTAAAACTATGGTGGTGGCCCACTAACCATTTGATCAACTCTGATCTATGGCTTTGATATGGACATCCACCAAAGGAGTGACTAGGGTGAATGTGGGTCCCATCTGATGATGCATTGATGCACTGCTAGTCCTGGTGCCCATGTGAAATGATCAAGTGCCTTTCATCAACACGCTTGATCTAAGTTCAACCTGTATTACAATAAACGTGGTTCACGTGGACACATGGGCAATTTCGTTCAATCTGGACTGTCTAATTGCTCCATCTCACTTCTCAAATTTCAACAGACATCAGGTTATTCTTCTGCTCTATATAGTACATTAAAGAGAACAGGCTCCCTACCATTTCACCTTATGTACAGTACAGTTTTCTCTTCTAAAGGTGAGTCATGATAGTGATGGATATTCTGCCATAGAACATTTCAGGAAGATACATATTACACACCTCAAAATCTTTTAACACATTACATATTCCAGCCAGTAAATATTCTGGGATGTTACAATCCATGGACCATGATCTACAAAGAAATGCCAAGTTGCAGTGTAGTATCATTAGCAAAGCAAACATGAGTCATAATATTTGTGTGACTCTTGACCCACACACCTGCCACATCATAATGCATCGAATGTGATACTAATTGTGTTAACGATTTCCCATGTCTTTCATGTAATCCACAAACTCCTCGAGATCTGTCAAACTGAGAGAGAGCCCTACAACAGAAATTTTTAGTCTCAAATCACTAAATCCTATTGTGTTCGATTAATTGTTATGAAAAACGAAAAATGATTTTAATTAAGCCTACCCTTGCTGTGCATTGTAGCCCCATTCTCATCTGGGCTGTATATCCTCTTGATTCTAGCGCATTCAATCTCTTCCCTCCTCTTGGTCTTCAGTGTTTCCATTTTCTTACGCAACTCAGATGCAGTTCTCACCATCTCTGCATAATGCAAAAATTGAAAGTGGACTAGATTCTCATCATTGAATCATAAACAGAAATCATTTACCGTTTTATCTTAACTAATTGAAGTGAAAATCTCTCACTAATTGAAATATTTTGTTGAGGTGGAATATAGAACAAATAATCAGTATCCACCATTGCCCTTTGCCTATGGTTTTGGTAAATGGACAACACCACGATCAGGATTGTATCTCAGGCAGGTAAAGGGTCCAAGCCGATTCAAAACCCAAGCCTGTTCAAACAGGGGTGATGCACATCTAGTAGATTGTTCTTAGATGTGTCATAAACTGATGCATGCCTTCAAGCAAAATATACATTTGTAGTTTCCAAGTATTTCTTTAATATCCTTTACCAAAAAAGAATATTTCTTTAATATATAATATGAATCATGAAGAGCCATACCTGACATAAAGCCTACACCTAATGTCATATCATATTTGATATGGGTATCCTTCCTGGGGGATTAATGTCCATAAGTCTGATGTTAAAAAAAGGAAAAAGAATAAAGAATAAATAAAATTAAACATAGGTTATTATGTTCACATAAAGATGCATTCGAGCATGATTGGAACTTTGTACTGCAAGGGTTCCTCCCAAGGATGCTGAGGTTGAGAACTGACCTACGAAAACTGTGTGGGGGTAATGAGGTGCTTCTAAATAGTATCAAGCTGGACTAGAACAATAGAAAGGTTAAGAACGTTGGTCACTTAGTGTTAGACAGTGTGGTCCTCCATATCATGACAGTGGGGCCCACCACATCAGGCTTGTCCATATTGATAAGAATGCTTAGATTGTATCAAGATTGATGCTGACTCAGATGATTAGGATGAAATGGACATGTAACTTTCTGTAATTATCACAATAGTGATTATAAATAGAGAGGATCAGTCCAAGGGATGATCACAGTTTTATGGCAATACTTCCTTTTGGTTTATTTGATACTTAGAAACCTAGCAGTATTTCTTATGGCTCTGAGATCTCAATTATTGCATGAGTAGCAAATCTATTTGTACATCAATGATTAAAACAGCGGTTGCGGCGGGCGTAGCGACTAGTGGCCAAAACACTACGCAGTGGGCGATACATAGTGGCGTAGCGGGGTGAATTTTTTTCAGTGGTCAAAAGAATTCAAATATTGTGTAGTAGCCAATCTTGTATTCTTTTAGTGATTTGGAACCATATAAGGGTAGAGACAACTTTTTGAGGAGAGAAAATAGGAAAAATAATATTTTAAATTAAAATAGATTGGCTTTACTAGGTTTTACACAATAGCGCTGCTATTTTCAAAAAAGCGTAGCGACCTCATCCGCTACGGCCGATAATGTGGGCACTACGCTATGTAGCGGCCGCTATTTTGAACCATGTTGTACATACCTAACGTCCAGTATGAATGGAAAGAAATGCCTGTAGGCAAGTAATTGAACTTGAAGCTATGCTTTTTGGGATCTCACCAAAAACTAATTTGCATTTGCTTTACTCAATAAAGGCTGTCTCCTTTGTCACACAAATATCATCTTACTATTAAAAAATATTATACATCTGATGGAAGTAATTTCGGAGGGCTAAGTGGGGGGAAAAAACTGGATTCATAAAAGTGAATCCCCCTAACTCACTTGAATTAACTCCTGGGCCAAACTGGCCGCTTCCTACAAAGGGATGAGAGAAATTATGCAAATAGATGACCCAATTTATAAATGTGGTAATAGAAAAAGAAGGATCTCTTATCTTCACTTTTTGATAATGATGCAATGATCATGGTTGCCACATTTTTTCAAACTGTGTCCTCATTTCAGCAAATGCAAATAACCGCAAGTTCAATAAGGGGTATATGGATATCAACCAATATGTAAACTGAGTAACAACCAAGAAGTCAGTAATATTTCTTTACACAATATAACAAGCAACCAATATACTCTAATATCACATATGAAAAAATATTATAACAAAGAGGCCATTTAATTGTATGAGAAACATTTCAAAGGCATTGTCAAAAGATATATTGGAAATTTACTCAAATACAAAAAAAGCAATAACCCAACAGATATATCTTTCTAAACAGCTACTCCACCAAAATAAAAAATTAAAAAAAAAACCTAAGACCAGAAGACATACCATTGAACATGTCACGAGTTGAGCTCTGCTCAAATGGTTCAAATGCCTCAGCAATAGACCCGGCACAACTGCTGCTTAAAAGAGACTGTTTCTCTAGTGCACGGAGCTCTCTATGCAGCTCTGCAGATTCCCTTCCAATCTGCAGCAGCCACCTAGAATCTCAAAGACAATCTCCTAAGGGATAACACCAACATAAGGGTGGCAGATTGTAAAATAAACAAATTGGAGGTGTTTACCACAACAAGCTTTTCTCTCAATGAATCTAATTGAGCATCAAGCTCTGCATCAGACAGCACATCCTGAGGCAGTAAGTTGTTATCTGACGAGTCCTGCAAAAGAAAGATGTATTCAAAAGTTCAGATGCAATATAGAGACAAAAAAAAAAAAAAAAAAAAACATGCATTTGCTAATATTCTAACACTGATATAAAGAGAAAGTCCAATAATTTCAGCAAATTGCTACCTTTTGATTAATTTCAGCACTTAATTAAGCAGAAACAAGGTACAATCTACATAGTGCAAACCCTTTCAGGAATTAACTCTGTACAAAACTGAGAAAGCTCAAAGCTTTCTTTCAAACTTGTAAACTAGAAATTGCTTCTTTAAAGGTGCACACCCTCTGGAACATCACCTTTTGATTAAGTTTTTTTGTTAGATGTATTATCCCTCTTTTAGTAACTGAATCTTATGAGGGAGGGTAAGGAATATCTAAAAAGAGATAGCTCTCACGAATCTCTATGAAATTCCTCAGTCCAATAGGCCAGTTTCAAAAGAAAAATAAATAAATATAAATCACAAACTATTGAAGTTCACTATATAGCTCTAAATGAATCTTCTTCAATGCAAGTGACCACTGCCTTCAAACCCAGAGCAGTTTTTCTTTTTCTTGTAAATTGTTTGGACAAGATAATTCTCCTCTGATAATTAAAAAAAAAATCTCAAATGTATGGAATTTCTCTCAAAAAGTATTAAACACAGCAGAAGTAGAAAAGGGCATGAAATGTGCAAGGGGGCTCCAAACTGGAAACAGGTTTATTGCAAACTGATGACTATCAGTCTCTAAGCTGTGCACCTATTAAAGCAAGGGAGAATGGGTTCTCTCCAACCAGCATTCCCAAATGCACCACTAATAGAATATGTTTCAAACTAAATAAAGCAAAACTAAGACTTGCCCAACTATGTTGGGGTCAGCTACATGAATTATGTTTCTCTATTCCCAAGCCAAATTCTGAGATAAATTGATGTTCTTCAAATCTAATTTTATCAACTCCATCCACGTCTTCTTTGGCCAACCCCTTCCCCTTGGTAGGCCATCAACCTTCATATCAATGAGTTTTGGCCCAATAGATTAAAAAGGCCTTGTTTTGGCTGAAACCATGGGTGCACAAATCCAGACCATCCGAATCCAATATTATTTTTTATTTTCTTTTTTAAAAATACTCCTAAGACAACTTCTAAAGATGGGGCTTTAATCTTTTTGTTTTGGATCCATATAAAACCTCTTTAAGCTTTTTGTTTTTGGAAAAAGAAGAAATCACTCTCATTTCGCAATCAGCTCTCTAAGCTTCAACACAAACAAGAACGGGTACCAGCAGTCCAGCTTAGTTATCAATTTCACTTCGTTTCAGCCGAAAAGGCCGAAGTTTTTTGTTTCGTCCATGAAGCCAAAACAAAATGTATACTGTAGCTTTCCAGAGTCGGCCAAAAACATAGATTTTGGGAGAAATGGGCGAAATTTTTGAAATTGCCGAAATGTTGTGGGGAATGTGTCTAAACTTCAATCTTAAAGGTTGTTAACTTTTATTTTCATGAAAATTGTGTTTACGCTTTATTGTGGTAAGGGATGTGCTTAAATTTTATACTTGCATGTTATAATATTGTTTTATCCTAATGAATTTGATGCATAAATTATATTTTATTTTTTATTTTTTATTTTTCTAGAATATATGTATATATATTTTTTCATTTTCCCGAAATGTAACTCCGAAACATTTCACCAAACTTTTGAATCGACAAAACATTTCATTTTGGAGGCCAAACCAAAATAGGGTCCAAAACAAAATTAACAACTATCTACCATGTCTTTAAGCTAGAGATTGATCAAAAGCCTCATACGAGAAAGGTGACTAGTTTAATTTCTGGGCATATCGTAGACATAACATATCTCCCCTTTTTTTTTTGAGAAAGATAACATATCTCATTTTATATTCACTACTTTGTTTAATGAGGTAAATATGTAGAAATTAAGTTAGTTCACTCTCAACTTATTTTGTTTTTAATTTTTATTTTCCAAAAGGGACCATCAAACAGCCTAAATATTTGACTAATGGAGGCTCACTTGAGCCGGGTTGAAATGAAATTGACAACTTTGGTGCGATGTGTGACAAAACTCTGAAATTATAGATAGATAGATAGATAGATAGAGATATATATATATATAGAGAGAGAGAGAGTAAGAAGAAGAAGAGATACTTCTCACTCTGATAGTTAGCAAGACAAAAACTTACAGCTTTAGGCAACGAAAATCCTTTAGGAACAGCAAAACAATGCAAGAGGCAATATTTCTCCCACATACCCAACCGCTTGTCCAGAACTTCTTGAACCTTGTGACGGAGGAAGGAAACCCCCTATAAACACAAAACAAAAGGATCTTACCCCAAAAAACGAAAAAACAAATAAACAAAACATAAGGGAGAAAAGATTAAAGATACATGTGCAAACTACTACTATAGATCACATGAATAAAAACAGTGACTGAAATATGAAGCCTCAACACTCCATGCATCCATAGTTCAAAAATAGGACTCTCACTCAATTGGATCTGATCAAGTAGGTACTCAGGGAGTTGCCAGGCAATGCATGATCTTAATGTTCTTGAGAATAGTATAAAAGATGGTTCTTCATCAGCATTTTAGCATGTTCTTTTTCATTTTTCATCATTATAGAATTTCCAAAAGGCAGAAGTACAGATTACCCAGAGAGGCTGTTGGGCTGATCTAGAGCACTTTCAAGCTAAAAGAGCTCTGGCCTGTGGTCCAACTATGATCAAATCAACCCCCTCACGATTTGTATTGGCAGAGAATTGACACTCACCCGCAAAGTGACAGTCATCTGATTGCTACACAGCTTCAATCCCCACTCACAGCATTCACGCCCAAAACAGAGAAAAAAAAAAAAGAAAGAAAAAGAGTATCTGTGGTTAAAAATTGTCAATCATTAAGTGTGTTTAATGGGGTTCTCTCTCTGGTCAAGACCTTTCCACTTGCAGAAACCCCCTGCCCATGTGCTTGTGCTTGCTCCATGATTGGCAATTTGGCTTCTTCTTTAACTAGGTCTGAATAGGAAGAAACTAGGCCTAACGAGGAAAATAATCACGTGACTAGAACAACCAAGCCTAGTTTAACCACGAAGGAAGACAACCCATCCAAATTACGCATAAATCAAGACAGATACAATTTTCTTGACCCAGTTGCCCGCATGTGTCATATTATGTCATACCAAGATCTGACAACACAAAAGTGCCATCATTTTGCAAAGCTAAAAAACATATGGTTCCACCAACCGAAATAGTAAGTACCAATGATCAAATATTATTAGAAGTTAGGAATCATATACAATTACAAGCTTCACAATGTTGATGAAGTTGAAGAACAATGAATATATCAAATTAACAGTCTTCTGAATGTCAATATCCTTATCTTTAGAAGATACTAGTTAATGAGCTTCATATTTTGAGGCCATCCCTGTGCACATTTTGAAGCAAACGTAACAACGCCATGTAAGATATTCAAAAAGAAATTTGTTGTGAGTGGAAGGAGTTTTGTGCTTCTTTTTTTTTTTCTATTGGAATCCAGCATGCACTAGTCAGTGGAAAAATGAGTTTTATTAGAGAATTTTCGATAAACTAACTTTAACTTTTAAAAAAAAATGGAAGGGATGCTTCCCTCTAGATATTGAATATACTTTTCTCCTTTTAATAAGTTTGAATTCACAATTTTATGCAATACGACTTGTCAATTTACATAGATGTTTGAAGAAATATCACATTCAGAATACTTATTACATAAACATGAAAGACAGAATCTTTTAACTCTTACAGCCTCATTTGCCTACTTCCTATTTAATTCCAAGTAATTGAGGAGGGTTGGTGGGTGTGGGTGTGGGTGTGGGTGTGTGTGGGTGTGGGTGTGGGTGTGGGTGGGTGGGGGATCTCACCATAACTTTCCTATGGCTTAATTTACTTGGGTGATGTGGTCAGCAATCATTTTAAATAGGCCAAGATGTAATTGTGCTTAGTGGGAAGAAGGTGGTGGATTCGTGGGTGGTTTTTACTCAGCCTAGACCAAGATGGTATCCTCCTCCGGAAGGTCTCTTCAAGCTAATTTTGATGGGAGTGCAAAGGTTAATCTGGCTACAGCAGGTATTGGAGGCATCATTCGAGATTCCAACTCTACATGCAGTCTCTCTTTCTCAGTTCCTGTTGTTAAACAGGCCCAAGGCCCGGCTCATCTATAGGCCCATACATCTCACGTGGAATTACATTGGGTCAATATGACAGTTGTACATATATCCTTCTTTGATTATTTTCCTAACTTAAATATACTAATTGATGTAATTAGTTTACTTTCTTAACTTAGATATACTAATTGATCTAATTAATTGCTTTCCTATGTTAGGACCTTGATTAAAGGCATTGTAATCCTATATATATACACAGACGATCTCCAAAGGAGACACATCAAGTTAATTCAATATATCTAAATTCTGTGATCATAGTTTTGTCATGGTATCAGAGCGGTTCTAGTATAATTCTTATAAATCAGTCAAGGACTCCATCAGAGAGGAATCTCTCTTTCTCGTGAAGAAAAACAAACAGATAGAAGATCTGTTTCAAGGGATCGTCCATTCAGGATCTGCGATAAGCTCAGATTCACTGTGGCCCATCAGCGATCATCACAGCACCATCAAGGAACACTCCAGCCAAGTTCGCCCAGGTCATTTGAGTATTTTGGTGATTTTTCCAAAAATTTTCGACACTGTCAGGTAACGTTTGTGATCATTCTCGTGATTTGTTAAAATTTCCACAAGTTTTGATCAACACCGTACAGAAATTTGGATTTTCAGCGGAATAAGCCCAAACTTGTTCCAGTAGGTGCGAAATTTGTCTACCTTTATAGATCAGGAGTCTGATCAGTGTCCAGCACCATCTGTGGGGCCCACGTTAGGGATCTAGGCCTCAAATCAAGGACGTCTGGGGTCTTTTTTTCTGCTTTTTGATGTTCTGTTAGCCCCATATCTTCTCTGATTGATCTGATTGGTTGCCACTTGCCTCCTGCATTCACACATAATCTTTTATAAACATTAGTGTTGGATTTGATCCCTTCTCTTTCACAAAATCCAGTCGAGATGGAAAAATCTGAGGTCACTTTGATTAAATTTACGGGACAGAATTATCCTGCCTGGTCCTTCCAATTTCAAATATATCTCGAAGCTAAGGAATTGTGGGGATTTGTTTCTGGCACTGACCCTAAACCCACTGAGGATGAGAAGAAGATCTCCTCTTGGCATACTAAAGATGCCAAAATCAAATCCTGGATGCTGGGATCCGTCGAGCCTCATCTGATAATGAATCTCAAGCCTTACTCTACCTCTAAAGCCATGTGGGGGTACCTGAAGAAAGTATACCACCAAACTAACTCTGCACGTCAGTTTCATCTTGAATGTGCGATTGCTGAGTATGCTCAAGGGATAATGTCGGTACAAGACTATTATTCCGGATTTCGTACACTATGGTCGGAATATGATAGTATTAAGTATGCGGAAGTGGCTGACAATGTTTTAACAGTGATCCAAGACCTTCAGGCCTCTAGTCAGCGCGATCAGTTTTTGATGAAACTGCGGAACGAATATGAAAGTGTCCGACCTGCCCTGATGAATCGGACACCCTTACCTTCATTGGATGTCTGCTTGAATGAGCTCTTACGTGAAGAACAACGGCTTGCGACCTCGGCTCATATTGCTCAACAAAAAACTAAGACCTATTCAGTCGCGTTCTCGGCAAATAAAGCTTCTTAGCCTCCGCCTCATGACTTGAGCAAAACACAATGCTACAGCTGTCAAAAATTTGGGCATCTTGCATCTCAATGCAACCAGAAGGTCTGCCGTTACTGTAAAAGGTCGGGACATATCATCTCTGAATGTCGCCGCCGCCCACAACGTCCATCTCCGCAGTATCAGACTCCACAGTCTCAGACTCCACATGCCTATGTTGCTTCTTCGGTTATGCCTGCTCCTACATCTGCACCTTCACAGCCTGGGCCCTCATCGTCTCTCACTCCTGAATTGGTCCAACAAATGATTGTCAATGCCCTTTCTGCGGTTGGTCTATCAGGTACATCCCCTCCATCATCTACTTGGTTCATTGATTCCGGGGCGTCTAATCATATGACGTCTTCCTGTGCCCCACTCTCAAATGTGCAAAAATACAATGGCCATCTTCAAATACAAACTGCTAACGGGGGCCATGTTCCCATCACTGCTGTCGGTGACATCCCTGGTCCCATTCCGTTGACAAATGTTTATCTGTGTCCCAATTTAACTTCAAACCTTTTGTCAGTCGGGCAACTTGTTGAAAATAATTGTAACATCTCTTTTTCTTCTTCTGGTTGTGTTGTGCAGGACCAGATGTCAGGGAAGGAGATCGCGAGGGGGCCTAAGTGTGGACGCTTGTTTCTGTTAAACAGGCCTTGCCAAGGCCTGTTAAAGATTATGGGTCCAGCTGAGTGTAATTAGGATAAGGGCTGACTTAGGCATAAGTTAGGCTAGAAATTAGGCACATTACATGTCAAACATAACAGCTATGCCAACAACCCATTTGTAGCTGTTATGTTTGACAATAACAACCCAACAACCCATTGGCAGCTGTTATGTTTGACATTACAGTCAGCCCTTATCCTAATTACACTCAGCTGGACCCATAATCTTTAACAGGCCTTGGGCCTGTTTAACACCCCCCCCCCCCTCAAATTGATGCGGGAGAATCAACAAGCATCAATTTGCCAACCAAGAACTGATGGCGTGGTCTGGGAAGTCCTTTGGTAAGAATGTCAGCAAGTTGAAGCTCAGTGGAGACATGTGGAAGGCTGATGACATCACGTTTAAACTCATCTCTGATGAAGTGACAATCAACTTCGATGTGTTTAGTACGTTTATGAAAAATTGGATTTTCAGTAATCCGATTGTATTATCTGCATAGAGGGGGGTAGCTCCTTCTACAGGAAATCTAATGTCAGAGAGCAGACCACGGAGCCAAAGTATTTCTGAGCAGGCAGCAGACATAGCTCGGTACTCAGCCTCGGTAGAGGATTTGGAAACTTTGTCATGTTTCTTACATTTCCAGGAAATCAGACTGTTACCCAAGAACATGCACCATCCTGTGGTTGATCTGCGAGTATCCGGACAACCAGCCCAATCAGCATCTGAATAAGCTCTGAGAGAGAGAGGGTTGTTTGATGGAAAAAACAACCCGCGAGTCGGTGTGCGAATAAGGTACCGAATGATGCGACGAACAGCAGCCAGATGAAGATGACGAGGAGTAGTAATGAACTGACTCATGAGATTGACCGCAAAGGAGATATCAGGACGCGTGATCGTGAGGTAGATTAAGCTACCCACTAACTGGCGATATGCAGTAGGATCTGGAAGAAGGTCACCGTCCTCCTTACTGAGTTTGGCATTTAATTCAATTGGCGTATCGACTGGAGGTGAAGAAGTAAGGCCAGCCAAGTCAATGAGATCAACTGTGTATTTGTGCTGGTTTAGAAATATACCTTCAGGCGATTGATGAACTTCAAGGCCGAGGAAATAGTGTAAGGGTCCGAGATCCTTCATTTGAAATGTCTGATGAAGGGAAGCTTGAAGTTCTTGAATCATTCGTGCATTAGGACCAGTAATGACAATGTCATCAACGTAGACCAGAAGCACAGTAATCCCGGACGGAGCATGATGTAAGAACATGGAGGGATCATACTGGCTAGGATGAAAATCCAAGCGGAGAAGAGCATCGTGAAATTTCTCAAACCAAGCGCGAGGAGCTTGCTTCAAACCATAGAGGGAGCGACGGAGCTTAGCAACCATACCCTTCCCAGCTGAGGACCCCGGAGGTAGACGCATATAAACGTCTTCTTTGAGATCACCATGAAGAAATGCATTTTTGACATCCATTTGATAAAGAGGCCATGACTGAGATGCAGCAACAACAAGAATGATGCGGACGGTGGTCATCTTGGCGACGGGAGCAAAAGTTTCAGCATAATCAATTCCATATTCCTGCCGATTTCCGAGAGCAACTAGGCGCGCCTTATATCGATCGAGAGTGCCATCTGATTTTAATTTGAGAGAAAAAATCCACTTGCAGCCAATAGGCTTTACACCCACAGGAGAGGGGACAATATCCCACGGAAGATGAGAAGAAGATCTCCTCTTGGCATACTAAAGATGCCAAAATCAAAAACTGGATTCTGGGATCCGTTGAGCCTCATCTGATAATGAACCTCAAACCCAATAACCCATTGGCAGCTGTTATGTTTGACATTACAGTCAGCCCTTATCCTAATTACACTCAGCTGGACCCATAATCTTTAACAGGCCTTGGGCCTGTTTAACAGTTTCCACTGGATTTTTCTAAATTTTCTAGGACTCCATTTGACAATAATGTGTTTTGTTTTTCTCTTAGAGATAATTGCCGCTTGTGGCATAATAGACTTGGACATCCTAATTCCAAGGCTTTGTCCCTTATGTTAAATTCTGGTTTATTAAATAAATCTATTGGTTTATCTTCTTGTGTGCCTTTTGATTGTGCTACTTGTAAAATGGGAAAGAGCAAAACTCTTCCGTTTCCTCATTCCACTTCCCACACCACTCAGTGTTTTGATTTAGTTCATAGTGATGTATGGGGAATTGCTCCAGCTCTTTCCCATGCTCACTATAAATATTTTGTGACTTTCATTGATGATTTCAGTCGATTCACATGGGTCTACTTTCTACATTCAAAATCTGATGTTTTTAAAATTTTTCTCGCTTATGTTGAGAATCAATTTTCCACTTGCATTAAAATCTTGCGATCTGATTCCGGCGGGGAATATGTATCCTCAGATTTTCAACAGTTTTTGCAAAACAAAGGCATTATTTCTCAAAAAACTTGTCCTTATACTTCCCAACAGAATGGAATCGCTGAAAGAAAAAATAGACATCTCCTTGATGTCACTCGTTCCCTTCTTCTTGAATCATCCGTTCCTTCCCGCTTTTGGGTTGAGGCACTGGCTACGGCGGCTCATCTGATCAATCGTATGCCATCAACCTCCATTGAGAATCAAAGCTCATATTACCGATTGTACAAGACCTCTCCATCCTATGATGATCTTCATGTTTTTGGCTCCATTTGCTTTGTGCACTTACCTCCTTCTGAGAGAACAAAACTAACCGCACAATCAGCTCAGTGTGTGTTTTTAGGTTATGCACCCTTCCAGAAAGGGTTCCTTTGTTATGATCCTCACATTCGTCGTTTACGTACCTCTAGGAATGTCGTTTTCTTTGAAAAACAATATTTTTTTCAAAAACACATTGATCCTCCTGCCTCCTCCTCGTTCGTGTCTTTACCTGGTTTTTCTGACAACCCATCGGTTGTTCGATTTAATCAAAATTTTGTGTATCACAGACGGAACAGAGAAGCGCCTACCAGGGATCCCCCTCCTGATCTTCCTCCGGCAACTGGTCCACCCCAGGCACTTGATACATCTGGACATCCTTCATTGTGTCGCTCCACTCGTCTTTCGGTACCACCGGCCCGTTATGGGTTCTCACATACTTCTTTAATGGCCACTTTGTCTTCCTCTTCCATTCCCCAATCCTATTCTCAGGCTGTGCAGGACAAATGTTGGAATAAGGCTATGCAAGATGAACTATATGCGTTAGAGCAAAATCATACGTGGGATGTTGTCCCGTCTCCTGTGGGTGTCAAACCTATTGGCTGTAAGTGGGTTTTTTCTCTCAAGCTAAAATCTGATGGTACTTTAGATCGATATAAGGCGCGTCTGGTCGCTCTTGGAAATCGGCAGGAATATTGCATTGATTATGATGAAACTTTTGCTCCGGTTGCCAAAATGACCACCGTACGCACAATTCTTATTGTTGCTGCATCCCAGTCTTGGCCTCTATATCAAATGGATGTCAAGAATGCGTCTCTACATGGTGATCTCAAAGAAGATGTTTATATGCGACTGCCTCAGGGATGCTCATCCGGGAAGGGTATGGTTGCCAAACTTCGTCGCTCCCTCTATGGTCTGAAACAAGCTCCTCGTGCATGGTTTGAGAAATTTCAAGCTGCTCTTCTACGCTTGGATTTTCATCCGAGCCCGTATGATCCTTCTATGTTTCTACATCATGCTCCATCCGGGATCACTGTACTACTTGTCTATGTTGATGACATCGTCATTACTGGTCCTAATGCCAAAATGATTCAGGCGCTCCAAGCTTCTCTTAGTGAGACATTTCACATGAAGGATCTCAGCCCCCTACACTATTTCCTCGGTCTTGAAGTTCATCAATCGACTACAGGTATAGTTCTCAATCAGCACAAATACACTGTTGATCTCATTGACTTGGCTGGCCTTACTGCTTCCGCTCCAGTAGATACACCGGTCGAACTGAATGTCAAACTCAGTCGAGAGGAGGGTGATCTTCTTCCCGATCCTACTGCATATCGCCAGTTAGTTGGTAGCCTGATCTACCTCACGATCACTCGTCCTGATATATCTTATGCGGTCAACCTGATGAGCCAGTTCCTGACTGCTCCTCGTCACCTTCATCTGGCTGCTGTTCGCCGCATCATTCGGTACCTTATTCGCACACCGACTCGTGGGTTGTCTTTTCCATCCAACAATAATCTCTCTCAAAGCTTATTCAGATGCTGATTGGGCCGGTTGTCCGGATACTCGCAGATCGACGACAGGATGGTGCATGTTTTTGGGTGATAGTCTCATATCATGGAAATGCAAGAAACAGGGAACAGTTTCCAAATCCTCTACCGAGGCTGAGTACCGAGCCATGTCTGCTGCATGTTCTGAAATTCTTTGGCTCCGCGGTCTGCTCTCTGACATTGGTTTTCCCGCAGATGGCGCTACTCCCCTCTATGCAGATAATACAAGTGCAATTCGGATTACTGAAAATCCGATTTTTCATGAACGCACTAAACACATCGAGGTTGATTGTCACTTCATACGTGATGAGTTTAAACGTGATGTCATCAGCCTTCCGCATGTCTCCACTGATCTTCAAATTGTTGATATTTTCACCAAAGGTCTTCCACGACCACGCCATCAGTTCTTGGTTAGCAAATTGATGCTTGTTGATTCTCCCGCATCAATTTGAGGGGGGGGGGTGTTAAACAGGCCCAAGGCCCGGCTCATCTATAGGCCCATACATCTCACGTGGAATTACATTGGGTCAATATGACAGTTGTACATATATCCTTCTTTGATTATTTTCCTAACTTAAATATACTAATTGATGTAATTAGTTTACTTTCTTAACTTAGATATACTAATTGATGTAATTAATTGCTTTCCTATGTTAGGACCTTGATTAAAGGCATTGTAATCCTATATATATACACAGACGATTTCCAAAGGAGACACATCAAGTTAATTCAATATATCTAAATTCTGTGATCATATTTTTGTCACCTGTCAGCTTTTGTTTGGCTTATAAAGTAGAACTGTCTGCTGAGAGTAGGGCTTCGAATCTGCTTGATATCTTGGTAGAAGGTATTTCTCTGTGTTACCAAGTGAGGTTCAGGACAATGCAAAGCGCCTTAGGCTAGCTTCCTAAATGCCTCTTTCTAACCCATCAGGCAGACTGCCAATGACATTGCTGATTCATTAGCTCAGGAAAGATGGTTCTTGAGACTACAATTTGTTGTTGATATATTTTTTTTTTTGGGGTCAGATGCCTCTGTGTTCTTGGCATTTTAGCTTGTCTATAGTCCTCTAGTACTGTTAAGCATGATCAATAACAAAAATTGTCATTCAAATAAAAAAAATAGTAATCATTTACTATCAGAGGGGAGATTATTTGATGGACCCTTGTGGATCTTCACCTTCAATCCTTCATCTCCATCCTCTTCATTGGAAATGAAGCATTGCTTCGAAATCCAAACACCCATTAAACATTAAACAAACAGGCTCTAAGTAAATTTGGCCCAAAGGAACTGCCTACAAATCACAATTAAACAACTTACCCGGCTCAGCTCACCCGATTTTTCTTCCCCCAAGTCGCCCAAAATCTCAGTTGCTTGCCTTTGGCAACAATTAAGTAGAGTAAAAAAGAGCGCGTTAGACCGAGAAATGAAAAGGGTGAGATGGAAATCAATAGAAAGGATATTTCATCAAATAATACCCGTGATAGAAATCAAAGGCTCCATCAACCATGTCGTCTACTGCATTGAGAACTTCATTGATAAAAAGCTGTGGGTTCAGATTCAAGGAATCAAACACCGCCTCACTCTCACTTCCTTGCATCACTGACGCTGCATTTTCAAACAAAATCGAAACAGAGAGAGATAAAGAGATTCATATAAAAAAAGGGAAAAGAAACAGCAGCTGTGTAAAAGGTAGTCTGAGCAAAAAGCAGGTGATTTTTGAAGGAATTGGGGATACAAGTACTGGGTTTTCGCATTGGAAAAAGATTACCTGAATTGGGTTTAATCCTTCTTTTGATTTGGAAGGAGTGCAAACAAGAGATCGAGAAGAAGAACCCTAAGCAGCTGTAGAGAGAGCAAGAGATAGTTTGAACGGAGAAAGGAAATTCAGTTCAGAATTCAGAGAGGGAAATAATGAAAAGGGTATTTATGAAAGCTTTTATTTTAATTTGGGGGATACACCCTCGGCAGATTCTATATGCACCCACGTATATTGCTCTACACACCCACTTGCTGAACTCACCACCCTCTTTTATTTTCTTAAAATAGTTTTGCTGAGCCCACTCACATTATTCCCCAAACTACCCACGAAGCCCAGGTCGCTCTCCTCTGCAGTTCCCTCCTCGACGATTTTTGAAAAAACCGAGCAAAGGCACGTCGTTCTCCTCCTCTGGCTTTCCCTCTTCTTGGTCGTTCTCCCTCCAAAGAGCAGGCTTCTTCTTCTTCTTCTTCTTCTTCTTCTTTACAGGACGCTCAAACAAGGTGAGGTCTTATTCTTCTTTTTCCTTTTCTTCTTGTTCATAGGTTTTTCATTTTTACATTCCTTTTAGGTTGTAATTTCTTTGCTAGAGAGTAGATAAGTTTATTAAGAGCTAAGGGACAGCTAATTCATGTGCATTTGAAGTGCTGAATCCCTGTTCACTTTGCCAAAAATCGTGACAGTTTTCGCGATCTGCTCGGCGATGCAGAACCGTGCATGAACTGTTGTGCACGGCAAATGTTTACCGTGTATAGTTTTTTTGCACGATAAAAGAATCCGTGCATAAATGTTTTGCACGGAACATGTAAACCGTGCAAAACAAATATGCATGGTAAACATATACCGTGCATAAAATTGTTGCACGGAAAAGTTGTGCCATGCAGAACGATTTTGCACGACACAATTGAACCGAGCAGTACAAGAAAAAAAGATTTCTTCCTCGAATGCTTTTTTCTTCCTACTAATTTTTATTTTAAATCCAGATTGGAAGATATGCCTAGGAGACCAGCTCGCCGTATTGGTGGCATCTCACATCCTACAGGTGGACGTGGTAGTACTTCTAGCGATCCATCCAGAGTGCGGGTGAAGGTTGGCGTTACTAGACCTCCTCGCCGAGGTGTGCATGCTACTACTTCGACCTCCGGCCGTCAACGGCCAACGGCGTCTGAACGAAGACGCAAATTACGGCAAGATCCACTGCCTGAGAGCTCTTCAGAGGATGATTCCTCAGAGGATGAGGCGGGCCGTCTAGTAATCCTATTGCACTAGCAGGGGAGGATGATTCCTCAGAGGATCAGGCACAGCCATCCAGTCCTCATGCAGCGGCAGCAGGGGATGGCCCTATTCCCGGCGGTCCGGCCGACGAGTCCGTCCTTGTAAGTGTCAGGACTCACGTGGCCATATCCATATGGGACGGGGAGGTACACGTTAATTCTTTATATGTTTTAAGTAATTCTTTATATAATACCAGATGTTAATGAAGATTTATACTATACTTGTAATGTGCAGGAACGTGGCCCGCTCAAATGTATCAGTCATTGGCGCCAGCTGAAGGACTGGTACATACCTCGCCCTGGAGATCGTCTTGATCTTGAGGTGCCTCTTTTTCGCGCTATCATAGAAGAGTCTAGATTGGCAGACCTGAGGTGTTTCAGCTACCGATATATCTCCTGCCCCTTGGTCTCGAGCGTTGTGGAGAGATGGCAGCCCGAGACCAATACCTTCCACATGCCGTTTGGGGAGATGACGATCACATTAGATGATGTGAGTTCTCTACTCGGCATCCCAGTCACTGGACTTCCTGTCCACGTATCTACTACTATGGGATTTACTGACCAAGTAGATCTACTCGAGTTAGGACTGGGTGTGGATAGGGAATCTGCGACAGCAGAGTTGAACCTGGCACGGGGTGGGGTAGTGAGGATGGGGTGGATCCGACGGGTGTGCGGCGATGTGACTCCTGCGTCATCGGTTGAGGAGGTAGAGTGTGCAGCCAGAGGCTATCTTCTATATCTGTTGGGCTATACACTATTCACTGATAAGTCCGCCACGAGGGTCCCTGTCTACTACTTATCCTTATTGATGGACCTGCCACGGGTCCGTCATTACACATGGGGGGCTGCCGCACTGGTGTATCTGTATCGCCAGTTGGGGACCGCCACGAGGGCAGATGTGCGGCAGATTGCTGGATATTTAACACTGCTCACGGTAAGACCGGTACATTTTATATATGCATATACCTTTTCCATTATAATTGATATAAGTATTGTATAATTATTATTATTTGTCATTTGTAGTCTTGGGTGTACGAGCACTTCTCATTCGCCCGTCCTCCTGCACAGTGGGGATACACTGCAGGATGCCTCTAGCAAGCCGCTGGAATCCTGGACAGGATTCCGGAAATGCCATTGAAAACATACAGCTGATGCGGGAGAGATTGGATGCCTTACACCCGAGTGAGGTGAGCACCCAATAGAGCTTTTTATGTTATATATTTTTTACGTTCTTTACTTTTTACTTTTACGTTTTTTGACAAGGAGCATGTTTTATTATATTAGTGACTTGTGGCATTTACATGTGACAGATTGCTTGGGATCCGTATGCTAGTGCTAGGGCTCATCATCCACTACAGCAGATATCATTTTTCTATGGTTGATTGAGAGCCCTAGATGTCATTGAACCCTACCACCCACACAGGGTTCTTCGACAATTCGGCTACGTACAGACCATCCCACCCGCACCTCTCGCCCCCATCCGTGCTACTCGAGGTAGTACTGCCGGTAAATACAAGGTCTCCTATACGTTTCTGGACCAGTATTGGATTACTTGGGAGGACCGTGTATTATCTCTTGCGCACCGCGGCCATCGTGCATATCATGCATGGGAGTGTTCACCGGACTACCTCGAGTGGTATACTAGGATATCTCACCCTCGTGTACAGAACCCCGCCCGCCATTCCCACTATGACCTAATGAGGGTAGAGAGGACCCGACTCCGAGAACGATGAGTGCATTGTAAACTATCTTATTTCATACATCGATGCAACTATTCTTTAAAATTTCCTTTGACACATTCTATTGCTTCTTATAGATCCTTCGAGCGAAGGACCATATTCGTGCCACGCTTGAACGAACGGACCAGCCAATTGACTTCTACCAGAGGGCATTCCAGACTACCCTCGATATTCTTGATGGCTTGCCGGTGACGTATCGTCGGCGTGCGCAATAGTGATGCTCGGAGGGCTTTTGGATTGGTCAATTTGTTTTTTTTTTCTTTTGTTTTTTTTGGGATGTATAAGTAATTTCATGAAGGAATATTTTCACTTTTTGTTTGAGATGAGATATATATTAGCTTACAGTTTCACTGTTGGAGAGTATCATTGGGTTATGTTCGCTTGTCCATCGAACACGACATTACCAGATGACTTCCTCAATCGTATTAAGAGTAAATGGATTCTGATACATATGGGCTTTAGAACCCCATAAAACACTGATATGGAGTTCTAAAGCCCATATGTGTCAGGATCTATTTACTCTTAATACGATTGAGGAATTCATCTGGTAATGTCGTGTTCGATGGACAAGCCAACATAATCCAATGATACTCTCCAACAGTGAAACTGTAAGCTAAGATTGCTCCAGGCTCTCTAGGAATTTTGGATTGGACAATATATTCTTTTTTTGAGATGTATAAGTAATTGCAAGAAAACAGTATACTACAAACTTTAATATGTCAATCAAGCATTATTGATTCTTGTATAAGAACTTGTATGCTTTTTGACTTCTGGTCATGAAATGGTTGATGTCTTTTATTTATTTATTTTTTTATGAACATCTACATGCCTCTTCGAAGTGGGATACAAAAAGTTCCACTAGTCTACAGTAATGCATGACTAATCCACGCATATCAATATTGCAAGACCAACATGTACCATGCAGATGCAATCTGTTCGGCCAACATGGACCGTGCAGATTAATTCTGTTCGGCTAACATGTACCGTGCAGAAACTATATATTCGGCCAACATGTACCGAGCAATTCCATTCTGCACAGCAACTGTTGGCCGTGTAGAATGGTTTTGCACATCTACTTGTGTGCCTTGCAATATATTTTTAATGCATGATAGATTTGCCAACCCACAATCAACTAAGGAGGGTTATGAAGGAATAAACCAAAAAAAAAAAAAATTCATAACATAAAAGGTTGATTGCATTTCAACATCCTTTACTAAATGTGTTTACATCAAATTCAAACAACAAGAAATCAATCACTGTCAAGATTAACAGACTCCCGTGTTGCGACACTGTCTCCAATTATTTCTTTGAATCGCTCGATGTTCTGAGCATATGGTAGTTGCCATCCGTCAGCATTAGGATGGTGGTGTCTATACCAATTTGTCGCAATGGAGGCATGGGAGCCTCGGGTGTTATGAAGACTTGAACAAAATGGTTACCATTGACGAAATCAATCGCGATAACTTTGCGATCAGAAGATGGAATCGGGTTTGATCTCAAAGGTAGGAAAGTAAGGCACTGTTGCAAAGAAAGATGGACCAATACAACATTATAATAAGAAGCTACCAGGTGACCCATGTCTGGCATTGTCATCCAACGAGCATATGGAGGATGGCTATCATAGTACGCCAAGGCATAATATAGCTCCCCAACCCTATCATCTCCTCCATATAGCAATGAATAATAATTTTGATACCTCTGTAATTCATTGCTCAAATCCAGTCTAACCTGCATCCAACCATCCTCGCTCATTCCCAAAAGATCAGCTAGTGCTCTGAATCCACAGTTACCATCCGCCTCGACATCCTTAATAGTCTCGATATAGGGTCCTAATGACTTAGGAAGATGATGCTCGAACGTGCTTGAACGAGTGCGTCGGACATTTAATTTCTCCTTCCCCTTCTTTAAATCTAGACTATTGGTTCTCGATGGAACGCTATCTTCGATCAAGAGTGCATACTCAAAAGCAGATGGTTCCCGATGCGTAGACCGATCCAACTTCTTCTTTTTCGAGGATGAACGACCCTAGGTGTTCAATTTAACATCCGGCTCAAGAAGAGAAGTAGACGAAGGACACCCCAACTCTCTTAGTTTTTTCAATATTTGTATTTTACCAACCTGATCGGTACTCTGAAATTTCTTATTGATCAACTCGAACTCGGAAGTTGTGGTTAATTCGGGGGCTTCATTCTCCTTAGTGGAGTCTAAATTGAGCTTCCTCCAGTACTGATGGACACAACTCAGTGGTATTTGAGTGCCTTCCCTTATGTATTCGGCAATCTCGTGTGCACATGGTAACCCATGGGTCCGTCGAATTACGCACCCACATGCCAAGGAATCAGGACCAATATAACCAGCTCTTATTGACTCATTCAGTACTATATCCAAAGCATTCCTTGATATAAATCATCTAAACTCGCGAAACAGTGCCGGTTTGAACTTATGTTGCACGGTGTTCATGCTCTTTTCAAATGAAGCGTTTATCTCCGTAAAGAGCAACTCAAGCAATGCATGGATAACCTGCTAGGACGCATCAAAGCTACTATTCGATGTGCCAGGGTGTCTCTTCAATTTTGTATGTGCGCTCTTAGCCCTATTCGTAGTCACGTTTTCAAAGTGCATATGCCGATCCGTCCAAGCAGCTACAAATTGTTCCTTGTGGTTATTCAACCATGATTTCTTCACATAATCAACAGCGTTTGGATACCCACAGAAATTCCGGTCCAATGCACTTAGAAACTGAATGTAGTCATTTTCAGTGGGAGAGACTACCAACATGTTCCAACTAGATATAAACGCATCCCATCTGTCGTTGGTCTCAAAATACTTCTTACAATTTGTCAAGATGTTTCTAGAAATATGCCACCTGCATAATAAGCTTGCTGCATTCGGAAAAACAACGTGTACTGCACTGATTAGTGCTAACTCTCTATCGGTTACAATCACACGGGGCATAATACATCCATCCATTAATTCCTTAAGCCTCTCTAAAGCCCATTTGTAATTGGCCTCCCTCTCTGATTCAAGGTACACAAAAGCAACGGAGAAAGTCAGTTGAGTGGATGTCACACCAACAATCTCAAGCAAGGAAAGTCGATATCTACTAGTCTTGTACGTGCAATCCATTATCAGAACTTCTGAAAATGCACGTAACAACTGAATAGATGATGGATGTGCCCAGAATAGGTCCATCGTAGCATCTGTAGTGGGGTTGCTAGTGTGATACTCAATGTAGTTGTTCTGCTCCAAATGCATCATGAGTTGTTGCATCTGTGATCGACCGGCCATCTCAGTCACCCTCCACTTCTGACGGGCATTGTAGATACTCTTCATCGTACTGGTGTTGTGCACGTCCCTTTCCTGCAACGTACGAAGGATGTTCCTTGGCTTCACCATACTCTTCAACATATCAATCAAAACATTGATTTTCTCTCCTGAAAGCCTTCCAGCAAATGAGTGCCCCTCGAGATGTTGTGCGTTTGGATGATTGTGCAACCCACATACCACTGTTAACATCCAATCATCATCATTTGCCAACTTTCGGCCCTTCAAAGCAAAAGGGCAATTACACTTCTTCGTTCCCGTTGCCTTAGGATTTCTCTTTTCGGAGACCTTCGATGGACCCTTATAGCTTCCGCTTCTCTCACACGATAAAATTATTCTCGGCTTCCTACCGTCTCCACCAGCATCTGAAGTTTTGATTACAATTACCAAGCCATGTTTCTTTCCAACTTCCCTTGTCCATTGGATTAGGTCCTCTCGGCTTCTAAATATCATGTCAGTGGTGAAGACATTAGTAAAATCCAAAGAGCACTCACTCGCACCGGTTGACTGATTCTCCTGAAGATATGATTGCTAAATCTTAGTATATTAATGCACGAAACTATATACTGTCCTTGTGAAATATGCTCGGTTTACTATTGCCGTGCAAAATATTTTTGCACGGCATAAATGTGCCGTGCAAACATTTTATGCACGGCCTAAATATCAGTGCAAAACTCATTTGAACGGCATAAATATGCCGTGCAAAATATTTTTGTACGGCATATTCATGCCGTTCAAATCTAATATGTTTGATAGTATTCCGCCGTGCAATATTCATTTGCACGGCTTTGGAATGCCGAGCAGGACGCGTGAATTTTAATTAAAATGCTGGAAACGAAGTCAAGTGTATACCTCCTCTTGGTAGACCGTTAGTTGCAAGTCCATATTGAAAATGCCCACTTCTGATGGACAATGTGGTGTAGGGAGATGAGTGCCTCCAATATCTTTAAATAAATGGAGGAGACTTTGATACTTTTTAAGAGTTGGAGAAGATGATGATGAGGAAAGAGATGAAGATCAATGGGGATGAATGAGGTTAGAACAGTATGGAAATAAGGGATAATGAAGAATAAGAAGAAACAGAGGCAAAAAGAAGACGATGAAAGCTCTCAAGTTCATCTGAAACACCGTGCAAAGGAAGAGATGGATGATGTTGATGAAGAGAGGGTGATTTCGTCATTTCACCTGAGGCTATTTTGGCAATTAAAAAAAAATGTGGGTGTGTACAGCAATACATTTGGGTGCGTTTAGAATCTCCCTACACCCTTTAGGTTTGTCCTAATTGTAAAGCATCCCTCTTTGGTGGAGGGAATCTTCCCTTCGCGGCTTTATGCACGGTTGAAAATATCTTCGAGTTGACCCTTGACTCTCTCAGGCCGTTTGGAGTAGGGGTGTACAAAACTCGTATCCAACTCGACCCAACCCATCAAAAACCACACCCCAACCCACGGCACAACGGGTCAGATACGGGTCCAAATGTGTAACCCATTTTATAAACGGATCGGTTATATATGTCGTACATATCCGACCCATATGTACCCGACCCAACCCTACATAATACAAACGGTAATGTTTTATATTTTATTTATTATAGTGCATATAATAAAATATGTTTGATTATTGCCTCTTTGGAAATATATATAGTACATATCCGACTCACTTGTGTTGGACTGCTGGTAATAAGCTTGGTATTGTAATGTATGAAATATGAATTATGAAATTATGAATCTATGCAGGGAGCAGGGGGCTATGGACTAACGTGGAGTATGGAATATGAATGATTTAGTTACACTTACAATATTGATTCTTATACAAGTACAACTCATTTAAATCCAACCCTACCCGACAACCCGAGTAACCCAACCCGACCCCACCCAAACTAGTATAGGTTCAGTTAAGGATTATAAATGTTTAACCCATACTAGTTTAGGTCGAATGAGGTATTTAGCCAAATCCGACTCATGTACACCCCTAGTGTGGGGTACAACCTAGGATGTGTTGTGGGCCAACCCCAGCCAACTGGGGCACTAAACGGCAAGGCCAGTGAATTTTCACGGGCCAGCACGGCATGACTGGACTGCCCACGGCCCAGTCTACACTACTATTCCTACCCAAGTCTCCATCAATACACTGCCCACCTTATTCTCTACTTCCATCTTCTCTGACCATCACACACAGATGACAAGTATACATCCTGGCCTCATCTTTGCCAAAACTATTGGGCCCCATCTTCCCAAAGACTTCACCCTCTCTTAAATATACACGTCTTTCAAGGTCTTGGGCCATCATATAAGAAAGGGAATGCAAACCCACTTCTATCAAACACATTACATAGAGGAAGAACACATATGACATAAAAAGCAAAACCAAATTTACCAATTAAAATACATGTTACATACATACGTGGTCTTCATATAAGAAAGAGAATGCAAAACTACTTATATCAAATATATTGTATATATATATTAAAGCAATAGAGAGCCTGCTTTGGAGGGTGCCACATCAGCGCTCTCAAACCTCATGTCACGTGGCATCACAATTGATGAAAAACCATGGTCCTAAAATATCTCCTTTTAATCTCCCCAAAACTTTCTCTTAAATAATAAGTGATTTCTATTTAGGTTTTTAAAGAAGAGAAATTCTAAAAAAAAACCCTATCTCAAAAGGGGAGTTTCTGCCCCTATCTAATAGCCAATGATTTATTAGTATTTTAAGATATCCATGTTTGTAGGAGAATACTTAGTAGACAGAGTCGATATGTGTATCACTAATGACACTTGTCACACTTTTACTGGCTAAAAGAGGGGCCTTTTTTTTTTAGAAAAGCGCCGGAGAGTTTTGTAGCGTAACTCTTTAAAGAAATACTACTACTCTCAAGATCTCCTCCCAAAATCTCTCCATCTCTCCATTTGAATTATTTTCTCCAAATCTCCTCCCTAAATTTATCCATTTCAAATTTGAAAAAAAAAAATACTAATAAAAATCAAATGCCCTCCTCCCTAAATCTCTCAATTTCAAATTTGAAAAAAAAAATACCAATAAAAACCATCTGACCTCTTTTTTTTCTCCAAATAAGATAATTATTGCAATAATCTCAACCCAAACCCCTACTCTAAAACCTCTCTCTCACTGCCAAGACTTTTTAAGTCTTCTCTCATTCCAAAATAGATAATCCAAATCGTTAGTCACAAAGCACTCCACAAACAAGTCTCTACTTTAGGAAATCTCTACTCCTAAATTATATAGTGGGTCTGGCATTCTATTATGGTGTAAGAATGGCAGGATAATAGTCATACAATTCATCACTCTCCATCAATACACTGCCCACCTTATTCTCTACTTCCACCTACATCTTCTCTAACCATCACACACGCTAATTGCCAGCATACATCATGAACCCATCTTCGCCAAACTATTGGACCCCATTTTCTCCAAGACTCCGCCCTCTCTTAAATGTACATGTCTTTCAAGGTTCTTGGGCCTTCATATAAGAAAGGGAATGCAAAACCACTTGTATCAAACATATTCAAGCCTAAAATCAAACACATTACACAAAGGAAGAACATTATATTACAAGAAAGCAAAACCAAATTTACAAATTGAAATACATGCCATATACGTACGCGGTCTTCATATAAAAAAGAGAATGCAAAACAACTTATATCATCAATGCTCTCACGAACGCCACATGGCATCACAAGTGATGAAAAACCATGGTCCTAAAATATCTCCTTTTAAATTCCCCAAAACTCTCTCTTAAATAAGAAGTGGTTTCTATTTAGGTTTTTAAAGAAATACTACTACTCTCAAGATCTCCACCTAAAATCTCTTCATCTCTCCATTTGAATTATTCTCTCCAAACCTCCTCCCTAAATCTCACCATTTCAAATTTGAAAAAAAAAAATACTAATAAAAACCAAAGAGCTTTTTGTATATACCCCTTGAGGTGTGTAGGATTTGTAAATAGGCTCCTAAGGTTTTAGTATTTAAAAATAAGCCCCTGTATTTTCATTTTAATACCTTTTATGTCCCCAAAATCAATAGTCTTCCAACCACTATCGGTTTTTAGAGCAAAATGACACTTTTGTCCATCTCTTTTATCTTTATATGCATAATCTCAGAAGCTTGGACTCTTTTTTTTTATAAAGCATGTAACATCAACGGTTGTACTTAGTGGGAGAAGATAACCCTACATAAAGACATTTTTTTTTTATCAATACAGGGCTGATCTCATTAAATCCAAATGGATCATGACGACAATCAATGGCAGTATTTATAGCTGATCATGATTTATCCAATCCATACATGACCCACCATTGGATTGATGAAAGTTTCAAGATACCTGATTATGCTACATGTGTAGCTGGTGTAAAAGAGATATTGGGGGAATGGGCAAATGTAAGAAAAATATATTAATTTTTAGAATTTGTGAGGGGGTGGTGTTTGGATCTATGTAATAGAAATATTGGGGGAAGGGGTATATATTAATTTTTAGAATTTGGAGGGGGGATTTTAAACTTTTCTCAGATATGAGTGGAGGCTTCACTGCTTCAGTCCCCATGCCCTTGTACATTCCACCACTGGTCATGTACATGAGAGAGTTATCGAGAGAAACCATTGGTAATTGAGATAAAATAATGGTGTTTTTATAAATAATAATGTACTCATTTTTATTTAATGGATATAAGGGTAAATTTATTATTTATATAAAATTCCAACACAAAGCTCATGGTGACTTCCCATTCTTATTAGGAATATTAATTTTGGGGACATGAAAGGTATTAAAAAGCAAAAGGAGATGCCTATTTATAAATACTAAAACCTCAGGGGCCTATTTACAAATCCCACAAACGTTAGGGGTATATTCAAAAGCTCAAAATCAAATGCCCTCCTCCTAAATCTCTCCATTTCAAATTTGGTAAAAAAAATTACCTATAGAAATCTTCTGTCCTCTCTTTTCGTCCAAATAAGATAATAATTACAATAATCTCAACCCATACTGCTCCTGTCTCATTGCCAAGACTTTAGACTCATCTCTCATTCCAAAATAGGTAATCTAAATCTCTATCCACGTCTACATATCCAAATCAAATCCCAATTCTTCTCATCACGGGCACCTTAATATGGAATCAATTCATTCAAACCGCCACTAAAATTCTATACAAATCTCTCCATCCGAAATGATCAACTAAGATAATTATCTGCATCTTTAAATTCAAATACCCAATCTCTATACATCTACAAATCCAAACACTCCAAGTCCAATTTCTTCTATTCTACAAAACAATGACCACAACATCTCTATATTTCAATATAGGTGTGCCTCTCTCTCTCTCTGTGTGCATGTTTCTCAATATATATCAAGTATCAATTCATATGGTCGCCTATTGAGAATGAATAAATATCAGGTAAAGAACCCACCCAAACATCTTGATGTACATTTGCGGCAATGGTTGTTATGAAGACTTCTTTGTGAGGCTCTCATGTGAACACCGAGAAACACCTAAAAAACAATCCTCAGATCCGATATATATACAGCTCCTCTTCTATCTCAGTTGTGTATTTTTCTATTCTTCTCTCTTCTGCATTCCCTCACATCTAAATCTCATCAATAGAAGGAAGACTTCGATCACTATTGCTTCCTGAAATCAACCATCTTTCTTCTTTTTCTCTTAAATGTATAAGTTTTTTTCTCAGACTTAGTTTTGTTCGTACATTTGTGGTAATGTTAATTTTATGACTTATCTTAGTTGTGTGGGGACGTTCCTAAGGATACAGAGATTATATTAGCCCCGGCGAGATTACCGGCTAATCATGTCTCATTCCCGGCCACGCACACCTCGGCGATGATGCTAGGGTGCCAACCAACATCAAACTCATTGCCGACCTCGGTCATACCCGATCTCGGCAGTCTACTTCGGCCTAGGTTATGCATCTCGGTCACAATGCCAACACGCTTGCCGAGACGAATACTAACATCAAAGTCCCTTGGAGATTCAGCCACGACTTGAGATGTATGATAAGATACGGGCACGCGCAGATGAGATTGAGAAGACATCTCAGCCGCCCAAGATCCCTGACAGATCAACATCCAGCGGTTATGTCTCCATCAGGGCAAGGCTCCAGGCGAGATCCGATGGGACTACCGCCGAAAGGCCCATACAGGGTAAGGCCTAATTAGACCCTCATTTAATGAATTGTGGGCCGATTGGACCACCATTTAATGAAGGGTGGGCCCAATCGTACTGTCATTTATTGAATGGCGGGCGGAATAGACCCTCATTTAAGAGAATGTGGGCTGATAAGACCGTGCATCCCAAGTATAGATCAAATCAGTGGGCCCCATTGTCCTATTCCAAGGAGACTTCCTATATAAATAGAGAAGCTCTCTCAACCAAGGTAACGAATACACCACTCTTGAGCCCTTACTCTGTCTCTCTTCTTCCTCAATCCTACTGTTGAGTTCCTGAACTGACTTAGGCATCAGAAGGCCTTGCGCTTACCACAGCCAGGGTCTTTGACGACCGTCTTCTTCCTGTTCTCCCCTTTTTCAGGTTCCAGGCGGGCATCCGTACTCCTCAAGAAGTCTCCAGAGATCCCAAACCTCACTAATCAAGTCCGTGATTTTTAGGCACTCACAATTGGCGCCGTCTGTGGGAAGGAAACAATCCAAATATCTTTCCTCGCAACATGCCTCCTAAATAAAAAAAGGGCGAGAAAGTGTCATCTCCAAGACAAATGCTGATATAATGACGCTCAGGATGAGGTCGAACGAGAACGTTACTCAGTTCACCAAGAGATTCTGAACCATTTACAGCCAGATAGAAAACGCGGCTGAGGAGGTGGCAGTCACATCTTTTCAGCAAGCCTTACTGCCAGGCAGTGACCTTCGGATAGACTTGATCTGAAACCCTGTGACCTCAATGAAAGCTCTCATGGCCAGGGTGAACCGATTTGTCGAAGAAGAAGAAGACGAGGTCCGAGCTCGGGAGAATTTCGGATTCTGGCGCGAAGGCCGGTCTTCCAAGAAGGACAAGAGGTCGTCTCGAAAGGAAAAGACTAACCGAAATCAAACTTCCACCAGCTCGGCAAAGGCTTCGTTTCCCAACTCGGGAGACGGACAGAAGTCAAAAAGACTCACCGAGCCAAAGAAGAGCAGCCAGCCGCCATTGCCTTCAAAGTGGTCAACACGGTCTTCAAGGAGCCGATCTATAGGCTCCTCAACAAGATCAAGATGCAACCGTACTTCAGCTGGCCACAGCCCATGAAAGGTGACCCCTCCACCTGCGACCAGACTAAGTACTGTGTCTACCATAAGCAGAATGAGCACAAAACCGAAAATTGCATATCGCTCAAGTCACACCTCGAGAAGCTCATTAAGGACGGGTACTTGAAAGATTATATCCAGGAGGGGGAAAAGGTGAATATTAACCGAGCTTAGCTCCAAGATGATAAAGGCCGGGACAACGATGAGTCGGAAAGGATCATCAACGTCATCCACCTGGCTCCACCCCCAAAAGAGAGTAACCAAGCTCGTGCCGAGGCCAGGAGGGCTTCACAAGGAAAGTAGGTGATGACGACCGAGCTTGAACCGACCTCCAAGAGAGCTCGGAAGGAGAAGCCGAAGATTTGGTTCTCAGAGAAGGAGCTGGAAGGAGTCCAGCTCCCCCATAACGACCCGCTGATAGTCACACTGAAATTGAAAAACTATCAAGTACAGAGGATCCTCGTCGATCCCGGCAGCTCATCCGAAGTCCTCTACTTCGACTGTTTCAAGAAGATGGGACTTGGACAAGAAGATTTGCAAGAGGTATGCACCCCCCTGATAGGCTTCAGCGCCAAGCCTGTGTACCCCAAAGGGAAGGTCTCCTTAAAGGTCAAAGTTGCAGGCGCCTCAATAATGGCAACATGGAAACGGTGCCGTCCACTCACCACCAGAAGCTCAAGTTCCCATTTGAAAACAAGGACGGCAACATGGAGATAGTCACGGTCAGAGGCGACCAAGAGATGGCCAAGCAGTGTTTGATGGCAGTTGTACCTGGCGAGCAGGAGCCAAAGCAGGTACACATGGCCAAGCTTGAGGCAGAGCTGGACAAGGTCGGTCGAGAGCCCGAGCAGAAGAGTGTCGAAGAACTTACTGAAATCAGGATCGGCCCAACGATCCTGAGAGATATTTCCTACTCGGGAGCCAGCTTCCAGAACCCAAGAGAGCCGAGCTCCTGGACTTCTTGTTGCAGCATAAAGGAGTCTTCGCGTGGACCCCCTACGAGATGACCGGAATTGCCCCCGAGACCATATGCCACAAGTTGAATGTAGACCCTGAGTACAAACCTGTCATCTAGAAGGCTCGAAGGACAGAGGTCCCACAAACAGAGGCCGTGATCGAGGAGGTTGAGAAGTTGCTGGAAGCTAGAGCCATCAGGGAAGTCTAGTACCCGGACTGGCTAGTCAACACAGTAGTGGTGAAGAAAAAGACCGGCAAATGGAGAGTCTGCGTTGACTTCACTGATCTCAACAAAGCCTGTCCCAAAGACAGCTTCCCCTTACTCAAGATCGACCAGATGATTGATGCCACCGCTGGCCATGATAGTATGAGTTTCCTCGACGCATACCGAGGTTACTATCAGATTCCAATGTATGGGCCGGACGAGGAGAATACTACGTCCATCACTCCTAGAGGCATCTACTGCTACAAAGTGATGCCCTTTGGGCTGAAGAATGCGGGAGCGACCTACTAGAGGTTAGTCACCAAAATGTTCCAAGCTTAGCTCGGGAAAACTATAGAGGTCTACATCGATGATATGATCGTCAAATCAAAGTAGTCTCAGGACCACTTAGCTGACCTACGTCAAGCATTTAACATCCTTCAGAGGTATCAGCTCAAGCTGAACGCCTCTAAATGTGCTTTCGGAGTAGGCTCCAGCAAATTCCTTGGGAGCCTCGTCACTAGGAGAGGAATCGAAGCCAATCCAAATTAGATCTCGGCGATCTAGGGAGTTCAGAGTCCAACTACGACGAAACAAGTCCAAAGACTGACCGGCATGGCTGCCGCGCTAAATCGCTTCATCAACAGATCTTCGGACAAGTGTCGGCCTTTCTTTCAGCTTCTGAAGAAGAACTTACAGTTCCAATGGACTTCGGAGTGTGACAGAACCTTGTAAGAGCTGAAAGCTTATATGGCCTCACCTCCCCTGCTTTCGACTCAGACATAGGGAGAGGTGCTTCATCTGTACCTAGCGGTCTCGGATCATGCAATGAGCTCAGTCCTCGTCAGAGAGGAAGACAAACAGCAGAAACCCATCTACTACACGAGCAAGATCCTGGTAAATGTCGAGACCAGATACCTACCGATGGAGAAGTTAGCATTAGCACTCGTCAGTGCTTCTCGCAAGCTCTCCCATTATTTCCAGACTTATACAATAGTGGTTGTGACCGAGCACCCACTCAAATCTCTTTTCAAGAAAGCTGATTTTTCTGGACGAGTATCCAAGTGGACCGTCGAATTGGGGCAGTATGATATCCGATATTAGCCCAGAACGGCGATCAAGGCCCAAGTTTTGGCGGTTTTTATTGTCGAATTCTTCTCTCCTAGTTCGGCACCGACCCCGCTCTACACCGAACTGGGGAGCAGAAGGAGAGAGGACGAAGTCACCGAGACCGAAGAAGATCGATCTTGGAAACAGTTCCTTGCTTCGGCCTAGAAAGTCTTCGTCGACGGATCCTCTACATCCAAAAGAGCCGGCGCTGGTGTAGTTAGAGGTGGAAAAATATGACCCGACCCATCAACCCGACCCGCGTATTACCCGCTTAACCTAACTCGTTTGATAGGCGGGTCGGTCATGGGTCAAGCATTCATGACCCGCAATTAAGCGGGTCGGGTTAGGGTTGACCCGCTTGACCCGGATAACCCGCATTAATTCGCATTTAATTCTTATCTTTAAGAATTAAGATTACCAAAACTAATTTAAAATGTACATGGGTGGGGCGGTGGGCTGTGCATAAACAGCCATTAACTCTTAACTCTAGGGACTAGGTTTCTTCCTCGGTACTCCTCATGGCTATTCTGCTTCCACCAGTCCACAAGCCAATGTATCCACATTCACTCTTAACTCTAGGGACTAGGTTTCTTCCTCGGTACTCCTCATGGTTATTCCACTTCCACCGGTCCACAATCCACTGTATCCACATTCATTGCCTTCTTTCTTCCATGCCCTCTGGTCTCCATTCTCCACGTTTCCCACTTTTTTCCTTATTAGTATTGGGATTTTGTTAGTTCTGACTTTTGAGATACAATAGATAATTTAAGGATGGTGTATGATAGAATTTTTTAATATGACAGTGATTTTATATTTCATATTTGTTATAGTAGGACTAAGTAACATTATGCTTACTATGAGTCACACAATTTAGAATTATTCATCTTACATGGATTTTTTTTAACTGATTTGTGAACTACGATTTAGAATTATTCTTGCATGGATGGTTTAGTTGATTGATTGATAGATTTACTAGATGGATGTGGGTTATGCGGGTTTAAGTGGGTCGGGTTGACCCGTGGTGGGTGCGGGTTAGGGGTTTCTGACCCGTTTAATAAACGGGTCGGATGCGGGTTAGGCTTGTCTAACCCATTTAATAAACGGGTCCGACTCGTTTAGCACAACCCAACCCGTTTGCCATCTCTAGGTGTAGTCCTCCAATCTCCGAAAGGACTGGTCGTCGAGCAAGCTCTAACTCTTGACTTCCTGGGAGTAGAGCAGTTGGTGGTTTTTAGTGACTCACAGTTGGTGACGAGCCAGCTAACTGGAGACTACCAGGCTCGCGACGAAAGGATGGCGGCCTACTTTGCTCTTGCGAAAAAGCTCATCACTCAGTTCCAAAGAGCATAAGTCAAGCAGGTCGGCAGAGATTCCAATTCTCATGTAGACGCTCTCGCCAACCTCGCATCCACTGTCGAAGCATGAAACAAGAGAATTGTCGAAGTAGAATCCTTGGGAAGGCTGAGCATAGAGCTTCCCCCGCATCGACGAATTTTGTGCATTGATCTCGGTCCGAGCTGGATGGACTTAATCATCACCTACCTCAGAGACGACCAGCTTCCTGAAGATTAGCTCGAAGCTCACAAGATCAGAACCAAGGCAGCTCGGTTCTGGTTGTCTCCAGAAGGTAAACTTTACAGAAAATCCTTCACCGGCCCATACCGCCAATGTGTGTATCCGAGCAAAGTTGAAGACTTCCTCTATGAGATACATGAAGGAATCTGCGGAAGCCACATTAGAGGTCGGTCGCTAGCCTACCGCGCCATCAGCCAGGGTTACTGGTGGCCGTATATGCAGAATGATGCTAAGCTATATGCCATGAAGTATGAGAAATGCCAGAAGTCCTCCCCTTATCTCCATCAGCCAGCGCAAGATCTTAGTCCACTCTCCAGCCTGTGGCCCTCGCCCAATGGGGGCTGGATATTGTAGGACCTCTCCACCGAGCTCCAGGGAATAAGAGGTGGCTGATCGTAGCCACCGATTACTTCACCAAGTGGGTAGAAGCAGAAGCATTATCTTCCATCACCGAGCAGGACTCAAAGAACTTTGTGTGGAAGAATATCATCACGAGGTTCGGCATTTCATGAATTTTGGTCTCGGACAACGGGACCCAATTCGACTCTAACCTCTTTAAAAACTTCTGCCAGAGGCTTGGCATCAGAAACCACTACTCCACTCCAGCTTATCCTTTGAGCAACGGTCAAGCTGAAAGCTCCAATAAAACAATACTCGATGGACTCAAGAAGAGGCTCGACCAAGCTAAAGGAAGGTGGGTGGAAGAACTACCAAGTGTACTCTGGGTCTACAGGACGACTCCAAGGTGGTCCACCTCGGCAATGCCATTCTCTTTGGCCTACGGAATGGAAGCTGTGATTCTACTTGAGATCGGCCTCTTGACCTTGAGATCAGAATTCTTCAACCAAGGCTAAAATTATGTCAATCTAGCTCGAGAGCTAGACCTAGCCGAGGAATGCTGAGAAGCAACAACCATCCGTCTGGCAGCCTACCAGCAGCAATTGTCTAGGGGCTACAATCAGAAGGTCAGAGAAAGGAAATTCTCAATCGGAAAGCTGGTCTTGGAGAAGACACTCCCTGCAGATAGAGACCCAAACCAAGGCAAGCTAGCACCAAACTGGCATGGACCGTTCAAGGTGATCTCAACTACTAGAGAATCGGCTTACAGGCTTGAGGACATGGACGGCAAAGAGTTGCCACGACCATGGAATGCAACACACCTCAAGAAATACTATTTTTGAACTGTAATCAATTCCTGAAGATCAATAAAAGAAGTCCTTGTTCTCTGATTGGTCTCGAATATTTGATTACTTTCAATTTCATCAAGATGAAGTGCTCGGCAGTGGTGTAACCCTCTAATCCAGCTGTGGTGCACTCTCTAGTTTGGCCACATGGCATCTCGGTAAGAATACCAGATCGCTGGCCAATAAGACTACATCACTGGTGATGAGCCAGTTGGTCATGTCCCGATGCTATCAAGCCCATGCTGAGACTAGGAAAAACAGCACTGGGGCAGTTCGGCCGCATGGCATCTCGGTAAGAATAACAGATCGCTTGCTATCAAGACTACACCACTGGTGACGAGCCAGCTAGTTATCTCTTTATTTGATTAAGCTCGTGCTGAGACTAGAAAAAGCAGCACCGAGCCAATTCAGTCGTACGCGCATCTCGGTAAAAGTACCAGATCACTGACCAGTAAGACTACGCCTCTGGTGACGAGCCAGTTGGTCACGTCTCGATTCTAACTCAGCAAATGTGCTACAAAGCCTATCCGGGACTCGGTAAAATTCCTAACCAGCCACAGAGAAGGCAAGATGCAAAGCAGAGGGATTCTCAAAATATTTAAAGAGAAAACGCGAGACCAAATAAATTTTCATTAAGTTATCAAAAAGGATAACAAGCAGAAAATGTTCTCTGTTACATCCTATTACAAGCAAAAAATGTTCTCTTTTACATCCTATTACAAGCAAAAAGTCTCCCTACTGCATCAGTTAGGGATAGATGCATAAGAGGCAGAACAAACAAGAGTCTTCATAAGAAGGAACATCTGTAGCGCCCCGAGATCACAAGATATAGATCTCTGATCTCCTCCCAGCGGCAAGAGTTGATCAAAGATCTGTTTTACGAGGACACGGATAGTTCCAAGACATTATCTCCCTCGACTCCCTCTGATAAAGTGGTCCAAAGCCCTATTTTATGAAGACAAAGGCAGCTCGATGATCTTGGAGGAATGGTCCGCCAACCGCCAGCGCCATCCCTTCTTCACGAGAAACCAAGGGCTTGACTTCAGCAACAGTGACTCCGCCAAGGGAGTATTCTCACTGAAAATTCCTCTGCTTCTTCTCCGGCAAAGGCAAAAATGCAAGTTGGAAAAATCCCTGATCTTCCATCCATATTTATAGCAAGAAAGAGACATCATTCCCCAAGTCTGAAGATACAAGTGTCAAGCATCCCTCCATATCGCCTCAAAAACTCCACACGCCTCCTTTCAGACAGTGCGCGTCATTTCGAGATAGTTGGATGACCATCCAGATGATGACACGTAGTGCCGTCGATTCGCCTTCTACATTGATTAAAGGGCGTCATTTATTACCTTGGGAAGCCAATCGCCCAGAGAATATCTCCGAAAAGACACCAGCTAAGGCATGATTCAGCCATCCCCAGATCGGTGTCAAGATCGCCTTCCTTCTGTTGCATGTGCATCCCGGCCATTTCTCGAATCTTGGTACCTCGGTAAGAATATCAGGGCGGGATTATGCTTGGTGGCAAACCATCTCGGTGTCGAAGGACCGAAATCAAATACTTCACAAAATTTTGAACCAGAAGCATGAAAGGCAAAACAAATAGAAGCAAGCACCAAAAATTGAAGATCAGGTTATGAAAAAAAGGAGCATTTCATTCCAAAAGGATAAGCAAAAAAGATACATTAAAAAAGCAAAAAGCCTTCAAGAAGAGGCAGGCTCAGGAACGGCATCGGGCTCAGTCTGGACGACTTCAGGATCGACAGCCTCAGAGATCTCAATCACCACAGGAGGAGCAACGGGTGCGGAAGGAACCTCAGTGCGGAGGGTTCAGCGGGGGCAGAGCTCGGCTCGGGCGCCGGGCTTCGATATTTGGGCGGATCTTTGAATGCAGCATGGTCCTCGGGAATTCCCACCTCCTTCAGAGCCGCATGCCACGCCATTCTCCGGGCTTTGTCCCTCACTTTGATGACCTGGGCTCTGTAGTGAGTTGCCGCCCGATCCGCCCCCTCTTCATAAGCAGCATCACACTCCGCGTCAAACTTGGCCTCGGCGTCCTCCTTTAACCTCTTGAGCTCGGCCATCCGCTCGTCCTCAGATCGGAGCTTGGCCTCGAGATCATTCTTTTGCATCTCCAAGGAAGCCTCGAGCTCGGCGACCTTTTTCTTCAGGGCTTCGGCCTTGGACTTCAGCTCGGCATCCTCGGCCTTAAGCTTCTCGAACCTGACCTTGTAACCATCCTTTACTTCCTCCAGGTGCTTCACCACCTGGGTCATCTCGGCCAGTTTCTTCTGGAGGACCTTATTCTCGGCCTCTAGCCTAGCAAGTGCAAGGCCCTTCTTGTGAAGACGATCCAGGGCGACCATGCACCTCTGCACGTTCTGTTAAAAGAAGCGAAGCATTAAGGCTAGGAACCGAAGCCGAAATGAAATACTTAGCAAGGAAATGCGAAAAAGAAAGATTCAAACTAACTTACCACAAGGGACGACTGCAAACCCGACAATATCAGCTTGGTGTTGTCATACTCATTGAACTGAGCGATATCCAATGGCAGGGCGCAGGCTCGCCCCAGCGCTCCAAGAACGAGAGGATCAGGTTTTCGGAGAACCCGATCCTGGACCGTCATCGGCCTCCCAGGCTCCAGCAGCAGGTCTGGTTTATAGACTGTTGGAAGGTCAGATCGCTTCGTTGCATGCGAACTAGACCCCCCTTCTGCAGGAGCGCCTGGGGCGATCTTCTTTCTAGACCGAGCCTCCGTTAGAACGATTTCGAGAGCTCGCTTCTAAACCAAGGTGCTTGTCTGCGGCTCAGAGGCAACAGCCTACGGCCTAGGAACGCCTGCCGCCAATTCGGGAGCAGAAGCAACAACACCTGGTTGAGTAGGAGCTAGGGGAACCACTGGCAAAGCCGAAGTAAAAGTTTTTGCAGCAGCCGAACCCGTGGGCGCTCCAGAAAATTGGCCCCCAAGCGCCAGAGTTTCCAAATTGTCCAGCATCAGACGCTTGTTCCTCACCATCTCTCCCTCTGCGGAACTTAGAGAAAGGGATCGAGACGACTGGTGTGACTCCTTCCTCTTCAATAGGACTTCTACGGAACCCAATTTTGGGGTAGAATCCTTGGCTCCAGACGCAGCTCGGCGCTCTGCTTCGGTTTCAATCGGATCTCTTTCTTCCTCGACCTCGGTTACAGGGACCGGACTCGAATTGTCTTTCCTTTTGAAATAAGACTTTTACTTCAGCTCGTATCCAAGGAGGGACCAGACCGACTTATCTGCATGGCCGTGGTAACTATTTACAGCCCGAAGCTAGGTCTCGTTCCGAGTCCAACCATCTATCTGAGCCTCTTGCCTCCTTTGGGTGATATCTGCATAGCGAATAGAGAGGCGTTAGCTCGGCGTTACCAAAAGAAGGATAAATGCAGAAAAAGGATACAGTGTTTACTTGGAGAAGCGCCGAGACGGCGGGGGATCCAAAAAGATCTCTGCGACGTGGGCTCATCGTGATCAAACTCCCAATTGCCCGAGACGAGCAGACGATCGTCCCCGGCGTACTTACTCGAGCCCTCCAAGGCGTGGACAAAACTACTCCGGCCCGACTTAATCCGGAGGTAGTAGGCATTCGGGATTTACAAAGGTCATAGACGTCCTCGATGCCGTGGACGCCAAGGTTGATCTCTAAAACCTCAATGAGCACAGCCGTGCCCATCACGATCTTGAAGTCCTTCAGCATCAATTGGCAAGGACAAAGGTTCCATGTCATGAGGCAGTCCCTGAGCAGAGGGTGTAGGGGAAGACGAACCCCGCCCTCTATTATCGCTATCAGGGGAAACGACATCCAATCGTCGGAAAAGCTACCGTCGACATAAGAAGCAGGGTAGGGCACTCTAACTAAGACATCCTCGAGTATCTTATAAACCACTTTGAATTGAGCTATGGCCCCTTCGGAATCTAACCAGTAACTATAGGCGCCCATTTCTAAGGGTTTTCTAAGACTTAAAGAGTTGGAAAACATAGATCGAAGAGAAAATAAAACCCCAATTACAGATAATGGGGAAAGCAAAGAGCAAAGACTTACAAAGACAGAATGGCTGAGAGGCGAGGCTGAAACCCAGGTCGACAGACGGTTCGATTCCAGCAGCGCTTTTCTTCAGAACGAACTTTTTTCTGCAAGGAAATCCTTTATCCCCTCTTATTCTCTGGCGAAAGCACAAGTAAAAAGCGAAGGAGCCCTAGCCCTCCATTTTATAGACATAAAATGGGCGCTCGTTCAGATTTTGAGAACGCATGTGCGAAGCGTCACGTCGGATACAATGCACGTCTCTTCAACGGAAAGCACGCGCCTCCGAAACATCTGAGCCACTTGTCCAGCATTGACACGTAACATCAACGGTACATCTTTTACATCGGGCGAAGCGTAGCATTTAATACCTCGAGCAGGCGGAGCGGCAACAGATAAGAATGAGACGTTAGCAGCCAGGACCGAGACGAGATTTCAAAAAGCATCCCGGCCTGAACAGATAAGAGCCCAGTAATGCACTTCCAACCAACGGCTTCGACAACACCCTTCCACCACCGACCTCTGAAGGTTCTCTCGTCTTATAGCTTTCGACCTCAAAGAGTTGGCTCTAAGAGCTCAGAAGCTAGGGGCAATTGGGTGGGGACGTTGCTAAGGATACTGAGATTATATTAGCCCCGACGAGATTACTGGCTAATCATGTCTCATGCCCGGCCACGCACACCTCGGCGATGATGCTATCGTGCCAACCGACATCAAACTCATTGCCGACCTCGGTCATACCCGATCTCGGCTGTCTACTTCGGCCTCGGTCATGCATCATGGTCACAACGCCAACACGTTTGCCGAGACGAATACTAACAAACAAAGTCCCTTGGAGATTCAGCCACGATATGAGATGTATGATAAGATACTGGCATGCGTAGATGAGATTGAGAAGACATCTCAACCGCCCAAGATCCCTGACAGATCAACATCCAGCGGCTATGTCTCCATCAGGACGAGGCTCCAGGCGAGATCCGATGGGACTAACGCCGAAAGGCCCATACAGGGTAAGGCCCGATTAGACCTTCATTTAATGAATTGTGGGTCGATTGGACCACCATTTAATGAAGGGTGGGCCCAATCGGACTGTCATTTATTGAATAGCGGGCGAAATAGACCCTCATTTAAGAGAATGTGGGCTGATAAGACCGTGCATCCCAAGTATAGATCAAATCAGTGGGCCCCATTGTCCTCTTCCAAGGAGACTTCCTATATAAATAGAGAAGCTCTCTCAACCAAGGTAACAAATACACCACTCTTGAGCCCTTACTCTGTCTCTCATCTTCCTCAATCCTACTGTTGAGTTCCTGAACTGACTTAGGCATCGGAAGGCCTTGCGCTGACACAGCCAGGGTCTCTGATGACTGTCTTCTTTCCATTCTCCCCTTTTTCAGGTTCCAGGCGGGCATTCCTTACTCATCAAGAAGTCTCCAGGAGACCCCAAACCTCACTAATCAAGTCCGTGCTTTTTAGGCACTCACAATTGGCGCCGTCTGTGGGAAGGAAACAATCCAAATATCTTTCCTCGCAACATGCCTCCTAAATCAAAGAAGGGCCAGAAAGTGTCATCCCCAAGACAAATGCTGATATAATGGCGCTCAGGATGAGGCAGAACGAGAACGTCACTCAATTCACCAAGAGATTCTGGACCATTTACAGCCAGGTAGAAAACGCGGCTGAGGAGGTGGCAGTCACATCTTTTCAGCAAGCCTTACTGCCAAGCAGTGACCTTCGGAAAGACTTGATCTGAAACCCTGTGGCCTCGATGAAAGCTCTCATGGCCAGGGTGAACCGATTTGTCGAAGAAAAAGAAGACGAGGTCCTAGCTCAGGAGAATTTCGGATTCTGGCGCGAAGGTCGGTCTTCCAAGAAGGACAAGAGTTCGTTAAATGACTTGTTGTTTGCTAAGGTTGCCAAAGTGACTTGGATACGTTAAAAATGGATGGAGGAACCATTCTAGTTTTTTTTTGTCAACGACGTCAAGTTCGACTAACGTGGCTGTGTGTGTGTGTGTGTGTGTGTGTGTGTGTGAGAGAGAGAGAGAGAGAGAGAGAGAGAGAGAGAGAGAGAGAGAGAGAGAGAGAGAGAGGTATAATGAAACAAATTAAGCCAACAATGACTATGGTTAATCTTCCAATCCGACAACTTGATTTTCAGTTTGTAAATCTAGAAAAATAATGCCAATTACTAATAAGCACAACTTGATTTTCAGTTTTTCTTTCAATAACTTTTAGGCCCATTTTCAATTAAGAACATGAAGATATAGGTTTTGAACGTATTTTGGTTCATTTGGTCCTTATGGCTTGTATTTTAATTTTTATCGAGTCCAATACTTTATATTTTATTTTATTTTAATTTCTTATTAATAAAAATATTAGTCATTTTTATATTTTAAAAGAATATCTTTCTCTTGTCATAAATTTCTAAGCTCTATTTTCATCTTATTTTCGTGAGAAAACTACCAAAAAAATGACCCAAGATGGCCACTAACCGAAAAATATGCCACTAGTCAATATGGCACGGAAGTGATTCCCTGTGACCACTTCTATTTTTATTTATTAAAGATTTAAACGTGTGACGAGTCGTCGCATTCAAACCCGTACAAATCGCCCAAAACCCCATTTCTCCCATTTTCCCTTTCTTCCTCCCATCGTCCCCCCCCCCCCTCCCTCTTCTTTGGCGGTTTCCTTTTCTCCTTCCTCAAAAGGTCCTTACCTTAGATGATTTAGCCTCCTAAAAATAATCATATAACAAAGATAATGAAATGAATAGACTATATATCAATACCCTAATAAACTTTTCTCGAAAAGTAAACATGAAACTCAGGCTCCATGGTAGATATCGCATGTAAGAAGGTCAAGCTGTGTTGTGCCTACCTCGTTAATGGAGATCAACAACCTCCACAAGGAATATTCAATGTTGGGTGAGAGTTCTGTTCTAGTTCATTTTGGTACAGAAAACCAGCAATCGTAGATGATAAAAGTCGGAGAAGAGACGGATTTGACGAATTAGCGACGACGTCGACACTAACTTTTGATATTAAGCGACGACGTCACCGCTTGGTTCTGTTGCATCAAAACTATTGGTACCTCTTTTGGTTGGTGGACATCTAAGGTGTTTTTTCGGGTAAAATTCTCTATTTTCTTCTAAAATTTCTTAAAAATAACAATAATGAATTCCTTTTTCTCAATTTTGGCTATTATATATATATATATTAATTTAATACATCTTTTCTGAGCCTAGGCCTTTGTTGCTATTTCAAACCTAAAATCAAACACATTAAACAGAAGGAAATAACCTATATGTCATAGAAAGGAAAACCAAAGTACAAATTGAAATAAATGCAAAATACATATGTGGTTTGCCATGACGTGGATCAACAATAGTGGAATACGGTTAGGTTTTGAGTTGTACACAAACCCTCCTCGATCTTCAATGTATGGGCCACGAAGAGGAAGAAGACAAAACTGGGATCTCCACGTGCTTGCTAAGAGGTTAAAATAGGTGGAAGATGAAGCGTCCCAATCAATGGGGGAGCACCTAGGACCAGTGGGTTGGAGATTGATGGAGGAGATGAACGAAAGGAAGAAGATGACATGGGGAAAATCGGTAGAATCGATTAGAAAAAGAAAAGATGAGTGACGATTTCCCCGCTCAGGAAAAGTGGAAAAAAAATGAACTCGGATCAGCCATCTAGGACCACTGCAGTGCATGGAACTTTCTGGGCCCTTTCTAGTCTTCCTCCTCTACAAAAATCAAATGAGTTGAGTGTTCAACTTTGCATATGTTGGTGGTTTTGTCTATTGCATTTAAAATATTATATTACTATGAATGACCACATATCCATTTGATTTCCTATGGCAGGCACCTTATAAATTGAGAGAGAGATATTCATGAGCACTTAATAATTAAGGAAATATTCATGAGCCTTTGAATAGTAAGGTGGCGTTTGGCATCCCTTATTTTTACCTCTATTTCTTTAAAAGCGGATTTAAAACGCATTGAGACTGTTTGGAAATGATGTTGGCCACCTCCATTTCAAACCGTGTATAGAGGCGCAACATCTATTTCTCATGGCGTAAAAGACATCGGGAATTGAAACAGAGCCACACCTCTGAAGTGGAAAGACACGCTTCACTACAATAACAAAGCCATGACTTTTTTGCAATACCATTTGCTTTCATTTATCTTAAATTTATGGATCCTAAATGATTATCTAAACCGTAATAAGTCTTGAAAAGGCCAAAAAGGACCATCTGGTCAAATTTGAACCATTGGTCTGCAATAGATCTCGAGATGTGTTAGAAATGGCAGAACTATAGACAGGGGCGGACCAAGGATTTCATCTTGGTGGGGGGGGGGGGGGGGGGGGGGGGGGGGGGAAGGCAAACTTAAATAAATATTTTTTAACAAATCAAGATAGCTAATATTTTTTATATTTTTTTCTGGACATTTCTCTAACTAAATTTGTTTTTGGATTTTTGGTGATGTGTATGAGGCATTTTTAGGAGCTTTATCTAATACAACTTCGGAAACCTTTTCATTATATGAACAACAACTTTAATATCTCCAAAAAACTTCCACGGTTGATTGAACTTTGACTTTCATCATGTCCCCTAAAAGCACAGGCTTAAAATGCAAGCCATCGGACTATATCAATCGACGCCTTAAGTCTAACCGATTGTTTTCAATTTGTTCAGAAGTGAACTTGTCAAGCACTTTTTGTATGTGTTGGCTTATGAAAGAGATAACATGGAAGACAAAAAACTGCATCTTTTTCTGGAAAATATTCCAACCACTAAGGAAATAAATTAAACCAAGACTCTTGAAAGCTACGAGGATGAGCCATTGATCCAGATTTCAGATACTTTAAGAGCTTTGGTTGGTATGGACTAACCTTTCTTTATGTACTTTCATCGAATTTCATCGCGTTGACTGACGTCATACTCTCATATCTAGCGACGCAATCCTAGATCACGCTCCAAAGAACCAATATCATCATCATTATTGATTTCACCTCTTTGAAGTTTTGTAGGATGATTTTCAGCAATTGGAGTTTCAACGTTAGAGGTGGGCGATGGTCCATCAATATCTAAGTTTGTAGGATTTTTTCTCTTGAAAAATCCATCAATTGTAGATGACGTTCCCATCTACAAATCAAATAAAAATCATATTTATTATAGATTTCATATTTAGGTTATAAATTTCATATTCCATTTTGGTCTCTTTTTTTTTTTTTTTTTACTTTTGTGCAAACAATTTGGGGGGGGGGGGGGGGGGGGGGGGGCCTACACCTAAGTCTACCCCTGACTATAGATATGTTTTTTTGGATTTCTGTGGGCCCTATAATCATGGTCAGAATCACTGATTCTCTTTGCAAAGCCGAATATGACTATATGTTGAAAAACCAGCAACCGGCTCCTTGTAGATCTCAAGAAATCGATGGAAAACTAAGTACCATTGGATATACGTAGGTTAAATGCAGTCATTTTCACGTTATTTTTTGCTGTCCATTTTTATTTTTTATTTTGAGCTACTATATCTTGATCAAACCCATCATTAATCTTCAAAACCTCAAGCCTTGCCGGGTGGCAAACTTTGATCCTTTGATCTAATACGAGTCTCAAGACTTGTAAAAAATTAGCACATTATATCTAAATTTAAGGACTTTCATGGGTCCCATAATCATGATCCGAACCGTTGATTCTCTTTGGAGGTTGAAATTGGCTATTAGATAAAAAAACCAGCCCCCGATTTATTATATATATTGATAAATTAATAAAAAGCTGCGAACAATTAATTTTTTAAAATATCTATTTTTAAATAAATTTTTTTATTTTATCAATCATTCTATTTATAAAACATCTATTTTAAACCGATAGATGTTAGATGTATTTCGTATAGATAAGACTCGCCAAAAAGGTTATAAGGGTGGTGGGTTATGCACCCACTCTATAAAGAGTGGGTGTACGGCCTATGAAAAGCTAAGTCCTTACTATTTACATCAACAATGAGATTGCTGGGGGCTTTGGTGCTTGACCGGAGGCAAGGGTGGGATATCAAAAGTCTTATCATGTCTTATCTTACCTAGGCATGAGATGTGATGGCTGATGGCTCCACTTATGTATTGTGCAATTTGCTATTCTTTTATTGGGGTACAGCTCAACAAGAGACTCCTTGTTTATAACTTAGGTGGTGTTCGGCGTCTCTACTGTGCACCTCTTATTCTCTTAAAACTGATTCAATCAATTTTTAGTTAGTTTGAAAAGTGTTTTTCCCATGTCCATTTCAAACCACTATAAGAGGAATTGCCTCTAATTTAAAAAACTCCAGAAGTAGGCACATTTGAAACAGACAATAATGTCTGATGCGGGCAGACAGTGTTCCGCTCCAGTGACTGACGGTCTTTAGAGGCAGACCGATTTTTTCATTTTTTGTTTAAAGTTTATGGACCCACAATCATGATCCAGACCGTTAAGAATAATCAGAAGGTCAAAAAAGGCCACGTGTTCAAATTCCATCCGTTGGATCTTCATATATTTTGAGATATTTACAAAATACTCCAGGACTTTTGATTTATATTTTTTTACTTTTGTGGACCCCAAACGTAAGATCTGAACCGTTAGTTTCCTTTGTAAGGTCAATCACGACTATGCTATCAAATCTTCATATTTGATTCCCCTCAGATATCAAGGAATTTAAGAAACATCATGGACCGTTGGTTTAAAAACTAATTGGTGGCTGATTTTTTGAAGGGCCCACAAGCAATCCGCTTTTTTGTATTTTTTTATAAGTTGTGGGACCATAAATCATGATCCAAACCATTTGATATATTAAGAAGACCAGGCAAGACTATGGGATCCAAGTTCTAGCCGTTCGATCATCATAGAATGTGAGATATTGGCAAAGAAAACCAGATGTTTTTATCTATTTTTAAAAAATCCATGCGCTTGACGAGGGACATCACGTCACAAGGTAAAAACATTTGGATGATGGCTGATGGCTGATGGGACATGAATTGAATGAGAAATGGCTGAAGGATACAGAGATGCACGCCATTACCACTCCCATTGATTTTTATTCTCTTTCGTACACAGAGATGCACGCCATTACCACTCCCATTGGAATATATTCCCTGAATCATCTAGTTCAGAGAATATATTCACTGAACAGAGAATATATTCCCTGAACTAAATGATCATATATTGGAAATTGTAAAGAACAACTTGCATTAAAGCCTCCAGGAAAATCGCCTAGGAAATGTAGGACGTTGAGAGCAAATCAATTCCTTCTGTTTGTTTCCAACTTCCATTAGTCTTCGTCTTCCCTAGTTCCAAGCTCTTGTATGACAAGAGGTCAAGGAAGTGCATCTCTTTAATTCCATTAGACCTGTGTGTACATACCAACAGAAGATATGAATTTGGATCAACTAAGGATTTGAGCCAATGATCTGCGATTGTCAAGTGGTTCAAGTGATCAGGTAAATATACAATTCTTTAATAATTTCTTATTAATTGCAGATGCCCAAGTGAATGTATATTGTTGTCAGGATGATATTCTCAGAAACGAAATAATACAAGAAGACGAAAATGTGGATGAAAATGTCACAAACGAATTTTCCACGGACATGGTATGATATTAACTCAATTCCAATTATGTTTTATTTTGCCAATTTCTAATAAAAAGTGGTTAATTTCTAACAGAATTAATATATTTTCAGGTGTTCAATTTGCGCCAATCTCTAATTGATTGGATTCAAAATACTGGACGCAATTTAGGATATATCATTGTCATTAAAAGGTCAGAGACCAGCATAATCGGGAAGAGTCCTAGACTGTTGTTCCAATGTGATCGCGGTGGCACATACAGAAGCAAGAAAACTTCCACAACGATTATAGGCACCAAAAAAATTGATTGTCCTTTCAGAGTGAAAGGGGTGAAAATGCAAACAGGTGATGACTGGATGGCAAGGGTGGTATGTGGAACACATAACCATGCCCCTGCATCATATATGGAGGGACATCCATACCCTGGTCGGCTCTCTGAATCCGAAATCCAGTTGATGGAACATCTGTCTATGAAAAATGTGAAGCCACGAGATATCTTGACATCGTTGAAGAAGCAGGATCCGGACAACGTGTCTACCATTCAGACCATATACAATGCACGCAAGAAATTCCGGACTGCAGAGAAAGCCGGTAAAACCCAGATGCAAGTCGTCATGTCATTCCTGCAACGTGAAGGATACATTTTCGAGAGTCGAACAAATGTTGTAACCAATGAGCTTGAAGATTTATTCTTCGCACATCCAGGATCATTAGAGCGATGGCGTGCATTCCCGCACGTGTTATTAATGGATGCAACATATAAACAAACAGGTACATGATATGCCACTCTAGATATCTGTGTCCTCTATTGATTTAGCAAAATTAAAAAAATCTATAAGTCTTAACATATCTATGTCTTAAACAAACAGGTATAGGATGCCTCTCCTTGAGATTGTCGGCGTGACTGCAACTAATATGACATTTTGCATAGCATTTGTGTTCATGCACTCAGCAAAAGTGTTCAATTATACTTGGGCTTTAAGGTGTCTGCAGTCAACAATGGATGGATGCACTGGTCCACGAGTTATTGTCACAGACAGAGAGTTGGCTTTGATGAATGCGTCTGCCCAGGTATTTCCCGATGCTAAGAAATTACTCTGTAGGTGGCACATTTATAGGAGTATTTTGAGCAAGTGCAGGCAATCAATAACAGACAGCAAATCTTGGAATGCATTCTACAAAATGTGGAATATGTTGCTGGAATCTGAAACTGAGAATGCGTTTGTGTGCAAATTGGCGGACCTTGAGGTAGTGTTACAAAACTTTCCAGATACGATTAATTATCTCAAGGATGTATGGTTGACACCTTATAATGAGATGTTTGTATCCACCTGGACCGACAGATACCTGCATTTTGGAAACCAAACAACTAATAGAGTCGAGAGCCAGCATGCGAAATTGAAAAAATACTTGGAGTCATCACAGTCAAATTTGGAGGCATCGCTGTTGTTTATTCACCAAGTCATCCAATCATAGGACATAGCTATCAAAGCAAGTATTGAGCAAAGCAAAACTATCGTCCAACATCGATTCAATATACCGCACTTCCAGGAATTATGTGGCTTCGTTTCAAGCCACGCATTGCATCTGATTTTGAAGGAATTTGAGCGGTCTAAGGAGGTCGGAGAAGTTTCCTACAAATGCGGATGTCGACTTCGTACGAGCTATGGACTGCCATGTGCGCACGAGCAAGCAATATATTTAAACGATGGTCGTCCCATACCAATTGATTCCATAGATAAATTTTGGAGAAAACTTGATTTATCACCGTGTGTGTCTCTTCAAGACGATGACATCGATTGTGACGTCGAGCTACAAGTGTTCACGGAACAGTTTAAGCAGCAAAAAAGGCATGGTAAATTCAGTCTTTTAAGAAAATTGAGGGAGATAATCAAACCATCATCAACTTCAATTCGTGAACCTGCTGTTAATACGAATACTCGTGGACGCCCCTCCTCGAAAAAAAAAGTTGTAACAAATACTCGTGTTAATCCGTCTGCATTAGTGTTTGTTGAGTCTGATTACCTTCATTCTCGGGAACCAAGCAGAAATAGTTATTCGTTTGGAGGCCCCAACTCGAACGACAGGGAAGACATATCAACTGGTGCTAATACGGATACATTTGAGTTTGTTCAGCTAGATATTTTTCAGTTTCAAGAACCAGCGAGACACAGTTGCTCCTCTATTTATAACTACTCTGTACATGCCTATGTTCGTCAGTTTCCACCTATACTGCATCCTTACATTATGCATGTACAAGATGTAAAACCTGATGGAAATTGCGGATTTCGGGCGATAGCTGTCTGTTTTGGTCTTCACGAAGATGCATGGGCAACTATCCGGTATAGTTTAATAGAAGAGTTGCACACATTCAGGACACAGTATGTTGCAATATTTGGCAGTGATGACCAGTGGATTCGTGTTTATAACTCACTGAACTTTTTTGCATTAGATAGAGGAGCACCAATTGAGCATTGGATGACCATGCCAGACATGGGTCTCTTAATTGCTTCGAAGTTCAATGTGATATTACACGTTTTAAGTGCTGCACAGAGCTTTACATATTTGCCACTTCGATCTACTCCACCACCGTCGTATCAACATGTTGCTATCGCTATCGGGTATGTAAATAATAATCACTACGTCCAGGTTGCATTGACAGATGGTTACCCTATGCCTCCCATTATGCCTCAATGGGTTCACTTCAGGCATGATTGTGCAGCTGCATGGGCTACCCCGTATCTGGAGCGAATTAATGTGTTCAGTCTGTATATGCGGTCTAGGTTTCCTTCTGAAACCATTGTGTTGGAAGATTAGGAATGTAACATGTGTTAATATGTTTGAATAAATTTGTTTTAAATATCCAAGACCTTTTTTTTTTGTCATTTAGTGCCTTTCAAAGGTAGTCAAATTGTCATTTTGATGTCGCAATATGTAGTTGCTATATCTCTTAATGTATTTCATTGGATTCAAAATTTGTCAATGCTATTGAGTGGTGCTCGTCACCACAAATGCGCAAAACCAAACCGCTCATCGATCGGAGTGCAGATTTTGACAAATCTCACGTGTGTACCGGACAGTACACCTCTCCCCAAAATTAAATACTTTCTTTTAGGGTGCATCTAAATACAGATGCATTTTTACTAGTTGAAGATGCACGCCTTTCAAGACTTATCAGTTGAAATTTTGATTTGACTTTTAAAATACATTTTTCTCCCATTTTACCCCTGGTGCTACTGAATACACTAAATACAACACTCTCATCTCATCACAGGCCTTAAGACACTAAATACAACACTCTCATCTCATCACAGGCCTTAAGACAGTGGCAATCTGTAATTACACCCAACAGTTGAAGCCCATTCCCCATTCAGGAGGTCAAACTCCTTGGACAGCGAGCCATACATTTCCGCCCGAACGTTGATTGATGGGCCCACCGGGATCATACAATGCACCCCAAATCCAGATTGGAAGATCCAACCGTTCAAAATTTGGTGGCGGCCCACCTTTATAGTGTTGATGAGGAACACTGGGTTTTGTCCCTTCTCAACCATCGTCTCTTGCATGTCATCAAATTAAATGGCTAGGGATCGTTCTTTAGAAAATGGCCCAGCCTTGATGATCCGATGCTGATCACTGATAAAATGGACCCCACCACGGATACATTGAAAGATCTCACCCATTCAATTTCAGCCATTCTCTCCCCCAGTGGTGGGCCATGTTCATCCACCCATCTCCAAGTGGAGCCCCCATCAGACCAACGAAAAGGTCAACAGACGTGGGGCCCACACATTACACACCCAAAATCAAAACACCCCATCCCGTTCAACAGTAGATGAGGTTTTGATTTTGGGTCATTATAAATGCACCACGTGTTAGGATAAGTGTGACTATAGGGATTTGACTAGTCTTGGATCATTTATTATTTTATATAAAAAATATATTTGTCTACATGATCATCTGTATTTAACAAAAGTACATCTGCATTTAGATGTACGGGTAGCTGTCTCATTATTCTTTCTTTTACTGTCTTGGGTAGCTGTCAAGTGCAATCAGTACTTTAATAGGGTGTAGGGTGGGTTTATTTACTAAGTAGGGTGGGTGTATTTATAATGACCCAGGTTATAATTAACTTGTTGCCTTGGGCAGTGGATTTATGTTGCCTTCCGTAGTGAATTTGACCATCATCTGTACAATCTCTATTGGATATGCTGACCCTTTTGTTTTTGTTTCTTTTTAAGGATATGCTGACTTAGATATCTGTGTCCTCCACATTGGATCCCATATTCTCCACATCTCAGCCAGGCCATTCATCATTAGATTTGTGGAGATCCTCACTCCTGCTCATTCCCACAAGATATCAGCACATCCAGAGGTAGAATGAATCTATTGAAGCCCATCTATCAAAATCTTGACTTATTCCTCTGTATATTTTCATTGATTGTATTATTGTAGCACTCTATATGAACTTGTAAGCTTTTATACTACTACAAATAGAATACAGTACACCTCACGGCTATCCTTTGATATTTTCATTCACGGGTGGTTCGTTTGTTTGTTCCATTGCGTCTTATGTATCCACGTAATATTCTCAGTGAAAGTTGTTTCTTGTTGTAGGATTCTCTCTATTCGTCTCGGGTCCGAAAACCCATCTATCGTTGCCGAAATGTAAGTGCTGTTCCATGCTTGTTCTCTTCTCTCTCCCTCCTGAAAATCTCATCATTTAGATAGTTGTAATCGAGACCCAGTTCTCTGTTTGATGAAAATTTCTTCATTTAGATAGTTATAATCGAGACCCAGTTCTCTGTTCGATGAAAATCTCTTCTTTTAGATAGTTGTAATCGAGACCCAGTTCTCTGTTTGATGGAATAGATGATTAAAAGCAGAAAAATTGGGTTGCTTTTTGCAGGGAGAGTGGTTTGAAGCCCATGGATGCCGAAGAGCTAAGAGAGAATGCTCACAAGATGGTAGATTTCATTGCAGATTACTATAAAAGCATTGAGAGCTACCCTGTTCTCAGCCAAGTTCAGGTAATGTTCTGGCTTTTGGGATTTCAATACATGTCACTATGTTGCTCTTTTCCATTTCACAGTTCTTCCAGCAATGAACTGCATCAGTAGCTTCAATAGTGTTTTAGTCATGTGGGTCTGCTGATATGGTTCCTGTTGATTCAGACCCATGCCATGGATGGTTGACCTCTTTCTTTCTTTCCTTCTCTACAAGCCATTTTATTATTATTATTTTTTGAAATAGGTCTTACTGTTTTTGACTATACACTTCCAATTTTTGTAACGTTTCTAACAATCTGTATCCACAATTTGGATTTCATCCTTACCATTTATCCAAGCTTCGTCCGCCCTCCATTGTATCTCATTTAGTTGTTTATCTGTTAGTAGTAGAAATTCTATAAATGGATGGAAAGGTTTTTAGAATTACACGAGTCATAAAATAGGAGGTTTTGGGTTCCCTCGAACGATCTGAGAGGAGGTTTCGGTTCGCTTGATTGATTCGAATATTATTTTATTTAATTTTTATTATTCTAGAAGCCGACTGTTTAATTTGGTATCAGAGCATCTGTTTGATCAGTCGCACAGTACAGGCAATCTAGCTATTCATCCGTCATATTTGGCTGTGATTCTGTGTGGGGCTCACTCAGTGGCAGAACCAGGATTTTCGTTTGGGTGGGGCGGACTTTGGTTGTAGAAGATGGTCAATTGAAAAATTCAATTGTTCTTCTGCTATACTCTTTGCGTTAGCTGTCCCATGTAAGCCTCTGCAAGCGTGGATTGCTATGGCCGCCTCCCTCTGTGTAGTGGTAAAAACTAAAAACAACCCAACTCGAAAAAAGAAACCGGCTCGGGCCTTTAATTAGAAACACCCTATTTTTCATACATTTAGGGCCTTAAAATCCATACATATGAAGATCTGGTTAGGATTTTTTTTTTTGGTTATTTCTAATCCATTCATAAACCTTCCTGTCTTCCACCCCCTGTAATTTGTGTTCATAAATCTGTTTGTCAACATGGTATGTCTTGGCGCATATATATACACATGTGCATGTGCCCGCCCGCATACAAACATATGCTCATTTCACCTATGGACATCCATATTGAGCTCATAGCTCACGTGCCAGCGTTCTTGTGGGATTAATGCCAATCAGCAGGGTTGGGAGCAAGGTCTCATTGTGGATTAGGTTGATCAAGATATGCCCTATTAGATCATCCTAATCCCGGATTTAAGGGCTTCAAAGTTTTGAGGTTATGCACTTTTTTTTTTTTTGGGTTCATCCAATGGTTGATATTAGGTTGGATGAGTGTCAAATTAGAGCGAGTTTCAACACATGACTAGGAGGTATGATTGGTGAGCCCCTCAAATCTGTCTACATACCGTCTTATATGTAGGGCATCCTTAGTTACAATGCTGATATAACATAGACATGGTATGGATAAGCATGGATATGGATTTGTACATGAAAATCAAGTATCAGACAAAATACGGCACTGATAAGCAATTTATTATGAACTATCCAGATATCATATGTCCTTTGATGGAACATTTCAAGCATTTATCTGAAGATTGAATTGGTTCTTGCTTTTATGCTCTGAGATTTTTAGTTGCAAGCATCTATGATGCCCAGATTCGACATGGATACAGCAGGGACACACCGTGGATATTGCAGGGACACATGTTTTACACAGAAAAATGAAGTATCGGATACGATACGATATGATATGATACAATACATTGCTTATTTTAAAGTATCTGGGTATCATAGGCAAGCATAGCAACTGCCTGATTATATCTATTTTTTTAATGAGTTGAAAATGCTTTGTGCCAGTTGTGAGCTATAACTCAGTCATATTTATATATATATATATATAACTAATTTCTCATCCAATGGGCCTTTTCTGCAGCCTGGATATCTACGTGAACTTTTACCCGATTCAGCCCCGAATCATCCTGAATCATTGCAAGATGTTCTTTCTGGTGAGTCACTGCACTGGTTTTTATTTATTTAAATAGTGACGTGGTTGTCAAATTCCCAATTAATTTTAACCATTTATCTTGTTCTTGTGCAAGAGTGCATTGCGATCATAGTTGATCAAAATTTCTTTGTTGTTGATGGTGATATATATGTTACTCCATCTATGTGCAGATGTTCAACAAAAGATACTACCTGGTGTAACCCATTGGCAAAGCCCAGATTATTTTGCATATTTCCCTTCCAACAGTAGCACTGCTGGATTCTTGGGAGAAATGCTCAGTGCTGGTATTAACATTGTTGGCTTCAGTTGGATCACCTCTCCAGCTGCAACAGAACTTGAGGTTATTGTTCTGGATTGGCTTGCCAAAATGCTGAAGCTACCTGAACATTTCCTTTCACATGGTGAGAGTGAATATATTTGCGTGCATGGGAATGAAAGAAGATGATTGCATCTTATTACAACGAGTCTAACATTATGATTGCAGTAGTTATTTTCTGTTAAGAGTTGTCAAGTGGATCATTTTACAGTTATGCCCTTTGCATTATCTGTCTTTTCTTTCCTGTTTGATTCAGCATTCTGCCGAAGAACATTCAAATGGCTTTCTTTCTTTTTCTGATGGATCTATTAGATTTTTAGTTCAAAATTTATACAAACTTGTGGTGGATTATTTATGCAGTAGAACAGGGCTGAGATATAACTTATATTATCTTCCTATAAGATTGTGATTTCTCTAGCAACACAAAAGGGTTTTCTCATGGAGATCTTTTCGTTGGGCATCCTTTTCTATTGCAATATTTTTTATCCTAATTAAACTGTATTTCTATCTCTCAGAATAATAGAAATGTTTTTGTGTTCTTTAACAAGTGTTGTTCGTCAGCCTAATATGCTGATAGAGTTAATGGTTCAGCTGCAAACTGTCAAAGTTGCTAGCCAGTAATCCCAAAACCAATTGGTGATAGGAAACTGCACAAACAACTACTTAACACCCCCTCTCGGGCGGTGTCCCGCCCAGATCTGAAGCACACGCCCGCACAAGACTATAACGCGGCATGGGGCCTTTTTGCCCTGCGCATTTTGCGCCCGCACAAACACACAACGCGGCATAGGGCATTTCTGCCCTGCGTGGTTTCGAACGCGAGACCTCAGGCTCTGATACCATGTCAAAGTTGCTAGCCAGTAATCCCAAAACCAATTGGTGATAGGAAACTGCACAAACAACTACTTAACACAAACTATCATCTATGAACTCTGAATGTCCAGAATACTTTTATTTTCCCAATGAAATAACTATGATCATTATCTGCAATTCCATTTGGGCATGATGGAGTTCAATTGATGCTTTATGACTGTACAGACTGCATGGATGATGTCTGTGTCGGGAACTAATGATCAAACGAAATTTTTGAGGATGACTTCAAAGCAATGTTCTAAAAACCAAACTGGACGTTGAGCCACCGGACTGGATGATTCAGTCAAAACTAACTTAGTCTGTTCAACATACGGCGTCTTTGAATTTGAAACCAATACCATTCAGAACTGTTGGTTCACAGCAGCCAATCTTCTGGTTTGCACTGGTCTGAATAGTTTAACCTTTCTGACCGGCAATACGTTTCAATCATTTTGACTGGCCGAACAGTTCTTTGGACCAAGTAGCCCATGGCATTGGTTCTGGTTAAAGCTCGTCTGGCTGAACTGTTAGCTGTGTGTGAGGTCGATTATATGGCCCTAACCTCTTCATCCGTGGCCCACAAGTTTGACGACTTTTATATATATATTTAAATGACCTTTGATCCAATGGTCCAGTCCATTTGGATCATTCAAAGTGCAAACCCATGTGATCCGGTTTATATAGTGGGGAAAAACGTGGGGAGAAGGGGGGTTGTGTTTGGATGGTCCGCATGCTGCCTCCCACAGTAAGATCTGTGCTACTTCAAAACAGCAATTAGGAGAAATCTGCATTCATCCTATTATGGTTTTAGTTGCATTAATTTGCATTTTTCTGTCGATTCGCATTCATTCAAATTATTGTCCCTCCAGATATTTTTCTGTCTTTTTTTTTTTTTTTCGCGAGAGGTTTTAACGGTTGCCAATATTTTAGTTGTTGACCTTTGTGAAAACAATGCTACAGGGAAAGGTGGAGGAGTGATTCAGGGTACGGCTAGTGAAGCAGTTTTAGTAGTATTATTAGCTGCACGTGATAAGGAATTGAGGAAGCTCGGAAAAGATTTCCTTGGAAAACTTGTTGTTTATAATTCTGATCAAGCACATTCTTCTTTGAAAAAGGCTTGCCAGGTATGCAGCAATTCCCTTCAGTTGGCTTTCCTTCTTTTTTTTTTAAATGATAACATTAACTTGTATTAAAAAGATGGGAAGATACAACGAAGTACAAGGAGAGAATCTCGTGTGCATGTATCGGTATAAGAGATATGTACCAAGTACAGACCACACCTACATAATATAAGCACTTAAATTAAAAGATCGATCAACCCCTATTGGCCTTCATTTTTCAACTTCTGCTTCTTGGATATCTTGCAAGTGTTGCTCTAAGTGATGAAATCAAAGGAATATATGGTGCTTCACGTGAGAATTTGTAAAACTCACTTGGATTTCATTTTATACAATTGGGGCAGGCATTTCAGTTACTCAAACCATTTATGCCCCCTCTTTGGATGTTCCATGCACCGAAGGGCAATAATTACCCAAATCGGATACCCTTCAGCTGGTGGGCAGTAGAATGATAGTTAGAAAAGACAATTACAGCAGGGTTCAACATTTAACATGAAAACGTGAAAGATTTGATGGCCAGGGTCTTCAGATCTGTGGGATCTTTTGTGCACGGGCCATCGACAGTGAGGCATCATATCAATGTTTGGATCACTGGACAGTAATCGTCCCTTTTACAACAGTAAACCCAATTCAATTCTACATATTGTCAGACTGTGCCTCATGAAATTCCTTTGAATGGAACAAGACATCCGCTGAGATTCATCTTTTGTGTGTGCCTAACAAAAGACAAGAAATCTCACACTGTTTTGTTATCACTTCCCCACTCTTGGGCTATGTTTTGTCTTCTAGTTATTTTAGGAGCAGAGAAAATTGTTTCCTGTTCTAGAAAATAATCATTCTCCACTCTTAAAATGCCAATGAGCAATATCACAATCTCAATAGGTACTTCATTGTAAGTGTCAGGAACTATATCCTGAGGTATATATGATTCCTGTCATTTGATTGGATCATTGGGTTTCACTGTATGAAATAAACATAAATATTATTACTAAAAACTGACTATTGATCAGGGATGCCCTTCATACAATGGCAGATTGCTGGCATCCATATGGAGAACTATAGAGTACTGAAAACAGATTCTTCCACAAATTATGCTCTTTCTGCTGATGTGATATCTGAAGCTATATCTAAGGACCGTGCAGCGGGCTTAATACCATTCTTTCTTTGTGCTACTGTAAGCATATAGGCTTTTTTGACATAAATTAATTTTCAATATTTTCCTTTTTGGATTCTATATTAGTTTCACCTTTCTTTGACTTCCATTGCAAACACATTTTAAATGATTTTAGCCAGTTCCAAATTCTGCTGTCTGAAGAAAATTGGATCATAGGAGACTCATTGCATACTACTGAGAAGTTTCAGACTGAAACAATGCTGCATGTATAGCATTGTGGCTGGGGCATTTGACTCCCACAGAAGCACCAGTGTTTTAGCCCTGCTCAATCAGTTGAGGACCTCTGTGCCCGCCTGTGTGGCAGCCAACCAAAGCAAAGAAAAAAGGAGAGAGATGAGAAATTTTATGAGCTTAATAAAAACATTATCTTTTACATTTATCTACCAATTATATCAGGAAACTCATCTCAAATGCTGTTGTATTTGTAACCGTGGTTTCTGCTCAAACTCATGGTTGGAAAACTCCCCGAGTTGAATCTTGACTATCCCGAGTCATCTCGTTTTGCCGAAGAACCAATCAAATATTGGGGAGACTTAGCCGAGTCGCCTCAATTTTGTTAGTTATTTACATTTGAACCATTTCATAGGTAGATCTAATTTTAAACAGCTAATATTTATTGTTAAATAAGTATGCACAAGTCAACCATTTAAAAATAATGATTGGAATGTAATTTGAAACTTATATTTAATATTTTACATTTGATATTTGGACTAACAAATTATCTAATATGCAATCCTTTTCATTTATTTTCTTATTGTAATATTTTTCTTACATATAAATATATTATCATGAATGCACGTAAATAAATGTATATTTAAAATTATTTTAAAAAAGACATGACTCTCTCGAGTCAACGTGTTGACTATATCCGAGTCAAGTTTTTTACATTGGACGAGTCGAGTTTGAGTCCCGAGTTTTCCAACCTTGCTCAAACTGTATTTAAATCGGTGTACTTGGCCAATAAAAATGTGTTGCATTTTACCGGGACACTCTTTACAAGTTTAAATGCTGTGCCTGGGTCACATGGATCATGTATAGTCAATATGAGTTGCAAGTTGAAGCAACATAATTTAGTAGCTCCGCTGGGTGTAGATTTTTGTAGTGAAAGCAATAAAATTAGAGTACGAAGCATTGAATCTTAGAGGACATTGCTGCACAAAATTAGTCAAAGCAGAGTAAATTTTTTTTTTTCTTCTGTAATATTGTGGACATTAACTTAGGCTCCTTTTTGAATAGAAAATAAGTCTGTTATACCACAGTTAATTTTCATGACCAACATGCTGATCTGCATGAGTTTTGGGTATGGGCTGTGGAATTAATAAGGCTCAAAAGTTGGGATTTGGTATTGTAATTGTTATCTCTAAAGTAAAAAATTTGTAACAAAAAATTTCTGACAGAACAACACTTGGGGCCTGTTTGTTTGCACTAGAGTCTAGATTACATTAGCATTAAATACATAGGAATTATGCCATAAGTGGTTAAAACTTAAAAGCGAAGATCAAAAGGTGAACATGCAAAAATGACCCTCAAATAACTTCTCCTTTAATGGAAATAGAATCAAGGAAGATGAGAGATGAATACCCAGCCATCACCTTAGTAATTCAATGCCAGGGAAAGTCAAGGTCCCTTCTAGATCTCCACCTTATATCCCTCACGGGCCTCACCCCTCACCTCATATCATTCACACCTTGCCCCTTTAATAATCCATAGAAGGAACTAATTTGACCATGAAATCCTATATATTCAATTCCTATGCATTATAATGCATAATTGCAAACAAACAGGCCCTTGGAAAAGGTTCTACTTTTGGTTCCATAGTCTATTTCTAATTCCTTCTCCTCTAGTTCACTGATTTCCAAGTTTGTTTGAATAAGGTCTAGTATCTGATTATTGATGGAATAATTATAGGTTTATTGGTTGGAAGAGAGGTTGTGGATGAAGCGAAGGGAGCTGTCGTTGGTAATGGAGACACCCGTAGCTTTACAAAAGTTATGATATATTATAAATTAGGGAAATCTATTGTGAAGAGTCTGATATAAGAAACCATTTCGACATGCATCAACATGTGAAAGGTTGTCTTTTTCATAGGGTCTGTGTAACATGGGTTACCTTGATACAGGATACAGCTGATTTCCAGAAAACCTAATTTTTCTGGCTTCTTCCTGCAAAATGACTATCCAAGACTAAACATGATGGTCTGAGGCCAACCACAGATCAAGAATTGTTGGGATTCGCAATTTTTTTTTTTCAACTCAAAAAAGAACATTGATTTTTAGTAAGTGATGATAGAGGCATAGAGCTGAACGCTTACATATACTTGTGTTTATGTCTATTGCATATAGTTATTATAATGTCCACTCAGTTGCTGGCATATTGTAGGGAAAAACAGACTGATGCCTTGTTTTGGTAAACAATAGTATAATGAATTCAAAAATATGCTATATTACCCAGATAAGGCAATCATAATATACCTTACGCCTGCTAGTGGATAATTGGAGATAGAATTCCCTATGGAAACATCTAAGATATTTTTGTACCACAATTAGAATATGGCAGGATAGTGATGCATGTTGTTTAAAATGCCAGTTATCTTTAAGGTTTATTGAAAGGTAAATATTCTCTAGTGCATGGACTTCTAAATGGAATTTTACAAAATTGTGATAAAGCTAGTGGGCTCTTGTTACAAAAATTTCATGCTGCAATATTCTGGAGGTATGCTTACTTTTAGAATGCTGATATTTTTTATTTGCTACTTTTAAAACTGCATATTAGTTATAACGACTTAACTATTATTTCATGGTGTCTATCAGGTTGGTACTACTTCCTCAACAGCTGTGGATCCTTTGTCTGAATTGGGTAGGATAGCTAAGGTAACATTTATAATGCAACCTACAAAACTACTACTGAGAACCTTCCAAGATAAATGTATGTGGAGCTTTTTATAGCAGTATGGTGTCGAAAATTTGTAGTTGTTAAGAAGAGAGATCCTGCATGCCATCCTTTGTTAATTTAATTCTCCTTATGCAAAGCATTGGAAATTTGCAATCCTCTTATGTTGGATTTCAAACTTCTCTTGAAATTTACATCTTTGCCATGAAAACTGAAAACTAAAAGTTGTCTTCATTTTTTTTAAGACTACAGCCATTGATGAAATTTTTTTATGAAAGAACTTTTAGATTGAAATTTTAAACTAGGTACTATAAGAACTAAGGTTATCTAACTGGGGGTACAGAGAACTACTATCTTTTAGGGTATGGAGGCTATTATTGATGCTCTCCTTTTGTGCTATCCAGTGGGCTTCTACTGAGTGCTTATCTGCGGAAGCTGGCTAAACTGATTCAGGATTTGTGATATATGGTTTTGGCAGAGCGATGGCTTTTTATCCATAGTGCTAGGTTGGCAGTGGACTTGTACACCCATTGAGTACACTTGGAGTATATTGTACGAATTTGATGTTTGATGTGTCATTTCCTGGGATCACTTTGAGCACTTGGTGTAATATCTTGTTTCCATTTTAGAGAAATATAATCCCAGATTTCATTAAAAAAGAGCTATTCAAATAGTTAAACTTCTTATAAATTTGAGATAGGGCAGAATCCTTTATTCTTTTTAAGTACATGCAAACATGAGAAAGAAGAAGAAGAAGGATTCCATTAGTCTGTTTCTTTGGCTCTTTGCATCATTTTGAGCTGAGAAAAAGTTATTCTAATTTTTGAATCTCCTTGCAGTGGAGTTTCTAAAGGTCACAAACATTTGAAGATGATTTTATCCTCTCCTAAAGTGGTGAGAAACCCTAGTGTAGCTTTAGTCAAATGGAAAAAGGAGACACCAGTTCTCAGTCTTGGCATTTAGAAAATGGATCAGCATTCCAACTGGTGCGCTGTTTACAAGTAGTTCTTATAAGAACGAACATTATATTCGGATTTTGTTGGGCATAAGTTTGACTTTGTTGAGAATTTCAATCCACACTCTGGCTAAAGACACCTTTTATTTCATTTCCGCATGAGGTCATTCAGTTGATATGGAGGAAAATAATAGGAATCCAGCTCAGTTACATGACAAGGGCTGAGCTTGGGTCATGAATTAGGCCAATGGGTCAGTTAAGGGGGATGTTTCGATCCAAGAAGCGAGGTGTTTTGGCAAGCTTTGCAAGATTGCATGATAGGCTTGTTCTTATCTATTAGTAGGTCAGTTATAGTAGGAATTGCCAATAGATATAGTAAATGCAGTGAGCAAATCCTTTGCTAAGTTAGTGATATTTTTTATCCTTGTTTGTAGGGATCAATCCTTAGTTGTAGGTATCAATTTTCAATTTGTTTTTATCTTTGTATTTCAGCAATAGGTATTTAGTAGCATATGATTAATGAGAGAGATATAAAAAATTATTCCCCCAAATTTCTGCGCTTGCACAAGGAGTTCGTCCATCCTTGAATTGGGCAAATTTTATCCCCTATCATACAATCTGGTATCATAACAAAAATTATCTTTCAAAAATACAAATGAAAAAGAAGGAAAATGATAAAGAAATCAATTTTGATAAAGCATGAACTGTTCCATGCTTTAATCAATCAGAACAAGTTTTATAGAATTCTCTTAAGGCTCAGAACCATATTTACTTCATTCAGAAGAATAAAAAATGAATGGCATTTGTTTCTCCCACTTTTGTTTGTACCTCTTTTCACTTGATTCTTCTGTTTTCCCTACCTTCATCTCCTTTTTGTTCTCCTTATCTTCCTTTCTCTTTTTTAATCAGCCCCTAATGGACTGTTGGCCCTGCCCCTAGTGTGTTAGTTTTAAGAGAGCTTAACTGACCGATATCTCCCTGTACCTACTCGGGCTTGAACCTGCAACTTCCCACCTCCCACCTCTTCAAGGGAGGACTTTTTTTTAAGTAACTGACTACACTAGGAAGGTAGGCTTCTTAAGTTAACGGTCGTAAAAGAAGCTACGAAGTGTCACAGAAGGGATACATAGATGATGTTCAATCGGTTTGGTTCATCTGATTAAGTCTACCTATTTTTGCTTAGAAACCCAATCTTTAGCCAAACAATCTAGACATTCAATCATTCTCTGCTTTCTTCTATTTAATTCATCTTTTTTAAGTTTCTTTTTGGTAATTTAAAGATTCTAATTTTTTATTTCAATTTGAGATAATTTAAAGATTCTAATGTCTCAAATTGGCTCATTTTTATACAAAAACTAATTGGATTTATGTCATAACTTCTTTGTAGAGTAATGACATATGGTTCCATGTTGATGCTGCATACGCCGGCAGTGCTTGTATCTGCCCAGAATACCGCCACTACATTGATGGAGTGGAAGAAGCAGATTCATTTAATATGAATGCACATAAATGGTTTCTTACAAATTTTGATTGTTCGACACTCTGGGTCAAGGTATACCATTTTATATATTCAATTTTTGTTGTTAATGTTCGCTCTCATTTGTGAAATAAGTTACAACTTCTCCCAAGTTCTATGTTATCATGTGTTTTCCTAATTTTTATGTTATGACATGTGTGATTTGTAATATTGCCTAAACTCACAGCTGCCTGCTTTACAATCATGTTTGTTTTGTGATGAAGTCTGTATCTTACCAAAAGGCTTTCTATTCCAAGATCTGATCTCTTGAATCATTGATAGAAACAAATGTGATATAGCGATTGAGGATCCCAAATGGGATAGCTGACTAGAATCATGCTAATGATGATGATGATTTGTTGTTGTTGGACTGAGGTTGTGGTGACCTAATGAACTAGTTTTTGCCTATGAAAGAATGTGTCTCCCTGATGCAGAATCTAGGAGGCATGGAAAACCCAACAGGGGGCCCATTTCCCAGGACGAAGACCATGGTCCAGGCCATAATCAAAACTCTGGACCCACACAATTTGTGCAAGACCTTTAGGAATTTCGTGACTTGCTCACATTCTTAAGTTGGTCAAATTGTTTAGCCAATTGTTATTTTTATTTTTATGCTTTGTGTTGACTTGGGCCGACTTGCCCGAGTCACATGGGACTTGGTGGGGCCTGTATGTACGACTTGCTTGAGTCCTGTGTAATTGGGTGGGGACCTGAATTGGTCAAGGCCAAATCTGAGTTGACTGGGACTCAGCCAAGTTTTTAATCCTTGTGTTAAGTAGTTGTTTGTGCAGTTTCCTATCACCAGTTGGTTTTGGGATTACTGGCTAGCAACTTTGACATGGTATCAGAGCCTGAGGTCTCGAGTTCGAAACCACGCAGGGCAGAAATGCCCCATGCCGCGTTGTGTGTTTGTGCGGGCGCAAAATGGGCAGGGTAAAAAGGCCCCATGCCGCGTTATAGTCTTGTGCGGGCGTGTGCTTCGGATCCGGGCGGTGTCCCGCCCGAGTGGGGGTGTTAAGTAGTTGTTTGTGCAGTTTCCTATCACCAATTGGTTTTGGGATTACTGGCTAGCAACTTTGACACCTTGTTACCAAGTCCTTTTCTCTGTCCGTTAGAATGCTAAATTGTACTGAGCTCCTATTGTTTGCCAATTGTACAAGGTCTCTATTACCTGAAAACTAAATCTTCTAGTAAAACTGTTTTGTTTTGTGTTGTATGCTATCAATTGTCATTCTTGCCTCTTGAGTTATGAATTTCAAATGCATAGAACTGTAGTCATGCCATTAAGTGAGTTGACTGGGACTCAGCCAAGTTTTTAATCCTTGTTACCAAGTCCTTTTCTCTGTCCGTTAGAATGCTAAATTGTACTGAGCTCCTATTGTTTGCCAATTGTACAAGGTCTCCTATTACCTGAAAACTAAATCTTCTAGTAAAACTGTTTTGTTTTGTGTTGTATGCTATCAATTGTCATTCTTGCCTCTTGAGTTATGAATTTCAAATGCATAGAACTGTAGTCATGCCATTAAGTATTTTCTTGTTTACAGGATCGAAGTGCTTTGATTCATTCCCTTTCTACAAATCCAGGAGTATCTTAAAAATAAGGTAAACTCTTACAGGACTGAAAGCCGGTTTTCCTTTAGCTTTCCTATTTTGAGCAGCGTGTTTTTTTTTTTTTTGTGAGGGTGTGGTGGGGGCCGCTTTTCGCCAATCATATCTTGCTTTAATGAAGGAAAAATGGAGGCCTAGTGTTTCAAAATGTTAATAGAATAAAAGTTCCGAGTGTTGGGTTAATGAAAATCACGATGATATCCTTTTAGCATGGATTTTTCTTAGGCTCTATACATTAGTATCAACTCTATAATATCAAGTTATTGATGTGAAATTAAGCTATTTATTTGATGATATCAGTATCAACAAGAGTTCGTGATGGACATAAAATATCATACAATATCAATTACACTTGCCTATGAACATCATAAGATTGTTGCTAAGTTTTCGTGATCATAACGCCCCATCCAATAAAAAAAACAAAAAACAAAGAAAAACAAGCATTCCTTGAAAAAAATGCTATTTTCTAGTACCTAGTGAATGAATCTTGCACAACTTAATTTTATCTAGTAGGGAATGAAGAGATTCATTTTGGTAACCTGAGAAGTACCATGAGGTTACTAGTATACTTTGAAATCATCATTATTCTTCTTCATGAGAAAGATAACTTTTACTAACACGTAGATTCTTTTACATAAGATGGAAAATAAAAAATCAAAGAATACATGTTAGGATGGAAAAGAAAACCTCTTCTAGATGAGCAATCTCAAGGGAAGTAGTGTGGCTTTAGGGCTAAGCCTCCTTGAGAAACACAATGAGGTGGGAGAGGATGGAGTGAGGAGGTGCTAGAGGGGGCTACTTTCCATGGGCCTATGGAACATCCCATGCAATTTGATGCAGAACGGGCTACCATAATTTCACCGGTTCCACCCAACATAGTTTTAGGATATTTAATTTTTAGTAGCTTCCTAATTTTATTGTAATTAGGATTAGCATTCTGATTTATTTGGTTTCCCTAGTTTGATTAGGATTGTTTCTATTATTAGATTTGGTTTTCTTAGGCCCTAAGTTTTCTTTGCCTATTTATATTACATTGTAGAGATGATAATCTCAGATTTTGGAGTTGAATAAAATTGGGATTTTCCCTTGGAGAGGTTGTTCCTCGTGTTTGAAATCTCTGCGGAGATAATTTGAGGTGTCTTTGACATATGCTTCGGCATCTACACAAGCCCTAACCCTAGGGCCTACATTAGCATCCTTAAATAGGGTTTTGGCTACCCTATTTTGTCTCCAAGATCCTCTTTTGTAGCTATCAAAAGCTCTTCTTAGAAAGTTCCTCCTACATCTTCTCCAATTTAGCAAAGATTTAGCAATTGAAGAGAGAATTTTGCTTGCTTTTCTTGGAAACCAATCTCTACACAAAACCTTCCATCTTTAGAAGTCAAGTGAATCTTTACAATTTGGCCCTCACTTTTGATGAGAATTTTGTGTGCGTTGTGGGACCCTTCATAAATTTCAAATTTCTTTAATTTAGGAGAGGTGGAGCCCACCTGAAAATGCATGGTCATGAGTTATCTTTAAATGACCAGGTATGGACGTCCCATACTTGTATTGATTCCTTCCATGTTTGTATTCATATAATGGACTTTCTTCTTTTAAAATTGTTTCCTTTGACTTATCTTTTGAGAGAGAATCTTGGATTTAGATTTGAATTGAGGTGGACGTCCATGTGCATGGGAACCTTCTTGCAAACTTTCTCGTTTTATCTTTCTCCCATGTGTAAAATGCATCTTCACCAATTTGACTTCCGTTCTTGAATTTTCTTGGAATATCTTTGGATCCTCTTTGAAATTTTCAAAAGATAATTTGAGATGAAGTAAGCAAGGACGGCGGACCCACTTTTGGCTGCCCCACATGTGTGATCACAAATGTGCATCCCCATGAAGCGAATTTCCCAATCTTCTTGCATTTTTCTTCTTTCTTCCTTTACTTCCAAAGTGATTTATTTGCCTCAAATATCTCTTGTGGGACCCATTTCACCATTTTCCTACAAGAAAAAAAAATTAAATTCCACTTAAAATACTAATTTTGAATAAAATTCACAATTGCATAATAGTGGGCCCATCTTTCATGAAATGACAGTGAAAATGCACATCATTATGCATGATTTTACTTGAATTAACTAATGATGACGAAGAATTGATTTATTTCATGAGAAAAACAAATTTGGAATAATTTTCCAAAAATAGAGTTCCAAAAATGGCAGGTTTCATGATTTTATGCAAAAATGATGATTTTTCAAGCAATTTATGCGCGAATGCACTACAATGAACCCAAAATGCATAAAAACGTGATTTTTCCTTAAATGAGACTCTTGTGGATTAATATCCTTAAAATGGTCCCAAATGTGCATGAAAATATACCTTTTTAAGGACCTATCACTCTCTCTCATAGCTTTATAGTATAACTCATAAGTTTAATCCCACGATTGTTGGTATAGTTTTGCATATCTCCCTTGTTCTTATATATAGGCACTATAACACTTCTTCTCCATTCATCCAGCATTTCCTTTGTCATTAATATCTTATTGAAGGGTCTAGTTAACCAAATCCCCCCAATTTCTCCGAAGCAACCAAGCCTCAATTGGACTGTCATCTAGACCCATAGCCTTTCCAGTTTTCATTTGTTTTAATGCTTTCCTTACTTCCACCACCCTAATTCTACAAGAAAAAGTATGCTATGCTAACGAAGTATCCTCTTTTGTTCTTATGTTTCCTATTTAGTCTTCATTTAAAGGATTGCTAACCATCCACCTTTCTTTGATATTATTGTCCCTCACTAGAACCTTTTGGTCATTGCTCTTAATATATTTGACATGATGTAAGTCCCTACTTTTCCTTTCTCTTATTTTTGCAAGCTTATAAATATCCTTCTCTCCTTCTCTTGTTCCCAAATTATTATATAGGTCATTATATGCTTTGAACTTTGCTTCACATGCTGCTTTCTTAGCTTCTTTCTTTGTCTTCTTATATATCTCATAGTGTTCCATATTCTTAGTCCCATGCCAAAACGTCTCCTCTCTAACAACTTCCTGAACCTCTACACTCCACTAGGTTTCTTTATTATAGTGTATTTTCCCTTTCGACTCTCTAAACACCTCTTTTGCAACCTTCCTAATACAGTTAGCCATTTGTTTCCACATCGTTGTTGTTTCTCCCTCAAAATTCCAATCTCCCTCCTCAATCACTTTGCCCTTAAATATTTTTGCTCTTTCTCCTTTCAAATCCCTCCACGTTGTTTGAGGGCACATTTTAATTACTACTGCTATTTTTCTACTTCTAATACAAGTATCCAAAATTATTAACCTATGTTGTGTGCTCAAACTCTCCTGGAATAACCTTACAGTCTTTATAAGCCAATCTGTCATGTTTTCTAACTAGAAAAAAGTCTGGTTATAAAAAAAAAAAAAAAAAAAAATTTCTATCTGGCTCCTGCTAGTTCCACTTTTATAAGTAATTAAATGCTCCTCTCTCTTTTAAAAGCAAGTGTTTGCTATTACGAGGTCAAATGCTAATGCAAAATCCAAGATAGTCTCCTAACACATTCTTTTCTCCAAATCCTTGTCCTTTATGCACTCTTTCATATCCTCTATTTTCCTTTCCCACATACTCATTTAAGTCCCCTTCTAGGAAAATCTTTTCACTAGTTGGAATTTTTCATAGTAAACCATCCATCTCCTCCCAAAATTGGCTCTTGACACTTTCATCTAATCCCGCTTGGGAGCATATGCACTAATGATATGAATTATGTCTTCTTTGTTCCTCAAACACTAGTTTAATTGCTATAATTCTTTCACCCAATCTCTTTACCCCCTGCAATTTTCTCTTTCAAATATTTATCTGCAACTATACCCACTCCATTTCTTGTATTGTTTTTTCCTGCATAAAAAAGTTTATAACCATCAGTGAGCTCGTTAGCTTTATCCCTTTCCACTTTGTCTCATGTAGACAGGCTACACTAACTCCTTTTCTTTTCATTACCTCAACTAACTCCATGATCTTGCCTATTAAGGTTCCTATATTCTTATTAGCAAGTCGAATCATCCTCTTCTTCTGCAGTTGGACTAACTTCTTTAGCTGCACTCATCCACAATGGTGCAGTAGCCCATTCCCAATTTCCACTGCAGTCGGGCGGCACTGCAATGCGTCGCTTGAAGTGGTTAATGCCCTAGCATGATCTCAGAATTCATGTTTGGGTTGTGACAAGATTTTATGTTGGTTGTCAACCTACCTAAAGCAACCCTCCTCCTTTACCTGAGCTTGGGACCGGCAGTAAAAACTAGCAGGAGTTTGGATGTGGTTGAGATTAATTAAAGATGACACTGATACAGAAGAGATGGCTCTCACACGAAGGAACCGCATTTTGATTTATAGTGTGCATTGATGGGAAAAAAGGGATTCTAGCATATTCAAATAATATGGATTTTTGGATATTTTCTAGACTTTTTTTGGGTTAAAAAAAATCATGTTGCACTGGCCTGTGAACCGTGACATATCGGCAAGGATCAAAATAGCGGTTGCGGCGGGTGTAACGGCCAGTGGCAAAAAGGCTATGTAGCTGGTGATATGTAGCAGTTGCGTCTATACGTAGCAGCCAACAATGTGTTTTTTTGTGATTTGGAACCACATAACAGTAGAGACAACTTTAGGAAGGCTATTGAAGAGAAGAAATAGGAAGAACAGTGTTTTAGATTAAAATTGCTTGGCTCCACTAGGTTTTAGATTGTGGCATCACTATTTTCAAAATAGCGTAGCGCTGTCAACTGCTACGGCTGAGCATAGCGGCCTCTATTTTGAACCATCCATATCGGGGTTGACCGCAACGGCAGTCCATGCCCGTAATTTTGAACCATGTGAGGGATCTACCATTTAGTTATATTATTATGTTGTAAACATTTCATAGTTTGTACATATGTGGCAGATCTATACTATTTTCAAAAGAGATGAAAGATCAATACTATCAAGATAATTTTATATCTTTTAACTAGAATTACCGAATAATGAAAGAACAAATAGACAAGAACTAACATGACGGGACCTTGAAATTTATTTTCGTGGTCGGGTTGGGGTGAGTACAGATAGTGAGAATGTGTTGTAGGATGCAGCACAAAAATCCAAAAAAAAGATAAAAAGAAAGAAAACTTAATGAATTATGTGACCTGTGTGATTAAGTTTATCGAGGTGTTGGCTGTAGTTATGTAATTGCTTTGGTTAGATATATAAGAGAGTATTAAATTGTGATTAATATGCCGGATAGGAATTTAGAAAAATAATAACAACTAAGCTTCTTTTTGCTAATCCTTGCCTTTATGAAACATGAATACGTGTTGGGAAGACATTCATTCATTAAGGGATGTTCTGTTTTCCAGTTGCAAGAATCAAGAATTAGAAATAGCTTGTTAACTTGGTCATTAATTCTATTGAATTTAGGCATCACAAATGAACACAGTTGTTGATTACAAAGATTGGCAAATTCCTCTTGGTCGTCGGTTCAGGTGCGTTATTTCATTAATATTACTGTTTTGTTGAAACATATGTAAAATGCTTATGATGCCTTGTGGAAATCCAAATCCTTTCTTAATATAGAAATTTTGTTTCTTCAATGTGTTTCAGTATATTATTGAAATATGTGAGAATCTGAATCTTTCATGTAGAAAGGTTTCCCTGTTAGCTGTCTGTGTCTGTGTATAAATGTGTGTAGGGTCATTTTCAATGATGGCCGCTTGGAACAGCCTAGCAGGTGGGGCCCAAGTGAAAGTGTGACAATCATGGGGGGCATAGGGGTTTAAAAGGTATGACCTACCTGTGTGAGTGAAATGACCCAATCATGGGAGGTACTGGTTTGAGGGTCTCAAAGTTGTGCAATCCTATAGCTGGATGGGTGTCAAAATATGCATCAACTGGAGGGAGGCTAGACAACTTGGGTCAAATTTGAGCTGGGGGCAATTTAACTAGTTGGGGAGTGTTTTTCTTTTTTGGGATGTGTGGGTGTGGGGAAGAGGGTGGTGTGTGTGGGGTGGGGCGTGGTTGGGGCAACTTGGGACCATTCCTAAGCTAGGGATGGCTGCCTATCCCTGGTAATTTCCTTTGTTTTTGTGTGTGTTTATAGAGATATTCAAACTAGTATTTTTTTTCTATGGTAATCCAAATGATTCCTATGTCATATAGATCCCAAGGGCCCTTTTCTTTACTAGAATTTAAGGAATTCTTGTCTGGAGAAATTCTGAATTCTCCAACATAGTGGAATTCCTGAAATCCTCCTTTGTACAATTGTACTTACGCAGCTAGAAATTCCACCAATAATCAAAAGGGTTGGAACTTGGAATTCCATGAATTCCAAATGTAATTTAGACCATTGCTGGAACAAATGTAATTCCAAATTCCACTAAAAGAACGGGCCCCATGGTTCTAAGATAACCAGGATTTCATGCATTCAAGTAGAAGTTGAACTATGTACCATCTGTTAAGAGGGGAGTGTAAATGATGCTACATATGAACCCAGAACATATATTTATTGCAACTAGAATGAAATCCTCCACCTGATTAAAAGCTTAGCATGGTGAGAATCATCTATATAACCTCCACCAATTTTCTCTCGAGACAATAGGCTGAAACCCTTTCAAGCCATTCTCCTACAATCTCCCACTGAGATATTTGATGGCAAATCAAGAAAAGTTTCTCATGAATCTTGGTCATGTGATTACCAAACAATCTCTAATTCCTCTTTTCACAAAGATGAAACTGCAACACAAAAACATAGAACCATGTCAGTCTTCACCTTGATTTTTGAAACCCAAAAACCATGTCCAAAAATGATTGGAAGAGCACATGAAGCTCCAAACCAAGATAGCACCATGATTCAAAACCTTTTGAGCAGCACGAAAATGAAAGAAATGATCTATTGATTCCACATCTACTGTGCACATCCCATAAGCATAATAATGTACTGCTTATGATTTCGCTTTCTTTGATCTTGGCATCACAAAAGGTTCTCTAAGGCACCCATTTCCATACATGTGAGCCATGGTGTTTTGAATGTTGGTCTGATTGGCCCTATCACGGTGCCCCATAATCTCCTGGATTGAAAGATGCTTCGTTTTGTGAAGACACATAAATGAACCTAGAGAGAGTTACATACCTTGTTGTGCAGTCTTAAACCAAGCGGAATGGTGCACAAAAAAACTGGACAGCTGAGATAAGTCTGGGTCCAGATTCCAGAAAATTGTCGATCCATGAAAATGGATAGGAATCGCTTCAAATAAAGGAGAAAACATCTCCAAAAATAATGGTAAGCTCCTCAGAAATGGCGGCCAGACCAGAATTGCTCATAGATCTTGGATAAAGGATATCAGTAGTGGGTCCCACCAGACATAACATAAGAGGTATGCAGTCATCAGTGCAGAAGAAATCGTTGAAACTGAAAGCGTACCAGTTGGATCTGATCCAAAATCTGCAGAATACCTATAATGGAAGAGGAGAACTGGGATCCAGAGTCTAGTAATGATCAGTGCGACCATCATTTAGCTATTTGTTTCTTGGCCTTTTATTGTAAGGTTAGATATTTTGATTTGAGATTTTTTGCATCTTTCCCATCCAAAGTGGACCCATCAGACCATCAGACCATTTGTCTGAATCATAGTAGGAATAGCACCGATTGGAGATAAAATGAGAGAAAATCGACTGAGATGGTTCAGGCCATGTTAGAAGGCGTCCAACGGAGGCACCTGTTAAAAGGTGTGAAAGTATGGAGATTGCCAGGAGTAGGAGAGGGAGAGAGAGGCCCAAGAGAAGTTGGAAAGAAACTATTAAACATGACCTTGCCTACATGGATCTAACGGAGGACATGGCCCTAAACAGATTTGATTGGTGTCGTCAAATCCATATAGCCGACCCCACTTAGTGGGAAAAGGCTTGGTTTGGTTTGGTTTGGTTTATTGTAGCATGGCCCATATGTAGAGAAATGGTGTGATAAACAAACTTTACACTAGCACGTAGTCAGCAAATTTTGATATGAATAGTGTACATATAACATTTCAAGTTCAAGTTTTAACACATGACTCCCTGAACTGACTTCCTTATAATGTCAAGAACATTAAATGACATCTTTGTTATCGAGAGTCAAATTACATATATTATTTTTATTTTTTGAGTCTAAACTGCAGATCACTAAAGCTATGGATGGTGTTGAGACTATATGGTCTCCAAAACCTACAAAGGTACATAAGAAATCATATCAAGTTGGCTGAATTATTTGAAGAACTAGTTGCTGCTGATTCTAGGTTTGAGGTAATATACCTCATCGTCTCCTTTGTTATCTTCATTCTTTCTGTGTTTTATTGCAAGACTTCAAGAATTTCTGGCTTAATCCATGTTATAAGGACAATTTTAGCATCTGAAAATGATGCAATAGACATAGTGACACTTCTAATAGGGGAATAAAAATAACACTTGCTTGTTTTTTTGTTCATAAATTTTTGTGCCAGTGTTGTACACTTTTTTTCTCTCTTAATGCTCTTATTCAGTTGTTATCTCAGAAGCAAATAGGAAGGATAAAATTAGAAATGAGCGCTTTTGAGAGTATTTAGGGGTAGCATCATTAGGGGATAAAAATAGAGAAATCCCTTTGAGATGGTTTGGGCATGTCCAATGCAGGCCAGCAACGGTGCCGATAATGAAAAGTTTGGCTATGCAGGTTGCTGGCCCACCAAGGGGAAGGGTAGGCCGAAGAGGACGTGGATGGTGGTATTAAAAATAGATCTGAAGAAGTGCAACTTATCTAAGGATTTGGCTTAGGATAGATCAGAATAGAGAAATAGAATTCATGCAGCCGACTTCAACGTAACTGGGACAACAAGTCTTTGAAGATGATGATGATGATGATGATGATGATGCTCTTCTTTAGTTCTATTGCTCTTCTTCAGTTCTATTCTTATGGTTTTTCATTTTATATCTCATGAATTTATGAACTAAGGTCTATGTACCAACACAATTTTTTTTGGATGACATATACCAACACAATTTTATCATCTCATTTTGTTTCTGGTGTGTAGAATTCATATTCTGTGACTTTTTTTCTTTTTTTTTTTCGATAACAGAAACTTCCATTAAAAAGAGAGAAACAAAACAACCCTACCCCAAAAGAGGGTATAAGAGAGGTATACCCTCCCTAGGATAAGCAACCAAAGTTTCATATTCTGTGACTTGTAAATGTTGACATGTATACACGTACAACAAGCATTTAATGGTGTCAGTTTTTCTAGGTGCTTCATGTTTGACATCTCATTGCTGTTTCTGACATGTTTGTTTCTATCCCCACGTGTGAACATTTTGTGGTATTGGGTCTTCAGACATCATTGTTGTCCTGAAGACCATCTTATGTGTCTGAGTTATACTGGTCTTTACCATTTTCTATGGGCAGTTAATCATATGTAAGAAACTAGAATTCCTATTTACTTCATGTGAATAAACTAGAATTCCTATTTACTTCATGTGTAGGTTGTAACTAGAAACACTATTTACTTCATGTGTAGGGTATAGCTCCTTTCATTTGCTTACAGAAAAATTATCTTGACATCTTTCTTTGATAGAAGGAATGTCTCTGTCTTGCTTGTGCTGTAATGGTTTTATTCTTGAGGTATTACAGTCACTCAGGCTGTAAATACACTACACCCTTCCAAGATGGATTGCAAGTGAGCAATCAGACACTTATCAAGTCTATTATATCATTTCATAGAGCGGGCTTTGGAAATGGAGAAGAATACCTGAAGAATGAAGAAGAACATGGTGGCTGCTTTCTAGAATAAAGGAGATATCTAGACTTCAAATGCCTACACCAAGCTATCCCATTTATAGTCATGCTATGAAATTTCGTTAGTTGAGTAACACAGAACAGGGAACAAAATGTTCCCAAGAATTGCTATATCAGCATGCAGTGCAGTAAGGTATACTCCCATTTTGGGAGAGGTCCAAGGATTGAATTTGCTAGGGCCAGTTTATGTTTATATCATTTGCCCAGAAAAACTTTTTTCCAATATCTGCTGAAATTCGTAAAACTACTGTTGTGTGTGTACTTTATTTGGATATTGCCTTAAACCTCCCTCAAAACTAAAGGTTTTGTAGAATTAAGGATTTTTTTTCTTGTTCTGTTTTCATTTTATTTGGATATTACCTAGAACTGTCCTTGGGAGTCAAATGTGTAGGCCATAGGCGTAGCCATTACTAAAGGTAACCTCTAGGGAGACCACATCAATAACCATGGATGTTCTCCATCCGCGCGTGCCTGACAATATGACTGGAAATCTTTGATTCCCTTTAACATTTTTGCAGGTCAACTTTTTTTTTTTTCCTAAAAAAAATCATGTAATTCATTAGTGTTCCAATCAAAGACAATTCATATATTTTCAAGGATGAGAGAAATTCTCACTTTTGATGACTCTTATGATCTCAATAAGTATTTTGGGATTCCCACATACTACTAGAATACAATTCAAAAAAGAAAAAATGGAGTACTACTAGGAAAAAAATGGAGGATTTGTCCCTCAGCTGGTTAGGGACATGGGTGTGTGAGTAGAGTGCATGATTTCTAATCACTGAGGTAGCTGCAAAAAAAAAAAACACAATATTAATAAATAAAATTGGAGGATTTCTAAAGACTATATCTCCTATAAATGTTTGATAAAATGGGAGAAATTGAGGGATGAAAATTTTACGTATGTTTTTAGTTAGTTTAGGGACATCAATTTTAAGTAGTATTGTTTTTGTGATTTTACGCAAGTATTCTCATCTACCCTTTTACTGCCTGTTGCTTTATGCAGGTTGTTGTACCTCGTACATTTTCACTTGTCTGTTTCCGTCTTCTTCCTCATCCTGATGGTCAAGATGATGGCTACAAATTAAACTATAACTTAATGGATACCGTAAATTCAAGTGGAAAAATCTTCATATCACATACAGTAAGTTGCTATGTTTTAGATTATATAATTTAATTCTTTGCAATTTTATCAAACTTGATTTTCCCCCTGCAATACTTGCAGTGACCAAGTTGGACATGTTGATTCTAACCGTTTTAAGCAGGTTCTATCTGGACAGTTGATTCTGCGGTTTGCGGTGGGAGCACCATTGACAGAAGAGAGGCATATTAAGGCAGCATGGAAAGTGTTGCAGGACCAGGCATCTGCCCTATTGGCAGACCCAGAAAATAGTGAATCCTGAAAAGTTATTTGTGTGAAGACAATTGAAGAGGATCTCAAAGCGCATGTTCTAGCCTCATATAATCTGAGATATATGCCATTCATCTGGTGAGGTCCACTGGACATGACCCACTTCTGATAAAGTGGGACATGTGCAGCAGCTCAATGTGACATAAGTGGCCAATTATCCATATAATCAACTTACATACATGTTTGGCTCACCGGAAGAGTCGACTGGCCTGATTTTTGTGCTACTGTATGGTTCAGGGCGAGAAGCCTCATGTGATGACTGGTCCAATCTCACACATGCGACAATGGAACACTTGCTGTGGAGATCCTCTTTTAGATTGTTTTCTAACAAGTATCTTATCATGGTTCAATATTTAATTTAATGGTGGGGCGCCACTCCATTGTTTTCTTGATTACTAGATAACATTAATAACTTTTGTTAGTATAAATCGAACATCATCAGCTACAAATGCAGTTATTATTCAATGATCACATGTTATAACATTTTACTATTTGGTGAGACAATGGAACAAAAAAAAAAAAACTCTCTTTAGATGAAAGTGCATGTTTTATTTCATAAATTAGTGGTGAATACACTGTTGAAGCTGTTGGAAGACAAGAGTCCAAGTTTTAAAACTATGCTTTTGGTTTGGCCCTGATGTACTTAATACGAGGGTAATATAAAATCTTGTGACCTAACTTTTGGGCTGGTAGGCTGCATACTTAATAAGGGGGGAATATAAGGTCTAGTGACCTAACTTTTAGGCTGGTAGGATGGTTGGCTGGTCATGGGCATAACTTTGACCTGATTGTCATATGGGCTTGTCGTAGGCTTTTCCTTGCTGAACTGGCCCATGAACAGCCCTATATTTTACGCTCGGCTTACGGGTGGCGATGTAATTTGCTATCGTTAAGGGCCTGTTCATTTGCGTAGCAAGTAAAATAAATTGAATTCCTATGAATTCTGAGTATTCCTAAAATTAGCTAAACTCGAAGAAATAAAGGTGAAGTTCTATAAATTGCATTCAAATAATCTCCCATGGAAAATAATTTGAGTGGAGATGGAAAAGTGATTTATTAGGACGATGGGTGGGTATTTATTTGATAGCACCTCTTTTTACTAGGGTGACGGGTGGGCATATCCAATTGCCTAACTAAACCAGTTCAAATCCTGTGCCTTAATATCCTGCCTGGAATTATCCAGCTCAAGGTTTTAATTAGTTTATTCCTCGAGTCTGGTCTGGGCTCGGTCCCAAACATTTGCGCAATTGGCTCAAAGCCCGACTTGGCCCAATCTTCATCACGTGCAATCTGCATGCATTTGGCAAGAGTCATCACAATTGGGCTTAACCAGGACTTTTTGCTGTTATCAATGGGAATATCTTTGATTCTGTTCAAGCAGTATAAAAGTTTTTTTTTTTTTTTAATCAGTAACCAAAGCTAACATTAAAAAAGAAAGATAATAAAAGGGAAAGAAAAGAAACAAGAGGTACAAGCATTATAAAAGTTATCTAGAACTATGGATTCATTGAGCCCATTTAAATCTTCCTAGACTGATTTGAGTGATTTCTGCATTTGAATAATTTGACTTTACCTGTAAGTGAGAAGATCCAAGCAGAGCCCTTGAGAATGTGGAATCTGGAAGATTTGCTTGAGATCTTATAAATGATTTTCATCCAAACATTTTCGGCAAAATATGATTCCACATAAATATTATGACAACATTAATTGTGAGATTTTCACAGCATCCACAATAATAGTGCATGGTACATGAAAGGAAAATTTACAATTAACCACTTGGCCTTTTACTCCTTTTTTTTTTAATTTACAAGCAACCACCTCTTTTTTTGTTGTACTTTTTTATTTTTTATACAGTTTTATCTTTTGTTTTTTCATACAACCACCTGTACTCTCCTAGCAATATAAGCCGACCATCTTGACCTGTAGTAGAATGTTCTTCTGTCTAGTTGACCAAACTGATATTTAGAAAGACAGAAATGTTGTCGCCTTTACTCTCTGTTTTTTTTTTAATCCCCGCCACCCAAGAATCCCCGGCCCCCACCTAGCTTCTCCACGATATAAGGTGAAGATGTAGATGGGACTTTGATTTTTCTAGATACTGAATTACAAGAGGGATGACCTGTCGGGATTGAGTTGTTGGGGTTGTTATTTGATGGTTATTTTTGAATATCCAACTTTAGTTCTTCATTTTTATATTATGAATAGAGTAATAGAGGCAGTTTTGTGTAAAATAAAAAAATAAATAAAAGTGGTCCTGTAAATATTAGGAAAGGCATTTGAGTATACATTAATTTCCCTCCATCTTATCATCTCCATCTTATTGTCATCTAAGCTTTCAGATTTATTGAAATGAACTTCATTTGCTTTAACATCATGTAACCCTTGAAACCAACTAGACATTTCACATATGAATGCTACATGTCAAGTCATCTATATATAGTTTGAACAACAAGAACAACAATTATTCTAGGTATTTGATTTGCATGTTGCTGACAAAAGAAGGCAACAGTAACCAAGTCCCTTGAATGGGATAAGGAACTGAAACAAAATTCCTGTTCTTAAATGTGACTTTGGTTGAAATATCCTGGATAAAAGGAAGACATTTCATTCTTCTCCACAGCCTTGCTGGTTGCACTCATGTGGTCCAAGTTAGCATGAATGCCATCCCAATTCCATAGTCCACCCCAGAGACTGTCCTCACTCACCATGGCCTCCGGCAAGGTCCATGATACACATGGCTCGTCTGCCATCATTGGATACATGAACACCATCTCCTGCTGACCTTGCGCAACTGATGACACTTTATAGTCACCCTCTTCGAGTTGCGATATTATCCTTTTCATATCAACTTCTTCTTGTTGGTGTAGTTGATGATGAACTTGTTGTAATTGTTGCTGCTGCTGCTGCTGCTGTTGCTGTTGCTGCCGCTGCCTTAAGGCTCGAGCTTTCGCCTTTGCTGATTTATTGGATTGTTTCTCATTTTTCTTGAAATGAGTCCTCCAATAATTCTTGATCTCATTGTCGGTTCTTCCTGGCAGACTTCGCGCAATTGTGGACCACCTATTATTGCAATTTTTGCTCAAATAAATGAACAACTCAACAGAATGATAAGAACATTAAGAATTCTACAAGGAAAATCAATAGGAAGCAACTTGGCCGGGAAATCCATCTCGAGCAGGAGCCTAATCTGCTTCCGGTTAACTCTATTTCTCTGTGGACTAGGCTTGGATGAGCAAGATGTTCAAGGCCCAAAAGAAGTTTTTATAGATTTTGTTAGACAATGTATCTATGGTTTTATGGAATGGGTTGGCTCTATACCTGAATGTAAGGATTGTTAAGAAACAAGGTGGACGCAGACAAATTCAAGACAGGCCTGACCCATTTGCACTGCATAAGTAATCCATGATGCATTGTAGCCTCACTCACCTGTTTCCCAACCTAGCATGTAGGTCTATAATGATCTTCTCTTCATCAGGGGTAATCTGACCTTTTTTGAGGTCTGGCTTCAAATAATTGACCCATCTCAGCCTACAACTCTTGCCATTCCTTTTCAACCCTGAAGTCAAAAATCAACATAGGAATTTTTACTAATTGAGGAAAAAAATGCTGCACTTGCTTGGGCCCAAACTTAACCCTATATTTGTAGCGATCGAACATGGGCACCGCCAGTCGATCCTACTTTTTTTTTTTTTTTATCATGGGTTGATGCTAGATAAGAGGGCTTCACCATGGATTGCAAATATAGGGGCATGGACACCGATTGGACGGCCATGATTCGGCTGAATCCAATCAGGGTGAGTCTTGAGCTATTACATTGCATATATAGCATGATCTTTGATGGTGAGTGTCAATATAAATCAGGGTCCATTACGGCCCACAATGAAAGTCACACTATATATATAGTATTCAGAGATAAACAATTCAAAAATGATAATTCAAACAGAGCAAGACAGAAAATGATAATGAGTATGACTCGGTTTTGATTCAGCAAAGACTCAAGGATAATCCCATCAATGGGCTGGGCCAGGCGAGGCTTTGAAAATCCAGAACATTTGAACAAATCCAGCAAGTCAGGCCTGTTTCACTAGTTCAAACTATAAGGCCTGAAGACCATCAAGCCTGGCCCTTCGAAAATCGCTTTTCATTCTGACTCAGTCAATGAGTCATGCACCAACTCACTAGACCCATACAGTAGTCCTCCAAGGTTGTTACAGGAAGCACTGCTGAAAAAAAGCACTAGTGACTGGTTACCTGAAATCCCAGCCACAGAGTTCCATCTTCCCTCTCCGTGCATGCTCACATACTCAATGAGCAATTTATCTTCTTCTGCAGTCCAAGGCCCCTTCCTCCATCCTTCCTCCACTACTCCCCAGTTCAAGGCTGCACTTGTCATTCTCTCTCTCTCTCTCTCTCTGTCTTCTTGTCTTCCAGTTTGCAAGACACATATGATGATTGTACGATGTGTGAATATGTATTTATACCCTACTTCTATCCATCAATTCCATGTCCCCACAAAGAATCCATACCCATTTTGCTGCAAATCATGGGACTTCCCCAAAATGCCATCATCTTTTCAATTATCACATATTCTCCATCTCACACGCGTATGAATCTTATCAGGTGGTCCATCTGAGTTGAAATCCCCCTTCCCTATTCAAATGGGTCGGACCGAGTTTATACGGGCATTGGATCGAGTGTATACCGATTCGAATGGACTAACTTATGGGCCTCAAATGATAGAGTTAGGATGCTTAGATGAAAGCTGATTTTTTTTGCATTATACAGATCTTAAAATCTGACTAGCTCCCAGCCCCATGTATGGGCCTATATGTAAACCTCCACCGAACACCGGTATTCATGATAAGGGGAGCACCACTGGCCTAAATACCTAGAGCGGCACACCTTATGATCCGTTTGAGTGGATCATAAAATACTGATCCCCCATGATAGTCACTGATGCTGGGTTTAACACCCATTCGAATAGATTAGACCATTTGATCGACTACATATATACTCATTTAGGATGGTGAAAACTTATCAGACATTAATCAAGTGGTTAGAATGATGATTTGGCATAATCACAAAGAAAAAGAAAATATAGATATGGGCTCATAAACATGGAAAATGTACTCCGATCCTACAAGTGGAATACATTGCACGCCAATCCTATGGGGCCCACTTGATGCCTACCTTTAATTTGATCAATGCAGGCTCTTTGATAATGTTGTCATCCCATGACCTGGCACCAAGCTTAATCCTACACTTATTGAACCTTCACTAACCATTAGATTAAATATCAAGAAAATCCACCGTTAAAATGCTATTAAATATTATTAAGGCTTTTATATCAAAGGCTAAGACAATGTTGGGGGTGGGGGTGATTTTTTTTACTCTTATTTGTCCATAAGAAGACTTTTCGATCTACCCTCCTTCCCCTATAATAGACATGCATCTAAGTGGACCCCATAAGAAGACCTTTGCTCGTAGGACAACATTCTCCGTATAAACTTGTATATATACATACATTTTATAAGAGAAAAGGTTTCATCATTGGACCATCATATATGATGGCCAATAATGCATCAACTTGTATGGCGAATTACATTATATAGTAAATAGTTGCATTACTATAGGGTAATGATCATACAGCGAGATTAACCATCATCATTATCATCATTGAAGTCTTAATCTCATCTATCTCAAAAAAAAAAAACAGATATTGAAGTGTGAAAGGTTTTACTCCTTTCTAATCACAAACATTATATTCATATATATATATATATATATTGTTGTACCGCGTTCCAAGGGCATTCTAGGAAGCATCTCGATTGTCATGGACTTGTGCGACATGTCTTTGGATATCAATCGATTGAGTGGTGGCCGAAATCTAGATTTTTTCTCTCTAATCTAGATTTCTTTGCTCTTAAAAAAGAGTCGAGCCCTTCGCAAGCGACCACGTAGCCATGGGCTTTCATATAGTCACCATGAGCTTAAGGATTTAATCATATGATACAACAAAGCTTTACACTAAATACAATGACTTAGAAAGAGTCTGAGTGGATTGCTGATGTCTCCATGAAAGTGCCTTCTCAACCAATTGCTCCCCACCAATTGGCGATACATTTAGATACCAATTTGCGAAATGGATTATTAAATTCCACTAATGCCCCCCCTATAGACACATAGGGGTCAGTGGATGCTATTTTGAGTAAAGGGGGGCATTAAAAAAAATTTGGTATGATGCCATCCAAGTGTCACGCGGGGACACGTGGTCTATGGGATCAAAATATGGTGGGGATCTGGAATGTTGGGATGTGTACTGATTTGAAAAGAGAAATTAAAAAGTACACATGAATACACTCTTGATGATGGTTTAAGGGTAGTGGTTTTTATTTATTTATTTTTGTTAACCGAGGATTTCTAATATTTTGGGCTGGACTATTAATTTTGGGCCCAGATAGAAGTCGGATAAAACTCTCGTGTCACCTAGGTGGTAGCACAAGTGGACTCAACCTTTAGTTCTTGAAGAGCGGGAAACCGGGGGGGGTCGGTACCAAAACCTCTAACTCCGGAAGAGGGAGAAACCGTGGTTCTGATCACTCGATCAACCCTTTAGAGTTAGTTTAAGGGTAGTTGTGTTCATGATTTAAGAGAGAGATCCTTGATTCAAAAAGGGCTTGGCTCTGCAGAGTTCTTCCCCACCTTCTGTTGATTCTTTCTTTTTCTTGTTACATCATGTTTGGTGTGCCTTTTTAGATTGTGTGTTCTGATTCATGCTACTAGGAACCAACTTTCTGGAAGTTTCAGAGCATTGAAGCTTGACCCAATGGAAGGAGTTCAACTTTTGGTCCTGGAGCAATCAGCAGGGGCCAGGTAAAACTGAATAATTTCGTCTAGTTAAAGCCTCTTTTTTTTTATCATGGCTTTCTAGAATCATCTGAAGCTATCCCTAAATATCTTTCAGTGGGGCTCACCACTGATATCTAAATCACTCAAAACCCATGACTCCTGTGTGAAGGCAACCAAATTTCACTCTAATCAGGACTTGCTCCACAATCATATTAATCACGCATAGAACATATGATTACATTCTCTTTATTTCTCATGTTTTAATCAAATGCTCTATATATGATCAATCTGATTGTATGCCCAATTCTAATCGGAGTGAAATTTGGCCTAACATCGAATACGAGAACTCGGGCCCACAGAACCTAGTCTGGAGATTAAACCGGCCGGTCAAGTGGTCAGACTGGATTAGACCAGATTAGAGTGATTCAGGAGGCTTGTTATTATTATTAATATATAAGGTGTCCTATGGAGTAGAAGTTGAGATAATGTGTGTTGGTTGGAACTTGGGGTGTTTAGTAATCCCATATCGGAGAGGAATGAAAGAAGGAATGTTAAAAGGAAGAAGTAAAAGAAGGCAAGATAGAAGGTGAGATCATACATACCTGGATGGGGTCAATGGGTGATCAGGAAGGCCCATGGCCTAGGTCAGTGGCCTCCATTGCACATTGGAGGGGTACTGGCTTACCATCTCTCCAAGTGGGAGAATGGACATCATAATTTGTGATAGAGGGGGCCTGCAGTGCTGCGGCCCCTGCCAGCACTACGATCCCAACCGTTGATCAAGTGATGAAATGGTCCAATTGAGAGATGAACCAGGCCTGCTATGTGCCTAGAAGTTTGGATGTTATCCATCATGATGGAATGGAATGGACCACATATAATTCTGCACAAATCCTACTCATAAGGTCCACAAGCCCTGTCTCGATTTGGATTGCATTTGTTTTGGGTAACATCTCTTAGGCCCATGGGCTAAGGTGGTTCTTAAAGGGGGCACTTTTTACCCTCATGATGTGCAACTTTTCTATGTTATTATTATTATTACTTCTTCTTTTCTTTTTCTTTTTTAACAATTTAAACATGGTTTTGATTTTTGAGTGTAGTTTGTGGGGGCTAAAACCATTACATAACTGTCAAACAAGGGGTGGGACCAACTAGGCCCACAATTTTGGAAGAATGCTTATTAAAAGTTCAAAGTGTTCTTCTACATGTTTTACCAAAAAAAAATAATAATTTATGTATGCCTCTTACAACTCCAACACCTCTCTCTCTCTCACACACACAATCTCCATATTCTCTTCAGTCCTAAGCCTCTGAATTGTTGTAAATCATTTTTTTTTTTCTTCTAAAGTAGAGTCGACAATTGAAATTTTATCAGGTCAAAATCATACTCACTCTGTGCATTGGCAATTTAGCACCGATCAAAATTCCACTTTAATCAAAAATGACCTACTACTAGATTAATCACATGTAAAACACATTTTGTACGAGTGATTTATTACCTTTAATTACAAGTGTTTACAAATGATCGATTTAACGACAATCCAAACTCAGTTGAGGTGCCAATACAGGTGCCAATACACTGATAGCTCAGTAGCGTGAGCATATAGGCAACTTGGGTTCTCTGAGCATATAGGCAACTTGGGTTCGACCCCCACTCTCACGGCTAGAGCTTTGATCCACTAGAAGAAAAAAAAAATGAGGCGATAATCTTGATATTAATTATAATTTCGTTTGTTTCCTTTTGCAATACAGTGGAAAACCAATTAATCTTATCTATATATTACATTTTACACTATTCAGAGAAAGAAAAAGAGTTGATGGTCATGAAACCATCATGGCTGATCATTACATTGCTATGTTACATTGATAGGACAATCCTGATCATCCAATAGTGGAAATAAGATTAAGTCAGATTCTTTACATTTAATTCCACCAGTAAGTAATGTCTGAGATTTTGGACCCCAGCCATCATTAGCATCCAAATGGATGGCATTGATAAACCCATCTCCAAATTTGGTGGCTAATTGGTCCCTTAAAGGGTAAGAATTCAGTGTTTCTTTGGTTCTCATTCTCAACAACATTTTGGCCTAATCCATCAGTGGGACCAATCTTTAATCTAGACCACCCAAGACCACTCTCCACTCACCACAAACTGGTGCTGACCACAACATGATCAAGTGCAAAACACGGAATAAAAGAATTAGAAAGAGAGTGAAATCACATGTTTTGCACATGATCAATCTGATGGTGAGCTCAACTCTTATTGGTGTGAAACGAGGGCCGACTTTGAGCGGTTTCGATTTCAGAGGTGGACCCCACTTATGGATTCATGAGACTGTCATGAGAGAATTCTCTTTACGCCTGTCCTCAATCTCTACCTCTTTTAGGCCCTTACAAAATGAGGGGTAATTTGTTCCATAACACTTCCATTGCCTATCTCATATTCATCCCACAACAAGCGGATCATTGTACAGAAACTTCAAACCCTGCATTGTAGATTACCTCAGCATGAGGAATAGTGAAGAGAGAATGTCAAAAACTTCCTGTTCTTTTGTCTCCAAAATCCACGCCACACAAAACGTTCTTCTGTTTCACCACCATTCCCAAGTCCCCAAACAAAGGAAAAACAAAACAAAAGGAATTAGAATATTCATAACCACATGCAGAAGAAACACATTTAACATTATCTCCTGCATGAACAACCCAACTCTCTCCAACAAATCCTTTTCATCTTCTCAATATATAATTCACCACAATTCAGACCCATTCTCTCCTTCTCCTCTTACATTGGCATGGCCAATCTTCACAACTTCAGATCCCTCCCTCTCCATCACCACACATTTCTACAACTCTTCTCTGCTCTCACCATCATATCAAACATCCCCATTGCGCTCGCTGAGATCAAAGACATAAAAATTGTGGATGATTCAAGGCCCATGATCCTGTTCGAACGATTTGGATTCAGTTATGATGGCCACATTGACATATCCATTAATGGCGTGTCATGGAAATCGAAACAACAGAATGCGGTGCTAGACCGGTCTTCCATGGGATTCATACTCTTAAGGGAAGCATCCTATGGTCGGATACTAAACGAATCTGAGTACGCAGATCGCTTCTGTGTCATATCCAGCCATTATGTAAAATTGCTATTCAAATTCCAAGATCTTGCACCTGATTTAACATACAATGGTTCTGTCATCGTCGACGAGTCTGATGAGTACAGTCTGGTGTTTGGCAACTGTCAACCAGAATTTGAGGTTACAATGGATGTTCATACCGCAATGTACAATATAGAGAGAGGGATGAAGGATTACCTTCCTGCAGGACAGACCCAATTGCCAAAACTGTACTTTCTCTTATTTATGATATATACCTGTTTTTTCATTATATGGTTCTACATCTGTATCAAGCAGAGGGCAACTGTGGACAAGATTCATGTGATGATGGCGGCATTACTTGTGTTCAAAGCGCTAAAACTTATCTGTGCATCTGAAGATGAATCCTTTGTGAAGAGAACAGGGACCCCCCACGGCTGGGACATCGCTTTCTACATCTTCGGCTTCTTCAAAGGTATAATGCTCTTCACCGTGATCATCCTCATCGGCACAGGGTGGTCATTCATCAAGCCTTATTTACAAGAACGAGAAAAGAACCTTCTGATGATCATCATACCTCTGCAAGTCCTCGAGAACATAGCATCTGTCATCATCGGAGAGTCAGGGCCTTCCAAGAAAGACTGGTTGACATGGAACCAGATATTCTTGCTGATCGACATTGTATGCTGCTGTGCTGTGTTCTTCCCTATCATCTGGTCGATCAGGAGCCTCCGAGAGGCGTCCAAGACTGATGGCAAGGCGGCCAGGAACCTTGCCAAACTGACCCTTTTCAAGCAGTTCTATGTTGTTGTAGTTGGGTATCTGTATTTCACAAGAATTGTGGTCTCCGCGGTTGGGGCGGTCGTTAGTTACAGGTATCACTGGATAAGCAATGCTGCAATGGAGGGCGCAAGCCTTGTCTTTTACATATTTATTTTCCACAACTTTCAGCCAGTTGAAAAGAACCCATACTTTGTGATTGATGAGGATGAAGAAGCTGCTGCAGCACAAGCATTGGAGTTGGACGATTCTTTTGAGCTCTAAGTGGAAGCAATCAGCTTCTGCAGAATCTGCTCTGTTCTGTACAGTTATATTGAAGTCCATCATATTGCCATCAAGCTCATAGATCTGCTTTGTTTGGAGAAACAGTTTATGTTTTATGACAATAACCTGCAATTCTTTTCACGCGCTCATCTTATATCCTGAATCCTGTATATTATCATCTGATCTTAATGCTTCTTCTCTTCTTCTTCTCCCTTTTCTTTTCTGAAAGAACATGCAATGCTAGGAGTAGGGAATCAACACTTGATTAAGCTAGCACTATGTGCTGGTAGTGCTAGCGGGCCATAACCCAGTAATCTAGATGAGGCCATAACCCAGTAATCTAGATGAGGCCATAACCCAGTAATCTAGATGATTAATCTAATGGGTCACACAAGAAAGAGAATTTCTGTGAAGAATTCCCCTACAGATAATCGTCACCATCTGGTATTTGGCTTAGATATGTATGTTTTAAAAACGAAAAAGGCAACAGTCCAATTTAACTGCAAAAACTAATCAATCAGATGACTGGAGATTAGTCAACAAAGAATGTTATGCTGCCGACCATAGTGGAAGCAGCTATATGAATGACCTTGTTCTTTAAAAGATATGTACTGTAGGTAACTATGAGTCAATAACAATATAGATTCTGGTTTAAAAAAACATAAATACGTCAAGAGTCTTATTTCCTTAAACAGTTCACTGATTAAGGGTGCGTTTGGTTGGACTTGCTAACAAGGCTTTTTTGGGCTTTTGACTTTGAAAAATCCCAAAGCCCAAAAAAGAAGTTTGGAGGTTGTATTTTTAACTGGGCTTTTACCAACCGATAAAAGCCCACTTCACCTTGGAGACGCGCTTCTTTGCACGTTTCTTCTCTGACTCCAAATACTATTTATCTCTGCTTCTATCTACTTGCTGTTTTCTAATTTCTTCTCTATCAATTTGCTTATTGATAGAGATCCTGGCAAGAATTATGTTGCCTACCATAATGAGGCCTACTAGATTAATGATCTGGTTATTTGAAAGATATGTACTGTAGTGAGTAGTCTGTAGGTAGCTATGAGTCAAGGACATTACAGATTCTGGGAAAAACATATAAATGTCAGAATCTTATTTCCCTAAAACAGTTCCCAATGGTTACTGCACTAGCCAACTCACACAAAAAAAAAAAAAAAAAAAAAACAACAGATTACAAGCACATAATTTTTTTTAATTATTATTATCATAAATCATCCACGATTAATAACCTTTCTCACTATACACTTTCAAAATAGAAGAAGCAAGAGATTTTTTATCTCAAGGAAAAACCTTGGGCATTCATTTAAAGAAGCAAGCATATATTGAAGCAACTTGATCACAAATTGCTCCATTTACATCATCCATATATCTGTTTTCCTCTTGAAAATTAGCAAAGAGGAAGAAAATGTTAAAAGACCCATATCATATTTCTAACTGGGGTTGCAGAAAAGGTCTCTCATCTTCAGGAATACTAAACATCATGAATGATAATTACTCTGCAGTAAAGAACTACTTAAATATGGTGAATCCTTATAACTTGCATAAATGGGAAGATCAAGGGCTTTCTCAGCAATTTTCCGGTCCTCATGTATCTTCGCTATCAAAGCCTCCAGTGACGCAAAATTGGCCTGCAGATTTCAAGTGGCACACAGCTATACAAATTAAAAGACCAGGAGGGAGAAAATGGAAACTACAATGATATCAGACAAAAAAAAATACTTGCAGAGTTTCACTACCTCTGGTCGAATATAGCCAACAATTACTAGACGAAGCTCCTCCCCGTAGAAATCCTCATCAAAATCATGGAGCAGCCATGGCTCCTGTGACAGTTTCACATTTAGTAAAACTAAATGAAAATTCCTAGAATTTCTGTTTCTTTTTGGCTAGATTGGGTCAGCGGTACAGTACAGGTTGGCAACATGACATGGCCCTTTCCACTAGGTTGTCTCTTGAATCTCTCCAAGAATATCTTTTAGAAAATGGAGACAAGATTTTCATTCTGATTCAACCAGATCCAACCCAGCTATCTGATTTGCATCACAGACCATTTCATAGTTATCAAGCCACCAAATAAAATGGGAATCGGGTTTGATGTGATGAGACCAGTTTATTCCATTTCTTTCAAATTCTCAAATTCACAACTTCTATGGTAACTTCCATATTTCAGAACCACACAAGAATCAGGACTTTTGGAGGGTTATCTACTTCCATTTTCTGTTGTATACTTGGAGCCTATGTTATGATAAGATGACTTTCCAAGTGCCAATAAGATTTCAGCAATATATATATATATATATTTCATGATTTGAAAATGTGAAGTTTTATTGAGGAAGGAAGCAAAACTACTCAAGGAAATGACTCCTCAAAAACAAGCAAGGTTTTACCTACTTTTGCGCAGAATCTGTTTCTGCATTACCTTCCTTGAGAGTATTGGAAGGAGGAAAGAGAGAGAGAGTATAATCTACTTACTATGATTTCCTTTCACCACCTTGCCATTCTCCAGGACTAGCTAGACCAAGTCTGTTCATAGGATAGCATGTCCCACCTCCTGAATCAACCCCTACTAACAATTTACTGTAACAACCCGGAACCTGGGGCCTTGTCGGACCCGGATCTCCAGTAAATAGTTTAAAGTTTTCCTTCCAAAGCTGCAATGCTCGCTTGCAGGGGCGGAAGTTAGTGTGGAGTGGAGGGATAACCCACTAATGATATCTATTTTTCTTTTTTAACACATGCCCCCGTAACATCCCCATTTCCCTGAGTTCTTCGTCTAAATATAGAATTGTCTCGTCAATGTATCATGAAGGCAGGTATTGATGTCGTCTCACAATGCTCTCGCAATGCTTAAGGGAAGAGAAAGGGTAAGGGAGGGCTAAGGTCTATCTAGAGCACTAGCCAGGAGAAAGGATGACAAAGCTGGCCTACATACGTGCAAACACGTGTCGGACACTGACACGCCGACCCCGGAGAGGTGTCCGTTATTCCTAGCCTACAAACAAAGCCATCCCAATTTCTTATGAAGGCTGCCATCAAAGTTAACTTAAGGACCCCAAAAGGAGGACTCGTCCAGACAACACCACAGACAACTTTAGGATACCGACCCCCTTTAAAGATAGATAGCTTTCGAAGAACTATTAATAACCTCCAAAGAGACACCCTCAAACTCATTTCTCATGCTTACCCATTCTGACCCTGTCCAAATAATGGAGTCAGCAACCTCCCCACCTCCTTACAGGCTTACTTTGATTTCTAAACACTGTATTGTTTCTCTCCAACCACAGCTTCCAAATAGATGAATACAATACATATTTCCACAATATCTTGCCCCAAACAAACTGACACAATAGCCGCCACTGAATAAAAAGATCTGCAAATGTCCTTGGCATGACTCACTCCATATCAAACAAGTTAATAACAGCAGTCCACACTTTATAAGCATGATGACAATGGATCAATAAGTTATGTACCGTTTCCTCACCATTCAAGCATATAGGACACCCATTTACTATAACAATATTCCTTCTTAAGTTGTCTAGAGTAAGAAATTAATGATTCCTCGCCACCCAGCAGAAGGCCAAAACTCTCGGTGGAATTAAAGGATCCCAAAAACGCTCCCAACCTTCCATGCTAACACCAAAGTCAACCAAAGCATTATAAAAAGACTTCACTAAAAACTGATCTTTGGCATCAGGCTTCCATAGTCTGACATCCGACTTGCCAAGGAACTGACACATAAAACTGACCTAGCTTACCAAGCATCCTACCAAAATCAGAAACTTCACTATCAGACAAATCCCTCCCAAAGGAGAAAACCCAAACTACACCTCCCCACAAAAAGTAAGAAAAAGTTGACTGGGTATACATTTTTTTTCTAATACTTTATCGCTTCATTTGCATTATTTCTCTTCTGTAAATTTCTTGATTACTAATTAATTTAAAATTTAAAATTTTAAAATAATGATATTTGCTCTTTTTGTTGTTAGTGCAGTTCTTGACAGCATTTGAATTCTGAGAAATTCCTTTTTAACTATAATATTTTGTTTAAACAAACTTCACTTAGTTTCAAGTTGTATCAAAATTTCCTGTTGAACCAATCTGGTTCTAGTTACTATTCATTTTTTAAGCAACGTTATGGAGACAACAAAAGAGAATGTAGGCGACCAACTTTATTTAGACTTACTATCGTCTTTTCATTGTTGTCAAAGTATGGATTCCAACCAATGCTCATAACCATCTTGTAGATACCTCGTGCGGACAATCCAGCCCAACCAAAATACACTCCAGAGGTATGTTCTGAAAGAATGTCCGAGAAATCATCTGCACATAAATTAGCTACAAGAAAAGGTGTCCTTGTAAGTTCCTGTTCAACAAATAGTAACCTGAGAGAAGGAATGCAACATAGGATACCCCCACAAAAAGAATGGAAGTGTCTATCCATCGAAATTATGATGAATGAGAGCATCAGCAATATCGGACCAATGTATCCAGAAGGCACATGTTATATTTGCTGAGTGTTTCATGTCCGATGCAATTGTCACGCATGTGAGAAATCAAAACAATCACAATTCTCAATGACAAGGAATAATAACTGTAATATATAAACTTCAAAAAAAAAAAAAAGGTACACTTTGTCAAGCATGTTGCTGTTCTAAAACGATGTAATATATATGAAAAAATTGCATAAGATACTGGGGACTGCTTTTGAGAACATTAAGAACTTTTTACCGACTCAAAGGATATCTCAGTTTTCCAAAATTAAAAACAAAGACACGGGCATACAGAAAAACACCAAGAGGAAAGTTCACCATTCTATGAAAATGTAGAACACTTACTTTGAGAGACAACACTAAATAATTCTTGACATTCCTCAAAAGATCATGATGGCTAAGGGTTTAGGAGCTTTTGACATACCAGTTGGTATCCCAAGTACCTTTGAGCCACGACCAAATCCCTTCATAACCGGGCCACCGATAAAGAAAGGTTCAATAGGCAAGGTGCCTTCTATCCCTGAAATTACAAATCAGAAGTTTGATGGCATTGGACTACCTTGGTAAGGAAGATAAAACAATGAGATGCTTGAATAAAAGATGATCTTAGGTTCCAGGGGTATACAATCTTGAAATGGTGGTAGGCCCCACTTTTCAGGCTGCAGATCAAGCAGAGAATTGATCACCTCATCAGCTATATTGAAAAGTGGAGCTTGTTTTCGCAAAGATGGTACTGCAACCACTCCCATTCCAGCAGCCTTACCAGCCATAACACCTGTCCTGATACAGAGCACACCACATCTCATGATATGAAGAAATGTTAATCTTAAAAAGGCAAGGCAACATGCATTAATGAAATTTAGCACTGTTCATCCAAGCATAAGTTCAGAATTCAGAAAGAAAGAATCATAAATAGAACATCATTAATGAAAGCCCTCTTCAAAACCATGGAGAAAAAAAATCAGAAAAAATGCATACACATCAATAATATATTAATTGGCATAGAATAAAACAATGTCAGCCATAACAAAGTCAGGAAGTTCTAAAATGGAGAATATATCAGGAAGTGAATTGAAGACAGATAGCACTCACAATGAGTCCTCTATGACAAGGCACTTAGCAGGTTCAACGTGCAACTTTTTAGCTGCTTCGAGAAATCTGAACAGAAAAATACAAGATTTAGATTTTGGAAAATAGTTGAATTCATACAGAATATAGAGACATTGAAAGGAAAACTCATTTAACAACAGACTCTAGGTTCCAGTTGCTCACATTTCAGGAGATGGCTTCCCCATTCTCACTTCATCACCACCAATGATGACAGAAAAGTAATCTTTCCAGCCTATATGAATAAAACAACAAGTTAATAGGCTCAAAGACAACAAACAAAACACAGTATCTTAGGATATTTTTCAATTCATTCTCTCTTTTTTGGCAAGTAAAATGTCAATGTCGAATCTTTCACCCCTTGCAGTCTATTAAACTACCCCAAGAAAGATTTAACAAAAAAAGAAAAAAACTTATGCTCTATAGGTTATAAAACGAAGCATACCATGATGATATGATATTTTTGCTTCTATATTTTCCCTTGGAGAATTTGAAGCCAATGCCATCGGAACACCATGACCATTCAAATGTTTAAGTAATCGAACTGCACCTGGAAGCGCTCTAATATTGCACCACCTGATATGAACAAATGCAGAGATCAACCCCATGGGCATTGAAATGGTAGAGAAAAGCACACAAGTGGCATCACTAGTGATTCATAAATTTGCACCATTTCTCACATTCTCACATCCACTTTCCATTGATGTACCCTGATCATTGTTTGCAGGGATGTCATAGCCAGGCCAGCCATCAAATTTCAGGTCGCGCATATCATGGGTCAGGTTTTCAGGCTTGCAATTGGAGATATGTATTCAACATGGGACAAGGTAATCAATAAACTGAATTGGGTTAAGAGATGTCATTGTAGCAATAAATGTATGATTATGCATATTGAACTCGGTCTGGATGTAATACATTCAAAATGGGCCTAGCTTGGTCGCCATTGCAACCTTTAGGTTGTGGGTTCAAGTCATGTTACCAAAAACATAAAGAAAAAAGAAGAGAGATGGGCTGTGCTTGGGCTTTGAAACTCAACCATCTTGTGCTCAAAGGAAGGCATTGCAAAAGATTGTTCTTGAAATTACACTAACCTAGCCCAAAAATGGCTCATTGACGTCCCTAGTTCTGTGTGCATTATACGACCAGCATTTCCAAGATTGGATTAAAAAATTTAATAAGACCCATCCATATAAATTGATATATACATGCTTCAAGATGTAGCAAAAAGAAAGTACAAAGAATTTACTGATCCGAAAACAAGGGGGTAATTTCAGAAATGAATTCTTCCGTTGTGCAGGGGAGCTCATAATCCTCCACAATAGCGGTTGCAGCCTCCAAAGGTGTCTTTCCTACTATTCTTTGAGATACTCTCCCATCCCATTTCTTTCCATACTTAACCAAAAACCTTTTCAAAACCTCTGCAACAATGCCATCTACCACAAATTGGAATGTTAAAAATGATAATAATACGAAAGCAACCAAGTATGGAAATTATTGCATAAGCACATACGATGTTTTGCCAAGTATGTAAAAAAAATTTGATAGAAGTGATCAACAAGATGAGAGGATGGTACACCCACCAGTGTTCAAAAGTGTGCCATCCAAATCTAGGATGACATGCGAAACAAAGCTCTTTATTGATGTTGTAGCTGCCATTTCCCCCCTTCCAATAAATCCTTAAGAGAGGACAATGGTTTCATTCAACAAATACATATACATCTGAAAAAGAAGCAAGATAACTGAGTGACCATGAAATGGTTTGGATGATGTCTATTATAAGTTCTGGATGGTTATATTTATCATGAATGGTTTTATTGGTAATGGTACTGACGCAGAAGGAACATGTAGTTTCATACATCTGCAAAGAGCACTATGGATTACTCAGCAGTTTTTGTAAATTCTTTAGACCTCAAAAAGATGCTGGAATAAGCAATTTAAATATTTTGAGATTTCAGGTGAATGCCAAATCTAGGGTTTTAGAAATCATCCCGAGCTATATAAAATCCAAATTAATCAAAACTCAAAACTTTAGAAGTTATTTTTTCTAGACTAATTGGAAGTCTTTTTTACCTTGTTCTTAGCCCCATACAATTTGTCCTTCTACTGCTGGCAGTCCACAAAACTCACATCATCCTTTTTTTTTTAGGAAACCTAAGCTCAAATGATCTCAGCTTGTCAATAATCCCCTCCCCAGGTATAAATTAGATCATAAAAATTTCTACAAAAGTAGTGAAGGCCGGACAAGCCAGAGTAGTGAACGCAAGGTTACCACAAATTGGCATTTCAAGATGTAGTGGCTCCTACTGATCATAAAACTGACCAAGTTGAGGGCTCATCTCAATTAGTTGGATAATGCTATGTTTCAGTTGCAATCATCCAACCAAGCTCAAGTAACCATCAAGGTATACTCAAGGAATTTATAGCTAGAAAGCATGGATGGAATTTGGTTTCTGATAAATATAATTGCTTTGTAAGATCATTCTTGTTTTTATGAGTTACAGAAGCATAGATTGGATTTGGTTTCTGCTGGTCTTTCAGGTCAGGGTAGAATGTTGGAATGTTCAAGTTTACGGAAAGGCAAAAAAAAAGGAATCAAGCATTTCCTCAAATTCAAGTGATGCCCAAATCCATAGTGCACCATACAATTACCAGTCCTACTGAAATAAAACAAAATAGCATGTGCGCGCGCACTCACAATCATGTCCATAAGCACACACATGCGAAGCAGTCCAGTAAAGCTATCCAGTACACTACACTCAAACGTGCACACAGAGCAAGACAGCGATGATTCACAGTCCAGATTGTACAACCACGTGAGAAAATCAAACTGAGAACTCAAATTTGGGGTGAATTTGGGTAGCACGAGGATTTCAAGTTCTTCAGATTTCCTTTTCTGTGAGTGTGGAATCCAACTCTCCACGTTCCCTCATGGGATATAAGTTTCCTCTCTATCACATAAACGAAGTTCCAATTTCATAAAGGCGTTCTTCCCATGTAGAAATATGTCGCACCAAATGTCAGAAATGTGGCCACATGGAATATCGAAGCTCTTTTCCTCTCTATTTTGAAATTTTCATGATACACAAATGCGCTCTTAATTCATACATCAATAACATAGGAATCATGGAAGAAAATAAAGGTGAGGATGGTGAGCAGTGGACAAGAAAAGACCCATAAATCCAGTCCAATAAGTAACTCACTATAAGTGGCCTAACAGCCACCGCCCTAATTGAACACTGAACACACCAATTGTCACAAAATTCACAAACTGGACAATAAATCTTCTTAAGATTATTAGTCTGGCAGAGGCTGAGGAAGTATATATAATAGCAATCATGCTTCAGGGAAAGTTCCCCTTCATTGGGTATGGAAAATCTCAAAACCCAACATAGGATTTTTAGTAATTTCTTCCTTCCCAAAAAGGAATCAACTCAAACAATAATTTTTTGGGTGATCTTTTTCTCAGTCAAATTTTATCAAACAACTTACACTCACTTGCAAAATGAATAAACAAACCAAATCCAACTAAGATTATAGCAGAGTGGGTGATTGTTAATGATAACACTTGAAAAAAAAAATATTTAACAAACCATGATCATGTATGTGTATTGAGATAGACAGGGCATATATTTGATTCCTTCTGATTTGTAATAGCTGAAATTGCATGTACTGAATCAAACCCAGATTTGGAAATGGAAGGAAGATTCAATTACGTACCTTGGGGAGAGAGATTCCACGCTTTTTGCAGAGGGAAACGGGAGTTTTAAAAGCTCTCTTTCTCTGTCTCTCTCTCGTCTCTTCTTTCTTCCGGTGTGGACAGCGATAACGCTATGGTTATGGTATCACAAAAGGACATTCTCTAGACTGAGAATCCAATGTTAATTCAAGGCCCCTGGATTTAAACTTAATTACAAAAACACCATTGGACGGCAATGGAATTTGGGTCGGATTTGGTTAGCCAATTGTTTACCTGCAGCTAGGGTTCTAAACGGGTCGGATCGATCTGGGTCCATGGTGGATCTGGACCCGGAATCATTTCGAAACCGATTTCTTGGCTCTAGAATTAGAACCAAAATCATATATGGGAAGTGTTCGGATCCGGGTCTAGGTTTAGGTAGAGAATTATATTAAAAAAAACATAATTTTTAGGAAAAAAATTTAAAAAATGAGGTAATATGTCGGGTCTCGAGTCCACGGATCCGAACCAAGGTGGAACCGGACCCGAACTCATTTACTTATCAGGGCCTAAATAAGAACCTAGACCCGATTTTTAACGAATCGGAACCTCCAGGTACCCATTTACATCCCTACCTACAGCTTTACCCAAACAGGTCAACAACTACAAGGTCCAGGACCCGTTTCACTACCCGTCAATAACTGAATACTATTTTGTTTGTTATTTTAAAAAAAGTATAAAATCTTTTCATATTTCTTTTGATTGAGTCCTCGTCGTAAAAAGAATGAGTGATGCTGCCTACACACTACAAATACTTTACACACACTGCATTTAAAAATAATAATAATAATAAAGTTCCTAAACTACCTATATCCCTCTCCTTCCCTCTCTCTTCCTCTCCTTTCTCCGGCGACCCTGCTCCGGCAACTCCACCAGCCATCGCCCTATGCCGACCCATCTCCCTCTTTTCCTCTCCTGCTCTGCTAGCCCCACCCGCACTCATCCCCATCCCCAGCCCACCCCCAGCCCTCCCCCTCCCTCTGGTCTCTCTCTTTCTCCCCCTCTCCCCGGCAGCCCCACCCGCCGTCATCCCCAGCCCTCTCCCTCCCTCTGGTCTCTCTCTTTCTCCCCCTCTCCCCGGCAAGCCCCCACCCGCCGTCATCCCCAGCCCTCTTCCTCCCTCTAGTCTCTCTCTTTCTCCCCCTCTCTCCAGCAGCCCGCACCCGCCCTCATCCCTAGCCCACCCCAGCCCTCCCCCCACCATCCTCTCTGCCCACACCCACCACCCTCTCTCCCTCTCCCTCTCTCTGTTCTCTCTCTTTTAACTGGCTCGGCAACGAAGGGGAGGGGTCGAGCGGGCTCGGCGACTGAGGCGGACTGGAGATTGAGCACCTGGCTTGGCGACGAAGGGGAGGGAGGGAGAGGGAGGATGGGAGAGCGGGAGAAAGAGAGAGACCAGAGAGAGGGAGAGGGGCTGAGGTGGTGGGTGTGGGCAGAGCAGGGGATGGTGGGGGGAGGGCTGGGTTGGGCTGACGATGAGGGCGGGTGGGGGCTACCGGGGAGGGGGAGAAAGAGAGAGACCAGAGGGAGGGAGAGGGCTGGGGGTGGGCTGGGGATGAGGGCGGGTCGGGGCTGCGGGGGAGAGGGGGAGAAAGAGAGAGACCAGAGGGAGGGGAGCGCTAGGGATGGGGATGAGGGCGGGTGGGGCTGCCGGAGCAGGAGAGGAAGAGAGGGAGATGGGTCGGTGTAGGGCGGCGGCTGGCGGAGTTACCGGAGCAGGGTCGCCGGAGAAGGGAGGGGAAGAGAGAGGGAAGGATAGGGATAGGGGTAGTTTAGGAATTTTCTTTTAAATGCAGTGTGTAGAGAGGTAATTGTAGTGTGTAGAAAGCCACTCTCAAAAAGAATTTGAGAAATGATAAAAATACATTTTTTAACTTTTTAGTTTTTCTTTTTAATAAATCATTCAAGAGAAGTGACCTAGTAGGGCTCACTTTAGCAACCTTTATGTATAGATGGTTAAAAAAGACGGATTTATATGAATTCCAAATTAGTGAAAAAAACTAGCTTAATTAAATGGTTATGATCATCTAAATTAAGTTGAAACTTGGGCCATATAAGAATCTAGAGAAAAGAATTCCATAACAAATTCTAGCATTTACACTCAACCATTAAAAGAAGGTACCCCACCATCAGCATTTGATCAATGAGACTCATAAAGTGAATTTTGGTTTGGTTTTGGATACTAAAAAAATTAAATAGACAAAAACTTATCAAAAGGGAGTTCTTACCATTTTTCAAAAAAAAAAAAATGTATGGAGAAACTTGATTGAAAGATATATATAAAACTTTTATATTCAAATCCCCGTGTGTATTTTTTACAATGAGCCAAAAGTCCTATACTTCTTTAAATTTTATTTTTATATAAAAACAGAAACTTGTGTGAGCTTGAACTTACACCCTGGAGTTCCATGTTCAATCCCTGCCAAATTTTACTCAGGCTCGTAAAATAGGCCCAAGATCAAGCCCACGACTAAGCCTGACTGCACCCAGCTCAGATCAGGCTTTCTCTAGGGTTGGCACATGAAGTCTTGGTTTCACCTCAGAAAGTTTGGAAAGCTCCCAAATGTTATGGGAAATTTTTTTTTTAATTTTTTATTTTTTTTTTTTTCACATTGGCCTCCCAAAACTTTTTTCTTATATAGTGGGGCCAAGGCAAATTTCCTAGTGCCGCCACTGATTGGCTTCATTAGTGTCCAAACAAGTTCAAGCTAGGCAAATCTCACTCCCACTTGTTTACATCCTTGATTCTATTCTCATTGATCCTATTTTGATTTCAGACTAAACTACAATCACCAACTTAATACAATGCGTGGATATCAGCCAAAAAATACAATAATACTCCAAGGGATAGAGAATCAATTACAGCAAAAGCATTGACAAATGCAATTCCCAAACCCCCCCATAAGGGCCATGAAGAAAAACATCAAAGCTGCTTATCCAACAAGCAGAAAAAGTCGGATGCATTATAATTATACATTATCTTCTTATAGTCTCACTCCTACAATTGTTTTTGGTTTGAATGGGACTTTCGCCTTTTGATTAACTACCTTACAACACTGTATTAGAGATCCATCATTTTTTTTAAACTACATTACAACACTGTATTAGATATCCATCAGTTGAAACAAAGTGATTGAGTGAAATGGTGTGTGGAAAGGAGTTTTATGAGCTGATAGCTCGCGCGATATGTGTTTCATGGTTGGCCTAGATTCAGGTCTGGTGCGCACACATGCTAGAGCCAACGTCATGGCAGATATCACTTCTGTTGCAACTTGAGGTGAAGGAGGTGGGATCCGTTGGTCTACCACATCTTTTAACAATATGTTTTCACCTCCCGGAGATGATAAAGAGGACATGAGATCCGCCGGATGCTTTCCGACCATTACTTCTAATGCCACAACTCCAAAACTATAGACATCGCATTTCTCTGTGACCCTTGTTGTGCAAGCAAGCTCTGCAAGAAAGAAAAACAAACAATATTTCAACTATATGAGCTACATCCACTTGTATTTAGTTCAAGCTAATTTGGTTTATACATTTCCTCTCTGTTTTTTTTAATGCCATTTCAATATTTCATGATCTGCCTCTTTCTTAATGTTTTGTGGCTTCAATTGTTCAGATAAAACAAGGCTAAGATGATGCTGATGGCAATAAGTATTTCTTTTTGGCAACTACCTTTCGCTGATTCCTAGCTCTCTATATTACTTTCCCATGTAAAACAGAGCCCCCTCTACTTAAATGGAGCTCAAGTATTTGCTCTAGATAAAGGGGCATGCATTTTGTTTTTGAGTGATTTGGTTAAATTAGTGAGATTATGTTTCTCTTACTTAAGGTTTTGTATCAAAGGGATACATTTATAGGTAAAAGAGTCATCAAATAGTCTCCTTTTTTATTTGTTTGTCGTAGGAAATGACCACCCAACTATAACCCACATAATTAAATCTCAAGAAAGTGAGGTTCCCATCTACATCCCCACCTCCATTCATCACCTTTTTAATATTCCTTCATTAAAAATCATTTTATTATAAATTTAAATTATAGGAAGTCAATACAAAGCAGATAAACAGGTCACTATAAAAGAAAAGTGAGCATTTTAGTGTTTCAGTGTATTGAAAGATCTTTTGAAACAGTGAGGTTTAGTTTTGATATTGGATATATTAGTATATATCTCTTTCTCAGATTACTCAAAAATTATTGATGTTTCAAAAAATTGTATTTAGTCTCTTAATTTAAAAAACTCATAGATGAGATAGAGCAAAATAAACATAACTCACAATGTCGACCCAAATAGAAATGATAAGGCTTCAATGAAAATGATGGTGTTCGAGTCCATTTTGATTAAGTTCCTCCATAAAAATACCAGCTAAATGAGGTAGCCAAATGATAAAAAAAAAAATCTACCTCTGCTTCAACTCAATCCAACCACCTAAATGCCTAATCAAAGAAGTGACTCTTGAATCTTGATGAAACTGTTGCTGACAAACATGACGACAAGGAAGGGGAGGTGGGCTTTTTAGCTCAAGCATTTGGGTTTGGTTTTCGACGATTTTGATAGAGTTCATGGAGTTGCAGAGATGGGGTCTTGATTTTATGTAAGAAGGCCACAGTTGGTGATGACAGTTGCAGAAATGAGATAAAAAAAATTCAAGTATTAGCATATGTGCAACAGCATCTCAGTTCTAGATGTGCGTCCTTGGTCACTTGCATAGGACTAAAATCTCATGCCCAATTACTGACTGAAATTGCCAATTAGGTTCAGTTGCAGGCTAATATAAGGGAGTTAGTTTGGGTCCTGTAGACCAGGAATAATGGTTAATTTATTGTTTAAACCTTTAAATGTATTTTTTTTTTCATTTTACTTAAAAGGACCAGTTCAATAGTTCTTGAACAAGTAGTTTTTGAATTTTGAAACTCTCATGGATAGGTTGTCCAGTGGGGTACTATGAATAGAATATCATGGGCAGATTCTCACACTTTTGGTTCTCATCACCAGGTTACAAATTACATTTATAATGCTTTAAAATAATTATTATTTTTGGTTTCTTAAAATTAAATAAAAAGAAGATTGATAGGCTTAAGTACTAATATATTGGGACTGTTTAAAACAAATCTAAAAATGGAATCTTGCTTCATTCTCAACCCCAACTTAATCTATCTTTTTCATCATCTTAGCCTCAAGTGCTTGTTTGACCAACTACCAACTTAACTAATATTATACACTTGAGTATTCAGTTAATATTCTTATATTAGGTTCTGTTTTGTGAATATATATACCAGATAATGTGATTGTGCCAGATATTCAATAGCCAAGCCACAAAAAGCTTGCTTTACTTCAAAGCAGATCTATTCCTATATTACTATACATTATTTAGATTTGTAGCCAGATAATTAACTAAACCAACAACAGATAACCAGTGAGTCTAGATCAAATTACCTGGCGCGATGTATCCATAAGTGCCTGCGATGACGGTTGAATTGGTAGAATTGGGCTTTAGAAGTCTGGCAATGCCAAAGTCAGCAATACAAGCCTCAAATTCTGGATTCAACAAAATGTTTTTACTAGATATGTCTCTATGAACCATTGGCATAGCACAATCATGGTGCATGTAGGATAAAGCGCGGGCGATGCCTTTAATAACATTGGTCCTTTTAAGCCAATCCAATTCAGTAGCTCCTTGCACACTGCTTAGGATAAGATCTAAGCTCCCCTTTTCCATGTACTCATAAACAAGAAATTTGTATCGGGCATGCGAACAAAATCCATAAAGCTTCACAATGTTGCGATGTCGAATGTTTATTAATGTCCTTATCTCATTTCTAAAGCTTTTCATGTCGATGATGTCCCCGTCTCCTAATGAGTGGAATTTCTTTACAGCTACTATTTGCCCTGTTGATAGCTCTGCTTCGTAGACCATCCCATTTCCTCCCATGCCAATGCAATATATGTCATCGAAACTTTCAGTCGCATCGACAATGTCATCATAGACATTCTTTCCATCATAATTCCATATGGAAAATATATCTCCATTTTTTGTTTCACGTGTTCCAGTGGCCATGTTCATTGCATACCGGCGATAAATGGTGAAAATTGTGATACACGCAAGGACTAAGAATAAGATAGCCAAAAGAGGAACAAGAACTAATAATAGAATGTTCGGGCCTTGATTTTCCACCTTCTCATGTCCTGTAAAATGGTTGTTTAACACATGAACAATTCAATTCCATGAGTGAAGAGAAAATGGATCAAAATGTGTAATATCATATATCATAAGGCATGTATTATAGGGGATTATATTGTATGATCATATTTAGGACATGTTTGTGTAAAGGTGGGATTCCATGCTTTGTGGCAATTTTTTTTCTGCTTTCATCCTCCTCCCCTGCCCACTCTCAAGGTAATTAGTTCAAATTTTCCTCTTTACACATGAAAAGGCACCAAATATAAACCACAGAAGACTTGCACACTTGGAAATTGATGCATTTTCTGAGGCATCATGAAATCCTGAGAGTTACACAAACATACCCTTTGAGGTCCTACAAGATAGAGGGAGGGTGGGATGTGTAGAGAATCCTGTATATAGGGATGGGATTAAGTTTCAATCCAGAACAGATTTGATATCCACCATTGAAACTTTTGCATTGAAATTCAATGGCAAAGAATAACAAGTTGAATAATTCAGAAACATAATCACCAAAAGCCCTGCATCTATATTGTTTGAATCCAAGTAGATAAACACTAAACAAGGCCTTAAGCGATCAACAGAGTGGGCCACCTGGGGCCCACTTTGAACGCGGAATGGAGTTAAACGCGTTGCAAAAAGGCCCTTTGACTGGGTCCAATCTTGACTAATTGTAGAATAGAAAGGGAAATAAAGGTCCTTCATAATTGTTGAGTCTTTGAGTCCTGATGCACCCTTGGTGCATGATTGATCTGGTGGGCCCCACTGTAAAAAGGCCATCTCCCAAGAATCTTCAAGATTTAAAGATCATAACCATCTAATCTTCTTTGTCTCATTAACTCCAGCTCAGTTAGCCTAAGACTATGATTTGTATTCGGAGGAGGTTGTAGGTTCGAAATTGCACTACCACACTGGAGTTACTGGGGAGTTTACCCGGCTTTTCTCCTATCCAAAGAATTGAGAACCCTCCGATAGTAAAAAAGGAAAAAAAAATAACAATAATCTTCCTTGCCCCTGCGAAGAGATGGTTTGGAGAGGCAACAAAAATAGAAAATTGGCTAGGACTAGGAGCCTAGCTAGCCAGAAACCAAAAACAATCTTTTTTTTTTTTTTTTTTTTGTTCTTCAACCCAAAAACAATCTTCCTAGCCACAAACCCAAAAACAATCTTCAGATTATATCCTACCCAACATGGACCCCACTTGGATAGATCCATCAGGGGGCCCAATCAGAAGCCCATTCACAAACATCTATGCCAACCCAAGAAAGGAGAGATCAAAGCCATGAAGAATTACCTTGTGGGGCATTAATCCTTGCTCTATTCACATCCATCACTCTAGGAATCTGATCATCACCTTGAATTGCAGTCGATTTCTGCAGGCGTTTGTGGAGAAGAACATGGGAGGAAGTTGAAGTATGTAGCAGCAGCCTTGGGTGTAGAAGAGCTTGCTTCTTTAAACTTGCCTTCCATTTGAGGAGTTTGTTTGCATCTGATTCTGATGAAACCACCCCAAACACAAGGAACAGAGCTATCAAGAGCTGGGAGATTGATTTCAATCTCATTAGTTTTTACATGGGGCTTCTTCCTCCTGTTAGAGATTTGTGTATGATTGGATACAGTTTTAAGTTGGATGAGGAAAGGAAAGTTCCCAGCAGCTATTGGTCATTTGATTCTTTTGTAATTGGGGTCTAAGTCCAGAACGTGCTGGACTCGTAGAGCCAGTCAACCTGATGTCATTTTCCAAGTGGTTCCAAACAACTAGCATTCATTGGAAAGAGAATTTTCCTTCTTTTTTTTTTCTACCCCAGCCCCCTTTGCTGGACCAAAGAGAGGGCCCACATAAATACAGGAAGATAGTTCACTTAAGTAAAAAAAAGGCCTTTATAAGTGAGAAGAAAGTCCAGAATTGAAAAGATGTGATGTACACAAGATTTAAACCTCAGATAATAAGATAAGATCTGACACTCCTTGTCACTCGAGTTGATACCTCCAAAATAGTGTGTGGCCACTATATCAAGGGTTAAGTTCTGTCTGCAGATGGCTGCCTGATCATTCCAATTATTGTGATTGTTAAATTATGGACCTTTGTTGCTGGGTTGACAAAATTGGGGTAAAAAAATCCTTATTTTATTCATTTGGTCACCATTATTATTATAAATACAAATCATGGTTTTTTTTTTAATGTTATCATGATAAAGTATCTTATTATGATTTATATATTTTTATTATCTAATCCAAAAACAAACCTTTCAATTTTATTCTTTACCAATTGTGTGCATTGATGTGAGCCCCACAACCTAATTCTCAACATGACATGGCGTTGACTTTAATGTATAGGTTCCATTTGGTTTTGATCTGGGTTGTAAATTTGTCATATCATAAATTATGAACTTGGTTAGAAAATAAATATTCTGATAATGATTAATGAAGAGAGTATGTATATCATAATCTTATAAAAAAAAAAAAAAAAAGAGAAAATTAGCGAAAGGTCCCTATAGTGGACTGTTTCCAGCCTCCAGTCCAAGCAAAAACTTATTAAGGCCTCTAGTCCACCCAGCTAGACTATTTGTAGCCATAGGTCCCTGTGTCCACATGATCTCATTTTTCAAGACTAATTTGCCCTTTCAACCATTTTAGGCATAAAATTTTAAAATTTAAATTTTCAAATCTTGTATTCTCCCTCGTTCTTAAATTAAATCCCTCTCTTTTCCCAAAAACAATCCGTCGTGGATTTCTCAGATGGCTCTTGTCAATCCCTCATCCCTTCCTTCCTCTGCTACGCCTCTTCCAAAACCCTAGATTTGCAGAAGATTCTCAACAGGAACTCTAGCTTATCGAAATCTCCATCTCCATCTCCATCTGCTTCGATCTTCTCCAATGGATCCTCCAAGGCGTTCGTCGTTCCCACCTGGAACTAAACCCAAATCGTCTTCTGCTTCTGGTTTCGTGTTCTGCAACCAGAACCGAGAAGCAACAACTGATCCCTCTACCGCAGCGCCATCAGCTCCTCCAACCCCCTCGCGGCCGCCGCCCTATGCGACTGCAACTCCAGATCTGGTGTGCATCAATCATCCAGGCCACACTGATCGGATCAGATCAAGGATCATCCGATTTGATATGCTGACAGGAGTAGAACCTGAAATAGAAGACGACTTCCTGCGCCATTGCCAGACTTCCTGCGTGTCGCCGGAGAAGGAGGATCGCCCCTAAAAAGTCCAATTGGCCCACTGCTCAGTCTGGACCTGAACCTCCCATCGAACCACGGACGAACGCAAATATACCAACAGCATCTGCTTCCTCCGTGTGACGTGTCTCTCTTCTTCTTCCTCCTTCTCTATCCCAAAAAACACATACATACATATATACACAGAGAGAAAGATGATGAGATAGAAGAGGGCATAACAAAAAGGCCCTCATCCATCCATGGAGATCGATTCGTCCTCATCCGCATCCAACGACGATCGAAAGTCCAACAACACTGCAACCACCTCCATCGAATCGGCTAAAGGATCCTCATCTTCTTCCCCATCTTCGTCTTCGTCTTCTCCGGCGCCGATCTCCAACAATTATGAGGAGGAGGAGGAGGAAGAAGAAGACGTCTGCAGGATCTGCCGCAACCCCGGCGACGCCGACAACCCCCTTCAGTACCCATGCGCCTGCAGCGGCAGCATCAAGTTCGTCCACCAGGAATGCCTCCTCCAGTGGATCAACCACAGCAACGCTCGCCAGTGCGAGGTATCTTCGTCCTGTTTGGATGAGGAGAAAAGGAATGTTCTTTCCACCTGTTTTCTCTACATCCAAAAGGGTACATTGAGGAACCAACGAACCATCCTTGTTAATTTTGAAGCACGTCTTTTCTTACTTAATCATCTTGTATTTTCCACATATTGTAGTCATCAGTTCTCATGCTAGTCATGCTGATGCTGTGTCTTTAATTTATTTATGTTCTGGTTTCAACAAATTGAGTATTTGACAACCAATTGATTTCTATTTTTTCGCTTATCTGTTTTCTGTCATATTTATCTGAGTGTTGTTCAAAGTTATCTGTTTTTTTTTCATATTATCTGAGTGTTGTTCAAAGTTATCTATTTTTTTTCATATTTATCTGAGTGTTGTTCAAAGTTATCTGTTTTTTTTCATATTTCTTTGTGTTTTTGGTAAATCTATCTGAGTTTTTTTCAAAATTTATCTGAATTTTTGGTAAATTTATCTGAGTTTTGTTCAAATTTATCTTAGTTCTTGTCAAATTTATCCGAGTGTTGTTCAAATTTATCTGTTTTCTGTCATACTTCTTTGTATTTTCGGTGAATTTGTATGAGTTTTTTTTCAAAATTTATTTGAGTTTTTTAGCAAATTTATTGACATTTTTTGGAAATCTATATGCATTTTTTAAGTTTATTTACGTCTTTTGAAATTTATTTGTATCTTTTCAAATTTATTGCATTTTTTTGAAATTATTGCATTTTTTAAATTTATTTTCGTTATTTTAAATTTATTTGTATTTTTTGAAATTTTATTTCGATCTTTTGAGATTTATTTGAGTCTTTTGAAATTTATTTATATTTTCTGAAATTTATTTGAATATTTTGAAACTTATTTGCATCTTTTTAAATTTATTTGCGTTATTTGATTATATATTGCTTTTTTTAAAAACTTATTGCATTTTTTTGAAATTATTTTATTTTTTAAAAATTTATTTTCGTTATTTTGAAATTTATTTGTTTGTTTTTAGAAATTATTTGAAAATCTGGGGATTCCATTAATCGTGGGCAATTAAATGTTAGTTGGCCATTATTAATGGGATATCCCACCAATCATGGGTTATGATTTAAAGAAAGGGTAAACTAGACATTTCAGGTATGAGAAAGTGTGGGAGGGACCTTTGCCTCTATGACTTTTTTTTGTGGATCTAAAGCCATAAAGTGACATGTTCAGGGACCTCTCGCCGAATGCCCCAAAAAAAAAAGGGAAGCAGTAATGTAATGTTAACATTATCAATAAAGTCAAGTGACTCAAGCTAAATAGGCCGTCCTCCAAAGATTAAGATGTTCATGTGATACTTTGTTCCATTCAATCACAGGAGTCTCAAAATCTGCTTTCATAGGAGAAAAAATCACTAGTGGATTTAGGGCAAAATAATCAAAGTAATATTAAATTATTATTTTGGATATTTGACAAAGCTTCATATAGTAGGGATTATGTATTAGGGATCCAATTTAACTTCCATTTGGTATGCAGTTGATTCATCAATTACCATATCAAGATTTACTTCAGTCGAGTAGACATTCATCGTTGGATTGGACAATCACAATATAGTAGGGATTATATTTTAGGGATCCAATTTAACTTCCATTTGGTATGCAGTTGATTCATCAATGACTATATGAAGATTCACAGTCGAGTAGCCATTCACCGTTGGATTGGACAATCACAATATAGTAGGGATTATGTTTGTGTGGGGATATTTTCACTGAGCCGAGATCAGAGCTAGTCCCGGTCTTAAGACAGCTTAATCATACCTCCACTCGGCCTAGACGGACCGCGGCTAAAGGGTCGCGGCACTCGCCGAGATGAGCACCCCCGAGGTCAGGTGGCACGGGACATTATACACGGACCTCGGCACGGTAGATTTGACAGACGCTGATGGGACTATCGACAGGATGGAGGCGTGTACTAAGGTGTGCCCTGCGACTCATCATTCCTGACAAAACGGCGTTATACAGAGCACGTGCGCCCCCAAAGCATGGCTCCAGGCCAGGCCCGATGGAACCTGGCCCAAAAGTCAAACCGCCGCCTGGCCCGATAAGATTAGCATTAAATGAGGCATGGGTAGGTGAGACAAGCATTTAATGTATTGTGGACTAAGTGGACAGGGCCGCTCGAGTGGCCAGGCCCATCTTGGAACCCACCCACGCAAGACATCTCCATCTCCTATAAATAGCATCTCCATCTCCATTCTAACGTACGCAACCCAGAACGCATAGACTTACTCTGCAATTTTCTCTCCATCTCCCTTATTCAGTCCCTGAACTGACTTAAGTATCGGAGAGCCTTGTGCTGCCCACAGCCAGGGTCCTCTGACGTGTTTTTCTCTCTTCCTCTTCAGGTCTAACCGGAGCCACGATCATCTTCATCCAAACCACTCAAGACAGGGGCCCTAATCCCTGATCCAAAGTCCGTAATTTTTAGGCATTTACAATTAACGCCGTCTGTGGGGAAGTAATAACCCATACCCAAAAACCTTTCCCAAAACCTTTCTCAAAACTTTTCCAATCGCCATGGCTCCGAGAAACAAAAGAGGCGGAGAGCACCCGAAGTCCCTCCCTCCAGGGCCACTGGTTCTCCCTGGACCATTGCCCTATGTGTCCCATCCAGAGGAGTGCAACGCGAGAGGGGAGGCCGCAGAGGTGGACAGTTACCACACTGAGTCTGCCTCGTCCCCGTTAGAGATGGGGAGTCCACCGCGGCTGAATGCTCCCCTCCAGGAGCGCTTCTCGAAGGGTAAAGCCCCGGCAGCGGCGGGATCACACCGATCCGAGCACCGCTCGAACCACGAAGGTGACAGAGCCGACCCCGCTCAAGCAGCAATCAGGGCCCAGAACCTCGCCCTCCAGGAGAAGGACGATCTTATCCGCCAGCTCAGGCAGCAGCTCCGGGAGAAGGAAACAGTCCCCGGGGGCGGTGACCTCGTAGGCAGAAAGGATCCCGTCACCGACAGGGACTTGAGAGAACATCTGAACGAGAAAAGCCGCGAGCGGAGTCACGCTGGGAGTTCCTGCCATAACCACATTGACAGGAGGTCAATGCCGAGATCAGAGGCGGGAGATCAGAAGGCACTGATTGACCACTTGGTCAAGCAGGCCATCCAAAGCACCCTGAAGGAGGCAGGGCTCGCTCAGAACTAGCCAGACGTCCCCGACTTCGCTGGCCTCAACTCATTTCCTTTCTCCAGGGAAATCAACGACTATCCCCTCCCAAAGAAGTTCAACGTCCCAAGGTTCGTCCTCTATGAAGGAACCTCGGACCCAGCAGCACATCTCCGGCATTTCACCCAATAAATGTCCGTCTGGGGTGATGTCGGGCACCTCAACTGTAGAGTCTTCTCCTCCAGCCTGGGGGATCTCCCCCTCAAATGGTTCTGTGCGCTCCCGGAAGGGTCGATCACGAACTGGCCTCAGTTGCGGGACTCCTTCCTGGGGAAATTCCAGGCGCACCGAGTCATTCCAAAGACTGATAGTGACATTATGGCCCTCAGAATGAGGTGGAGTGAAAGCGTCACTCAATTCCCCAAGAGATTCTGGACGGTTTATAGCTAAATCGACAACTCCTCTGAAGATGTCGCGATCAGGTCCTTCCAGCATGCCCTCCTGCCAGGGTGCGAGCTCCGAAAAGAGCTTGTCCGAAACCCTGTCCTCTCCGTAACAGCCCTTTATGGCCAGGGTGAACAAATACATCGAACAAGAAGAGGATGAGGGGCGGGCCAACGAGAGTTTTGGCGTCTCCAAGAACCGGTCTCGAAACGAGAACCGGTCTCGGCAGGAAGACCGACCGCGGCAAGAGGATCGGTCCCGGCAGGAGGATAGAACCTCCGGAAGGGAAAAGAGAACCTTCCGCAGAGAAGAGACGAGCCGAGACCACCACTCGGATGGCCAGTCGTCAGCCCCGACTCACACTTCGGGAGGGTGCAAGAGACACAGACCATCCTACTCTTCGCGAGAAAGGGTCAATGCGGTCTTCAAAGAGCTGATTCACCAGATACTGGACAAGATCCAGGGGAAGCCGTACTTTAAATGGCTGCGGCCCATGAAGAACGACCCCTCCAAGAGAGATCAAACCAGGTTCTGCGCTTACCACAAGCAGAACGGGCATAATACTGAGGATTGCTACTCTCTCAAAGACCATCTCGAGAGGCTCATCAAGGACGGGCACCTGAAGGAGTACTACAAGGGAGCAGACAACAGAAGCAATGAGCGACCTCGGCGCCGAGCCAAGGAGAGTCATGACAGCGACGAGTCGGAGAGAATCATAAGCGTCATTCACCTGGCCCCCGCTAAGCAAAACAGCAGCAAGGCCCGTGCCGAGGCCAGGAGGGCCTCCCATGGGAAGCAGGTCATGGTAGCCGAGCTCGGACCAGCCTCCAAGAAAGCTCGGAAGGAGAGGTCAAAGATCTGGTTCTCAGAGGAGGACCTGGAAGGAGTCCAGCTCCCTCACAATGACCCGCTGATTATGACCCTGAAGCTGGAGAGCTGGAAGGTACAGAGGATCCTCGTCGACCCCGGCAGTTCGTCCGAGATCCTCTACTTTGACTGCTTTACCAAGATGGGGCTCACTGAAGGGGATCTCCAAGAAGCGCGGACCCCCTGATAGGGTTCAGCGCGAAGCCCGTGTATCCAAAGGGAAGAGTCTCCCTCAAAGTCCAAGTCGGAGGCGCATCAGTGATGGCTGACTCCCTCGTCGTGGATGCGCCATCCCCCTACAATGCCATCATGGGGAGGAGTTGGCTGCACCATATAGAAGCTGTTCCCTCCCCCTACCATCAGAAGCTCAAGTTCCCTTTGGAAAGGGATGGCAGGATTGAAGTGGTCACAGTCGAGGGTGACCAGCAAATGGCCAAACGTTGCATGATGGCCGTCATGCCCGGCGAGGAAGAGCCAAAGCAAGTACATATGGCGGAACTGGAGGCTGAACTAGATAGAGTTGGCCGCGATCCAGAAGAAAAGAGCATTGAGGATCTCACCGAGGTCAGAATCGACCCCAGTGATCCCGAGAGGAGTCAGCTCACCGAGCTGGAGAGATCTGAGCTGCTTAGATTCCTGTTGCAAAACAGAGAGGTCTTTGCTTGGACTCCACAGGAAATGCCTGGCGTGAACCCTGAGGTCATGAGTCACAGGCTGAACGTGGACCCTCAAGTCAAGCCTGTGGTCCAGAAGGCAAGAAGATCTGGAATCGAGCAATCTGCGGCCGTGATCGAAGAAGTGGGGAAACTGCTAAAAGCAAGCGCCATCAGGGAGGTCCAGTACCCGAAATGGCTGGCGAACACCGTGGTAGTGAAAAAGAAGACTGGAAAGTGGAGAGTCTGTGTCGACTTCACCGACCTTAACAAGGCGTGTCCCAAAGACTGCTTTCCACTCCCAAAGATCGACCAAATGATCGATGCCACTGCGGGCCATGCCAGGATGAGCTTCATTGACGCTTACCGCGGCTATCACCAGATACCCATGTACGGACCAGACGAAGAGAAAACGGCATTCATCACTCCTAGGGGGACCTACTGCTACAAGGTGATGCCATTCGGACTCAAGAATGCAGGAGCGACCTACCAGAGGTTGGTCACCAAGATGTTCCGAGACCAGCTCGACAAAACAGTCGAGATGTACATTGACGACATGGTCGTCAACTCCATGCAGTCTCACGACCATCTAACGGACCTCGGCCAGGTGTTCGACATTCTCCGGAAGTTCGGACTAAAGCTGAACGCCTCCAAATGCACCTTCGGAGTAGGCTCCGGCAAGTTCTTAGGAAGCCTCGTCACGAAACGAGGTATTGAAGCAAACCCAGATCAAATCTCCGCAATCCTAGGAATTCAGAGCCCGGCAACAACGAAGCAGGTCCAGCGGCTCACTGGCATGGCCGCCGCTCTCAACCGCTTCATCAGCAGGTCTTCTGACAAATGCCGTCCTTTCTTTCAGCTGCTGAAGAAGAACCTGAAGTTCGAACGGACCCCGAAGTGCGACTCGGCTCTCCAAGAGCTCAAAGCTTACCTGGCCTCACCTCCATTGCTATCGACCCCGAAGAAAGGCGAAGCACTGTATTTGTACTTGGCGGTCTCGGATCATGCTGTGAGCTCAGTACTAGTCAGAGAAGATGAAGGGCAGCAGAAGCCCATTTACTACACAAGCAAGACCCTCCTCGACGCCGAGACCAGATACTTGCAGATGGAGAAGCTCGCACTGGCCCTCGTCAGTGCCTCTCGAAAGCTCTCACACTATTTTCAAGCCCACACGATAGTGGTGGTTACTGAGCACTAGCTCAAGTCTGTCTTCCGGAAGGCCGAGTTCTCCGGACGAGTTTCAAGATGGGCCGTGGAGCTGGGACAGTACGACATCCAGTACCAACCCAGGACGGCGATCAAAGCGCAGATTTTGGCCGATTTCATCGTGGAGTTCACTTCACCGAGTTCGACGCCTAGCCCACTCGACCCCGAACTGGGGGGCAAAGGGCATGACGACTTAGTCTCGGGGACTGATTACGAGCAATCTCGGAATACGTTTCGTGATTTAGCTTGGAAGGTCTTCGTTGACGGGTCCTCTACCTCTAGAAGGGCTGGCGTCGGCGTAGTTCTCCAGTCTCCAGAAGGGCTAGTCATTGAGCAGACCCTGACACTTGACTTCAGAGCATCAAATAATGAGGTAGAATACGAAGCATTGCTAGCAGGGCTGAATAGTGCCAAGATTCTCGGAGCTCAACAGCTGGTGGTCTTCAGTGACTCACAGTTGGTGACAAGCCAACTCACTGGAGATTACCAGGCTCGCGACGATAGAATGGCGGCCTATTTGACCCTCGCCAAGAAGCTCCTCTCTCGATTCTCGGAAGCAGAGGTCAGACAGATTGGCAGAGATTCTAACTCACACGTCGACGCACTCGCCAACCTAGCTTTCGCCGTCGAAGCTGGAAGAAAGAGGACTGTGGAAGTAGGCTCGCTGACATTGCCAAGTATAGAGCTTCGCCCACCACGGCAAATCATGTGCATTGATCTCGGGCCCAATTAGATGGATCCCATCATCGCGTACCTCAAGGATGACCAACTCCCTGAGGACAAAGCTCAAGCTCACAAAATCAGGCTAAGGGCAGCCCGATTCTGGTTCTCTCCAGAAGGAAAACTGTACAGAAAGTCCTTCACAGGTCCTTATCTCCAATGCGTCCACCCAAGCCGAGTTAAAGACTTCATCTTCGAGATACATGAAGGTATCTGCGGAAGTCACATCGGAGGAAGGTCACTCGCGTACCGGGTTATAAGCCAAGGATACTGGTGGCCATATATACAGAAGGACGCACAGATGTACGCTATGAAATGCGAAAAGTGCCAGAAGTTCTCGCACAACCTCCATCAACCCACACAGGATCTAAGCCCACTCTACAGCCCGTGGCCCTTTGCCCAATGGGGGCTGGACATCATAGGGCCCATCCACCGAGCTCCAGGGAATAAGAGGTGGCTGATAGTGACCACTGATTATTTTACCAAGTGGATAGAGGCAGAAGCATTATCTTCCATCACTAAGCGGGACTCCAAAAACTTCATATGGAAGAACATCATCACGAGGTTCGGCATCCCACGAATCTTGGTCTCGGACAACGGGACCCAATTCGACTCTAGCCTCTTCAAACACTTCTGTAAGGAGCTCGGCATCAGGAACCATTACTCGACTCCCGCCTATCCCCAGAGCAACGGCCAAGCCGAGATCTCCAATAAAGTGGTCCTTGATGGACTCAAAAAGAGACTCGACGGGGCCAAAGGGAGATGGGTGGAAGAATTACCCAGTGTTCTGTGGGCATACAGAACCACCCCGAGGCTCTCCACTTCGGAAACTCCATTCTCCTTGGCATACGGAATGGAAGCCGTGATCCTGCTTGAGATAGGCCTTCCAACACTCAGGTCCGAACTTTTTGACCAAAGCCAGAACGAGAAAAACCTGACCCTAGGGTTGGATCTGGCCGAGGAGCGCAGAGAAGCAGCGTCCATCCGTTTAGCAGCCTATCAGCAACGGCTCGCAAAAGATTACAATCAGAGAGTTCGAAAAAGGAAGTTCTCCGTTGGAGAACTGGTCCCGAAGAAGGCTTTGCCTGCGGACAAGGACCCGAACCAAGGCAAGTTGGCTCCAAACTGGCGCGGCCCGTTCAAAGTGGTCTCGACCGCTGGCCGGTCTGCGTACAAGCTCGAAGACATGGATGGGAAGCAACTGCCATGACCGTGGAACGCCTCGCACCTCAAGAAATTTTACGTTTGAAATGTACTCAGTTTATGCAAATCAATGAAGAACATTTCCTCTCAGAAGTTTCTCTTACTTTTCTAAGTCAAGGACCGCGGCAATACCACAATTCTCCATCTCGGCAGCAGTGCGCGGGGTCATCCTAGCTTCGGAAATAAAATCGGCAAAGGAATGACTTCGCCATCTCCAGCTCGGCAGAAAACATCTCCATTCGTGCGATAAGCGCATCTCGGCCCTCGCTGCCAGATAGCCTAGCACGGCCCCTGGTGAAGAGCCAGGGGGACATCTCCATTCGTGTGATAAGCGCATCTCGGCCCTCGCACCAGATAGCCAGCACGGCCCCTGGCGAAGAGCCAGGGGGACATCTCCATTCGTGCAATAAGCGCATCTCGGCCCTCGCGCCAGATAGCCAGCACGGCCCCTGGTGAAAAGCCAGGGGGACATCTCCATTCGTGCGACAATGGCATCTCGGCCCTTGCGCCAGATAGCCAGCACGGCCCCTGGTGAAGAGCCAGGGGGACATCTCCATTCGTGCGATAAGCGCATCTCGGCCCTCGCGCCAGATAGCCAGCACGGCCTCTGGCGAAGAGTCAGGGGGACATCTCCATTCGTGCGATAAACGCATCTCGGCCCTCGCGCCAGATAGCCAGCACGGCCCCTGGTGAAGAGCTAGGGGGACATCTCCATTCGTGCGACAAGGGCATCTCGGCCCTCGCGCCAGATAGCCAGCACGGCCCCTGGTGAAGAGCCAAGGGGACATCTCCATTCGTGTGACAAGGGCATCTCGGCCCTCAAGCCAGATAGCCAGCACGGCCCCTGGTGAAGAGCCAGGGGGATCGCCTTATTTGCACACCTAGTCGCTGGACTACTATCCTAAACAATTTGATCCCGGACTAAGGCAGCTCGGCACTTACCGAGCTCGTATACTTTCTACTTTTTGGTAACATCATTCACTCGCCATCAAAACACTCAGTGCCCTGGGAGCCCTGCATCGCATTCTAAGAGCTACAGCTACTGAGCGCGGCTAATCGATAGCGGGTTCCCAAGGTATGGGGCTCGGCCATGTAGCCGAAGCGAAACACTTGGCGCATTCAGATCAAACAAAAGTGCAAGAAAAGAAGAACACAGAGTAGACGCAAAGGAAGGCTTTCATTCAAAGTAATAAAGTTTCATTACATTAAAACTGACAGCTTTCTACATAAAGGCCGCGATGCGCCTGAACAGAAATTACATCAAAAAGAAAGAGGAAAGCAAAGGCAGAGGGGCTTCACGCGGTAGGCAAGACGTCGTCCACAGGTGGAGTCACGGCGGCAGGAGGGGTTTCGGATGTGGAAACCGCGGCCGTGGTTGCGGCGACAGCAGGCGCCTCTGGTGTAGATGGGGGAAGTTCCGGTTCCGGCTCAACCAAAGGGGTCGACTCAGTTCCTGGGCGCGGATACTCATCCGGGCTCATGAACGCCGGGTGATCACTGGGGACCCCCGCCTTCTCAAGGGCAGCCTTCCACCCCATCTCCCAGGACGAGACTCGAATATCGTCGACCTATGCCGCATACTCCTCGCTCGCCACATCAACACCGTCTTGGAAGGCAGCACTGACCTCGGCTTGATTTCTGAACTCAAGTTCAGCTTTCTGCTTCTCTAGGTCGGCGATCCTCCTTTCCAACTCGGATTCTCTCCTCTTGACGAAGTGAAAATCTGACTTCACCTTGTCAAGCTCGGCGAAGAGGGATCGGTGCGTCTCCGCATACTCCCTCACCCTCGCCTGACCCTTCTCCAAGGTCTTCCTGTGCTGCTCACAGTTGGCCTGGATCCACTTGAGCTCGGTATGGCACTTCTGGACTCGCTGCACCGAGACCTGTGCCATCTGCACAATCTGCGAAGAAAATCAAACCACCAGTGAGCAAGAGCTATAGTCAAAAGAAAGAATAACGGGTTAGAGAATGCTGTAAGAAAGAATAACGGGTTAGAGAATGCTGTACTTACGCTCAAGCTCACCTTCATTTGTGACGCCAGCAGGGAGATGTCGTCCATCTCATCGTACTTCTCCATGTCCCGCAGCAAGGCGCAGGCATTGCCCAAGCAGGCAATCACCAGCGGCCCCCCGGAGAGATGGTCCTCTACCGTCATCGGTTTCCCGGGCTGCAGCATGAAGCTCAGCCTCCAAGGGGCAGGAGAAGCCCGCGTCGACATCCCGGCTGCCGAAGACTCCCCCGCCGAGCCTTCAACCCTGGCCCTTTTCTGCCTTGGTCATCCCCCTGCGCGGTCAGGGGGGAGGTGACCACGGGAGTTCCGGTCCCGGTCACGGCAAGCGGCATCGAAGTCCGCATAGGAGGGGCCGCGGTGGAAGAAGAAGGCGCGCTCGATGAAGAGGGCGCGCGAGAAGAAGACGCAGCACCTCGACCTCTGCCTCCCACGGGCAGGGCCTTGAGGTTTTTGAAGACCGATTTCAGGCGGGTCCTCTCCATTGCCTCCTCTGAGTCACTCTTTGATGATAGAACTATCCTTCCGATTGTCTCGGCGTTATCCTCTTCGGATCCCGAGGTGGAGGTCTCAGAGTTGGATGCGGCACGGCCCTCAGAGTCAGCCGCGGTCTGCTCTTCCTCCCCTCTACCTTCCTCCTCCACCTCCGCCGCGGCTTGCGTGCGGTGAGCGATATACTTCTTGTTCTTGTAGCCGCGGTACCTAGGCTTGTACCCCAGCAGCTTTCACGCCGACCTGTCCTCGTGGCCATGGTAGCTCTCCAAGGCCCGGATCCAAGACTTGTTCAGCTTCCAGCCGTCTCGGCCTGCAGCCGTTCTCCTCTGACGAACACCTGCAGAGCAAACAAAGAGCATGAGCCCGGCAATACGAAGGAACAGAAGAAATAAAAAGGCGTGCTAAGACTGTAATTACTTGGAGGGGTGCCGAAGTGACGGGGAATCTTAAAAAATCTCTCTGCAATGGGCTCGTCATCACTGAACTCCCAGTTGCCCGTAACCATCAAACGGTCGTCCCCGGCGTACTTATTGGAATCCTCCAGGGCTTGCACAAATGGCCTCCGACCCGGCTTGATGCGGAGATAATACATATCCTTCCCGGATTTGCATATGTCATAGGCGTCCTCGATATCGTGGACGCCGAGACGAATGCCCAGGATCGTATTGAGCGCATCCGTGCCCATTACAATCTTGAAACTGTTGGGCATCAGTTGGCAGGGGCAGAGGTTCCATGCCCTGAGACATTCCCTAAGTAGAGGGCGAAGGGGAAACCTAACCCCGCCCTCAATTACGGCTACTAGGGGGAACGACATCCAGCCGCCGTAAAAGTCACCAAGAATATGGGCAATGGGAGGGGCCGCCATGACTTGGACCCCATCTGGTATGTTGTACCTAACCCTGAGGTCGGCTAACCCTCTCTCAGACTCTATCCAGTGACTGTAAATGCCCATCTCTCAAACGAAAAAACTAGAAGAAGGAAAGAATATGCTGAAAGCAAAGGAAAATCCTAGACAGAGCCCTAAGAAGTAGGAAGAAACAGGAATGAAGGGAAGAAGACTTACGAAAGTCGAAAAGCAGAATAATGGTTAGGCCAGCGAAAGTATAACCCTAGCAGCACCTCCTTCCAGCGAAAAGTCTGGAAAACCTCTGCAGCAGCCTCTCTCGTTCAAGGAGGCGAAAGCAGGGAGGGAAGAAGGGAGCTCTGGAAGCGAAAGCGAAAACGGAGAAGAAAGCTCTGGAGGCGAAGGCAAAAAAAAGTTCTGGAAAATAAAGATAAGGAAGGAAGAAGAAGAAAAAGGGGCGCCCCCTACTTATAGCTAAAAATAGAGCGCCTAATCATGGCGCCTTTTCAAATTTCAAAGAAGGCGCGTCTTTTCGCTGTGCACGCCGCCGTGAAAAGATGGGCCAGCCAAACCAAAGGAGACACGTGGAAGCGCCAGCCTGTTTTCCGTGCGCCATTTAATGCCTCGGGCATCGAAGCGACAGTGGATAGAGATAAGAACACAGGGGCTGCGCGGCATTAAATGGGATTTCAAAACCATAAGCCGTTTAGGCTTCCTCCGGATCCGGATGCAGGGGCAGCGCGGCATCGCGGTACACCACGTCTCTGCATTCCTTCTACGAGTCCTTGTCAGCTTCCGACCTCAAAAAGTTGGGATACTCTAAGAGCTCAAAAGCTGGGGGGCAATTGTGTGGGGATATTTTCACTGAACCGAGATCAGAGCTAGTCCCGGTCTTAAGGCAGCTTAATCATACCTCCACTCGGCCGAGACGGACCGCGGCTAAAAGGTCGCGGCACTCGCCGAGATGAGCACCCCCGAGGTCAGGTGGCACGGGACATTATACACCGACCTCGGCACGGCAGATTTGACAGACGCTGATGGGACTGTTGATAGGATGGAGGCGCGTACTAAGGCGTGCCCTGCGACTCATCATTCCTGACAAAACGGCGTTATACAGAGCACGTGCGCCCCCAAAGCATGGCTCCAGGCTAGGCCCGATGGGACCTGGCCCAAAAGTCAAACCGCCGCCTGGCCCGATAAGATTGGCATTTAATGAGGCATGGGTAGGTGAGACAAGCATTTAATGTATTGTGGGCTGAGTGGGCAGGGCCACTCGAGTGGCCAGGCCCATCTTGGAACCCACCCACGCAAGACATCTCCATCTCCTATAAATAGCATCTCCATCTCCTTTCTAAGGTACGCAACCCAGAACGCATAGACTTACTCTGCAATTTTCTCTCCATCTCCCTTATTCAGTCCCTGAACTGACTTAAGCATCGGAGAGCCTTGTGCTGCCCACAGCCAGGGTCCTCTGACGTGTTTTTCTCTCTTCCTCTTCAGGTCTAACCGGAGCCACGATCATCTTCATCCAAACCACTCAAGACAAGGGCTCTAATCCCTGATCCAAAGTCCGTAATTTTTAGGCACTTACAATGTTTTAGGGATCCAATTTAACTTCCATTTGGCATAAAGTCGATTCATCAATGACCATATGAAGATTCACTTCGGTCGAGTTAACATTCACAATTGGATTGGACAATCACAACTTAACGATTATTTTAAATGCATCCAATCAAATGGTCAAGTGAGCCATTACCATTACGTTTTGGACCCAAATCATCTCTGTCAAGTTCTAAGGTTATTCAAGCCAGTTTGGAACTCGAAAGGGCCTCAAATGGGCTTGAAAGCTTCCAAAATCAAAGTAGATCCTTCTAGAAGAACCAATTTGGTTAATCATGGGCCAAGTTGAGCATGGTCAATAACTTTTGGGTCCAAACAACTTGGGTTCATCTCTAAGGTTTTTTCCGTGACCTTGTTATGCTAAGGGCTTGAAAATGGCTTCAATACAACTTGAGATCAGAGGAGGATCTCTCAATAAGGTTACATATAGATGTATCATGTGCTAAACGGGTCATGAACAATGAATTTCCAAGGTTTTCTTTGACCCTAGAGCCAATAAAGGCTTTGGGAGATTTTAGAACCATTTACGGATTACACATTAGGGCCCAATAGGTTACTTGAGCAGTGAACCAAGGGTGCATGGAGGATGGGCCAAACAACACAAGGACCACTAGTAGTCTAGTGACCTTTACTTTGGATTCACACACCACCAGAGGCTTTGGCAAATATATCTTTATATATTATATATAATTTCATTACAAGCCAACCAGGGTGTGGGTGAGACCCACCATAATCGCTATTACAGCCCATAGTTGCCACGTATATGTAGAGATTCAACCTAAATGGAATCTGTCACGATGATATTGATTTTGTTTGCACTCATTTATACATGTAAATGTTACTTACATATGCTTTGGTATGACAATGAGGCTATTTTTATAGAAAAACGAGTGTGAGAGGCCCGTGCCCATCACAGGCCAAAAAAAACATATTTTTCAATATAAAAACAATACATGTGCATGTCAAAGAAAATAGGGGATTTTATTGGAAAAATCCTAAAATATAGGCATTTATCCTGATAGGTCCAGCCAAAATGTGGGCACTGATTGGGTCTTCCCGCCACATTTCTATTTTTTTTATTTTTTATTCCTACTGACGATAGCGTCACTCAATCCTCCCCGCCTTTGCAACCATGGAAGTGGGTGATGATGGCTCGCTGGGAGGGTATCATTAGGCCTCCATGCACGACAATTATTGATTGTGGAAGCCCTTAGAAGGGTTTTTTTCCATTATGAGAAACACGCTGTTTGGTCTTAGAAGAAGCTCCCTCCCGACAAATCCTCCCAACTAAAGATCTCAGAAGATGACAATCGAATTCCTCTGCTGTAATTTGGCAGAGCTTTGATTACCCAACTCACACATGGATGCCCACTGGACGGCTTGGATTGAACAAGATCACAGGCCGGAACCAGCAACTCACATCATGGCGAAGCATCGAAGATCCGGCCCCGGGTCCTTTCTCTCTTGAGATTGACCCAGTGTGAGGTCTCAATCGATACCATGCCCACCTTTGTTCTGGTCTCAACCAAGAGGTCAGTGTGAGGTCTTTTCTCTTTGTGGTGCTTTCAGCATGTGCAATGAGAAGGCCATGCCCTTTTGTGAATGTGTGCAAGGTTTTGAAGCTAGGTCACAAAAAGAATGGAATTTGAGTGACTGGGCAGGTGGGTGTAAAGGGAAAACCCGTTTGCGATGTGAGAACAACAGCTCTGTTAATGGAGAAGATGACAAGTTTATGCGGATGTATAAAGAAGAAGATGGGAGAAGGGCGTTGAGTGACGCTAGCGTTACTTACCTCAGAATGTAAAAAAATAATAATACAAAAACGTACTAACGGACCACGTTAGTGCCTACAATTTAGCTGGGACCTATTAGGATAAATGGCTATATCTTGAGATTTTTTCAGTAAAATCCTCAAGAAAATATTAAGAAAATATCAAAATATGAATAAGAAAATGATATATTTAACTACAAAATCTAATTTTATTTTAATTTTAACATTAATCGTAATGTTAAGTTAAGATTAATTTGAAATATTAATATGTTAATATCAATAATAATTTATATTACATCTTATATCATGTTTATTTCATGCTCTGTAGCCACGGATCATCAGTCAATTGCATGTTTGATCATTAATGAGTGGGCTTATATTGAGCAAGTGTATATTGCTCAATTCTTGTTATGCAGCCACGGATCATCAGTTGATTGCGTGACGGATCATAAATAAGTGAATGTGCCGAAAATATATTCGACCATGATATTTAGTGAAATTGATCTAAAATTTAAGAATGGCAAAAGCCGACCCAGCACGCTAACCCAAAAGTTTAATTGGCAATGAAAATATAAATCAATGTCCATATCAAATCTTTTTTTTAAGAGATTGAGATTGATAGGGGTGTACACGGATCGGATTGGTGTGGATTGGGCCAAATCCGTCACCAATCGGTTACCTACGGATTGACGGATTTGGAATCCGTCACCAATCCGTGGCTTGTAAAATCCGATCCGATGAATCCGTTCAATCTAATTTTAAAAGAAAAATATCAAAAATGTTATAAAAAAATTACATTTTAACCCTTTAATTTTTTTTCTTATTTTAAATTTAGACATCATAATTTATATTTAGACCCCTTATATTTTTTTATTTATATTTAATGTCAAATGATCGGATCGGATTGAATCAGTGGATTGAGGGTGAAATCCGCCTACCGATTCGTTGCTAATGGATTGCAAATTTTTCAATCCGTCACCAATCTGTTTACCTTTGGATCGGATAAAAATCCACGGATCGGATCGGATAGGATTTTCGGATCGACGGATTTTTTGTACATCCCTAGAGCTTGATGTGTGTTTGGATATTTACCTTGAAGATTTCTTAAAAATTAAAGAGTAGATTTTTTCTTATGGAGCTTTGAGGTTATGAGTGTATATTAAGATATTTTTACCCTGTATTATCAAACATTATTTTCATTTGAATTTGAAGGATTAAATGAGCCCACAAACTTTAAGTTGAGTGCTGAAGAATATAATATTATCTGAAAAAACTAAATAAAAAAGGGGATTTAACGGGAAAAACCCTCATAAACAGCCTATTGTTGTATTTGGCCCCAATAAAAATGGGCAGACAGAATGGGCCCTAAATTCACAGTTTCTTTTTTTTTTTTTTTTGTATTTTAGCGATATAGTCGATATTGACTATCCTGCGCCATACAAAAAGGCCTTTCGAAATTTCATCTCTTCATGTCTCTCTTACTCTCTACAATTGATCTCAAATCAATCTCACTGCAATCGTTTTTTCTTTATTTGGTGAGATAAAGATGGGTTCTTGAAATCAGTCTTTTTAAAAAGAGATGTGATCTGATCTGATCTTCAGATCATGGTGGCGGCTGCAAAATCTGCCACACATTCCTCCAAAACCCCACAGGAAGATTCGAATCGTCGAAACCCATCAAGGCCAAGAACCCCTCTTCTTCCTTCTAAGAAAGACAATGGCGTCTGTCACCCCCTCCTCCTCCTCCAAGAAAGCCCAAACCTAAAGAAATCTCCTCTAGATACATGTCTCCCTCCTCCTCCTCTTTTTCTTCATCCTCCACAAGACACCCATCTCTACACATCTCTCGTTTGGCCGCCGCGCCCAAGCCTTTCGCCCCGAAACGCTCATAGTGAGAGGGAAGGTCGATGGTGGAGGTGGAGATCAATAGGAGAACTCGAAGCCCGCCGAGCAACCGAAGAGAAACCGGAGAGAAACCGAAGGCCAGAGGAATGCCGGGATCGGCGGTTCGTATTGAGGAGTGAGGAGGAGCCTTAGAGGGATGCATCCAACGTTGAGGCAGGTGCCGCCAAGGGCCCCTCTCTTCTCGATGCAGGTGGTCTTGAGGCCCAGCTCGGCGGTGTTGGTGGCAGCAACATAGCCTCCGAGGCCACTGCAGGAGGATGGAAACAAAAATCCCCAACCTACCCCTCAGTTTAACCCTTGATTTTTAGGCCCTCTTGTAAACAAAAAATTGTATATAAAAAATCTCCATTAGTAAAATGGGGCTTTTTTTAAAAAAATTATCCTGGAATGAAACAATATTGAGTTCATATTCTTCATACAGTGGAATCTTGTAGGTGTTCAATAAAATGACGAAGAGAAAGGAGAATGAAAATTTTATGGGTGGGGTTTTCATTCATTGATTTTTGTAATTTTCAAACAGATTTCATTTATGTATTTTTTGAAATGTAATTTTCAAACATATTTCATTTGTGGAACTTCTATGGTTTTGGGCAGTTCGATTTATGTTGTGGAACTTCATGTACCATTATTTGAAATTGAGTGGTTTGTTAATGTATGATTGTGGATTGAATGTGTGAATGGAATGTACCAGTATATTTAGAACAATGTTTAGTATAATGGAATGTACCATTGTCTAGTTTGTTTATCATGACCAATAGTCGATATCGACTATTTAACTAAAGCCTAAAAATCACAGTTATAGTCGATATCGACTATTTAGCTGAAGCCTAAAAAACACAGTCATAGTCGATATCGACTATTTAACTGAAACATAAAAAACACAGTCATAGTCGATATCGACTATTTAGCTGAAGCCTAAAAATCACAGTTATAGTCGATATCGACTATTTAGCTGAAGCCTAAAAAACACAGTCACAGTCGATATCGACTATTTAATTGAAACATAAAAAACACAGTCATAGTTGATATTGACTATGTTATGATACTATAACTTAGTAGATGGGGTTAGCTAATCATTTTCAATAACAAAAGTGGAAAAAACAATAACATTAATAATGGGACAATACAAACAACCATTTTATTATCATAGATAAGTTCTCAATAATTTATAACCCCAAAAAAGGGCGATCCTTACAGAAGGAAAAATATGTTTACAAAAAAGAAAAGTATGTTTAGCACTTGTGCCCTTCCAAAAAAATGCTTCAACAAAATGTGCAAGCCCATCATGGCTACATCTTCTATCAATAACATTAACACCAAATATTAACACCAATCAAAATGAACATGCTGACATTATCACGTGCATCCCCCTTCCAAAAAATCTCTTCTATGTAGAGATTACATTGTCCAGACGGCTGCATCTTCTATCACATTAACACCAAATACTAACACCAACCAAAGAGGAGTTCGCATTAACTCTTGCATCCCCCTTCCAAAAAATGCTTTCACCGATTCAACCAATACCAATTTCATCTTTGGACGTCATAGTTTTGACTTTTGGTGGGGAAGGTTTCGGCCCTTCACTTAGACATTTCAAAAGCTCAAGAGTTCGGACATCTCAAATACATTTCAATCACCTCAAACACATTTCAAACATCTCAAATAGGGGAAAACCATTCAAAACATTGCAAGTTCATTGTGTCTTGACCTTACATTTCAAAAAATACATAAATGAAATCTGTTTGAAAATTACAAAAATCAATTAATGAAAACCCCACCTATGTTCTCTTATTCCTCTCCTCCAATATCTCCTAGTGAGCAAAATCAAGGGAACAACAAACCACACAATAGCAGCAGACTTCTTTCCCATGAGAAAAATAAGAGAAATGAGCATGAAATTTCATTCTCCTTTCTCTTCATCATTTCATCGAACACCTTCATGGAAACTATCCCAACACATATTTGTGGCTCATTGCTTCTTCAAATTTCTTACAAGATTCCACTGTATTTCTCTTCTAGGTCTTCTCCAAATTTCTTACTTCTCTCTCTCAAGGGCTTTATTTTGAAAACCCCTCCAGCTTGATATGGATACAGTTAAATGATCGGTTTAAGGACTCCGAACTTGCATTCCATTCCTTGTGGAGATGGAGATAAAGAAGAGATGATGATGGGCCGCGTGGAGATAAGGGAGATGCGTGAGGGCTACAGATAGGGTGAGATGGAGGTTGATGGCAGGGAGATGGAAAGGATGAAGGAGCGGTGGGTTGGCTGGCTGGAGAGGACAAAGGAGAAGGAGGGAGAGGTCTGCCGTCTGCGTCCTGGGATGGTGAAGATGAGGTAAAGGAGATGAGCCCTGATGGGCCACCGCACACCCACCCACCGAGATGGCTCTCCTTCTTTTCCTTTCTTTCTTTCTTCCTTCCCCCTCTCCCCCCTTTCTCATTTTTCCCTGCACTGCCCTTTGCAAACCCACTGCACTCCATGCCAATGCATATGTCCTATATTTCTTTCTTCTTTCTCCCTCTCTTTCCTTTTGTTTCTCTTTCTTTCCTCCTCTTCTTTTCTCTTTTCCCCCTCCTTAACTGTAGCACTCCGCCCTCACAGCCCCTGCACACACCTCCATCTCTATGCATCTCATCTGCACACACCCACTAGCTTTCTCTTTCCTTCTTCCTCCTTCTCAAAGATTGTGATTTAAGACCAGTTGCAGAGAGCAAGAGAGAACAAGAGAGAGAAAAATATGAAAGGGGAAAAGGGGGAAAAGAGGAAGAAGACGAATGGGGAATAAAGGGGTTTTGGTCTTTAGTAGACACACATGGATAGTCAATATCGACTATTGCGCTAAAAAAAAAAAAACGTAGATTTAGGGTCCAATCAGTGTGATCATTTTTACTGGGGCCAATTGCAATAATACCATATTTATGAGGATTTTTCCCGTTAAATCTCCAATAAAAAATTATGATTTATAATTAAATATAAAAAAACAAATCTAACCAAATACAAACCAATATAAAAGACTGTTATACTAAAAAAAACCAATAATTTCACATTCAAAATAAATGTCTAGAATAATGCGGCCCAGGTATTCATTTTGCACTTTTTTTTACTTTCCATTTTGCATTCTTTAAGTCAATGGTTATGGATATTGGATATGGCCTTCAAACTTGATGCAAAGATGTAGTGGGCCCTCCAATACCACTGTTCAAATCAGTAGCTTGATGGTGATCCCATAAATTTCCCATCCTTAATTCAACTGTTCACATCCATTATGGGCCTTCAAACCTGATGTAAAGATGTGGTGGGCCCTCCAAAACCATTGTACACGTCAATAACTGGATGTTGGCCGCACATGTGATAGATATATGGCCGATTCCTATACGCAATGCATAAGTACCCTTTTCAAAAATTTTAGTTTAATTGCATATACATCATGTCAGCCATATTGTAAGTAGGGCCTACTACTATAGACTTTAGATAAAGATATTAGGGTTGGTAGATATTGATATAGAGATATCATAAGATAAAGGGAAACTGGGGATTTGATTTTGAGAGATAATAGGGATAGGTATTAGTTGGTAATTAAAGTTTAGATTTTGATGGAGATAAGATGGAGATAATTAGGGATAGTTTTTGAAAAAAATCGAATTAGTTATGAGTTATCAATAAAGAGGGTATGCCACATATCACCGCGAATGCCCAAGAGGAAGCGCAAAGGGTTGGCAAACGAGTCGGGCTCATTCGGGTCGGTTCCGGTCGGAACTGGACAACTTATTTTAGACCCTAACCCGTGATCGACCCGTTTTTTAAACGGGTTGTGAACCTTCAGACCGCACCCGATAGGTCTTGGGTCGGGCTAACCCGTATTAAATGTGGGTCGGGTTGGATTGGCTTGACCTGCGTAACTTATATGTACTGGTAAAAATAAGTAAAATGTGTGTGCTAGGTGAACTCGATCTGACAACTATTGGGATTTGAGAGGTAAACATAATCACTATACCAGATAAATATTGTATACAAATATTTATTCAAACAATATTAAAACTAGTTAGATGAGGATGTGAACCTAACAACTTTAGAGTATTAAAATTACTTTGGAACATTGGCTAGTAGTTAGACTTTAGCTATGAGGTATTTATAAAAGTAACTATATTTTTAGACTATTGACCTCTATAGATACTGTAATTATTTTTTTTTCATACTTATGTAATGTACTTTAAGCATGGTGGTCAAGCTTTTATTTTTATGATAATCATTATGCAATAAAATTACCAAATGAATATATAATATATGTAATTGATTAGTAAAAATAATAAGTTATTATAATTTATAAAAAATAACAACATTATTGAATAAAGACAAATCCACACTAACAATGTAGAACTGAAGAAGAGAAGAAAACTTTCCATGTAGCTGATGTGCTACCATGCATACCTGTGGAGGAAGAAATGGTAGAGTTTTTTTTTTTGCTTTGACTTTTATAAATTGTGAATTATGTAAAAGGTGTAAAACAGTACGATAGCCCCGCCTATTAAATTCACAATCATTAAGACAAACATCCATACTATTTATGTGATATCCCCAAGTTTCAACTCAACCTGGGTTATTTACACTATCAAGTTGATTCTCAGTATAAAATAATAATAAATCCTATCTGGATATTTATTATCATATTTTTCATCAAAAACTTAATACAACAGTAAGACATTCTCCGATGAAGATAAAATTTTGGATTGTCCTATGTACCTGAGAAAAGTTTACTTTGAACGGTTTGATTTCAATACTTGATCCTCACCATGGCGTTCCCACACTTTAACTCAAGATTTATCAAAATGAAAGCCTTAAACTGAGAGTGAGTTGTACCTTTTTTATTTGTGGAATGGTTTTGCAGCAATGTTAGCAAATGGGCAACACCTTCCTTCTCCTCCTTCAATGTTTCTTTATCTAAGAGATTTCAATAAGCTCGAAAGGAAGGAGTGGAGAAGGGAGAAGCCACATTTACATGAAATTCTGAGCTTTATTTCACAACCCAAATCGTGGATTCTCAAAAAAATAAATCATATCTTATATTATTTCTAATAATTCATTATAAAAATAAATATCAATATAAAAGACTTTATACGGGTCATGCGGGTTAGGCGGGTCAACCCTAACTCAACCCGTTTTTCTACGGGTTGGAAAAACCTAACCCTAACCGAGCCCGTATTTTATACGGGTCGAGTTATGCAGGTCATATGCGGGTCAGGTTAGGGTCGGGCTATGTTTTGCCACCTATAACTGCGCAATGTGTTGCTCTCCCGCGAAGGGGGTTGCTGCTTTACTATGTATATATAATATATAATTTTCACACCTCTATGGGAGTGAAATTGTATCACACTTTATACATCAAGGAGGCACACGAACAAATACAACATGCAATGAGTCATGTTAAGTTCATAAATTTACATCATCTATGCATAATTTTAGGTTGTATTAGAGACTTAATTAGGTGAATTGCATCATTATTCATTTAATTTCATCATTTCATGCATTTTTACCGATGAAATGGAATTTGCACATTCTTTACACATTTTTTGCATTATTTTGTATTTTATGCAATTTTTCTTCGAAGAGTCCTAGTTGGAGTAATACTCTGTTTAGATGGTTCCCATTTCAACTGGCTCTTCAGTATCTTATGGGTTAGACTAATTATGTGTGCAGAAAGTGCAGTTATCGTGCTACAAGGAAGCTGTGTGCCATAAATGGGACCTGCACATCCCATTAGACGTCCAGCCATGCCTCCCTCATGCTTGGGACGGCCAACGACAAGCAAGGGCCCCATCTCTCTTGTATGGAAGAGTTTTGAAGACTTTTGTGGGCCCTTTCGCATGCAATTGTATATTACTGCAAGTGGGTCGTATTGTCATTGATTTTTTGCTCTAATTCAAGAAGAAAATTAAAGGGGCATTCGGCGACAGGTCCCTGAACATATCACTTTATTTCCTTAGGTCCACAGAAAAAGTCATGCAGCCAAAGGTCCCTTTTACACTTATTCATACCTGAAATGACCAATTTGCCCCTATCTTTAAGTAACCCAAACCGTCACACACTTGCGTCAGCCGTTTGTTCCTTTCTGGCACGCGTCCCGAGAGAAGAAGGAAACGACAGCACGTGGGTTCATCTTCCTCTTTATCCTGATAACGCGCGGAACTCGAGACGTGATGAGAAAAATACAAAAGAAAACAAGACGTTTTCTCTTTGGTGCTTTTCCTGATGGCGCGCGGAACTCGAGGCAACACAAAGGAGTAAATAGGAAGACTGCTCCCTTGCTGATGACGTACTCACGATTTAAGTACCCAACAAGAAAACGCCAGTCGTCCTCTTCCTTCCCACGAGTTGCAGAAAACAAAAACGAAGGGCCCTCTGTCCTACGAAAGTCTTCGATTTACTCCGATCTAAATCGTGACTTCGCGATCCAAGCCGTCGAAACGCACGGTACCAAGCTCTAATACCAAGTGGCATTCGTGCCAAGTGGGAGATTGTAGGATAGAGAGCGAGGATTGGTGAGGGAGAGGAGATAGAAGAGCTTAGTTGCAGGTTTTACTGAGAAGGGAATTTATCCGAGTTTTTGTATAGTTTATCTGAGTTTTTGACAAATTTATCTAAATTTTTGTGAAATTTATCTGAGTTCTTCTGTTCAGATAAATTTATTTTAGAACTCAGATAAATTTGACAGAAACTCAGATAAATTTCACAGAATTCAGATAAATTTGCCTGAAACTCAGATAAATTTGACAGAAACTCAGATAAATTTGACAAAAAATCAACCTGACCTGACCCAAACTAATACAGAACTCCAACTTTTGTAGCATAGGTGATGAATTGAGTTTATAAAACAATCATGGCCTTTTCCTAATTTCTATAAACTCAAGGGCAAGGTGAACAATTAAAATCTCCAGTCACATCTTAAAATCACAAATGCGAATCCCACTCAAAAAACAGTGGCTCGCACTAATACCCACCGCCAAAGCTTTGACCTTTCAAACAAAACATGACTAATCTCAATTATAACTAACCAAACCACCCCCTCTTCTGGTTAATGAATCCTCTTCATTTTCTTATTTCTATAAGAAGACCACCCAACTCCTGCCTTGCTCTAATGTACGCCCTGGTCGTCCTCAACCAACCCCTCCCTCGCTTCACTCCTCTCCTATAGAAGCAACGTATCTCCATCCCTTTCCTTTCCTTCTCTTCTACTGTTTTTTTTAATGTCTAACCCTCCACGTGGCGCTAGATCTGGGCCGTTCACGTGAAGAGCAATCCGGAGGCCAGAGGCGCGTCGATGATGATCTCCTTCTCGGTGGGCTTCTTCTCCCCTCTAATGGCAATCAGGTAGCTCCAACCCACCCACCCGATCCATCCGGCAATGTACATGAACAAAATGCAAGGGGTGATGAACTTGCCCCAGTGCCTCTGATCGCCGCTCACAATCAGGTGACGCAGCCCATCTGAGCCGCACAACAGCCCCTGCTTGTAGGGGTGTACAAAACCCATATTCAATCCGACCCAACCCATCAACCCGACCCAACCCGACAAAAACCGACCCCAACCCACACCACAACGGGTCGGGTACAGGTCCAAATGTGTAACCCATTTTATAAACGGGTCGGATATATATGTAGTACATATCCGACCCATATATACCCGACCCAACCCTACATAATACAAACCCTAGTTATCCAATAAAATATGTTTGATTCTTGCCTCTTTGGAAATGATATCCACCTTACCCAAAGCCCATCTAGCATAGGTTAGATAGGTTAGAGCTGCCCATCTAGCATGAGCCTTTACCCAATCAGTTTTCTTACTCAATTATAAATATAAGGACCACAGTTACAAATAAGTTTGGGCCCCACATTTACAAATATAAGGACCACAGTTACCGTACAATATTAGAATCAGATAGTTCCTATGATGAGATTTGAGCTACAAGTACAACCCATTTAAACCCAACCCTACCCGACCCAACCCGAGTAACCCGACCCGACCCAACCCAAACTAGTATAGGTTCGGTTATGGGTTATAAATGTTTAACCCATACTAGTTTGGGTCGGATGAGGTATTTAGCCAAATCCGACCCAACCTGACCCATGTACACCCCTACCTGCTTGCCATAATTCTCGAACCGCCTCTTCGTCTTCTCCATGGTAGCCTTGATGGCTAGAGCAGGGGCCGAGTCGGGCGCATAGACCTTGAGCGAAGATTTGAGCTTCTTCAAAGACTGTGCAGGGGCAATTTTGTCCTACAAAATCAAAACATATGGGATCAGGGACCTAAGGCTGAAAAGAGTCTAGCTAAGTGGACCATAGCCCTTAAAAAGTATTTCCTTGGACTGGAGGCTCGAAACAATCACTTATAGGGACCTTTCACTAATTTTGCCAAAATTAAAAGCAAGACTCTTTCTTATCTTATCTTATCAATCTTGGAGTCTAAGAAGGAAATATCATTTCAAAGGTTAAGAGGAAGAGTCCTATTGTAAGAAGGAAGTCAGCCTCGTTTTTCTCAGGACAAGTGAACTTAAAATGGGCATATCGCTCAAACCTCAGGTCCAATTGGAGCAATCTTGGTACCACTGTAAGCATAAAATCATTTTGCGACCTAACAAAATGTTACACCAAGCACTAATACATATGAATCATCCAGAATCTGTTGTTGCACCAAACAACACATTTGAGGAATTCGGGTCTGTTTTCTTTAAAAAATGAGACCATGGCTTTCTAGTGCCAAGGAAAATGGGGCCCAAGGATTCCACTAAGGCCGGTTCCTCACTCTGCACAAACGCACCCTTAATTTACTACAAGTTGGCCCCATTGTAAGATACAATACATAATTGATGAATGAAAACTTTCAAATAAGGCCTTAAGCTTTTACTATATTTCAAAAAATGACATAAGTTTTAAAACTTTTCAAAATAGTCCCTAAAGTCTTCTAAGAAATCTTCAATTGAGGACGTCTGTCCATTTAAAGCTATTTTTCGACGGATTCTTCCCTCAATTTCGTAAAACTAACCATATTATCCTTCATTGAAATAAAACTCTCATTCGGTTCCTCTATATTATCCTTCCTTTATTCATCGGCGTCTTCATGCTGATCGAGGGCAACCGGCGTCCCCACGATGATTGGTCGCATGTAGTGGCCACCAGAACCATGTTATGGCTTTAAATAAAAGGGTAATTTGAGTATTTTAAAACACAAAGAGAAAAAGTGGCGAAAAAAAAAAAAAAACTTTGAATGGCCAGGGACTAAGTTAAAAAGGTCTTAAACTTATATCCTTTTTTGAAATAAGGCAAAAACTTACGTCCTTATTTGAAAACTCCCCAAAAGCAAGAACCCCGGTTCAGTAGAAATCCTCTTTATGTTATTCGGGTGCAGAGAAGGCAACGCAAGGCGAGAATGGCGGATGGTGATGAAGCAGAAATCTACGACGGAACCAGAGCTCACTTTCCTCTCTCCTTTGGCAAGCAAACCAAAGCCCCAACCTCTCTCGAAGCCATCCACAACACCACACGCCGCACCTTAACACCAAACCCTTCTTCTTCTTCTCCTCCTTCAAACATCCCTTCCGTCTCCTCCTCTTCCAAGGCCTGGCTCAAATCCCTCCGCCGCCCTAACCCTAACCCTAATTTTAACCATGAGACCCACGATTCCGACCTCTCCAGGCCTCATCCCGCTGTGGCGATCGGACCCTACCGTCCAGAACCTCGAGAATCGGCCGCTCCCGACGCCGGAGAGGATGAAGACGACGAAGCGATGATCGGACCTCCTCCGCCTCCGCCTTCTTCGAATGAGGAAGACGACGGAGCAGCGATGATCGGACCTCCTCGGCCGCCGGCTTCTAATGCTGCCGATTCGGACTCGGATGGTGCCGACTCGGAGATGGAGTCGGAGGAGGAGGTGGAGGAGAATCCGTATCGTATCCCGCTCAGTAATGAGATCGTCTTGAAGGGGCATACGAAAGTAAGACCGCATCTCGATTTCTTTCTCACTGCGAATCACACAACGAAGTTAAAAATGGAGATTAGAACTTCTAATATACCAGAGAAACTCTCTAATTGCAACTTGTCAGGATTCCGCTTTGTCTTGATTTATATGATTATGGGTTTGTTTATTCATATCATGCTTTGATCATTGGTTTTGTATTATAACCTTCTTGGTAGGTTGTCTCCACTCTTGCTGTTGATCATTCGGGATCTCGGGTCCTCTCTGGTAGCTATGACTACACTGTCCGCATGTATGATTTCCAAGGAATGAACTCTAAGTTAGCATCATTCAGGCAGCTGGAGCCATTTGAAGGGCACCAAGTTCGTAGTTTGAGTTGGAGTCCAACCTCTGATAGGTTTCTGTGTGTGACGGGCTCAGCGCAAGCTAAGGTTCTTTGATGCCACTCCTATTCCTATATAGTCAGCAGAAATTTAGCTGATGCATAAGCACCATTGTCTGCAACATCAAACTCATGAATTTTGAGGTTATTATTGTTCATTTTGTTTCAGATTTATGATCGTGATGGCCTCACATTGGGTGAGTTTGTAAAAGGGGACATGTACATTCGTGACCTAAAGAATACCAAAGGACATATCTCTGGATTGACTTGTGGAGAATGGCACCCAAAAACGAAGGAGACGATCTTAACATCCTCAGAGGATGGATCATTGCGTATTTGGGATGTATCAGACTTTAAAAGTCAAAAACAGGTCTGGTGTTTCATTCATTTGTTATTGCTAATTCAACTCTCTCTCTTAATCTTTTGTTGGGAAAATGATTGAACTCTGATTTCTTTAGTTTGTACTGCTTTTTATTTTGGAAGAAGATGATTGAGCTTGAGTCTTCCCCACTTCCAAGGATATACCTATTTCCTTGCTAATTGCTACTGTTCTCATGGATCTTTTGATGATGCCAACTGCCTACTAGCTTTCCATAGGGATCTTGATGCAATGGGAAATTGTTCATGAACTAATTCTTTGATTGAGCTAGAATCTTCCACCACCATGATGTTATTATTGGAAGAAGAAGCATCATCATCATCATCGTCATCATCAAAGCCTTGTCCCAACTATGTTGGGGATTATTGGAAGCAATGAGGAGCTAATATATTTCATCAAGAAGAACATTGGAAACAAAAGAAAAAATTGAAAAAAGAAATTTCAGCTACTCATTTGGCTTCTTTAGCAATAATTAAAATTTCATTATGTAAGGATTTTATGGTACTTGTTGGTGATGAAGTTGGCTTTCTGTAGTCTCTTTTATGAAATTATTTTTTATTTGGTTGTTGCATTCTGACTGAAAATAACGGGGTCCAGTGCTACAGTGTTTTTGCATAGCCATAAACTGCTAGCTAATTGATTGTCATAATGATTTGTTTGCGAGAATATTAACGGAAATTTGATGAGATACTTCTATGACAGGTTATCAAACCAAAGCTGGCAAGGCCGGGAAGAGTAGCAGTTACCACATGTGCTTGGGATCGCGAAGGTAAATGCATTGCTGGTGGTGTTGGAGATGGCTCTATACAGGTACTTGCTACTGATTCTTCAGTTTATTGACTGATTGGTTATCATAATTCATATGCTGTACAGACCAATTGGTTTTGAGAACTAAATGTATTTTGTTTAATGATAAATGCATGTTATGAATGACCTATGAATGACCTTCTACACTAAGAATCTTGTTGCCTTGAATGCCTTTGGAATTTACTTCGTTTATGTTCACCATATTACTTCCATCGTTTATAGATATGGACCCTCAAGCCTGGGTGGGGAAGCAGACCAGATATACATGTTGAGAAAGGGCATGAGGATGATATTACTGCGCTTAAGTTTTCCAGTGATGGACAGATTCTCCTTTCAAGAAGCATGGATGGTACTCTAAAGGTAATGTGTTTACTTTTGTTTATGGCATTCCTTTTTATGAAAAGTATTAGTGCTGGTTTCATCACGTTAGCATTCTCAGCTTTAAATTTTTTTGCTTAGGTTTGGGACTTGCGGCAAATGAAAAAGGCTGTTCAAATATTTGAAGAACTTCCAACTAATTATGCTCAAACAAATGTTGCATTTAGCCCTGATGAGCAACTCATCCTTACTGGAACTTCTGTAGAGCGAGAGGGCACAAGTGGAGGTTTGCTCTGCTTCTTTGATCGTAAAAGACTTGAGCTTATATCAAGAGTGGGGATATCTCCAACATGTAGTGTTGTGAGTTGTGCTTGGCATCCAAAGCTTAATCAGGTTAAGACTCGTCTATTTTTTATTTTATTTTTATTGCCAAAATCTATTTGCAATATGCTTGTCCAAACTTGCTATTTTCTTATTTGAAACTATGATAGTAATTTATTTGTAGATTCCAACTTGCATTTGCTTATCATTATGTATTCTAAATATCTTCATGACGTTGACTTGAACTCTTTCACTTTTTTATTCTTGCTGCTGTAGCTGCTCTTGCTGTTATTTACCGTCATATTTTTTTAAAGAAAAACAGTCCTTTGTACTAAATTTGTCTCCCATTGCTTCTGAAGGTGTTTGCCACTGTTGGCGACAAGAAACAAGGAGGGACCCACATACTTTATGATCCAACCCTCAGTGAGAGAGGAGCTCTTGTATGTGTTGCCCGAGCACCTAGGAAAAAATCCATGGATGATTTTGAGGCACAACCTGTTATACACAACCCGCATGCACTACCCCTATTTAGAGATCAGCCAAGTCGCAAACGTCAACGAGAGAAAATGTTGAAGGATCCCCTTAAATCACACAAACCTGACCTACCTGTCACAGGTCCTGGCTTTGGTGGAAGAGTAGGTTCAACAAAAGGGAGCTTATTGACGCAGTATCTTCTCAAGGTGTGGAAGGAAACGTGCTCATGCTTAATCAAATATTTTCATTTGACTTTTTTTACTCCAGTTGAACAGAAAATGGAAGACACTTACTTTTCCAACATAATTGCAGCAAGGAGGTTTGATCAAGGAGACCTGGATGGAGGAGGACCCAAGAGAGGCCATACTAAAATATGCTGATGTTGCAGCAAAAGATCCAAAGTTCATTGCACCTGCATATGCAGAAACTCAGCCAGCACCAGTTTTTGCGGAGTCAGATTCTGAGGAAGAAGGGAAATGATGCATTGTCACTTGCTATTTCTCTTTTCAAGTATGTTTTATGTAGTCTTTTCCAGGAATTGGGATCCTACTTGTATAGGATCTTTTGTATTCTTCCATATTTCTTGCTTCCACTTTTTCCATTCTAATTTTGTTTCATTGATTATTGTCTTTTGTTGCAGCATATAATCAGATAATCTCCAATCTCTTTGGTTATCCATTGAGCTTCATCATTCATGCTAAAGGTAGTAGTTTACCTTTATCACTACTGAGTTTTGTTGTGGAACTGATAATTCATATTTTTTGTCTCTTGATTGCGGGAAAGTACTTTAATTTGAGTCTCATGACATTCATATGGATTGTCAGCAGTTAACAGCTTGGTCCAAATCAAGATATTATGTGCCTTATCGTTATGAATTCATTATGACATCTTGTTCTAGGCAGTGGGTTTTTGCAGTGTCCCAAAGAATCTGTCAATGCTTTGTGGTACAGTTTCTTGTACATTAATTTCATAAATCTAAGCATCAGCTGTAACGTTTTAAGGATCTGAGGAGCGAGGACTGGATATTTCTTTCTTGTTAGTATATTAGGCTCTCAGAAAGAGAGCAAAAGTCTCAAGACCAACTATTTCTCTCTTAGTAGTATAGTAGGTGAGGTTTTTCTGATGTTTGCTAAGGTGTTATATTGCTTTGTATATTTTGTCTGATGGCATTTATAGATTGGGGGAAAGGAGGAGGTGATGGTGGGAAGAAATTCACATAGTTCCAATTTAGTTGTGTGCGTGCGTTCCTCTCTCTCTCAATGCACAATTTTCACATAATTTTGGAACATTCAGAAAAGGAACAGATGACTTGAAATTTCTTACTTGGAAGTGAAGAGGATATGATATTCTTTGCTTTCAAATGGTGATATTTTAGCCCGTGCCATCAGGTCAGGTGACAGTGAGGGAGGTTGGTCCTTTGAGCTTGTCAAACATGCTTGCATAGAGCTTTAGATCCTCATGTTGAGCAAAATCTTCTTAATGTGGATAGATTAGTGCCCCCTTTGCTACCATTAGGATGATGAAGGCTCAACTGACTGTGCAAGTGATACAAAACAATCATCATCATCATCATCATCAAAGCCTTGTCACAACTATGTTGGGGTCGGCTATATGAATTTTGTTTCTCCATTTCAATCTATCCTAAGCCAAATCCTCAGATAAGTTGCACTTCTTCAAATCTATTTTTACTACCTCCATCCATGTCCTCTTCGGTCTACTCCTTCCCTTTGGTAGGCCATCAACTTGTATAGTCAAACTTTTCGTCAAGTGATATAAAACAATTTCTGGAAGACAAATTTATATAGACTTGCTAAAGGAGTTCCTAGATCAGGACTTCTGAATCATGTCACTCACCTTTGTGGGCCTTCACAATCCTTATTAAATCTTTTGCTCTTAATAGTAAATAAATTGTGTGAATATTTGATGCTTGCATCAGCTTCCTCTGCCGTGGGGTATTCCTTCACTCATCGGTTGGTCTGTATTCGCTTAAAAGCAGCAACTTGGTCATATAACTTGTTCCAGCAGCTTCTATTTATCAATATTTGGGGAAAAAAGAAGAAATTTAAGGGTACGTTTACTGACAATAAATGTTTTAAGGTAGAGCTGGATCACGGTGAATACGCTTGAATCTGGATTACTGACACCAATGTTTTCATTTGTATTCCTGTCTGCTGCTTTTATAGTTTTCTCTTGCCAGACCTTATTTAGGTATTTATTCATTTATCTATTTTTTGTATTTTACAAATGACAGTTGCATCATCATGGTTTGGGAGTTTGATGAAGAAAAGTAGAGAGGGGGATATGGTTCATTGTCTGAATTGTATATTCCGTTGTGATAGAATTTCATTCCACAAGGAATCATTGCATTTCTAGCTCCAGGAGATGGGAGGTTGGCCAGCTCTGTGGCATATATGACTTGTAAGCTGCATTAAACAGGAGGTGCATGCACCAAATTTGACTGTGTGCAGTGATGGAACTATTTGTGTGATCAATCTTGTACATTAATACTAATTACTTAATGTTAACAACACAAAAGAGGATATTATTAGCACAAGAGACATCCCTTTTATATGCTGTTCTAATATACGCCTTTCATGGGAGTGCTTGTTTATGTGAGTTAATAGCTAGTAGCCCCTTCTATATGAACAATATCACTTATTTTTCCTGCAACTTAATGTTGTTTCATTCGTTCTATTGTTCAAGCAGACCTGATCCCAACATGTCCGCACCCTGGTTACTAATGAGGATCTAGAAGTTACTTAGGTTTTTGGCAAGGTGTTTGTTTTCACGAATGAACTATACTAGTTCTGGTTGGTGCAGTTATCTTCGTATGATCGTCCATTGAGAGAGTAAAAGCATGTATTGTTGTATCAAATTTGTATTAGTTTTGCTTTGGCTTTAATGCACTGCATTTGTTTAATGGACAGTTATAAGAATGTGACATCTTTCTTGATAACCTTAGTATTTACATTAGATCTGCACCAAGCTTTATGACGAAGTAATAATAGTGATTCAAACAAGATGTCTTGCATTTCAAGAATAAAATGTAGCAACTGTGTTTATTGTTCTCGGTGATGCTTCCACTTTCCAGGACCCGGCTGTATATGGATGTGCCCCTAAATTGTGTATCACGGGTGCTACTTTGGTTTTGGATCATAAGTTGCGTTCGGAGATGTTGGTAGGAATACTTAAGAAGACGTCTTTCAAGCATCGTCGGCAAATCGAGTTTAAAATTTCTAATCAAATGCCTGCTTTCTTGAGGTTCCTAAGCATTTTATATAAAATGTGATCGTTGGTATAGATTCTCTTAGATGGAGTTTCGGTCCTAGAGAAATCAAGCAGTTTTTATGTAGATAGTGGGTAGCATTTGGGCAAAAAAGTCTGCAAATTTTGAGTTAGGAACTCGTTTAGCAGGACCACTTGGATACAAAGGCAATCACAGTGTTGAAAGGAATGGTAGGTCCAAAATCAACGCTGTTACAACTTTCCTAATCCATCCGAGGGCTTCAAAATTTATGGCTGCGTATGTGCATGTATAGTTGATATATATTAACTTAGGTGCGGCCCATAAAGACGGTTCTGAAGTGATTCGAGTTTTCCATTTTTTTTTCCCCAAGCATTTGTTCATAGATATGATGGTAAATATATTACATTATAGCTGAAATGTTGCTTTCTAGTCTTGGAACCAGAATGAGATTTCTATCCCATCTGCTGGAATGTCGTTCTCATTGTAGAAATCAGATTCCCAAGATTTCTCTTGATCTGTCCCAGTCCTAGTCCTGCTTTGCCCTTGGCTCTTTGTTTTTTCATTTTTTACTTTGCTTCCTAATCACCAGTTGGGCAATCTGATCTGTATCGTTTTTTTTTTTTTTTTTTTAATCATGCTTGGGACCCTACTACTTGAGTTCAAAAGCTTTATAACACAAGAAACAAAATGGTTTTTATGCGCATCTCATTTATCCTCAAAGCATGGCTCTAGCTTGTTACAAGACAGTAAGGGCCAATTCTGTTTGCATGGAATTGAATGCAAAGAAATTTGTAGTCAAATGGGCTAATGAAGGATTATTAAAGAAGCAAGGGGTGAAGAATCTGAGGTCCAAACTTAGATGGGACTTGAAATTTCCTACTGCTTGAACGGCCAGGGTAATGGCTACATATTTATTTCCCATATCCCCTTGATTCATTTTCCATTGAAGTGGGTATTTTTATTCTTGGTCCATTTTGGATTTTCACCAGTGTTTCTTCTATTTTAACCACTTTTAAAAATACAGGTCTTAGAATTCATCTAAGAATTGAATTACATGAAAAAAAAAGGAGCCATTATGCCTACACACACCTATGACAGTCAAAGCTGTGTGTCGTTTGAACCAAAATCCCTCAACCGTACAACCTCCCAAACCCAATTCCCTGCATCAATTTCGTACTACTGTTACCATGTCTGAAGAAGAATGGACGACAAAATGCTGTAAGTGAAATGTTGAGAAGCACGAGAATCTACAATGCTCAGGCTGGTAAGACATGAACGGTATTGACTTTCTCAGTTTGTATGTTTAAACCAATAATGTGATGAGCTTCATCATCGATGGCCTAAGTACATGAAAAAAAAGAAGTCCCAAGTGGTATAATCCGAACCTTCGATTGATGGTAACCATTCACATTAAAGGGCAAGAGTAAAAAGATCGGACGGATGCGGTGTTATGATCCAAGACATCTTCTGGATTATTTAGCGGTTCCTTCCATTTCGACAGAAACGCAGAAATATAAAAGCATGAGTGAATTCTGTTGGAATAATGCTTCATCATCACCTCCGTCTTCATCATCATCATCAGAGCCTTATCACATCAATTTAGACGTGTCATACTTAGAACTCCAGACAATGTCACATTGGAAAAATGCTTACAGATCAAAATTGAATATTCCAGCTCTGCAGTTCACATAGTCAGTGGCAGAATTATGCATCAGCTTGCTCTATGCAGACTATAATCCACACCAGGTTACACAAAAAACCTGAAGAACGAAGGAATCTCAAGTTGCTGCAATTCAAAGGCTAGACTGCAAAATTGAATTGCATACGGAATTGAAGAAGCCCAGCTTGGTTAATTCTCTAATGCTGCATTACTTCTCATTAAAAGGTAAAATCACAATACTCCTCTTTCTTTTACTTCTCTTCCTCCTCACTGTTTGTGAAATGGGTATGTAAGATATCCATCCCAAAGGCAGCAGGGCTGTGAGGAACTGCACCAGAATGCCCACTGGCAAGCTTGAGAAATTCTCAGACGATATCCCGATAAGAGTAGCCAACCCAATACCTAAAAACCCACTGACAATTGATGATAAACAAAGAGCGGAAGCTAAGAAAGCGATAAGCGATCCTTCACAACCCCGGGGACAGAGATTCACAAACAGGACAGAGAAGGGAAGGATCTTAAACTGAGCAACCGCTTCTGCTACAGCTGACAGGCACAGAACATGCACCTCATTCGGAATTCCCAGTTTAACATTGAACTGTTTTACGAGTAAGAGATCCGAGAGGATAGATAACGCATAAATGATTTGAACCCCGCATATCAAGTTTCTCAAGGAAATTCTTTTCAAGTGTCGGTTGTAAAATACTGTTGCAGATAGGACCATCAATTGCCCAATCACTTTAGACATCCCAATGATGGAAGGATTGATCTTTAGGCACTGTGTTTGGTAGCAAAATGTTGTTCCTGAAAGCATCGGAACAACAGCAATGGAAGCTACAACCCATGAAAGAGGACGGAATACTCTCTCTTCACCAATCGCCACTATTAGATCTGAAAACTGTTTTCTTAGATTTTCAGATATTGATCTCTGCACTAGATGGTTATCTGGGTGGGAAGAATCAAGTGAATTCTCTCTTGTAGTTAAAGAAATTGCAAGTTGAAACGAAAGGAGGAGCGCGAATATAAGGAACATGATTTTGGGTTGTTGAACTTTCTGTAAGAAAAGTCCTCCAGATAAGTAACCTAAGATCCCTCCAGATGCTATTGCCATAAATGCATAGGATTGGAGCTCACCCAGTTTACGCTTTTTACTGAACTCCGCAACAAAAGCATCGCTTGCAACTTCTGTGAAGGATGCTCCAAGGTTGCTGAGCAAAATGAAAGCCATTTGAGCATAAAGTGTTCCACGATAGACTGGCATCAGTGCTAGAAAACCCCATGAAAGTGCCTGCAAAAGGACTGCAAAGTTTTGATGTGAGTTAACTTTTTTTTCTTTTTTGAAAATCAACCAAATTTCACGAACATAAACTTACTTAAGTATGAATTACTGCTGTTCTGATAAAATAGAAACCCTTAAGACATCTTAAAGTTACATAAGACATTGATAGATTAGGCATCCAACTCATACTCCTTATTCTACCTTGAAAAAAATCAAACTCGTAAGCCTTTCACAGAAAGCATCTTGGATTTATGGAGTAACACTAACAAGGCGTAGATGCAGCAAGTTTCAAGTTCTCATTTAGCCTTTTGCCAGCCCTACAGAAATTTATGAGATAACAAGAAAAAACACAACTTCTTCAATGGAGATAAATTCGAAACTTCCTTATTCATCTTCAGTTCCTAAATAGACTCAGTTATTGATGATCAATGTCCACCTCATGAAATAACAGCCACTGCCAAACCTTTATCTTATCCTAACTATTTGCATTCCACTTCTTATCTTCTGTAACAATTCTGTTATGAAACCACTCTGTAAATGATCTCTTTCATTATATAATGCAAGCACTCTCACAGTCGGTAGTGTGTGAGAATAATTTACAGAAACTCAATTATCTTAAGTTGGTATCAGAGCACAGTAAGAACAACCGTTCAACAAAATGGCAAGCACAGCCACACCAGTTTCTAATCAGACATCCTCAACCTCCACTTTTCCCACATTTGCCCCAAATATCTTTCATGTGCTTCCTGTCAAACTTGACAGAAATAATTCCTGCTCTGGCGTTCTCAATTCTTACCCATACTAAGGCTTCACAATGCCATGGGTTATGTTGATGGTACCTACACCTGCCCTCCACAATTTGTCATGGATACAAATGGAAATCCCACTGATGTAGTAAGCCCAGATTTTCTCAAGTGGCAAACCCAGGACCAGACATTACTAAGCTGGTTCATCTCCTCTCTCACTGAGCCTTTGCTTGCTCAGGTGGTCAGTTTGTCCACGGCCAAAGATGTTTGGCAGTCTCTTGAGAAGACATATTCTGCTCAGTCCAAAGCCAAGATCATAACTCTAAAGTATCAGCTGCATACTGTCAAGAAAGGATCCCTTTCTATGTCAGAATATGTGCAAAAGAAGAGTCAATTGCTGACAATCTGGCTGCTGTTGCTCAACCAGTTTCTGATTCCGATCTTGCTTCTAGCCTACTCAGCGGCCTAAGCTCAGAATATGAGGCTTTTATCACCTCGATGACTACTCGTATTGAACCTATTTCTCTTGATGAATTAACTGGATTTCTTCTGTCACAGGAAGCTCGTCTCGAGGAATCATCTGTTTCTGTTTATTTGCCTAGAGCTAACTTGCCAACTTGGCAACCCATTCAGCAGGTTCATCATTCCGAGGCAGAGGGAGTTCTCAACCCAATGGAAACCGTGGCTGCGGGCGGTACTGTGGCCGTGGTCGGAGCACGGGTGATTTTTAGCAATCTGGTCGGGGTCATACCGTTTGCCAAGTGTGCAACAAGATCATACAGCAGCTTACTGCCATCACAGGTATGAACCTGATTTTCGAAGTAACATCCCATCTCCTGCGGCGATGATGGCTGGTTCATCCATTGGTCCTGACACTGCTTGGTATCTCGACTCCGGTGCTACGCACAATCTCACTGCCGATATGGCAAACTTATCCACCCATTCAAACTACCGGTCCTGATCGAGTTCAAGTTGGAAATGGTACTACTCTCCCAATCACTCACATTGGCTCTTCTGTTCTTCAATCTTCCACTCAATCTTTTCATTTAAAAAATTTGTTACGAGTTCCGAATATTACTAAGAATTTACTCTCTGTTCGTCAGTTTAAGGACAATAATCTCGTGTCCATTCTCCTTAACAACATTGAATACTGCAGTACAGCAACAGTTATTTCTATCCTCTTAAGGGCTCATTTGTTTTATTGGCATCGATTCCACCATTCTTAAGCAATGCTTTTCCATTGAAAGCAGCTAAAAGTGAAGGCTTGAGGGTAAACGTCCCCAAGGACGTTCAAATAATCACCCTTTTGATACACCTGATTACCAGTAGAATAAATCCTAGGAAAGTGAGGGTCACATCTACATCTCTACCCCCCAAAAAAAAAGGCCAGTTTAATAATCTTTTGTACTTCACCCCAGAGCATTCAACAACAAAATTGTAAATTGAGCTTCACACGAACATATAGCTTACAAATAAATATTACAAAAGGAAAAACCTTTACCAACAGCAAAATCAAGCTATATAGACTAGGTGAATAGCTTGGTTGCAGTTTCAGCAAAACAGAAAACTCTTAGGTGAGTTTAAAATCAAATTGTACATGAGGAAAAAACACACACACCCAAACATGTTGTCAAAACAAAAATCAAATTTATAAAAAACTTTGCAGTTTAAAAAATTCCACATATTTCATTAGTTAAAAGATTGTTGAAACATAAAACAAACCCTTGCAAGACTTCCATAAACACAACCAAGCTTTCACATTTTACATGAAAAAGAAAACCTAGAAAAGGATAATTTTTGAGACAGACAAAGCATATGAAAAAGGAGTAGCCCTCACTCATAGGATTCCATGTATACTTGGAAGGTTAAACCACCCATTTTCAATATAAGATTGAAAAGCAACCAAAAAGTAAAAAAAAAAAAAATGCACCCCACCTCCGAAAGATATGTAAGGTAGTCTATGGGCATCACCAAAATAAACAGCATCAGAGATGATACCATACAGAGGCTTGGCCACCATGGGCAGGTTAGCAGAGTACTGCACCAGCTGCAGGATTGATGGGTGTAGGTTGAGGCTCTGGACCATGTAGTAGTTCAGTGCCAACCAAGGAAAGCATCTAAAACCCTGTAACCAGTACCCAAAACCACACAGAACCAAAACCTTTTGGCCACCCTCTTCACGCAGCAAACCACCCTTGTTGCCATTGACATTGTCCTTGAGTGGGGCAGGAGGTAGAGGCCTTGGACCTTGTGCAGGGTTTATCAAGGGTTCTATGATATGGGTTTTTGGTATTCTGACAATGGGTATGGAGATTTTTGGTCTTTGGTGGGGATTTGAGATGGAATTAAAGAGGAGAGGTGAAAATGGTCTTGCCAATAGTGTGGAAGGGATGAGAGGGTATCTGGGATTTAGAGCTGTATGGTTTATCTTTATAGAAATCATTGTTATGGTCTGTTTAAAAAGTGCTACAACAAAGACAGAAGAGGTTCTGAGGAGGTCATAAAAAGAGAGAGAGAGAGAGAGAGAGAGAGAGAGAATCAGGTAGACAAAAAGCAAAGCAAAGAATCCATTGTGGGAGAAAGAATAGAGATTGCCCAATACAGAGGAAGGATAGATACTCTGTTTTGATTGAATCCAGGATAATGGAATTAACTCCTATTTGCTCTTTGGATTTTGCCTGTCGGTCGTGGAAACAAAATATTTAGAGAGAGAGAGAGAGAGAGAGAGAGAGGAGGGGGGGAGAAGGATCTAGAAGCGATGAGAATTGAGAAGGGACGGGATGTTTGTGAGATTCATGATTTGTAGTTAAATATTACTATAAAAGCAGAGGCTGTTTATGTAAAGAATGCCGTATCACGTGGTGGTTGTTCCTTCCAAAATGGAGCATTCAAAGAACAAACTCTCGGAAGACTTTGCACGAGTCTGGATCCTCCTCAAAGTGTGTCTCACTCATCCCTCAGGCCACCTTGGAAATGTAACATCAGTCCCATATATTGAAAATATGATCCCCTCAAAATAAATTTTCTATAAAATTTACATAATTAAAAATTAGTCTCGCCCGTTGGATGGATCAAATAATTAATAATGGGGTTAATGAATATGATTGTGTTTATTAAGTTACTAATCGCATGATTGAGAAAAAAAAATTGTTATGTTTAAAAGGTCAAAATAATCTGGTCATGTGGGACTGGGTCCTATCAAAGTGGAGTGCTTTGATGGATGGATTTGGATGTGTGTAAGAGGTGGCTCAATGTCAACATGATCTTAATCCTTGGTTTAAGGGTTTGAACTTTTAAGATCTTTTGAATTAAATTTGATGGATTAGTGTTAAACTTTGGAGCAGTGGTAATTCATGTGGGTGTGTATGTGAAAAGAACAATAAATTAAGGAGTAAGGAGAAGAATTTTGTATGTGAAAAGGGCTAATGAGGCATGGGGGTCTTAATGGAATTGGGACCCCAAGGAAACTTGGTCATTTATTATTTGGACTATATTCACGATTTATTTACATAGTAGAACAAATCAGAGCTTTTAGGGTGCGGATTCGACAATTGTGGCTTATATAGGATTTCTTATAATTTGGTTATGCTATTTTGGAGTCAATCTATTAGGAATAGGACAACAATAAATTAAGGAGTCTTGAGAAGAAATTTGTCTGTAGCACCCTACTTTTAGTAGATGGTGACTTGCAAAGCACGTTCATGCCATGAAGAGAGGTCCAGATGTTTCCTACACGGGGATATCTGATGATCAATCAATTTCAACCGTTGGATTTATAAGATTACAAAGTCATATGGATGAAGTAATCTAGTTCAAACCTAACCAAGTGGGATGTTAATTTTCTCTCTTGCTGTTTTGCTTCAGTGTACCATAGTTGATTATCATATCTACTGAAATTTGATTTACTTTCATTTCATAAATAAAAGGGCCTTCCAATTTGACCTAACCCTCACTTGTGGCATGCATGGAGATAGCCCATAGCTAAGCAAACATGTCACTTTGTGATTGGCATTCATTGCATTAGATGGTTCAAATAACACCCAAAATGCCTATGAAATTCGTACTAACTGTGTCCCTAAATGTAGCTAAAATTGAAGAAATAAAATGTGAAGTTCTATGAATGACTATTAAATAATCTTATCTTTAATGTGAAAAATGAATTAACAGAAGATGAAAAATGAAAACCCAATCATCAACTTAGTAAATGAATTTGTTGCGAAGCAAGAATCATTCATCACCAATTTGTATCCTAAAACCCTCACATTTTAAATAATCTCTTGTTTGACGTTTGAACCCGTTTTAGGGTGAATTTGTGCCAATACAATTTCACGCAAACAAACGCCAAACGGGACCACAGTTCAGATACGACATAGCTGTTTAAAACGGCCTGTTCCGTTTACACGGTCCCAAATGAAACTACAGTCTATCACTCTATGCCAAGCATTCCTAGGTGGGATTAATGAGAGCGGAATTCTTACAATCTAAAGCCATGGGGGATTATCAGGTGGCCCACTTGCTGGGGGATGGGTGGGTTTGATTTGAAGATCTACATGGGCCCCTCCTCTCTGTAAAAAAAAAAAATCAGTCCCATCCAAACATCCTAATCCCATCATCCATTGCCCATGAGTTTAATCCATTCGCATGGATGCAACAGTATACAGTCTATTCACATGATTGCAATCCCAGTGGGACCTGTGAACTATAAGAGGTTTTTTTTGTCCACTCGGATGGACCATCAGGCGTGCCCCACTAGGGGTGTGCACCATGCGCACTTCATAACTACTCCTGAAGCCATTGTTTGTGTTTCTACATCATGGTTGAAAATCTTTCCAGAGTTGATTCTTGAGTCTTGACTCTCTCAAGTCATCCTATTTTGACAAAGGACCGAGTAAAAATTAGGAGAGACTCGGTTGAGTCATTTCATTTTAATAAATTATTTACATTCCCAATCATTTAATTGGTAAATCTAATTTTAAACAATTAGAATTTATTTATAGGTAATTGTACATGAGGTTTGAAGATAGTAATCTAATTTGAAATTTATATTTGATGTTTTACATTCAATATTTGGACTAACAAATTATATAATATGCAATATATTTTTCTTTATTTTTTATTTTTGTACTTTTCATGCATATATAAATTTATTTATTTGAACTGATTATCATGAATGCATGTAAATGAATATATTTTTATATTTTATAAGTAATGGATTTATTTTTAAGTATTTTTGAAATTATTTTAAAAATAACATGACTCTCCCGAGTCTGTGTTTACTCTATCTAAGTCAATATTTTTGCATTGAACGAATAAAGTACGAATCACAAGTTTTCTAACCAAACCTTGTTCTAAATATAGAATGTCGACCATATTATCATCCAACCATCCATTTTCAACCCAGGGTACACTGTTTATCTGGTAGAAGAGCTCTTAGTTACATTGCCCATGCAGGGGGCCCCACCATATGATCTGCACCACCAAAACATGGGTCCCATGCATACAGAACGCTAGGCCAACACAGACCAGAGTCAGTTGCGTAGGCATTGGATTGCACTGTATCTAAACTTTCCCTTCAAAGGTAGATAAACAATGCTCAGTCTACAGGACCAAAACACTCTAAAAGCAGAAAAAAAATGCTCAGGCCATAATGCTCTTAAAACTCCATTTACTTTGAAATCCTTCATTTCCAGAGGAAATCTACATCAGCCCTGCACTGCAATCATCAAAGTGCAAATATCAAGCAGCCGTGGTGAGTTTCCATTTTTCTGAACAATGAACTTTTTTGTTCATCCATCAGCCATTGTAATGGAAAATAAAACAAGCTTCCAAGAAGCTCTACACAGTGCAGAATCATAATATTCTATCAGCTATAGCCTTTTCACTGTGATGTAGCGCAATGTAGCGTGATGCTTTCATCCAAAAGTAGACTTAAAATTTGGTTCTACAAGATTTTGTGGCTGACTGCCAACTGATGCCTAGCCTCCTTTTCCTTGACTTGAGACTGACACGCCAAAATGCAACATAAAAAGGCCTGTTAGATTGGCAGTTATCAATTGAGTGCCATACCTACTACGTACCAATTTGATTCATGTTGACAGAACATATTATATATCTCATGCATTCTTCAATAACGGTTCCAAACAAAGATACTTAATAATATGTTCACTAGGACATTTCATTGAATGTGCAAATACAAAATGGCTACCTCAGGTCCCCGGCTGTTGACCAGATGTGTGGGTGGGTACATGAGTACAAGTCCCCTGTGAAACGAAAAATAAAAATAAAACAATGCTACGCAGAATGGAAAGGCCACTACAAATCCAAGCCTCCCGTTTTAGTAAGGACCCTTGAGCAGTTTTGCCTTTCCGTTGCAATATTCTCCACACTGCAGAGTTTCACCCTTCCATTTCACCTTATGACTGCAGAGAAGCCTTGCCAAGAAAACTATAACTGCATTCTCACAAACTGCATTACTCTATATATATGTAGGCGTCCACAACCAAGGTTGTTGAGAACAGAAAAAAAAAGGGTGTGTTGAAGTTTAAAATTACATTTACCAATGTCCTGCTCTACTAGGCAATTTAGATTATGGCATCAATTTGAAATTCGCTTCTAAAAGTGAACAAACTTCACCCAGAGAAGACACCTTGAAATCTGGTTTCAAATCAGAAGTGAAAGAATCAGGAGAGCCATACCTCCCCTTTTCATCAAGCAAACAAGTAAAGGCTCCCGCTCGTCGCCCACAAGTAACCTGGGATAGACGGTTAAATTATTAACTAAGTATTGCTCTCCATGATGAAAAACAAAATTGGCACTTGAACAAGTGTCTACACATAAAACAGACATAAAAACCACTGAGAAACCTAAAACAGAAACAAGAACATTTCCTTTTTCTTTAATAGGAGTGTAAACCTGCAAGCACCAAAGAGCGTTATCTTTACTTTAATAGAAGTGTAAACCCACAAGCACCAAAATCCAAAATATTGACTACTAAAGTAAAATAGTTTTTGAATTGAACTATCATCCTAATCTAGCATCTTATAACGGAAAGCTCAATTTATGAGAGATACATTGTCAAATCCCAAAGGGTTGGAATGACAAAATAAAACAAACTTTTGACCCTGTTCTGTAATTTAGGACATACATGTGTATCAGCCTATGACATACAAAACACGGCCCTAAATATAGCAGATGCCACAAAACATGGTGCACACAGTAGTTTACAAACGAGCAAGATAGATAATGATTATGATAATCAAGGTGTTCTATTATAGAAGTTTTAGTTCATCAATGCTTGCTTTTATTTCTTATTCTAGAAATGTAACAAAACAGTTTTGAAGGAAAACGTATGTAAATAGACACAGACAAAGAAATGGACACAAGTTGGTACGTTCAAAACCACAGTATCAGTACCAGCTTCCAGAAGGCCTTCCACCTCTTCACTTGCTGATCACAGCTCTTGATGAATGACATCTATGCAGCAACACTTTCAATCAAAATGAAACCTAAGATGAACATGGTTCTTTCAATGTCCGTGACATCTGAAGTATGCAGCAACACTTTCAATCAAAATGAAAACTATGATGTACATGGTTCTTTCAATTTCCGTTTGACCTGAGTTTTCTTTTCCCCTTCAAAGTAAAAGTAAAGGATCTTGAAAGTAGCCTAAATCCTCTAGGAGCTCCAGTAGCTAAAATCTCCATGCTACTTGAGTCACCCATACCCACAGGGCCAGAACCGTCCTTCGTCATCTATGATCATGCCACTCATCTCTGACAGTGCAAGGTTTACCAAGAGAGAAGCAACCGAATTAGAAGATCAACCTTGACACTTAATTCTACCTTCTTAAAAGAAATTAGAGGATTACCCAAGGAGCTACCATGGCTTCGGAGAGGTAAATGCGGAAGAGGATGCTTTAGCCAAATCAGAAGTTAAAAGAGAGGATATTCTAACTGTTAATGGTGTAACCTTATTAGTGCAGCCTTTTGGCTTTATTGTGTTGTTGCTCCCTTTCTCACCTTACAGATATCCCCATCTCCTTGATGGGGGTGGTATATCTTTCTATATATTCTTTCCACTAACTTGTAGATGGCAAGTGCTTGGAAAACCTATCAACCATCCTTCCAAGTTTGCCAATATTGATGCACATAAAAAATATGAATGTCCAATACAATCTCCACCCCATGCCCATGCAATTACCAATGATTTGAATTTCATAGCCAAAGAATAAAGAATAACCCTCACTCCCTAAAATAGTTTGTTCCTTATGTTTGAATTTAGTTAAGGCTATAATTGTTTCCAACTAAAAAAGTGAGTGAGCTGCATTTCATATAGTTCAAAGTTGCTAATTAAAAGGTTGCCGGAAGTACATTTGGTAACAATCTACTGTTACTGTTCTGTGGATTGACAGGCGAGGCTCAGCTGGATGAAAGCATTGGAAATACTGCTTGAAAGTGAAGAACCTGAATCAACCAAACTTAGACCTTTCTCCTTCAAGACTACTATATTACATTGCACTTGTTTCAGTTGTTTGATCTTCTTTCTTCCCTTCATCTCTAGCTCTAAGGAAGGGAATATCCATCTTAAAGTACTAAACAAGTTTACACATTCAAATACAAGGTACCTGTCTCGCATTAGATAGATGTCATTAGTTTATGCGAACTTGTTAGGGTATGGGATAGAATTTTAGTATTGCTTCTGAGAATGTTTCTCTATCTGTCTATGGCATCACTCACACGCACGCCCACCCCTGCCCATGCACGACCCTCATTCTGAAAGTTACACTATCGTCCTCATTACCTATATGAGGGATATTTCTTGCAAAATGCACTTACTTATTCCTCATGTATAGGGAAAGGCTATTGACATGGTTGATACTGACGAAACATGGAGTTTTCAGGAGTTCACTGCATGTTGACCTTTTCTCATCCTTTTAATTAGTATCTTCTAAATCATGTCTTTTTTCTTTCCCTAAATATTGTATCCATGAAATAGGAAGAAAAGAAGAGTGAAATGGATAACATGTCTCCAAACTTGAAATAACAAGTAACAATATTTATAACAAACGCACTACAAACGCACTCACATCATCTTTGAGGCTGTCGCCAATCATAATGACTTCATTAGGCTGAACATCCCAAGTTGAACAGATGTGCAGCAATGGAGCGGGATCAGGTTTATAAGGACGAAACTCACGGCTGATTGCTGGAGTGAACTCCATCTGCACAAATGTAACACCATGATAAAATTTTACGGAAAATCAGTGTGTGAATGGCGTGAACAAACAATTTAAGTACAAAAAAGGAAAAAATAGGATTGAAAGACATTAAAAGTTCTAGAAGTTAATGCAAATATAAACTGAATCAGCTACATTAATTTGGCAGGTGTACTATGGAGTATGAAAAAATGTAGGAGTCAAATGGAATGACAATATAACGTAAAGTGATTCATGTGCAAAGAATTAGACATTTCACTACATTCTGCATTCTGGAGCTTCATATTGTTTGTGAACATATTGGCTAATTGGTCAAAAAAAAAAAGTAAGTAAATGATAATAATAGATCTAATTTCTTCAGTTGCAAAGCACTCCATTTGCTTCTCTCCACATTCCCCAACTTATACAGATTCTGTCTCCCTAAAGCTGTCCATTTGTTATAGTAACTCCCAGATATCAGAATCCACCACACCATGGCACTAAAGGGTTTGCAATTTGACAAGAGCATCCTGATCCAACCCGCTACTGGATCTTAGTTTTGCCAAAATTTCTAACCTGTTGACTTAAACAAGATCAATCGAGACTAAATGCAGATGGTTGTGCAATTGGAAAAGCTGGTCCTTCAGGATTAGGAAACCACTAAAGATGGTAGGGGAAACTTTGCCCTTATTTTTCCAGGTCCCATTGGGATGAGTGATTCTAGTAGATCTTCAGTTTTAGTGATTAGAAGGGAAAGACTCTTCTTAAATTCATGTTCAGGGCCTTACGCCCATTGCCTTTCAAAATAGAAACAGTCAATGCGTTAAAGCGGGTGAAATGAAGTGTTAAATTGTTAATCCTCCTTTGAGTTTGTAACTGATTGTTAACGAAGTGCAAGCTTGGCTATCCACTCTGGAGGTGGCCTTCATTTATTTTTCAAGGGCTTAGAATGAGGAGGTTTTACACATTGGCGAAAGTAGTAGTACTTAGACATGATATATTTATATAGCTATTTGCACAACTCTTCCTCCACAATCTGTTTTCTTGTTTAGTGCACCTGTCTTTTTAGTCTATCAACTTGATAGGCTGCTCTGCTGTCCAGCTTTATGATATTTTCAATATACAATTTCATGGTTGCCTCTCCACACACACACACAAAAAAAAAAAAATATATGAAAACAAAGAAAGGAAGAGAGAGAGAGAGAACATTTGGCTACAATGCATAGGTTGATTTAGATGCGTGATGTAACAAAAAGGATATAATTAAAAATGATTAGACAAGAGGAAACTGATGCAGAATAAACCTATGACCTCATTTGCAAGATTATTTAGATATCATTTCTGATTTTTATTACTTTCTAATTTTATTAATGAGTTGTAATTAGGATTAGATTTCTTATTTCCTAAGTTGATTTTATTTACTTTCCTAGTTTGATTAGGTTTCTTAGCCACCAAGTTTTCTCTTCTTATTTACATGCATTGTAAAAGTTGGAATTCTCAGACTTTGATGATTAACAGAAATTGAGTGGTTTTAACCCTCGGAGGTGCGTCCTCGTGTTGAAGTCTATGTGGAAACATATGATAGTGCCTACGGACACATGCTTCGGCACTTCCACGCAAGCACTAACCCTAGGGCTTGCATTAAAAACTTGGGGGTGGCTTCCATAAGAGAAAATCAGGAATGCCATTTGATATAGTTTGGCAACATAAAAAGAATAACGGTAAAACATGCGCTCAAAATGAAGTAGAAACAAGAGAGGTGTTAGATCATAGAGTTGCTTCTTTTCTTCTATCGGAAGGTTAGATTGCACGACAGAATTTAGTCTCAGTTAGTGATGTGTGAAGAAATAGAATGCAAGAAGCCCACCTGAAACAGAGGATAATGCACCTATGATGATGATTATGATATCACATGCATTTAGTGAATGCAAGGGCACCAAGAAATCATCGCATTCCCATTGCATGATAATCAGGGGAGGACCCACATTATGGCATGAGGGTGCGACGGTTTGGAAACCTCCCATGATGGACTATTGGCGGTATGCCAACGCCCCACCTTCAAAATGGATTCCACCCCACCCGAGAGAGAGAGAGAGAGAGAGAGAGAGAGAGAGAGAGAGAGAGAGAGAGAGAGAGAGAGAGAGAGAGAGAGAGAGAATCTTTTTAGAAAGAAGGGAGTGGGTTTAAGGTTTTGTTATGTGCTTATGGGGTCCACATGTGGTAATCATGACCATAGATGAGATGAGTGAGAGAAAGAGGGGAGAGGAGATGATGAGGGTGATGAGAGAACTGGGTTTTGATTGGGTGGTGATGAGGACGAGTCCGATTCTCTGTTGCAGGCTTGCAGCTATTATATGTGAACTTACAGGCCTCTGGGAATCCATCGTGGGGCCCACAAAATGATCATCCAAACTGTTCAAAATGAATGTCAACCATGGATGAAAAAAGCGGCCGCCACGCTACATCGGTCGTCGCGGGCGATACCGCCACGCCACGGCCGAAATATCGGCCGTCGCATCCGTGGCGGCCGTTACAAAGCGTGGCGGCCGCTACATGCCGTGGCGGCCGTTACGTATCCTTGACCATGATACCCCCAGACCCCCTCTGCGAAGCGCATGTTTTAGAGAAGTGGCAATCAAGAAGACAAAAGGATCATACTTGATCATGATAGCTGAGACTCTTTTGCTGTTTGTCTTTCCATTTTTGTGCTTGGATGTCTATTATTATCATAACTTGCTAGATAAGATATTAAACCTGTTTAATTATGTTTGAAATTGTATAGTAGTAAAGATATAGTTACCTATTACTACTAGATTTCAAATTGGTCTTAATTATATTATTTTATAAAGAACCCTCATTGTGCTGGTGACTAAGGTATTCCTATTTCCTTCACTAACTCTCTACTCTGTCATTTTTAAATTGGTGTTGAATGTTGATTGTTGATGACTTCATAACTTCATAGTTCATTCACTTGATTGAATTTGAACCTTGAATGTTGAAGTATTGATATTTAATTGTTCAATGTTCATTAATGAGTAATGACCTAACTCTTAAGTCTTATGCCTTTATTTCATGTTCTAGTTTTTCTTTTTTATGAGCTTTCCATTACTTTCTAAGTTAGTATGACTAAGAAACATGAATACATGTGAAAAAACTAATCATTACTATTATTTTCTATTTATACAGCGATACAGGACTTCATATATTGAGGGCACCGCTACGCCCCCTTTTCTTACTTACTTTTGCAAAAGAACCACATATTCTTTCATTTTACAATTTTCTGGATTTTCTGGATTTTTTTCAGATTTTTTGGGCAATTTTTTCAAATCGCACTGCTACGCCGCTACGTATCCCCGCTACGCTACGTATCGCCCGCTTCGTAGCTTCATCCTTGATGTCAACCCCTCCAGTGACATATCCTGGAACTTCATTTCAATAGAGGTGGATCCCACCATTTGATTGCGTGGGTGATGGAAATGTGATTAACTCCATGTTAGGAAAATGCCAAAATTTCATAACAACAGGAGTGGGCCCCTACTGTCCGATTGAGCACATGAATGATTGAATTTTTTAATTGATCATCATCCACCCCACCCAAACTAAAATCCCAGGTCCGCCACTTATGATAATAATAACAGATGAAAGAACATGATTACTGCACTAAGTTCTTGTGTACACCACAACAAACCTAACTTTCAGCCCTTGTGTTGTTACTGGTCCCATAAAAAAATTGATGTAAAACAGATGGGTTTTCCAACAATACGGCAGCACCAAATAGTAACTGAGACCACCTTTTGGTCAGTCCCTACATTTTTCTAAACCTATGGGTCAATGGAATGCAATGAGTATCAATTTGGGATTTGGAGAGCATGTTAAGGGCCTCCTTGGTCAAGGAATTAAAAGAAATGAAATGGAAATGACATGGAATGATTCTACATGACAAGAAATTTGAGAATTGCAAGTGAAACTCATTCCATCACAGTACCATGCTATCAAAATTTCTAGGAATGGGGCAAAACTTAAGGTAGAAAACCATTCTGCTCAAAAAAATTCTGAGAATGACTTTCTGTCAACCAAACGCCAAATCACGGGTAAGAAAAAACCCACCTTAGCAAACGACTCCAATTTCTCGCCATGTATAGGACAATTTCATTCCAGAAGTTTCTACTTAATTTTTGAACCAGGGAGGCCCCATGCTAGTAAGCAGTTTGATGAGTGCAGTTGCATGGAAGTAACAAAGGGAACTCAAAAGAACCAATGCGCCTTATGTGTTGAATGAAGAAAGATCACTGGCCAAGGATCTAAGTGCCTGCTTCTATCAGGTAGCAAGTGAAGTTAATGAGGAAGCATCTGCATAGTTGTCAATTTCATTTTGGACCTCGTCTTGTTTTCACTCAGGATTGAAACGTTTGCGCCAATACAAAATATTGATACTTCATTTCAGGGTTCCATTTTAGTAACGATATAAAAATATATAATTAAAAATATGAAAAATAATAAAAAAGAGTGAAATTAGCATACATTATGTATATCTTTAATTCATTCTACTAAACCAATGTGTTATTTCTATATGTCATGAATAATTTATAAGCCATTTTAGTGTGTGGCATTATGAAATCACAGCATCCATTCTTAGCTCTCATCTCCAAATAGTCTAAAATAACATAAAAGAAACACATTCAAGTAATCACTGCATGACAGTGGGGCAAATTAGTACCTAAATCAAAATGAAAAGCCTTTTTGTTAAAAGCTGTTTACACTATTCCCTGTTAGACCGAATATCTGGCCATTTTCGACCTCCTGTTGAACAAGTCAATATCTGGACCAAAACAGATGAACAGGTTCCAAATCTAAACCAAAATTCCAGACAAGATTGTTCGGTTTGGTTACCTGACTGAATCGAACAATTTTGGCATTTTCAGGTGAGACAAATCGAAATTGACTACTAAGCGAAGCAAACAAGTTTGCTAAATCATGAGTAAAAATGGAAACTCTATTAACTGCAACCAGATTGATATCTCCTAGCCAATGCATGTTACACATAATTGGTTATCCCATGTAGTTTTGGGGCAGCCTCTATAGATTCTTGCTCTTAAAATATAAATGAATTCTTATCTCAAAACAAAAGGGCCCTAAGGCCACATTTTGATGTCCGCTGGAATGTCATAGAAATGCTATATTTTGGCTCATATGGTGGGTGGGATGAAACTGTGTCCAACCAGTTTATCCCAGCCACAATTCGAGGAGAGAATCCTACGTCAGATGCTCAAAAGAATGAACCCTAGCACCTTGAAGCCACCTAAATTTACAGTTGATCAGATGACCTGTAGTGCTACAAATTGCAATATATGTTCCAAAGAAGATGTTGTGGACAGCCATTCAGTGCAGCCTAGTAGTTTTCACTTTTCTATAAGAAGATAACCTAAGAAGATACCCTGTCACAATAAGGATTGAGAACATATGTTATCTTAAGGTAAGGGACAACCAAAAATCATAATAACCGCAAAACTTGTTTAGGGTAAACTATTATAGTTAACTTGGAAATTGATTAAAGATCTAGATACATAAAGTTGAATCTTCTCCTTACAACTTACCCCAAATCGTAGATGAAACAAATCGACTGCTTCCTTCACATTGCGAGTAATTAAGCCCCTTCTGCAATAGTTGCCGAGAATCCAGACCACATTAGCTATAAAGTCAAAGTCATAGCTTCAGAACCACCCGACAATGGTGAACAAGAAACTTCTGATATAAATGTGCTTCTAAATTACATTGAAGATAGATATGATAACTAGAGGTGCCTTGGAGGCCATAAGTTTAAAAACACAAACATGTGCACAAACAATGATCATGGTGTAGAGACAGCGGGACTCACGTGTTTGTAATCTTAAGAAAGTCAACATTAATCATAGGAGATATTTAGGAGATATTGCTGTAATTAGATTGATTGAGATTAGATTACTGATTTGCTGTAATTAGTCTGTCTCTACACATGGATGACCTAAATATAGATTAAAACCTTGTAAGAAAAAAAAATCCTCAAAACCCTGTTTGTTCTCTAAGGTCAACCCTCCCTATTTCTCAAGATCGGACTATTTTCAACTGTTTTTATATTTTTCTTCTTCACGGTCTCTATTTTTTGAAAGATTGAAGGAAGTGAAGATAATATCTGGATTTCTTTTTCATTAAGATAAAATCATCATTGGAAATCAGATCTGCATGTATACACCATGCAAGTTCTTAATGGTGTTTCTAGATACTTTAAATTTTCGATAAAAGTAGGTAGAGAGTAGAGATTTGAGAAATAATTGAACAATTCTTTACTAGAAATGCATGGATGGTGTAAAAATGGAGAGATGAAAATTGATGGAAAAAACCCAACCTTGCTTCATTGTATAGTGTTGTTAATGGAAGTTTTCATTACCATTAAAAAAAAATTGTATAGTGTTGTTGAATAGGGCAAGTCATTTGAAGTGCCACATCACCATCACTTTGGCCTGATATGTAGATAGATATTGAAGATAAAATCACATAGGGATGGCAATGGGTCAGGTTAAATGGTGACCCACCCTGACCCATTCCTAATATGAGTGGATTGGTGTGGTTTTCTCGAGTTCAGAGTAGGTATAGTTTATAGACTTTTTTTTTTTATGACAGGTATAGTTTATAGACTTAGACCTGAGTTTAGTTTGGGTTTTGGCTGCCTTGACCCACTTTGCCCCGTTTATGACCTATTAACATATTATTTATTAAATGTATAACATAAAAAAGAAAATTTTCTTTAAAAGTTAATTTCTCATTAAAAAAAAGAATATAGAAATAGAATAGCCTTTATCAAATCTGACTAGACTCATACCTATGACAGGATAGGTTTGGTATCACATATCCTAAATCTTTCTTGGTTCAGGTTGGGTATGGGGCAGGGCAGGTGTGAGTTGGGACTTATGGGTTTACCTTAATCAGTACCAAATACAGTTGCCATTCCATGAATCATACTTTGTCTTGTGGTTGAGGATTATTGGAATCATACACACTCGCACGCAAATGGTAAGATAGACATTTTTTTGTGTGTGTGTGTGACCATATGTGATAAATGATGGTAAAATTTTCCCTCAAAAGAAACTGATGGAGGAAAGTACAAGCACCCTGTGTACTGCAAAACAATACAAGGTCAAGTTCACATCATACAACTCTTACACAGGTTGTTTTCAAAGTGGTAAGAATAGTTGATCCAGTTGTCCACCAGTGTCATGTGCCATCATATTCAAAGGGACCATGCCCCAGGTGAGTAAAGGTTGGAAACCTCTTACTCTTATGTAGGGATATCCCTAACTTGATTAGTCACATATGATGATATGAAACAATGGCAGGAATATTTCTGTATCAAATGGGGCAAAAAAAAAAAAAAAAAAAAAAACTGTATTGATAATGCTAAGAAATTGCATACCTTATTTTTTTAGAATTAAGAAATCCACAGAGTTCTATTGCACCTGCAGCATATGGCTCTCCCATCAAAACCTAAATCAATTGCTAAAACAAATGAAAAATTATTACTGTACAATGCCTTTTCTTTCTACTAAACAGCCCCAATTTAACAACAAAAGGCCCCAAAACATATAATCCCAGCCTGTTCCAAGGCAAGAAAACAAATGGATGAACAACCCAACCAACAGCAACAATCTTATTTTGAAAGGTAACTGATTGTTTTTACATAGTGCTTCAAAAACAGGATCAAGCCATCCCTACTTAAACCAGACTCGACTGGAACCATTGACCTAGATAGTTCAGCCAACCCAAATCATTTCATGACTAAAAACTTATTTCTGTAGTGGTCATATTGATATAAACCAATTTTTTTTACTGGTTTTCATCTTTCTTTTGAAAGAAAAATCTGTTCTTTCAATGACTTTTTCACACTAAAAAAAATCTGCATTTCTATTTGGGTGGCACTCTAGGATCTAATTGTTTCGCATTTCTCGAAAACCCATTACACAGAAACCTGCAAATTGGAATGATAAAAAAAAAAAAAACGAAGTTACCCCAAGAATTTCATCACCCAATGCATAAAATGCCCGAAAAGCAAAGACCCATTTCTCAAAACCCTTGAAAAACAAAAACCCAACTCCAATTACACAAGAATCTCACCACCCAATTCATAAAACTCCCAAAAATCCAGAACCCCTGTAAACATAGTAGTCCATCTACAGACAGACATACCCGGCATGATCTGGAGTCGATCGAGGCCTTGTCGTTCGAAATCAGCAATAATCTCATACGCTTTCTGCTGCTTCTCAGGGCTCCAAGTCTCGATGTGTTGCAAGATATCGATTCCGGAAGGGCTCCTAGCTCTCATGGCCTTGTACTCCTCTTCACCCAAAACCGATTTGTACATGGCAGCGAAGTCGATGACGGGCACCGTTAGTGTTCCGTCCATGTCGAACACGACCCCTCTCAGCCTCGCCTTCTCCTGGCTGCTGCTGCAGCTGCTCATGCTGGAATGCGCCATCAATGGCCGTGCACGAAAGACGCAGAAGCTCCGTGACAGAGGTAGATGAAGCATGGTAGATAAAAATTACGTCTATTTAACTACCATCTCCAAATCAACACAATCAAATGCAAAATGTAAAATGAGAGAAGAGAGAGAGACTGTGTAAATGAAGATAAAAGTGAAGTAAAAGTGAAGTAGATTTCAAAAGGAAGCTGCTGTTCCAAATATCCATTTTATGCTGGGCTCTCACTTGTTTGGTTAGGAGCAACATTGAGTGGGGCCCACTTGGAAGTTTTTGTATCATCATTATTAAGGGTGGATGGAGAGGTCTCTTTACCGGATCATATAAAAAACTCAGCCCTATCAGATAATCCTGGCCTTTAATTTGATGACCTTGGGTTTTAATGATATTTTAATTATAGATTTTTGAAGTTGAATCCGACGGTGAACAAAAGTTAGATGAGTATAAAATTGGACATGTACCAGATCATTGGGGATAAGATGGTAAAAAGAATTTGCATTCATCAAAATTGGGCCCACTTTGGCCCTATAGAGCTGGACTGTACTTGTGGGAATAGTGTGATTGATGAACTGAAAGAAATTCCCCTGAAATTATATAGATTCTCAAAAGGATCTTTTCATTTGCTTTTTACTTTTTTTCAATTAGGAACACTCAAGCTCATGGAGCCTACTTTAGATTTATGTCTATTATTGACAACACATATATGGAAAGGTCTGTTGTAGATGAGGGGAGCGAAAAGAAAAAAATCAGCCTCACAAAATCAACATAGTTTACAGTGCCCCACCAAACCATCGTAGCTTTTAATTTAACGGCCTCAGAGTTTATTGGCACCTTAATTTTAAATCTTTTTTAGATTCAATTCAATAGTGAGTGAATGTTGAATGATTGTAAAATCGGGCCTTGGAAATCAAAGGACTGCACTTATCAAAAGTTGGATCTAACTGGGCCTCATAGAGCTAGACTGCAAATGTAGTTCGCTTGTAGGAGAATATTTTTTTGCTTTTTTTCCTAAATAGATAGATGAAGATTTTACCCGAAGTAGAATCGGTGAGTAACAAGTGCAACAAAACATCTGAAAATTTGGCCCCCAATAAATTGAAATGATGAAATAATATTTTATATAGCCGACCCAGCATAGTTAGGACAAGGCTGCTCAAACAGACTCATTTAGAGAGAATCCGAAATCTTTGATGAGTTGGTGGGGCCCTCTTTGGCAAGATGGGGAGAGGTGGGTTTATTTGAGCATGAGAAAGGGGGAACGGTTAGAAAATCAATTTTATAAAAGGTGTCAGCATTTTCCATGCTCTTCTAACTACCAGGCCTCACTTAATTCATGACAATTCCCATCCCTTGACCCTTATGCCTGCCTCCTTCCAGTAGGGCTTGATGTGGGCAGGGCTAGCTCCACCTCTGCCTCATTCAGCCCATGCAGGTTTGAGTTTGGCGCCTCCGGGCTGTGCTATATGCCCGTCGATTTGGACTTCAAGGCTAACCTTGGTTTTCATATTTTTCAGATGTTGGATCAATTATTTTAGGCACATCATGATTGATTATCAAGTATGTTTTTAGCCATTGGAACAATGATTTGAGGCTTGTATCCTATTGAGTCAATGGTCCACATCTTTGTCCTTCTTCTTCTTGTTGTTGGATCAATTGCCATCTATGCCATGGAATCGATGATCTGGTGGTTTTCTACAAATCACTGATCTATTTCTTTTATTCTGTCCAAGATGAACCAAGGCATTTCCACCATTACCATTTGTTCGAAGATAAGCATCCTTCAGTCCTTTGATTGACAACCTAAGGCCTCTTAATTGTTGATGGTCAGCATCTTTTCTTCTGCTGTTGGATGGCCCTTACTTCGACCTTAATCCCTCTCCTCAGCTTTTTGAATTTGTCAGGTCATGGTAAATGCAGCAATCTTCCAAATATGAACCATTAACAGGACTCGCTACAAGTGTTGAATATGAGTAACTTAGTTATATGAATACAAAAACCTAAGAAATCAATATGAAGCTAAAACCAGAAATGCATGGCAGAAACCCATCATTTCCAATGATCTCAATATAGAAGTTAAATTGTTACATGCGACAAACTCGAGGCCAAAAAATTCCTTTTTGGATAAATATAATACACCCAAATACATTATAAAAAAAAAAAAGGATAACATATCCCTTATCATACCCGTCAAAAAATTTCTTCAATAGAAAGGGTACTGTCAAGTGGAAAGCCACACCCACATGGTGTCTACACTATACAGGTATCATAAACAATATACAAAAAAATAGAACCAGTACTGCACAGTTCTAAGAAAAATTGAAAAAAAAAAAAAGAAGAAGAATGCTAACCTCTTTCATCTCCTACCCAATTATTCTTTTCCTTCGGACCCGTTGGTCCTTCCTCCCCGGACAGCTCCATCGGGATTTTCTTGATCAAGTTTTCAACTGAGCACCTGATCATATTGGGTAGAATACTGACTATCTTCTCTAGTTCCTTTCTTGAATCGTACACAATCTTTGGACCCCACTCTCTCATATACTGCAACCAAGATGGCTCCACAACTCCATCACTGAGATACTCAGCCGCCACAATCTGATACTTGGTGCTTGACTCAACATAGAAACTGCTTTGCATGGCATCATTCCTAATACCAACCCCAAGCTTTTGTGACCCCTGAAGGTAGTTCCCAGGATGCGGGAAGCTTGCATGTCCGCTTTTTGATGAATAAATTATTGCCTTGTTCCCTTCAATATACTCCAAATTACAAGCATCAACCCACTTCCCACCACTATGCTGCGAGAAATATATACTCCAGAGTTCGCCGCTGAAATTGCTCACTCGAAGCGTGAAATGCTCCCAATCACCCACATGCCGTCCAATCTTGCTGAATGAAATATTCATCATCCCAGCTTTCAGAGTTGCAGGGCCGTTGAAGGGGCAAAAGACCCACATTGCAATGTCAGTGAAGGTTCCTCCTAGAGCAGGCTTCACATGAATGTAGAGTTCCGCGCTTTCCATATTTCCACGCTTGACATAGCTCCTCCGATCATCATTGGGCAAATCTATCCAATACTCTCCATCGTTTCTACCGCCATTTGGCAGGTTCCATCCCTCAGAATCAATAACCTGACCAGTTGGCTCACCTTGACGGTATAACATAGCTCCATTCTTGAAAAACCATGAGACTGATGAGGGCAAATAGATCTCACTGGGATGGAAGAAAACAGTCGGTCCATAGTGCTTAATGAGTGCATGGATTTGGTCAATATTCGGCATTGCATATAAAGAGGGTTCAAGGTTCTTCAAACATGCTATGCTCAGTTCAACTCTGGAGCTCTCATAGGGGCCACAAAAGAATGTCCCAAGAGAAACCCCTTTCTCCCACATACCACGTTTGCATGGTCTCGTACTCCAAACCCGAAAATGGAATCTGGGGGATATTGAATCTGGATTAAGTATCAATTGATGGGTCTCGCATGTCTCTGTAAGGTCAGATCGAACACATACCACTTCTTCAAGGGAAGGCTTGTTGGGTTGGTTTGTGACCACACAACCCATAGCTTTATACCCCTTGGGCGGACAGGGTAGCCAGAAATAACCAAAGGCATCATGGTTATCCTCAGTCCAATCATTTGTACTCCATAGGAGTGTATAATCAAAGGGTTGCTGAAGAGCTGGCAAGCTATCAGGCCTTTCGTTATTATGTCTGGTTTCTGTTTTGGAAGCATCCACATCTCTAGCAACAAGAACAAAGCCTTGCAACGGTTGGTTATTTGGTTGGCCATAGTGACCAAGGCTGAAAAAACCGTCTGGTATACCTACGGGTTTATAAAATGAAGCGCCATCAGTATTATCATTTGATAGATTGCAGCTCCAAACATGCTGAAACTTTGTGATTTTGAGAATCTCGATTTCACCGATACGTATTCGTCCCTCAGCAAAGCCCTCACCTAACAAGACACCCATGAAGCATTTAGTGATCGAAATTGTTGGAAGTCAAATGTTACTGAAATAAGAAATCAATAAAAATAGAACAAGATTCTATAGCAAAACAGAACAATGAAGGAAAGTATCAAAAAAAAAAAAAAAAAAGAAGAAGAGAGCCACTTGCAACCCTTGTGCTACATACGATACAGAAACCATCATTTATTTTCTTAAAGGACTCTTTAACCCTAAAAAAAAGAAAAAAAAAAAAATATATATATATATATATATCTGTTCAAGACTACAGAGAAAATATGGTGTTTAACATGAGAAATGACCTTAGTATATGATATGGAACTTTGGAAGAAATGGAAATATGGGATTTGCAGCTTACTGAGAACTGATGGTTTGGATGTCATCTATTTAACAAGGATTGTCCATTTAGAAAGAACAAAAAATGTGACAGAAAGGGACAAATAGTTATAGACATGATATAAGGATTACCTTTTACGCGAGAGAAAAGAGGCGCCCAATAGAAGTAACGCATACCCCATAAAAATATCAAACTTCATTCATTTAAGAAATATGGATCAATGTAAGAGTTGCATGTTCACAACGTACCATTTCCACAGAACACAATGTAGTAGGTGTCCCACGGCCTAGGACTGTTTAAGGGACAAATAACTCCTCCAATGGGAGGCAGAGGTAGCTAGGTTCAACCAAAGGGTAAGGCAGGGACATATTGTCCATTTGCACTCTTAAGAGAGAGAGAGAGAGCAATCCGAGACAATCTTGTGCAAAAGAGTCGTCCAAGAACAAGAACTATGTTTGAATCACTGAGTAGTGTCAACCCAAAATATGAGACTGCCAGGGCACAAGTCGTCAGTAAGAATCCTCTACATCCCTCAAGAACAGATTTTGCACTAGTCCAAGGTTATAAAATTTGAAACGAAGGTCACGTCAATCAAGGGTTCTCTAGTTGCTCCACATCGTTCTACTCTTACTAATATTTCAGATGGAGGAGGTAGAGTGACGTGGTCATAGTGGTTGTATAGGAGGTGGTAGTCAAGGTCGTAGTGGAGTTTTAAATGTTGAAATAAATAAACTCCACTGTGCTAGTTGTGGTAGGAATAGACATACTCAAAGACACTTATTACGATCTTGTAGGTTTGCTTCCTCCATTTCCGACACCCTTCATTGAAGACTATTCAGCAAGGCAAAACTCCAAAAAAGGCAAATCGTTGAAACTCCAGAAAAGCAACTATAGGTGTATTGCCACATGAAAGATAAGTCCAGGCCGACACTTTAAAAAAAAAAAAAGGCACACAGGTAATTCTCCTTATCTTGATTCTGATCTTGTTCTTCCCACTGAATCAATTACGGCTACAAAAGCAAGTGTTATTCAACATCGCATTCAAAATTTTCTATCTTGTCATTGCTTGTTGTCCACACATTGTGCATCTGTTTTACAACCATCATTTGAACGCATACCTACATGTGTTCCTTATCTCAACCTAAGGGGAAAAATGCTCTGGTTGATGAGATGCAAGCTCATATGGGAATTCACGTATCATCCAGTGGGAAAGTGTACTGGGTTAGAAGGGAATTTCTATTTTATACACTTAAACATAATCTAGATAGGTTCACACAAGCTTATGATGTTGACTATGTTGAGAATCTCTGGAAGCTAAGATGAAATTGGTACGGGTCATCTTTGTCAACAATAGTTGAGCCAAGATCCATGTACAATAGGCCCACTGGACCATTCTCACATACCACGTGGGATACGGATTAGTGGTGTGACTCATCAATCTATTTTGAATTCTTTCCATGTATATAATCTGTATCAATATTCTTTATTCTCTTTCCATTCATATAGATTGTAATTAGATTGTAATTTGCCTTGATTAAGGCCATTAAGTCTATAAGTAAAGCAAAGGACTGATCATTGAGATCATCCAATATTTCAAATCATTCTCTTCAAGTTAATTCTCTTGTTTTGACATGGTATCAGAGCCCTGATAATTTCTCTCCTCTTCTAGTCTTCTTCTTCGACTTGTTTGTCGAATCTTGGTGATAACAGTCATTGGCATCCTGTCCTTGACTGTTCGTGCATGTTAACATAGTTTTCATCAACTTTTTGAAGTCTGATCTCTGTGGCCCACCACAGATCAGCCCAAGTTCATCACAGACATCATTCTACCTTGATCGACAGTTGATTCAGAGACTTGTGGACGTGTGTTTGACTCAGCAGAGAAATCAGAGATCAGATTTAGGTTCTGAGAACCATTCTCGTCAGGAACTTGGAGCATCTCATCAGGGGCCCACCTCTGATCAGCACTGCATGGTCAACAGAGCCTCCCATCTTGGTCGACCACTCATCCTAGAATTTTTGGACATTTTTTTGGCATTTTTCGATCATCAGAGGTAGGCCATTTGCTCCATCTTGTGATTTCCAAGTTTTCCAAGATAGTTTTGATCTCAGCCGTACAAAATCTTGGTTTATGGATGGATTTCAATAAATCTTGTACCACTGGAAAGATAAATTGATCCTCCTTGCATCGTGTGGATCTGATCCTCACTCAGATCACACAGTGGGACACACGCAGGGAACCAGCCTTGCTGGTCAAGGTCGCCTGGGGTCATTTTTTTGGTGAAATTGCTCACAGACATTTCTTTTGTCATTTCTGCACTGTTTTCAAGCATCCTGAGTTGATCCGATCTCTCTATTATACTCTGCTGGTTAATCTTGAGCCTTTTTTAAGAGTAATACATCATGGATAAAAGTGAACATTTACTCATTAAGTTCAATGGGACCAATTATACATCCTGGGCCTTCCAATTTCAGATCTACCTTAAAGGAAAAGAACTATGGGGTCATATAGATGGGACTGATCCAAAATCTTTAGATGATGTAAAGGCCGCCTCAAAATGGGACACCAAAGATGCCCAAATTATGACTTGGCTACTGGGGTCAGTGGATCCCCAATACATCATGAATCTCAGACCTTACAAAACAGCAAAAGGCATGTGGGAATACCTCAAACAAGTATATCAACAGGATAATTCTGCCCGTAGGTTCCACCTGGAACATGAGCTTTCTCAGTTTACGCAGGGAACTATGTCCGTTCAAGAATATTACTCTACTTTTATTCGTTTATGGACAGACTATACTGAGATCATCTACTCCAATCTTCCTGAGGCCTCAATCGCGGTAGTTCAAAACATCCATTCCACTAGTCAGAGAGATCAGTTCCTGATGAAACTTAGGCCTGAATTTGAACAACTTCGTTCAAATCTGATGAGCAGGGTGCCCTCCCCATCTATTGATTCTTGCTTCGGAGAGCTTCTTCGTGAGGAACAGCGTTTAACCACCCAGGTTACTCTACAAAATGCAGTTCCCACCGGTCCATTAACCACGGCTTATGTTGCGCGTTACCACTAGCAGAACAGGGATATGACTAAAGTACAGTGTTACTCATGTCAGAAATATGGCCATGTTGCTACCCAATGCAATAAAAAATATTGCTCTTACTGCAAACGCAAGGGCCATGTTCTTCCTGAATGTCGGCGTCGCGCCCAGATCTCTTCTCAGAAAGCAAATATGGCAACTCTGGATGTGTCTACTCCTGCATTGCATTCTGCTGACCCTACAGTACTGCCTGCTCCAACTGCTTCTTCATCCTCTCTTACCCCAGAAATGGTTCAACAGATGATCGTAAATGCTTTTTCTGCCCTTGGACTCTCAGGTAAACCCAAACAACCAAACTCTACCTGGTATATGGATTCGGGAGCTTCTAATCATATGACCCACTCATCTGAAATTCTATCTCAAATAAAACCTTATGATGGAAGTCTCCGAATCAATACAGCAGATGGTGGCAGTATACCCATTACTGCCATCGGTAAGATCTCACATTCCTTACCTTTGAGTCATGTTTTTCTTTCTCCTCAGTTATCTACCAATTTATTATCTGTTGGCCAACTAGTTGATAATCACTGTTTTGTCTCTTTTTCTCGTTCTGGTTGTGTTATACAGGATCAAGCATCGGGGAAGGTGATAGCGAAGGGACCTAAGTGTGGTCGTCTTTTTCCGCTACAACTATCTACACAAGATAGGTTTTTGGTTGCTTCTGCATTGTTTTCTGCTTCTAGTTCCAATAAGAGCCACTTGTGGCACAAAAGATTAGGCCATCCTAATTCTAGAACTTTGTTATCTTTGTTTAAGTCTGGATTATTACATGATAATAAAGTTTCTCTTAAAGATGTTTCCTTTAATTGCTCTAGTTGTAAAATGGGCAAGAGCAAGACTCTTCCTTTTCCCATCAGCACTTCTTTATCATTGAAATGTTTTGATCTTGTTCATAGTGATGTATGGGGAATAGCACCTGTCATATCTCATTCTCATTTTAAATATTTTGTGACATTTATTGATGACTACAGTCGATTTACATGGATATATTTTTTGCATTCAAAATCTGAGGTGTTTGCTACGTTCAAAATTTTCTTAGCCTATGTGGAAAATCATTTCTCCACATCCATTAAAACACTTCGTACAGATTCAGGTGGTGAATATGTTTCAAATGAGTTTCAGACCTTTTTACAAAACAAAGGGATCATTTCTCAAAAATCATGTCCTTATACACCACAGCAAAATGGTGTGTCTGAGAGGAAAAACAGATACCTTTTGGACATCGTTCGGTCACTCCTTTTAGCATCATCTGTTCCACCAAAATTTTGGCCCGAAGCTCTGTCCACAGCCGTTCATGTTATAAATCGGCTACCATCTCCACGCATAAATCATGAAACACCTTATTTTCGTTTATTTCATAAGCATCCTAGTTTTTCTCATCTCCATGTTTTTGGGTGTGTCTGTTTTGCTCTTCTTCCACCGGTTGAACGAACAAAACTATCGGCTCAATCTTCGAAGTGTGCCTTTTTAGGTTATGCGAATGACCAAAAAGGATTTCTCTGTTATGATCCCAAGGTTAAACGTATCCGGATTTCTCGTAATGTTGTGTTTTTTGAAAATCAATATTTTTTCCATCATTATCTAGACCCTGATCCATCTCCTATGTTTTCTCTTGTTCCTGCCTTTGGTGATCCTCCGGATCCAACTAAGGAAAATATCAAGCCTATTATTGTGTATAAAAGGCGTAGACGGGAAAACACGGTTACATCTGAGCCTCCTGATTTGTCAGCTTCCTCGGCACTTGACCCTGCTCCTGCTTCCGACATTTCTCAACCTGTTCATCTTCGTAGATCATCTCGGACTTCCCGCCCCCCTGATCGGTTTGGCTTTACCCATACATCCTTACTTGCTACCTTGTCTTCTGTTCATATACCTAATCACTTTTCTCAAGCAGTGCAACATGAGTGTTGGCGGCAGGCTATGCAGGAAGAACTTGATGCACTAAAGGAGAATCACACATGGGATGTTGTTCAATGTCCTCCGTCCATCAAACCCATTGGCTGTAAATGGGTTTACTCTATCAAGCTGCATCCTGACGGTACTCTGGCACGTTATAAGGCTCGGTTAGTAGCTCTTGGCAACCGTCAGGAGTATGGTATCGACTATGATGAAACATTTGCTCCGGTCGCCAAGATGACAACTGTGCGTACTATTCTTGCTATTGCGGCATCACGCTCATGGCCTCTGTATCAGATGGATGTGAAGAATGCCTTTCTCCACGGAGATCTTCACGAGGAAGTATACATGCGTCTTCCTCAAGGATATGAGTCTCCATAAAAAAATGAAGTGGCACGACTCCGTCGCTCGTTGTATGGACTTAAACAAGCACCCAGAGCTTGGTTTGAAAAATTTCGTTCCACTCTACTGAACCTCGGCTTTACTCAAAGTCCCTATGATCCTTCATTATTCTTGAATAAAAATGATCATGCCACCACTATACTTCTTGTATATGTGGATGATATCATCATCACAAGCACTCACAGTAACATGATTAAAACTCTTCAATCCTCACTTCAAGCTGCATTCCATATGAAAGATCTGGGTCCATTAACATACTTCTTGGGACTTGAGGTCCAACAGTCTAGGAAGGGACTGTTTTTACATCAACATAAGTATGCTACTGACCTTCATGACCTTGCTGGACTAACGGATACCACACCTGTGGACACTCCATTAGAAGTTAATGTGAAACTCAAGAAAGATGATGGGGATCTCCTCTCCGACCCCACATTCTACAGACGCTTGGTCGGCAGTCTGATCTACTTGACCATCACTAGACCAGACATCTCCTATGCTGTAAATGTTGTTAGTTAATTCATGACCGCACCAAGACATCACCATATGGTTGCAGTCAAACGGATCATCCGGTACATTCTTGGTTCTCCGACTAGAGGATTATTCTTTCCGGTTGGCACACCTTTGACACTTACTGCATATTCTGATGCTGATTGGGCAGGATGCCCAGATACTCGCAGATCCACCACAGGCTGGTGTATGTATTTAGGTGAATCACTCATCTCTTGGAAATGCAAAAAGCAGGAAAGGGTCTCCAGATCTTCCACTGAATCTGAATATCGTGCTATGTCCGCTGCCTGTTCTGAAATCCTTTGGCTTCGTGGTTTACTTACAGATCTTGGTTTTTCTCAGACATCAGCTACCCCACTTCATGCAGACAATACTAGTTCCATCCGTATCACTGAGAATCCCGTTTTTCATGAACGTACAAAACATATTGAGGTGGATTGTCATTTCATTCGAGATGAATATGATCGCAAGGTGATTAGTCTTCCACATGTTTCAAGTGAACTCCAACTCGCAGACATCTTCACTAAAGGACTACCTCGGCCACGACATGAGTTCCTGATTCGCAAATTGCTCCTATTTGACCAGCATCAATTTGAGGGGGGATGTCAACAATAGTTGAGCCAAGATCCATGTACAATAGGCCCACTGGACCATTCTCACATACCACGTGGGATAAGGATTAGTGGTGTGACTCATCAATCTATTTTGAGTTCTTTCCATGTATATAATCTGTATCAATATTCTTTATTCTCTTTCCATTCATATAGATTGTAATTAGATTGTAATTTGCCTTGATTAAGGCCATTAAGTCTATAAGTAAAGCAAAGGACTGATCATTGAGATCATCCAATATTTCAAATCATTCTCTTCAAGTTAATTCTCTGGTTTTGACAATCTTATCCATAGCATCTAATTTTTCTTGGCCTTTCATACCAGTAAGATGTAAAAAATCTCTTCATGGTAACCTATAAGAATAAGTATATATGGATTCACCATAGTAAAAGGTCAAGAGTTGAAAGTTCGCCAGTCAAAGAAAAACTTACATGGCCCAAAACAGTTGCCTTGTATCGTATTTGTGTTTGACAGGTTAGCTAGAAATGGTGAGGTATTATCAAGCAGATCATACAGCATTTGTGGAAGGAAACAAGGACACCAATTAGAAAAAGAAACAAAGATAAGGTAATCATTCTTGGAAGGAATTTGAAATAAAATTTAATTTATTTAACTATCACTCAGCTAGACATATATGCTATGAATGTTGCGAGTCAGTTCATGCATGCTCCACGGACAAGACATCTTATTGCACTACATTGCATAAGGGTGCTCATGAAATAATCTATGATGAGATTATAGGAAGAAGATGAAGACAATATTGGGAGAAAACTTGATCCCACAAAAAGAGGATCGATTGTGTATTTATAGTTACATTATACCCTAATCAAGGGCAATCAGAATAATCAATAAACAAGTCGACCATGATTATTCCCCGTCGCGATCACCTTCCCAGTTTGCCGCCCTTGTATGACACAACCAGTGGAAGAAAAGATAATATGGTACCCATCATCAATAAGTTGTCCTACAGAAAGTAAATTGGCTGATAATTTGGGAACAAAGTAGACATTGGGAAGGTGGAGAGACTGGCCAGAGACACCAGATAAAATAATGGTACCAATTCCAGAGATGATTAATTGGTCTCCATTAGCAGTGGTGATTTTTTCTTTGCCAAGGTAAGGGTGAGAGGCTGTAAAGCTACTTTCTACAGAAGTCATGTGGTTCGATGCTCCTGAATCTAGAAACCATGTGGATGGGGTGATGGATGAAGACAGAGATATTGAAGAATGAAAAGCTGGAAATACTAGAGTGAGATTGATACCGACCACCATTAACATCATAATTGTCCATAGTAGAAAAGAGGTAGGAACAATACTAACAGCAAGGGACAGCAAATATGTAATCGCAGCAAAGACAGCAACAGCAGCAGCAAATATGTGGCGGCAGCAAAGAGGGCTAACAGTGCCAGCAGCAACAGTACTGCCAACAAATCAAAACAGCACTAATAGTGCAATTGGTCTGTGGACTCCCGGGGGTGGCTAATCACAGAATATAGCAGATGAACAATGCAGGAGAGATGCGTGGCCCACAGCTTGCCAGCAGCAAGAAGCAAATCGCAGCAGCAACTATTGAAAACACAGCCAAAAAGTAGCAAAAACAGCAGTAGCAGGTCCAAAACTCCCAGGCCAGAAGATCTCTGGACAAATCAGAGGTAATACTTGTTAGGTGGATGCTGGTAGCCAGAGAGTGAGGAAGGTGCAAACAACAGTACACAGTAGCAGCAACAGAGCACAGGGAAGCCTGACGTCCCTGTCGGCAGTGGGTGAATCCACAGTGGGCCCCACAGGGTGATCTGGACACAGATTAGAGTGAAGAGATGAAAGGAGAGTAGTTTTACGCAACTACTGGAAGTGGTCGCTGGAAGATCAAACCCAGATCCAGGTGTTTGGACGGCCGAGATGAAATCAGTGTGAGAAAATGGACTGACCACAAATGGTGATGGAAAACCGTCCTCTAATGGGAGAGAAATTCCAAAAAAAATCTCCATAAATATCAGTAATGCTGGTCGACCAAGATGGGTATGACTGTTGGTGATATTGTGATCATCGCAGGTGGGCCAGTAGTGAAGCAGAGACAATCAGAAGCACGAAACGGCAAGTTCGTCTGTGGATTGATGTCCACGTGGGCTCCAATAAAGGATCAGTGAGCAGATCAGAGGTAGGGGATGGAAGGACAAGCTATTTTCGCAACTCAGGGGAAAAGTACTACTCAAAACGGATCTAAATCCACAAATTTGAACGGCGGTGATGTAAACTGCCGGACAAAACTGAAATATCACAAAACAGGGTGGATATCCTACTTCTGACGATCCAAAAATCTTGAAAAAATCTTCATAAATAAGAGGAGAACCAGACGAACAATATGAACTGCTTCCGCTACGATGATGATGATGATCATAGGTGGGCCATTGTTGATCAGTGACCCTAACAGAGAGTTTCACTCCAGGAATCAATGAGAGAAGAAAAAGATCAATGCTAGAAGATGATTGATCATAACCTTTGCTTTGATACCATGAAATAATCTTTGATGAGATTATAGGAAGAAGATGAAGACAATATTGGGAGAAAACTTGATCCCACAAAAAGAGGATCGATTGTGTATTTATAGTTACATTATACCCTAATCAAGGGCAATCAGAATAATCAATAAACAATCTCCTAATCTATACAAGGAAGAGAATAAATCTCATAATCTATACAAGGAAGTAAATATGAGAAAAATCAGCAGATGATCCCACACGTGGGATCTTATATACAACGCCCTTGATGGGCTGGGCTGGGCCTAGTGGGCCTAAGCCACATTATCTTCTACAGCTCATGGTCGGGCCAAGCCTGCTTTGGGCCAGGTTCGAGCCTTGGGTTTTAGTACTCGGGTTGAGCCTAAATATAAGATTTTGGCATGATTAATATTTGGGTTGGGGTTGGATTAAGTGATAGATATCCCGAAGCCCGGCCCAGAATGACCCAAGTAAGTATTGCTTGCAGTTTAGTGACTTATTTAACAAAACAAGTGATAGAAAGCAAGAGCAATTGAAAGAGTGATAGAAGGAGAGGCTTCTCTTCAGTTTGTTTTTTTTTTTATATTTGTGCTTTATGCGGGAAAGAGAATGAGAAAATCTCTCATTTATTTCTTCATTGTGAGGTTGCAGCTAGTGTTTGGAGCTTCTTTTTGGAAGCGTGCGGGGTTTCCTAGTGTGTTCCTCATTCGTTAGATAAAGTGTTTCTATCTTTGAGGGTGGGCAAATCTTGTCCCTTATGCTATTATTTGGTCCATATGGAAAGAAAGAAATAGTCAAATCTTCATAAATATCGCGGCATCACCTTACAACGTTTTAAATGTTGTGAAGGTGAGAATTGGTAAATGGGTGATGCAAAGGAAAGAATTTAAAACTTTCAACTTGATATTATTGTTAGCAATTAGGAGGCTTGTATGCCTGTATGGTTGGTCGCATGGATGAAAGTATCGGCCGCTACGCCGATATATCGGCCGTGGTGGTAGTGGCCGCCACGCTACAATGAAAATATCGGGTCTCCTGTAGCGTCCGTGTCGGCCGCTATTTACCTGTAGCAGCCGATACGCACCGATACGTTACGTATCGGCCGCTACAGGCAATGAAACATGGAAAAAAAAAAATCACCCGGCTTTCCCCTCTCATCAGTTTGACCGAAGAAGTAAAAAAAACAGAGGAAGAAAAAAAAAAAGACGAAAGAAGTTAGACCGAGGATGAAGAAAACATACCTGTAGGCAGTAGAAACAGCAGCGGCAGCACCTACAGGCTACACCTGCACCTCTAGCGGCAGCACCTGCAGCAAGCAGCGGCAGCGGCGCACAGTAGCAACAGGCAGCATGACCTCCTATTTTCTTCTTATCTTCTTCCTTCTTCTTGTTCTTCTTTTCCTTTTCCTCTCCCCTCGCCCGCTTCTTGATTTTCGTCGACTTCATTTTAGGAAAAGAAATAGGGCACAAAACCCTCTGCCTTGTTTTATTTCATTAGTGGGGCACTTAATGGGCCCTTATGAAAGTTATACCAAAATTTAAATGTAACCCCCTCTTTTAGAGGGCACTCATGGCACCAAAACCAATTTCATTTGATACTTGTATTATTTCATTAAGGGGCACTTATGGGCCTATGAAAGTTGTAAATAAAAATTAAATATACCCCCTCTTTTAAGAGGAAACTTAAGGGCCCTATGAAAGTTATAAATAAAAATTAAATGTATCCCTCTTTTGGAGGGCACTTATGGGCCCCATGAAAGTTATGAATAAAAGTTAAATGGAACCCTCTTTTATTTCATTAGAGGGCACTTATGGGTCCTTTAAAAGGCATAAATAAAACTTAAATGGACCCCTCTTTCATTTCATTAGGGCACTTATGGACCCTTTGAAAGGTATCAATAAAAATTAAATGAACCCTCTTAAGAAACAATAAAAGCTGAAGCACTTGATTCCTTTAACCATTGGTGAGCTCCACAATGAGGCTAAATATATATATATAAAAAGTCATGTCTTAGCCAAATATTACTCAATTAAAATCAAGGCCTTAGCCAAATTTCATTCTACTTGAAAATAGAGCTCAATCAAATTTCACTCTAACTAGAAATAAGTTAGAGTAACTACGCAACATGAGTACATGTGAAAAAATTGATCATTACTATTATTTTCTATTCATATTGCGATACATGATCTCATATAATGAGGGGGCCGCTACGCCCCTTATCTAAGTTACTTTTGCAAAAAAAAAAAGTACATTTTCAATAGTTTTCCAATATCTGGATTTTCTGGAAAATTTTCAGATTTTTTTGACGATTTTTTCAAAACGCACCGCTACGCTACGTAGCACCCGCTTCGTAGTGTTTTGGCGGCGGGCCACTACGCCTGCCGCTACCGCTATTTTCATCCTTGGTTGGTCGTCCCTTTAAGGTGAAAAACCAGGAGGAATGCTCTCCTCCAACTGTGGGAGTTTTAAAATTTAAGTTGGATGGAGCGGCCAGAGGGAAACCGGGACGGGTGGGCATTGGAGGGGTTTAACCAAGAGGGTATCACTCTTCTTTCATTTTGATCTTTCATTGGAATTAAAGATTTGAATAGAGCGGAGGTTTTAGCCATCCTAGAAGCTCTAAGGTTATTTATAGTCTCAGTTCGGCAGCCCTTGATTGTGGAAAGTGATTCCCCCAATGCTATCTCTTGGGTGTCAAATTCAGCTACAGGGCCGTGGAAGTTCCATTTTCTTCTCAAGGAAATTAAGTTTCTTTCATCAAATTTGGAGGTGGAGTTTAGGCGTATTCTTTGGTCAGCGAATGGCGATGCAAATGTGTTGGCTAAGAGAGGGGCATCATAATAGTTTCTTTTATGTAGTTCTTTTTGTATAAGGGGTATTAATTCATTTACCCCTTGATCTTCTTTTGTAGCTTGAGTTTTCTTCTTAATATAATTTTTGTTAAAAATAAAAATAAAAGTGATAGAAAGCCCAGCTTGGCCCATCTCGATAAACTACATCAACAAGCTTGGGCCTAACATGACTGAGGTGGGCCGGGCTCAGACAATGAACTTGTGGTCTGTGTTGGGGTTGGTTGGATACTGCACCAGGACTAGATATGACTCAGCCGAGCCCAAGCCGACCCACGAACACCCTATGATGCAGCCCCACAATTAAAGAATAGATCAATCTCCCGATTGATCGAATCCAGGGATGGATTCAGCCACTAGGGCATAGTCATAATGAGGAGAGATACCATAATTGAGAGAAAATCTCAAAACTCAGAAAAACTCAGATTTAATTGATAATAAACATTGCCATTACAATGAGGCCTGACATCCTTATATAGAGGAGTTGGCTTGATCCCTAAGAAACAATAATTTCTAATATCTGAATAATGCCTAAACAAAATAGGAAACTCACTAATATTAATCATAATCAAATCATACTACTTAATAATACTCCTAAATAAATGGATGTCCCATTGGGCCTACAGACTGGACCCAATGGGTCGCCCAAAGAGAATGTGTCAGTGTAACGCTCATCGAAATGACGTCACAACGAATAGTGTCTTCATATTTGCCAATCTTAAAAGGAACTACACATTTGGTGACGGACAAGAATGGAATAATTGTCAACCCATGCAACTGGATAAGGCCTTGGATGCTTCTCAGTTGGTAGTTGGGCTTCTCTACCGCTTCTTGGGAGATAACATTCATCGCGCTGCCACCATCAATGATAATATTGCATGACTTGCTTTGGCAATTGACTCATGACCGGAAAATAGAAACATGATTCCAATCATCATTTTCTTATTTTGAATCAGCTACTAGTAAACGACGCTCAAGGAAAAGCAGTGGGGTGTTGTCATCAGCTTATGTCATGCAATTGGTCCTTTTGTGTTTTCATATTGAGGATCAGTGTTGAATTGCTCTGCCTCTATATGCTCATCATAATGTTCATCATCATCGGGCTCATTGGTAACATATAAATTTCTACATGGACATTCATGTGCAAAATGTCCTCATTGTTTGCAAGCATGACAAACATCTCTTTTATCTACTCTTCCGCGGGCACGATTATCATTCTAATTCGGTTGCATCCGTTGATTTTGTTGTGGAATAGTCTTGTCTCTGTTGAATAGCTTGTTGTGGCATCTAAGGTGCTTGATGGAATGGTTTTGGAGGAGGGGGCTGATAACCTTGCATCTGATTGCGATTATAGGTAGGTTCAAGTCCTCTTTTAATAGAAGACTCCCCGCTTGAAAAGTGTTGCAACTTCGCAACTGAATTTCATGTTGAGCTTTTCGGGCTTTACTGAAGACCTCATCAACTCTAGTGAAATCAAATATTGCCACCTCCCGTCTGATGTCAGATCGCAATCCGTCCCAATATCTGGTAATAATCAAGCGGTCATCTGTTTTCAAGTTATAGCGAACAATATATTCGCGGAACTTGTCAGTGTATTCCTCCATAGAAAGATTGCCTTGCTGAAAAATAAGATACTCTTGGTGCAGTGTATCCATGTAATCAGAAGGAAGAAAATTGTTGTTTGAGTGTCTCTTTCATGTTAATCCACCTGGTAATGGGTTGACACAAAGCAAGCACATTATTTTCAACACCATACCACCATATTCTAGCAGGACCTTTAAGTTTAACCTTCGTAAAGGCTATTCGTTGCTCATCATTCATTCCATACCGAGCAAAATAATCTTCTAGAAAATTAAGCCAATCAGCAAAAGTTTTTGGACCAACATCTTCGGTAAAATCAGCCACATCAATCTTGACTTTCTTTGTGATATTATCAGTTTGGGGTGAAACATTGGACCCCGGGTGTCTCATTCAGCGATGAGACGATGTACAAAGTCACGCATAGATTCACAGGTCTCAGTTCTTTCCGGATGGAAAGCTGTGAGTATTTGTGAGGTAGTGGACGATCCTTCCACCCTCAAACTGATGGCCATATGGTAAACAAAAGTCTTGCACATTTGTTACGATGCCTTGTTCGTGATCACATCACAACTTGGGATCAAGTGTTGCCTATGGCTGAGTTTGCATACAATAACTCAGTCAATCGCCCAATTGGCACTTCACATTTTAAGCTGTGATAGGAGTTCGCCCACGACCACCTGTTGATCTTGTGCCTGTGCCTATAGATGCAAGAGTAAGTGCCAATGCCGAAAGCTTCTTTCACCACATGCAACAAGTGCACAATGAAGTACGCCAACATATATCTGCCACCAATTATACTATATTAAAGAAAAAGCTTTTGGCTTTTATTTTGACCATCGGTTGGGATTTTGACCGCAAGTTATTCTGTTTTTAAATATTCTCTCCCCACTCATACAACTATCTACTTTATCTCATTATCAAAACCACTCATAACCACTCCCACTTCTCTTTTAGTGCAAAAACTCCATTTCAACCCAAACTCTACCACTCCCTTTCTACTCAAATTCTCCTCCTTCCACCACTAACTCTTGGATTATATAAGCAGGTACTCTCATAACCTTCTTATTCTTTTATTTTCATTCTAAAATCTATAATTTTTTTAATGCATGAATATGTAAATTGCAATAATAGCCATATCCGTGCTTAGCATGGGTTATTATGCTAGTGATACATATAAGTAGCAAGCTGACAAGCATCGCCAATTTGTTGAATTTGCTGAAAGAGATATGGTCATGGTCCGTATCCGTCCAGAGTGTTTGCCTCCATGAGCTAACAAAAAGTTGCATCCATACAATACAGGTCCATACAAAATTCTGAAAAAGATTGGCTCCAACGCCTATGTGCTAGATGTACCATCAGACTCAGGAGTCTGTTCTACTTTCAACGTAGAGGATCTTACACTCTACTATGGCCATGACAATGATGGAGATACTTAAGAGCAGAATATTGCCCTACCTGTTAATCTACCACCAGCTGACGAGATAGTTGATATGCTTGGTGACCAGATTGTTTCTACTCGTTCGTAGGCGGAATCAACCTCTCTCCGATGCTACATGGATCGCTACTTCATACTTCCGGTGCTTGAATCCAGACCTTTATGAGCGCTATCAAGTGATTAACTCGCGGGAGTCAAGTTCTTTTAAGTTGGGGAGAGTTGATGCAACCTAACCCAAGGTTCGGCTCAGATCGCAGGCCCACAAGCCTTAATGGGCCCCACATGATCAATAATCTGTCCAAGATCAAAGATCCTTATCCATTAATTAGATTGTTCCTAGATTAGTAGAAAATAATTAGTTTTCTAATTTGTTTCCTAATTTTAATTCTATTATTAGTATTACGATTATCTTGCTGCACAAGACTTTCCTCAATTGAGAGGGATCCACCGTTATATGTCTTTATATAAGGTTGATCAGTGTCTCATTGAAAGTATGCTATTCTGATTTATAAAATTCTGGGTTGTTTCTCTTGGAGATGTGTGTTCTCTTTTCTCGTGATTGTGCCTTCAGGCCCCTCGTTGGATTCGATGCCAATTGGGCATCGATCCATTCAACCTCGGAGCCAGTGCCGTGCCACCCTAGCATAACATTATGTTATATTTAAAAGGAGCGCCATGATCATGCTTCAAAATAGTGGCCACCACGTAGCATAACGGCCACATTATCAGCCGTAGTGGTGGAGGCCGCTACGTTATATTGAAAATATATGCGCTACAGTCTAAAATCTAGTAGAGTCGTGCAGTTTCAATTTAAAACATTGTTTTCCTACGTCTCCTTAATAGCCTTTTTGAAGTTATCTCTACCCATACATGGTTTCAAATCACTAAAAAAACAAAAGATTGGTTGCTACACAAGATTCACCGCAACCGCTACATATCGCCCTCTACATAGCGAGCATTTTGGCCATTGGCCACTACACTTGCTGTAACTGCTATTTTGATCCTTGACCGTGATAACATATTTTGTATGCTTTCCATGATCATTTAAATCATGGAAGCATACACAGAAGCTGATGGGCCAAGTAAGACAAAGGAGATCAACTAAAGGATATTGAACACTAGGTAGTGAAAATTTAGTCTCATGAAAGAGGAAGAAGCAATCAGTTGTAGTGAGACCAAGTCCTAAGGTTATACATCAAGCTATAGTCCATTGTAGCTAAAGATGTCATTGCACAAGTTGGTCTTCGAAAAGGGTGGACCAATGATTTTACATTGTGACAATACTCCTGCACTTCATATCATGGTTTTCAATTGACCAAGTCATGTCACCACTAAGTCTTGTTTTGAACCAATTCATATAAAAAAACATTGTTTACATATCATTTTCCCTATTTTATTTTGGAAGAAGCTTTGGAGGGTTTTCGGGATCTTGTACATTGATTCAAGAAGTTTAAAACCACATTTTGTAGAAGATCTAAGCATTCGAAAATGGATGCACTATTCATCCGATTGAGTGAATGGCAAATGACAAAAAAAGTTTAATTTAGATTCATTTAGACTAACGAAATCTTAAAATTCTATATTTTATTGTTTTTTAGATTATTATCACATTTTTATAAAAACTTTAGGCTTTCCGATTGTAGGTTGTGAATTGATGCAACTCAACAAGTCACTTGAATTTATGGGGGCCTAATTTCGAATTTTAAAACCTTGCTTCATATTGCTGATGATCTAGTGTATCATTAGTGCACCAAGCATATTGAGGTTGATTTCCATTTCATTAGAGAAAAAATCACAAAGAAAGAAATTATGATGGACTGCACTATTAATTTTTAAAGAAGATCAAGTTGCAGACTTTCTTTGAAAGTAGCGATTAAGAAGCAAAAGTATATAAAGTAAAGCACAATAATAATATATCCAACATCTTGAGGGGAAGTGTTGTGAGACAGAAAGGGCATTTATGTAATTTCAAAAAAATGAAGGATTTTTTTGTAAATACATAAAGCAACATGGTTTTTTTTGTAATTTAAAAAAAATAGTAATATAAATTTGTAAGACGCACAACCCTAGGTTGGATGACCATATTTCTCTTTTCCATCAATTCTTTTCTTTCCTCTATTTTACCCTTTCCTTCTCTTCAAAAGTTTCCTTCAAGTTTACATGGCTTTGTGCCCTAAACCTTGAATTAATTACAGTATATAAATCCAATTCTTAGCTTCTCTTGTACCCATAGTTCACTGTGGCTTGACCAACCTCTCAAACCATGATCAAGAAAACTCCTTGAGCCCATGTAAAGCCTTTTTCAACTGACACACCTTTTCCCCGAAATCTTTTGGAACAAACTCAGAAGACGGGTCTATATAAACCTCTTCCTACAAATTGCTATGAAGAAACACATTCTTCCCATTCAACTCGTAAAAAGGAAAAGAGAAGTTTGGAACCATTGTCAATATAACTCTAATAAAACTCAATTCTGATAACGGAAAGAATCTTTCAAAGTAGTTAATCCTGTACACTGAGTAAAACCTTTAGCTACTAATCGTGTCTTGTACCTTTGGACTGACCAAGTCTAGATTGTACTTCAAGGAATATACTCATTTGCAACCCACAGTATGCTTCTCAACTAGAAGGTCAGTCAGTTTCATGTTCTTTTTTTCAAGTGCTCACATCTCATCAATCAAAGTTGCCTTCCATCTCAAAGAAGAGAAGGGTATCAACATGTGATGGTATGCTCTCAGAAGATAAAAAAAGATAGGTAGGAGACCAAGAATGATATGAAACAAAGTTCCCAATCAGATGTCTGGTAGCATAGAAACAAGACCCTTTCCGTAAGGTAATAGGAAGATTGAGGTCAGTATCAAAGGAATCATCACTACCTGAATTTGGAACTTCTGTTAATGGCAATTCTGATGAAAATAATGGTTTCACCTTCACTTACCTACAAGAATACACTTGAAGAACTTTCTCAATGGTTTTATGATCACTCTTAAGTATCAACAACAGAAGAAGGTGATATATAAACTGCTAACGGAATAGAACACTCCTCTTGTTGAACCAACAAGGTAATTTCTTTACATTGAAGATAATAAAAAGGGACATTTTCAAAGAACGGCACATCCATCAAGACATTGTTTCCCATTCGTCCCAAGTAAATAACGCTTGCTCCTTTTCAGAACCTAGATACCTCAGGAATATACATTTGACCGCCTTACCATCTAGCTTGTTCTTTGTTGCTTAGGAACATGATAAAATCAACACAATCAATTATTCTTGGAGGAACTGGAAGTAATGGAGCATCGGGATACAGTAATTCCGAAAGAGTCTTACCACCCAAGATAGAAAATGACATACAATTTATGAGAAACGATGTTGTTAACAAGGCCTCATACAAGCCAATAACACTTTGAAACGTCCATTTCAAAGTAAAGTAGCCCTCATTACTTCAGGGAGATGCCTGTTTGTTCACTCAAGCAAGCCTAACCCATTTTGCTCTGGACTACAAGCACATCAAGTTTGGAACTTAATACTAGCCTCTACTAAATAGGTTTAAAGTGAATTAGATAGAAATTTACCCTAGTCCCTATTGTCCCGAAATTTCATAAGATAGACCAAGTCAATATAGTACAATCACCAATGAATAAAACAAATTAACGATAAGTCGATAACCCAACACACAGATAACAGGTGCACAACCCCAAACATCAGCATCATTATCATCAAAACCTTGCCCCCAACTATGTTGGGATCAGCTACATAAGTAACCTAATACTCCGAAACAATATATGACCCACTGCATGATACTTTCCATGTTAGTAGTCGACTGGAATGCAGATGAACTCTTATTTGATGGACTGAGGAGATAGAGACCATTACTTTAACAGCCACCACCAATCATCTGTCACCATACTTGAGATCATCCACAGGTGGTTCTTTTACTCTACCATCTACATGCCCAAGCCTTTCTGTTAATCCCAATGGCCATATTACTGAAAATGACCACTTCATATAGTTTTGACCATTATATAAATTCACAGTAATCCAATTGTTAAGATTAACTACACCAACTCCAGACATCTGAGATGTTCTAGAGGAATCCCCTGACTAAATTCACAGTAATCCAATTGTTAAGATTAACTACACCAACTCCAGACATCTGAGATGTTCTAGAGGAATCCCCTGACTAAGACCCCGTATGGATCTGATAAATCCCATGAATTTAAACTACGCACTCAAATACAAGAATACCACATAATAAGCGTTCCCAATAAATTGAAAAAAGAAATAATTCTCATTAAACACAAACACATCAAAGCATCAAAACATCCCGTCAAACATCATCCAATCAATCACATGTTCATTTGCATTGTTTAAACACACTGTCCATGCTCTTATGCCAAGTTGTTTTCAACTAAATAAAAAAAAAATAAAGGAAGAAAAGGAGAAATAAAAGTAAAGAATGAGAAAGGAAGAAAACTGAGAAAGATAATTGAGAGGAAAACTAGGGTTGGTCATTCAGCAACTTGCAGGATGACCAGCCCTTTGTATTTACTATTTATATCATGAAAAATTCTGAATTTGCAAGATAGTCCCTTAGCTTTATCAAACAAAACACAGAAATTACAAAATAATCCCTATATGAATCTCAACAAGGTTCACCTAAATCTTACACAAGTGTGATCTTTTGTACCATTCAAAAAAAAAAAAGTGTGATCTTTTGTACCTATTCCTTGTGTTTGTGGGGAAATAATAAACATACTTTCTAGTAGCTCAAGTGGTACCAGGATGCTTCCCAACTTACTCTTAAGGGAGAGGTTGAGGGTTCGAGTCCTGGGGAGGCCCCTGGGGATGGAAAATCCACCCTGGGACAAATGCATGATTAAGGAGCCACGTCTCCCGAAGTGTATACAATAGGCCCGGGGCCCTGGGCCCCACCTATTCCCCTGTGGGGGGAGGGCTACAGTGGTCAGAAGGTCTCGCCCTTCCCACTGACATAAACGAATCCCCTACACTTTCCATGTACAAAATCCACTCCAATTCTTTTTCAAGTTTCCTATCCAATTCAAGTATTTTTTATTTTGATCTCTAATTCGCAGTCTATGTTACAAAGCTGCAGCTGATGATTGCCATCATGTCAAGTCTGTTGTGCTCTATTCTAATTTTTTTTTCTGTAGTGTTTCCATGGTAATTCAATGCACTTAAACTAATGTCTTAATACTTACCACTTGAAAATCTTGTCTTGTAGTCTATTTTCCCCTAAACTGGTTCATATTCGTTAACGCTCTTGTGCTCCAACAAAATTTATTCTTTGCTCAAAAGTTTAAACTGTGCCCTAAAAGAATTTCAGGCAGTGTTCCACAATTCTGGACTATGCCAAAAAAAAAAAAAGTATGGGTGCTGCACCCAAAATGAAAAAGGCCTAGAGAATCTGAAGTGAAATTTTTGTTCGCCCCAAGTTAGTCTCTAGAGAACTGCACACGTATGTTTTGATACACCACAAGATGTAGATCCACCTACCTAAATCCTCAGATAGCACAAGAAGTTGCTTTGTTACTACTTGATGTAAATGCCAGTTATACGAGTCCTAAAGCAATAACATGTTTGCTTTAAATCATTTAAACACCAATCAGATAGATTAGGATTTGTTTGTAATCAGCCCACAAAAATAAAGAGATTAAAAGAGAATAGATGAAAAATATAGAAGAAGATGAATAAAGATATACACTCTAGTACATTAATAGCATGGAAATTTTGTTATGAGTTCAACAAAAATGAGCCTACTGCAAAAGGATAGTGTTTGCATTTTATCTACAGGCATCATAGTATTATCTGACCTTAGTTCAGTATTCAATATCAAGAGGATACAATAATGGTAACCCGAACAGATCCAGGTATCTGGGCAGCCTAGAGCAAAGACCTGCTTTGATACTCAGAACTAGGTTGCCTTGCATTTAGTTGACTCATAAGTGTCTTAACCAGTAATTGGTTATGGCAAGGAACAAAAGAACTGTTTCTTACAGGTAATTCAACTTATCCAAATGCACGAACCCTGATTGATGGATAAACCAATTTACCTTCGCTTTGTTTATGAAGATCCAAATGGGTCCTAAGTAATTTCACAGTTTGTTAACTGTTTCTCATCTACTTTTTTTTTTATTGGTATAATACTATTGCTTCCCCAGGTTCAGAAAAAAGGTACGAACTAGACTGTATGGAAATGATATGAATGGTGACAGGATGGGAGCTGAAGGAGACCAAAAATGCCTATAAAATTAAAAAAAAAAAAGAAAAGAAAAGAAAAGAGAGAACCAATGACAACTAAACAAAGAACCCATTCCTAATTTCCTATGCATGCAGCGTAGGAGAAACTCACAAACCCACTCAGCAAGAAAAGAACCAAACGACATAATCACACCATCTTTCAGTATGAAAAGGACCAAAGCACTAAAAAAGAGAAAAATATCAAAGCATATGAAAAGTACAATAGACAACGACATTGGCCACAATATATAAATATTCGACCCAAATCAATAAAACTTTCTGCAAATTCATGATTTACAAGAATTGAGGAAACAAGGGGAAAATTGCGGATCTGAGGGTTCAATCTACGAAGAAAGACGAAAAATCAGCCCAAAATCGTAAACCCCACATCTCAAATTTCACAAAAAACACCAAAGAAACCAGCTTTCCTGGATTTAAGCACGAAAAAATCCAAATGCACCACATAAAAAGGGGAAAGAAAGGAGAATCAACTGAAAAAACCAAAACCCAGATCGCAACTTGATACAAACTGTCCATCCAAACAGAGAAAATGCAAAAAAACCAAATCAAATCAATATACCTTTAGGCCACTGGGGTAGGGGATGGGGCAGGGAAAATGGCTCGGGCTCCGTCGATACGAAATCGTAGGGTCTGTTCCAATGCAAGCATTTGCACCCAAACATCTTCTCTGCCCCTCTCTATCTCTCTCTCTTCTCTGAGGGAAAATCAGAACCCTCTAAAACCCACCAATTCCAAAGCATTTCCGAACTTGGGTCGTTGAGATCTCTGCCCAAATCGCAGCATTTTCTCTCAGACATGTCAATGTCATTCAGGGCGAGAAAGAGAATTCCACAGAAATAGCGGGAAGGGAAATCTATTTCCTTGTCTCTTTTCAACTAAAATGGAAAAGATGAACGAATCTCAAAGTGGTCCAAAATTTTTATCATTTTACCGAATAGTCCCATGAATTGGGAAATCTTGAGAAGATAAGGAAAAATTGTTTCAATTGGGCCAACTTCTAACTATGAAATGTGGAAGTACTTTATATATATATATATATATATATTTATAATAGAGGGTGTCCCAGCCATGCAGCCAGTACTAATCCTTTTGGGCCTGGGGATGGATAAATCCCCTGTGGCCCTAGTGTGGTGGTAGTGTAATTTCGAACCCTCAAACTGTAATCCTAAGCTACCCCTCGGGGTCATGAAATGTGGAAGTACTTGTCCAATAACTATCAATAAATAAAGAAAAGTAGCGAGAGGTCCCTTCATATTGACGTTTAAGGCCTCTAATCGACAGGATTTTCGGTTAATGCTTTTAGTCCATGCGCCTAAACTTATTTCAGGGGAAAGTTTCCCTAAGTATGACAGATCATATATTTGTATGACTGATTTGCCCTTCTAACCATATGAAGTTATGTCACGAATTTAATCCCTAGTTTTAAGCTCCTTAACAAGATATTTCATAACTGATTTGCCCCCCTAATGGATTTTATTTCTTGGTTCTAGATGAAGTTTCGAAATTCAAATGGGGGGAACAAAATCCCTAGTTTTAGATGATGTTTCGAAATTCCCCGATTTTCCTTTCTTTTTCCAGTTCCTGTTTGTATTCGATTTTGGGAATTCATGGATATCTGCAAGTGATGTTCTTGATTGCTTCTTGTTCTTTTTGGTCTTGAGTGCTGGTCTTGTTGAAGGAGGCGACATCGTTCATGATGATGAGGATGCTTCCAACCAGTCCGAATGTAAGAATAAATTCATTCTGGTAGTATTTTGAGATATGGGTCTTGTTTTTCTTTGTGAAATTTTAGTTGGGGTCTTGAGCTTTTTTTTTTTTTTTTTTTTTTTTGTGACTGGATTTGAAGGAAGGGTGGAGAGTGGAGTTTTTTTATGAGATTGTAGATTTGATCCATCATTTTCTGAATTTATCTGAGTTTGGTATTGCAAAAGGTCTTAAATGACAAAATTAAGGGATCTCTGTACAATCCAGTTATGTCATTCGCTATAAGTTTATCTGAGTTTATGTAACAAATTCATGTGTCACTAACTCGGATAAACTCATCTGAGTTTTTGAACAAATTTATCTGAGTTTTGCACAAATTTATCTAAGTTTTGGAACAAATTTATCTGAGTTCTGGACAAATTTATATGAGTTTTTGAACATATTTATTCAAGTTCTACAACAATTTTATATGAGTACTGGAATAATTTAATTGGATACAAGGCACAGATGCTTCCAATCAAGGTTGTTCAGCTGGTGTGCCCCATTATTAATGGGGCATTTTGGGGGACATTGGCTTTGATCGGGCAATGTTAGCCATATGATTGATGGCTGACGAATGGAAGGTAGATCTTTATATTTGGTACGATCAGTTTTGGGTGGGATGTTTTTCACCGATTTGACAGTCACAAAGGTCTGGTTAATTGGATTTGTTGATCGATGCTCATCCATGGTGGGATCCACCTAATGAATTGTCTCCTTCCCTGATTCAATTTCTCACCTTCTCCTTGCGCCCGATGTTCAAAATCCCTAATTTCTCACTTTCATTCCATCTTTGGCAAGTTACTGTGATTTTAGGCTTAGCGTTTTTTAATAAAGAGATAAGAGATTATGAGAGTATTATTGTCCTTGTCCTCTCAAGTATATGAAACGGCGGAAGGGACCTTTGCCTCTACAAAATTAATTCGTGGGCCGTTTGCAATAAAACCAATATTGAGGGACCTCTGATCAAACGCCCCTAATAAAAATTATATTCCATTTACTTCAATTTATACCTGACAACCCAAGGTTGGAAAACTTGTGACTCAAACTCCACTCACTGATGATTTGAATGGATCATGAGGTGGGACCCCACAATGCTTCTCTCACCGTAACGTAACTAGGTGAGAGGTATATGCATATGAAGATTTCTCTAGAATGTAGTAATAATAATAAATTTAAATTAGTAAATTTATTAGATTCCAGTCAATTGTGTTTAAATTGCAAACTCCGAATCTCAAGCATTAAACTTATATTCGGCTCGGCCGAGTTTACACCATATTTGACCGGGTTTTTCATCAAAAGGAGTTGACTTAGTAGAGTTAATAGCCAACTTGTTAACTTTTCCAGCCTTGGTGCAACCTGTTTGAGGATTTGGCCCAAGATACACTGAAATAGAGAAAAAGAATTTATGCAGTTGATCTCTATTGGGTAAGGTTTCCATGATGATGATATGAATGTTTGGAATTACGCATTTGTTATCCTTGTGTTGGATTATTATTAGTTTTAGAGGGTTCTAGAGGACTGTTTGTAAACTTAAAACCTATGAGGCCCACCAAAAGCATGCAGAACGTATAAATCATGGATGTAAAGAAAAATAAAATTCATGGAGAGGTCACTGAGAAAAGTCTCCCTTAACCTGCAACTTTGCATCCAATCATAAAAAGTTTAGACGGCCTCCTGTTAGCCTACAAGTGTGCAAATGACGGAACCATTGGTTACAAAACTTTTATGTTTCCAATCAAGGGAGGTCAAAATGCATTACATGTCAACATTTATATACAATTGAAAAAAAAAAAAAAAAACTATTCTTTACACCACCAACTGTACGTGGTGGGCTCCGGTTAAAAAAAAAAAAATTACATGCCATGGGTTAGAAATAAGATGAGAATTCTCACCCGTGGGACACGACATTTTGTGTAACTCTATTTGCGCGACAACAAGGGGTAGCTCAATTGTTTGGCAACTCCATTTCATCTGATTTGACTCCTTGGAGATCGATCCGTGGGTATGCCACTCTTCCCACATGTGTGGGCTATTTTTCTCACTTTATATGTTTCCTCTTTCAACTTGTGTGGGATCTCCTTCGTATGGTGTGGGCTTCCTTTTTCTAATTATGCTCTTTTACGTTCCGCGGCTGAGATAACCCCAAAAGTAAAAAATAAAAAACTCCTCTTTTTGCACAACTTTTCATCTAGATCCTTATTATATAAGAGAATATTAACATACGTATGAGGGTTTGAAACTTGACCCGGTTAGCTAACCTGATCAATATTTGATCTGCCAAACCTAACTTGCATAAAATACAAGTCATTCACGGCAAGTCTTTGTGACGCATAAAAATAGGTCAGGTTATGTTTAACCTACTTGACTTGTATGGACTTGGGCTAAGAATTTACAAATGGGTCAAAAATCACATGGATTAGTTCAATGCATGGGCTACAAAACTGATAAAAGGATTTTGACACAACATTCTACAAACAAAAAACTGGGCAATGATCCTCATATAACTGAGTATTGCTTGGGCTGAGCTTTTACAAATCGGGTCAAGTTAGGTCGGTTAACTGGGCTGACCCACACAATTTGCGCGTTATGCAGGCAGTTCGAGGTGACCTGCAACTCAATAGTGGGTTGGGCCCGAAAAAGTGATCTTGATATCTAACCCGTTTTTTAAAATGGTTTGGATATGGGTTGTGCCCCAAAAGTGCACCCTGCATGTTGACCTGACTAGACCCGTTTGCAAACCCTACCTGTGATGCAATATTTGCTTAACTCTATTTGTACAACTCTTCATCCACCAGTACATCATCCAACCACCAACACTTGGCTACATATCCTCATGAGAAAAGAGAGCCTTCTATGAGAAGGCTACTCTGACCTATTTGGTAAACAGGCTGGATCCACATCTTTCTAACTGAAAAAACTAACAAAATTCCGTGGATAACCACGAAACCACCAAATGCACATACTGATATGGATTATTTTTAATAAATTTATTAATTAGTAAATTTGTGAGTCCTTTTTTTTTGTTGCTAATTTGATCTTTATGTTTTTTTCCAAATGTTTTATTCTTTAGGTGAGGCATGAATTGATTAAGAAAGATCAAATAATCATAGACCTAACAAATTGACCTAATATATTTAAGTGGGACCAAGATGAATGGGGTCCATCATCTTTATTCTAACCGTTCATAAAATCATATGATGCGGGTTGGGACCCATTAATTGATTGATAAAGATCAAATGATCAAATGATTATAGACATCTCAAATTGACTAAACCTAACCTATTTAAGTGGGACCCCCAAGATGAATGGGGTCCACCATCTATATTTTAACCATCCATAAAACCATATTATGCGGGATGAGACCCATGAATTGATTAAGAAAGATCAAATGATCGTAGACCTAACAAATTGACCTAATGTATTTAAGTGGGACCCAGATGAATGGGGTTCACCATCTTTATTCTAACCGTCCATAAAATCAAATGATGCGGGTCGAGACCCATTAATTAATTGATAAAGATCAAATGATCATAGGCCTCTCAAATTGACCAAACCTAACCTATTTAAATGGGACCCCCAAGATGAATGGGGTCCACCATCTATATTCTAACCGTCCATAAAACCATATTATGCGGGATGGGACCCATGAATTGATTAAGAAAGATCAAATGATCGTAGACCTAACAAATTGACCTAATGTATTTAAGTGGGACCCAGATAAATGGGGTCCACCATCTTTATTCTAACCGTCCATAAAATCAAATGATGCAGGCCGAGACCCATTAATTGATTGATAAAGATCAAATGATCATAGACCTCTCAAATTGACCAAACCTAACCTATTTAAGTGGGACCCCCAAGATGAATGGGGTCCACCATCTATATTCTAACCGTCCATAAAACCATATGATGCGAGCTGGGACCCATGAATTGCTTGATAAAGATCAAATGATCATAGACCTCACAAATTGACCAAACCTAACCTATTTAAGTGGAACCCCCCAGATGAATGGGGTCCACCATCTCTATTCTAACCGTCCATAAAACCATATTATGTGGGATGGGACCCATGAATTGATTAAGAAATATCAAATGATCGTAGACCTAACAAATTGACCAAATATTTTTAAGTGGGACCCAGATGGGTCCACCATCTTTATTCTAACCGTCCATGAAATCAAATGATGCGGGTCGGGACCCATGAATTGATTGATAAAGACCAAATGATCAAATAATCATAAACCTCTCAAATTGACCAAACCTAACCTATTTAAGTGGGACCCCCAAGATGAATGGGGTCCACCATCTATATTCTAACCATCCATGAAACAATATGATGCAGGATGGACCCATGAATTGCTTGATAAAGATCAAATGATCAAATGATCATAGACCTCACAAATTGACCAAACATAACCTATTTAAGTGGAACCCCCCAGATGAATGGGGTCCACCATCTCTATTCTAACCATCCATAAAACCATATTATGCGGGATGAGACCCATGAATTGATTTAAAAAGATCAAAGTATCAAATGATCGTAGACCTAAAAGAATGACCAAATATTTTTAAGTAGGACCCAGATGAATGGGGTCCACCATCTTTATTCTAACCGTCCATAAAATCAAATGATGCGGGCCGGGACCCATGAATTGATTGATAAAGATCAAATGATCAAATGATCATAGACCTCTCAAATTGACCAAACCTAACCTATTTAAGTGGGACCCCCAAAATGAATGGGGTCCACCATCTATATTCTAACCGTCCAAGAAATAATCTGATGCGGGCTGGGACCCATGAATTGCTTGATAATGATCAAAGTATTAAATGATCATAGAAGTCACAAATTGACCAAACATAACCTATTTAAGTGGAACCCCCCCGATGAATGGGGTCCACCATTTTTATTCTAACCATCCATAAAATCATATTATGCGGAATGGGACCCATGAATTGATTTGAAAAGATCAAATGATCAAATGATCGTAGACCTAACAAATTGATCAAATATGTTTAAGTGAGACCCAGATGAATGGGGTCCACCATCTCTATTCTAACTGTCTATAAAATCATATGATGCAGGCCGGGACCCATGAATTCATTGATAAAGTTCAAATGATCATAGACCTCATAAAATGAACAAACCTAATTTATTTAAGTGGGACCCCAAAGATGAATGGAGTCCACCATCTATATTCTAACCGTTCATAAAACCATATGATGCGGGCTGGGACCCATGAATTGCTTGATAAAGGTCAAAGGATTAAATGATCATAGACCTCACAAATTGACTAAACCTAACCTATTTAAGTGGAACCCCCCAAATGAATGGGGTCCACCATCTCTATTCTAACCGTCTATAAAATCATATTATGCGGGATGAGACCCATGAATTGATTAAAAAAGATCAAATGATCATAGACCTAACAAATTGACCAAATATTTTTAAGTGGGACCCAGATGAATGAGGTCCACTATCTTTATTCTAACCGTCCATAAAATCAAATGATGCGGGCCGGGACCCATGAATTGATTGATATAAATTTAGCGCATCTGGTGTGTTGGCTTATTAGGGATCTCTTGGAGAGATTTTAGGCTTTTGAGTGGAAGATAGTTCTTCCTGGAGAGATTTTAGGTCTTTTGAGTGTGTAATAGATATAGAGATTTTAGGGATAAGGGTAACTCCGGAAATGGCATTGGAAAAAGCTTGAGGTTGCGCCAGGTGTCTTTATGTGAGGATGAGTACATCCCTTTAGTAATATAGATAACTAGATAACACTGGAGAAGAAATTCAACATAGGTAGACAAAGAATTTGCTAATGAGGTAGGCCTGAGCCATATATAGGGATGTAAACGGGCTGGTTTTGGTCCGGGTCTATAGTGGACCCAGAACTGGAACGGTTAATGAGAAGGTGGAACCAGACCCGGATCCGTTTCGGAATCATTTTCATGGTTCTGCAACCAAAACCATTAATGAGAAGATGGAACTAGAACTATATATGGGATGAGATCGGGTCTAGGTAGAGAATGATATGGGAAAAAATTAATTTTTAGAAGAGATTCTCGAAAATTGAGGTAATATGTCAGGTCCATGGGTCCGGACCAAGGTGGAACCAGACCCGGACCCGTTTATGTCATGGGTCCAAAAAAAGGACCCAGACCCATTTACTTATCAAGGCCTAAATAAGGACCCAAACCAGGTTTTTTATGGATCGAAACCTCCGGGTAATCAGGGAATTGGGGACCCATTTACATCCCTAGCCATACGTCTTGAGATCTGGGCTGCATCAAGACCTTATATTAGCCCGGATGAATCAATAGGTTGGTCTCAAACTAGGTTTACCCTGATACAGCCCATGTATTACACACTCTACTGATGAGTTCATGTCTGCCCAAGTCATCAGATCAGATGAAACCATTCTGAAGCATGCGGTTAAGATCCTGCCCCACCCTAACGGATGGAGGAGATCTAAGAACAATCTCACTCGTAAATAAATGAACACCCTAAAGAAAGTCACAAATTTGCAATCCCGATTATTCTTAAAAGAAAAAGTCTACACAAAGGCCGGGCCGTGTGCCTGATGCGTCCAGCTGGGATCGGGCACAGCTGTGTAGCACGGTTGTTCTTAAAAATGATACCGGGCTCTAAAATTTTCATCCACTGGGTATAACTGGCCAAGATTGCATTAGCCCATTTATTTTTGGGCCTAAGATTCTCATATGTGATCTGTCCCAGGTGTATAGAACTTGAAAGCCCTTGAAACATTGACAAGCCTAGGTTGGGCCCAAGCATTCAGTTCTAACCATTTTTTGAAATGGCTGTTGGGACGCTGCTATGCAATTAGCTACGAGACCTTCAGACCCACTTCGGCCTATCTATTATTAGTAATATGTTGGATTGATCATGTAAGAAGAAAATGTCACTTTGTGCTGAAATATTCAATATGAAGACCTTCCATCCCCCATTCACCAATGATTTAGATGCACCAAGTAGGCCTAACTTCAGCATGGTCAGACTGCTCTAGAGTCTAAATACGCCTCTCTAATCATCTTTATTTGATTTAATCCTTGATCGATTTGCAAGCATAAGTCGAATGTATAGGTGGACCTATTTATTTATCTCAGTCATCCCCTTTAGGAATGCTGATTCATTGACTAGGATCATCAATCAATGTGATTTTGATTCCAACAAATGTTTTGTTCTAGGTTATTCCTTAATTACACATAAGACTACATCATTTTTTTTTATTATTAAAAAATATCTTTTACTTAGTACTCGCAGTTGTAGCTTAGTTGGTTGGGTTCTTTATTGATTTTTATGAAATGGTTTTGTATCTTATACTAAAATCTAAGGCTCATGCTCAGTTCAAAGTGGGCTAGCTAGCCCGGGTCAAATTTAGGCCAGTCCTAATCCATGAATACCCCTTCTTGATAAAAATCTAAAAATTTGTACAAGACGCTTCTTATTTGAGTGAGAAGATAAAGTTAAATTGATTCAAAATTTGGAGTTGAATCCAGCAATCAATTGTTAAATTAAACCTCAATTTCCAAATCAAATCGCAAACTCAATAAACCAGTGTATGTTTGTGGACCCCATCTTTCAAACCTCCATTTGAAGCTCTATATTTCATTTAGGTGGGGCCCCACTAGTGATGGAATTTCAAGGTTGGACATGTAGAATTATAGAAGCCACACCTCAGAGGATCCATATTCGTACATAAACAGGCTTAATGGTGTGAAATGGAGCTAAGAGAGCGTGTGCATATAAATATACTGACATGAGCATTTACTACATCCTTACCCCCCGTTTTGCAGCACATACTTGTCTGCCAGAAACGGTTGGGGAGACAAAGATTCATAGGATCAGAATCTAAAAAAGTCTTCCTAAGTAACAAACAAATGGCAGTAATAAATCCAAATAGAATATCTCGTGAAAACAGAGACAATCTCTGCTCCTTAACAGGCTCTCTTCTTTCAGTTCCCACAAATGGATATCCGTGATGAAGAGCCCTTAAACATCACGAGTTTCATCTTCTCCTTGCAATGCTTCAAAATTCTGAATCACCCCTTCAAATACCCCCAACCCATCAAGGAAAATCCATAACACAATACCCACAAATCACTTGCAATTTACTAATCAATGGGAACCAAAACCATGTCCTGTTTCCTCTTCCCATTGTCATTTTTCATGTTCTTGGTCCCTCTCTCTGCCCACAATCTCAAAACATACATAGTCCAACTGCACCCAGAAATGAAGGGTAGCTCCTCTTTCAACACAAGAGTCCAATGGCATCTTTCATTCCTTGAGAGAACTGTCCTCAATGAAGAAGACCCGTCGTCCCGCCTTCTCTACTCTTATCATTCAGCAATTGAGGGATTCGCAGCTCGTCTATCAGACAGCGAATTCTCAGCATTGCAGACCACACATGGCGTGATATCAGTTCGCCCTGATCATCAGCTCCAGATACACACAACTTACTCGTACAAGTTCTTGGGACTTGGCCTTGCCGGCAACCAAGGGCCTTCTTTTCAATCCAAACTAGGCCAAGGGACCATAATTGGTGTCCTTGACACTGGTGTATGGCCTGAGAGTCCTAGCTTTGCAGACAATGGGATGCCTCCTGTTCCTAAGAAATGGAGAGGGACTTGTCAAGAAGGCCAGAGCTTCAGTTCCTCCCTTTGTAACCGTAAGCTCGTTGGTGCTCGATTCTACATTAAAGGTCACCGGGCATCTTCATCCCCACCGCCGCCACCCCCATCGATCATGGAATACATATCACCGCGCGATGCACATGGCCATGGAACACACACATCATCTACTGCAGCAGGGACCCCAGTTCCATCGGCGAGTGTGCTTGGAAATGGCGCGGGGGAGGCTAGAGGGATGGCACCCGGGTCCCATGTTGCAGTCTACAAGGTGTGTTGGTTCAATGGATGTTACACCTCTGATATCCTAGCGGCAATAGATGATGCCATTAGAGATGGAGTGGACATCCTTTCCCTCTCCTTGGGTGGTTTCCCCTTACCACTCTATGTTGATAGCATTGCAATTGGAGCTTACAGAGCAACTGAGAAAGGGATCATGGTAATTTGTGCCGGAGGGAACAACGGTCCCATCCCAAGCTCAGTCGCCAATGAGGCTCCTTGGATAACCACCGTCGGGGCTAGCTCAATTGACCGCAGGTTTCCCGCCAATGTGCATACCGGTGATGGCCAAATACTGAATGGAGAATCCATGTACCCTGAAAGCCAATTTGCAAATGGTGGGAGAGAGCTAGAGCTGGTCTATGGCGGGGAAAATGGCGCAGAGTTATGCTTCAGTGGCTCACTTTCAAAAGAGAGGGTTGCCGGGAAAATGGTGGTCTGCGATAGGAGCCCCTCTGGAAGGGCATCGAAAGGTGAAGTTGTCAAAGAAAATGGTGGCGCTGGAATGATTCTAGCCAATTCTGAGCTCAACCAAGAGGAGAATTCTGTCGATGTTCATGTCTTGCCTGCAACACTGATTGGCTATGTAGAGTCGATTCGCCTAAAGAGTTACATAAACTCCACAAGAAAGCCTACCGCACGAATAGAATTTGAAGGAACAGTTATAGGCAAATCTAGAGCACCAGCAATCGCTCTTTTCTCATCAAGGGGGCCTAGTTTATCCAATCCTTCCATCCTCAAACCAGACATCATTGCACCTGGAGTGAACATCATTGCCGCCTGGCCGGAGAATTTGGGTCCCACAGGGCTAGTTGAGGATGCTAGAAGAGTGAATTTCACAGTGATGTCAGGTACTTCCATGGCATGCCCTCATGTCAGTGGAATAGCTGCACTGATACGCGCGGCTCACCCATCATGGAGCCCAGCTGCAATTAAATCCGCAATCATGACCACATCAGACACACTTGACCATTGGGGCAAGCCAATAATGGATGGCCCAAAACCCGCCAGCGTCTTCGCTATGGGCTCTGGGCATGTGAACCCAATGAGAGCAATAGATCCTGGATTGGTTTATGACATCAAGCCAGATGATTACATTGCTCATCTGTGCACTCTTGGATACTCGAGAGTGGAGATTTTTGTTATCACCCATAGAGACGTGAATTGCTTCAACATCTTGTTGAAGAACCATGATTTTAGCTTGAATTACCCTTCCCTATCAGTGATTTTCAAGCATGGGATCAGGAGTAGGGTGATCACAAGGAGATTAACGAATGTGGGGTTGCCTAATTCGACATACTCTGTCCAAGTAAATGCACCTCAAGGAGTGAAAGTAAAAGTTATGCCTGAAAGCTTAACTTTCAATCATCTGTACCAAAGCAAGATCTATAGAGTTTGGTTTTTTTCAAGGAAGAGAACAAGTAAACAGGTGAGTTATGGTCAAGGACACTTGACATGGGAGCATAATCAACAGAGTCATTACAAGGTGAGGAGCCCAATTTCAGTGACTTGGGCTTAGTCTCATAGTGGACAGAAAATGTAGCTATGCATAATATAAGGTGGAATCTTCTTTGTTGTTTTCTGAGAAAGTATGGAGTGGTACTTATATCAAGTATTAGAAAATGTACGAATGTGTGTGGTCAGTAGATTTGACTGCAGTTATCTCATCTATATAAAAAATATTTGTTTTTCTTCTTCCTCTTTTTTTTTTTCCTGTATGGATTTCGCGCATAGATACTTGTTTGTGGTTTTTTTCCCCTTTTTGTTGTATTATTAGATAACATGACTGGAACCTGTAACCTAGTGGTTGTGACAAGAAGCACCTTCCAACTGTGCTACATACTCTTGTCTACCGATTGATGATTTTGTTCACAAAAATGAATAGAAATTAAGGAGTTCTGATGCATCAAGATGAAAATGGTATCATAATATGTCTTCCTTTTTCTCCTTTTTTTGACAAATGATGAGCCATTCTGTTTGAGTGACAATGAATATTAATGCAGAGGCCCATTAGGTCATTGGTTGGGACCACCATACCATGGGCCCCACTTGGTTGAGTAGGAGCTTCGAAATATATTGTATGTTATCTCCAGAGAAACAACCCCTTTTATCTTGTTTTGATTTCTTTAAGATACTACCAATTAATCTTTGCAAAGAAAAAAAGGAAAACTAGTCTTTTCCTCAAGTGCATCAAGAAAACACAATTTCTCCAGTGAAATGATTCTTTTATGACAAAAAAAATGATATTTAGCCATTTAATTGTTAGTTTTTTTTTTTTTTTTTTTTTTTTTTTTTTTTTTGTATAGAAGGATTTTCAAAATGGTTAAATGGTACATTATTTCTCCATTCAAATTCAAACAATAAGAAAAATACTCAATTTGGAAAAGTGGTGAACAACTTCAAGGGGGTTCTCCACCTCTCTATATTTGTCCTCATTTTTGTACCTAATGGTGATTCTCCATGCATCATTTTCTCCTCATTTAAAAGTTACTTTATCTGCCCCAACAATCTAATTACTTATCTACTATAATGTTCTATTGGGCAAGAACAGGGAACTGTTTTCATTTTACTTATGTTGTTGGTATCCCAACATGCGGATTACCTGGAAGACCAACTTTAGGGCCGTTTGTTTGTATAGAATATATAAGAATTGAATAGTTGGTTTAGGATAGATCAAAATAGAGAAATAGAATTCATGCAGTCAACATGAATATAATTGGGATAAGGCTTTGAAGATGATGATAATGATAATGACATAAGAATTTAAAGCGTAGGAACTCAATCCTTAAGTCGTTAAAAATGAAGAACCAAAGGTAAATATACAAAAATAACTTCTCCTTCGTGGAAAGTGAATCAAGAAAAGACGAAAAATGAATACCAAGCCATCACATAGGTAATTAAAATCCTAGGAAAGTTGAGGTCTCACCTACATCACTATCTTGTATGTTATATCCTTCACCCCTCTCAAATTGAATATATAGGAATTCATAATTAAATTAACTCTAGAATTCATGGCTAAATAAGCTCCACTGATGGATTATTAAAGAGGTGAATGGTGAACGATATAAGATAGCAATGTAGATGTGGCAATTTGAAAACATAGGAATTCATGGTTAAATGAGCTCCACCGAAAAGATTATTGAAGAGGTGAGGGATGAGACCTTGTCCTAGAATCTGAATTATTAGGGTGATGGCCGGGTAATCATTTAATCATTTTCCATCTTCCCACGATTCAATTTCCCTTCATTTCTTCATTTTTGGTAGTCAATTTTTTTATATTCATCTTCATTTATTCATTTCTAACCACTTACAAAAATACAAAGTCTTAGCACCTATAGGTGAGGATTTCACATTGATATCGACACCTATCAATATATATATCTGAGAAAATTTGTAGTGAGTAAATCTACAAAATGAAGATTTCCAAATCCTATGGGGTTTGGACAAAAAATATAGTCAAAATTGAGTATTTCCAGTGGCCCAAATCCTCCAGAATTTACAATTGCAAAGGATTAATTGTGGAAAGTGACAAAGAATCACCAAAAATTTGATTGCCAAACATGTCCTTTGAATTCGTAGGAATTCAATTACATGAAACAAATAGGCCCATAGTAATTAGGAAATGTAGAATAATTTTGGGTCCTGGTTCTCGTCCACATCTGGGGATTAGGCCACTTGGGCAATGCACCATCATCTAAAACCTTACCGGGATGAATTTCGAAGTGATGATATGTATAAATGGGTTCGGAGCTAGTTTTGTTGAACAAACAAGTGAGCCACAATAGGCCTGTTTATCCATTAAACAATGGCATATGACCTGCAATTAGTCAGTCATACACTGAATACAAGCAGCTTGAATGTTGCTACTGAATGGATTGGCAACAGCATAAGGCCTTCTATTAACGGGTGTGTACCGAGGGATGGCAGTGAGTCAAGAGAGGATAGGGTTGGGTTCAACAGGTCAGGTTGGGCCCTATGTGCAACATGTACAAGCCGCCAACCTAACGTGGCGGGTTGAAATTCTCAATATAGAACCACAAATTAAGTTAAAAAGGGTCAACCTGAATTCTTGAACAATCAAATCTGAATTGGGTTACAGGGTCATAATGCAATTAATCAGGTAGAGTAAGACCTGATCAGATAACAGAATGGACCAAACCCAAACATCACCAATTCAGTAATCAGGGCAGAAATGTCCGCACAACTCCAAGCCACAAAAAGGAACCACCCAAACCCGGGCAAGTGTGAGCAGCAAGAGTGAGCAGCAAGACGACTCTGCTATGGAAGTTTCCATCCGGACTCCCCGTCTCGACCAATAAAATCATTTTTGAGAAATTCTATTTACACCCACCTTTTGCACTGCGCTCACTCACATGTGTACAATTTTCTTTATGTAAGTGGGTGTGCTCAGAAAAAATGTGGGTGCAAATAAAATTTCCCATCATTTTTTCTCTTTCCACTTAGTTCTTCTTTCCTTTTTTCTACTAAAGACGTCACACAATCATAAAGGTGCCCGCATAGAAAATCAGAAACAATTTTCCACATCATGGAATCCTTGCATCATGCAAACGCACCCTGAATTACCAAGTTGGATTTCAGTTGGGCTGGCAGGTCAGCTCGGGCCTGGAATTGCACCCTTACGTGTCGCCCCAAAGCACTATTGGTCCCAATAGCTTGACATTGTTTAATGGGTCTCCGTTGGATTGAACACAGCCAGCACCTGTTTGAAGAGTTCAACAGAGACCCAAGGAAGCAATCTTCTCAACATTAGTGCCCTGCAACTGCATCCCCCTATCTTCTCTTCTGCTGAAAATAGAAAAGGATCACTTCTTTTTTTTAGCTGGGTTGGGCTACTGGTAAGAAGTGAGTGATACTTTAAACCAGTAGACCTAGGAATCGATCCCTGACCATGATGACTTCCGGGCAACCCACTTACAAAGGTCAGAAACATGGCGTGACATAACCAGTGGATTAGATATGAAAAACCCATCAGTACATGCATACATGAGGCAACAACATAAAACGCATTAATGAAATTGAACGAGCCATGCTCCAAAATTATGGACAATTAACCTTATATATATAAAACAACCTCAAAGAATATGGTCATTCATACTTCATGTTAAAAGAGGACAAGCATAACTCAAAGTTCATCATGTGTATGTCCCTGTGGGACTTCTACCTGGGGAAGTGCATTGCCATGATGCTGCATATGATTCAATCTATCTTCAGCTTCCCGTTTGGCAACCCCCAGACCCAACTCTTCTAGTCTGATTGAACCTGCCCTGATGCCTGAAGTTAGCATTCTCAGCAGCTTAAGCAGCCCAATGCGTGCGGAGATGACATAGAGAGAAGCCGTACAGAATAAAAGAAACAAAGCCACCAGCAGCAACCTGTTCAAGGAGATGCATGTGAACAATTCTAATGGAGAGTAAAATTGCAGTTCTGAAACTTGGTCCCAGCAAAAAAGCAAAATTTAGTGGCCGAATCTATTTGAAAATCCAGCAAAAACAAGGATCAAGAAACACTTGGGAGAAAAAGGGTGGGTAGGACGGAGGAAGCAGCTTGGCCACATCTGTGTAGGACCGAGTCATACCAAGGGCCAAATAAACTTTAAAAGCTATGAAGAACTAAAAAAGAAAAAACTAAATGAATCCATAATTTTAACATGTGTTTCATTTATAAATAATGAATTTACGTTATTACAGGTATCTGCATTTGTAGTAATAAGAATATATATGAAAAAGTGCAACCCATCTCATGATTTGGCTTAAGATAGATCCAAATGGAGAACCAGAATTCATGTAGCAAGTTTTTGATGATGATGATATCTACATTCAAATTTGGATAGTACAAAATGGAATGCCCAAAACCAAGAAGAGTAAAAAGTCAGGTTTCAATAAGTTTTTGAGCACTTGCTGCCCAAGTTGCGTGAGTACTAGGTAGGCAAGTCTAATTAGAATCCAACACTAGTGCAAGGTAGAAAATCATAAAACAATGACACCGTCGGTTTGGCATAATTTTCTTTATCAACTAAAATTACCTATTAAACGAAAATAGCATGAAAAAAATAATATCATTAGAAAAAAAATGTCCAAGTCTTTATTCCAAAGTCCAAACAATCAACATTTCTATATCTAAATCAGATTTCAAATTACGGAAAAGATAAGGCAGCATTATTTTGTCAACAAGAAAACAAGGTGTACACTGATGCCCAAAAGAACCCAACATGTGATTCCATTTATGGGTGTCAATGGCTCAACATTTCAGGGAGTTCGTATAATAATCTTCTGACTGAGATGGCAAGATGGAAATTTCCAATGCTTACCTGCTACGGACATCCTGGCTGTACAGTGTGGAGAGTAGATTCCGAGTCATAGTTAGCAACGAACGATGCCCCTTGTATTCACTTTCTGCCTTTCTTAACACATTAGTTGACTCCTCTGGACAGTACAACACACTTTTCAGCCTCAGTTCTGATAGTTTGTGTGGACGTGCACAAGTATGTGTGCGCTACTTTTATTTCATAATCAAAGTATTCATACTGTATGCTATTCAAATACCATTTTTTTTTCTGTTCATATAATACTAAACAAAAAATTGCGTGGTCTTTGGTTTGATTTGGGTAAAAGAAAGAGGTTCAGGTGCTAAAACTAAAACTCGGGTATGGGACTCATACCATATAACTATTTGGGTTGCAAAAAATGGGTATGGGTATATATTCCTTGGCTCAGATCTGGTTCTGGGTCTGTGTCTAACATGTACCGCCCCAACTGAACATGTTTCAATCCTAGCTGTGTTAAAGCAATACATGCATAAAAGTTATAAGAATGCATATGTCGTGGCAAGATATGATTATTAAATCAGAAAAGAATTTTGTTCCATCTGATCATTAACAGAAAACTATGTTGGGGTATCCTTGACATAGCCGGTCCCAAGCCCGGACAAAGGAGGAGGGTTGTGCGTTAGGTAGCCGACAGCCAGCACAATACTCAGTCGGATTTTTATGGATTTGATACCTAATGAAATTTCGTTGGGGCGTCCCCTACTTAGCGACGCGCTGTATGGTCCGGGTACAGTGATAAATGAGCAAGGACCGCTGCATCGGCGCCCGGGTGCAGTGCTAAATAGGCAAGGGTCCTCACACTTTATTGGACGAGTGTGGGGGGTAAGGAAGCTAGTCCAAAATAGAAGGCTGAGATTGGGCACTTGGAACATTGGGAGCCTAACTGGGAAACTTATGGAAGTGGTGGATACAATGGAAAGGAGACGAATCGCAATTGCTTGCTTGCAAGAGACAAGATGGGTGGGACACAAAGCAAAAGAGATTGAGAGGACCGGGTATAAGTTATGGTATACGGGACTTAATAGATCGAGGAATGGGGTCGGCATAGTGGTAAACAAGGACTTAAAGGAAGATGTAGTGAATGTAAAGCGCTATGGAGATAGGATTATTGCAATTAAGTTAGTATTAGGAGAAGAGATAGTGAACGTAATTAGTGCTTATGCCCCCCAGGTGGGCTTAGGAGATGGACATAAGGAGAAGTTTTGGGAAGACTTGGAAGGAGTGCTACTAGAGATACCCCAAGGAGAGATGGTCTTCATAGGAGGTGATTTGAATGGTCATGTAGGACGTGACGTAGATGGATACATAGGAGTACACGGGGGACATGGGTACGGTAATAGAAATGAAGAAGGGAAGGATATCTTGGAGTTTTCAGTGGCTTATGATCTCATGGTAACTAACACATTTTTTAGAAAGAGAGAGGAGCATTTGGTGACTTATAAGAGTGGCTCATCGAGGACACAAATTGACTTCTTCTTAACTAGGAAAAGAGACCGTTTAGCTTGTAAAGATTGTAAGGTTATACCGGGGGAGAGCTTGACTTCCCAACATAGGTTGTTGGTCATAGATGTGCAGTTACAAAGGTGGACTAGAAAAAGAAGTTGTATACATGCTCAAGGACTAAATGGTGGAACCTGAAAGGTGATAAGCAACTAGCTTTAAGGGAAAGAGTACTAGAGGAAGACGTTTGGGCGACAGATGAGAGTGCAAATAATATGTGGGATAAGGTAGCAGAGTGTATTCGGAGGGTAGGGAAAGAAGTCTTAGGAGAATCTAAAGGGGGTGCTCCGGTACAGAAAGAGGCATGGTGGTGGAGCGAAGCCGTCCAAGACAAGATAAGAGTTAAAAGAGAGTGCTTTAAAACGTGGCAAAAGGATCGAATTGAAGCGAACTTGGAGAGGTATAAAGAAGCAAAAAGAGAAACCAAAAAGGCAGTTAGTGAGGCCAAGGCAAAGGCATTTGAGGAGCTATATAGGCGACTTGACACTAAGGAAGGCGAAAGAGAGATATTCAAGCTTGCTAAAACTAGAGATCGGCGGACCAAGGACTTAAACCAAGTTAAATGCATTAAGGATGAGGATGAAAAGGTATTAGTAAAGGAGGAGGAGATAAAGGAGCGTTGGAAGAGCTACTTCTACAAGTTATTTAACGAAAGCAGTAGTAGTGACATACAATTGGGGCAGCTTACCATTTCTAGAGAAGAAGCGAATCATATGTTCTATAGGAGAATCAGTAGGGAAGAAGTTAAAGAAGTATTGAAAAGAATGAAGAATGGGAAAGCGGTTGGGCCAGATGGTATCCCTATTGAGGTATGGAGGTTGCTTGGGGGAGGATGGTATTAGTTGGTTGACAAAGCTTTTTAATGTAGTGCTAAAGAGCAAGAAGATGCCTAATGCATGGAGGAAAAGTATTCTTATACCCATATACAAGAACAAAGGAGATATTCAGAACTGTACGAACTACCGCGGGATTAAATTGATGAGCCATACGATGAAATTATGGGAGAGAGTTATTGAGAGAAGACTAAGAAGAACAACAAATATTTCAGAGAATCAATTTGGTTTCATGCCTGGGAGATCAACCATGGAGGCTATCTTTCTCTTGAGGAGGTTAATGGAACAGTATAGAGAAGGTAAGAGAGATTTACATATGGTGTTCATTGACTTGGAGAAGGCTTATGACCGGGTTCCTAGGGAGATTCTTTGGAAAGTTCTGGAAAAGAAAAGAGTTTGTGTCGCTTATATTGAGGCGATAAGGGATATGTATGATAGAGTCGTGACATCTATAAGGACGACTGGCGGCGAAACTAAGGAGTTTCCTATCACGATTGGTCTACACCAAGGCTCAGCGTTAAGCCCGTACTTGTTTGCCCTAGTTATGGATGAGATTACAAGACATATCCAGGATGAGGTGCCGTGGTGTATGTTATTTGCAGATGACATTGTTTTAGTGGATGAGACGAGAGAAGGAGTGAATGCTAAACTTGAATTGTGGCGGAAAACATTAGAGACAAAAGGGTTTAGGCTAAGTCGATGCAAAACGGAATATATGGAATGCAAGTTTAGTCAAAGTAGGACACCTGGTAACATAGAAGTAAGTTTGGGCACACAAAAGATAGTAGAAAAAGAATACTTTAGGTACCTTGGATCTATGGTGCAACAGGATGGAGGGATTGATACTGATGTAAGTCACAGGATTCAAGCCGGGTGGACCAAATGGAGGAGTGCTTCGGGGGTCTTGTGTGATCGGAAAGTCCCCCTCAAGGTTAAAGGAAAGTATTATAAGGTGGCGGTACGGCCAGCGTTGTTATATGGATCAGAGTGTTGGGCAGTAAAGCATAATCATGTCAAGAAGATGAAAGTTGCGGAGATGAGAATGCTAAGATGGATGTGCGGGATCACAAGGAGAGACAGGATTAGGAATGAGGAGATTAGGGGCATAGTAGGAATAGTACCGATTGGAGATAAAATGAGAGAAAATCGACTGAGATGGTTCGGCCATGTTAGAAGGCGTCCAACAGAGGCACCTGTTAAAAGGTGTGAAAGCATGGAGTTTGCCAAGAGTAGGAGAGGGAGAGGGAGACCCAAGAGAAGTTGGAAAGAAACTATTAAACATGATCTTGCCTACATGGATCTAACGGAGGACATGGCCCTAAACAGATTTGATTGGCGTCGTCAAATCCATATAGCCGACCCCACCTAGTGGGAAAGGGCTTGGTTTGGTTTGGTTTGGTTTGGTTTGATCATTAACAGAAAACGAACATCCTTGGAGGACAAAAATCTTACCAAAAGTCATCAGGGTGTTTGAACTTCTTTCCACTTCCTGAAGACACCCCAAAAGTAAGTAGATAAGTTATATCCAAATTGGGTGTTCTGTATATCATATGAAAGAATGATATCACATAAGAGAATCGAGAGCGTAGAGTTATAACTTAAAAATCAACCTGAACCATCAGCTGACGAGTGCGACGAAGGCTCTCAGTGATGCTTTCAGCAGCAGATGTCATTCCAGCACTTGTTCTGAAAAGCAATTACAGATGTTAAGTGCCACTCTAGATCTTCAGATACTATAACATATTCAGATTTAAACCATTAAGTGTGGGCAATAAAAGAAGATATGAAATTAGGAAGAAACGAGAAGGGAAGGAAGGAGAAGAGGGAGCAATAAGTTAATTAGGAAACAGAATATCAAGATTCTATCCATTTAGGAAAGCTAAGTGGAGGTAAATTCTTCTGAAATTGTTAAGAACAGTTGGTGACACAGCCCTGGATCCACAAACGGAACAGACCAACTCCATAACGGGTTTTAGCTAAATCCCTCGAATGACCAAGCTCCAAGTAGGGCTTGGCCGAATCCCCAATGGATTCCACATGCAAAAATGTTCTCGATCGAGGATAAGCACTCACAACCATAGAGAAACTAAACAAATTTTTTATTGAATAATGAAAGGTGCCCCCCTCAATGGAGGGGCTACATATTTATAGGAAAGGCAGGATGTCGCCCTTTCCTAGTAGGATTCTAATTCCTAAATCTTCACTAATTTAAAGAAGAGAAGTTCTCAAAAACTCCCACAGAAATAATGCCATCTAAGATTGTTAATGCCACCTCACAATGTTTCCAACTCATATAGCCATTTAGGAAAGCCTGAGCCGTTGAGATGGAGACTTTTCCTCCTTATTTAAAGGGACTATTGAATATCTTCTCCTATATTTTCTCTTTTAAAAAAAAGGACTTGAAAGTACTTACAAATAACTCTACGTGAGTTTATGAGCAAACGCTTCATAGTTTTTTGGTTTTTTTTTTAATGATAACTTTCATTGACTAAAGAAATCAGTACAAGAGAAATATACTGACACCCCAAAACAAACAGAAAACAAGAAAACAGCCAGACAAATTAAAAGAAACCCAAAAGCCAAAAGAAAAGAAAGAAGAGAAAAAACACTTGGTTGCAGCGCGACCCCTAGCTTAAGTGAAAGCAATTTCCTTCCAATTATACATGATTTGGTCACTAGGGTAGTCTTTGAATATAGGATTGATCTTCACCCACTGAGCAACAGAGAATTTTATCTTCTTTCGTTTTTGTCCTTTCAAAGCATCTAGCGTTCCTCTCCTTCCATATATGCCAAATGACAGATAGAAACAACAGCTTCCACAATTCCTTTCCTTTTGAAGACCCAATTGGGATTTTCCACGCCTCGAAATGATGTTGGAGAGACCTCGGCAGCACCCACTTGTAATCGAACCAGCTGATAACAGAGTCCCATTTTTCACAGCATATAATTACATCTGAGGAGAAGGTGATCTACAGTTTCCTCGTCTTCCAAACACATTGGACAAGCGTTTACCACAGTTTTTCCTCTTTTCCTGAGATTATCTAGGGTTCGAATTCTTCTCCAGAGGGCAATCCATCCAAAAGCCACAACCCTGGGTGGGGCCTTGAACCTCCACTTCTTCTTCCTGCCATTGCAGATCGAGTCGAGTAAAAAGAGGAGACCGAAAACACCCCATTTCTTGAAGCTGTCCAGGTTCTAGTGTCTTCTCCAAAAGCCATTTCTTAAAGCTTTCCATGTTCTAGTGTCCCCCATGAATGTTAGAATGTCATCAGGAGTTTGGGCGTCCCTTAACAAAGTTAGGAGAGACCAAAATTGATTCTCTTTGTGTTCCTTCAAATTCCTTCCAAACGTCGGACTCCATGAAATCTGACCATTTGTGATGGACCTTTCGATGTAATTTTCCACCTTCGCTTTCTTCTCTATAGCACAATTGAACAAGTCTGGGAATTTAGAAGCTAGAGGATCCTCACCTACCCATGTGTCAAGCCAAAAGAGAATATTCTTTCCCGAGTAAACTTGATATTTGATGTTCTGCATAAATTTCTCTCTTAACAGAAATTATGCCTTTCCATATGGCTGAATGTTTGTAGGCAGGTCCGTGCACCTCCCAGCCATCCCTTTGGTTACCATATTTTCCCAACACTACCGACCTTCAAAGACCTTCCGTTTCATCTCCTAGCCTCAAAAGCCATTTACCAAGCAAAGCTTGGTTCAAATGCCTTAAAGACCTTATACCCAAACCGCCTTCTAGCTTTGATGAACACACAGCCGCATAGTGAACTAAGTGATACTTCTTATCTACACTTCTACCATGCCATAGGAAGTCCCTTTGCAGCTTCTCTATTATGTTGATTACTGAGATTGGGCACTTTAGGATCGACACGAAGTAGATAGGGAGATTGCCCATCACTGCTTTGATGAGCGTTATTCTGCCTCCCAAAGACAAGTAGCTAGCCTTCCAAGTCGATAACTTCCTTTCCACCCTCTCCATCACTGGATTTCATACCTCTTTGTTTGCTTGCCCCTTACACAGAGGTAGACCCAAATAGGGCATCGGGAAAGATCCCACTCTGCATCCAAGGATTATTGCGTATTTTCCCATGACAGAATCCTCCACTCTTATCCTTATCAACTCGCTTTTGAAAAAGTTTTTCTTAAGCCCCGACACTGCTTCGAAACAAATCAAAATGGCTTTGATGTTTCTAACTTGATCTTCATTAGCTTCACAGAAGACGAGGGTGTCATCTGCAAACTGCAAATGAGAGATGGAAGGAGCCGTTCTAGACACCCTGAAACCTTTTATAAGATTCTTCTTCTCTGCCTCCGCCACCATCCTACTCAACGCTTCAGCTACTATTACAAAGAGGAACGGAGACAGTGGATCACCTTGCCGCATGCCTCTTTGAACTGGGAAGAAACCTTTGGGGGTGTCGTGCCATTGATTAGGATGGGAAAATGAGCTGAGGACAAATATTCCTTAATCCACCTTCTCCATTTAACACCGAATCCCATCCTGTAGAGGAGGTATTGCAAGAACTCCCAGTCCACTCTGTCGAAAGGCTTTTCCAAGCCTAGTTTGCAGATCAGACCCTGCTCCCTTTTTCTGTCCGTCGAGTAAATACATTCATTAGTTATAAGGACTCCATCCAAAATCAGCCTTCCTTTTACAAAAGCCCCTTGTTCTTTCGCGATAATTTCTGGCAGAACTTGCTGAAGTCTCCCGGCCAGCACCTTGGCTAGAATTTTGTAGACACTTCCAATAAGAGTTATGGGTCTAAAGTCTTTTATCCCAACTTCCCCCTCCTTTTTTGGAATTAGGGCAATGAAAGAGGCTTCTAATCCTTTAGACAAATTATGGGTCTAAACACTTCATAGTCGTTGCGAGACCTATATGGTGAATACAATAACAGTGGGACATAACATAATTTTTAGCATCATATGTTCCACTAATTTTTTTGATACAAAGGGTTTCACTGTGACTGCCATTGGTTATTGCCATCATTACGATCTGTGATAAATATAGAATTTGTGATAAAAATTAAGTCTTATATGTTGATTACAACAATAGTGGGCTCCTAGCATGATTTTAAGCATAGGATGGTCCACATTTTTGGTTGTGGACACTAAAAGGTCCCATGTGAATGCCACTGATAATTGCCATCATTAGAGTTTGAGATTAAAAAATACTAGCAATTAGTTTTTGCACAGGAACATAACATAATTAGTTTTTTTTGTGAACAAAAATTTGTTTTGAGATTAGACCATTCAATCTAATCAACTGTTGACCGTTGACTGGTCAATCTGGTCACATGGAAAATTTGATTAACATATCCCATTTTAACAAGCAAATGACCCCTTAGAGGCAGTAAATTGAAGTTATCGAACACAGATGCAGAAACAGAAGGAACCATGGATTCGTATGTAGCAATTGAAACAGAAACAAGTGCCTTCATGGCTTCTTCAAAAAATATCCACTATCCAACTCAGTCAGGTATATCGATCTCCAATAGACCATCCATTTTTTTTATTTTTTATTTATAACCCAGGGTATCTCCCTCCCAGCCCAGCCCAGGAGCCTTTGGCCCTAAGTCCAATGGACCATGCAATTTCTTTCTGACAAAATCAAATTCAAACGGAACAAATATTCTCATTTATAGTCATGGATGGATCCAATCCCAGCATCAAATGCGCTTGGAGATTTGAATCGCCTTTTGACCATGAAATGCCAAGAGTTTCTCAAATAGCATAACCTAAAATTAAAATACCAAGTAAATCTGTACAGGAAAGATTATTTTTATTTTTCATTTTTAGTTGTATGGGAATAAAGTAAAAACAGCTTCCAGGATATGGATTTAGAACTGAGTCCAAACTTAGTCCTAGTCCTGCACTACAAGACTACCAAGTATTTTGGCATAAAAGTGAAGACATAATAATAATAATAATAATAATTCCATGTAATTGGCAAATATAGGAATGGATCCATAATCCATGATTTATAATATAAGAGAACATTCATTGAGAAAAAATAGAAAATCAAACATACTGTAAATTGCGACGGCGAATTGTAGACTCTTCACCACCACCTAAAAGAAGCTCCCTCTGCAAGGCAAAGATCATGCTAGGATCTTAAAAAAAATTCTGTTATTGAAAATTAAATGATGTTTACTAAGATGATATAAGCAACAGAAAACCCAATCCTCGGCAAAAAGAAAATGACCTTACTAATGTTCTATATGGGTCACGTTAGGTTGGTCCAGCAAGATCTGAACCTGGACTTGAACGCAATTATATTTAGTCGGACCCAACTACAGGTTCAATTCTAGGGCCAACTGGCATGTGCTATAACCTTTATAACATTTAAAAAAGGGAGGCGGTCCAATAAGGACCGTCCTTACCCTTTTTTCATATGGACTAATCCCATCCGTTCGTTCTATCAATAGATTCAACGCTCCAGACGGCTCATATATAACATAGGAGAGGAAAACGAAAAGTGGAAAAAAAAAGAGCTCTGCACCCAAATCGAATGGAAGGAGAAAAGTGTGGAGAGGAGCACCTGTGCCATTTCGCCGGAGCCAAATCGCGCGATCAATCCCTCTCTCCTCTCTCGCACCTCTCTCTCCCGGCATCCTATTTGTCTCTCCTCTCTCGCGACGAACCACCAGCACGTTGCTCTCCCCAAATCGGTAAATCCCCAAATCTATGTTCACCTTCTCTCCGTTGCATGAACAGCAGATCCCTTGCGTCATCTCCAGCCTGGGTTCTTCTCTCTCGGGATCGTCTCACTCTCTCTCTCATCTCTCTCGCTCGGCGTCGCATCTTACTCTCCCCTCTCGGTCTCTGTTGCGGCTTCTCTCCGGAACCTCGGGCATTTTTTTTTTTGTTGGAAACGAACCTAGAAATCTATTGCATTGAGTTTCCAAGGGTTTGTGTTTGCTGCGACATGGACGCTGCATGTCCTAGATTCAGGAATTCTGCAAGTCTTCATTAGTTTGTAATTCTCTTGGTCCTGAATCATGTCAGAAGGGTTCCATGTATCTGGGCGACCCTGAGGGGAACTCTTAAAATGATCAGCTGTTCAGATTCTAGTACTTCTGCAATCGACATTATAGAAAAGAACGTCTAACTCTCTCTCTCATCTCTCTCGCTCGGCGTCGCATCTCACTCTCCCCTCTCGGTCTCTGTTGCGGCTTCTCTCCAGCATCTTTCCTTGATTTCTCGCATGCAAAATAGAAAAGTTTGGAAATGCCCGAATTGTTGTATAATAATCTTAGTTTTTTTGTTCAGCCAGGCATGAAATACATGCTTTGGGGATATATTTTCTCTGAATTGTTAACAACATGTCTTGTGTAAGAGGAACATAAACATCTCTGAATGGGCATTTGTGAGTGATTTCGACAACTACAACTCTGAATGGGTGTCGTGTGTACTAGTCTCCAACTGCTTTAAATTAATGGTAGCATATGGAGTAAAAACCAGTCCTAAAGGTGGACTTCAATAGCATTTACAGCTCTATACCTTTGGACTCTTCACTTGCGTCCAAACCTGTTTTGCTGACATAGTGGATGAATTTCATTTTCTTATTCCTCATTTTTAACCACTTTAAGGATGAACTCCTTGTATTGGATGCAAACAAATAGGCTCTAATTGGGTTCGAGCAGACCTTTGAATGAAATGGAGAAAATGTATGTGAGGAGGGAGACTCCCCCGACGCCGACGCAAAATCCGCCCTTGAAAGCTATTACAAATCATGTGGATGAGTTTGTAATCACAGGATTGAACACGTACATGTAGGGGACAGAGTTTCCTAGTCACCAATTTATTCCAAACCCAAGCAGGCCCTGGTGTTATCTCAAAAGAAACAATTTGGTGTAATTTGAGAATGAGGAATAAGGGAAACACAGGGATCGATCGTGCGATTTGGCTCTAGTGAAATGGGCACAGGTGCTCCTCTCCAGACTTTTCTCCTTCCTTTCGATTTGGGCGCAGAGCTCTTTTTTTTTCCACTTTTCGTTTTCCTCTCCTATGTTATATATGAGCCGTCTGGAGCGTCGGATTGTTGACAGAACGAACGGGTGGGATTAGTCCATATGAAAAAAGGTAAGGACGGTCCTTACAGGACCGCCTCCCTTTAAAAAATATTAATGTGTGTTTCTAGCGCCTATATTGGATCCAATTGGCATGGGCTATAACCTGTATAGCATTTAAACAATATTAAAGCATATGCTATAATGAATAATTATTGCAGTTATATTCGACCATAGCATATTATTCAGGTCTTTAAGCCTTAGGATCTAAACCACGACCCAATTCATTTGGTATATACTTGGAACCATACCAGGAGCTTCAATGGCTCATGTCAGCTTGGGTTGACCAACAATAATAACTATTAACAAGTATGAACCCAATCCCAACCTGCCCTATTTACTAATTGAGTTTGAAATGGTAACCCAAACCAATGTTGTAAAAATCGCTAGGCGGTGGGCATGAACTAGGGATTAATTCCCGATTAATCCCCGTCTAGCCCGATTAATCCCCTCCTAGTCCGATTAATCCCCGCCTAGCGCCTAGGCGGTGACCGCCGGCCGCCTAGGCCGATTTTTGCAACAATGACCCAAACTCTAAACTATTGGCTCAGATTGCCGGGCTGGATCATGGTTCTACTGCATGTCTTGTCTTCATGCCCATCAAGATTGTGACAATTTTTTTTTATAACGGAGGGTGTCTGGGCCCTTTGGGCTGGACTAATCCCTACGCGGAGGGTGTCTGGGCCCTTTGGGCTGGACTAATCCCTACGGGCCCGGGGGGCCAGGTAAATCCCCTGTGGCCCCAGTGTGGTAGCGCAGTTTCAAACCCTCAACCTCCAGGAGCAAACCGGAGTCCTAGCCACTCCTAGGCCAACTAAGCTACCCCTCGGACTAAGATTGTGACAAGTTGGTGCTGACTGTATCAGGCCGGTAAAGGCATCTCCAGTATTAAAAATCAAGAAACATAAAGAAATAATTGGAAAAGATAAAAAAATTGTAAAATTGATGATTTAGTTGTATGTTAAATCAATTATAGAGATATTTAGTATTTTTTTAAGGCTAGCGCAATTTTCATCACTTCATGCAACCAATGGAAGGATCACTTAACACATACAGAACACCAAACTACCAATATATACTACCTATTTATAACTTAACACTCGTAATAATAATAAATAACCACAAATCAAAAGATTATTTGTTGGTTGGAGGCTGGGGAGCCATGAGGCAGCCTATACATTAATACCACATCGAGTTGCAAGCCAGCTCAAACCTATCTTCATCATCATTACCATAATCTCCACTTCTTATTAGATAATTATTGAAATACAATGGATAGAATGTCTAAAATCATCAAACTACTTAGGCTCCATCACCATACTGGTAACTCTCATGTAGCATTGATCATTAATCTCATATTGTTCACCACAATTTGTAGTCTTTTCTTTTACAAGTTGGATTGGTTGTACAGAGAAACTAACCTACACATCTAGGGAAAGGATTGATCCCTTGGCAGTTACACAAGGTAAGACGCCTCTTGCCACTTTTCTGTGAGGTACATCTCTACTTGAATTTTTCCATTAGGCCCCATTATTCATAATCATGAGTAAAGAATTTATTTTGATCACAATACTAGCACTTGTCCAGTTGTCCCTTTCACTTCGAAGTTCAAACTCAAAGAAGAAAAGTGGAGAGAGAGAGAGAGAGAGAGAGAGATCATTCATATATATGTTTTTGGTTGCGTTACAACCTACAATAATGACTCAATCCACAACAGTCCCGTATTAATTCATGCCGATCTCGTGATCCCGGTCCCAAACTTGTACCAGTATTGATTGGTACTGAATTGACTCGCACAAGCAGACTTAGGCAAAGATGGAAGAGGAATAGGAAAAGAGTAAGTTCCAATTTTTCACGGACTTTATTCTCCAGCCTGTCCCTGTGAAAAGCAACATTTTTGCCTTGATTTTCGGCGAATCTCCACGCGCGTGCGTGGGTTAGGAAAGGCAGAGCATTCCACAGAAAAGCGGAAGTATGTGGGATTTCATTTCTATTTAACACTACAGAAACATGTCCTTGGTGCAGGTCAAAATTTCAAACAATAGTTGGAGTATAACAAGTCAAGTTGGCTGGGTTGGATAGCAAGCAAGCAGCACCCAAACCACAAAACCAAACCCACTTATTAATCGGGTTAGAAATGCCAACTTGAACCAGAAATTACCAAGTCAAATGGTGGATTGGCTCAAGAATGCAACCCTAACCTAGACATTTATATTAGGTCCATTAATATGTTAGGTTGAACCTAGCCTGTTACACACTAGAAGACCTTACCAAAAACAAAAGTTATGCAGCCAACCCAAATACAACCTATTTCTTAGCCCGGCTAGAAATGCCAACCCAAACCTGAAATTACCAAGTCGATTAGAGGATTGACTCAGGAATGCAACCCTAACCCAAACACTTTGGTTAGGTCTACTAATGTCTTTGGTTCAACTCAGGCTGTATCACATTGATTAGACCTTACCTCTTCCTGTGCAGCTTTTCTGATGTTGGCTTTCGCTTGCAAGTTGGCATTCCTAAGGCTCAAATGCAAACTGAAACCAAGAGACAAGCATCATCAAGAACAAACATCTCAGCCGTTCCAAATCCAAACCATCAATTTTGCATACAAAACAGATCCAATAAAATGGGTTACCTATAAAAAAAAAAAAAAAAACATCCCAAGTCACTAAATGCTTTAACAAATTGAATTCGACCAAGTGGTAGTAATAATAAGTAAGCACTCTGAAGAAAAAGCTCCATATGAAATGGTTTTAAGAACCAAACCTCTGATACTGCTCCTTCCAAGATTTCAACATGTGCTGAGCAGATTGTACTTGTTGGTCTGTGAGAAGTTGTGGGGCAAGAAGATCAAGCCTAAACTGTAATGATCTCAACAATGCAAGTCCATCCTGTGCAGCACCATTCAATCGTGGGAGAGAATTCGCTTCCTGTGTTCCTTTCCCGGACTTGCCACATTTCTCGATTGCTTTTACATGGTCTTGAGTTTGATTAAACGTCTGATCCCACTCCTTTTTCACCTTCTCCACAGCCTGCGCAACCTCCTCCTCCATTTCCATTTCCATTTCCACTCTATGCAAATCAATCAATCAACATAACATGGCAACTTATTTATTATTTGGGTTTATAAGATTTAGGGTTTCTGGGGTTAATCGGATTGCTGAATCTTAAGAGATTTATTTGTTTATGTAGTTAGGGATTTGGGGTTAATGGAATTAGGGGCTTTGTGACAGAGATAGAAATCCAAGAGAGATTCAGAAAGAGGGATCGAGAGAGAAATATGTGTACCTGAACCTGATAGATAGAAATAGGTCCTCCTTGCTCCTTTTTTCTCTCTCTGCTCCTCCCTGTGTGGTTTTAAAAGCAGTGTAATTTTATGATGGGACCCACCTGTTGAAAATTTTAGAGTTACTGTGTGTCTCATTCTCACCCTGGTTCTCCACTGAAGGAGTGGAACTTCCTTGCACCTATTTAAAAAGAGATTTTGAGAATAGAAAGATTTTCAAAATAAAATAAAATATATATATTTTTTTTTCAAATTTTCAGAATTAGAAAAAATGAAGTGATAAAATATAGTTAAATAAATAGAGAGAAAATGAAAGTCTCAAAACTCAATATTTAAAAAGTAAACAAAAGATGTAATGTTCAATAAATAGTTTCATATCTAACTAATGAAATAGTCCTCTTCCCTTGAACTTTTCTTTCTCTTATTAAAATTCCTTTGAACTTAAAAACGCACATAAAGAGAAAATGTCACCAATGTTATGTTTTTTTTTTTATAAAAAAAAATACTTTTGTTAGTTGTTAGATTAAAGGAGTGGGATTTATAATTTCGTTAATAAAGAGGTTTCGGTTTTTCATGTAAATAGGTAGTAGGAACATAGGATACGTCTCTATAGCATAAATGGATATTAGTAGAGAGTACAATCCTCTCGCTGCATAAACACAACCAATGTTTTGAGTGAATTGTCCTAGCCGTAAAGTAGCATAGGGATCATCACTAGGGTGTTCCATTCATTCGTTGTGCTCCACTTTAGTGCTTCACTTGAGTGCTTTGTGCTTCGCCATCAGACACATTCAAACTATGCGGTATGATCCTTGGACTTTTAGGGCATGTTTCTTTATTGAAATCCTTAGAATTCCTATATGAAGAATTTTGAGATTCCCATATATGGTGGAATTCTTGAATGCTCCTTTGTACTTAAGCAGAAATTATACCAAAAAGCAAAGGCGTTGGAATTCCTATAATTCCAATGCACATTATATTTAAAAAAAAAAAAAACATGGCAAATCCTTGTCAGAAACTCTAAATAAAGAAATAGGGCTTTATAAGGTGCATTGGGATGGCTTTTTACCACTGGGCTATCCACAGTTTCCATTGCAAAGTCGATTACATATAGCCTAATAGTGGAGTGGAAGTCACACACTCATGTACTCACGATTCCTTTTCAATCCCTCGAAGACGAAGTCATGTAGAACCAACGGCGAACCCAAGTATTACCACACAGGTGCAACATGATTTTAGAAACCCCTTAGATAAGATATTAAAATATTTAATTTTAATATTTAACTTCTTCACTTGACCATATATCTAAGGGGGCTGGCAAGGGCCATGCCTCCGTCCCCCCCCCCCCCCCCCCCCACACACACACACACACACTCCCTCTCTCTCTCTTGTGTCTTGCAAATCCCCTCAAAGAATTGCTTTGGCCCCTCCATTGTTTAGGACTTATTTAACATGGTATTGACTTAAAAAAGAATATTGTTGATTTTGGGGAAAACTTGGAATGAAAAAGAGGAAAGGAAAGAAAAATGAAGGAAAGGAGAACAAATAAGTAAGGATTATGGAGATTAGAGAAGAGATTTCTCAATCTTCATTCTAACATATCTACACTTGCCCCAAATCTTCTGATTGAAGAGAGGAGAGGAGAAATCACAAATTCTTAAGGGGTTGTTTATTTGCAACCATTTACGTATGTAAATGATGCACATGCGTCAGTGTTACGTAGCATCATGTTTGGTTGCATTATCTTTACGCATCACGTATGTAAATCTCATGTGAAAATGAGCTCATTTTCGCACCTAAATTTTCACACCTTCATAGATGGTAAAAGGAATCGTATATAGAATCGTGTGTAATGAAACCGCACCAAAAAGGCGCCTGGTATGGAGATTCTTCATTCCGTCATAGTTAGGTCCTCGGATCGAAACGTGCAAACCCCATATCTTGCTATCCATATTCCCTCTCCAACACATATACCAAAAAATCTCCATAAAAACAGAGCGTCTCCTCTTTCGCTCCACTCCTATTAGTTGTCTTCACTCTCTCCGGTGCTCCAAACCCTACTCGTGTATGGATAAAGAAGTTGTAGGTTACAGACTTGCAGATCTTTGAGGTATAGATAAAGAAGTTGTAGGTTACAGACTTGCAGATCTTTGAGGTATAGATAAAGAAGAAGAACGACCAACCTACTTTCTTTTTTATAATTTTTTTACATTGCATAGATGTACTGATATCACTACATATCATTATGTATTTTCAATCTTTGTGGCTTATATTGAAATCTAATCTGCTTAAAATTAATATTTTTTTGCGTTCTATTTTTACATTAGTTTTTACCTCAATCGGAGTTTTATCCATCGTGGATAAAGAAATATAGTTGTATCCTTTTGTTTTGGTTATTATTATCCATGTCAAAAAAATCCGATTAAATAAATTTATTTTAAGGAGATAAAAACTAGTGGAACTTGAATGACTTAGATTTTAGATATGGGATGCTATTATTACTTTCTTTGAGGTTTTAAATTATAACTTACATGTTACATGCATAACAAAGGACTGCTACCCATCTTGAGATTTTTTTATTTTTTTTGTACTTTTATGTGTGTTTATACATACTGTAGATATATTAATGCATTCTCAATCACGAATATTGTTAAAAGTGCACTCCGTAACAAAATGCGGATTTTTTTATGAATTATTTAATTATATATATTGAAAAAGAAATTGCAGAAAGACTTAGTACTGAAATAATAATTGATGATTTCAACTCAATGAAAAAACATCGAGCACGGCTTCAATATTTTGATTATTGTGTATTATATTACTAAATTTTACAATTAGTTTCTTTTTCTTTGGCTTCCCCTAAAAAAATCCCTCGTTCTGCCCTGCTTATATCGCACCGCCCAAATGAAAATTCTGAGTCCGCCATTGCGTGGAACTGCTTTTCAACGAATTTTGCATGTGGATGCATTGCCGAGAATTCATTTGCAGCATGTAAAAGTCTTAGGTAGCGTTTTGTTCACTGGAATGATTGTAGGCGGGAATGGAATGGAGACCAGAATGAGTCTGAAATGAAATAAGGCAGGAATAGGCATTTTCATTCCAACGTTTGGTACGCTGAGGAAGCAACCCAGTTGATTCATGTTCCTGCGTTTGGTACGCTGGAATGGGTCTTGGAATGGAATAAAATTTACATAACACTAACCAAAATAACCTTGTTAGATTTTTATCTTTAGCTCAGTCAATGTATAGATTATACTCTTATTAAATAGGTGGGGCCCACACAAGCTCTTCTATTTTATAATATAATAATAATAATGTATATATTATATTATTATATATAGGTGGGGCCCACTCAAGCTCTTCTATTTTATAATCTTATAATAATAATAATATAGATTATATTATAATTATATAGGTGGGGCCCACACAAGCGCTTCTATTTTATAATCTTATAATAATAATAATAATAATGATGATGAATATATTATATTATTATTATATAGGTGGGGCCCACACAAGCTCTTCTATTTTATAATCTTATAATAATAATGTATAAATTATATTATTATTATATAGGTGGGCCCACACAAGATCTTCTATTTTATAATCTTATAATAATAATAATAATATAGATTATATTATTATATAGGTGGGGCGCACACAAGTTCTTCTATTTTATAATATAATAATAATGTATATATTATATTATTATTATATATGTGGGGCCCACACAAGTCTTCTATTTTATAATCTTATAATAATAATAATATATATATATGTACATTATTGTATAGGTGGGGCCCCCACAAGTTCTTCTAATTTTAATCTTATAATAAATAATAATAATGTATAGATTATATTATTCTATAGGTGGGGCCAACACATGTTGTTCTCTTTTGATAATCTTATTATAATAATAAGAATAATGTATATATTATATTATATTATTATTATATAGGTGGGGCCCACACAAGTTCTTCTATTTATAATCTTATAATAATAATAATAATGTATATATTATATTATTAGTATTATATAGGTGGGGCCCCACATAAGTTCTTTTTTTATAATTTTATTATAATAATAATAATAATGATGTATAGATTATATTATTATTATATTGGTGGGGCCACATAAGTTCTTCTCTTTTATAATCTTATAATAATAATAATAATTATAATAATAATATATATATTATATTATTATTATATAGGTGGGGCCCACACAAGTTCTTCTCTTTTATAATCTTATTATTATAATAATAATGTATAGATGGGAAGAAGGGCATTTGGTCTAAAAAAAGTAGAAAGGAATGGAATGGCCATTCCTTCTCATCTCAAATGGAATGGTCATTCCTCTACATAAGAGAATGGGATTACGGAGGGTAATAGTCATTACGCCACTTTTTTGCGAACCAAACGCTGTAATGACCATTCCGTTGGAATGACCATTCCATTCCGACCTTCATTACAACAAACCAAACGCTACCTTAGATATGTCGGAGGAAGAGATTTTACACAACATAACTAAGAAGGAATCAGTGTTGGCTCAAAATTTTCAAGTTGCAAAAATGCATCCTTAAAGTCCATTTCTTTCTATCGACAACTCCTTGCTTTTCCCTTGCTGTAGTCCATTGCCCTCTCAATCTCATTAGAAATTCATGAGATTCTACAATAGAGTCTATTATTTTTTATTTTGAAAGATTTAAAATAAATGCCTCTTGCATGTGATATAGCAAAGTTTCTACTCTAATATTTGGACTACCACACTGGAGCCACAAGGGATTTACCCGGCTCCCCCTAAACCCGTAAGAATTATTCTGGCCCAAAGGGCTGGAACACCCTCCGTTATAAAAAAAAAAAAATAGTTACCTTTGACCGTGATAATACACTTGGATAAAATGTTAATAGATCCATATGTCTCATACAGGATCAACCTTACATTAGGCAATCTCGTATCACAGTAGAATATGCATGGACATTTATTTTGGGCAATTCAGCTTTCTAATGGATGAATCTCACTATAGACCCAGACGACTTCCCTTCTCAAAGGATTTGATTGCATGACCCACAATTTCATGCTCGGCTCGTCTATAAAAGATCAAAGGATCTAATTGCATGAAAATATTGTCTAAGCAGATCCTCAAGAATCCACATGACATTGTCAGCCGATCAGTCCTAGGGAAATCTGTGATGAACAATGTGTAGTCATACAAAATTCTATCGAGTCTAAAGTGGGATCCACCTATTAAGAATCTAATTAATTACACAAATAAATCTCCTACTGATCTTGTATGAGCCATCACCCGATTAAATGAGTAGCAAACCATCAATTCAGTCATGTATAAGACACATGAATGGTTTTTTTATGTTGTTTTATTCAATTATTTAAACTTGATAAGTTATATGCTAGATCCAAATTATCTTATGGTAAAAGTTCATTTCCCATACAAGAAAGAGGCATTTTTTTAATGAGAGGTTCAGATTTGAAATAGGTGGCTCGATAAAACACGTGAACTTTTTCATAATATTTTATTTAAATACATTGTGTTTAATAAATCTCTTTTTTTTATATAACGGAAGGTGTCCTAGCCTTTGGACTAAACTAATCCCTATGGGCCCAGGGGAAGCCGAGTAAATCCCCTGTGGTACCAGTGTGGTAATGCAGTTTCAATCCCTAAACCTTCATAAGCAAACCATGGTCCTAAGCCAACTAAGCTACTTCTTGTGGTTGTGCTTAATAAGTCTTATAGTAGACGCCCCAAAACATATGAGAAAGAATTTTTGGCATATCCCTTATATGAGGAAGGCAATTATTTGAACCATCCAGATTTAGATAAACGGGATAATAGTAGAGGCACACAAATCTCATAAGTCGGGCCTACAGATCTTACTATGTAATTTATTTATTTTTTCTAAAGGAGGAAAATAAAAAAATATATTTTGAGGAATGCCCGTTATTTTATTTTAAATATGTTAAAAGGGGGTACATTCATGTGCATCCATCCCTTAGGGTGAGGGACACTTACATGGCTTTTCCTCTTTGCACATAAACATTCTTTTTCTGCATATGACAATATATGGCTTTCCTCTTTTGCACATGAATATTTCCAATTATGTAAGTGTCTCTCACCTTATTGTGAGTGATGGATGCACATGAATATTCTTCTGTTAAAAGTGTCTATTGCTTATTAAAGATAGTAATTGCAGGAAGGAAAATTTAGCTGTCTTTGTGCTATTGTACACCTAGAGAAAGCATAAGAAGAATGAGTCTTTAGAGGTCTTATCTTTTATGAATATAAGCAATCCACTTTTGGCCATTTTTTATACTGCGCGATTGTTTTATGTAATTGAATTCATAGAAAATTTAAGAAATCTATTTCAAAAGGTGGTTAAAATTGAAGAAACAATGGTGATGATTCATAAGAACGGCTCTTACCCTAGCAGTAAAAGGCATTAGTTCTTATATGCCTGTCCTGGGTTTGAATCCGAGCAGGCACCTTTCCTCACCAGAGGCTTTGATACCTCACCCGAGGGCCCCTAACGGCCCCCAATAGATGGCAAACCTTGAGAACATACAGTAAACAATGTGATTAATATATAGGACTAAAAATGTATTAACAATCTTAAGTGGGATCAACTCCAATAAGAGTAGAATTAGGAGACACATCCACTAAAGGAGAGGGCAACTATTTTGAATGGTTCGAATTCCCAATACACGGGCACCACAATGGAGTTCCAGTCCCTTCACTCTCTATAGAAAGAAAGAATGAATGGAGTTCCAGCCCCTTCACTCTTATAGAAAAAATGAATGAGACACTAGGGCACATTTGTGTAGCTAGTTCTCCGCAGAAACAGTGACAATTTCAAAAATTAAATCCCGTACTAAAGTAAATTTCATATTTGGTGCAGTCGCTTTTCCGCCAGATTACATCTTTTATACATCGTTTACATGTGGTTTAAGAAGTTAACCCTTGTCCCACTTTTAAAACCGAATAGATCAAAATAGCGTAGCGCCCAAGAGTGCTACGCATCCATAGCAGCTGCTACGGCCTTCTACGTAGAGATGTCAAGTGGGCCGTGCCGGCTCGGCCCGGCATGGCCTGGCCCGCTAGTCAACGGGCCGTGGCACGGTACGGCCCACTGGGCACGGCCCATGACGCGGGCCGTGCTGGACCGAGCTGCGCAGGCCCACTGGCCCGTTAGGCACGGCCCGCCAGCCTAGTGGGCCAGCCCCTGTGGCTCGCCAGGCCCGCCTGGCACGACCCGCCTGGCCCGCAAAAAAAAAACAATTTTTTTATATATTTTTTTAATTTATAAAAATCTAATTCCCAGCCAACTAACAACCCTAGGCATTTTCTAATAAAAAAAATACTTACATAACTTGGTAAGGTAGGACTTTAGTGTAAATTAGTCACACTAATAATGAGGGGCAATGTGTTTTTGGGGAGAAGTAATAAGGGGAATGTTTTGGTACCTTCACTAAATTTGCCCCCTTGCCTTCAGTAATTTTGTTGTCTTCAGAGATATTTGAGAATCTCAAATGAAATTCCCTACCTGCATTCATCTATGTTCAAGAACCCCTGAGCATTTGAGAAGTTGAGATTCTTTATAGGTTGGAAAGCTCGGAATTAAACACAGGAATATGTTCATAATTCAGTCATTTATGTTCAATATAATCTCGTCACATGTACCTATAACTCCACTCTCGATCACATCACATGAAGCCATATATTTACATTGATATGAACACTAGGAAAAAGAAGTAAAAAATATGTAATCATGATAAAGATAATGAGAATTATTGACTAAGACTAAAAACCCATAACTAAAAAATAAAGAAATTGATGCAAATCTAAATAAAATGAAGTCCAAGGTTGTGGTTTCATGGTGGGTCATTTGGAAGACTTGAAATGATTGTTGATAAAGGTAGAAATATTTAACCGCGCTAAGTTCTCGTTTAAAGTATGATAATTAAGTCAAAAAAATAGAAATTGAGTTTGCCATCTCAATTGAAATATCCTTAACCATGGCATTTCAATTTGGTTGAAAAATGAGTAGAAAAAAGGACATGATATGTTTTTTTTTTATATTTCAGGTTGTTTGAATAAAATAGTGAAAAGTTGGATAAAAAAGGTGTTAGCTTCTCATCATCATCTAAAGTGGTTAAGTTCTCATCCTAATATAACTAATAGTTTAATATTCGTGGTTAGGTTCACATCCTCATCTAACTAGTTTTAATATTGTTTGAAAAAATATTAGTATACAAAAGTTAGTCTAGTGGTTGTGTTTATCTTTCACATCCTCATGGTTGTGAAATCGAGTTCTACAGATGAGAGTAACAGCTACTTTCCATCAGTTTTTTTAACACATAGTAGGACTCTTTGTTTTTTAAATAATACTTCTACCCTTCTATGCTTAAAAGAATATTAAAGAACACAAGATCTCACCGAATTATATAGGATTATATTATAGGTGGTTTACATGGGTTTTAGGTCAATCCTTGTCTGACTTATTGAACTATGGGTCAGGATTTTTGGACTCATACTACTCTAAAAAGTTAAGGTGAAGTCACTTGTTCAAGTAATATTATTATATATTAGTAGAGGATTTTCAATTCAAGTTTTCTTCTTTTCTTACTCTCTAAATATCTATTATTATTAGTGATATATTTGGTACTTTGTGGATGAATATTTTCTAGTGATTGTGGTGATTCTTGTATCACTGTATTTTGAGTCAATTTTTTTTAATATGCTAGTTTATTTTTATCTCAAAGTTAGATAATTGGATTGCTAATGTTTTCATCCATCATTCAACTCCATTGACAATTGGGTTCGTTGAATGGAGGAATAGGAATGTTAAGGTTTTTTTAAAAGAGTTTTGCAAAAAAGAAAGAAATTAATATATATATATATATATGAGCAAGGCTCTCCTAAGCTCAAGCTTAAGATAAGGTAAGCTCAAGTGTGTGATGGGGCCCACCTAGGGACCCACATGGGGATGGGGATGATGGAGATTTCAAGGACTCCCTGGGATCTTCCTCTCTGCAAAAAATCAGCCACAACCGTAATTTCTATCATCTCTATATGGGCCCAAAATGTTAATGGTCAACAGTCCATTTAGATCGATACATAGTCGATCCAACGGTCCAATAAATTCGGATCTGATCGAAAGTTGGCAGACATGTGTAATTTAGGAGGGTCATGTGTTTGGACCAAAGGTGGGCCCCACAAGCACAAGCTTACGAGATTTTATCCTAAGTTTGAGCTAAGGAGAGCCTTGCTCTCTCTCTCTATATATATATATATAACCCTCGATCCAACGGTTCAGTCCATTCAGATGTGTGCCAATCCTTGGGATTAGTGACTATCAGAGGGTTCTCTATTGGTTGTTAGGTTTGGATGGGTTGCTAGTTGGGCCTACAAAAAGTTCTCATATAATAGGTGGGAACTAGTTCTCACTTGAATATTTTCCATATATATATATATATATATAGGGCAAGGCTCTCCTAAGCTCAAGGTCAGGAGAGAATTCCATAAGGTTACGCTTGTGGGGCCCACCCTTAGTCCATCCAAATGGACCAAACACACAACCCCCTGAAGTACAAATGTCCACCAACTTTTGATCAGATTCGAATTTGTTAGACCGTTGGATCGACCATGTACCGATCCGAATGGACTTTAACCATTAAAATTTTGGAGCCCAGATGAAGATGATAGAAATCACGGTTGAGGCTGATTTTTTTTGTCAGAGATGAGGGTCCTAGGGAGTCCTTGAAATCCCTTCCATCCCCATCCCCATGTGGGTCCCACCAAATACTTGAGCTTACCGTATTCTAAACTTGAGCTTAAGAGAGCATTTTTATATTTATATATATATATATATGTCAAGTAGTTGATTGAATGATTGATGGCCATCAGATGGGGAGCCAGGAGCTAATGAATGGCTAGAATGGCACCCTCTCCCTTTGTGTTAGATTTGTCCTCTTTTTTTTTTCTTCTTCTTATTGATTTGTATGAGGATTTTTTTTTTCTTGTAGGTTAGAACTATTGATCCCTTTCAAATTTTAGATGATGCATCATCCATTGTGACGTTAGATTATTAATGAAAAAACACAAGAATATTCTAGAATGTGAAGTTGGAGAAATGCATTGGGTAAAAATGGAACCCTAAAAATGAATTTCTTCAAATTCAGAAGAGAACTGGACGATGTTTTGTATTCAAAAGGGTGAAGGAAGTTGTAGGGAACGTTACTCCATTTTGAGGAGAATAGTTGGACCGGGCTGGGCCGAGTCATATCCAGGCTTGGCCTAACTTTAGAAACAGGCATGGGGCCCACAGCTGATGGATCCTATCAAGTTAAGCTTGGAGCAACCGATCTGAGTTAACATTTTGCTAGTCCCTTTGATGCTTGTTGAATGATTTTTCAGACATTTTTGTCGTCCCCTCATTTAGCAGATACCGAGCACCTAAATATGAAGATAGGATTTTATTCTGTGGTAGGGAGGAAATCTATGAAGGAGGTAAATTTTGGTTATGTATCCTACATCTATCTAATCCATTTCTCATAAAAGATACCAGTCTACTGTACTCTCCAGGCAAAATCTGAATTGCTGAATTGCTGATGGGGATGTCGTTTAATTGCTAGCCAACACCTTGGATGATTTGGTAGAGGGAGTTGCACTGAATTCCTTTACCTCAGTAGATGATGTTGATAGGATGAAACAGATCCAGACTCATTTGAGAAATGCTATTACAGTGATAACTTCTAGTGCGGCACACCTTACAAGACATTTGAACCATCCACATACGAGGCCCCTGAATTACACTGCCAAATCCAAAAAGTCTGCACCCATCTGAATGGACTAGACCGTTGGATCATAGGTGAAAATATTTATTTAATATAAAGCCGTTAAACTTGTGGGCCACAGAGCAAGGGATTAGAGGGATCAGATTGCATTGAGACTTTATATCTAGGGTGGTTCCACTTAGATCTTTCAATCGCCCCACTGTCACATGATCTTTGGAGCCCCATGTGGCCCCCCACCATGTGATTCGCACAGTACTCCTGAGAGCCCGATTCACACAGAAGTAGCCCCCTTGGAGCCCTCAATTTATTTAGGTACTTTTAGGTTGACTCACTGCCATCAACTTGTTACATATGTACTTCTTTAAATTAGATTTTTGATTAAATACATCTGCCATAACTTGGAGGAAAGATATAGTACTTCATAATGTGCCATAATGGGGTAAAAAAGTACTTGACACAAGGATTTACTTAGTAGTCTGATTTCATTGAATATTTTTTCTGATTTTTTTGAAAAAAGAGTCATATTGCAAGAGGCCACAATGTCCACAGACCATGACATCGATTTTCAGAATTGACCACAACACCCGTTATGACCACAATTTTCAATAATATATAAATGACACTGTATACATACACCCAGTGTCTCCATCAATTGTTTTTTTTTTTTTTTTTTAAGGGACTGGCGGTTGGGAACTGGTCCTAGGTCTTGCTCATTCAAGCTCGGGGCCAGTCGCAGCAGCAACAAATAACTTTATAGCACAGCTCAAATCCATGTGAGGCTTCAAACATAACAAGCATGACAAGAGATCTTCATATTATCACAGTTGCAAATATAAACAAACAAATTGTCTTTTCGGAGACATCCAATAAAATTGGAACGATACAGAGAAGAAATAAACAACCAAGTCAATACAGAAACCCATGGATCTTCATGCAGTCCTCATCATAAAAAAACAAGGACATTCCCTTACAAACATGGTCAAACAGCAAAATGAACAACAGTATAATAAGCTATTCTTCGATGGGGGCCTCTAGGATAAAAGGAAATATGCAGAAATTGGAGGATTTACATTCTCATTCCCAGATAGGATGTTTATGGAAAGCCTGAATGAGGGTCGATGACAATTTACGTGATTTTAAGGAAGAGAGAAAAAAAAAAACGAGAGGAGAAATAAACACATAATCTTCCTATAGGGTACCCCCCCTCCCCACAAATCGAATAGCCATTAAAGAATAGTACTTACATCAAATCTATTTAGACAAACAAATTCACCCACAGCTTGGATCTTTGGTTTTGGTGCTTCCAATACCTGAATAAGTACAGAAAGTTTTCATCAAGAATCAAAGGGTGCACAGAAGATATAGATCAAATAACATGAAGGAAGAGATTGCACATACCAAAAACCATATGTGTGCAGAACCAAAGTTCTGCAATGCAAGGCAGCCCTGTAGAAAAAAGAAACAGCTGACACAGTGGCTCTATGTAAAATTAGCCACCATTAATATCTATGCCTATATAATCAATTCCTGAACATGTTCTAATCAAGGAAACAAGATGGAAAGAATGCCAAGAAGAATTCTATGGCCCCAAAATAAAGGCATGTATTTCAGCCCAACTAGAGACTGTATAGAGGATGCCAGTCAAACCCTTCCAGCTACAAGAGTCCCCTTGAGCTATTTCTGTTTGTTTCTTCACCAAGCCAGAGAACAGTGGAACGAATGAGACACCGAACTGACTTCCCACTCTTCTTAGGCTAGAGCTTGATCCCACAACAATGCCCACATCCGCCTCAAGCAGGCAGAGCAGGTCACCCACCGAGTCTCCAATATAAACAGATAAATGTTTGCCATTGCTGCAGTTATTCAAAATGTCCTTGAAGGACCGAACCTTGTCCATGGGAGACTCCATATTCTTAACAATCTCTCCCGTTGAAAGAGATTCATTGTACGTAAACTCATTTGAGTGTACCTTCAAAACATTTAGACCACCTGTTCACCATTTAAAAAAAAAAAAACAGAGAGAGAACTTTTCAATCACCTGACAGCACTATGATGCAACATAAGAAAGATGCAGTTATAACCTATGGTGGTCAGATAATACAAATGTATATATGGATACATGTATAGCATGTGATTCTAGCTGTATCTAACTATTTTTCAATAATATTTAGTATATATTGTGTACTGCATTATTTCGTAATACATTATTGATTAGATACTATATAAATAAGCGAGAACTGGCATCAACCCCTAATCTCATACACCACACTTCTTGTACAATGGGGCCCACCTAAAACAATCCATATCCTCACAAACACCTGCCTTAGTGTCTTCCCTTGATTAGGCACTTACCCCATTTGACTCCTGATAGAACCATCAAATCACTATTGGACTAAGTTGCTAAAAATAACTGTACCTCACCATTTTAGGCCCGAAAATCAAGGGCTGTAATACTTGGAACACAATCCACATCAAACCCTTACTCCAAGATTAGCATGCATTTTGGTATCATATTGGGGTTCAAAATTGATACTAGCTGGTCTCAATCATATACATATATGCTGCAAAAATATATATATATATATATGAAATAATTAATCATGAAAAACCCAACAAGATCCAGACACTTTTTTACTCTTCAAACTCTTTTATGCTGATTTTACGTTGAAAATGTCACGTATAAGACTATCCCTCGTCAGATGGAGACCCAACCTGTTTTTGCTAAATCTGCTATGTTATACCCCAAAAGAGTTCCACAACAATTCAAAACGTGATGGTGTTACATGCATTGTATAGAAGTATAATGATTTCAGCATTCAATACAAACAATTATTCATAAGCAGCAATATTATTCTGTCCGGCTGGCTAATGCCATTAAAACTGGCTGAAAAGGGCAGCAGATGAAGTTTCAGGAACACATACCATTTCTGCATAAAGGCAATGTAAGAAACATGAACAAGGGTCATATAGATACAGACAGATTTGGCAGCAAGAATGCAACTCTCCTCTATCTTTACTATTTTGAAAATGGGGCTACATTTTGGTAAAAAACACAACAACTCTACTAATATACTTATTATTAACACATGCGGAAATGTTGATCATCCTCAGAGCCTTGTCCCAACAATATTGGGACGGCAGGAATTTTGATACTACCACAAATTTTCCATTCCAAGTTAGATACGACATATATCCCCCCTGAACTGGGTTGCAATCATAAATGCACACCACTTCAAGTGACTAGCTGCTTGGAAATGCTTCGTTCAATAATGCTCGACATCTTTCTTGTTTCAAAGGTTAATGAATATAGGGTAAAAAATATATATCTGTAAGAGCGGAGGATTAGGATTCCCAAAACAAGTGGGCTATGCCACCCACACATCACAGAGGATCATTAAGTGTAGCCAGAATCCAAATGAATAACCACAATTGTTCATGTTCAGGTTAGACATATGTCCCATCATCGTCCCTGTCTATTCTATGAATTATTTTATATTTTTTTAGCTTGTTTCAGCATCCAGGATTGTTCTTCTCGCCTTAAGGATCATCGGGAAGGATGGGAGTCTGGGTTTTCAGGCCAAGAGGACAAGTGTTATGGAAACATGCACCTTTTAGCTATCACTTGGGTATTTTTTAAGGAGATGTAAAATCTCTGGTAGAATCATTTCAGACGGTTCAGGTATGTCCAATTCAGGCCAGCAACAACACCGTTCAGGAAAAAATTTCTATGCAGGTTGATGGCTCACCGGCACAAAGAGGATGTGGAAGTTAGTGATAGATATGAATAATTGCAGCCCATCTGAGGATTTGGCTCGGGATAGATCGGAATGGAGAAACAGAATCCATGTAGCCGACCCTAATATAGTCGGGACAAGGCTTTGATGACGATGATAAAATCTCTGATAGGAAGGTATCCGTTAAATTGTTGGTGGCAAGGATCAAGGAATGATTAACAAGAGTCGATTAGAATGAGTAATCTGAAATCCACCAGAATAGGGATGTTTTATTGGACAGGCAAAGGAACCAGGATAATCGGATGCCTTCCTTTCATTGAATATAGACGGTAGCTCTATGGGTATAACCCAGATTGATCCATATGGGAAATGGTGATGAGCTTTACATAACCATTTTCATTGTTTTGCCATGTTGGCATTTGGGGTTCTAATGACCTGAACTCTTAGCATTTACAAGGGGTTGAAACTTTTTCACTGAAATATTCCATGCATCTTACTGTGGGAAGGAGATGCAAATAGTATATACTTGCTACAAAGTCTAAGAATATAAGTTAAATTAAGGTTTCTCCCTATATATTATCAATCCAAATGTTCAAGATGGCTACAAGTATTGACACTAATGTTTTAATATAATCAAGTATCCTCAAAAATTTCCACATAACTAAAAGGAGTCTTGATTCTTCATAGAATTGACCTCCAAAAGATACAAAAGTTCACTAGCCAGCCTCTGGCATTTTTGGACATCTTGGACAAACAAATGACACCAAGCCAAATACATTAAAAAAAAAACATAATAAGCTTTCCTATATGGGCTGAAACATGTAAAAAAGAGGTCGCCAGTCTCCTCAGTCTACTGATAAAAAATAGAGTTTCCTCAGATCTACCAACAAATTATCCATATTGTGAAACAGATACAGCAAAGCTCCTCCATATTGTGAAACAGATATAACAAAGCTCCTACCATTCCCCGTGATGCAGGCCAAAACATAGGTTCTGCCCCATTAGACCCATAGGGATTCCTCATATGCCACATATGGGCCCCATGTGAAGAACATATGAACTATTCTCAATGGCGTCATGTCCAAACATTGACTAGAATTAGATAGATGGCGCTTTCTATTTGAGTCCACCATCCATGTCATGTCAGGAGCCTCATTGTTTCAGAATTTAAATCCCTTTTCAAAAATGGGCACAATTGATGTGTTAAATGATGTCTGAATGACATGAAATTAGGTGTATCAGATGAATTATCAATTGCATGTACGAAAAGTCCAACATTTATGAATCTGAAAAAGATTGGAGAAGTTATGACCCATTTACTGGAAAGGATTGGAGAAGCTTGTTAGAGAGTCCTGATTGAGTCATTGGCTTCTAGAAGTGTCAGTTGGAGACTTGGAGTTATTTCAGTAATGAATTGGAGGCCAATTAAGGAAGAATAATCTCTGATCATCCATTCTCAAAAGTATTGTACTCACTTTCTTACATACTGCCAACAATGAATTACTTCTATTGCATAATTTTGGTCCTCCATTGGTGATGACTACTGGATCTCTATTCTCTATCACTGAAGCCCTCAAGGCATGGAGATTTGTGAAGATCATCTGAAGACTCCCAATACCAATCACCTCGTACATTATAAGCATTTGAAATGAGGATTTTATAGCCTTTTCTCCTAAAGTTAAATCTAGATCACTCTGAGTTTAGACAGGTTATTTGCGTAGGGTAAAAGAGATCTCTCTGGTAATTATCTAAGCCCGCATTCATTCAATATGAAATATATAAAGTGCCAAAAATATGATAGAAGAGAGCCAATCTCTCCCAAAATATTACATTCTTTTTCGGCCATTACCCGCATATGCATATTTAGGTACAGAAAAGCCCTCATTAAATTTGTTGATCAGACTATGAAAAATCAAATGCATTTTGCATATTTTAGGGATTTGAATTAATAAAATTTATGTTACTACCCTATAGACATATAAAAATGATTTGATGGTGTATTTGTAAAAGAGATGGTTATGATGGAACCAAGCAATATTTCTTGTCATTTTATAATGATTCTGAATATAAGTGCAATAAATGCATAATAAAGGTTAAAAAAGACTCCCAACCCAATGAAAAGTTATCTGCCTAAAAAAATGTGAAGATCAAACAGTCATCTTTTGAGCATAATGCAAGCATTGACACATATTCATTAAAGATAATCATTCCAAGATTGTTTTTGTAATTATCGGAACTGCAAGGGAATACCGTTAGAGGAAGAGGCACTTAAAATGCTTAGCAGTGGCATAAAAAGGATCTTACAAATTCTAAATTTAGAAGTGAAGAGAAGTACCTGATGAAAAAGCTGACCTAATGAGATCTCCACACCAGCAGTATGAAAGAATATGGACATCTGCATTCAGCTCTTCCTTGTTTACAATCTTCTGGAAAAACCCTGTGCAACCATCTTGAAGTTTTAGGCGTTCTCCTGCACGTTTTATGTCCTCTATATTCAAGCCCTTCAACACTCCAGATTCAATTACTCGAGCATTTGTCCGTTTCTCAAAATCAGGAAGCTGCTCAAGAGCTTTGCAAAGACCTTCATAGTCGAATACCTCAGCTGAAAAGAGAGGATAGGAATCATAAATACATAAAACCACTTCATAAATGAAACAATTATTTTACTATATCCTGTCCAATTCTCTTTTTTACATTTTTCTATCCTCCTATATATCTTTTTTTTTTCAGTAATGGGGGTCCAATAGTATTTCCTGACAACTCCTTTGAATACAAATAACAATCACATTGCTTACAATTATACAGTTACCTTTTTCAGTGGGCATAATTGTCTCAATACAGTGTTCATATTCCTCAGTATATTGCCTAGAAAGAGCATTCCATGTGTTCCTTAGATCAGCTGATGACTTCCGAGAAAGTGGAGTTCCACTTACATCCAGATCACCTTTGGGTGCAGTTACTATTGCAATCTCTGCTAAAATAGCAGAGGAATCAACAACAGTGCATGTCAAATCAAAATCAGAAAATAAAACAAGACGTTGCTCTGCTGGAGCCAGCACTCCTGACAAGGGGACAACAGTTCGCTGGACAATTGGTTGAGCAGTAAAAAAGTCTATTTCAAGTTTCATTCCTTGATGATATAGTTTTCCTATGACTTCAAGCTCCTCCCCGGTCAATGAGATACTCAGTTTGTCAAGCAATTCCTCATTTTGCAAAGCTGATCCCTGCATTGGTTCAAAAAGGGAGAAAAAAGCTAGCAGTTTCAACAAGTACAGCCTTTTGAGATTACAGAAAAATGTTACAGCAAGAAAATCAGTTCAAATACAGGGCAAACCTCAAAGCTTTCAGAAGAATAACTGTCAATCCACTTCTTGTAACGATGACTAGTTTCAGTAGGACCCAAAAACGGCTGCAGCTCCTTGCCTAAAAATGCATAGAGCCTCATGCAAGGGGTCATGGCACCTAATGTGTATGCAGCGATTTTCGTCTTCTCAAAAGGAGTTGCAATTTTACCAGGGCCCTTTTGTCCTTCAACCTTTCCTGCTGCTGTTGCTAGCAGGAAATCAGTGTACTTAACCGTTGCAGAGTTTGGAGTCGTCTCTTTTGCAAAGTCAATGCCCCATTCCTACATAACTGATTTCCTTCAGAGAACTATACTTGCACGCCATTAATCTTCAATTATGTATATATACATGAAAGACAGAAGTGCATGGGTACATTATGAAAGCCTTGTGCCAACTCTGTTGGGGTAAGCTACATGAATTCTGATCGTGACCAAAATTCAGTTATTCAGTCATTGTTTCCTTTTGTATGGTTTGTTAAACCTTCATGCTATCTGAGCTAAGAAGTTATGAGCTGAATTTAAAACTGACAGTGCAGTATTAATACCAATCTTTTTTTTCTTTTTAAAAGGTGATTTGAACCTGCAACCTCGTGGCTGTGATGATGGGCACCTTCCAGGTGTGAACAGATAGCTTAGCAATTGTATCAATAACTACATCTAAAATAAAATGTCATTACAACAACAATTAAATTATTTCTTCAAATAATTTTATAAATATTTGATGTTAACAAAAAAAGGATTTAGGAGAGGCCGGGAAAGGCACTTTGTCTCTTGCACGCTTTCCACAATATTGATGTTTCTTTTACCTATGGTAACAGCAAAGCAAATAAATAAATAATACAATATATTTCCCATCACTGGTAGGTGTAATTTCCTTGGATTCTCCATTGCATCCATCTAAACTTATTCCATATCGTTCTTGGTTGACCATGGCTCTATGATCAAGATGAGCATCATGACACAAAAGTGAATATGAACATTATTCAGAAATTAACTCTACTTTTCTGTGCATGATCCCCCAAGGTTCCAAATTTGGCTACATTGAGGGATTTCAGACCTATTAGCTTGGTGGGGTGAATCTACAAACTATTGTCGAAGATTTTGGCAAACAGGTTGCAAAAGGCTCTTCCTTGTATCATTAGCCCGACCCAAGGGGTCTTTGTCCATAAAAGACAAATTTTGGATGGCATTTTAATTGCAAATGAACTTATTCATTCAAGGAAGAGGGTTAGAAAGGAGGGAGCAATCTTTAAAATAGATTGGAAATAGCTTATGATCATGTGGATTGACAGTTTGTTGATTATATGTTGGGGAGATTCGGCTTTGGAACAAGGTGGCGGGGTGGATCAAGAGTGTATTTCTTCATCATCTTTTTCAGCTCTTGTTAATGGATCTCCAACAAGGCGATTTTCGGCTTCTAGAGGATTAAGACAAGGTGATTCGTTGTCTCCGTTTCTTTTACTATTGTAACAGAAGCATTACCATTAAAAAAAAAAAAAAGAAACAGAAGCATTGGGTGCTCTTCTTATTAAAGCAAAAGAAATTGGCTTGGTTAGTGGTTTGAAGCGGGAGGGGAAAAGAGGCGGCCACACATCTCCAATTTGCAGATGACCCAATTTTATTTTCTTCTACAAAGTGGGAAGAAATTGCAAATTTGAAGAGAAACTTGAGGTGTTTTCAGATTTTTTGCTTCTGGATTGAAGGTCAATTTGTCGAAAAGACCATTGGTGGGTGTAGGGTGCTCTGAGGAGATCATTCAGACATTGACAGATAGATTACATTGTAAAAGGGGTAAACTTCCTTTTCATTATTTGGGGTTGCCAATTAGGGCGAATCCCAAATCATTATCAATGTGGGATACAGTAATTGAGAAGTTTGAGAAGAATTTATCCTCTTGGAAGAGGCAAAAACTCTCTCTTGGCAGTAGAATCACCCTTATTAAATTATCCTTATCAAGCATTCCAGTATATTACATGTCTCTTTTTAGGATACCAGTGATGGTTATCAAGAAGTTGGATTGATTATGAAGGATTTTTTTTTTTTTTTATGCAAAGGAAATAGCAAAAGGATGAAGATGCATTTGATGAGGTGGAGTGAGGTGATAAAATAAAAAAGATGAAGGGGGTTTGGGGTTGGGGGGTTTGCAATAAAAAATTGGGCATTGTTAGCCAAATGGTGGTGGAGGTTTGGGGAAGAGAAAGGGACATTGCGGAAGAAGGTTATAGAATCCAAGTATAGGGAGGATAAATGGGGGTGGGTTCCTAAAAAGTGTCCCTAGGTATAGGTTGTCCGGGTTATGGGCTGTTGTTTCAAGTTTTGGAGATGTATCAAATAATAGGGGGGGGGGGGGGGGGGGGGGGGGGGGGGGCGGTCTTTCAAAAAGGCTTGAGTTTCAAAGTTGGGGAAAGGGAGGTGGTGTTAGAGGTAGTGTTAGGTTTTGGTTTGATGAATGGATAGGTGTGGGACCTTTGTGTTTGATGTTTCCAAGGTTGTTTAGGGTAGCTTCTAACAAAAAGTCTCAGTCAAAGAATGCTATGTCTAGGTTGGGAATAAAGTTTCTTGGGAGGTAAGTGTAAGACAGGTTCTTCGTCAGTAGGAGTCGGGCGAGTTTGAGTCATTATCAAGTATTTAGGCTAATGTATATTTATGCAGGAATTCGACAGATTTACACATTTGGAAGCCAAATCCGTCAGGGTCTTTTTCCTCAAAATCTTTCTACAAGGAATTAGATCCAGTTGTCATAGCAAGATCTAATTGCGCCTCGGTTTGGGTGGGACTAGCTCCACCTAGAGTAGAGGCATTTTGTTGGTTGGTTGGCTCGGTGGCAGGCAAGATATTGAGGACAGATGTCTTGAGGAGGGTGTTGTGTTGGATTCTCTCTTAGAAGTTGGTTGCCTTTGTAGGAAAGAGGGGAGACGATAGATTACCTTTTTTGTCCATTGTGAGGTTGTATCTTCTATTTGGGGTCATTTCATTAGAAAATGTGGTGTAGAGTGGTGTTGTCCAGAGTCATTGGTCAGGTTGTATGCAGCGTGGAAGGGGTCTCCTCTTGGTAGGGTGTGGAAGTCTAATGTGGAAAATCATCCCTTTTTCAAATATACGGTCTATTTGGAAGGAGAGGAATGACAGTTTTTAAAAGAAAAGAATTAACTTTGGAAAATCTTATTTCAACAGTGGGTTTGAGGGTTGCTAAATGGGCAAGTGTCAGAAAAGATTGTTCAGATCTCAACATTGAGAATATTTTACACAATTGGGAAGCTTGCTTGAGAATGGGATTTTTAAAGAAGAAAAGAAAAGTCTCTTGGTGTCCTCCACCACCAGAAGTCCTTAAATTCAATGTGGATGGAGCGGCTAGAGGAAAACTGGGTTTAGCAAGTATTAGAGGCGTGTTAAGGAATAAAAAAGGATAAGTATTATAAATGTTCTCTAAACATGTTTAGATAAAAGACTCAAACGAGACCGAGGTTTTGGCCATCTTGGAAGCTCTTTCAGTCCTTTTAATATAATCCTTTGTTACCGATCGGAAAAAAAGTATATACGTACACATTCCTTTATGTTTCATGGATGTCACACAATTCTGAATATGATTGAAGTGTCAGATATTCCAAAGAAGAAACTTGGACCAACGAAGCCATTACATAACCTTCCCCACAACAGTTTGAGACCGAAATTGCAAAACAAGGCATCTTAAATGCTTTGGTAGAACGGGAGGTCAAGGAGAAAATGTTTTCTCCCATTACATTCCGTTTTCAGTAGTGTCATTTCCATTATGTGAATAGAAAGGTCTAAACCCTGACCAATAAAGCCATTACATATCCTGCCCTCGCAAGAATTTGAGACCGAAAGTACTAAAAAAAAATTCTTGAATATTATAGTAGCACATGCACGGGGTGTGTGCTGGCAGCTGGGTCATGGAGGACACAGTTTCACCCATCACATACCATTTTCAGTAGTTTAATTCCATTATGTGAATATAAAGGCCTAAAACATAACGAATAAAATTGAAAGGAACTGTATTATGTATAATAATGTCCTCATATTGATGGCAAATGTTTATAATAAGAAGGATGTTTCGAACATAAAGATGGCATTTATCCATTATCACTAATAAGTTCGCAAACTATGATGCACAAATACTTAAAAATGGGGAATGTATCCTGTCGTATCACATCCCATGCTTCACTTCTTCTTTTTTTTTTTTTTGTAAACTTTGTATCCCTACCATATCCATGGTGTGTCCCTGCCGTATCCAAGCATCATAGCTTGCGAAGAATTTACAGATAAATCCTTAAAAGGAACATTTTAGAAACATTGTTAGTGATGGGAAGTAAGGAAATTTGGCCTCATCTAAAGCTCAAGAAAACGCCAAGTCTTCCAACAATGCATGGAACAATCAAAACATGAATGCATTATTAATTTGGTGTGGTGTTCAAATTCAGTGGAAGGACAGGCATGAAGCAAAAGCTAGACCCGGAAGATGAGGGAAGCTCAAGGTAGAGTTTTCTCCCCACAGATTTTCAAATACTAAGGATAGTTTTTTCTTTAAGTAAGCACACAGGTTCTGGTCATATGACTTGGAAGCATGTTTATTTGCCAACCCCAAATCGATGGGATAAGGGTATGATGATGGAGATGACTAAGACAACGAGGACATGGAAGTGATGTTTGTTATGTTTAGGTATGATAATTTAAATCATTGTCATGTTATTTAGATTTTGTCAGTCATATTGCTTAAAGTTATATAGCAGTCAATGTTCACCAAAACAAGAAAAAGTTATATAACAGTCAATGCTGTTAGTTGGATTACTAATCGCATTACTGAAAGACTCTTCCTTTCCTTTGAAAAAACAAAGGGAAATTAATCAAACTCCAAATGTAACTAGGATTTTTGTCCTCCACTTGTGACAGAACCCAAAGTTTGTTATTTTTCGTATGTCGCAGTTTCAATTTTCTAATGAAGAATTCCCTTCCAAACTCCAAGAACTCTTGCTTTCTCTTGTAATCGGGGAAGGCTACAAGCAAATTGAAGGTGTATAACTCCTTTAACCTTGGTGATGACTCCCAGAAACCCAACACAGATAGCTTCTAGGTTATATCTTGGAAGACAACTCCTCAGTTTTGTGACTCCTATCATATTGCATCAAATATTTCCACTGTAATAATTACAGACCATCAAGAACGAGCCCCATGACTACTCAATGGGATCATGTGTTCATGGAACCCGTTATATAGTGGGCCTTAAGCATCAATTCCTAGAGAAACTTTTTTTTTTAATGGTTAATTTCATTAAAAGCAAACAGTACAAGTCTCTGAAGAAGAGAACAACAATGAGATCCAAAGAGATACTTCAGGCAATATCCAAAGAGAAGACATCTTGTATTTATTATTCCAAAAGATCTTTGTGTTCCCTTGGTCAAAAACTCTAAACTGGTAGGTACTTCCAAAGAAAATAATTCAATCCCAATTTCCAAATACTTCAAATATTTCTAAAAAAAAAAAGAATCCACATCTGAAATGCACAAATCTAAACAAGGCCTTACGAAAAACAAAGAAAATATCCTATGAAAGACTGAACCTTTTTGTTGCATCCCCATCCATAAATTAATAGCCTCCCTACTTTAAATCTAACCCTCTTTTAAGGTTCTCTTATGATATCAAGTATCAATACTACATTTTCCTTTCTCAAATGGTAACATAACGCAACCAGCAACATCTAGACATGAACAGTGCTGGAAGACAGAATTTAATTTTTAATGAGTTTGGAAAGGAAGCGAAAATGCAAGCATTATGAATGTGCCATCTATCAAGTTGATAGATGAGACAAGCACTTCGTGACCAACGTGGCAATGATCTATATTCTTTGACTTCACAAGGATGTCGACTTCCTCATTTGCATCCTTAGAACATGCTGACAAATATTAGTCACCAGTACACTTAGCTTTCCTTCTATCAATGTGAATGCATGCTCTTGAGTCTTCCACCACCACTACTCTAGATGATGAAGCTCATGAAACCTCAAAACTTTCCTCTAAACCAGTAATTAGTCTATATTAGACTCATCCACATGATCATTATAAAAAAAAACACACAATCATACTGAAGGGCACTAGCATTGTTTCACCTTTTTTCTTCAATTCGACTGGATTCCCTAACAAGCAACCATCCGTGTTGAGTTTAACCACCCCAACCGACAAGAACCATATTTACTAACTATAATCCTCCCCCATAAAGCCTCCCTCTTGCCAAGATGCTGCACTCATTTCTCCTACTGCTCACAGCTTTCGCTAAACAAAAGACGCGGAGCAGCAAAATTAACACAAGTACTAACAAACTGATACTAAAGGCGTCCTACTGCACACTACTAACAAACTTATCTTTCTATCACATATAAGTACTCACGGCTACTTAAGTTTGCCTGGATATATCCATAACACCTCGCACTAGAAGGCACAATCCAGTGCCTGTTCAATATCCAATTGCCTTCATTGAAAGACAGATTGTAGATATCATCCAAAACTCAATATTAGAGATGTTTAACACATTCAATCTCAAACTATTACTGGCCCGGAGACCGCGAGGATATTCATTTCATTAATACAACACCCAAACACACTCAAATCTTTCAGAAATTTATCTAAATCTGCATCATCATTTCATATCACATAGAAATATCTCAATAAACAAATGAATACACAAAAACCCAATTCTTAATCTTTCTTCAACAAAAGAATATCTTACTTCAACAAAAGAATTGTGCAATTTCAGCTCCTCCAAAACATCTCTCCTCAAATGGGCTATGGCTTCCTTTGCATCATCATCATCTGCGCATTCCTCCGCCATCTCATACCTTAAAATCCCAAAATCAAAAGCAAAAAAAAAAAAAATCAAGAAAAAGAGAGAGAATGATCCAAATCTTAACCCTAAGATTCATAATCCAACAACAAAGAAGAAGAAAAGGAAAGAAATCAGAAACTCACGCCCGAGCGAAAGCCCTTAAGAAATACACATCCTGAGCGATGTAGTGGCGAAAGGTATCTAATTCAAGGCTTCCTGAGGCTAAACACACAACGAATGGTGTATACGCGGCGAAGACCGATTCCCGATGAGATCTGATCCAGAACCGCCTAGCAGCGCCTTCCACGTCCGATACGACTCCCATCGACACCGGTTTCCGATCCCGTTACGATTCGGCGATTCTCGGAGATCAAAGACCTTCGTATCAAAAGGAGATCAACGGCCTAGATGAGCTGAGAGAGAGAGAGAGAGTATTTGATTTTATTTTTTTCTCCTCTCTCTTGCGAGAAGGAAGAGGGAGGAGGAAGAGAGGAGGTATTTATAAGGGAAGAACAGCCGGCAGCCGGCGCTTGCTTTTGACGGAAGCAAGTACGTGGGCCGCGGACTACCGAAACAAGTTGGGAGTACATGGCGCGCAATTTTTTTTTTTTTTGTCCTTCATCATCTTAATTTAGAAAATGGAATTAAATCTATTTCACAGGCTTTTTTTTTCTTTTTGGGCTTGGTCTCTTGATTCATATTTTTCTAATTTTATATACAAATTTCCTTTTTAGCGAAGCTAAAAATCTTGTCTTCCTAACTCAATTTATACTTTCATGCTGATAAAAAATATTTCATCCAAAAGAAGACTGGGCCCATGTTTGGCTTCTGCATCTCTATTTATAATCTTTATTTGTCTAAATGAATAAAGCGGGTAGAGGTTTGTAAAATAAGAGGGTTTGACGTACAATTTTACCCTCTATCTACAGTAGAGAAGTAGAGGAAAATTCTCTTAAAATGAAACGCCCCATTTCTAGGCCTATGAAAATAAGAGTTTTAGCCTCTATTTTCAATCCTTATTTGTTTAAATATTTAAAGCGGGTAGAGGTTTGAAAAATAAGAGTGTATAGCTGCTATAGCATACAACTCTTAAAATAAAAGGCCCATTTCTAGGCCTGTGAAAATAAGAGCTTTAGCTTCTTTTTGTTTTTTATGACTCTTTTATGGCAGAGATACCAAACAAGGCTTTAGGTAGCATTTGAAAATACTAAAATTGAGCTCTTGTTCTACAATTTTTAGAGTGCTTTGATTGAAAGTAGAGCTCCAACCTCTCTACAATAATAAATAAAGGGACCCTACTTGTTAAAATTAGTGATTTTCTATCTAGAGCAATAAGAGATGGAAGTAGACATTTGTTTTCTTGTTTTTACTTATGTGGTCCACTAGTGCTCAACCCATTCACTTCATGAGGAAACGAATAGGTGCCTTTCAACCTATTCGGTTATAAATTTCAATGAGATTTTTGTAAATGATAGAAAGGTGCCCCTCTAAAATCTCTAAATTTTTTTTATAAAATAAGAGTTTTTTATATAAAAAATACCAAATTGGACTAATTGTAAAATAGAACTTAAAAATTAAAGCTATTTGTTCCAAACCTAATCTACTTAGCTATGATTAGATTAGACTATAGTTTCCAAACAATCCCTTGGTGTCTATTACCAGTTGCGATAGTAGTCGAAAATAACTCATGGATACCACCATCACTTATATTTTAAAATATGACTTGAATCCACAATCTCAAATTTGCAATAATGCTATGGAGTAGGTCGTGAACGCTAATATCATTCAAGCAAAGTAAAAATTCGACAATAATTATAGAAGCATTAAATGACTTGAAATCATTGCCTTTGTTAAGAGTATGGATCCTCTGAGGATTTCCCCTACGATGGCTATGAGTGGACCAATCAAGGTCAGCCACGTCACTGCGTGCACCCCATGCCTTGCACGCGGGTAGCCTGTCAAGTAGGCACGCGGGCAGCTTGCCATGCATTCAGATAAGGGCTGCCAACGGTGACGTGGCGGACCTTAATTGGTCCTCTCACGGTCATCGTGGAGCAAATCCTTAGGTGATCCCGATTCCTTTGTCAAGTGTCCAAAACCATTGATGAGCCAAAACGTTTTACACATAGTTATCCACTAGGGTTGTTTCTCTCATGTAATTTAACAGGTATGAATATTGAAAAATCTTATTTTACAAAATAGTTGAATTGAAGAAATAAAAAATAACCATCAAACTATCTCACCTCTAATAATAATAATAATAAAAAGAATAAAGGGGATGTGGAAGTCGAACACCCATGCACATCCTGATAATTCAAATACTATTAAAGTAAGGGTTTGTGGATGCTTTTTTCTCTTTCTGAGATTTTAGATCAATAGATCTTAAATTCTATCGAGTAAGGCCAATAAACCTAACAAACTCTAATAGACAGCGCGCCATGTGCCAAATTAAGTCATAGAAGGGCTTGTTCGGCAAGTCTAAAATACTTGAATAGAGCTGATTTAATTATATTGATTTGAAATAGAGCGTTTCAATTAAACCCTTGTACAAATGGTTCATTTGAAATATTTGATTCAATTAAAAAAAAATTATCGTATGGGTATAGTTGTTATACAGTAAAAGTAGCACAGAGAAACTTGTCATATATTAAAATTTATTTGACGAATCTTATTTTTAAAAAAAAAAAGCAAAATTGTATAATTATTGTAGACATTCATGTCCATTTGCCAAAAAAAAAGTTATATTTTCATTACATTTTGAGAAAAAAAAAGTCTTAAAGTCAATTTAATCAAACTGTCTAAGACATTCAAACATTTTATTCAAATCATTTTTTAAAATCAAATAGATCCAAAAAAGTCTTGTCAAACAATTACAAACCCTAAACTCATTACTGAGAGAGAAATGTATATACCCATTGCTATATTGACATGGCATTTAAAAGAATTTAAAAAGAAAAAAAAAGATAAAAGGGAAAGAAAAAATAGTGTATGATTCTTTAAATAATAAAAACATATTCAATATATTTTTGTTTTTAGTAGGTATTTATCATCTCCTGAACTTTAACAAGCTTCTGCAAAAAAAATAAAAAAATAAAAAAATTTAACAAGCACCATTGACCAGTTGTTGTTAGGCACAAAAGTTAACATAGACCACTGTGGACTACTGAAACCAAACTTTTGACGCATTTCATAGTCTTCTCGTGAGTTAGGAGGCTGTTGGAATCAGATTTGTCATTTGAGTCTTTGTGTCTCCTTGGGCGGGGCGGTGCCTAATTTGTCAAACATATACTAACATGTGTGGTGGGGTCATCTCCTATATCATATGGATTTAATCTAGGCCGTCAGATTTGACCACTCCAAAGTGTGTCCTCCTAAGTAGACCATCGATAATGAAATGAAATGTGGATAAAACAGGATAAGGTGACTAACTGTTCAGTTTTCATTCCGGATCAACCTGTATGGCTTTGTTTTAATCATTATCATCCTCATTTCAGTAGCAAAAAGAGATTCAATTGGTCGAGTGGTAAGGACGACGGTTTACTCCTTTTCCGGAACTAAAGATCTTGGTATCGACCACCCGTTCTCCGTTCATCAGAAATCGAAGGTTGAGTCCACTAGTGCTATCACCTTGAGGCTACAGGGGTGTTTATCGGGCTTTCATATGGGTCCGGAGGGATTAATCTTGAAAACCTTTCGATAGCAAAAAAAAAAAGAAAAAGAAAAGATATTCAATTGTATTAGGATAGCAATGTTGATCGGACTTGGATTCAACCTCTGCAAATCGTTGTCTTAGCCAAACTTGGACCACAAAGGGTTTGGCTCAATCTCAGTCGCTTTCTTTTGCCTTTCTATTAACACCAATGTCTCTTTCTTCTCATGCATTTCATATACTTAATTAAAGGTGGAGACCGCAAATTCCATAGGGACCATTGATGAACAAATTAAACCTTATAAATTTTGAGAGCTTCTAAATGCATATCACTTTTTTCTTTCCATACTCTCTCTCTCTACACCCACTATTGAAGTGTGGGGATTTCAAATTTTTCTTTCCACACCGTAATATGAAGTAAACTTCAAAGCATGAAGGGCTTGGGCATCCCTATTTCGAACTTCTATTATTAGCCCATGTTGTTTGTTAAGTTTAAACTATCAGATGCAACATGAAGTGAACTTCTGATGGGAAATACCTAAAAATGGGCAATTCATGCTTTTCATTATATTCATGCATTTGGATTCCATGATCCATCAAATCATATATATTAATGTGTGTGTTATATAGAACTCCGGACTGCTCAATCCAATAATTCCTCATCCATGCAAGAACTACACCGTAACAACAACAAATCTAAAGAAATCAATGATTACAAGAGTACAATGATGGATATACATGCAACATCAAACCTAAATACTTCAAATCCTGGAAAGATTGATTAATGCATGATAACCCAACTTCAATAAGATTCAAGAATTAAAGAATGGAGTCTTTATCATAACATCCCATGTTGGATTCTCCAAGTTTGTTGATGGAATTGGAGGATCACACACAAAGGACTTAATTAATCAGACATTGTTTGGTGCACGCAAACATTATCCAACACTACCCACTTGTCTAATACCCATTAGTAGCTTTTGATTATCAAATAGACCTTAATGGATGGTAATCTTGTGGTGATTGATTTGCCTGCCTTTGGCAATTATTTTTGCTTCTATCTATCCTTATTTTCTCAAAGTTTCATAAGTTGGAAGTTGGAACAATCATTTCAGGGTAGCACCATTGCTTTGCAGGTAATCAGTGTCCTAATGTTGAGGTCATAATCTCATTTGTGACTTTTGGCTGCAAATGGGTCAGACCCACTGTTTTAAAAAGCAGACCAAAATACCCAAAAGAAGCCATTTGAAACAGAAATGATCTCTTTGATGGTTAGATCCAACCGAAACCCTTCCAACAGATCAAAAAACTAGTAAAGACTGCTCAAGAAGTGTGGTCAAAGCACACTGGTGACTGGTGATATATTTATGTCCTTTATCATTAACTTGTAAAAATCATGTTTAGGAGGTACTAATCTCTGAAAAATCTCTTTAAACTATACAAAATATATGATCCCGGGCAAGGTTTTGCGTCATATTATCCTCTCTTCAAGTGGTGCCCATGTTTTGGTGATGCCGAACTCATAGATCCATCTGCATATGCAATTCATGCCTCATAAATATCATCCATCTAAGGGCAAGTTTGTGTACAAGCAATTTCCATGGAAAAATGAATTTGCCATATCAGTAAATTCTATAATTTTTAAATACTTTAGAAAATGCTTTTTATGGAAGTTAGAAATTCATGTTTGGTGCAAATTATTTTTCCTCGATGAATTGGTACTAATATTGTTTGGTGCGGTTGATGATTCCTTTTTTAAAACTACTATTAAAGAGGAAGTTGAGTAAAAAAAAAAAAAAACTGAAGTAGGGAAAAAGCAATTTCACGTAAAATTACCGTACCAAATATATGGAAAAAAGAGTTTTCCTTAAAAGAAATACCATTTTTTCTACATAAATGGGCTATACAATCGTGCGCTAACATTCTTATCAAAGCCTTTTACATCAATGGTTAAAAACAGAGAAAAGAAATGCAAGAGCTGCCACATACACAACATAAATCTCTCAAATTGGTCTAGCTTCTAGGTTATTGTCTATGGCCCACCAGGTCAACCGTCTGCATTAAGTATCATAAAGATCCTGTCTAGGGTCGAATTAAAGAAGCATTTAATTCCTTTGAAAGGAGATCAAGTGTATTAGAAGTTATCACCCTAGATACATAGACCCATGGGTCAATTCCCTAATCCTATCCTATTCTGACTTCTTTCATCAACCCTTTGGATTCAAGTAGCTTAGGTTTAATGGGAACAAAGACCAAAGATGATTTTGTAATGGTCAATGCCGTGTTGAGATGGATGCCTAACATAACACCCCACTTTCAAGCTGTGATATGATAAAAAGCAGCTGGGTATAAAACTTTGTTCATTGCTTTCAACTTGTACATAAGTTGTGTGGATTTAGCAAAAAAAATATAAGTTGTTTGAATAAGTTGTGTACCACTTTTTTCCACAATTTCACCTGCTAAAGTACAAACTGCCTACCATTTTGTAACCTTGTCCAAATGCAGGTTCTTTTCTCTGTTTGGGTGAATTCATCCAAGGCAATAATATCATTTTAAAAAAAGGAAAATCATGTTTACTTTATTAGAAAAGCAGATACTTTCTTTTTATTGTGTACAAGGGGATTCACTTGTGGTCAATTAGAGCCCCTTGCACCCATCTAAAACTATTTGTTACTAATCCCACCTAAACCTATCAGTGAACCCTCTTACTGGACTGGCTGGATTTGATGAAATAATTTGGTATGGCATAAATTAGGGAGATAGCTTAATTCTGATGGATGATCACCAAAAGCATGAGCTCTTTCAGAGGACCTCATGGTAACTTGGAAGAAGCTGTTACAATCCCATTCCAAGCTCCACTCTCCTTTTCTCACAAATATTTGGGACGAATCTCTTTAGATCCAAGAGGTATCAAGTTTTAAAATCTGACCTCATAGTTGTGTTCATCCTTCTCAAGAGATTTAGCGGTTTGGATCTTATGTTTGGAGCCCACAAAATCCAAAAAATAAAAAAATAGTTCACTTTTTTTTTGCAAATATATCGGGATTGGTGATAATCCAATGGCTAAAATTTGAACCCATAGTAATGTTTGACCTCAGCGGTTTTTATTGTGATTTACTATCCCAGAAAAAAAAAAAGACTGCCTATGGATCAATCTAGAACCGAGCACAATACATCAATGGTTGATATTTGTTTGCAAATCTCTCATGATCCACGAGGTTTCAAATTTTGGAATTTGACCCCATAATTGTATTCAACCTTCCAAAGATATCTAATGGTTTGGATATTGTGTTTGGGGTCTATAGATTTCAAAAAATAATATCAAATGACTCACTTTTTTTTTTGCAAATATCTCGAGATTGGTGATGATACAACAACTGGGATTTGGTCCCAATGTCCCATAGTTGGGTTTGATCTTGTGAACATTTTCAATGGTTTGGATCGTGATTTACTCTCTCAAATTTAAAAAAAAAATTAAAAAACTGAACTGGGCATTGTCGATGCCCAAAAACTATTCATCCGCCTCTTTTTTCCCCTATACTTTTCAACTGCACATTAAGAGGATTTTCCTTTACTTCTCTAAAGTAGGCTCAGAAGGGTAGCTAAAAATAGATGCCAAACGTTCTTATTTTCAAAACCTCTACCCGCTTTAAAGATTTATAGAAGTAGAGGCTGGAAATAAAAATGCCAAACATGGGCTTAATTTGACCCTTCACCTTAGTTCATTTTAATAGTGAAGTTACCAAACTAGCAAGGAAATAGGAGAAATGAAATATCCAGCCATCACCCAAAGAAACTCAAGGTCCCATCCACATCACTGCCTTACATTCCTATCCGTTTTAATAATTTTTTATTGGAGCTCATTTCACTATGAATCCATATGTGTTCGATTCCTATATATTCTATGCAAACAATCACGCCAAAAAAAAAGGGGAAAAGAATAATTCTTGACAACCAAATCTCGTCATACTTTGAGTTTGTAGAATTTCTAATTGACACCCCCTTTTGTCTACAAGACAACTACTACATATCCATTATTTTCTGGTCTTAACCCACCCCTTATGTCTGCAGCAACAAATGCAACATCAGGTAATTAATATCCCCCATGTATATGACCAGTGATAGCCATTCACTAATAAACAAACCTGGCACATGAACTTGAGACATTACAGAAACATAGAAACACTAGAGAGACAACAAAAAAGAAATTAATGGAGGTGATACTGGCTAGGTCCATGGATCCATTGCTAGGATGGTGCTCAAGTTCATGGGCTTCATGTAGTCCGTACTCCCACGCAAAATATTGTTCACGATTAGCCGGTTCGCCTTCTCGGTGGGATGGAATGGGTCCCAGAATGCATACAGGGTCCTATCTGGACATAGGTTCGATAGAATTGTACAAAGCCCAAGCCCATTGTAAGGACCTTGTCCACAGCAAGCTACCTTTGCTGTCACAAAACCTGTTCAAATGAAAGTATGTACATGGTTAATAATACTGGATGGTAATGGGTATTGCTAGAAAAGGAGTTTCATGAGATAGTGATAACATGAACTCTAAAACTAATGTGGCACTTTCTGGGAATCATAGGGTTGTTCGCCCGCTCCCACAGCTCCCTCCAAGGATCGATCCCTGGGAGGTATATGCAAAGATTTATATTCCATGCCCCGAGGTTTTTGAGAAATATGCGTTTTCTTTTGAGCTTGATGCAGCTCATAAGTCATAACCCGGAAAAATAAGGCCTTTAGGTAGTCGTTTCATGCTTTTTTGAGGAAAAGTGGTTTCACATGGAAGAAAGAAGTGCGGAAAACTGGACTGCCAAAAAACCCAATTCCAAGGGAAAATCATTCTGCTAAGAAAATTTATGAATCAATGTGAAGAATTGTGGACATCACTGAAAATAATTGCAATACTTTCATAAAAGAAATATGTTAATTAACATTTAGAATATTGTATGATCTTCAAAATATAACGAGAAATTGCATCTTTTCAACAAGAATTGCTTAGTTTTTAAGAGATTTGTTGTAATTTCCAATCTTTATATATAATATTTGCAAGTAAACCCATCTAAAAGTTTTAAATTGAAAAATCTTTAGAATTTTCATTGTCCAGAAATCATAAAAAAAAAAAAAAGATTCCTGGGAAATCGTTAACAAAAATTAAAACAAAAGTTTGATTTCTGAACACCCTCTCTTACTAAATTAAAATTTACACCATACTCAAAAAAAAAAAAAAATCACCCTGATTGATGCCTATTTCTTCAGCAACAGTCACTATATATATATATATATATATATATCCCTAAGGACCATGTTGCTGAACAAGTCCCCTACTTATACTTTCATTCTAAATGAAGTGGAAACAAATTGGGCTTCAGCATATGACTTTTGGCCCATAAAAACAGAATGTGCCTTACCAAATGCTCCTGGATCTCTTACAAAATCAAGGTTTGATAATCTGGTGTTAGCCGCGATGAAGATATCAGCCCCAATGTCGCTGTTGAGTCCACTCAACATCTGTTCAAGCTGAGGGTTGAATAGCTCTGCTGCTCGCTCTAATTCTGGGTCGCAGTTTCCATTCCTACCTCGCGTCGCTAGCTCAGCTGGGACACATCCCATTGGCCCAGTTCCAGTCACTAGTGCCCTCCGGACGCCCAATTCATAGATCCGCTGCAAATTCAAAAAATTATGTTAGCTCAAGGTTTCGCCAAATTCTCATTCTTTTTTACTTATTGGTCTAATTTTCATTGAACAGCTCAGAACTCAGGCCCAAACAAACCAGGCCCAGACCTTACTGCTAACAGACAACTTAATAGAAGTAATGGTTTTTTAATGAATAGCATATGCACTGAGCATTCAGTATATGCTTAAAATCCATCAATAGGGGTTGTTGGGTCAAGGCAATAGGCATAATTACACCACTGGTGTATCATGTATGCACTGGATGCCTTATTTTTTTCACTTTCATTCAAGCAAGAAGATGGCATTTAATTTTACCACTTTCTGGGGTCCTGTTGGTGCTCAGAAGTGTGGTTGGGGTCCTTGTTTTTTTATTTTATTTTATTCTTATTCTTTTGTAACTAGAGTAAAATAAGTGATGAAGATCTGAAGCTCATCTTATTGAATGGACCATGTATGTGTGGTCCACTAGGCCACATATATGAGATTTTCCTATCAGAGCTTTGGTCTTGACTGGGATCAGTCAAAATGGGAAGGATTGCAAGCCTATACACTGAATATTGGGTAGAAAGAAGATTTCTGTCAGCTTTGTAATCTTTAAAGGGATTGGTTTCAACACAAGCCAACAACCCAAAACCACATTGATTTCTCAAACCACCCTTCCAAATCTACCCAATTTTATAAGGTGTTATAATGGCTGACTTGGACACCTAACAAGCACTGAAATATGAGAGATACGAGGAAGGATAAAAATATTACTTTTGATCAAATAATCCTAACTCTCAATTTTAAAACGTAAAAAAAGTAACGGTTCTTATCATGATTAAATCTAATAATGAGTCGGACCTAAATGTCAAATTGGATTGAGTGTCAATGGGCAGATAAATCTTAATTGAGCCCCATCGTAGGGATAAAAATGGAATCACTTCTTCAAATGATTCCCATTTTTAGTTTATATTAAAATTTGTAAATTACACTTGTAACGATTGGATTGGATTGGGGCAAGCTCTATCAAATACTCATAAGCCGATATCAAACAACTGCATCTATTCAATGTCTGGCCCATTGAAGGCCAGGCAGGCCTCAAATTCATTATGTAGACCCAACCCATTTAAACCACTAGCTGGCACATTCATGCCTCTGACCTAGCATGTAATGGTTTTATTTAAGAATCATTATTTGTTTGTAAAGTGACATTTATGGATTCCTTGAACACAACTGAATTCTGGGAACCTGCTGGCTCAATTAGACCAGAATTCAAACTAGGGCAGACCATCTTATGTTTTGAGTCCAGGGTTCTGGTTCTAGGATTGGGCCAAAATCCAAACTGACCTATATGAGTTGCACAGAATGTAAGGGAAATTGAGGAAAGTTCGATCGATCAGTTTTCTTTCAAACACGAAATATGGTTAAAACTTGTGAAATTTGCAAATTTTCCACAAGCCACGGACATAAAATGCGTGAATTATGTAAGCAGAGAAATTCCCAACTACTTGTTCGGTGAAGTGATGGATAGAGAAAGGAGACAACGCAAATCAAAGTAAAATATATAAAACATAAAATAAAAAGTTGGTCCACCTAGTATTCCTCGTACTTATTTTTGACACTCTAGCTAAGAGGGCTGCGACCCAAGAGGGTACACGCACTTATACGGAAAGACAACCCACTCAAGCCAAGGTTCCGCACTTACACGGAAAGACAACCCACTCAAGCCAAGGTTCGAGCCTTAGGCAGTTAAGTGAAAACCACCGCTCCTTACCACTCGGATAAGGAGCCATTCTCAATCTTCCTCGTACTTTGAAAGTGTCAAAAGCATGTTTGACTAGTATTCTATTTGCAAAAGATTGTTGCATCAAACATCGAATTTACATAAAATTTTGATGAAATACCAGCTACACAAATGTGCCTGAAATGAGCCTGAATCCCTTGTTTCGTAGAATAAAGGAAATACTATTTGATCCAACCCTAAATTGCCAACTGTGTAAAATCTTATGCCACTAATGCACCCTCTCAATTGCTTTCTTGGAATGAGAAAATCAAGGAATAGATTTTGCACAATTGGCGGTTTAGAATTGGATGAAATAGTATCTCTCGATTTCTAAGAAACAGGGGATCCAGACTCGCCCGAAATGTATTGTGTCATTCCAAAAGAACCCAACCAAAGAAGGGTGAGTCTTTTTCCTTATTAATGTTCTTGTATATATAATGTATTTCCATGAAGTATACAAGAGCTTTTTCACCATAACCATGGCTAGAGATGTCAAATGGGCCGGGCAAGACGACAATACATGGCCAAGCACGACAGTCAACGGTCCGGCCCAGGGCATGAGCCGCGTTGAGCCGATGTACCAGGCACAGTTGGGACGAATGGGCATGGCCCCACCAGAGGCACAGCACGACCCCCACGAGGATAATTGATATTTTTTGTATAAATTTAAAAAATATCATCCTTTTTTATTTTTTTTATAAAAAAAAACTGTAAAGCTTTCGAATGTAATCCTATTGAAAAATCTTCAAATAGAAAAGATCCAAATGGTTCTCTTCTCAATGGAGTAGGTTGAATTTAACACAACCACTTAAATTTATATGTCATGCTCTTCTTTGTGTGCATTTTTACATTTTTGAGTGTAAAACCTTTATTTTTTTCAACCCAAAAGATAAGAATCACACGAAGCCTATGGCAGACCCCCGGCCAGCGGGCCCGTTTGACATTCCTAAGTCCATGGCACATTGTGTCCATTAACCATCCAAGTTTTACAATATCCATGGTTTTGGGTAGTGGGCCTCACAGTCTTCATGGAATTTGAATGAACTGCAACAATACTTCATGTAATAAAGAGTGATAAGAGAGAGCAGAAAATTGAGAAGAAATTGTGCCAAGGATATCCAACAATACCATCAGAATTTTCCGGTACTCGGAGATCAGATAGCGAACATAATCCGGCAAGGAGTATTGCCGTGATCTCGCCGAATAAGGTACTAAGTAATAGTTGTTAACGAAGTCGTTCCCGCCGAGGGTGATGAGAACAAGGGCCTGGTTCACCCTCTGTTGGGCTGCACCTGTGCCAATGAGGGCGGCCAGCCTCTGCTGATATTGCTCAAAGTATTTCAGCTGCTGGGGCATCCTGATTATGTTAACCTGCACATATAATCAACTCGATCAGTCCAATTGAACTAAGCTCTAAAAATAATGGAGAAGGATCATAATGTACACAGTGAGCAATTCACTGAGAATCATCCAATGAAGTAGAATAAATATCAACCCACTGGGTAAAATGGGCTTACAAATTGGATCCCAGTGTCATTAAGTATCCCAATTCCCGCCGAGGCGAAGTTGGCGCCGACGAGTAGCCTCTGTCCGTTGAGCTCTGGGCTCAGGTAAGGCAATGTGGTCTCCGCACCCAAGCTCTCACCTGATGCATGTTATTTGCATTAGTCATGATGATCAAATAGGCTAGATATATATAAACAAGCAATATAGAGGTAGTTTAACTAACTGATGATGTCTGGGATGTTGAGGCCATTGGAGAAGCGGCCTGTTGGCCGGCGAGTCGGGTAATCGATCCCGTATGGAGGCGAATCTGCGCGAGCAGTGGTGGCCAAGTAGTTGTTGTTGCCGCTGTCGACGAGAGAGTCGCCGAAGACGAAGAAGGCGCGGGCCTCAGCCTGGCCATTGAGAGAGCCCAGTGCAAGTAGGCCCAGTAGAGAAGCAATGAGAACAGGCAAAGGGTCCTCCATGGCTTGGATAGGCTAAGGCAACTTTGACTAGGAGCACTCTTTGCAATAGCTGTGAGAAGTGCAGGGTGAGGTGGATGCCATTTTATAAGGTCGCATGAGGCACAGCTTCTTACATTTACCCGGCCCCTCATTAAACCATACCCCCCGAGGGGATGTGACACTGCTCTTATTGATGTTCCCCCTCTAACTCAGAAGAATGAAATGGACCACCATTTACCTAATGCGCGCAAGATTGTCCATTGATGTTCCTTACTGCACTTGGAACTTTTTTTTTTTTAATCTTTTTTCTCATTTCTTCTCTCTCAGGTTGAGCTCATTGATGGTTAGTTATTATTCATGCTTGTCAATATTCATTTGGATCCCATTTCCGTCTAGCCACCAAAATGAAAAGTTTCGGCTGATTCTAAATTTCAGGAAAACTTTTCGGAATTACATCTCGAAAAAATATAAAAACAAGATATATGTAGAAAAATAAATAAATGTGAATTTAATCCATATCAATAGAACTTTTTGGAATTACATTTTAGGAAAATATAAGAGATACAAAGTACACATGTATAAAAATTAATTAATTATATAAAATACCATTCGGTCGGAATTAGTCAAAGCTTAAAATGAAAAGTTTTATATGAAATTTCGTTTCAACTACCTGACCAAAACGTTGCGATCTTTTCAACCAAAACAGTACAAAAATTAAAAACTAAGTTATTAATGCTTTTAAAGCTCATTTGTATCCCTCCATGAATTGGGTAAGTTGCACACATCTAGACAAGGTCAAGGGACCGGTGCTTGCACCATGGCACTCATGATAACGACAAAGTCAGCTTGTTTATTAAGATCGTCAATGGTACCCTAATTACTAATTAGCAGATTACGTGAACAATCCGGCCTGCAAGAGTTAGGATCCTCCGTGCAATTATTAGATGGGAACTGTATAACAAATGCCTAAAATTCCATTGTAGAGCCCACATTGGGATGATCTAGACCGTTCAAGATGAAACCCTCTCTCTCCACTCATACATCTTCAAGTTTCAATTCAAAAGGAGTGGATCCTACCATGCAATTGAGCATAATGATAGAAGCATAATTAACTCCACACCAACAACAAAGCCACATAGCGCTCGTCACGTTTTCATTTTAGTGCTCAATCGGACGGTGGGCTCCACTCCTAAAATGAAACTCGAGGAAATGTGAGTGGAGGAGATTTGATCTATCCTAAATGGTCCGGATTATATCTATGTGGGACCGGGAAGGTGTTCCAGGCATATATTATAAGGTTCTCTTGTAATAGCGAGGATCCGGACTAGACCCAGAAACATCGGGTCTGGACCCTTTTTGGGCCCCAATCGTTTATTGGGTCAGTTGAGAGGCCCATTCAGGTCAGATTTACGATTGGATCCAAATCAGATCTGTGCCATGTCATGTGTATACACACATGATTCATCAATGTTGTAAATATATTGTAAGCATCTAGATTATATTATGACCAGGGTCTGTAGTCAAGTCCAGGTTCAGCTACCTCAAACCAAACCACCCTCTCTCTCCCTAGAGCACTTTGATGTTCAATCTAAGTGGCCATCTTGTTGTTATCATCTTTTTCATCATCATAAAGTCTGTATACACTTTTAGTATCAGTTTTAATAATTTATGAGTTGAGGAAGAAGAAAAAATATACATCTATTTTGGTGAGGACCCTGAACACTGAGCTAGGGAAGATCATCTATGTCAAACCTAAACAGAGGAAGTGATGCGACAAGCTGGTATAACCTGAACTACTCCAATGTGTTTGGTTCAACTTTAACTGCCAAAAAGTGCAAAATATCCATTCTTTTAGCAGTAGGGATTAAGAACCCCATGTAGTCATCTCATGCATCCCAATGTGGTACACTTGTGTTAGATCTGGACCACTTATCAGGATCCATGATGAATGGTCTGCGGTGATCTCATTGAATGGATGATTGTCATTTGTTTCATTCTAACCATCCATTTCTGTAACACATTTGTTTTACCTGTTTGATAAGCAGCCGATTGTTGTGATAATGGAATCCAAGGTAATTGATGATGGTGTAGTTCAAATGAAGGGCTTAGATCTTGCTAACATGTAACCATCACATGCCTCAACAATTGTCAATCAACAATTTAATGGACATTTTGGCAAATTAACAGGACATTAAAAAAGATATATTAAATTGTTGTTGAATATCAACTTGCCTAAATTTAATGAAGTTGGAACTGAAACTGTATCGATCAGTCAAAAATGTCTCAACATTAAAGATCGGTTTGAGCAAAGCTTCATGCATGCCAAGTTGCTAGGGACCATGTCAAGGATTAATCCGGCCAGACCCTTAAACAACTACACTTTTTTTTTTTTCATTCTTTCTTTGTGTGTATATATATATATATTTATGTCTCTTCATGTTAGGCCGCAATGTCTTTAATTATCAAATTCAAACAATTGGCAAAAATATCTATGTTTGGTTTTCTTGAAGGTGATATGAAAGAAAGAATTGATTATTGATCATTACAAGAGTCTAAACTCTAGTAATAATCTCTTCTAGTTAACTTGGTAATTTAAATGTCTAATATTGCTCACTGCTCCTTAAGGCCCCATTGGTAAATCTATACGTGATTAAAATTAAAAATCAAAGGTGAATATCTAAAACTAACCATCAAAGAATATCTAAAACCAACCATCAAAAAACATTTTCTTTTATGAAAATTGTATCAAGGTAAAATAGATTATGAGCACTCAACTATCACCCTATTCAATCAAATACGAGTAAAGTCAAGGTCTCATCTACGTCTTTACCTTATATTATATCATTCACTTCTCAACTGTTTAATAATCCTTGTCAAATTCATTTGATGATGGATTATATTATGTATTATTTGCAAACAAACAAGCCAGCTCGTGATATTTATTGCTATACGTCTGTTGAATTTATTAGGAACCTTTAATTGTTCATCTTTAGTTTTTTTTTTTTTCAATTTCTAAAGAGTTTCTAAACTAAGGAAAAATGCAAATTAATCAATAGATAGTTTAGTATGTACATTAAGAGGATGTTATAAATCCACATACAACTTGAAATTTTGATTATATGATTTATAGGTTGTAATAGACCTGTGTTATATAAATTGGTGGTAGAACTTAGAGAAGAGATCTTTTAAAAAAGGCAAATAATCACCTAGAAATGGACAGAGTTTTTAGACACATTACACATGCAATATTCCTATTTTAATTATAAAAAGAAGTATATCTCATTCTTTCCATTATCCAATCATCCCAAGTTTACCATGAGAAACTTCACCTAGCCACAAGGCTATGAAAGACAGTGAGGCGATATATATCTTCCCTTTGCTACTTAAATGTACCATACCCAATTTATGAATGTGTCAGATCGGATGTGTATATAAAGTTTTCCCCATGTGAACAGCATAAATGACGTGGGGTAGTATCTTAAGGAGAGTAGCTGAATCCACCTCCCCAATATTATACTATTAACAATGTTATGATTTTTCCAATCATCAACCACCCTGCAATAAACCTCCATGTACTACGCTTCAACACTGTGTAGCCTTTACGTCCAATCAAATGCAGTGTAAGGGGGACTAAGTGACTAAGGACCCATTCCCACCCTAGAATCCAACCACCCATTACCAAATACCAAATACAGTCACCAAAAAGACTCTTCTGCAACTCATTTTTCCGGCCATTAAATTCTTTCTAGAGCACCCCAATTGAAATGCCAGCCTACCACACTTAAATGCCCAGCCATTTTTGTAGGTTCTCTCTCTCTCTCTCTCTCATATTTGTGTTTTCTTTAGAACCTTCACTTTCAATAAAGTTTGAAGAGACGCTGCACAGTGGGGGGAGTTTCAGTTTCTAAGTACAATGGATAGAAGGCTTGAAAGTTGTTAAGGTTAGAAATTATTAGAACGTGGGTTTTCATTGTCTGATAATGATGATGATGATCCAATTGCAATAACAAACATTTGTCAGATCGTATGATCGGCAGAGTTGGGCTCCATTGTTTCTGCATTGCTCAGATGGATGCTTGCATCTTGCTGCTCAGGGTCACACCTGGGGATGGATAAAGGTTGACCATACCAAACATGGGTCTGGGGTATATAGGACCCATCTCCGACTAGGAAGAACCCAAGTGGACCTGGATCTAACTAACTTTAACCAAGTACATATATGTTACGTAAGTTCGGATCCTTCCCTTCGAGTCTGACTTGGAGAATTCCTGAGTTGAAAGGAGTGAGAGCAGTGAGGCCATCCATTGAATATCCAAACTGTTCAAAAATGAACACTCCTCCCAAATTTTAAACCAACAGGAGTTGATTCTATTGTAAGATTGATCTTATGGTGAATAAATGTTAATCATGTAATTCATCAAATGATCAATCTCATGGTGCCATCTCGTATTGGTTTAAATATATGAGAATGACCAATACATGATGAGGGCATTCATTTTGAGCCACCCAAATTATGTGAGCCCCATTGTGGGGCTTTACTCCTATAACCAATGAATTATCCAAGTCAGAGCTTCAGAGAATCTGAACTCATATTATATTTCATTGCACATGATAATATATGCAGTGAATGTTTCTATCATCTCTCACTTTTTAAAGGCCAGCAATGGACTAATCAATTACAAAGCCATTAAGCCAGACAATAAATTATTTCTCAATCAAAATTCATACAAGTTGGAGTGCAACAGACCGTTGAGTTAATCATGGGCTATATATGCTTGTGGTTAATCAAGTATTTTCACGTACATGATCCATTTATGAATGGTAATTACTTCAAATAAAGTAAAATTTATAAAAATTGTGAAGCATACTTCAACTTTTCAAAGTGGCAACAACTTACTTCCTTCCAATTGGCCTTAGAAACAAAACTAAAACTTGTGAAGTTTTCAAGTCAAGTAGTACTGGTCCATCAACATCCATTGTTAAAAAGGTCAAAGTTTAGGTTGGGTCCACCTAGATACAAGCTTAGAAAAACTGGGCGTAAGATCCACGTGTGGTTATAACTAAATATAAATGAACAACCTTCACAAGAAAAATGAAAAAACAGAAGAAAAAAGAAAAGATTCACGTGTGGTTTCGTAGATCCCCACATTGACGCACCGCAGGAAGGCTATGTGAAGTTGCCGGGTGGGGTTGACCTTTGTAGACCCAAACCATTGCAAAAGACAAGCCCCTATTTTCTTTTTTTGGTTGGGGACAAGCCCTTATTATGTACTGAAATTGAAATTAAAGTGAATTTCACTTCAATCAAACTTAGATAAAGGACAATGCTAGATTAATGAGAGGGTCCCAGGTGGAGATGTAGACGTGATCTTAACTTTCTTAAGATTTAAATTACTAGAATGATGGTCCGGTATTCACTTTCCATTAACCCTTTATTTATTTTTTAAAATCAAAAGAAGATTATTTGGTTGTCGTTTTTTAGATGATTCCTTCATTTTCAATGACTTTTACAATTATAATCCTAAAACTCCTAGAAACTCAATTATATGAAACAAGTGACACTAAGAAAATATTTGACCGAAAAACACAAAAAGAAAGAGAGAGAGAGAGAGAGAGTTGATTAATTCACAGAAAAGGATGGAGTGAGCCAAGTGTTCTGCACCTGATCTAGCTATTGGTTGACCTAAGTTCAATTATGTTGAGCATTGACTGGGTTATGTATTGATCTATGGTTTAAGTTTTAACCCTGTTTATAGAGATCTAGTTTGATCCTTATCCAAACTCTTCACATAAGAGATCGCAAGCGGGCCCCACAGGGCATGTCGGCATGAGGTGCCACTCCACGTCTGCCAAAATAGAAAAGCATTTAAGGTTCTTTTACACCATGTGTGGACTTTTCCATGCCTCCTGGACCTAGTCCTTGGTGTGAATTTATTTGATATGACCAATCGTTTTATACTTTTATCCTGTTCTGACCAGAGTTAAAGATGAAACCAAATGCACCGAAAATTGTTTTATGCTGCAGTTGCAGCTCTTTATTCATTGGAAGGTCGACCAAACTTCACTTACATGATGGTTTGGAATCATCAATGCTTCTGGCGTGGACCCAGTTCAATTTTGGAATGGGTCAACGGGTCCGGTATATGGTGGAGTTGGGCTCAGCCACAGCATGGGTCCAATGTATCTTGCCTGGACTTGACAGAGGGTTGATTTCAAATCCAATAGTAATCTAATATACATTATATATAATATTAATCAAGAATGGCCACCCTCTCCCCAAGCACCCATTGTGTGGCTCACCTGGACCATGTCAATAATGGGGAAAATAGAGAGAGAAGCCGAGTAAAACTCATGTGGCTCTCAGGTGGGTAGCACTAGTGGACTCAACATTCGGTTCCTGAAGAGAGGGAATCGGGGATCGATACTAGGACGTCTAGCTCCGGAAGAGAGAGGAACCGTGGTCCTGACCACTCAATCAATCCCTTGGGGTCTATCCTATTACTTTGATCTATAGCCCTTGAGTTTAAGGATTTTAAAAGGAATCATTTTTTTTTATCAGATTGTATTAATCTTATGGGAGTAAGAGTTAAATTGGTGTCAAATTTAGATTTGTATCAATTGATGGGGTAGTGAGTGTGAGAGGGTTGGATTCATCTTAGGAGTGTCCCACGTGCTTGGTAAAAGGAGGCCTTGATGGACAGTAGTGCTCACACAATGATGCTAATTAATTTGTTTTTTTTTTATAGGACACGATGTGCTTTGAATTTATAGGACTTGTAGTTGACTCACATATGGTCTCTATCCAGTAATAATCTAATACTAGAAATTCCCCGTGCCTGAAGGCACGGCGCACCACCGGACCTGGATATGCCTCAGACCGACCGAACCTAGGTTCCATGCATCTCGAAAGCAAGTCCAACCATAAAATGGATTCCACAAAAAAAAATTCAATTGATTGCCAAATGATATAATTCCATTCATTCATTTATTCTTAAAAAAATTGAATCATGAAATCTTTCACCCAATTTGCTCATCTCATCATCAATGAAGTAGTGCTTTTTTAAAAAAAAATGAAAAATGGATGGCAATACCTGTAAATAACTCAAACTTGCTAGCCCTTTTTGCTTTTGATGGGGATGGCAAAAACTTGTAAATTTCTCCAACTTTTAGCACATTTTCTGTTAAATGAAGTAGGGATGACAATACTTGTAAATAATTCTAACTTGCTGCCCCTTTTTGCATTCCCCTCTTAAATCCAAGTGTCCAAAATATCCAAGGATTCAAAGACTGAGCTCCCTATTATATAGATATTTGTCTGCATTGTATAAGTGATAACATAAGTCATGGGTCACATATGGCTACTCAGAGATTGTGTGAGAGGTAAAAATATAAGCCCCTTTGGGTGTCCCCTGGATGCATGAGCGGCGTCACAGTCATCACAGTGGCACTGAGATTTGAAAAAATATTTAAAAATAATTTTTTTATGCCATAAATTGGAGTTTTGCGTTTGGCTCCATATAAACTTTTGAGTTTGATCCCACTCAATTTAAGAGTTTCACCCCCACATTAGCTAACTTTACACCTTTTCTTTGTTGCTGTGGTAGTGAACAAAAGTCACCATAAAATACTCCTAAGTTAATATGGGCTAATTGTCTACCAAAATATAAAAAAAATTAATGGGCCCACATTGCTGATATGCGCTCTAGCAACTAGTTTTTAGAGCTTAAAGGAATTGGTGACATTGCTAGAAAATTAGTGGAGACGAAAGAAGGATATCGTATACCAATTGGTTTATTTGCTTCTAAAATTGGCGTTGATTTTACCAGTAGACGGTAGAAAGAGCTTTTTCAGCAATAAAGTATGTAAATAACATGTTGCGTAACCGAATGGGAGATGAATGGATGAATGACTATTTGATCACAGATATTGAAAAGGATGTGGTTGCTAGTATTGATAATGAAGCATGCAACGATTTCAACACATGAAAACCTATTGAGGCCAGCTATAGGAGTTTATGTATTTGGATTTTCTTTTTGGATTAATAAATAATAGTAACAATGTATTAAAATTCCTATTTATTTATTTATTTATTTATTTTAGAATTCAATATTATATTTGTCGGATTATCAGAAATAGATTATTTGAAAATTTTATATTATATTTGTCGAATTATCGAAAGTAGATGACAGATGTTGATAAAGGAAAAAAATATTTTTATTCGATTTGTGGAAGATAAGTCTTTTGTTGACCCCACTGACTTGAATTCCTAGAGCCGCCATTATCTGGATGAATGCTAATGGGGAATAGCGTGATGGTGAAAGCTCTCATTGTAGATATGATTTATAGAAAAAAAAATATATCTTAATCAAATCATTGCATATTTATGAGTCTGAAGTTTCAACAATTTTGTAAGCCACATTGTTTCTTTTTGTGAAATTTAATCCAATGGCGAGTATTGTTCAAATTAGAGAAAATTAGAGAGTGTCAATTCATGGGGGGCTAGTAACTGAAGGGATTAGATTGATCCAGGAATTATGTTTCACGTGGTGGTAGAAGGATTATCCATCTCGCAATCTACCAAGAGGTTATATCATATTATTTACTTTCAATGTGTATGTTGTTGAACCCTGTGGGGTCTACTTAGCCCACTGTTTCTTGTGGGGCCCACTTGAGGATGGGACCGGTGGGGGTGGGGAAATCAAAACAATTAAAAAAATCATTCAAAAAAAAAGTGGGGGTCATGGGGCCCACTTGCCTCTCCTCAACTTTCTTTGTTTTACATTTTGAAAAATCTCAAACTTTCTTTGTTTTACATTGTGAAAAATCTCAAACATTGTTACGAACATTTTCATTTCTTTTGTTTTCTACTTCCTCATCTTTCTCCTTTTTTCATTTAAGGAAAAAAGAGTATAAAGTAGTTGTGATTTTTGTCATTTACTTGTTTTCTAGAGTATAAAAGAACTCATTTCTATGTCTCCTCTTTATTTAGTCCTAACCCTCTCACGGGAATGTGACCGAAAATGAGTGGATCTCAATGACGGAGCTCTTCAATTCAAAATCAATAAGTCTAGGTAGCTCGATTTTTTGCCCGATCCTAGCTAGAGTCCAGCTGGACTCTAAGTTAGACCTCATGTTTTCAAAGCCAGCCGTGCTACACCGCCCGAACCTGAGACCGGGCGGTGGCACGGTCTCCCATGGGAACCGTTGGATCCCATGGGAGCATGAGATCCAACGGTCCCCTATGGGGACCGTGCCACCGCCCAGTCTCAAGGATCGGGCGGTGTAGACATTTTCTTTCATAGCCTGCCAGAACATGTTTCGTTCTTGAAAATAAAAAACCAAACACAAATGCCTTAGAAACGAAAGAGATGCTGCGCCTCATTGCCTCCCCATCGCTCCACTCTCTCTCTCTCACTCAGATCCCTCCCCATCGCTCATCTCTCTCTCTCTCTTTCTCGCAATGCCTCCCCCTCGCAGCAGCACCCCCCTCACAACGACGATAAGAGAGTGGGAAAAGCAAGAGGAGGAGGAGCACAAGCGTCGGCAGCAAGTGAGAGAAGAACAGACGTAGAAATCTTCAAGACCAAGTATGCTCTTCTCACTCTATTTCTTCAATACCTCTTTTTGTTTTTACTTTCTACAACATGGTTGGTGTGTAGGGATTTTTGTACTTCAATCCTTCTCTTTTGATTTTGGTTTGGTGGGTTTTAATAGATTTTTTCATGTAAAAAAAATCTCTGATATCCATCAAACTAGCTAGGAATAGTGAATATCCTATTATCCTCTGCTTGCATTATGATTTCTGATTGATTGGAGCTTTTTATTTTTTAGGGTAATTCGTTGTTCTGTATTCTGTTTTTGATACATATCGTTTTGGTGGACAAACCTATCCGAAAAAAGGATGAAAATCTTAGATGGATAGGATAAGGGAAAGAGGACGTACTGTATTAGCCCAACTAGATGGATTGGATAAGGGAAAGAGGACTGAACAATTCCAGTGATCTTTTGTGATTCTCTCATCACAAAGAAGAAATCCAAATGGAAAAACAAAATCAGCTAACACCCAAACGTTTGTTTTAACGCATCTCCAATTCACTTACAGTTCTAATATTCTAGCAAATGGATGCATCTCCAGTCTCCACCCCTGAGGCCTTGAATCATTAAAATGTTGAAACCAGAAAACACAATGAGTGCAAAATGAGCTGTCTATACTTTTCCATCTCTGCCCAAAACCATTACTCAATTTTGGTTTGGGGTGGAAAATAAATAGCAAAGCAAACAACATCCAACCTAATATTAATAAGTAGCCCTAAAACAAGTAGTGGAGGGATAGATAAAACATAACCATCCATTCTGCATACATATTAGATTTTTAGCTGCATCCAAACACACCAAAAAAGAAGAATAAAAGACAAGCTCAAAAAAGAAAAAAAAATAATTAAAAGCTTCTTCATGCTAGCAAGAAATCCTCCATATTGTATGTGTGCATGTCCTAAATATTTTGCACTATACGGCTTAGAATTTGGCCAAGCTCTGCTTTTGATGATAAGATTGCATTATGAGCATACCATGAACTCTATGATGTCTCCACTAAAATTAGCAGAAATGGAACCCAAATTAATGATCATTGAGCCTACAATGCTAATGGTAGGTAAACATATGTGACAAATGGTAAAAAGGTGATTAGGGGATCCTAGGCATAACTTTAAAACTCTTTAAAAGCTGTGATTATTTAAAACCAATATAGCAACATCATGACTAAATGCTAAAAAGTGGTAAACCCCATGCTTTCTCATTTTGTAATTCTGAAAGATACTTAAAATCTTCAGCTATAAAAGGGTTTCTACAATTTCTTAGGCATGGGAAAACCCTAAAGTTATGTAATATTATAGTTATATCCAAGTCAAGGCTAAGATCAACAACTAAACAGGTACTTTCAAGGCACAAGACTTGGCCATTACCCCTCCCAAGTTTTATGAGTTCTCCAAATATTATGGAAAGTACTTTTATGCCTCCTAAAAGTACTTTAAAGATCCTCCAATCTGCCCTTTTTACCTCTTTACTTCAAGATGTTTATACATAAACATAATCCATACCTTTATTTTTATTTTTTTAGAAGCATGGAAGAAGATGAATTATCACGTGAATTTAATGGAGACGACAATGAAATTAAAATGAGGACGGTTTGTCAGGAATTAAACAGTGTTGAGATGAAGAAGCCCTTGAAGGAAGGCGTAAACTTAGAAGAGGTAGTAATGGAACTTTAGAGGGGAATGATATTTGGTTCAATTGAAAAAGTACATGAATATTATGCAAAAAAAAAACCTTTAAAAAATGATCAGATGGAAAAAAGAGGTTTATTACAATTGCTTGCACTAAGGGTAGAAAGCCAAACCCAAGTGCAAGCAACCCAATTAAACATCGTCCACAATCAAGAACAAATTGCAAAGCAGCGTTGAATCTTTCTTTGCAATTCAATGGGAAGTGGCTTCTGAACTCATTTGTACTTGAGCATAACCATGATATGAGTTCGAACAATGCTCGATATCACAAGAATAATCGGGTAATCCCACCACATGTGAAGAGACAGCTTGAATTGAATGACAAAGTGGGAATTAGATTGAACAAGACTGTTAGCTCATGTATGGTAGAGGCAAGGGGCATGGGAATTTGACATGGTTAGCAAAGGATGCAAGAAATTACATGGATAAACTCAGACGCTTAGAACTCCAAGGAAGCGGATGCCGAGGCAATGCTAAGCTATTTCAAAAAAATGCAACAAGACAAAGAAACCTTTTTTTATGTCATGGATCTTAATATAGAGCATTGAGTAAGGAACATCTTTTGGGCTGACGCGAGAAGTAGAGCAGCATTCGCTGAATTTGGTGATGTGGTCATGTTTGACACCACTTATTTGGTTAACAAATATGATATGCCTTTTGCTCCTTTTGTGGGTGTGAATCACCACGGACATTCGGTATTGTTAGGTTGTGAATTGATATCACTAGAGGACATAGATACATTTGCATGGTTGTTTCAGTCTTGGCTTGATTGCATGTCTGGGTTTCCTCCTAACGCCATAATCACCGACCAAGATAAGGCCATGCAAAATGCGATAAAAATAGTATTTCTTAAAGCACGACATCGGTGGTGTTTGTGGCATATCTTGAAAAAGGTGCCTGGAAATTTAAGGGGATATAATGACTACGATTCAATTAAATTTCATCTTTTTAATGTTGTCTATGATTCGATGAAAAAAGAGGAGTTTGAAAAGAATTGGGCCAAGTTTGTTAGGGTATATCAGTTAGACGACAATGAATGGCTAGCTAGATCGTATGATGAGAGGTACCTATGGGTGCCAGCATTTGTGAAATATATTTTTTGGATAGGGATGTCAACTACCCAGCGTAGTGAGAGCATGCATGTTTTTTTTTTTATGGCCACATCAATTCTAAGACCACATTAAAGCAGTTTGTTGAGCAATATGATAATGCTTTGTCTAAGAATGTGCAACTAGAAGCGGAGGAAGACGCCCGTTGTTTCAATGTATACATTCCATGTGTAACCCCTTATGAGTTTGAGAGGCAATTTCAAGAAGCGTATACTCTTGCTAAATTTAAGGAGTTTCAGAATAAAATAGCCGGTAAGATTCGTTGCGATATGTCATCGGTTAAGGTAGGAGCTGACTTTTCATAATTTGATGTAAAGGAAGATGTGATAGTAGGAGAAGAAAATCTCCTACCTTTTACTTTCCATGTTCATTTTAATGAGATATCAAGATAAGCTAAGTGTACTTGCCGGTTGTTTGAGTTTATAGATATTCTCTGTAAGCATATAATTGTTGTTTATTTGAAGAAGAAGGTTCATCATATACTAGGGAAGTACATTTTAGAAAGGTGGAGTAAAACCGTGAGAAGAAGCCACACACAAATGGGAATGCAAGCCTGAAGGGCGTCGTTATGACAAAATGTTGACTATTTTCAATCGGGTCAGCAATAAGGCCATGAATTCCGATGAAAAAAGTCAGATGGTAATGTCCTCGTTGCTGGAAGTGGAAGTAGACCTAGATGTTTGTAAAGAGGTTACTATATGCAATAGACCTATGTCTATAGGTGTACATAAAGCCTCAACTTTATGTCATGATGATAATCTTTCTTGGCAAGAGAGCAATAACCGCGTGTGTGATCCAATCAAAAGCCGCTAGAAGGGCCGACCGCCAGAAAAAATAAGACAGTCTAAGATGGAGACAATTATTAGGAAGTGTCGGAAAACAAGCAAAAGAAGGTTAGTCTAGGAGGTTTATTTTTTTAAACAAATAAACACAGCATATAATTATTCAGTAACTAATTGAATTCAAATTATGGATGTGCAGGGTACGACGGTGGTCGATCATGGAGATATTAGAACACATCCTGTGGGATTAGATGAGATCATCACACAAGAGACTGTGAATTTAACTGTATAAATGACCCCAATTTATTATATGTTGTGCTTAACTTTATTGCATATGTAATCCTATACTTTATGCATGTGTAGGTTTTGGCAGTAGATCTTGAATTGAACCTTTAAAAAGCTCTGTGATGGGAAATATACGAAGAAGATCGTTGTTGCTCTCTTATGTTGATCATCAGAGGTGTGGTCCCTTTCATTGCACGAATTTATCCCAAAAAAATGTTATGAAAGCATCTTTGTTACCTATAACTTGATGTCTGGAATTCTGGATACGTAAAAATAGGAAACACACTGATAGTTTTGTTGTTTTCATTTCATTTTCATTCTCATGTTCCCAATAAATTAAGCAATTGTATTGTCACTCTTGCAGGTCCAAACAGGTGGGTGTGATTGTTTTGGTCACAAGGGTTATGACTTTTCTTGGAAATAGTTGGAAAGACACTAGAATAAAAGGTGCCCAGCCAAATGCTTGGTTGTTGCATTAGACTTTTGTATTGTTTTGAGTTTCTTTTTGTTTGAATATTTTGTCTTATTGGAAATGCGAATTTTTAGTTGTTAAGGAGTCAATATGTAGTATGTGGATACTTTGTCACTTAGATCATTTTTCACATGAATAGAATTGAAGGAGATTTGTTTTTCACTGGTGTTTATACACAGCCATTACCCTGGCAATTCAAGTAGTAGGGAATTTCAGTTCTCATCTACATCTCCACTTTATATTATTCAAATTTGGGCCTCTTTAATAATCCTCTGTTTGGAGGCTGGAGCCCATTTGATTGCAAATCTATGTTCATTCAATTCCATGCAAACATAATTGGCCCTTTTTGTAATAAGCTAGAGCCAAATGCTTCGTGGATAAATGAGATGCGTATAAAAGCCATATCATTTCTTATGTTATAAAGCTTTTGAATTCAACTAGGAGGGTCCCAAGCATTAAAAAAATATTACAGATCAGATTGCCCAACTGTTGATTAGGAAGCGAAAAAAATAAATGAAAAGGAAAGAGCCAAGGACAAAGCAGGACTGGGACAGATCTAGAGAAATCTTGGGCATCGGATTTTTACAATGAAAGTGACATTCCAGCAAATGGGGTAGAATTTTGAATTCTCAAAATCTTGTTATCGGAACCCTCTTAAAAGAAGCTATCCTCATTTCTCATACATGCACTTGCCATTGGCTGCAGCTGAGATACTTCCCGAGACATTGGATTTCTGCAGTGTTAAGAGGATATGGTGGTTGGGTTCCCATATGAAGTCCCTGAGGAGTACAACAATATGCCTATTTGAAGGGGAGGGGGAGGGCTACTGTTGATATGAATGTTAAGGTTAAGGACAACCCCAACGTTGAGAATTGCATGTTCCGTATAGTTCTTGATGGGTACAATGCCCCAGTGACAGCAGGAAACTTTGTAGATTTGGTGGAAAGGCACTTTTATGATGGAATGGAAATCCAGAAACGTAGAGCTTGAACTGAGATCTATAGAATTGCATGAACTATTAACTTGCACTTGAGATACTTTCCTTATACAGTCTTTATTTTGGGTACAATGAAAGCGACATTCCAGCAGATGGGGTAGAATCAAATTACCCAAACTCAAGAATTCTTTGTCCAGGGAGAATTATGAGCTCTCAAAATACTGTCCCCGAGTGGATTAGGTTGGTTATTAGAATTTCAAAGTAAACAACAGAAATTTTGAAAATGGACAAATGGTTCATACAACAGCAGCTTCCATTAATCAAAGTAAAAAAAAAAAATCCGTCTTCCATTTCACCTATCCTTTAACCAACCCCTTACATAATAGCAGCTTCCAATCAGGAAGAGTACATGATGGATGCTGCATTCGACACAATAATACCATAAGCAGCACACCGTAAACAATCAGAACAATTGTGAAGACTCGATAAATTTGTTCAAATCATCCAAATTGTGGACCCACTGTGGATTTTTTATGTTTTGGTTACCAAATTTGGCAATCCTAACTATCCAAGTTGTTGCTCTACTGTGGATGGTGCATAGTTCAATGATCTAAGTCCTAACCATCTCATTGGAATGCCAACCTTAACTGTTCATTAGGAAGGCAATGTGTAGATGGTTAAGATACGGTTGTTGCATAATCTCCATCCAAAATTGTGCCAATCCCAGATGTGCATGTACTGTCATGATGAGTTGCTTGTTCATTCATTAGGGGGGCCAAGGAGCTGTATTATTTCATGACACAAACCACTCATGTGAAAACTGAAACAACGACCAACCACTACTCTAGAAACAATGATCAGCCACTACGCTAGAAAAGCACATTTTTTTGCTCATATAAGGGTTGAGAAACACATGTTCTGTACATGCTCCTCTCCTGGGCCATGCCAGCTTACTTTAGAAGAGATTAGGGAAGGAATTGATACTGATAAAATAAACTATCTAAATATTAGGTTTCCCATGGGCTATGCCGGCTTACTTTTGAGGAGATTAGGTTTCCCCTAATAATTATGATGAAGATAGATTTATCTTGAAAATATTTGTCTCCACCCATACATCGTTGGATACCGTCCCTTTTCAGAAAGAGAAGGATTGAAGTACAAAAATCCATATACACCAACCATGTTGTAGATGTAAGGAAATTACTTTTAGGTCCATTACTTGGACCACAAGTCATTATCTTTCCCAAATTATGGTCATTATAGGAATCCCATTTTCATAGGATACATGCTATCAATTACTCAAATACGGTTTCCTAACCAAACCAAGCCTTTTCCCACTAGGTGGGGTCGGCTATATGGATTTGACGACGCCAATCAAATCTGTTTAGGGCCATGTCCTCCGTTAGATCCATGTAGGCAAGGTCATGTTTAATAGTTTCTTTCCAACTTATATTGGGTCTCCCTCTCCCTCTCCTACTCCTAGCAATCTCCATGCTTTCACACCTTTTAACAGGTGCCTCCGATGGACGCCTTCTAACATGGCCGAACCATCTCAGTCGATTTTCTCTCATTTTATCTCCAATCGGTGCTATTCCTACTTTGCCCCTAATCTCCTCATTCCTAATCCTATCTCTCATTGTGATCCCGCACATCCATCTTAGCATTCTCATCTCCGCAACTTCCATCTTCTTGACATGATTGTGCTTTACTGCCCAACACTCTGATCCATATAACAACGCTGGTCGTACCGCCACCTTATAATACTTTCTTTTAACCTTGAGGGGGACTTTCCGTTCACACAAGACCCCAAAAGCACTCCTCCATTTGGTCCACCCAGCCTGAATCCTATGACTTACATCAGTATCAATCCCTCCATCCTGTTGCACCATAGATCCAAGGTACCTAAAGTTTTCTTTCTCTACAATCTTTTGTGTGCCCAAACTTACTTCTACGCTACCAGGTGTCCTACTTTGACTAAACTTGCATTCCATATATTCCGTTTTGCATCGACTTAGCCTAAACCCTTTTGTCTCTAATGTTTTTCGCCACAATTCTAGTTTAGCATTCACTCATTCTTTCGTCTCATCCACTAAAATAATGTCATCTGCAATAGCATACACCACGGCACCTCATCCTGGATATGTCTTGTAATCTCATTCATAACTAGGGCAAACAAGTACGGGCTTAACGCTGAGCCTTGGTGTAGACCAATCGTGATAGGAAACTCTTTAGTTTCGCCGCCAGTCGTCCTTATAGATGTCACGACTCTATCATACATATCCTTTATCGCCTCAATATATGCAACACACACTCTTTTCTTTTCCAGAACTCTCAAAGGAATCTCCCTAGGAACCCGGTCATAGGCCTTCTCCAAGTCAATGAACACCATATGTAAATCTCTCTGACCTTCTCTATACTGTTCCATTAACCTCCTCAGGAGAAAGATAGCCTCCATGGTTGATCTCTCAGGCATGAAACCAAATTGATTCTCTGAAATGTTTGTTGTTCTTCTTAGTCTTCTCTCAATAACTCTCTCCCATAATTTCATCATATGGCTCATCAAATTAATTCCGCGGTAGTTCGCACAGTTCTAAATATCTCCTTTGTTCTTGTATATGGGTATAAGAATACTTTTCCTCCATGCATTAGGTATCTTCTTGCTCTTTAGCACTACATTAAAAAGCTTTGTCAACCAACTAATGCCATCCTCCCCCAAGCACCTCCATACCTCAATAGGGATACCATCTGGCCCAACCGCTTTCCCATTCTTCATTCTTTTCAATACTTCTTTAACTTCATCCCTACTGATTCTCCTATAGAACATATGATTCGCTTCTTCTCTAGAAATGGTAAGCTGCCCCCATTGTTTGTCACTATTACTGCTTTCGTTAAATAACTTGTAGAAGTAGCTCTTCCAACGCTCCTTTATCTCTTCTTCCTTTACTAATACCTTTTCATCATCATCCTTAATGCATTTAACTTGGTTTAAGTATTTAGTCCGCCGATCTCTGGTTTTAGCAAGCTTGAAGCTAAGCAGTCTCTTTTCTTAGTTAAGAAGAAGTCAATTTGTGTCCTCGATGAGCCACTCTTATAAGTCACCAAATGCTCATCTTTCTTCCTAAAAAAGGTGTTAGTTACCATGAGATATAAGCCATTGAAAACTCCAAGATATCCTTCCCTTCTTCATTTCTATTACCGTACCCATGTCCCCCGTGTACTCCTATGTATCTATCTACGTCGTGTCCTACATGACCGTTCAAATCTCCTCCTATGAAGACCATCTCTCTTTAGGGTATCTCTAGTAGCACTCCTTTCAAGTCTTCCCAAAACTTCTCCTTATGTCCATCTCCTAAGCCCACCTGGGGGGCATAAGCACTAATTACGTTCACTATCTCTTCTCCTAACACTAACTTAATTGCAATAATCCTATCTCCATAGCGCTTTACATTAACTACATCTTCCTTTAAGTCCTTGTTTACCACTATGCCGACCCCATTCATCGATCTATTAAGTCCCGTATACCATAACTTATACCCAGTCCTCTCAATCTCTTTAGCTTTGTGTCCCACCCATCTTGTCTCTTGCAAGCAAGTAATTGTGATTCGTCTCCTTTCCATTGTATCCACCACTTCCATAAGTTTTCCAGTTAGGCTCCCAATGTTCCAAGTACCCAATCTCAGCATTCTATTTTGGACTAGCTTCCTTAACCCCACACTCGTCCAACAAAGTGTGAGGACCCTTGCCTATTTAGCACTGCACCCGGGCGCCGATGCAGCGGTCTTTACTCACTTATCACTGTACCCGAACCATACAGTGCGTCGCTAAGTAGGGGACGCCCCCACGAAATTTCATTAGGTCTCAAATCCATAAAGAAATCCGATTGAGTATTGTGCTGGCTGTCGGCTACCTAACGCACAACCCTCCTCCTTTGTCCGGACTTGGGACCGGCTATGTCAAGGATACCCCAACATAGGCGGAGTTTCAAATACGGTTTCCTAATGAGATAGATTCCATAATATTCTCTACCTTGATTGACGGTTGAGATTAAAACTAATGAATCCTAATTGGAAATTCAGTCCTCTCTCCACCTACAAAATAGAGTCTTTCCTTCATCATAAAGACTACTCACGAAACTCAACACATTAAGGTTTATAAGCAAGGAGAGAGAAACCGAAATTATTCTCCTAAACTCTTCTTGGACGGATCTCATCATCAATCAACAACAGCATCAGACAGCAGGATCAGAAAGCTCTCTGCATCAGGATGTCTGGAGGTAATCTTTAATCTATTTAAGATTAAATCCTATATGTGATTATCATGATGTTCTCGATCTTAGGGTTCATGTTAATAATAGAACAACATGTGGTATCAGAGCTTGGTTATTGGAGAACACATGATCGTCCATTAATTAAGATAACTATACATTGCCATAATCGGCAAAAATAGATCCGTTTCTAACTCTGTTTTGCAGCAATATATTGATCCAACTATTATGACCTGCATGAATGGTTTATATTTATGTTATTCCGCAATTTTAATTTGACCACAACTGTTTGATCGTGATTTATTTAAAGTTTTGAATTTTTTCTTTCGTTATGTATAAAACTCCTGCATGAGTAAAAATTCAATGTAATAGTTAAATATATCTGTAACTGGAACGTCGTGACTGAAGTGGAGACTGTTTCAAGACTGAAGATTGCGTTCTTGAAGCAATCGAAGATAAAGACAGATGATCAAAAAGGATGACAAAAAATAGGCCATATAGTTGGATCATATTTTTCATAATTATTCCGTATTATGCTGATTATCTTTAGTATGTTTCTTCATAATCAATGATATAATGCCTCAAAAAGAATGACAAAAAATAGGCCATATAGTTAAATAGATCTTTAATATTCCTTTTTAGTCGGCAGCCCGGAGGGCCAGCCCGCGTCGGGGCTCGGCCTTCTTTATCAGTACTTTTCATATAACGAATGATCTATCATGGATGCATGCAATATATAATGTTATATATTCATATTAAGTTAATTTTGATCACCAAAGTTATATGCTTAATGATGAGAATGCAAAATGTTATATTTTTCTCCCTTAATGTTTAGTCCTTTATACTCATTTGATGCCTAAATATACTCATTATTCTTATATTTTGATTTAGGATGCAAATGGAGGTGTTAATTGCTAAACGAAGCTAATTGGGAGATTTTAGATAATTTTCATATCAGTTCGTAATCTGGGCATAACTCTCTCATTCGAGCTCCAATTGAGATGATTCAAGATGCTATGGAACGGCAAGAAAGAGCTCTACAACTTTTATTTTTTGAGTTTTGAGAGATACTGGTTGCATAGAGGTTGAATTCGGGCTTGAAGTTGCTGCACCTGCACTATTGACATTATGGAATGTTCTTTAGCTTGCAATTTTAGTACACGGACCTGATGCAGTTTACTTTCGGAAGTTTCCAGATCTGGTTTTCAAGGGAGGTACTCATATTTGATGCTAAATGGACGGAGATGATTCAATCTAGAAGAAAAAAAAAACTAGAAAAAAATCAAGCACAGGGGCATAATGGTAATTTTGATAGATCGGGAATTTCTCGGAACATATCCAATATTGGGTTCATATTGTGCAGAATGAAAAATAGTGCAACTTTAATTCTTGGGTCGAGTCCAACAGAAGCTCGAATGAGAAGATATGGTCAAGAAGAAGATTTTTTCTAAGTTATAATTTAATTAATTATTTTATTAATTTCCATCTTCAATCCCAAGCCACTCCAAATTCTCTCAAAACAACTCACGGGTGAGACCCATCTCAGCGTCTTCTTTCTATTATCTCTTTCATCTCTCATCCTCTCCTACTTTATCTCTCCCTCATTCCTTTTCTCTCCATCAGATGGGCCCAATTACCTATTTTTTCTCTCCTCCCTTAACCTAACCCACCTATATAAATTCCCATAACACGCCATTCAGAAGACACATTCTCTGCACCCACAAATTCTTTCTCTCTCTCTCTCTCTCTCTTTCTTTTCTCTTTCTCCCTTCTTTTTCCATTTATTTTATTTTGCAATTATAGCCCTGCGTGGCTAAAGCTTTGTAATTGGTTGAAGGAAACTGAAGCCTCGGAATAAATACTGTGAGATCTAATTTATTTTCATTGTTCAATTTATGCTTTGATTATGGGTTGTTCTTCTATGCTTAATTTGTTATCATGAGTATTTTGTTTAATTGCTATGATGCATATTAGTATATTTTTCGTGGCAATCTACAGCTAAATTAGAAATCAAATCCGTAATTTTTTGGTCCCTCAAATTTGTGAAGCAACTGATATTTAATAATTTACTGCATCAGTAATTGTTAGATATTAGGAAGAACACTTGGCTAAATTAAATGCAATCGCATGTGCTTGTGTTGTTTAGATTCATTGATCTCTCTTATTCTTCATGCTGTTACTAAATTAAATCTTTGGCGTTTGTCTTAGGTTGTTTAGTAATTAAGGTTAATTAGAGCGCGTGTTTTCTAATTAACTAATTAAGGAGGTAGGAATTTAATTCCAACGATGAATATTCAAAGTGTTAATTGATTTATTTTTGCATCAATGATCAGTTCTGAATTTCCGATGGTGGATGTTAACTTTGACCAATGCTTGGTCATTTGATTGAATTCGTTACTTTATTGCTTTTTATTTGCTTTTATTTGTTTTTGCTTTCAATATAATCAAAGTCCCCATCTTTGATCACGTAGCATAAAATTTGGCTAAACACTCTCCGTGGGAACGATCCTTACTCGCACTACTACATTTATTATTTTTGGAGTAAAGGTTTTATTATTTTTGGGTGCTGGCGACAACACACCACTTAAGGTTAGGTCTCACCACAGTGACCCTAACAATTAAATACTGAAATTTGGCCCTAATAGTACCATCATGATGTTTACTTTTCTTATATTCAAGCGCATGACGCATTTAGTCGCCCACAGGCGGATTATATTCATACGTTTGAACAATAATTATGAAGTATTTGTTCATACGTGGACCAAAGATATCTACAAATATCTTACTTGTTATAATTAAAAGTAACATCACTCATTTACACCACCTTGAATATGATGACCTTAGATGGTATAATGTGTAGAAATTATGGTGACTACCCACAAGAACACCTAATTTTTTTTGTCATATATATTCATATATTATGCATGTGTTGTCTCATTTAATTAAAGCCTTATTGTTATATCTCTATTGCAGTTATTGTACCAACTAATCTGAATTCGCATGCTACCTCTGTCACTAAGATCAATGGAACCAACTTCTCCGAATGGAAAGAGCAAGTTAAGTTTACATTGGGGGTACTTGAACTGGATATGGCTCTTCATAAAGATAAGCCAGCTTCACTCACTGAAACAAGTAACGCTGAGGAAAAGACCCTCTTTAATGCTTGGGAGAGGTCTGACAGACTAAGCACTATGTTTTTTAGAATGACTATTGATACCAACATCAAAACATCCCTTCCTACACCTGAGAATGCTAAGGACTATATGAAGGCCATTGAAGATAGGTTTAAGACCATAGACAAATCCCTTACTGGAAAACTAATGGCAGATCTTACAACAATGAAGTTTGATGGCACTCGCTAAATGCATGAGCATGTTATTGAGATGACCAACCTTGTAGCTAAACTAAAGAATTTGGGACTATCCGTGGATGAGGCTTTTCTCGTCCAATTTATCCTAAACAATTTACCTTCTCAGTACGGGCCTTTCCAAATTCACTACAACACTATTACGGAAAAGTGGACAGTGAATGAATTGGCTAACAAACTGGTTCAAGAGGAGGCCAGGCTGAATCAACAAGGTATTAAAGTAGCTCATCTCATTCAAGGAGCTGGAAACAAAGCTGGGAGAAAGCAAAATCCAGGCCAGAAAAGGGCACCACCCAAATCTAATGAGGCTAGTCAGAACCCCAAGAAGAAAAAGAAGGAAAACGTATGCAAATTTTGCAAGAAACCTGGGTATTTTCAGGCAGACTGCATTAAACGTAAAGAATGGTTCAAAAAGAAAGGTAACCCTATGGATTTCGTAAGCTAATTCGAATCAAATCTTACTTATGTTTCTTCTGATACTTGCTGGATTAACACTGGTGCTAATGTTCATGTTTCCAATTCAATGCAGGGATTCCTTACGATCCAAACCATAAACCCAAGTGAGAACTTCTTTTTATGGGCAACAAAGATAAAGCTCCAATTGAAGCTATTGGCACTTCTCGTCTTGTTTTAGATAGCGGTTATCAGTTAGACTTATGTCAAACTCTTTATGTTCCGTCTATTTCCCGTAATTTGGTTTCTGTAAGCGCACTTAATAAAGTTGGTTACTCGTTTGAACTAGAAAATGGTAATTTCAGTTTACTTAAAAATTCTAGTCGTATTGGTTCTGGAATTTTGTTTGATGGGGTCAAATTGCTGAAACCCATCTTACCCTGCAATCTAAGGAAACCAAACGAAAGTCATCTAAAAATGACTCTTATTTCTTATGACATAAAGGACTGGGTCACATATCCAGTGAAAGTATCAAACGATAGTAAAAGATAGTGTCCTTCCGGATCTGGATTTTACTAATATTAAGGTATGTGTGGATTATATTAAAGGCAAATCAATAAAACACACAAAGAAAGGAGCCACAAGAAGTACTCAGCTTCTTGAAATAATTCATACAGACATTTGCGGACCCTTTGATGTTCCAACCTTTGGGGGAGAAAAGTACTTCATTACCTTTATTGATGATTACTCACGTTACTGTTATTTATACTTGTTGCATGACAAATCTCAGTCTGCGAATGCTGCACAAGTGTTCATTACTGAAGTCGAAAGGCAACTAGACAAAAATGTGAAAATCATAAAGTTAGATAGAGGTGGTGAGTTTTATGGTAGGTATGACGAAACAGGACAACATCCTGGACCTTTTGCAAAACTTCTCCAAAAGCTTAGAATTGTTGCCCAATACACAACGCCTAGTTCTCCATGGCAGAATGGTGTAGCTAAAAGGCGAAATCGTACATACATGGAAATGGTTAGATCCATGATAAGTCATGCTACCTTACCTATATCCTTGTGGATGGATGCTCTACACACAGTTGTTTATATCTTGAACATGGTCCCCAGTAAGGCAGTTCGAAAAACACCATTTAAATTGTGAAAATGATGGAAACCTAGTTTAAGACATCTCCAAATTTGGGGTTGTCCAGCTGAGGCTAGATTCTACAATCCACATGAAAAGAAATTGGACCTTAAAACGATCAGTGATTACTTTATAAGTTACCCAGAAAAGTCCAAAGGATTTAGGATTTACTGCCCTGACCATAGTACGCGAATTGTTGAAACCGGTAATGCTAGATTCTTTGAGAATGACGAAATCAGTAGGAGTAATAAACCTTAAGATGTGATCATTCAAGAAATCAGGGTACCTATCCCTTTACCCTCTATTCCGAAAGATGTTGGTAATCCTCCCGTTGTTGAACCATTTAACAATGAGGAAAACTCAATCAATGATCAACAACTCCATAATGAGATTGTCGCCAATGAACATGTGGATGAAGCACCAGAGGAACCAGCATTAAGAAGGTCTCAAAGACAAAGGAGATAAGCTATTTCCAATGATTACATGCTTTACCAAGTAGAATCTGAAGAAGGGACAATTAAAGACACGGTTTCTTATTCACAAGCCATTAAGGATGTTAATTATAGTAGATGGATTGATGCCATGATAGATGAATTGAAATCTATGGATGAAAATTAAGTATGGAAAGTTGTTCGATTGCCTCCAGGACACAAACCAGTTGGCTGTAAATGGGTCTTCAAGACCAAACGCGACTGCAAAGGGAATATTGAACGACATAAAGCCGGGCTTGTTGCCAAATGTTTTAACCAGAAAGAAGGCATTGATTATACTGAGACCTTTTCTCCTGTGTCCAAGAATGATTCTCTTAGAATTATCATGGCATTAGTAGCTCACTATGACCTCGAGTTACATCAAATGGATGTGAAAACTGCATTTCTTAATGGATACTTGGAAGAAGAAGTCTACATGCGTCAACCTAAAGGCTTCATAATTGAAGGTCAGGAAGACATGGTCTGCAAACTTAAGAAATCAATATATGGACTAAAACAAGTTTTGAGACAATGGTACCTAAAGTTTCATGAAATCATTACTACTTTCGATTTCACAGAAAACATGGTTGACCCTTGTATATACCTCAAGATCAGTGGGAATAAGTCATATTTTTGGTTCTGTATGTTGATGACATATTACAGGCTAGTAGCGACCTTGGTTTATTACATGCTACAAAGGATTATCTCTTTAAGAACTTTGAAATGAAAGATATGTGTGAGGCTTCCTATGTGATAGGAATAGAAATATTCCGTGACAGGTGGTATTTTGGAGTTGTCTCAGAAAGCATATATTGACAAAGTTCTAGAGAGATTTGGCATGATGACATGTTCCTCTAGTCATGTTCCACTGCATAAAGGAGACAAACTTGATCTTACGCAGCGTCTACAGAATGAATTGGAATGTAAAGAAATGGAAAAATATCCTTATGCTTCTCTTGTAGGGAGTCTGATGTATGCACAGGTCTGTACAAGACCTGACATTAGTCATGCTGTTGGCATACTGGGTAGATTTCAAAGTAACCCAGGAATCACTCATTGGAAAGCTGCAAAGAAAGTGCTGAGATATCTAAAGGGAACAAGGAATTATATGCTCAGATACAGAAAATTAAGTCTCCTACAGGTGACTGGTTATTCAGATTCAGATTTTGCTGGATGTCTTGACACCAGACTTTGCACTCTTGGCTATGTGTATCTTTTATTTGGAGGTGCAATATCATGGAAAAGCCAGAAATTTGAGTTACTTTATACATCCACCATGATGGCTGAATATGTGGCAGTTATGAGGCTGCAATTCAGGGAACATGGTTGCGTAATTTTATCTCTTAGTTTGGAACTTTGAGTTTCATCTGTAAGCCATTAACTCTTTACTGTGACAATGACGCTGCAACCTTCTTCTCCAAGCATGACAGAATATCTAAGGGAGTCAAATACATGGACCTTAAATATCTATCACTGAAGCAAGATGTTAGATTACAGAAATTTGTCATTGAGTCTATACGTACAGATTTCATGGTTACAGACATATTCACGAAAGGACTGCCTCCAAAGACCTTTCAGGGACATACTGAAAGCATGGGTTTTGCAAATAGTTCTTAATTATTATTTTCTGCCTTTTATTTATGTACTTGTATTTGACATTTATTGAGCTCTTAATGCATCTCTACATCTGTCATTTCTGTTTTTCCATTGTGTACATATTTATGTTTGGATGTATAATAAACAGAAACAGTCTTTAAACACAGACATTATGAGACCATTACGTCAATATCTTATTACGGTCTAGTTATGAAGGATGTTAATGACGTAGTACATGGAAGTAAGCATATTGCAAAATAATGTGTGCACGCCCTGACTTTCATTCACAACCGAATTAGCCAAGACACTTATGATAACCGACTAAAGAAGTGTTTAGCATCTCATGCGCCTTATGATTCCTAAAATGAAAACATTAATGAATCTTCCTATTGAGCAAGTGGGAGACTGTAAGGAAATTACTTTTAGGTCCATTACTTGGACCACAAGTCATTACCTTTCCCGAATTATGGTCATAATAGGAATCCCATTTTCATAGGATACATGCTATCAATTACTCAAATACGGTTTCCTAATGAAATATATTCCATAATATTCTCTACCTTGATGGACGGTTGAGATTAAAACTAATGAATCCTAATTGGAAATTCGGTCCTCTCTCCATCTATAAAATAGAGTCTTTCCTCCATCACAAAGACTACTCACGAAACTCAATACATTAAGGTTTATAGGCAAGGAGAGAGAAACCAAAATTATTCCCCTAAACTCTTCTTGGACGGATCTCATCATCAATCAACAACAACATCAGACAGCAGGATCAGAAAGCTTACTGCATCAGGATGTCTGGAGGTAATCTTCAATCTATTTAAGATTAAATCCTATATGTGATTATCATGATGTTCTCGATCTTAGTGTTCATGTTAATAATAGAACGACAGTATAAAGTAAAAACAAAAAGAGGTATTGAAGAAATAAAGTGAGAAGAGCATACCTGGTCTTGAAGACTTCTACAGTTGTTCTTCTCTCACTTGCTACCGATGCTTATTCTTCTCCTCCTCATTCTCTTCTTCTAGCTTTTTCCACCCTCTTTTCGTCACTGTGAGGGGGGTGTTGCTGTGATGGGGGTACCAAATGCAAGGGGGAGGCACTGCGATGGAGAGAGAGAGAGAGAGATGAGCGATGGGGAGGCGCTGCGATGGGGAGGGATCCAAGTGAGAGATGATCGAGAGGGAGAGAGGCGTTGCAATAGGGAGGGATCCGAGCGAGAGGGAGCGTCTCTTTCGTTTCTAGGGCATTTGTGTTTGGTTTTTCATTTCAAGAGCGAAACATGTTTTGGAGGACTTTGAAAACATGTGGTCCAACTCAGAGTCCAACTAGACTCCAGCTAGGATCGGACTGGAAATCAGGTTGGAAATCGGGCTGCCTAGACTTATTATTTGATCGGGTCAAAATAAATATCATCGCCTTCTGTGACATTCTCCCAAACTTTACTTTAATAGGATTTGGTTCCACCCTAGATTGAGGGTGTTATTAATGTATTAATCATATTAGCAATTGTATTCTCAATCATGTAATGGGACCTAAGGAAAATCTAAACCCCATAAAAACACATCTTTTTCTGAAAAAAAAAAATCTAAATCTAATATGATACTAGCATAATAACCCGTGATAAGCACATGCATATTCACCAACACATGCAAAAAGATATTCTATTTAATCCATTAGAAAAAAAATCAGATCACGTAAAATCATCCTCAAACACTTACTACCAATGATTTTGTTTAAATAGAGCAGAAAATTTTAAAAAGAGAATATAATATGAGAAGATTATGAGAGTAGTACCTCTTTTCTCTATCCAATTACTCATGGAGTAGAAATGGGTTAGGAAAAGTGGAGTAGGAAGAAATGAGGAGAATTAGATTTGGGATGAAAATGAAGTTGTTATAGAGAAAAAAAAACGTGAGAAGAAGACTTGAGTGTTTACAAAATAGTTACATATTGGAAGTGGGAGGAGAAAGTGAATTAGTTATAGAATTAAAAATAACTTCCAATCAAAATCAACATTTGCAGTCAAAGTTAATACCAAAAGCCTTGCTTTAATATAATATAATGGAGGCCCGACATTAGATATAGAGGATTTTACCAAAAAATGAATTGTATTTGGCCGTTGTACGAAATAATGAAAAGTATTTCCCGCTGCACAAGGTCGTTCATCCCGCCACATTTTTCTTTTTTTTTACTAAGGAAGATAGCGTCGTCCAAAATAAGTATGAGCGATGCTAGTGTCTCTCTTCGCTATATATACCCTACCTCGAAATCAACTTTTCCTCATCCATTTTCCCTCATCCCTTTTCAGACCTTCTCTACTTCCAGCTACTTTGCCACCATATAGCTTTTTCGCCTATATGAAAAGTGAAAAACTTATATTCGCCGCTTTTCCACCTATAATAACAGTGAAATATTTGTATTGGTAGCTTTTCTACAGCGAGAGCAACCGATCCCAACTCGAAATACATTTGGAATCCATTAATTAGAAACAAAAATGGATTTAAGCCATTAAAAAACAGAAACAAAAATGTTAGTAAAGTCCATTCAAACAATGATTTGAAGTCATTAAAGATGATAAACAAAAACCCCAAACAGCTTCATCGAAGTGGATTTGAAACCTCAAACCATTCAAACCACAAACTCCAATGTTACTCAAGTACTCGAAATGAATTATTGGCAAGCAATACTAAATGCCACCAGCCATTTGCTTCGTACAATTGATTTAAAGTCATTAATAACCAAACACACAACCAGTCAAGGGCGGGACTAGAAATTTTATTTAGGGGGGACCAAAGAAAAAGCTACTTTAAACAAAATAACACAATTTAGTAATAAAATATGAAATAATCAAAATATTGAAGTTGTGCTCGATGTTCTTTCATTGAGTTGAAATCATTGATTATTGTTTTAGTACTAGATTTTGTACAATTTATTTTTTAATATATACAATAAAATAACCCATAAAAAATTCATATTCTATTATACTGCGAAGTGCAATTTTACCAATCTTCATGGATGAGTTCGTAAAAAAATTATCTTCCATTTTGTTGTGAAGTGCAATTTTAAAAATACTCATGGTTGATAATGCATTAGTATATTTACCGTATGGATATATATACTAAAGTACAAAAAAAAATCTCAAGATGGTTACCGGTCCTTTCTTATGCATGTAACCTGTAAGTTATAATTTAAAACATTATCATTTAAAACCTCGAGGAAAAGTAATAACAGAATCTCATATCTAAAATCTAAACCATTTAAAAACATATATGGTTCCGCTAGTCTTTATCTCCTTAAAAGAAATCTCTTTAACTTGATTTTTCTGACGTGGATAATAATAATCAAAGAAAAAAATAAAAATACAACTATATTTCTTTATCCATAATGGATAAAACTCCGACTGAGCTAAGAATTAATGTAATAATATGATGCAATTGGACATTGATTTTAAGGTTAGAATGAAATTTGAGAATTCTCTTCTCTAATCTCCATCAAACCTTATTTATTTGTTCTCCTTTCCTTCATTTTCTTTCCTTTCTTTTCCTTTCCTTTTTTTTTTATCATTTTAAGTTTTCCCCAAAAGCAGCAATTTTTTTTTCTAAGAATCAAAACCATGTTAAATAAAGTCCAAAAGAATGGAGGGGCCAAAGTATTATTTTCTTGGAATTTTCATGATGTAGGGGGGGGTGGGGCATGGCCCCAGATAGCCCCCCTAGGTCCTCCCCTCATGGTTCAAAATCTCGGCCGATACCGGTACGTATCGGCCGATACGTACCGGTATCGGCCGACACCGAACCGATATCTCGCTGAGATATCGGTATCGGCGATACGGGAATATATATCGCCAAAATATCGCGAGATATCGGCCGATATTTTCAAAATATCGGCCGTGACGATATCTCGGCCGATATTTTCAAAATATCGGCCGATCTCCTTTTTTTTTTTTTTTTTTTTCGGGGGCGCTGCCCCCTGGACCCCCGCGAGCTGACCGGTCAGCTCGACCCCCGCCGGGGGATACCCCCGGACCCCCTCTGCGAAGCGCATGTTTTAGATAAGTGGCAATCTAAATTCAAGAAGACAAAATGATCTACTTGACCATGATAGCTAGGACTCTTTTGATTGTCTTTTTTTTTTTTTTTGTGCTTGGATGTCAATTATTATCATAAACTACTAGATATGATATTAAACCTATTTTATTATGTTTGGAATGATATAGTAGTAAAGATTGTGTAATATGCTAATTCATGAACGAAAAGGCTTTATATTGAGTTAGATTCGATGTTACTCACTTATTTTTCCCTAGATCTAGTATTTTAAAGTGTAGATCTAAATTTTTTTATTTCCAAAATTTGGGGCTTTTCTTAAAATCAATTACATTTTTTCACATTAGTGTTCAAATGCATTGATAATGTGTTAGTTTAAAATAGATCTATACTTTTGGAACAAAAAAATATGAGTTTTTGCCAAAAATTGTGGTTGCATTATGTCAGATTTATGATATTTCATCCTATTGATCATGAGCATCAATAATGGTTGCATTATATAAAATACTGGAGAATAAAGCGAACAGCGATACAGACAGCAGGACTCATAACTTAAGGTGACCGAGATTTTGATTTATGGTTGTTACTAATGGAAAAAAATATTGTTTTCCAACATTTTCTAATATTCTGGATTTTTTGAATATTTTTGCGGATTTTTTTGGATTAAAAAAAAAATTCACACCGCGACGACCGCGACGGACCGATATCCGCGACGATATCCGCGACGTATCGGTTTTTCGGCCCGGCCGATACCGCGACCGATACCGAGATTTTAAACCATGCCTCCCCTGCAACCAGTGTGGGAGAAGTAGGAAGGAGAAAACTGAAAAAAATAGGAGCAAATGAGGTAACTAGGATTTACGTAGAGCGACGCTAGTCCCAAAGTTATATATATATATATAAACCGAAACGATGCCTAACGGACTGCGTTTGTGCATTGGAAAATACTTTTCATTATTTCGTGCAACGGTCAAATACGATTCATTTTCCAATAAAATCCTCTTAGATATATGTACGAAAGAATTGGATTTTCATAATATTTGGTTTGAGTTTTTAGAAGTTACCAATCTAATGGTGGATTATTAGAGTGAAACCCGATGAGGAATATACATTACAAAAAGAGGCCACTTTTCTCATTGATTTAGACTTTTCATAGGCACTTGGCCCACCGAATGACCTAACAGAACTTTCATGCGGCTCTTCTGTGATCTTTTGCTTTCTCAATTTATTCTATTTTATTTTTTGTATTTATTTGTAAATGATACACGTAGCCCTTGGAACCATCAATGGGCCACAAAAAGGAAATGCAATAGTTCTTTGAAAAACTACGTTCCAATACAATTCTAGGCACGACTTGACATAAGTCGTATGTATGATGCACTGCAATGAATTATAAGTTTGGTCAAACAAAATAAAAAATACAATTCTAGGTTTATCGTCAAGACTCTATTTTCATCGGTCCTTCTCGGTAAGAAAAAAAAAATAAAAACCACAACAAAACTAATGTTATCAATTGACTATTGCACAGTTAGAGATGCAAATAGGTATTCCAATTATCCAAAGGTTTCAATTTATAAAAAAGAAAATAGAGTTGGAATTTGTTTTCGGTTCCAATTCATAAGCAGGTCCGGGTCCAAAATCAGTTTGGATTCCGATTGATAAACGGGTCCGAGTCCACACCCATATAGGTTCTGATCTGTGGACTCGGGACCCTGCATATGAGTCTTTTATGCATGCTGCAAACTACAGCTCAAAATCATCTTTTGCTGGATATTTTATGTTTAATTATAGATGCAGTAGACTTGATGCACTGTTATAAGTTATAATGATATCCGTATTTTAAGAAAAAAAAATTAAAATAAAAGGTTAAAATTGATTTTGGAACTACATTCTGATCCTCTAGTTGGATCTAGTTTCGGAATCGGATCTGAGTCCTCCTATCAAAACTAAATTTGGAACCAATAAAATAAGTTATAAATTAAAACCAGAACTATTATTTAAAAATGAGAATAGGTTCGGGACCGGTATGTTTCCGACCCAGCTCATGATAGTTAAGATGGTTAATGGTTCACCAAGTGTGTCCAATGTGGATGAGTTAACCTGCTAAAGGTGATACCCCATTAAATCAACGGCCTCATTTTGAGCACCTTGAATTTTCAAGGAATGGGTTCTACTGTAAACCTTAGTGATAGGGCCATCTATTAAAAATCCAAGCACTAAAAAAAAAAAAAATGCTCGCGCATCAAATATCTTGAAAATTTACCCATAGAAGTTGGTCCTATCAAACCATTTGATTGATTATACGATTGATCACTTGATTACATGATTAACACCATGTTTATTCCAACCTCTCCTTCTTGCGATCGGTAGGCGATATTATGCCACGTGTGATATATCGAACGACAGCATAGGAAACCCTTTAAACCCCAAAACCCTGCGCTTTGCCTTCCCTTCATTCAGTATTGCATTTTTCTTCAAGAAAACGATCGCTCCCATATCGGCACTCGGTATCGTATCCCCTCTCGTTTCGGATGTTTCGGATTCCTCGTGCGAAATCTATGATCTGTAGCAGCTGAATCTCGGCGATCCTCAACTAGAATGGGAGAAAGCCCGACGCTGCTATGGCTTTGCGCGCAGGCGATTACGAACGAGATCATCTACGGTATTTATTTCTTTATTCATGCATATCGATTTATGTGATTCTGATTCCTGATCACTTGTTTTAGGGTTGCATTTGAATGTGTTGAAATCGAATTAGCTAGGTTTCTGCACTCGCCCAAACTTTCTGATTATCGAAATTTTCACCTAGAAAATCTTGGTACAACCCGGGTTTCATGAACATCCCTAATTGGGTCTTTGTACAAACATATCATCTGAATCTGAATCTGAATCTGGTTTGCCAGGGTCTATATCTGAAATTAGGTGGGGATATACTATGGAGCTGATCTGTTTTTAGCTCGAGCAGCTAATTGTGCAATTGCAATTAGTTGGGCTGGGTCAGGTGGTTTTGTCCAGTTGTTAAGTTCAATTTTCTAGACTCAACCTGGAACTCAACCCATTTGTTAATCGGGTCAACCTGAATCTGACCCACAAATGAAAGGGGTCTACTGGCTACTAGGTTGGTTTTGGGTAGGGCCAATGGGTTGGGCCAATAATTGGGAATTCTGTTTTCTTTCTTTTAACCAACTTTAAGAGGTATTATTGAAGGGCAACCAAACAACTTCCAGGAATTCAAATGAGGCCTACAATATTTATTAGCTGACATTCTTTAGATTGCAATGTACTGTGGGGAAATGCTACTTGTGTTTTGACGAATGCAATGTCAAGAGATCCCTTGCCACAATAAACATGTTGTTTGTGAGGATGTTGAATTGGGTTGGTCATTTGGTGGGTTCCTTTGTGGATCACCATGTGTTGAAAACTGCGTGGATGATCCTTGCTGTTCAGTTGGTGCAGATGGTAGGAGATGAAAAATGGCCAGCAATGGATATTTAGTAGAAATTTTTATTGCTTATCCATTCCAATCAATGGCCTGTCCTTGTTAAGTAGGGGTAGGACCTAGTGAATAGGCTGTCCCACTATGGGGGTGGGGTGCAGGGAGGGTACATGGTTTACCGAGAGGCATGCCTGAATTTGAGTATGCTTATCCATACCGAACAGTTTCAGGTATCAAGGCCCGTATCTAGACACAAGTGTGCATTCATACCTGTATTCATGCCTGATTTACTGCACTAACCTGATTCAAAGTGCACATAGAACTCAATTCATTGATTAAGAAGCCATTTTTTGGACATGAACTAACCGTACCTGTACCTGAACACAGCCCAAACACTCAAGCCTGTATTTATGCCTGATCTAATGCACTAAACTGACTCAAAGTGCACGAAAGCTCAATTCACTGATTAAGAAGCCATTTTTCAGACATGAATTAACTAGGCCATCAGCTGAATAATTTGGATGTGGGCCACGCAAGCACTTGTGATGAGAGAGTGAGACATCGAATATAAAGAATGCCGTCTGAAGTCAAAACCTTACCAGCAAAAACTGAACACCGTTGCTATTCTTTTTGCTGATTTATTCTGTCAGTTCTGTAAATTATTGTCTAGTATCTACCATCTAACATATGCATACACGAAGTGGCCCCTGCACATGCTAAACAGTTCACGCCTGTCTGCTCGGCTTGAACCCTTCTGATGAAGGGTGCATAGGTGATTATGCGGAGAGCAAACACTGAGTGTTAGGCGTAAAGAGGAGACATAACGGGGACATGGGCCAAGGTTATTGACCCATAAGACAGCTTGTTATTATGTTGTGTTAATATGTTTTAACAATACTGATCTTTCCAGCTTCTTGTAATCCACTAGATATGATTGGGGACAATTCTAGCTCATTTAATATCCTATATAATCATAATTAGAGGTAGTTTCCCAGATAAGTGTAAATCCTAAACTGGAATTCTGTCTAATATCCTTATAAAAGAAAGGGTCATGTGATGCTAAATTACACAACAGATATTCCATTTTCTCTCTCTTTTTCTAATTATCATTAAGAAGCCGAAAGACATCTCTCTTTGATGAGTTTGATTTTGTCATTCACTGCAATACAAAGATGTGAATGTGTTTTTGAGAGAGAGAGAGAGAGAGAGAGAGAGAGAGAGAGAGAGAGAGAGAGAGAGAGAGAGAGAGAGAGAGAGAGAGAGAGAGAGAGAGAGTAAAATGGTATGCTTTTCAAAGAAAAAAGCATGAAATAGTATGGATATCAAATTTTAAATGTAATTTCCATATATAGCATAAAATTGCTACCTAAAAGCATCCATTTATGTCTACTTATTAATTCTGTATATGCAAAAATATAAAATAAAAAAAATAAAACATTTACATGTACAATGCATTTAAATTATACAACCATATGACTTATTCATTGGGGTATTACGGTCCCCATGTCTGAACTCGATTGACCTGGAATTTATTCTGGTTCTTTCCAAATGTTGCAACATTCATAGCTTAATCTTGCATTATATTTGCTGCTATGTTTGGATTACTATCCATATGAGAAATATTCTGCTTGTGAAATATTTAGAACATTGCAATTTTATGCTGTTCCAATTGCAGCATTTATTATTTATTGTTGAGTTTTTTTCCCCTGATACTCATTGTACTTGTTTTACCATGTGCACTTTCCTAGGAGATCATTATCTGCAGAACATATTCGAACTTCCATCAGACTTGGTCGATTACTTAATTATGCACTTACCTCCATTGGCCTTGCAGAAGTTGCAGGAAACATTGTAAGTTACTGAGTGTTGATTCTTATGAACTTGTTACATTCTCTTCTCTCTCTCTCTCTCTCTCTAGGTCTAAAACCCTAAGTTTCTGCATTAAAAATCTAGACAGAGGCCACCATAGTGAAGGCAACCTATTGAATTTTAGAGTCATTGTGGTATTTTCTTGTTCTTATTTATTTATTTATTTTTGAGATTGTGATGGAGTTATGCACATGCACAAATCGCATATAATGATATAAGTTAAAAATCTGGATGATACAATCCAATATTTTATCCTTTCTTTAATTCTAGTTTGGTGCTTCGATCTGGCTACGTGAAAATTCCAGATCATGTGGAAGTGATTAAAATTCCTTGAGTTTTGAAGCTGATTCAAGTTGCTATAACTTCTATCCTCCATTTTTACTACCCATTATATATCTCAACTGTTTTCTTATTCAAAATGCTAGGCCGGATGCTGTTAGAATGGTCTAGTTTGCACTGTCTAGGGTCCAGGGGTCCACAAGATCTTGCTGACTTGTAGGATAAGCCTGTATATATCATATATGATTTGTATTGACCTGTATTCACCCCAATGAAGGGGAAACTTGCTGTAATTAGCTTTTCAATTTCTAATAAATAGAGAGGGCTGATCCAAAGGTAGGTGCTTAGTTTTTCTGGCATCTATTACTTTGATATGGTATCAGATGTAGAAATAATGTGACTTAGGCCCACTTGGCCCAGCCCAAGGCCCGTCAGAGCTTGTATATATCTGTATCTTCAGTTATCTCTTATTTATTTATTTCCTTGTATAGATTTATAGATTGATTTGATTATCCTTGATGAAGGTTGTAAATTGATTTGATTACTCTTAATTAGGGATTGTATATTGATTAGATTACCCTTGATTTGGGTATTGTGTAATTATAAAATCTCATACGAGCCTCCCTTTGAGGTATCGGTTTCTCTCCACCTTTGGTTTATTCTTCTTCCTATCTTTACATATTATTTCATGGTATCAGAGCTATAGTTACCTTCTCAAATTGATTCAGTCATTCTCCCTGACTTGGATCTTCTTCCTGATTGTGTTTGATCATCCCTGATAGTGTCTGATCATCCCTGATCAAGACATGGCCCACTTCGGATCATCTTCAACATCTCTCACGATCACCTCCATCTTGGTCGACCAGCATCGCTGGTATTTATGAGCATTTTTCTGGATTTTTTCTCCCATCAGAGGTGAGGTTTCCAGCAACATTTGTGATATTTCTATTTCTTGCCTCTGTTTTCATCAAAACCGTCCAAATTTGTGGATTTTGATCCGATTTGAGTGAAACTTTGGCCTGGAGTTGCGGAAATATCTTCTCCTTCCATCCCCTACCTCTGATCTTGCTGTTGATCCTCTCATGGAAGTCATGTTCAAATCGATGCACTGACGGAAACTGACGGCATGCATGGTGTTTTTTCCGTTTTCAATTCTGTCTCGATACTGGCCCACCAGCGATGATCACAACATCACCAACAGTTCTCTCCATGTTGGTCGACTCACTTTTCTGGGAATTATAGTGATTTTTATGGAATTTTTCTTCTTCATTTGAGGTATTTTTTATCCCTTCTTCCTCTGTCGGTTTTGATATTCTTTCTACAAGATTGTTTTTATCACAACCGTCCAATATTGTGGATCTGTGTCCGATCTTCATCAAACTTGGACTGGAGGTAGGATTTTTGGCATTCTTCCAGTCTTTTCTATCTGATCTGTGCATAGATCAGATTGTGGTGTCCACGTACCTCATCTGCCATCAAGCATCTAGGTCGCCTGGGCTGTCTGTGCTGGATTTTGAGCATTTTATGCTGCGGGCTTGCTGTCTGTGCTGGATTCTTCTGTGCTGTCTCTCTTTTGTGCTGGATTTTGTGGTGATAGCTGGCTGTGTGTGCTCGTCTGTGCTGTATTAGCAGCTATCCTCTCCTGCTGCTTATCTATTTCATTTCTGTGTGCATCTTGCTATTCTGTAGTTGTTTTCTATCCTTGGTTGGTTGCTGCTGTTTCATTTTGCTGCCGCTTCTTCAATATGGACAAGTATGATGTTATTCCCATTAAATTCAATGGAAATAATTACATGGCTTGGTCATTTCATCTGAAGAATTTCGTTGAAGGCCAAGGATTGTTTGGTTATCTTGACGGCTCGATAACTAAACCTACTACTGACACCAAAGCTTTAGCTACTTGGTCTAAAGAAAATGCTAAGGTTATCACTTGGATTCTTAACTCCATTGATCCTTCTCTTGCCATTGCTCTTCAAGCATATGCTGCTGCCTCTGATATGTGGGGTCATCTAAAGAATGTTTATCATCAAACAAATAAAGCTCGCAAATTTCAACTCGATAGTGAAATTGCGAAATTCAGTCAAGGTGATAAAACTGTGCAAGAATACTACAATGGATTTCTCACATTATGGACTGAGAGGGATGCTATGATAATACAGTCCGTATCTGTTGGGTTTCTGACGGAGGCGCTTAAATTACAAGAAGAAACTCACATTAGTCAGTTTCTTATGAATCTCAGACCAGAATTCGAATCTGTCCGCTCTGCTCTTATGAATAGAGAAGTCACAGCCAATCTGGACACATGCTTCCAAGAAGTCCTTAGAGAAGAACTTCGCCTTACCTCTCAGCGTGTTATCTTTGAAGACCCAAAGGCTCCTCTTCAGGCTGAGACTGCTCTTCTAGCAGCCCCCAATCAGAAGCCTACTCAATGCTATGAATGCAAAGGCTTTGGTCATCTAGCCAAGAACTGTCGAAAGAAATTGATTTGCAGATATTGCAAACGCTCTGGTCATCTCATTGATGATTGTCGTAGTTTACAAAGGAAGAATGGACCCCAGCAAAAGCAACATCCTCCTACTGCATCCAGACAACATACTGCTGCGTTCCAAGCTCAAGCACCTCTCCCTGACACAGGCAGCACTTCTTCCGGGACTGTATCCATGACTCCAGCCCAGATTCAAGACCTGATTCAGAGCACGGTGACTTCTGCATATGCATCCATGGGTTTTTCTGGTGGTCGGTACCAAACTCCTTCTCCTCTTGCATTTCCTGCTTTCCATTCTTCAATCTCTAGGTCATCCTACATTACCCCATCCACCTGGTTTCTAGATTCAGGGGCCTCAAACCACATGACCTCTGTGGAACATAGTTTTACAGCTTCTCACCCTTATACTGGCAAAGACAAAATAACTACTGCTAATGGCGACCAATTACTCATTTCGGGAATTGGTACCATTACTTTATCTAGTGTCTCTGGCCAATCCCTCCACCTTTCCAATGTTTACTTTGTTCCCAAGTTATCAGCAAATTTACTTTCTGTAGGCCAACTGATTGATGATGGGTACCATATTAAATTTTCTTCCACTGGTTGTGTCATACAGGAGAGGCACACTGGGAAGGTGATCGTGACGGGGAGTAAACATGGTCGACTGTTTCTGCTGGACATTGGACATCGGACATCATTCCCTCTTTTCTTCTTCTTCTTCTTCTCATTTTAATAACTTGTGGACTATCTGGCATAGTCGTCTTGGTCATGTGAATAATGCTTATTTATTTTCTTTGTTTAAAATTGGCTGTTTAGATTCCACTGTTGATAATAAAATGATGTCCTCTTTTCTTCAATCTAAGTGTGCTACATGTTGTTTAAGTAAAAGTCATATTTTACCTTTTCCCATTCATCATTCCCGTGCGTCATCTTCTTTTGATATCATTCACACTGATGTGTGGGGCATTGCACCCACATTAAGTAGGACAGGTTTTAAGTATTATGTGACTTTTATTGATGATCATTCTCGATTCACATGGATTTATTTCATGCGCTTCAAATCTGAGGTCTTTTCTCTTTTCCAAAAGTTTTATAATATGGTTCACACACAATTTCAAAAAGATATCAAAATTCTCAGGTCTGACTCCGGCGGAGAATACATGTCCCATGAATTTTCTACCTTCCTTTCTGCTAAAGGCATTATTCACCAAAAATCATGTCCACATACTCCACAACAAAATGGTGTTGTTGAGAGAAAGAACAGGCATATTCTTGCAACTGTTCGTACTCTCCTTCTTGAATCCTTAGTTCCTCCCACATTTTGGTGTGATGCTGCTCATACCGCTGTGTATCTCATCAATCGTCATCCTACCTCCGTTCTAGGAAAGATTACTCCATATGAAGCTCTTTTTAGCCATAAACCTTCATATTCTCACTTGCGTGTTTTTGGTTGTTTATGCTTTGTCCATCTTCCACCTACAGAGCGCACTAAGTTGTCACCCCAGGCTGCCAAATGTCTCTTCCTAGGTTACTGTTCTGAACACAAGGGATTTCTATGTTATGATCCCTCTGAGAAACTCATGCGGATATCTCGTAATGTGATCTTTTTAGAACACATTCCCTTCTTTTCTTTGCGTCTCCAAACTCATCCTGTTGCTGTCTCTTATTTGCCACAATTCCCTGTGACAACTTCTTCCAAGCCACCAATTACCAATGTCTATGTCCGGCGAAACAAGACTCCTTCTCCCGATCCTATTCCCATGCTGCCTCCTGTACCCTCAGGTATTAATACTTCCTCTACTAATATCCAACCCCTGCGACGATCTAGTCGTCCTTCGGTTGCTCCTGACAGATATGGCTTCCCTGCTCTTTTCACTTCTTTGGATAGTGCTCCTATACCCACCTCTTATACACAGGCTTCGAAGATTGCATACTGGCAGGATGCTATGAATGAGGAATTGTTGGCTCTTGAGGCAAACCATACATGGGACTTGGTACCGACACCTGACAAAACCTCTGTCATTGGCAGTAAGTGGATCTTCTCTGTCAAGGTTAACTCTGATGGGAGTTTGGATCGCTACAAAGCACGATTGGTTGCACAGGGTTACAAGCAGGAGTATGGCATTGATTATGAGGAAACATTTGCTCCAGTGGCTAAAATGACCACAGTTCGTACTCTTCTTTGTGTAGCTGCAGCTCGCAATTGGCCTATGTGGCAGATGGATGTCAAAAATGCTTTTCTTCATGGCGACTTGAAAGAGACTGTCTATTTAAAACCTCCTCCTGGCTATGCTTGTCCTCCTCAGCATGTTTGTAAATTGCGCAAATCTCTTTATGGACTTAAGCAGGCTCCCAGGGCTTGGTTTGATAAATTCCGAGCCGCTATTCTTCAAGCTGGGTTTCGCCAGAGTCATTCTGATAGTTCTCTCTTTCTTAGATGGACACCAAAGGGTTACACATTCCTTTTAGTCTATGTTGATGATATGATTATCAGTAGCAATGATATTTCTGGTATTACGGATCTCAAGCATCATCTCACTCGCCACTTTAAAATGAAGGATCTCGGTCCTCTCACATATTTTCTCGGGCTTGAGTTTTCGCGTACTAAGTCGGGCATTCGGATACATCAGCGTAAATATGCTTCTGATTTGATCACCTTTGCCAGACTTGATGATGCTCATACTGTTGATACGCCAATGGAATTAAATAGTAAACTCAGTGCAGAGGATGGTCCCCTCATGGATGATCCATCTATTTTCCGTCGGATCGTTGGTAGTTTGCTCTACTTAACTATGACTCGCCCTGATATTTCTCATGCGGTGCATACGGTTAGCCAATTTATGAGCAATCCTCATAAACCTCACCTTGCTGCTGCTTTGCGCATTCTCCGCTATGTTAAAGGCACTCCCAGTCATGGTCTCTTCTATCCGTCTAATACTTCTCTACGCTTATCAGCGTATGCCGATGCCGACTGGGCTGGTTGCCCTGATTCCCGGCGCTCTACCACTGGCTGGTGCATGTTTCTTGGCGACTCTCTGATTTCATGGAAGTCCAAGAAACAAACCACTGTATCCAAATCTTCTGCTGAGGCTGAATATCGGGCAATGTCGTCTGCAAGTGCAGAAATCATCTGGCTCCGCCGTCGTCTTTGTGAATTTGGTATTATTGTTAATATGCCGACACCTCTTCATGGAGATAATACCAGTGCTACAAGAATTGCTAATAATCCAGTCTTTCATGAACGGACGAAACACATTGAGATTGATTGTCACTTCATCCGTCAGCATGTTGTCACTGAGAAGATCACCTTGCCTCATGTTTCTACTCATGACCAGTTGGCAGATATCTTCACAAAAGCTCTTCCTAAGCCACGCCATCATGAACTTACTAGCAAATTGTTGTTTTCTGCATTACCACATCAATTTGAGGGGGAGTGTAGAAATAATGTGACTTAGGCCCACTTGGCCCAGCCCAAGGCCCGTCAGAGCTTGTATATATCTGTATCTTCAGTTATCTCTTATTTATTTATTTCCTTGTATAGATTTATAGATTGATTTGATTATCCTTGATGAAGGTTGTAAATTGATTTGATTACTCTTAATTAGGGATTGTATATTGATTAGATTACCCTTGATTTGGGTATTGTGTAATTATAAAATCTCATACGAGCCTCCCTTTGAGGTATCGGTTTCTCTCCACCTTTGGTTTATTCTTCTTCCTATCTTTACATATTATTTCATCAGAGCCCACGGGCCTTTTATTGTTAGATACAACAACTTTTTTTTTTCTTTTTCTTTTTTAAGAATTGGTGCTTCTGTCGAGAGCTGAACTCAAGAATTGGGTCTTTCTTTGAAAACTTCTTTGGCATTACTCGTTCAAGATCTCTGGACTTTCGTTGGAAAGTATCGTTGCAAAATTGTTGAAAAATCATCGGAGTTTGCTGAGGACTTTCAGAAATTTGATATTCAGTCGATTCGACTGCTTTCAGAGGGTTTCATTTCTTTTGAATCCATCAGCAGAGCCCTTGCCACTCAACTCCATCCGATTGTGACAACCTAGTTGCTGGCCTTGTGAAGATTCAATCTGCATTTTTTTTTTGTTGCTGCTTGAGGCATTTTTGACCTTTAGTTGTTCTTGGTTTGTGTTAGTGAGCTTGGTGGGATGATATGAGTGGTTATTGGGTGAATGTGTTGTTGTTCTTGTTATGATATATGGCTCTTGTTTCCATGATCTAATGTGACTGAATCTGATCCAAATTAGTTATTCATTGATATCCTGTTTGTAATGGGTGACGGTTGAAGCTCAAGAGAGGACATCTTTTAAGTATAGTGTCAAATTTAACATGAGACTTAAACTCTGCAGCTCTAGAACATCTAGGTGTATAAGTCACCACTGTGAATAACAGGGTTAACTATTTAGGGTGCTCCCGTTTTTGTAAGAAAATTTATTAGCGAAAATGGAATTTGGGACACAGAGATGGTAGGATCAATGGTTTAAACCTTTGAGGTGTGGGGTGAGGCATTCCAAATTTCCAATTGCCTGAAGAGTGGAGCATAATCCTCATAATCACACGTTTATAATAAATAAGTTATTGCACTAAAAAGAATAATCTTATAAAATAGAAACTAGCTGTAGTTTGCTTGTTGTGAAGCCGTTTATTTTGTTAAGTGGGGTTGAATTATGTTAGATTTAGTTGCAACAATCTTCAATTAAAAAAAAGGTAAAGAGAGCGCTCGTGCAAATGAATTTGTATCACTAGAGAGTATTTAATTCTTGGATGGATATAAATGAGGGAGGTCATCTTCCTTTTATGGTTAAGGTTGTATAAGTGAATGGCTAAGAAATGTATATGTGTCGCCGATCTAACGGCTAAAGAATACTATAGAATTTTTCACCCTTATCTTTACAACTCTATCCTTATTTCTACAATTCTATTTAAAGAGTTTCTAAACCCTTCTATATTTGTTTAGACTTATCTAGAAATATCTTGAGGCTTTTGGAAGACTCTTGCGAGCGAGGCTTGAGAACTACTGGTCTTGGTCTTAGGTTGTGGTCCATTTTGGACCCAACTGCGTTGGCTCATCAATATACATGGCATCACTATCTACCAGGCTTTAGGTTTGTAGCGAGGTCTGACAACGTTGCCACGAACTACTTCTAAATACAAAAGAAGTTGAAGCCAAAGCAAGTGCGTTGGCAGGACTTTTTTGCGGAGTTCGATATGATCATGGAGTACGAGCCTGGATGGATCAACCAGGTGGCTGACACGTTGAGTAGAAAAGCAAAGTTGGGTGCGCTAAAAACCGAGGAGCTTGTGGTGACAAGCCAACTTAAGGCGAAACTTCTAGACAACATAGGGAGGGATTGGAGAAGCACCCTTTTGCAAAAGGCCTCATGGAGTTAGTGCAACAGGGAAAGGCTCGTTGGTTCTGGCGAAGGTCTTAAAGGAGGATGGCAATAAGTCCACATCCACGATGGGCTAAGGAAGGAACTTCTAAGGGCCTGTTTGGTTGCAAGCATTCCAAGATTTCTTGTCATGGAGCATTTGGAGAATTCCAAATGCCCGCCCCCCCCGCCCCCCCAATTGGAATTCTAGAATGACAACGTCTAAGTAGCATTCCCAAAGTGGAAATCTAAGAATTCTACATGGCAAAATTGTCATTTGGAATGCCAAATTATCCTCAATCAAACAAGTCATTTGGAATTCTAGGGAGACAACAACTTTAGTGTTGTTCCAAATGTTGTCCCCCCAATTGGAATTCTAGAACGACAATGTCTGAGTAGCATTCCAAAAGTGGATATCTAAGGATTCTACATGGCAAATTTGTCATTTGGAATGCCAGTTTGAAGAATTTCCTCAATTAAACAAGTCATTTGGAATTCCAGGGAGACAACAACTGTAGTGTTGTTAGAAATTCTAGACAAGAGAGAAATTATATCAGGAATGCTTGCAACCAAACAGGTCCTAAAGGAGTGTCATGACATTAGATGGGCCGCTCACCCAGGCCAAGAGTGCACCTTGACTCTCCTAGAGGCAACATACTACCGGCAATGCATGAGTGATGATGTTGAAGAATATGTGAGGACTTGTCTTGTTTGGCAATAGGTTAAGGTTGAGCAAAAGAAGCAAGTAGGGTTGTTGGAGCCACCACCCGTCTTAGAGAGATCATGGCTAGGCATATCCATGGATTTCATCTCTGCCTTGTCCAAGGTAGGAGACCTAGGGTCTGTCATCATTGTGGTGGATCAATTCTTTAAGTGTGCTACCTTCATCACAGCACCTACAAATAGCACAACAGAAGAGACCGCAAGGCTATTTGTTCAGCATGTGAAGCATTGGGGGATTTTCAAGAACATTGTGAGTAATAGGAATCCTCACTTCACAGGACGATTTTGGACGTACGTGTTCGAGCGACTTGGGCTCCACTTCTCCATAAGCTTCCATCTACAAACAGACGGCCAGACTAAGTGGTTCAATGCCTTGTTGGAGGAGTATCTGAGACACTTTGTGAGTGCCAATTAGAAGGACAAGGTCCGACTTCTGAATGTGGCACAACTACAACTTGCAATGACGTGAACCATCAGGCCGCAATCCATTTGAGCTAGCCTTGGAAAAATAGCCTTTTTTTTTTATAACTTGGAGAAATAACCTTTAGCATCACAAACCGTTGCAAGTAGCTACTTGGGCATAGCCTGATTGACCATTGGTTCGTTAAGTATTGGCAGGATGAAGCCGATGTTGCAAAGGTTGCCAAGAGAATGAAGAAATGAGGAGGTCAAAAGAGGCGACCTTTGGAGTTCGAAGGGATAAGGAGATGGTGAAGGCATTACCGTCAATTATTGAAAGTGTTTAGCAAAGTACATAAACAGTTGATACGATGCTACAAGGGACCTTTTCCCGTTCTCCAAAAAGTAGGGAAGGTTTCCTACGAAATTCAACTACCTGTCTGGCTAAAGGTCCACCCTATCTTCTATGTGAGTCACTTAAAGTCGTACCATGAAGACATGGAAGACCATATAAAGGCATTTCTTAATGTGCACTGGCCACCACGACAAACTCTAACGACAAAGAGGTGGAGTGTATATTGGCAGAAGATGAAGCGCACCTACAACGAGGTGCCTCATAGAAAGAGTACCTAGTCAAATGGAATGGCCTTCCCCAACGAGAGGCATCGTGAGAGCAACCCAATGAACTTTGGCAATTCAAGGATCACATTCAACTTTTTCACAGAGAAGGCTCGGCGGGGATGTCGAGGGATTGGAGGGGAATGTCATGTATATGTACATGGATAATAGGGCCAAAATGGGTCAAAACCCAAGCTATAGACCCATAGTTTTCAGGCCTGGGTCGCAAGAGTCTTCAAAAGGCCTAAGATATTTGTAAATAAGTCTAAGTAAATATAAAATGGTCTATAAACTCTCTACATAGAGTTGTAGAGATAAGGATGGAGTTGTAAAGAAAATGGTGGAAGATTATAGAGTATTCTTTAGCCACTTGATTGGTGACACATGTACATATCTTAGCCATCCACTTGTAAGGCCTTAAGTATAAAAGGGGACGACCTCTCTCATTGGCATCCATTCTAGAATTGAGTTCTCTCTAGTGATGCAAATTCTTTTCCCCAAGTGCTCTTTTTGCCTTTCTTTTAATTAAAGATTGTTGCAGCTAATTGAACTTAATTCAACCCTAATTTTGGCTCCTGACACAAGTTTTGTCTTGTGGTCTACCTCCCTCCTTAGAGGTAGATGTTTTGACAGCTCCTTTAGCATCATGTACCCATACTCTTCAAGGTCTGCCTCGATTTGCAAAGGTGAGTCGCCACATGCCCATCTTCCTCCTCTCTAAGAGTTGGCATATATGTGGTCTAGGGTTCATAACTCTAAAAGCTGGTTGGGCACTTCCATTAGCGATGTTGAAGAAGTCCAACACTGATGTAGAACAGGTCCAAATCATTGAAGTCGTCTAGTGGAGCTGAGGAGACGCTCGTGAGTCCCTTCCACTAGCCCATGTGAAGCTTCTCGACTTTGGCCACACCAAAGATTGATTGGGCTATAGGGTTCACTGCCTTCACCCGACTAGGGTCCTTTGCCCACTTGAGACCCTACCTCTTGTCCTCATCCTTCGATATGAAATCATGAGTTGCTTTGGTTCTACTAATGCTTTTGTGGGTTTTCCATGGAGTTGGATGACTACAAACATAAACTTCCTTTGGTGTGGTTTTGGATCACCAACCCATTTCTTTTATTGCATTGAGAAGTGTTAAGTGTACCCATGCATGACTCCTTTGTCTCTTTAGTAACTTTCAACACATTAAGTCCCTTTTCTATGGCCAATCCTTTATCTTATGATCACCATGAGAAAGGAAGTGACCTTTCTTCTTGGTTTCTTCATCGCCCTTGCTTGGCTTCTTGGAGCTCTTTGCGGCATCTTTCTTCTCTCCCTCGTGTTTACCCGTGTTTTGGCCCTTCACTTGAAGAGCAGCTTGCTCGATTGTTGAACTTGGCAAGGCGCTTGGCCATTGGAAATGTAGAAACCAAGTCCATAACCCATTGGCACATTAACTCTTTCTTGGCCCACTTCCAGAGTCCGTTAATTGAAGAAGGATCATCAATCCTTCTTCGTCATATCAATAGTGTCGAGCATTAGGGTTGTGAACTGCTTAATGTAGTCTCTAATTGAACTTGAATGCTTGAGTTGCATTAGACTCGTGCGAGTGAGATACTCCACATTCTCGGGAAGGAATTGCAACTTTAATTCTACTTTCAAGTCCTCTCATTCCTCAATGGTTCGAAGTCCCATCCAATGTTCTTGTAGGCTGTAGCATCACCACCACCATAACATGGCATCATTAGTGAGTTACATGATGCCCTTGTTCACCCCATCTCCTTCGTCTTTCATCTTTTAAGCCTTTAAGTTGCTCCATTTGTCAAATGAAGTTCTCGAAGACCTTGACATGCCTTGTACTTTTAGAGGGTTTTGGTTTCGGGACCTGTAGTCTAGGAACTCACCTTGGCTTGGACTTGGCCTTCTGAAGGATGGTGATCTTCTATGCAACTCCTCATTGGTTGCCTTCATTACCTAAATCTTTCTCTTGAGGGACCCTTCAACTCTAGCTAATTTGCCTTGTACCCTTCAAAGTCAAGTTAGATCGTTTTAAGAGGATGTCTTAAACCTGGCCATCAATGTGTTTGGATGGTCCAGATTAGTCCTAGGGTTATTTCTTTTCCTATATAATGATGTAAAGCCTCTTTGGCTAAGAAGGATGGTTGATTATTAATGAAAATGGAGTTTTCTTCTCCTTCTCCTCTTGGAGATCTTTAATGCCTCTTGGTTTGGAGTTTGGTGAGAGCCCAACTTTCTAACGCCTCCGGATCGGAGTTTGGTGTGAGCCCAATCTTCTCTATCTCGATCTTCTTTCATCACCTGGCCCCATCTCTACCTCCGTTGTCCGCATCAATTAGTATCAGAGCCGAAGATCGACCTCGGTTTTGATCATCGGCAATCCTTCATCCCCACCGAACATCACCACCACCATTCCCCAGTCCCTCCTATCACCCAAAATCACTGTTGCAAAAATCGGCCTAGGCGGCCGCCTAGGCGGCGCCTAGGCGCTAGTCGGCGGTCACCGCCTAGGCGGTGCCTAGGCGCTAGGCGGGGATTAATCCGACTAAGAGGGGATTAATCGGGCTAGGCGGGGATTAATCGGAAATTAATCCCTAGTCCATGCCCACCGCCTAGCGTCCGCCTAGCGATTTTTACAACATTGCCCAAAATCCAATTCGCATGTCCCAAAACAAAACCCTAATCAACCATCAACTGAAATCCCTAATCTCAAACCCATTTCTGAACCCCACCCCAAGCCCTTTTCCCCACCCGTCGACCTCCATACAAACCCTAAACCCTAAATCCACAAATTTGCCTCATCAGTTCCCAAATCCCTGTCAAGCCTTATTCGGAACCCCAATCCAAGCCCTTCAAACCCTAAGAACTCAAAACCCCACCATCGATCTTGCTAACTGGGCCCCAACCAAACACAGTCACCCATTCCCCAGCCCTTTTTTCCCTGTCAAAAAAGAAAAAAGAAAAAAAAAAGAGAAATAAAGAGAGAGAGAGAGAGGCGTACTTGACACCCGAAGACCACGACCGCCAGCACCAAGCGTCGCCATCCCCTTCGTCGTTGTCTCCAGATCTCGTGTCATCGCTCCATCATCTACCGGCAGCGACCAGCATCATCTTCATCACCGAGTGCCACTGGCACTAACGTCGAGATCCACCAGCCTCCATTGTCGCTGTCACCATCTCATCGAAGACCAGCGCCAAAGAGGAGTCAAGTGGAAGAACTCTCCCCCTCCTTTTCTTCTCTGCATGCACAGGAATCGAGATTAAGTCAGAAGAGGATTTCTCCTCCTTACATGTGTCTCTGAGACACATGAAGTCCTGAGTCCAAAGCCCACAACCCAGTTGGGCTTGAGTTAGAGTTTAGCCCAATCCAACAACAATAGTGCCCATTTGGGTCTGAGTTCAGGTTAGGCCCAAACTTGAATAAAAAAAAAGGTCCCACAACTTGAAGAAAAGGGAGCTCTCCAAGCCAAGAGCCCGTTCGAATGGAGCTTCCGTCTGTTTGAACGAGGTTGTGCGCAGGAATATCCAACGAAGCTCTGACGGTCAGCCAGATCCAGGCCACTTGATCAAATCGGACTGTTTGAATTTGGTTTGTTAATATTGAAGCCATCCGGACTCCAATCGTGACCCATTTTCACCCACAAATTTATGAAAATCAGATCTCCACAGAAGGTCAGTTCAAGAATTTTTCTTTATATTGCCCATCCAAGTCAATATGAATTTGGAACGCTTTAAAATTTTCAGTAAAATTCAAAGAACGCTGTTCAAACGTAATTATGGGCATTGGTATGTTAAAAATATAGTCTATTTTCAGCGATTCATGAGTTTGCAACAAGGAGAGATGACAGTTGATGAATATTATGGTAAATTTTCTTGGCTGTAAAAAGTATCTCGATTAGTTGAAAATGAGGAGCATTGTTGTATCGGCTTTACCAGAGGTTTGAGGCCAAGCGTATTTAAAAATATGAAGGACGTCAGAACCATGCATGACTCATATAGAGAAGCAAGTCGTGTTGAGCGCAAGTTTAATCGGTCTCGCATGGAAATCTCCAAGCCTCTAGCAGAAAATTTTCAGCAATCCACAAAAGCCCATATTGTGGAGACTGTGGCAAATGAATACAAGACTGGTGTTGACAAGCCAATTCAAGATTCCTCCCAATTCAATGCTTCCTTAGATCAATTTGCTACACAAATGCATGACATGTTTGCCCAGATGATTGTTTTACTGCAGGATTTAAAAGCAAGAAACAAGTGATTACACAATAAATTCAGCTGAAGTGATAGATGAGACTCCAAGTAAGGATTCAACTTCAGATGAACTGGGAGACAAAGAAACGGAATCTTCTCCGTTGGAGAGTGTTGATCACCAAGTGCAAGCAACCCAAGAAGGAGGCCAACACATTCAAGGATTGGAAATAGTATGCAAGCCAACTGAGCATCCAACAGAACTCAGTGTAAGCACACTTTCAGAACAGCCAGTTAAAGCATCAGATGAACAAGCTATTGATCAAGAGGTTGTAAGTGAAAATCAAGTGATTGAAGTTCCCCATATTGATTTCATCTTCCGAGATTGCTCCTTCATATTAGAAGATTGTATTCAGACAATTGAGATTTAAAGACTAATGCATCTACTAGTTAGATCTCACATCCAAGTTGAATTCCAAAATTGGAAGAAGCAATGTGCCCCTTCTACTTCTAACTGGATGACCAGATCGAATTCGAGAAGATTGAGCCAAGCCTTCAAGCCAATGCACTGAAACCAAGGATCAAATGGCATATCAGAAGTTCATACGGGTGGCTTTTGATCCTGGAGGACATCTACAGAACTCGAGGTCGAGTTCTCTCCGAGAAGGGGAGAACCTGATGCAGGACAGACCCAGGGTCCCCCATGGGTCAAGCCGCCAATGGGCCCAGCCTATTTGCCTTGACCAATCCTTTGGGCCCAATCCATTTATTTTATGTTATTTTCAATTATTTAGAGCTTTATTTGTCCTTTAAGTTATTTTAAGATGATGTTTTAATCCTAGACATCAATTTGTTTGGATGGTCCATATTAGTCCTAGGGTTATTTCTTTTCCTATATAATGATATAAAGCCTCTTTGGGTAAGAAGGATGGTTGATGATTAATGAAAATGGAGTTTTCTTCTCCTTCTCCTCTTGGAGATCTCTAATGCCTCTTGGTATGGAGTTTGGTGAGAGCCCAACTTTCTAACGCCTCTGGATCGGAGTTTGGTGTGAACCCAAATTCCCATATCTCCATCCACCCGCATCATTATACCTCCACTGTCCGCATCATACATACACACTCCCACAACCCAAGTCCTTGACGGGTGGACCCAGGGATTAATCCAATTTTGTCATTGTGGATAGGGATACACCACTTGGGCTACAAGTGGATTGGCTGAAAACGTTGGGATTATTTTCAAATTAGGTTTTTTCTTGTGATAATTTTGATAAATTGATTTTTAGATAATAGAATCACTCATCATCATCATTAAAGCCTTGTCCTAACTATTTTGGGGCCGGCTACTTGAATTCTGTTTATCCATTCCGATCTATCTTGAGCCAAATCCTCAGATAAGTTACACTTCTTCATATTTATTTTTACTATCTCTATAAACGTCCTCTTTGGCCTACCCCTTCCCCTTGGTGGGCCATTAACCTTCATAGCCAAATTTTTCCTTATGCCAGCTTACGTTGGACATGCCCAAACCATATCAAACGGGTTTCTCTAATTTTATCCCCATTTGTTGTACACCTAAATGCTCTCAAAAGGGTTCATTTCTAATTTTATCCTTCCTAATTTTACCACACATCTACCTCAACATTCTCGTCTCTCTACATAAAAAAAATACTAAAAAATAAAAATAAATATATGACCATAAACACCAAAAGCTCGAGCTGTTAGTGAATGACACAACAATGTATATCAACACTCGAATTAAAAATCCAACAGACAGACCAGATGGAACAAACCAGATAGACAATTGGAGGTAACATGCCTCCCAAGGGTTTGGAACTCGTGACCTCTGACTATGATACCATGATAATGATCATAAACACCAAAAGCTCGAGCTATTAGTGAACGACACAACAATATATATCAACGGAAAGGGCCCTCAAAAGATGCATTTCAATTTTAAGGTTAAATATTTATCCTCAAGATGTCAAGTGTCGTTTCAGCATGTTGCCAGGTTTTGCTAATGGTAGGGCGGATGCTCTAGCTAAACTTTAGGAAAGGAGTTACCTTCCAGAAAGGGTACATATTGCAAAAAGGACTGATTAAGAGGATACTTTTTTTAATTGTTTAAATGACAAAAACTACTATTAAGAGCTGGCACCACTTTATTTAGAAAATAACTCCTGCTGCCTTCTTTTTTTGATCTGTTTTAATTTATTATTTGCTTCAATTTGATTAAATGAAACACAGACATTTTTAAGGCTATTCTGCAACTTCTGCCAAATTATGGTACCATTAATGCTTGAACCGAATGATATCATATATTAGTATTATGTCAAACAATCCCAATATTTGCATTATCATTTTAAGAGGTTTATAGAATTTAAGGGGAAGAGGATTTTAACAAATTCTAATATTAATCAGCACATGTATTTCTTTTGTGACAGTTCATCTGAGCACTGTTGGAGGCATGATTTTGTGATCGATGGCGCTACGAGTGGGAGAAAACGTCGAAGGTTTGACAAGAAATGCATGCTGTTAAGTAGAGAAGCATATGTTGTTCCTTAACCTCTTAAATTTGAGAGAATTTTTATACAATTTTTTTTTTTGGAATGTCAACATTCATTGAAAAGACTTAACAGTACATGAGGGAATACTGAAAAGCCAAAAAGAAAAAGAACAAATAAACACCACCCAAAGCCAAACCACTAGCACAAAAACCTAGAGAAGAAGAGAGGGAGTCAAACAACCCCAGCAACCAAAAACTTTAAAGGAAGGCCACCTGCCTCCAATTCCTGAAAATGAGGTCAATAGAAATCCCATGAAATTGAGGAAGGAAGGACACCCACAAGGCAATGGTGAACTTGAGCTTGTAAGCAAGATCTTCAGCTGAGGTGCTGGAATCCTCAAAGCATCGTGAATTCCTTGCCTTCCAAATGATCCATAAAACTGCTGGGAAGGCAGTTCTCCACAAAATCCTTCCTTTTTCTGATCCCACCTCCAACGACCACACCTCAAACAATCCACGGATATACTTCGGATGGGCCCAGCTACAATGAAACCAGCTTAGGACTTCAGACCAAAGAGAATTATCATACAACTTGCTTGCTAAAAAGATCATAATCTATACATTGTCCAGCCCTCTTTTGTGAGAAGGGGGAGGGGATTGTAAATCATCCATATGGTGCACCTACCTTGGATATGCATATATTACACGGCTCTCCTTTAAACAGTCCCAGTGACTCAATTTATCGACTCATCATCATCATCATCAAAGCCTTGTCCCAACTATGTTGGGGACTCAATTTATTGACTATTTGAGTTAAAATGGCCTGTTGTCATCAATAAATGAAGGAAAAAGGCTTGTTGGTACATGAAGTATCCAGCTGACTATCAGATGTCTGGCATTCATTGTTGGGATGTAAACAGGTGCTCAGGTTGGGTTTGTGGTGGACCCAGACCTGACAGGGTTTAATGTATTCGACCCAGTCCCAACTTCGATGAACCCAACTAGATCCTGACCTGATTCAAGACCCAAGTATGTTTTTGTATGTATATATTTTTATGCCATTAATATGATAATATCAGTTGGCCATTTGCTGTTTATTCTTTCCTGTCTTTTGGGTGGTAGCCCTTGCTTCTTGGAAGGTGCTTCCCTGTTTGCTTTTCGGTATAATCTTGTTGTACTGTTAAGACTTTTTTTTTAATACAAGTTATCATTCAAAAAAATTACAATAATTAATATACATTTTAACGAAATATTAAGCTAATATATTGAAGTGGACGTTATTGTTTTATATCTAGCCAATTCCGTAAGTTATTCCTAATAGTTCACATCATAGTAATGATAGTGGACAAGAATTACTTTGGCGGCAATAAAAAAAAGGTAAAATCAATTTCATTTAGCTTATTATCTTCTCTCACTTCCAGTGTGATGCAACTTGATTTGGTATGAAATGTCAGTCCGTTCTGAACTTTTCATATCTTTCACAAATGCTAAAGAGTTGTTCCGTTTCTATGAAAATGACTCACATGTGTAAATGATAAACATGTGAATGTGAAAGAGATTCCATTGTTTGTCATTTTCACATCTCTTCACATATAATTCCATGTGAATCCAAGAACATCCAATGGTTTACTACTCTTTTTCACAAATTTCTCAAAATCCATGATGAATCAAAATATTAAATTGGACCCCTTAGCCATTTTTTTGGGGATTCTAAAGAGGTTGGACAGTTCAGATTGTGAAAATGGGGCCCACAAATCCATAATGGAAATTTTAAGGTCTGGACTTTTTTGCAAATATCTCAAAATCTGTGATGATGGAAACCACATAAGCCCAGAATGTCAGATCTTAGCATTTTGACTTTTTTTGCCAATATCTGAAAGTGTAAGATGAATCAACGGCTAAAATTTGGTCTCCTGGCTGTTTTTGGCCTTCTGAGAGGGTAAACGGTTCGGATCTTGATTTTGGGGGCCCACAATGACGAGAAAATGGCGACCCTATATGGGATGCCCAAAACACTGTAGCTCTACTTTTTTGGTTCCATTTACATAGGTGGTGTGATTCCTTTTACTAGGGTCTCAGGTGAGTAAATTTTATTTTGAAAATGGCTTGATTTACACTCCATTTTCACACCTGGTTTATACATTACATATGTAAATGAGCATAAACAAGCATAATTGTGCATACCATTATGCATGTGAGTCATTTACATATGTAAATGACGGCAACCAAACAACCCCTGAGAAAAGGAGATTGTTTTAAGGGAATGCCATTTTGGAGTTCTTTTAACAATTTGCTTGTGTATTTGGGGATGTGGTAATAATATAACAACAACGACAATAATTATAATTATCTATCATGATCATCATCATATGATTTTGTCTATAATATGCATATGCAATATATCATTTTGCTTGTGTAGATGGGATATGATTGTCTATAATATGCATATGTGATATATTATACACCCTCTTTATTCAGGGGTATTCGGGCATGGACCTGACTGGGCCAGACCCGATTATTAAACAGACGTGACTGTGGAGTGTGGGCCCGGACCTGCTTATCAATTGTACCTAAGAAAAGGGTACCAAGTTTCTTTTTGCGTTAGGTCCTTAGGTAATCTGCTAGTTGGGTGTCTATTGACATTCCTAATTCATTGTTTTGTGGAGAGTTCCTTTTAGGGTCACCAATTCATGGTGGGAACTGGGAAGCACTACATGTATGCTCTGGATCAATAAATAGTGAACCTACACATGCATTGTATTGGCCCAAATGCCTATACCCATTCTCTCTGGAGGCTGCAGAATTCTCCCTTTTTAAGACATACCAATTGCTGTATCTTTATGAGTAATTCATGATTTACAGGTTCAACGATTTAAGTATAGCATGGAAGGCATTGTTTGAATCACGTTGGCCTGAAGGTAGCCGGCAGGTTCAACCAATGAACTGTTTGACAAATCAAGATGGAGTAGCCAGATGTGACTTTACCATCCATAGCGGTAACTGGCAGCAGATGTACTGGGAAACGCACTTACAAAAGTATGTTTATCAGGAAATGAGTATGGTGTCTTTGAATTGTCTATCTTTTATAAAAGTTTTATTACCGTTTGATCAAATGTTAAAACTGTGATCACAAATTGCAAGAATGATTTATCTCTAGAAACAACTAATGTCATGTTTTGACTTGAAGGATAGTTGCCTAGACAAAGCAGCAGAGATGGCGCTACTTCCTTCCTTTGAAGGATGTGTTGGTGAAATTCTTATTCCAGGTAAAGGGTACGTCCATGTTTCAGTATAGTTTGTCATGCATTTTGTCATTCTAATTGTAAGAATCCAGTTTCCCAAGGACTTTCTTATTGGCTTTTGCAGTTCTTTTTTTTTTGCAAGAAGGAATGATATCTGATAGATTGTGTTTTTCCTTGATCTTCTCGGTGTCTTTATGGGGAACCATGAAGACAGGAGGGGAGACCAAGGACAAGTTGGTGTTTTGTAATTTGTGTTTCTCGTTTAATGTGTATAGGGTAATATTCATGTGCATCTGGTGTGCACGGCCTTACCATGCACACCGGATGCTGGGGCCCACCTGGGGCACCACAAATCATGGGACATGGGCGGGATGGAAAGATCCACTCATGATGTTCTCAAATATAAAAAATGGGGTCAATCACATGCCTCTAACCCCTTGATCCATTTGTACCCACTAATTGTGGCCCTAAAAGTGGCGGCCGACTGCCCTTTTTCTGTATATTTTCTGATTGGAATTTCAGAATTATAAACCCCCTGTAATGTTCTCTCATATACTAAAACAGCCCTTGTGTTTTGTGAATTTCAGTAGTTTTGGGATTATTTGAGTTCCCAAATTCAAGAAAACTCACTCACACATGGGTCCGAACCCCATGTACGTGATCACACTTCCAAATATGCCATACTATATCCAATTACTTGATCTTCATTGCGATCCGCATCATCCTCCCTCATTTGAGAGAAACTTGACCTGTGTCCTTAGCCTCCGCCGCTGTAGGAAGTCACTTGGCTTCAGTTCTTGCCACGGAATTGTCACTTGTATCTCAACGTCGCCTCTTGCGCCATCTTCTTTTCTTTCACTTAGACCTTTCTTTTGATGCTGGATCTTCTTGCATGTCCAGATCTTGATGGCTCTGATCATATGGGCCATCACAGCATTGGACTCCTTGCATGATGTGCTGCTATGATCGTATCTAGTCTGCACTTGGATCTGCTACTCATCCTGCCATTGAATTCCCTCAAAGAGAGGATCAATGTATTTCAACTCTGATATGTCGAAGATCTGCAAATCCATGACTTATTTTCGTGCAACTTCCCACCCATCTGGACTGTTAATCAGCTGTGTTCCATCAATAACCCCTTGATCTGTCCCTGGATGGCAGTCCCTTGCATTGGGATGTAGGGCTACAGTTAGATTGCTCCTCTGAATGGTGTAAGAATTCACCCACCCATTGTGAATTACCCCTTGATTGAACTGTCTCCCCAAAAAGGAGATGACAAGCATTCATGATGGGCACCACATCATACCATACATGATCAAGATAATGCTCCTTGACAATAAATTTAATCAAGCACTGCTCTCTTATAATTACCTTTTGACCACCTGTTACCCATGAAGGTAAGGTTGCTTCATCAGCTCTGTGTGATCGGACCCCCAAGCGCAAGGGTGCGATCAGGGGCCGACCTATGTCTAATGGACTGGGGGCTGAAGCCCCCACCAAAGATTTAAAAAGCCCATAAAGTCTTTATGGCCCAGCCCCCACTTAAAAGTAGCCAAAGACCCCAGAACCCTTTCCCAACTCCAAAAACCCATATCCTTTCTGGGTGTCTCTCTCCATCATGTAAACCGAATTTGCTTGGGTTTGAGTCTCTACAAAAAGTGGATGGCCCACTTCTTTTGTGTTAGCTTAGAGAGAAGAGACAAGCATAAGAGAGAAATGGAGATTAATTGTCGTCCTTTGCATGGTCGACTGAGAGCTCTATTTAAAGGGTTAAATCCCTGATTACATTCTAACAATGCTTATCCATTAATTACACTTGGATTTAGATCCATACTAATAGCTAACAACTAACTAGTATGTAAATGGGCCTGATATATTGGACCTGGAGGCCCAGGATTGACACCCCCCCTCAAATTGATGCGGGAGTGTCATAAAGTAGCAATTTGGAGACAAGAAACTGATGTCGAGGCCGAGGAAGTCCCTTAGTGAAGATATCTGCAAACTGAAACTCTGTAGGGACGTGAGGTAGACTGATAACATCACGCTTGTATTCATCTCGAATAAAGTGGCAATCAACTTCTATGTGTTTTGTGCGTTCATGAAGAACAGGATTTTCAGTGATCCTGATTGCCCCAGTATTATCTGCATTCAAGGAAGTGGGAGAGTCCTGCGTAAATCCAAGTTCCGAAAGAAGTCCCCGAAGCCATAGGATTTCAGAACAAGCAGAGGACATAGCCCGATATTCAGCCTCTGTGGAAGATTTGGAGACCCGTTCTTGTTTCTTGCATTTCCAAGAGATGAGAGATTGACCGAGGTACATACACCAACCAGTGGTGGACCGTCTGGTATCCGGACATCCTGCCCAGTCAGCATCTGCATAAGCAGTCAGAAGTAGACGATTATCCTTTGGATAATATAAACCACGAGCTCGAGTACCCAATAAATACCGGATAATGCGCTTCACTGCTGTCAGATGAAGGTGGCGAGGAGACGTCATGAATTGGCTAACAAGATTGACAGCATAAGATATGTCAGGCCTGGTGATGGTGAGATAGACAAGACTGCCGACGAGTCTCCGGTATGTATGTGGATCAGGAAGAAGAGCTCCACCATCTTTACTCAACTTAAGATTGACTTCAAGCGGCGTATCAACTGAGGAAGATTCATCGAGATCAGCAAGTTCAATAAGATCTGTCGCATATTTGTGTTGATTGATAAATAGGCCTTTTGGAGACTGATGTATCTCTAAGCCCAAAAAATAATGTAGAGGACCCAGATCCTTCATATGGAATGAATCGCGAAGAGAGGCTTGGAGTGATTTTATCATAGCATCATCAGTGCCAGTGATAATGATATCATCAACATATACGAGGAGAACAGTAAAGCCAGTAGATGCTTGGTTCAGAAAAAGAGACGGATCGTACGGACTTTGAGTAAAGCCAATTGTGCCCAAACGATCTCTGAATGTTTCGAACCACGCTCGAGGAGCTTGCTTGAGACCGTAAAGAGATCTGCGTAAGTGACATACAGACTTCTTAGACGGAGAGGTGACTCCTTGTGGTATCCGCATATAGACCTCTTCTTTCAAGTCCCCATGTAGAAAGGCATTCTTGACATCCATTTGGTATAATGGCCAAGATTGAGAAGCAGCAATGGCGAGAAGGAGCCGAACAGTTGTCATTTTTGCAACTGGCGCAAATGTCTCTTCATAGTCAATGCCATACTCTTGTCGGTTGCCAAGTGCCACAAGTCGAGCTTTGTGTCTATCCAAGGAGCCATCGGATTTTAGTTTGATCGAGTATATCCATTTGCAACCGATGGGTTTAACTGAAGAAGGACAGTCCACAATATCCCAGGTGTGATTCTGGTTCAACGCATCTAATTCTTCTTTCATAGCCTGATTCCAACAATCATGTTGCACAGCCTGCAAATAAGAACTTGGAATGGAAACAGAGGATAGTGTTGTCATCAAAGAAGCATGGGTAAATCCATACCTCTCAGGAGGTCGAGAAATTCTGGAGGAGCGACGCAAGGTACCAGTAGATGTGGGACCATTTGTCGAAGGATCAGGAGGATCAGGAGGGTGGGCACCTGCAGTGGTAGGTCGTTCCCTTCGACGATACACAAAATTAGGATTAAATCGTGTAACAGTTCTTTCTTCGGAAAACCCAGGTAACAAAGTAGTGGAAGATGGAGAAGGACAATCCAAGTGGGTTTGGAAAAAAATATTGATTTTCAAAGAAAATAACATTACGAGAGATCCTGGTGCGACGAGCCATTGGATCATAGCAAACAAAACCCTTTTGGGTAGTTGCATATCCTAAAAAAACACACCTGCTAGATTGGGACGTTAATTTTGTGCGCTCTGTGGGAGGCAGATGAACGAAGCAAACACACCCGAAGGTATGCAGATGATTAAACGATGGATGTTGACCAAAAAGTTTAAAATGTGGCGTTAATTGGGCAATGGTAGGTGATGGAAGACGGTTTATGAGATGCACTGCAGTGGTGAGAGCTTCAGTCCAAAACCGAGGAGGAACAGATGATTCAATGAGAAGCGTTCTCGTGACATCAAGAAGATGCCTGTTTTTCCGTTCGGCGACTCCATTTTGTTGAGGAGTATATGGACAAGTACGTTGAGATATAATTCCTCGACTTCTTAGGAAAGATTGGAAATCAGTGGAGACATATTCCCCCCCTGAATCTGATCGTAAAGTTTTAATGCATTTGGAAAATTGGGTTTCAACATATCTAAGAAAAATTTTAAATGCATTAAGAACATCAGATTTAGAATGTAACAAATAAACCCAAGTAAACCTGCTGTAATCATCAATAAAGGTAACAAAGTATTTGAAATGACCATGAGAAATGGTAGGAGCAATGCCCCAAACATCACTGTGGATTAAGTCAAAACATTCATTGCTCCGAGTTGTCCGCGCTTTCCTCTACGCGCTGCTGTTGCTGGTTTCTCTCCGGCCAACTTTTCCGGTCATCTTCTCCGGCGACATCACCGGAGCTCCGGCGAGACTTTTCCAGGTATATTTTAATTGTTTTCAATAAATAAAAAATATATATATAAAAAAAAAAAATGTTTCGTCGGGGGAGGAGTAAATCTAAGGCCCCTGCGGATGTGGGTTCCTCCAATCCGCGACCCCCGAAACGGCATGCCTCCGCTCCTCGTGAGCAACCCAATGCGGAATGGGCTAATCGACCCTTAGAACGGCAAACCGCATTTGACTTGCCATTTTTTTAGGCAGACGCATCCACACTTTGGGCAGTCCAACAATTACGGTTGAGAGAATTGACGACATTGTGTGGCCCTTTTCCTCCGGCGTATCCCCGTTTGGTGCGCCTTTTCTATCAGAATTTAGAGATTACAGGGCAATATGGTGATGTCTTGTCCTCTACTATAGATGGCCATGATGTTTCTTTGACAGAGGAGGATATCGCCCATGCTCTCGGTTGTAACCCTACTGCGGGAGGTTTCCCGAATTTTCCTGCGACCCCCACGGTGGCCAGCATAACTAATGAAATATGTGGGGGTCGTTTTAGCAAGGATAACTACACAAGCACTCGTCGTAGTTATTTACCTCAGCAGTTGTGGTTAATTGATCAAGTGCTGCGTGTAAATGCATTTCCCACGCATCACAAGGATGAGAGGAGGGGGGACTTCCTTCTGACTTTGTATGCCATCCATGCCGGATACGCAGTCTCTCTACCTCAGATGATTTTTAAAGAGATGTGCAAAGTCTATCGGCTTTTTAAGGAGTCTAAAAAGGATCCGGAGAAAAAGCGGCCATTGCCTTTTCCTCATTTGCTCACATTGTTTTTTCTCCACCGTTCCGAACCCACGGATGTCCCCTATCCCATTTCTTCTGACGAAGAGTCTATACCGTGTTCTGATGTTTACGGTGCGGTGCGTTGGACTCAGAGTGTCCAAGCTATCATTCGTAACATGCAACATGCTACTCCTGCTATGATGCCTGGAGTTGTCGCACCTGTGGTTGCTCCACCGATGCCTCCGCAAGCCCCTCCTGTTAATCCCCCTACTGAGGGGCCTGCTGCACCGTTTTCCATGACTTATGCCCAATACGAGGCTCTCCTTCACGGTCAGCAAGCTATCCAGTCCCGTCAGGTAGCTTTTGAGTCTCGCTTTGAGGACTTTGCCACTCGTACTACTGACTCTCTTTTTGAAATGCAATCCTTACTGCGGGGTCTGCATGGTCTTCCCCATCACGATGATCCAATGCATGATGCTGGTGGGAGGGCTAACCCTGACAGGGCTGAGGATGATCCTTGAGGCTGTTTTTATTTTTAGTTTTATTTTATTTCTTTCCTTCTGTTTTTGCTTTGTCGCTAACATTTTGCAGGTTGGTTCTTTCATGCAAGTTGGGGGGTATTACCCTTTTATCTTGTCTCTACCTCTTATGTTACGCGATACCCAGGTGATATCCTCCCTTCTACTTTACTTTCCTTGTCCTTTATCTTATATTTTGTGCGTTACATTGTGGACAATGTGCGGTTCAGTTGGGGGGTGGGGTATTATCCTTTGGGTTCGTTTTAGTAGTTTTTGAGTTTGTCCTTTTCTTAAAAAAAAAAAAAAAAAATTTATTTTTTGCTCCTTTTGTTAGTTTTTTTTTTTTCTTTTCCTTTTGGGGATTTCTAACCGAGTTTTTTTTTTTTATAAACTGAAGATACCCTGATTTTTGGAACTTTTTGTGAGAAAGAAGAGAAAAAGGGTTCACTATCTTGTTTTAGGAAAGGGTTTTGAGAAATTGTTGAATTATTGATCCATCACTTAACACGTATGTTATAGAGATTTTTGAAATGAGAAGCTATGATTTCCATATTTGTGAGAACTTCAAAACAATTATGATGGAAAGCCGACCCTCGGACATACAATGTTCTGGTTCAACTGAGTGAATTTATCCACAAAATAGTGAACTAATTCGGGTATATGGAAAGGGCTACCTATTGTTGGGGACTGTTAAAAAAAAAAAAAAAAAAATTGTGATCTCTTATGGCATAGACTATCCTAGATCTAACAAACACATTCATGAAAGCACCGTTATATAACTTAGTATTCAAACCTACAAGATCAAAATACCAAAAGAAAGGGATATTGCATTAATAAAATCCAATCAATGGATTAACATCTTGTCATATAACCAAAAGTATTGAAAATAAAACCCTAAAATCTATACATCACCAATAATACGAAGTTAGGGCTTCATCGGAGCCCTAAGATAGAAGTTTAGTTACACATGGCGAGAGATTGATGACGAATCCCTGACAGAATCACCATTGGCTTTCTTCCAATTCTCCCAAACTATGCTCCAGAGCTTTTCCCCAAAGATCTCCCTCTCTCTTATCAAGGTTGGAAACATATTTATAGACTTTGGGCCCTAAAAATCTTTCTCAAAACGCGCCAAGGCGGACTTCACCCGGTCCGGGCGTCCGGACGCCAGCAGTCAGTGGCTGGGTTGCATTCTGTGGCCCCGGGCGTCCGGACGCCCGGGGGCTGGCGTCCAGACGCCAGCAGGCAGTAAGCCTGGGTGATTTTCGATTTTTGCCATTTTTCTTCGTCTTTAGCTCCATCTTCTGGTTATTCTCTTAAAAATCCTGAAAACATAGAAATAACATAATTAAGCTAAATAATCTAATTCCAAAGTGTTACAAACTCCACATTGAAGGGCCTAAAATGTATATTTTAGGCTCTCATCACACCCCCCAACCGACACTTTGTTAGTCCTCGAACAAAGCTAAAACAGAAATAAAAACTAACTAAGCCACTTTCGTAGGGAGCACGGCTGCACTTAGCATGTGCAGCAAGCCTTTAAACCTCTAGGTTCCCCCTAGAGGACGAGTTATAGTCTCGTGAGGGTTTGCAGTGAATCTACCCACAAAATTCCTAAAAAATGAAAAACATGGAGAATCGTTCACCAAGATATCTACAAACACCAGATATGCCTGATTATGGGGTTTTCAATACACATCTCAAATGTGGTTCACAAATCCTATCTGTTGGTTAGAAATCCTCAAGATCATGCTGGAAAAATTGATCGTGCACGGTGAAAATTGTGTATATATAGAAGCAATAAAGCATAAAACGATCCACTAATAATTTCCGTGAAAACACAAATATTTCTTTTTCTTCCAAAAGTCTGGGCCACCTAACCTCAGTAGAAGTTAACATAATTCCTCTCAAGGCATGGTCGCTTTCACACTATTATTCACCAAAGGACTTGATAACATTTTTTTTTATTTTTTTATTTTTTTATAGACATGTGACTGTGCAATGCCTAAGTCCATTAAGCTTTCTAATTAACCCATGTAACGAGCATTCAGCTAATGACTCCCAAAACAGTCGTTCTTAGGGCACTAGGTATGGCAATACCCCTATGAGCTTACTGACTCGGGTTAAAAAGGCTACGAACCCAAACTAGTCACAATTTTTTTTTTTTTTTTAACAGTCCCCAACAATAGGTAGCCCTTTCCATATACCCGAATTAGTTCACTATTTTGTGGATAAATTCACTCAGTTGAACCAGAACACTGTATGTCCGAGGGTCGGCTTTCCATCATAATTGTTTTGAAGTTCTCACAAATATGGAAATCATAGCTTCTCATTTCAAAAATCTCTATAACATACGTGTTAAGTGATGGATCAATAATTCAACAATTTCTCAAAACCCTTTCCTAAAACAAGATAGTGAACCCTTTTTCTCTTCTTTCTCACAAAAAGTTCCAAAAATCAGGGTATCTTCAGTTTATAAAAAAAAAAACTCAGTTAGAAATCCCCAAAAAGAAAAAAAAACTAACAAAAGGAGCAAAAATAAATATATTTTTTTTTAATTTTTAACAAAAGAAAAGGACAAACTCAAAAACTACTAAAACGAACCCAAAGGATAATACCCCACCCCCCAACTGAACCGCACATTGTCCACAATGTAACGCACAAAATATAAGATAAAGGACAAGGAAAGTAAAGTAGAAGGGAGGATATCACCTGGGTATCGCGTAACATAAGAGGTAGAGACAAGATAAAAGGGTAATACCCCCCAACTTGCATGAAAGAACCAACCTGCAAAATGTTAGCGACAAAGCAAAAACAGAAGGAAAGAAATAAAATAAAACTAAAAATAAAAACAGCCTCAAGGATCATCCTCAGCCCTGTCAGGGTTAGCCCTCCCACCAGCATCATGCATTGGATCATCGTGATGGGGAAGACCATGCAGACCCCGCAGTAAGGATTGCATTTCAAAAAGAGAGTCAGTAGTACGAGTGGCAAAGTCCTCAAAGCGAGACTCAAAAGCTACCTGACGGGACTGGATAGCTTGCTGACCGTGAAGGAGAGCCTCGTATTGGGCATAAGTCATGGAAAACGGTGCAGCAGGCCCCTCAGTAGGGGGATTAACAGGAGGGGCTTGCGGAGGCATCGGTGGAGCAACCACAGGTGCGACAACTCCAGGCATCATAGCAGGAGTAGCATGTTGCATGTTACGAATGATAGCTTGGACACTCTGAGTCCAACGCACCGCACCGTAAACATCAGAACACGGTATAGACTCTTCATCAGAAGAAATGGGATAGGGGACATCCGTGGGTTCGGAACGGTGGAGAAAAAACAATGTGAGCAAATGAGGAAAAGGCAATGGCCGCTTTTTCTCCGGATCCTTTTTAGACTCCTTAAAAAGCCGATAGACTTTGCACATCTCTTTAAAAATCATCTGAGGTAGAGAGACTGCGTATCCGGCATGGATGGCATACAAAGTCAGAAGGAAGTCCCCCCTCCTCTCATCCTTGTGATGCGTGGGAAATGCATTTACACGCAGCACTTGATCAATTAACCACAACTGCTGAGGTAAATAACTACGACGAGTGCTTGTGTAGTTATCGTTGCTAAAACGACCCCCACATATTTCATTAGTTATGCTGGCCACCGTGGGGGTCGCAGGAAAATTCGGGAAACCTCCCGCAGTAGGGTTACAACCGAGAGCATGGGCGATATCCTCCTCTGTCAAAGAAACATCATGGCCATCTATAGTAGAGGACAAGACATCACCATATTGCCCCGTAATCTCTAAATTCTGATAGAAAAGGCGCACCAAACGGGGATATGCCGGAGGAAAAGGGCCACACAATGTCGTCAATTCTCTCAACCGTAATTGTTGGACTGCCCAAAGTGTGGATGCGTCTGCCTCAAAAAATGGCAAGTCAAATGCGGTTTGCCGTTCTAAGGGTCGATTAGCCCATTCCGCATTGGGTTGCTCACGAGGAGGAGCGGAGGCATGCCGTTTCGGGGGTCGCGGATTGGAGGAACCCACATCCGCAGGGGCCTTAGATTTACTCCTCCCCCGACGAAACATTTTTTTTTTTTATATATATATATTTTTTATTTATTGAAAACAATTGAAATATACCTGGAAAAGTCTCGCCGGAGCTCCGGTGATGTCGCCGGAGAAGATGACCGGAAAAGTTGGCTGGAGAGAAACCAGCAACAGCAGCGCGTAGAGGAAAGCGCGGTGAGGAGATCCCAAGTGAAGGAAATGGATAGGAAGCTGTGATCAGCAGTAGATCTGACCGGCAAACTTTGTAGTCGCCGGCGGCGATGGAGGCACAGGCGAACAGCAGGCCAAAGTAAAGAAGAAAGAAAGAAAAAGGGAGAAATGAGAGGAAACGAGTGGTGAGGAAGAAAATGTGGTTTGAAGAAAGTGTTGTTGGAAGAAAGGAAGAGGGGATGGGGCACGATGATGGAGTGAGAGAGAAGGAGAGAAAGAAGTAGGGGTAGAAGAGAAAAAGGGAAAAAGGGCAGCCTGCACGGTTTATGTTGTTTTTTTTTTTTTTTTTTTTTCTGGCGTCCAGACGCCCCACCTGGGCGTCCAGACGCCCAGAGACAGAAAGATCGCCTTCGTGGGCGACTGATGCTGGAAGCTGGCGTCCAGACGCCCCACAGGGCGTCCAGACGCCCCATTTTTTTTTTTTTTTTTTTTTTTTACAGTAAACTAGCAAATGGAAAACTGGAACCTCTTAAAGGTACCCACCGAAAAGAAGAATGAAAATAAAAATAGGAAGGAAAGAAAAAAAAAACTGACAGAAATATAAGCACGAAACTCGGGTTTCCTCCCGCAAGAGCTTGGTTTTACGTCGTCAGCCAGACGTCGATGGCACTCAGTCCATAGAATAGGAGGGGTCCATCAGAGTAATGGACTCCACGATTTCACCAGCAGTAATACCCTCGACATAAGGTTTCAACCGTTGACCATTGACTTTAAGAAAACCCCCAGTAGTGGGGTTCCGAATTTCCACTGCACCATGATCAAAAACCTCCGATACCACATACGGTCCATCCCATCGTGACCGCAACTTACCCGGAAAGAGTCTCAACTTTGAATTGAACAGCCAGACCTTCTGATGTGGCTCAAAGGACTTCCGCAAGATGTGTTTATCATGAAAAGCTTTAGTCCGAGCCTTGTAAATTGAGGAGCTAATGTATGCTTCGTTCCGAATCTCCTCCAACTCATTGAGTTGGAGTTTCCGAGTGGAACCTGCACCGGCCATATCAAAATTGAATTGCTTAATAGCCCACATAGCGCGGTGTTCGAGTTCAACCGGCAAATGGCAAGCTTTGCCGAACACTAAACGGTAGGGGGACATACCAATTGGAGTCTTGTAAGCAGTACGGTAGGCCCATAAAGCATCATTCAATCGCAAAGACCAATCTTTTCGGTCAGGCCGTACCGTTTTTTCAAGAATACGCTTGACCTCCCTATTGGACACTTCGACTTGGCCACTGGTTTGCGGATGATAAGGTGTAGCCACCTTATGAGTGATAGAGTACTTTTTAACTAATGCCTCGAAGTGTTTATTCACAAAGTGGGTGCCTTCATCACTAATGATCGCCCGCGGACAGCCAAAGCGACTGAAGATGTTGCTTTGAAGGAATTGGACAACAACTTTGTGGTCATTAGTCTTAGTGGCTGCCGCTTCCACCCACTTGGACACGTAATCAACCGCCACTAGAATGTAGTGAAAACCAAAAGACGGCGGAAACGGTCCCATGAAATCGATGCCCCAAACATCAAAAATTTCGACAATCAAAATGGATTGTAGGGGCATCGAGTCCCTCCTAGACATGTTCCCAGTCTGCTGACAGCGTAAACAAGTTTTGCAAAACTGATGAGCATCACGAAAAAGAGTGGGCCAATAGAAACCACTCTGCAAAACTTTGGCAGCAGTCTTCTTTCCACTGAAATGTCCACCACACACAAGAGAGTGACAGAACGTAAGGACACTTTGGTATTCACTCTCTGGCACACATCGCCGGATCACTTGGTCGGGACAGAACTTGAAAAGTTCGGGATCTTCCCAAAAATACATCTTGACCTGGGAGAAAAAACGATCTTTGTCCTGCCTAGACCAATGTGAAGGAATCTCCCCCACTGCAAGATAATTCACAATATGAGCATACCAGGGGGGTAGAGTACGGGACACCGTAAACAATTGCTCATCTGGAAATGAGTCATGCAAGGGTAAGGTGTTGTCCGATGTTTCTACCAAGATCCGAGAGAGATGGTCAGCGACATAATTTTCAGAACCCTTCTTATCCCGAATCTCAAAGTTGAATTCTTGAAGTAAAAGAATCCATCTAATCAATCGTGGCTTAGTGTCCTTCTTGGACAGTAAATATCGCAATGCAGCATGGTCGGTGAACACCACTACCTTGGATCCTAATAAATAAGACCGAAACTTATCCAAGGCAAAAACAACTGCTAACAATTCCTTCTCCGTTGTGGTGTAATTCAATTGAGCATCAGAGAGGAGTTTGCTAGCATAGTAGATAACATGCGGAACCTTGTTAATCCGTTGGCCCAAAACGGCACCAATAGCATAATCAGAAGCATCGCACATAATCTCAAATGGGTGAGTCCAATCCGGTGACTGAATGATAGGAGCAGTGGACAAGGCGCCACGAAGCTTCTCAAAAGCCTGCAGGCATGCCTCATTAAAGACAAAAGGAGCCTCCTTGGCAAGTAATGCGCACAAGGGTCGAGAAATTTTGCTAAAGTCTTTAATAAAGCGGCGGTAAAATCCTGCGTGTCCTAAAAAGGAACGGATTTGCCGAACCGATGAGGGAGGTGGAAGTTTGGAAATAAGGTCAACCTTGGCTTTATCCACCTCAATGCCCTTCGAGGAAATGATGTGCCCCAAAACGATGCCCTCACGCACCATGAAATGACTCTTCTCCCAACTCAAGACTAAATTAGTTTCCATACAACGTTTCAGCACCTTTGCTAAATTATGGAGACAATCATCAAATGAAGGGCCAAAAACAGAGAAGTCATCCATAAAAACCTCTAAGAATTTCTCCACCATGTCGGAGAAAATGGACATCATACACCGTTGAAAAGTCGCCGGTGCATTACAAAGTCCGAATGGCATCCTCCGGTAAGCGAATGTACCAAAAGGACAAGTGAAAGTTGTCTTCTCCTGGTCATCAGGATAGACTGCCACTTGGTTATATCCCGAATAACCATCCAGGAAACAGTAAAAACTTTGGCCAGCTAACCTTTCTAAGATTTGGTCAATGAATGGCAGCGGAAAATGGTCCTTTCGGGTCATGGAATTCAACTTACGATAGTCAATGCACACACGCCACCCAGTAGTAGTGCGTGTAGGTAGCAATTCCCCTTTCAAATTCTCCACAACCGTGATGCCAGACTTCTTTGGCACCACTTGAGTAGGGCTGACCCACTTACTGTCAGAAATTGGGTATATAATACCCGCATCAAGAAGTTTCAGTACTTCTTTCAGGACCACCCCTTTCATGTTAGGATTCAAACGACGCTGCATTTCACGCGATGGTTTGGCGTTGTCTTCGCAATGAATGCGGTGCATACAGATGGAGGGGTCAATACCTTTCAAATCGGCAACAGACCAGCCGATTGCACTTTTATGTTCCTTTAACACGGCAATTAGCTGACCTTCCTGATCATCAGACAGATCGGAAGCAATGATGACTGGCAATGTATCCATGGGTCCAAGAAAAATATACTTGAGTGTAGCTGGGAGTTGTTTCAACTCAAGTTTAGGGGGCACCACAATCGAAGGAGGCGCGGGTGCTGTAGAAAGTGGAGGTAATTGTTCAAACTTCGCCCTCCAAGGGGAAAAGTCCAGCATAGCGACCTCATTTAATAGGGTATTGACTTCAGAAATGGACTGGTCAACATCATACTCATCAAAATTAAAATGAGATAAGCAAGCTTCCAAAGGATCCTCCGTTAAAATAAAAGGGAGAGCTCCTTCCACCAAGTCAGTAACAACATCGACTGCGAAGCAGTCGTCCTTGTCGGGTGGTTGATGAGAGGCCTTAAACGCATTCAGCCTCACTTTCATGTTACCAAAAGAGACATCCATAACTCCGGTTCGACAATTAATGGTTGCATTGGCCGTGGCCAAAAAAGGTCGGCCTAGAATGACCGGAGTTTGTTTCCGCAGATTTGGAATCGGTTCAGTGTCAAGGACAATAAAATCTGCAGGAAAAAGAAATTTGTCCACCTTGACAAGAACATCCTCAATGATACCCCTAGGCACCCTTACAGATCTATCAGCAAGTTGCAAGGTGACCGTAGTAGGCTTCAATTCTCCTAACCCAATTTGTTCATACAACGAGTAAGGCAAGAGATTGACACTAGCTCCAAGATCTAACAAAGCATGATCAATAATGTGACTCCCAATCGTACAGGTAACGGTGGGAGTGCCAGGATCTTGAAGCTTGGGAGGGGTGTCATGCTGAATCAATGAACTGACTTGCTCGGTGAGCATTACCTTTTTGGACACATTAGACTTGGATTTGCGCTTCTGAGTGCACAAGTCTTTCAGAAATTTCGCATAGGAAGGCACCTGCTTAATAGCATCGAGCAAAGGAAGATTGATTTTTACTTGCTTGAACACATCTAACATTTCATTCATGGTGACTCCCTTTTTACTAAAGGGAGAGGGCGTGTCAAGACAATTGGGAAAAGGGGCTTTAGGCACATAAAGGGGTTCCTCAGTAGGAACAGATGAAGTAGGAGAGCTGAACTCCTTTTCCTTCGGCCTCATGTCCTCCCTAGATTCTTTGGGGTTTGGTGCAGACTTTTTAACATCTTTTCTAGGCGCCTCAGGTCTAGTCTCTACCTCACGCCCATTCCTCAATGTGACAACTACTTTCGCTTGCTCATGAAAAATGTCATGCGGCTGTGAGCTACTTCCCACCTCAAAAGTGTTCTTAGGGTTGACAATGGGTTGGCTAGGTAACCGGCCATCTTCTCTTCTATTAAGAGCAGTAGCTATTTGGCCCATTTGGGCCTCTAGCTTGGCTATGGACTGCGAATGGGAGTGGACCAATTGATTACCTGCTTTGAGCTCTTTTAGCTCTTGCAATACGGTCTCCTCAAACGAAGGGTTTCGTTGAGGTGGCTGAGGGTTTGGGCGTTGGTAAGATTGTTGAGAACGATAGGCTGCTGGATTAAATTGAAAATTAGGCCTATTTCCTTGTTGAGTAAACGAATTGCCCTGACCGGGTGACTTCCATGAAAAATTAGGATGATTGCGCCATCCCGGGTTATATGTGTTTGAATAGGGATCATTACCCGGTTTGGAGAAACCTTGTGCAGCATTCACTTGCTCTTGCACAAATTCAGGAAATTGGGGTGCTGCAGGGCAATCACTCACAAAATGAGCAGGACTGTTGCACAAAGCACAAGCATCAACATTAGCAGAAGGTATAGAGGGTGAAGATTGGAGAGATTGTCCCCCAGAAATCAACTGATCTAACTTGTGGGTTAAGGCAGCCACTTGAGTTGTGAGTTCATTAGAGGGCTGAATCTCAAAAATGCCTCTAGGTTTCTGTACATTAGAGGCTGCCGGCCTCTCCGATCTAGCAGTGGAGGCATGGTGCTGAAAGGTCTCACTCATATTCTCAAAGAGATCCCATGCCTCATCCTCATTTTTCAACATGATAGATCCCCCACTGGCGGTGACTACCATGTTTCTCCATTCAGGAGACAAGCCATCATAGAAGAATTGAACCAATTGCCACTTGGCGATTTGGTGATGGGGACACTTCCGAAGAAGATCCTTGAACCTGTCCCACGCCTCATGAAATTGTTCACTATCAGTTTGGGCGAAAGATGTAATGGATCTCCTGTACTGATTAGTTTTGCCCACTGAGAAATATTTATCCAAAAACTTTTGTTGCAGTTGGGCCCAAGTGGTGATAGAATTCGCCGGTAAAGTACCTAGCCAATACTTGGCTTTGTCCTTTAGCGAAAACGGAAAAAGAAACATTTTTAGGGCCTCACTACTGAAGTTATTTATTCTCACAGTGGAGCAAATAACCAAAAAGTCATCAATGTGATTATATGGGTCTTCATTGTTCAAACCATAAAAAGAGGGAATAAGATTGATGGTACTTGGTTTGATTTCATATTGAGCTGCCGGAACTGCTGGCAGCTGAATACACGATGGTGATGCGTATTCCGAAGGAGTATAGTGCTCCTTCAAGGGCCGAAGAGGAGGAGCCTCATCTTCCTTTCTTTCCTCATCCATGGTTGAAATTGTGTGTGAGAAATCAGAAGAGTGTTTAGATGATCTTATTTGTCTAAGGACTCGCTCTAAGTCTTGGTCTAGAGATACCAAATCTGGATGACAAGAGCGACGACCAAGCATGCACACACACACTTACTGCAGTTATATGAGAAGAATCACAACGTTTAGGCTTACCGTCCTTTAGGTAAAGGAGAACTTCTAATTGAGTAGAACCTCAACTTCTTGAAGAGTTCTCTTAAATCCTGTACAAACTGTAAGATTCTTGTGTTAAAATCAATAACCTGCAGTAAGAAAACAAAGATGTGAGAAAAGATGGAAAAGAATAAAAACTGATAAACGAAACTAAACTAATATCCTAATTAAAAGAAACAAACAACCGTGCTAATTGTCCCCGGCAACGGCGCCAAAATTTGTTCGTCCTAAAATAGGGTTGCAAATATAAATTATCTCCCGCTAATATCTCTACTTATGAAAGCAAAGATGTTAACCGAATATCGTATCCACTGGGACAAAAAGGCTAAGTTGTGTTGGTTCCTGAATTCCTAAACTAATTCTAATATAAAACAAATTGTTGACTAATCCTAATAGAAAACGAATTGCTGGTTTGATTGGTTGTAATTCCTAAATTTAACAAATTAAAAGAAAGGATTTAAGTCAATTAGAGAAAAGATCTCAGGGTACGAATCCACTCTAACCTCGCACAATGGCAAGTATAGACCTAGGGTTTCACAATCAACGCTAAACAGACTTGTTCTGGTTACAAACCTTCACCAAGTCAACAAATAAAGATATATGGATGTAAATCAGGGCATAACCTATCTCTTATGGCATAGACTATCCTAGATCTAACAAACACATTCATGAAAGCACCGTTATATAACTTAGTATTCAAACCTACAAGATCAAAATACCAAAAGAAAGGGATATTGCATTAATAAAATCCAATCAATGGATTAACATCTTGTCATATAACCAAAAGTATTGAAAATAAAACCCTAAAATCTATACATCACCAATAATACGAAGTTAGGGCTTCATCGGAGCCCTAAGATAGAAGTTTAGTTACACATGGCGAGAGATTGATGACGAATCCCTGACAGAATCACCATTGGCTTTCTTCCAATTCTCCCAAACTATGCTCCAGAGCTTTTCCCCAAAGATCTCCGTCCCTCTTATCAAAGTTGGAAACATATTTATAAACTTTGGGCCCTAAAAATCTTTCTCAAAACGCGCCAAGGCGGACTTCACCCGGTCCGGGCGTCCGGACGCCCGAAGGCTGGCGTCCGTGGCTGGGTTGCATTCTGTGGCCCCGGGCGTCCGGATGCTGGCGTCAGGCAGTAAGCCTGGGTGATATTCGATTTTTGCCATTTTTTCTTCGTCTTTAGCTCCATCTTCTGGTTATTCTCTTAAAAATCCTGAAAACATAGAAATAACATAATTAAGCTAAATAATCTAATTCCAAAGTGTTACAAAGTCCACATTGAAGGGCCTAAAATGTATATTTTAGGCTCTCATCACACCCCCCAACCGACACTTTGTTAGTCCTCGAACAAAGCTAAAACATAAATAAAAACTAACTAAGCCACTTTCGTAGGGAGCACGGCTGCACTTAGCATGTGCAGCAAGCCTTTAAACCTCTAGGTTCCCCCTAGAGGACGAGTTATAGTCTCGTGAGGGTTTGCAGTGAATCTACCCACAAAATTCCTAAAAAATGAAAAACATGGAGAATCGTTCACCAAGATATCTACAAACACCAGATATGCCTGATTATGGGGTTTTCAATACACATCTCAAATGTGGTTCACAAATCCTATCTGTTGGTTAGAAATCCTCAAGATCATGCTGGAAAAATTGATCGTGCACGGTGAAAATTGTGTATATATAGAAGCAATAAAGCATAAAACGATCCACTAATAATTTCCGTGAAAACACAAATATTTCTTTTTCTTTCAAAAGTCTGGGCCACCTAACCTCAGTAGAAGTTAACATAATTCCTCTCAAGGCATGGTGGCTTTCACACTATTATTCACCAAAGGACTTGATAACATTTTTTTTTTTTTATAGACATGTGACTGTGCAATGCCTAAGTCCATTAAGCTTTCTAATTAACCCATGTAACGAGCATTCAGCTAATGACTCCCAAAACAGTCGTTCTTACGGCACTAGGTATGGCAATACCCCTATGAGCTTACTGACTCGGGTTAAAAAGGCTACGAACCCAAACTAGTCACAATTTTTTTTTTTTTTTAACAGTCCCCAACAATAGGTAGCCCTTTCCATATACCCGAATTAGTTCACTATTTTGTGGATAAATTCACTCAGTTGAACCAGAACACTGTATGTCCGAGGGTCGGCTTTCCATCATAATTGTTTTGAAGTTCTCACAAATATGGAAATCATAGCTTCTCATTTCAAAAATCTCTATAACATACGTGTTAAGTGATGGATCAATAATTCAACAATTTCTCAAAACCCTTTCCTAAAACAAGATAGTGAACCCTTTTTCTCTTCTTTCTCACAAAAAGTTCCAAAAATCAGGGTATCTTCAGTTTATAAAAAAAAAACTCAGTTAGAAATCCCCAAAAAGAAAAAAAAACTAACAAAAGGAGCAAAAATAAATATATTTTTTTTATTTTTAACAAAAGAAAAGGACAAACTCAAAAACTACTAAAACGAACCCAAAGGATAATACCCCACCCCCCAACTGAACCGCACATTGTCCACAATGTAACGCACAAAATATAAGATAAAGGACAAGGAAAGTAAAGTAGAAGGGAGGATATCACCTGGGTATCGCGTAACATAAGAGGTAGAGACAAGATAAAAGGGTAATACCCCCCAACTTGCATGAAAGAACCAACCTGCAAAATGTTAGCGACAAAGCAAAAACAGAAGGAAAGAAATAAATAAAACTAAAAATAAAAACAGCCTCAAGGATCATCCTCAGCCCTGTCAGGGTTAGCCCTCCCACCAGCATCATGCATTGGATCATCGTGATGGGGAAGACCATGCAGACCCCGCAGTAAGGATTGCATTTCAAAAAGAGAGTCAGTAGTACGAGTGGCAAAGTCCTCAAAGCGAGACTCAAAAGCTACCTGACGGGACTGGATAGCTTGCTGACCGTGAAGGAGAGCCTCGTATTGGGCATAAGTCATGGAAAACGGTGCAGCAGGCCCCTCAGTAGGGGGATTAACAGGAGGGGCTTGCGGAGGCATCGGTGGAGCAACCACAGGTGCGAAAACTCCAGGCATCATAGCAGGAGTAGCATGTTGCATGTTACGAATGATAGCTTGGACACTCTGAGTCCAACGCACCGCACCGTAAACATCAGAACACGGTATAGACTCTTCGTCAGAAGAAATGGGATAGGGGACATCCGTGGGTTCGGAACGGTGGAGAAAAAACAATGTGAGCAAATGAGGAAAAGGCAATGGCCGCTTTTTCTCCGGATCCTTTTTAGACTCCTTAAAAAGCCGATAGACTTTGCACATCTCTTTAAAAATCATCTGAGGTAGAGAGACTGCGTATCCGGCATGGATGGCATACAAAGTCAGAAGGAAGTCCCCCCTCCTCTCATCCTTGTGATGCGTGGGAAATGCATTTACACGCAGCACTTGATCAATTAACCACAACTGCTGAGGTAAATAACTACGACGAGTGCTTGTGTAGTTATCGTTGCTAAAACGACCCCCACATATTTCATTAGTTATGCTGGCCACCGTGGGGGTCGCAGGAAAATTCGGGAAACCTCCCGCAGTAGGGTTACAACCGAGAGCATGGGCGATATCCTCCTCTGTCAAAGAAACATCATGGCCATCTATAGTAGAGGACAAGACATCACCATATTGCCCCGTAATCTCTAAATTCTGATAGAAAAGGCGCACCAAACGGGGATACGCCGGAGGAAAAGGGCCACACAATGTCGTCAATTCTCTCAACCGTAATTGTTGGACTGCCCAAAGTGTGGATGCGTCTGCCTCAAAAAATGGCAAGTCAAATGCGGTTTGCCGTTCTAAGGGTCGATTAGCCCATTCCGCATTGGGTTGCTCACGAGGAGGAGCGGAGGCATGCCGTTTCGGGGGTCGCGGATTGGAGGAACCCACATCCGCAGGGGCCTTAGATTTACTCCTCCCCCGACGAAACATTTTTTTTTTGTTATATATATATTTTTTATTTATTGAAAACAATTAAAATATACCTGGAAAAGTCTCGTCGGAGCTCCGGTGATGTCGCCGGAGAAGATGACCGGAAAAGTTGGCCGGAGAGAAACCAGCAACAGCAGCGCGTAGAGGAAAGCGCGGTGAGGAGATCCCAAGTGAAGGAAATGGATAGGAAGCTGTGATCAGCAGTAGATCTGACCGGCAAACTTTGTAGTCGCCGGCGGCGATGGAGGCACAGGCGAACAGCAGGCCAAAGTAAAGAAGAAAGAAAGAAAATGGGAGAAATGAGAGGAAACGAGTGGTGAGGAAGAAAATGTGGTTAGAAGAAAGTGTGGTTGGAAGAAAGGAAGAGGGGATGGGGCACGATGATGGAGATCTTTGGGGAAAAGCTCTGGAGCATAGTTTGGGAGAATTGGAAGAAAGCCAATGGTGATTCTGTCAGGGATTCGTCATCAATCTCTCGCCATGTGTAACTAAACTTCTATCTTAGGGCTCCGATGAAGCCCTAACTTCGTATTATTGGTGATGTATAGATTTTAGGGTTTTATTTTCAATACTTTTGGTTATATGACAAGATGTTAATCCATTGATTGGATTTTATTAATGCAATATCCCTTTCTTTTGGTATTTTGATCTTGTAGGTTTGAATACTAAGTTATATAACGGTGCTTTATGAATGTGTTTGTTAGATCTAGGATAGTCTATGCCATAAGAGATAGGTTATGCCCTGATTTACATCCATATATCTTTATTTGTTGACTTGGTGAAGGTTTGTAACCAGAACAAGTCTGTTTAGCGTTGATTGTGAAACCCTAGGTCTATACTTGCCATTGTGCGAGGTTAGAGTGGATTCGTACCCTGAGATCTTTTCTCTAATTGACTTAAATCCTTTCTTTTAATTTGTTAAATTTAGGAATTACAACCAATCAAACCAGCAATTCGTTTTCTATTAGGATTAGTCAACAATTTGTTTTATATTAGAATTAGTTTAGGAATTCACATCACCAATAATACGAAGTTAGGGCTTCATCGGAGCCCTAAGATAGAAGTTTAGTTACACATGGCGAGAGATTGATGACGAATCCCTGACAGAATCACCATTGGCTTTCTTCCAATTCTCCCAAACTATGCTCCAGAGCTTTTCCCCAAAGATCTCCATCATCGTGCCCCATCCCCTCTTCCTTTCTTCCAACCACACTTTCTTCTAACCACATTTTCTTCCTCACCACTCGTTTCCTCTCATTTCTCCCATTTTCTTTCTTTCTTCTTTACTTTGGCCTGCTGTTCGCCTGTGCCTCCATCGCCGCCGGCGACTACAAAGTTTGCCGGTCAGATCTACTGCTGATCACAGCTTCCTATCCATTTCCTTCACTTGGGATCTCCTCACCGCGCTTTCCTCTACGCGCTGCTGTTGCTGGTTTCTCTCCGGCCAACTTTTCCGGTCATCTTCTCCGGCGACATCACCGGAGCTCCGACGAGACTTTTCCAGGTATATTTTAATTGTTTTCAATAAATAAAAAAAATATATATAAAAAAAAAAAAAAAATGTTTCGTCGGGGGAGGAGTAAATCTAAGGCCCCTGCGGATGTGGGTTCCTCCAATCCGCGACCCCCGAAACGGCATGCCTCCGCTCCTCCTCGTGAGCAACCCAATGCGGAATGGGCTAATCGACCCTTAGAACGGCAAACCGCATTTGACTTGCCATTTTTTGAGGCAGACGCATCCACACTTTGGGCAGTCCAACAATTACGGTTGAGAGAATTGACGACATTGTGTGGCCCTTTTCCTCCGGCGTATCCCCGTTTGGTGCGCCTTTTCTATCAGAATTTAGAGATTACGGGGCAATATGGTGATGTCTTGTCCTCTACTATAGATGGCCATGATGTTTCTTTGACAGAGGAGGATATCGCCCATGCTCTCGGTTGTAACCCTACTGCGGGAGGTTTCCCGAATTTTCCTGCGACCCCCACGGTGGCCAGCATAACTAATGAAATATGTGGGGGTCGTTTTAGCAACGATAACTACACAAGCACTCGTCGTAGTTATTTACCTCAGCAGTTGTGGTTAATTGATCAAGTGCTGCGTGTAAATGCATTTCCCACGCATCACAAGGATGAGAGGAGGGGGGACTTCCTTCTGACTTTGTATGCCATCCATGCCGGATACGCAGTCTCTCTACCTCAAATGATTTTTAAAGAGATGTGCAAAGTCTATCGGCTTTTTAAGGAGTCTAAAAAGGATCCGGAGAAAAAGCGGCCATTGCCTTTTCCTCATTTGCTCACATTGTTTTTTCTCCACCGTTCCGAACCCACGGATGTCCCCTATCCCATTTCTTCTGACGAAGAGTCTATACCGTGTTCTGATGTTTACGGTGCGGTGCGTTGGACTCAGAGTGTCCAAGCTATCATTCGTAACATGCAACATGCTACTCCTGCTATGATGCCTGGAGTTTTCGCACCTGTGGTTGCTCCACCGATGCCTCCGCAAGCCCCTCCTGTTAATCCCCCTACTGAGGGGCCTGCTGCACCGTTTTCCATGACTTATGCCCAATACGAGGCTCTCCTTCACGGTCAGCAAGCTATCCAGTCCCGTCAGGTAGCTTTTGAGTCTCGCTTTGAGGACTTTGCCACTCGTACTACTGACTCTCTTTTTGAAATGCAATCCTTACTGCGGGGTCTGCATGGTCTTCCCCATCACGATGATCCAATGCATGATGCTGGTGGGAGGGCTAACCCTGACAGGGCTGAGGATGATCCTTGAGGCTGTTTTTATTTTTAGTTTTATTTTATTTCTTTCCTTCTGTTTTTGCTTTGTCGCTAACATTTTGCAGGTTGGTTCTTTCATGCAAGTTGGGGGGTATTACCCTTTTATCTTGTCTCTACCTCTTATGTTACGCGATACCCAGGTGATATCCTCCCTTCTACTTTACTTTCCTTGTCCTTTATCTTATATTTTGTGCGTTACATTGTGGACAATGTGCGGTTCAGTTGGGGGGTGGGGTATTATCCTTTGGGTTCGTTTTAGTAGTTTTTGAGTTTGTCCTTTTCTTTTGTTAAAAATAAAAAAAAAATATTTATTTTTGCTCCTTTTGTTAGTTTTTTTTTCTTTTTGGGGATTTCTAACTGAGTTTTTTTTTATAAACTGAAGATACCCTGATTTTTGGAACTTTTTGTGAGAAAGAAGAGAAAAAGGGTTCACTATCTTGTTTTAGGAAAGGGTTTTGAGAAATTGTTGAATTATTGATCCATCACTTAACACGTATGTTATAGAGATTTTTGAAATGAGAAGCTATGATTTCCATATTTGTGAGAACTTCAAAACAATTATGATGGAAAGCCGACCCTCGGACATACAGTGTTCTGGTTCAACTGAGTGAATTTATCCACAAAATAGTGAACTAATTCGGGTATATGGAAAGGGCTACCTATTGTTGGGGACTGTTAAAAAAAAAAAAAAATTGTGACTAGTTTGGGTTCGTAGCCTTTTTAACCCGAGTCAGTAAGCTCATAGGGGTATTGCCATACCTAGTGCCCTAAGAACGACTGTTTTGGGAGTCATTAGCTGAATGCTCGTTACATGGGTTAATTAGAAAGCTTAATGGACTTAGGCATTGCACAGTCACATGTCTATAAAAAAAAAAAAATGTTATCAAGTCCTTTGGTGAATAATAGTGTGAAAGCCACCATGCCTTGAGAGGAATTATGTTAACTTCTACTGAGGTTAGGTGGCCCAGACTTTTGAAAGAAAAAGAAATATTTGTGTTTTCACGGAAATTATTAGTGGATCGTTTTATGCTTTATTGCTTCTATATATACACAATTTTCACCGTGCACGATCAATTTTTCCAGCATGATCTTGAGGATTTCTAACCAACAGATAGGATTTGTGAACCACATTTGAGATGTGTATTGAAAACCCCATAATCAGGCATATCTGGTGTTTGTAGATATCTTGGTGAACGATTCTCCATGTTTTTCATTTTTTAGGAATTTTGTGGGTAGATTCCACTGCAAAACCCTCACGAGACTATAACTCGTCCTCTAGGGGGAACCTAGAGGTTTAAAGGCTTGCTGCACATGCTAAGTGCAGCCGTGCTCCCTACGAAAGTGGCTTAGTTAGTTTTTATTTATGTTTAGCTTGTTAGAGGACTAACAAAGTGTCGGTTGGGGGGTGTGATGAGAGCCTAAAATATACATTTTAGGCCCTTCAATGTGGACTTTGTAAACACTTTGGAATTAGATTATTTAGCTTAATTATGTTATTTCTATGTTTTCAGGATTTTAAGAGAATAACCAGAAGATGGAGCTAAAGACGAAGAAAAAATGGCAAAAATCGAATATCACCCAGGCTTACTGCCTGACGCCAGCGTCCGGACGCCGGGGCCACAAAATGCAACCCAGCCACGGACGCCAGCCTTCGGGCGTCCGGACGCCCGGACCGGGTGAAGTCCGCCTTGGCGCGTTTTGAGAAAGATTTTTAGGGCCCAAAGTTTATAAATATGTTTCCAACTTTGATAAGAGGGACGGAGATCTTTGGGGAAAAAGCTCTGGAGCATAGTTTGGGAGAATTGGAAGAAAGCCAATGGTGATTCTGTCAGGGATTCGTCATCAATCTCTCGCCATGTGTAACTAAACTTCTATCTTAGGGCTCCGATGAAGCCCTAACTTCGTATTATTGGTGATGTATAGATTTTAGGGTTTTATTTTCAATACTTTTGGTTATATGACAAGATGTTAATCCATTGATTGGATTTTATTAATGCAATATCCCTTTCTTTTGTATTTTGATCTTGTAGGTTTGAATACTAAGTTATATAACGGTGCTTTCATGAATGTGTTTGTTAGATCTAGGATAGTCTATGCCATAAGAGATAGGTTATGCCCTGATTTACATCCATATATCTTTATTTGTTGACTTGGTGAAGGTTTGTAACCAGAAGAAGTCTGTTTAGCGTTGATTGTGAAACCCTAGGTCTATACTTGCCATTGTGCGAGGTTAGAGTGGATTCGTACCCTGAGATCTTTTCTCTAATTGACTTAAATCCTTTCTTTTAATTTGTTAAATTTAGGAATTACAACCAATCAAACCAGCAATTCGTTTTCTATTAGGATTAGTCAACAATTTGTTTTATATTAGAATTAGTTTAGGAATTCAGGAACCAACACAACTTAGCCTTTTTGTCCCAGTGGATACGATATTCGGTTAACATCTTTGCTTTCATAAGTAGAGATATTAGCGGGAGATAATTTATATTTGCAACCCTATTTTAGGACGAACAAATTTTGGCGCCGTTGCCGGGGACAATTAGCACGGTTGTTTGTTTCTTTTAATTAGGATATTAGTTTAGTTTCGTTTATCAGTTTTTATTCTTTTCCATCTTTTCTCACATCTTTGTTTTCTTACTGCAGGTTATTGATTTTAACACAAGAATCTTACAGTTTGTACAGGATTTAAGAGAACTCTTCAAGAAGTTGAGGTTCTACTCAATTAGAAGTTCTCCTTTACCTAAAGGACGGTAAGCCTAAACGTTGTGATTCTTCTCATATAACTGCAGTAAGTGTGTGTGTGCATGCTTGGTCGTCGCTCTTGTCATCCAGATTTGGTATCTCTAGACCAAGACTTAGAGCGAGTCCTTAGACAAATAAGATCATCTAAACACTCTTCTGATTTCTCACACACAATTTCAACCATGGATGAGGAAAGAAAGGAAGATGAGGCTCCTCCTCTTCGGCCCTTGAAGGAGCACTATACTCCTTCGGAATACGCATCACCATCGTGTATTCAGCTGCCAGCAGTTCCGGCAGCTCAATATGAAATCAAACCAAGTACCATCAATCTTATTCCCTCTTTTTATGGTTTGAACAATGAAGACCCATATAATCACATTGATGACTTTTTGGTTATTTGCTCCACTGTGAGAATAAATAACTTCAGTAGTGAGGCCCTAAAAATGTTTCTTTTTCCGTTTTCGCTAAAGGACAAAGCCAAGTATTGGCTAGGTACTTTACCGGCGAATTCTATCACCACTTGGGCCCAACTGCAACAAAAGTTTTTGGATAAATATTTCTCAGTGGGCAAAACTAATCAGTACAGGAGATCCATTACATCTTTCGCCCAAACTGATAGTGAACAATTTCATGAGGCGTGGGACAGGTTCAAGGATCTTCTTCGGAAGTGTCCCCATCACCAAATCGCCAAGTGGCAATTGGTTCAATTCTTCTATGATGGCTTGTCTCCTGAATGGAGAAACATGGTAGTCACCGCCAGTGGGGGATCTATCATGTTGAAAAATGAGGATGAGGCATGGGATCTCTTTGAGAATATGAGTGAGACCTTTCAGCACCATGCCTCCACTGCTAGATCGGAGAGGCCGGCAGCCTCTAATGTACAGAAACCTAGAGGCATTTTTGAGATTCAGCCCTCTAATGAACTCACAACTCAAGTGGCTGCCTTAACCCACAAGTTAGATCAGTTGATTTCTGGGGGACAATCTCTCCAATCTTCACCCTCTATACCTTCTGCTAATGTTGATGCTTGTGCTTTGTGCAACAGTCCTGCTCATTTTGTGAGTGATTGCCCTGCAGCACCCCAATTTCCTGAATTTGTGCAAGAGCAAGTGAATGCTGCACAAGGTTTCTCCAAACCGGGTAATGATCCCTATTCAAACACATATAACCCGGGATGGCGCAATCATCCTAATTTTTCATGGAAGTCACCCGGTCAGGGCAATTCGTTTACTCAACAAGGAAATAGGCCTAATTTTCAATTAATCCAGCAGCCTATCGTTCTCAACAATCTTACCAACACCCAAACCCTCAGCCACCTCAACGAAACCCTTCGTTTGAGGAGACCGTATTGCAAGAGCTAAAGGAGCTCAAAGCAGGTAATCAATTGGTCCACTCCCATTCGCAGTCCATAGCCAAGCTAGAGGCCCAAATGGGCCAAATAGCTACTGCTCTTAATAGAAGAGAAGATGGCCGGTTACCTAGCCAACCCATTGTCAACCCTAAGAACACTTTTGAGGTGGGAAGTAGCTCACAGCCGCATGACATTTTTCATGAGCAAGCGAAAGTAGTTGTCACATTGAGGAATGGGCGTGAGGTAGAGACTAGACCTGAGGCGCCTAGAAAAGATGTTAAAAAGTCTGCACCAAACCCCAAAGAATCTAGGGAGGACATGAGGCCGAAGGAAAAGGAGTTCAGCTCTCCTACTTCATCTGTTCCTACTGAGGAACCCCTTTATGTGCCTAAAGCCCCTTTTCCCAATTGTCTTGACACGCCCTCTCCCTTTAGTAAAAAGGGAGTCACCATGAATGAAATGTTAGATGTGTTCAAGCAAGTAAAAATCAATCTTCCTTTGCTCGATGCTATTAAGCAGGTGCCTTCCTATGCGAAATTTCTGAAAGACTTGTGCACTCAGAAGCGCAAATCCAAGTCTAATGTGTCCAAAAAGGTAATGCTCACCGAGCAAGTCAGTTCATTGATTCAGCATGACACCCCTCCCAAGCTTCAAGATCCTGGCACTCCCACCGTTACCTGTACGATTGGGAGTCACATTATTGATCATGCTTTGTTAGATCTTGGAGCTAGTGTCAATCTCTTGCCTTACTCGTTGTATGAACAAATTGGGTTAGGAGAATTGAAGCCTACTACGGTCACCTTGCAACTTGCTGATAGATCTGTAAGGGTGCCTAGGGGTATCATTGAGGATGTTCTTGTCAAGGTGGACAAATTTCTTTTCCTGCAGATTTTATTGTCCTTGACACTGAACCGATTCCAAATCTGCGGAAACAAACTCCGGTCATTCTAGGCCGACCTTTTTTGGCCACGGCCAATGCAACCATTAATTGTCGAACCGGAGTTATGGATGTCTCTTTTGGTAACATGAAAGTGAGGCTGAATGCGTTTAAGGCCTCTCATCAACCACCCGACAAGGACGACTGCTTCGCAGTCGATGTTGTTACTGACTTGGTGGAAGGAGCTCTCCCTTTTATTTTAACGGAGGATCCTTTGGAAGCTTGCTTATCTCATTTTAATTTGATGAGTATGATGTTGACCAGTCCATTTCTGAAGTCAATACCCTATTAAATGAGGTCGCTATGCTGGACTTTTTCCCCTTGGAGGGCGAAGTTTGAACAATTACCTCCACTTTCTACAGCACCCGCGCCTCCTTCGATTGTGGTGCCCCCTAAACTTGAGTTGAAACAACTCCCAGCTACACTCAAGTATATTTTTCTTGGACCCATGGATACATTGCCAGTCATCATTGCTTCCGATCTGTCTGATGATCAGGAAGGTCAGCTAATTGCCGTGTTAAAGGAACATAAAAGTGCAATCGGCTGGTCTGTTGCCGATTTGAAAGGTATTGACCCCTCCATCTGTATGCACCGCATTCATTGCGAAGACAACGCCAAACCATCGCGTGAAATGCAGCGTCGTTTGAATCCTAACATGAAAGGGGTGGTCCTGAAAGAAGTACTGAAACTTCTTGATGCGGGTATTATATACCCAATTTCTGACAGTAAGTGGGTCAGCCCTACTCAAGTGGTGCCAAAGAAGTCTGGCATCACGGTTGTGGAGAATTTGAAAGGGGAATTGCTACCTACACGCACTACTACTGGGTGGCGTGTGTGCATTGACTATCGTAAGTTGAATTCCATGACCCGAAAGGACCATTTTCCGCTACCATTCATTGACCAAATCTTAGAAAGGTTAGCTGGCCAAAGTTTTTACTGTTTCCTGGATGGTTATTCGGGATATAACCAAGTGGCAGTCTATCCTGATGACCAGGAGAAGACAACTTTCACTTGTCCTTTTGGTACATTCGCTTACCGGAGGATGCCATTCGGACTTTGTAATGCACCGGCGACTTTTCAACGGTGTATGATGTCCATTTTCTCCGACATGGTGGAGAAATTCTTAGAGGTTTTTATGGATGACTTCTCTGTTTTTGGCCCTTCATTTGATGATTGTCTCCATAATTTAGCAAAGGTGCTGAAACGTTGTATGGAAACTAATTTAGTCTTGAGTTGGGAGAAGAGTCATTTCATGGTGCGTGAGGGCATCGTTTTGGGGCACATCATTTCCTCGAAGGGCATTGAGGTGGATAAAGCCAAGGTTGACCTTATTTCCAAACTTCCACCTCCCTCATCGGTTCGGCAAATCCGTTCCTTTTTAGGACACGCAGGATTTTACCGCCGCTTTATTAAAGACTTTAGCAAAATTTCTCGACCCTTGTGCGCATTACTTGCCAAGGAGGCTCCTTTTGTCTTTAATGAGGCATGCCTGCAGGCTTTTGAGAAGCTTCGTGGCGCCTTGTCCACTGCTCCTATCATTCAGTCACCGGATTGGACTCACCCATTTGAGATTATGTGCGATGCTTCTGATTATGCTATTGGTGCCGTTTTGGGCCAACGGAATTAACAAGGTTCCGCATGTTATCTACTATGCTAGCAAACTCCTCTCTGATGCTCAATTGAATTACACCACAACGGAGAAGGAATTGTTAGCAGTTGTTTTTGCCTTGGATAAGTTTCGGTCTTATTTATTAGGATCCAAGGTAGTGGTGTTCACCGACCATGCTGCATTGCGATATTTACTGTCCAAGAAGGACACTAAGCCACGATTGATTAGATGGATTCTTTTACTTCAAGAATTCAACTTTGAGATTCGGGATAAGAAGGGTTCTGAAAATTATGTCGCTGACCATCTCTCTCGGATCTTGGTAGAAACATCGGACAACACCTTACCCTTGCATGACTCATTTCCAGATGAGCAATTGTTTACGGTGTCCCGTACTCTACCCCCCTGGTATGCTCATATTGTGAATTATCTTGCAGTGGGGGAGATTCCTTCACATTGGTCTAGGCAGGACAAAGATCGTTTTTTCTCCCAGGTCAAGATGTATTTTTGGGAAGATCCCGAACTTTTCAAGTTCTGTCCCGACCAAGTGATCCGGCGATGTGTGCCAGAGAGTGAATACCAAAGTGTCCTTACGTTCTGTCACTCTCTTGTGTGTGGTGGACATTTCAGTGGAAAGAAGACTGCTGCCAAAGTTTTGCAGAGTGGTTTCTATTGGCCCACTCTTTTTCGTGATGCTCATCAGTTTTGCAAAACTTGTTTACGCTGTCAGCAGACTGGGAACATGTCTAGGAGGGACTCGATGCCCCTACAATCCATTTTGATTGTCGAAATTTTTGATGTTTGGGGCATCGATTTCATGGGACCGTTTCCGCCGTCTTTTGGTTTTCACTACATTCTAGTGGCGGTTGATTACGTGTCCAAGTGGGTGGAAGCGGCAGCCACTAAGACTAATGACCACAAAGTTGTTGTCCAATTCCTTCAAAGCAACATCTTCAGTCGCTTTGGCTGTCCGCGGGCGATCATTAGTGATGAAGGCACCCACTTTGTGAATAAACACTTCGAGGCATTAGTTAAAAAGTACTCTATCACTCATAAGGTGGCTACACCTTATCATCCGCAAACCAGTGGCCAAGTCGAAGTGTCCAATAGGGAGGTCAAGCGTATTCTTGAAAAAACGGTACGGCCTGACCGAAAAGATTGGTCTTTGCGATTGAATGATGCTTTATGGGCCTACCGTACTGCTTACAAGACTCCAATTGGTATGTCCCCCTACCGTTTAGTGTTCGGCAAAGCTTGCCATTTGCCGGTTGAACTCGAACACCGCGCTATGTGGGCTATTAAGCAATTCAATTTTGATATGGCCGGTGCAGGTTCCACTCGGAAACTCCAACTCAATGAGTTGGAGGAGATTCGGAACGAAGCATACATTAGCTCCTCAATTTACAAGGCTCGGACTAAAGCTTTTCATGATAAACACATCTTGCGGAAGTCCTTTGAGCCACATCAGAAGGTGTGGCTGTTCAATTCAAAGTTGAGACTCTTTCCGGGTAAGTTGCGGTCACGATGGGATGGACCGTATGTGGTATCGGAGGTTTTTGATCATGGTGCAGTGGAAATTCGGAACCCCACTACTGGGGGTTTTCTTAAAGTCAATGGTCAACGGTTGAAACCTTATGTCGAGGGTATTACTGCTGGTGAAATCGTGGAGTCCATTACTCTGATGGACCCCTCCTATTCTATGGACTGAGTGCCATCGACGTCTGGCTGACGACGTAAAACCAAGCTCTTGCGGGAGGAAACCCGAGTTTCGTGCTTATATTTCTGTCAGTTTTTTTTTTCTTTCCTTCCTATTTTTATTTTCATTCTTCTTTTCGGTGGGTACCTTTAAGAGGTTCCAGTTTTCCATTTGCTAGTTTACTGTAAAAAAAAAAAAAAAAATGGGGCGTCTGGACGCCAGCTTCCAGCATCAGTCGCCCACGAAGGCGATCTTTCTGTCTCTGGGCGTCTGGACGCCCAGGTGGGGCGTCTGGACGCCAGAAAAAAAAAAAAAAAAAAAAAAACAACATAAACCGTGCAGGCTGCCCTTTTTCCCTTTTTCTCTTCTACCCCTTCTTCTTTCTCTCCTTCTCTCTCACTCCATCATCGTGCCCCATCCCCTCTTCCTTTCTTCCAACCACACTTTCTTCTAACCACATTTTCTTCCTCACCACTCGTTTCCTCTCATTTCTCCCATTTTCTTTCTTTCTTCTTTACTTTGGCCTGCTGTTCGCCTGTGCCTCCATCGCCGCCGGCGACTACAAAGTTTGCCGGTCAGATCTACTGCTGATCACAGCTTCCTATCCATCCACAATCTTGGACGGCTGTGATGAAAACTTTTTAATAAAACTGAACCATCACAAAATATGCTAGATGGCCTACCTCTGATGAGAAAAAATTGCTGGAAAAATTGTGATAAATAAGAGGAATAACAGGCGAGCTTGGTGACTGATTTCGTCAGTTTCTGGTATGATGATCTCCGGTGGGCCACGGGTGATCGGCGATGATCAGAGACGATCAGAGATGATCCGGCTGAAGAGGATGATCACAGACGGGCTTCCAATGCTTGGAAGATGACTTTGGAGAGAATCACAGGTGATCGGCTGAGCTCTGATACCATGTTAGCTTAGAGAGAAGAGACAAGCATAAGAGAGAAATGGAGATTAATTGTCGTCCTTTGCATGGTCGACTGAGAGCTCTATTTAAAGGGTTAAATCCCTGATTACATTCTAACAATGCTTATCCATTAATTACACTTGGATTTAGATCCATACTAATAGCTAACAACTAACTAGTATGTAAATGGGCCTGATATATTGGACCTGGAGGCCCAGGTTTGACATTTTGTAGGTTGATCAGTTCACATGATGGGGCACACATTGGATGTCATTTTGTCAATACTATCAAGACTTGACATATCTTTCCCTCTTTCTTGTCTTTTAGTTAAAACCAAATCTATTACTAAATCAATCACTTCATTTTTAAAAGTGATTTCATAGAATGAATGATGGTTTTAAACACAACTAGCCTAATTGACCTAATTATTAGGGCTTGAGTTTAGTCTCATTCATATATTCTAGCTAAAGACTTATACAAATTTAAAAAAAAAAAGTTACCTATTCATGATTTAGTCAAGGAGGACATTTATGTCCCTTGCCCACTTAGCTAGCTTAAAGCTTCTCATTTGTTAGCCATCCAATACGAAGATATGCTTTTTTCCCTCATCTTTTCTTTTAAGTAGTTTTGAGATCTAGAATAAAACCAAGTTTACATTGAGCTCCATTGAAAAAGTATAGCTCCATTTATTGTGTAAAAGTCTGAATTGGTGGCCATGAGAAGGGTGCAACATGTCTGATCAAATTTTGGGCAAAATTAAAATTGAAAAGAACCTAAGTTCAACCTGACCTAACTAATGTTCACAAAGGGCTAACATGAATCTTAACCCAATAAGAATTGAATTCATTTCAATTTTCAAGCCAGGAATTGACAACAACGAAAACAACCTAAATCTGTCACCCCAAGTTTGTGCAAGTGGGGTTAGTTTAGGCTCAACCGAAGTTTGACAAATGTGTACTTAGTGCAAGAGCGGCAAAGATTATTTCTTAATAAAGTATAATACATCTTTTGACATAGTTAATCAGTGAAGAAAGTACAATAAAGTTGTGATTAACTTTCAAGTGAGCCCCCCTCAAATGAAAATCCTGGGTCCGCCACTGGGTGCGATTGTAGTAATAATACTGGTGAGACCAGATCGATCCACAGGGAGCCAATGATCATAGTGTACCTATCCTAATGAAAACTAGTTCTAGCCTATTATAAAAAACCTATACAAATCACAAATCCTACTTTAATTAAAAATTAATTACAAGTTTGAAAAAAATTAATTACAACCAAGATTAAACAAAAATCCTAATCTAGATCCTAATCTAATTACTGCATCCACCATAAGATTCATCAGTCCAACCAATTGCAATAATTAATAATTTAATATTATGCATAAAATAAATTAAAATCGAAGTTGGAAAATTGGATTTTAGTTCTTTAATTGTGCAATTATAGTTTTGCTCAATGCCATCAAGAAAAATCAAGACCACCGTACCTAGTGCGTACTGTCACTACGCGCAAACATTCGGCGTTGACCCATTGGTGAAGACCAAGACCCCACAAACTTGATTCTTTATTGATAGGCCCATTACAAGCAAATAATAACTATCCATGCAACACTAAACGGAGGAGAGGGACTAGCGGTCTCATACGGTGATCCAACCGGCTCTTGTTTTGCGATCTGAATTTGAGGAAGGGAGATGATGGAGAGGCGGGTTTGGGTGTAGCGGCTGGTTTGGACGGTGGTGCGACGGTAGCAAAGGCGGTGGTGCGACAGCGGCGTAAACACCCAAGTGGTGGTAGCCTTAGAGAAGGCCTTGGGCGAGTGAAGATGGTAGAGAAGAAAGTGGAGAAAGGTGATGGAGAAGGGGATTTGTTGCTGGCCGTGCAAGAGAGGATGGGGAGAGTGGACGTCCAGCCACTTTTGGAGTTTTTTTTTATTTTTTTAATGGCTTGGGTTGCAAGGTTTTTGGGTTGGAAAGGATTGATAGTGTGGGGGTCCCAGTTGGATTAGGATTAGGGAGGTTTTGAGAGTCTCTAGGGATTTTCCAGCTTGTTATCTTTGGGTTTCTTGGCACACAATCCTACTAAAAGTAGGATTCTTTATATCTCATGCAACTTCCTTTCTTGGGCCCACTTTGAAGACAATTTGCCAAATCTGAATTTTTTCAGATTTTTGAAACAACTTGAAACACATGATGGATGTGTGGATCTTGGAAAATCCTAGCATTGGACATGTGAAGCTTGGACTTGCCTCCCCTTGGATGTGCACATCCTATTGGATAATTCTTGGGTTGCAAAATTTCAAATCTTGGAAGCCTATCTTGATTACTTGGAGTCTTTTGGAGTTAGTTTCTATCGTGGATTACTTTGGCCAACAAGAGTCTTGTACATCTCCTTGCATGGTTCCCACCTTGACTTGAAAATTTCCAAAAATCTGAATTTCTGAATTTGATTGCAAACATGCAATAGAGGTGGGCCCATGTTGGGCGTGCAATTCTTTGTACTCCCATGCATGGACGTCCTTTGCTTCTTGCAATTTTTTTTCCTTTCTTTCTCTCTTTCCTTCCTTATCTTCTAGGCTTCCAAGACTCTTTTGAATTACTTTTTCCCTTAGCCTTTAGGACTCCTTGATCTTCTTGCCTTCCTTCCTTTTGATTTGAAATTCAAACAATATTTTCAACAACTGGAAAGGAGAATTTCTGAATTTTTGCAACAATGAGTGGACCCACCTTGGCTGCCCCCTACCTTGGAATTCACGCCCAAGGTAGGTGGGTCCCCATGGTGGCCTTCTTCAGTTTTCCTCGTCTTTGACTTCTCTCTTAATTTCTTTCTTCTCGTGGGCCTCAATCTCTGAATTTTGCTACAAAACAATTAAATCTAATTTAGAAATAATAAAAAAGAATGATGCTATGCATGGGGCCCAATTCACACCGTATAATTGCATATGAATATACCATGTTCATTGATTTTTTTCGTGCTCTACACCATGGTGCGAAGAAAACACATCATTTCACGTGTGAATAAAAAGTTATGAACAATGATAATTTGATAATGCAAAAATTGATAATTTCACCGAAACATGCATTTTTTCTGGAATTTTTGATGTAAATTCAAATATGAAAGACCAATTGCATGATTTTGTGAAATTCAATTAATTCGATGCATTTTATCCTAAATAAGTCCGCAAATTTACATGAAATGATGAATTTATGATGCAGTTTTGTGGACTTATCACTGTGCGTAGTTGAAGATCATGTACTAGGCGCTAAGCAATGGTGCTACTATGACTCATCATCATCAACTATGTTGGGGTCGGCTACATGAATTATGTTTCTCCATTCCGATCTATCTTGAGTCAAATCCTCAGATAAGTTACACTTCTTCGTATCTATGTTTACTACCTCCATCCACGTCCTTTTGGCCTACCCCTAACCCCTTGGCGGGCCATCAACCTTCGTAGCCAGACTTTTCATTACTAGCGCCGTTGCCAGCCTACGTTGAACATGCCCAAACCATCTCAAACGGGTTTCTCTAATTTTATCCCCTATTGTTGCTACCCCTAAATGTTCGAAAGCACTCATTTCTAATTTTTTCATTCCTAGTTTTACCACACATCCACCTCAACATTCTCATCTCTGCTATATCCATTTTGTGCATATGTTGCTTCTTGATTGGCCAATATTTTGCTCCATAGGTCATAGCTGGTCTAATCATTGTCCTAGAAAAACTCAGCCAGCCTTTTTACTGCCGGTCCCAAGCCCGGGTATATGAGCAGGGTTGTGTTAGGTAGGTTGATAGCCAGCATAAGACTTTGTCACAACCCAAACATGAATTCTGCTGCTATTACTATTAATTATGAACTCATCCCATCTTCCATGAATCAAGTAGTCAATGTGGAACAATGCCTTCTGCTGATTTGTTTTATCTCTACCACCAATAGCTGCCAGACCGAATGAATCTTGGCGTATCATCAAGGATCATCCACCCACTTCGTTGGTGATTTCATCATCCCCTTGGTTCGGGCCTTCTTCTGGTGCCAAACTGCCAATAATTAATCCATCTTCAGAGTCATCACCATCAAGAACAACTTCGTCACCACCTCGGACTTGCTGTCGCCAATTAATCCATCTTCAGAGTCATCATCATCAAGAACAACTTCGTCACCACCTCAGACCTGTCTTCATTGTCGTATTCCGACGTGGCGCCTTTCCCCTTTGAAGTTCCTACCAAGGCGCTCTATTGCTTGCGGCATTCTGATGAGATGTGGCCAATCTCGTTGCACTAGTAGCAATGAATATTTTGTTGCCCCGATCGGCCAGTTGCCCCCTCAGTGCACTCTTCAATTTGAGTGGTTGATTAGGGCTAGGTGGCTGGATTGGATCCATCTTGGAGTGATTGCTTCTGCCCTTAGATTGACTTGTTGGATTCAAGAGAGAATATCCACACTATCGTAGCTTCTTGCGGTGTTTCTCAGCTAGGGTTCTTGTCGGCATTCTTTGGCAACTGTGAAGATGGCTCCAAGTCCTAAGGACCACTTGATTGGTGATGGCCGTCCTAAGACCATCGGTTAAGCACGTCACCAGTTGCTCCTTAGGCTTGCTTAAGTTGTGATGCGCAACGAGATGGTCAAACTCTTCCGTGTACTTTTTCACAATCCAATCTCTTTGTCAAATATGTTGCGGTTGGTGGAATAGGTATGTATGGTTGACTGTGAGGAAGGCCTTGCAATCAAGGACTTCATTTTCTCCCACGAAGTCACCTTGCACTTCTCACAGCTCTCTCTTATTGCCTTAGTCTACACCCACCAAGCTGAAGCTCAGCCTCTTAATTGAATGGCCACCAACTTGACCTTGCATTCATCCAGCATCTCTCAAAGATCTTCGATGGCTTTGATCTAGTCCAAGTCATCTCCCAGGAGGATACCGTGGTACTCCAGGATCTCAATCTTGATCCCCATCTTCTTGTCTCATCAGTCTATGCTGATCACCATGCCGGATTTGCCGATAAAAAGGATTGACGTGACATCCATTTGAATCCTCTTCTTTGCTTGGATTCATAGGACCCCTCCTTGTCCCTAGATTTGCAAGCTGCTGCGTGATTGCACGTAGTTGCTCTTCCATCATCCCAAATCTGGTGTAGATGGTGTCCATGTATCCTTGTTAGTAGATCTTTTCTGCTTGTCTCTAGATCTGCAAATGGAATGGCGGATTGTCTGACTAAACAGAGGGTTGATCAGTCATGTAATCTAAGTGCTTCTTTGGTGTAGTTGGTCGGTGATTGGTATATTTCTCTTGTACCAGCTCACCTATGAGTGATTTTTTTTTTTTTTTTGTATTCTCTTTCCTAAGTTGTACCCTTTTTATCTTTTAAGGAAATTCTACTGTTACCAATCAAAAAACAAAAAATGTATCCTTGTAAGTCTTTTGGTTGATCCCCATCAGTGGTGGCACAACATCTGCCTCTGCCTCTGTGAATTTTGATTCGTCGCTGAAATTGGGATTCTAAGATTGTAGAAAGTGGTGGCGTTGACAAATGACGGAAGCAATGGCTCTGATACCATGTGATGCAGTCACGGATGCCAAAAGGAACCCAAAACAGTATTTGAATTGTCAAAATTCTGCTGTAGACAGTATATAGGGATGGACTTGAAAAAAAAGACTAGGAGAAACAAGGCTTTGATCCACCTAATGAATGCATCTCATGCATCGAAGGGAAATTAATGGGAGTAGCAAATAATGGTGAAAAGGAACACTAAAGAACCAATTTTATTCACTGCTTGACTGTCGACTTGGCGCCCGTCACAGCTGACTAGATGAAATATATGGAGTTTGGAACCCTAATTACATCCGTTTATATAAATAATCCTTATTACTAATCACTAATTGCCTTAATCTATGATCTTAATTGACCTAATACGCTTCCAAAGCCTAATTGAGAGAAAAAAATAAACAAATCTAGGCAATATCCAAAATCAGGGTCATCTGGAGCCTTCTGGACTATTCTGTCGATGGGGCCCACTTGGACCCCCAAATCAGATGGTGGGCCCTACCATTTGAAAGGGGGCCCTTGGGCTTCCTAGAGGGTCTTGGACCGAGGTGGTTTTGAGTCCCATTTGGACCCACTAATTGTGGCCCCAAAACTGGTGATGAACTGCCCCTCCTGTCTGTTTTCTGATTGAAAATTCAGGATTGCAATAGTCCCCCTGTAATGTTGTCATTACTGAAACAGCCCCCAAAAGTTCCCAAACAGGATTTCAGCAGTTTTGGGAATTGTTTGAGTTCCCAAAATCAAGAGAACTCCTCACAGATGGGTCCAAATACGTGTCCAATTACTTGATCTTCATCACTATCCACATCAGTACACTTTTTTATTCATCTTCCACTTGGTGGGCCTTGAAATTTTCCTTACATTGCCAGACTGGTTTTGACTGAAACAGCTCTATGAGAGTAGCATTAGCCTCCTCAATGAGCAAGAAAATGACAGCCAGGCCATAACAGTCACTTCTTTAGTCGCACTAATGCCCAATTGTTCCATTGTAGCCTTCACCACAACTGTGTTTTATGTTCCTTTCGCAGTACCAGATATCATAGCCAAATCATGGTTTTGAAAGCATGTCTCTTACATCCATATTTCTATGTTGTGTGAGGATGTAGGGATTTAATCTTTGCTCGTTGAATGCAGATACTATTATGAAATCTATTGGTTACAAAGGAGGCATGGGTCTTAGAACTGGTTACTATTCAACATTATCTCATCATTGCCAACAGTATGGGAACTTTGCCAGGTATGATTGTTAATTTTATATATTATGTTGATGCATGGTAATTTATTGTAGCATTTTGTTGCATTATCATAACAAATCCTATCGGTCTCAACTGCACATCACAGGGTTTGTTGATTGGCGTATGAGCTTTCCCAAACAGATGGCCATTTTGTGAGCCCTTCCATCACTTTAGCTGTTGTGACTCTCATGGGACATCCATGTGGGCGAAATACATCCAAGTAGGCCCCACAGGCAGCACACATTGGATTGGTCTTCCCCCACTGTCTTTGTGTGTGCTTGTGTGCGTGCGTGCTGCTTGCATTCATTTCTGTGTCCGTGTGTGCATGTGTGTGTTTGCGTGTCGAATATAGATTCTTATTGAATATATGTTGGACTGTTTCATGAACACCACCAAGGATCTTGATATCATCATCATCATCCTAAAAGCCTTGTCCCAACTATGTTGTGGTCAGCTACACGAATTATGTTTCTCCATTCTGATCTATCTTGAGCCAAATCCTCAAATAAGTTGCACCTCTTCAAATCTATTTTTACTACCTGCATCCACGTCCTCTTTAGCCTACCCCTTCCCCTTGGTAGGCCATCAACCTTCATAGCCAAACCTTTTCTTACCGGTGCCATTGCCGGCCTCCGTTGGACATGCCCAAACCATCTCAAACAAGTTTCTCTAATTTTATCCCCTAAATGCTCTCAAAAGTACTCATTTTTTATTTTATCCTTTCTAGTTTTATCACGCAACCACCTCAACATTATAATCTTTATATATATATATGTGTGTGTGTGTGTGTGTGTGCAAGGCTCTCCTAAGCTCAAGCTTAGGATAAAATCTCGTAAGCTCATACTTGTGGGGCCCACCTTTGGTCCGTCCAAATGGACCAAACACATGACCCCCCTAAATTGCACATGTCCACCAACTTTCGGTCATATCCGAATTTACTGGACCGTTGGATCGACTATGTATCGATCCGAATGGACTATTGACCATTAAACTTTTGGGCCCATATGGAGATGATAGAAATCACGGTTGGGACTGATTTTTTGCAGAGAGGAAGATCTCAGAGAGTCCTTGAAATCCCCCCACTCCCATCCCCATATGGGTCCTAGGTGGGCCCCACCACACACTTGAGCTTACCTTATCGTAAGCTTGAGCTTAGGAGAGCTGGCCTCTATATATATATATATATATATATATGATGGGGAGCGCTACACAAAAAACACCCCTCCTAGTTTGGCCCATTAGGATGCATGATGATCATGGCAGTACATTGGATGGAAAGATCCATATGAGGTGTACCTACATGTAAAATCTTGAGCCCAAAAGATCATCCTAACCTTTTGATCCATGGCCCTGCAATTTAATGGTTTAGGGGCATCATTTTGTTTTGATTTCAATCCAATGGTGAGGAAAAATTGGATGAATGTCAAACTTAGACTTGTGACTATTCATTGGGAGGTAGTGTGTGTAAAGACTTGATTGACACAACATGGGCCCTAGGACCAAAAAAAAAAAGAGGGGCGCAAAAAGGGGTATTTTTAAAGTGGAGAGTTTTTGAGAATTTCCCTATATATATATAAATTCCATTGTCCATTGCTGATGGTTATGATCTTTAGTAATTATTTGGCCTCGTTATACAATCCTAATGGCTATAAGATTTTCTTGAGATCTTCTATAATCCTCCACCTTGTTGTGGCATGGCAGTGCTGTGGCACAATTGTTACTTAACACCAGGGAGAATGTTGTTGAGAGCATCATTACCTTGATGAAACGAGTTAATCTTGACATCTTTTGCAATATCCTTCCCTTACAGTTTATTTTTAATTAAAAAAAAAAAGCAACAATAGATTTCATTAAAAACGAGAAGGAATACAACAGAACCCAATCAAAAGCATTGGCTACACAGGCATCATAGACTTATAAGTTGTACCAGAGAAGAAGCTAAAACAAAGAGAACACCAGATCATGGAAAAGAACTCCCCCACCCCCCAAAACCAAAAAAAAAAAAAGGCCGACACACCCCTCCTCTCTCTCCTCTAAAGACAGAAAAAACAAGTAACAAAAAAGGAACAAGCAGCTGAGAAGATCTGTCCATTCCTTTTTAGCCAAAGTGTCCACAAAACCATTAGCCTGCCGCCCAACATGGATAAACACCACATCAATCAAAGAGGACAATGATATGATTTCATTGAAAAGGAACTGAAATATTCTATGGGAAAGTCCTGAAGAAGAAATCCAAGCAATAGCATTTCTCGACTCCACATTTAACTTGACATGAAAATAGAGCAAAAGGTGCATAGCGCCTCTAGATTAGCCAAAATTTCCGCCTAATTGGACTCCATGTTTCCAACATACTTAGAGAAAACTACCATAACATTACCATCACTATTTTGGAGCACTCCTTCAATACCTACCGGCCCTTGCCTTTCCCTTTCTAGCATTGTCCACATTAAATTTCAACACTCCTACTAAAGCAGTCCAAAGCACCACTTTACCCACCTTAGGAACTCGACAAGACAAGGTAGCCTCCCAATTATGTGAAATGCCCTCCATTCTCAAATTATCAAAATCACTCATAGAGGAAGCCCACTTAGCTATTCTCGGAGTTACGAAATGCTTAAGGTCATCCACGGATATAGAAGGCGCCCTAAAAATGTTGTCATCCCTCTCTTTCCAAACAGACCAAATCAAAGCAAATGAAATAAACTGATGATTGTCAATGCCCTCTCTGCTTTTGGTCTCTCAGGTAACACACCTTCATCTTCTACTTGGTTTGTTGATTCCGGGGAGTCTAATCATATGACTTATTCCCGTACTCCTCTCTCCAATATGCAACCATACAATGACAATCTTCAAATCCAAACTGCTAACGGAGGAGATGTTCCCATTACTGCTCTCGGCGATATATCTGGTCCAATCCCATTGAAAAATGTTTACCTTTGTCCCAATTTAACTTCAAACCTATTGTCCGTTGGGCAACTTGTTGAAAATAATTGTAACATATCTTTTTCTTCTTCTGGTTGTGTTGTGCAGGACCAGATGTCCGGGAAGGAGATCGTGAGGGGGCCTAAATGTGGACGCTTGTTTCCGCTGGATTTTTCTAAAGTTTCTAGGAATATATTTGACAAAAATGTGTTTTGTTTTTCTATTAGAGATAACTGCCAATTATGGCATAAAAGACTCGGACACCCTAATTCCAAGGCTTTGTCTCTTATGTTAAATTCTGGCTTATTAAATAAATCTCTTGGCTTCTCTTCTTGTGTACCTTTTGATTGTGCTACTTGTAAAATGGGAAAGAGCAAAACTCTTCCTTTTCCTCTTTCCACTTCACAAAGCACTCAGTGTTTTGATCTAGTTCATAGCGATGTATGGGGAATTGCTCCCGCTCTTTCTCATGCTCACTATAAATATCTTGTCACTTTTATTGATGATTTCAGTCGGTTCACATGGGTTTACTTTCTGCATTCCAAATCTGATGTTTTCAATGTTTTTAAAATGTTTTTAGCTTATGTTGAGACTCAATTCTCCACCTGTATCAAAATCTTGCGATCTGATTCGGGCGGCGAATATGTGTCCTCTGATTTTCAAAAGTTTTTGCAAAACAAAGGCATTCTTTCTGAGCGAACTTGTCGTTATACTCCACAACAAATTGGAGTCACTGAAAGGAAAAATAGACATCTCCTTGATGTCACTCGTTCCCTTCTTCTTGAATCATCGGTTCCTACTCGTTTTTGGGTTGAGGCACTAGCTACGGCAACTCATCTTATAAATCGTATGCCTTCACCATCTATTCAAAATCAGAGCCCTTATTACAGATTGTACCAGACATCTCCTTCTTATGACAATCTTCATGTTTTTGGCTCCATTTGCTTTGTACACTTGCCTCCTTCTGAGAGAACCAAACTAACCGCACAATCAGCTCAGTGTGTGTTTTTAGGTTATGCACCCTTTCAAAAAGGGTTCCTTTGCTACGATTCGTGCATTCGCCGCTTACGGACCTCTAGGAATGTCGTTTTTTTTTTTTAAATCAGTATTTTTTTCAAAAACACCTTGAACCGCCTGACTCCTCCTTGGTGTCTTTACCTGGTTTTTCTGACAACGCATCAGTTGTTCGTTTTAATCCTAATTTTGTGTATCAACGACGGAACAGAGAAGTGCCTACCAGGGATCCCCCTCCTGATCTTCCTCCGGCATCCGGTCCACCTCCGGCACTTGCTCCATCTGCACCTTCTTCATTGCGTCGCTCCACTCGCATCTCAGTACCACCAGACCGATATGGGTTTTCCCATACTTAATGGCCACTTTGTCCTCTTCTTCCATTCCCCAATCCTATTCTCAGGCTGTGCAGGACAAATGTTGGAACCAGGCTATGCAAGAAGAATTGGATGCTTTAGAGAACAATCATACGTGGGATATTGTCCCCTCCTGTGGGTGTAAAGCCTATTGGCTGCAAGTGGATTTTTTCTCTCAAATTAAAATCAGATGGCACTCTCGATTGATATAAGGCGCGCCTAGTTGCTCTCGGAAATCAGCAGGAATATGGAATTGATTATGCTGAAACTTTTGCTCTCGTCACCAAGATGACCACCGTCCGCATCATTCTTGCTGTTGCTGCATCTCAGTCATGGCCTCTTTATCAAATGGATGTCAAAAATGCATTTCTTCATGGTGATCTCCGGGGTCCTCAACTGGGAAGGGTATGGTTGCTAAGCTCCGTCGCTCCCTCTATGGTTTGAAGCAAGCTCCTCGCGCTTGGTTTGAGAAATTTCACGATGCCCTTCTCCGCTTGGATTTTCATCCTAGCCAGTATGATCCCTCCATGTTCTTACATCATGCTCCGTCCGGGATTACTGTGCTTTCTGGTCTACGTTGATGACATTGTCATTACTGGTCCTAATGCACAAATGATTCAAGAACTTCAAGCTTCCCTTCATCAGACATTTAAATTGAAGGATCTCGGACCCTTACACTATTTCCTCGGCCTTGAAGTTCATCAATCGCCTGAAGGTATATTTCTAAACCAGCACAAATACATGGTTGATCTCATTGACTTGGCTGGCCTTACTTCTTCAGCTCCAGTCGATAAGCCAATTGAATTAAATGCCAAACTCAGTAAGGAGGACGGTGACCTTCCAGATCCTACTGCATATCGCCAGTTAGTGGGTAGCTTAATCTACCTCACGATCACGCGTCCTGATATCTCCTTTGCGGTCGATCTCATGAGTTAGTTCATGACTACTCCTCGTCATCTTCATCTGGCTGCTGTTCGTCGCATCATTCGGTACCTTATTCGCACACCGACTCGCGGGTTGTTTTTTCCATCAAACAATCCTCTCTCTCTCAGAGCTTATTCAGATGCTGATTGGGCTGGTTGTCCGGATACTCGCAGATCAACCACAGGATGGTGCATGTTCTTGGGTAACAGTCTGATTTCCTGGAAATGTAAGAAACATGACAAAGTTTCCAAATCCTCTACCGAGGCTGAGTACCGAGCTATGTCTGCTGCCTGCTCAGAAATACTTTGGCTCCGTGGTCTGCTCTCTGACATTGGATTTCCTGCAGAAGGAGCTACCCCCCTCTATGCAGATAATACAAGTGCAATTCGGATTACTGAAAATCCAATTTTTCATGAACGTACTAAACACATCGAAGTTGATTGTCACTTCATCCGAGATGAGTTTAAACGTGATGTCATCAGCCTTCCACATGTCTCCACTGAGCTTCAACTTGCTGACATTCTTACCAAAGGACTTCCCAGACCACGCCATCAGTTCTTGGTTGGCAAATTGATGCTTGTTGATTCTCCCGCATCAATTTGAGGGGGGCCTGTTAAAGATTATGGGTCCAACTGACTGTAATTAGGATAAGGGCTGACTGTAATGTCAAACATAACAGCTGCCAATGGGTTGTTGGGTTGTTATTGTCAAACATAACAGCTACAAATGGGTTGTTGGCATAGCTGTTATGTTTGACATGTAATGTGCTTAATTTCTAGCCTAACTTATGCCTAATTTGTAGCCTAACTCAAGGATGTACAGCATTATATATAGAGTTCAATAGATCCTGGGAAGAGGACCAATTCTATTCAGACAAGAGAATACAATTCTGAAACTTCTCATCTTTCATATGTTCTTGAATTTGTCATGGTATCAGAGCTACTGATTCATATCCTAGCATTCTAAGTTTCCTCAAGTTTCAAGGACCTATAGATCCTCCCTGCTTCCACGTCTGGAAGCTCTTGGTGTATCTCCAATCATCTCCGATCGGCTCCGATCATCTCAGTTCATCTCAGATCAGGTGTGGCCCACCTAAGATCGTCTTCAACACCTCTGCGAAACCAGCCCAAGTTGGTCGACTGGAATTCTCAGTTATTTTGGTGATTTTTCAAGAATTTTTTTTCTATTCCCAGGTAGGTCTTCTACTGCATTCAGTGAATCATTAAGTTTATTAATCTGATTTCATCTCAGTCTTTGACTGGTATTGCTTTAAGATGGAAAAATCTAAGGTTACCTTGATCCGGTTCACGGGAAAAAATTACCCCGCTTGGTCGTTTCAGTTCAAGTATACCTTGAAGCTAAAGAATTGTGGGGCTATATTTCTGGATCTGACCCTAAACCCACGGAAGATGAGAAGAAGATCTCCTCTTGGCATACTAAAGATGCCAAAATCAAAAACTGGATTCTGGGATCCGTTGAGCCTCATCTGATAATGACCCTCAAACCCTACCCCACTTCTATAGAAATGTGGGAGTATCTCCAGCAAGTATACCATCAAGATAACTCTGCACGTCAATTTCATCTTGAATGTGCAATTGCTGAATATGCACAAGGGACCTTGTCTATCCAAGACTACTATTCGGGATTCCAGACCCTATGGTCGGAATACGATAGTATTAAGTATGTAGGTGTGGCTGCCAACGTTTTGATCGTCATTCGCGATCTTCAGGCCTCTAGTCAGCTAGATCAATTTTTGATGAAATTACGGAATGAATAAGAAAGTGTTCGATCTGCCCTGATGAATCGGACGCCTCTACCTTCCTTGGCTGTCTGCTTGAACGAACTCTTACGCGAGGAACAGCGCATGGCAACCTCAGCCCAGATAGCTCAACAAAAGACTGAGATCTATTCAGTCGCGTTCTCAGCAACTAAAGCCCCTCAGCTTCCGCCTCGCGACTTGAGCAAAACACAGTGCTACAGTTGTCAAAAATTTGGGCATCTTGCCTCCCAATGCAAACAAAAAGTCTGCAGTTACTGTAAAAAATCGGGACATATCATCTCTGAATGTCGCCGCCGCCCACAACGTCCATCTCCACAGTATCAGACTTCACAGTACCAGAATTCCCAGCATCAGGCTCCACAGTATCCGGCTTCGCAGTCTCAGACTCCACATTCTCTGCCTCCGCATGCTTATGTTGCTTCTTCTGTTATGCCTGCTCCTACATCAGCACCCTCACAGCCTGGGTCCTCCTCTTCTCTGACTCCTGACATGGTATCAGAGCCTGAGGTCTTGAGTTCGAAACCACGCAGGGCAGAAATGCCCCATGCCGCGTTGTGTGTTTGTGCGGGCGCAAAATGCGCAGGGCAAAAAGGCCCCATGCCGCGTTATAGTCTTGTGCGGGCGTGTGCTTCGGATCCAGGTGGTGTTCCGCCCGAGGGGGGGTGTTAAGTAGTTGTTTGTGCAGTTTCCTATCACCAATTGGTTTTGGGATTACTGGCTAGCAACTTTGACATAAACCTCCAAAGGACTGCTTGACACTCAATAAAAGGTACACCCTCCACATCTCAAATAAGGCCATAAAAGAACCCGGGAAGAACCAATCAACACCACACTGAATAAGAAAACGGCACCACAGAAAATAAGAGGACTCATAATGCAAAAATAGGTGATCAACTGTTTTCCCTTCTAGCTGAAAAGAGAACAAATATCCAAAATGGCCTCCAAATAAAAACCTTCTTTTCTTAACTGATTGGGGGAGATACATTGATCACTAATGGTTGAAATAAAGTGTAAAATGTTAGGACTTCAAATATATGGGTGAAGGATAATGTGGCCAAGGTTTGTCTCTTGTAACTGCTGTCATCAAATTTAATTATTCATATCCATGTGGCAGCAATAGAGGGGTTTATGGATTAGGGATGTACACAAAAATTAGCCCCATCAAAAATTGGACGTCGCTAGCCAATCAAAGGCTGCCAAATGGACGGTTAATGTGGGAGCCGATGAATGGCTTAGTCACTACATTTGATTGGACAGAGAGCAACGCCCATTCGGCTGATTTTGGTAGACCAACTCTGCAAACCCCTCTTTATGTGATGGATATCCACTTTTTACATCTTCATCTGCTCATATTGCATAGTGGCTTGTTTGACTATCATTTGCCAAAATAATAAAACTCAGAAACACATTTAATATATATGGGAAATGCTCCTGTGAGAGTTAACTCTCACCGTCTTATGGTGAGAGACACCATGATGGCCCCCACCTATCACCAATCTGAACCATCCACACACACAGGAGCCCCTTGAATTACGCTGAAGCCCATGGGTTTGCACCCATCCGAATGGACTGGACCGTTGGATCAAGCGTCGATTTTTTTTTTCTTTAATATAAGTTGTTAAACTTGCAGGCCATGGATTAAGGGGTTAGAGGCATGGAATTGAACCCAACTTAATAGTTGGGCCCATCAATGGCTCTTTCCATCCCCCTGGTCCCGTGATTAGTGGGACCCCGCATGGGGCCCATCATGGTGTCTCTCACCGTAAGCAGTGAGAGTTAACTCTCACAGGAGCATTTCACACACAACAGTCTCTCTCTCTCTCTCTCTCTCTCTCTCTCTCTCTCTCTCTCTCTCTCTCTCTCTCTCTCTCTCTCTCTCGGCATGCTCTGTTGGTCTGCTTTAAGCATTTATTCTATAAGGACCACAGCTAAGTATATCTGTTGTGATTTAGTATAAGTATCTCCTATAAATGTTCCTTTAGGGTTGGTAAAAGTGGATTTTGATCAAGAAGACTTTGTTATGCTTTGTGATCTCTTTGAAATATACCATCAGTTTGGCATGGTTATCCTCCAAACTGGTTGGTGATCACAAGTTGTGAATTATTATAGTATGTTGTCTTTTTTGTGTGCAGATGTCTGAGACTACAAAATGTGTTCTGTGTCGCAGAAACATGTGTGAGTAATACTAATTTATGCAGAATGCAATGTTGTTTCTAAAGGCAAAATATGTTTTCATTCTTTATAATGACCTGTCCATATTATTCTTGATGGATTGGATGTTGGATCAATTGCATTCTTAGTAAAAAGATCATGGTAATTGCATTCTAAAGGCAAAATATGTTTTCATTCTTTATAATGACCTGTCCATATTATTCTTGATGGATTGGATGTTGGATCAATTGCATTCTTAGTAAAAAGATCATGGTACTTATTTGTGAAATGCTTATCAGATTTTTAACGTCGACATATCTGTTGAGATTTTCAGATTTCTCTAACCTTTAAGTCTCCAAATTCACATGGCTGCATGATGTAGGATGAGGGCCTTGGAATCACACATTGTCTTTCACCTTGGTTGATAATTGTGCGTAGGTCTCCAAATTCACATGGCTACATGATGTAGGTTGAGGGCCTTGGAATTGCACTTCATTTTTCACCTTGGTTGATAACTCGTTGAGGCTCAATGTGAGGATGGCCATTGAGTCACACGACACTCATAAATAAAGGGAAAACCCAAAATCAAAGAAACTGAACTTGTATATTGCTTGGTTGTTTGATACAAATAGACAGGCATGTACTGGTGCTTGTCTCACATCATAAAGATTGAAAAATCCTTTTACATCTAATCTAACAGTCAACCACTTAGGCTCTTCCCTAATTGACTAAGACTACAGAAGACTAACAATATTTTAGTATCTTTTGCCTGCTTTGTTGACCCAGGGTTCGGTCCAAGTCCTTTGATATAAATAAATCAGATCCAGATCCAGACACCTATGCACCTTGGATGTACAGATCCAACCCATTTATGTCTATGGGAGGGGGCAACAATAATGCTTGGAGAAGAAATCAGGTCCAGGTCCATTTGTTGCCCTGTTTCAAAATCTTGAAGTTTGGATAACAAATCCCTCCGATAATTGACCGGATGGAATTATGTTTCATCAACTTCTTCATATTTGCTCATGTTTCGTACTGATGTTTTCTACCTTCTCTTTAAAGTAAACAGTAAGGTTGTATGCATTTGGAATTTGTTTCCTAGTGCTGAATACCTTTTTCATTAATTATAAGCCTTTCTGATAAATGTAAAAAATAAAAAAAAGGTTCACACGTTTTCTTAGTTACTGATATACCTTATTTTATTTTGTTCCTCAACTGCTATGTAAGTTTTCTGCAATGTAAATTACACATGTTTTTAGCGGCTTTTAACAGAAGTTATGCCTTCTATTTTGTTCCTCAATTGCAATTTAACTTCTCATCTTCATCTATCTCAATGGCTCTAACCAACCTTGTCATTTCCAGGACCTGTTGAGGAACAGCGAGTTGCAATGTTTGGTCTTTAGGAGCATCAAATCTAAAATCCATGTATGAAATTTTAAAATTGGCATATTCTTGCAGTTGCTTTTGTACATTTATTAGGTCGGAAAACAGAGGCTGTACTTATGTTGACAAATGAATACAAGAAAACCTTCAGGCCTATCCTTTTTTACTGTTTTTAATCAGTCTTCTAACTTCATTTTCACATTAAATTTATCAACTGTGTGCCTTATGTGAGTGTGAAAGAAAGTTCTCGAATTATCATGTTACGGTGCCTTCTTATTGTAAGAACTGCTAGAAATGAATTTATTTTAAAAAAATAAAGATTTTGAAGCCTCTTAGTAGTAAACCTGATTGGTAGGCATAGAGGACACTTTCTTCCTTTGGCTTCTTGAATATATGACTACATGAAATGCATCAAGACCCCACACTTTTCTAGGGATGCCAGTGGAGTACAGTCCTTTTAGACTACTGATTTCTCTCCATGAAAATGTACTTGCTGTCACAGAATGCTTCCTCAGAGTCTCTAGGAGTTAAAATGTATACTTTCGATTGCACTACTGATTTTAATTATGACTTATGATTCATGAGTTCCCAATATCCTTCCACAGGTTGATGGAGTATGCAAGCTTCTAAACCAGAAAAGCAAGACATTAGTACATGTTGAGTTCATTCATTGCTGGCTGCCACTGACTTATTTGAATGCAATTTGTGGTTCTTTATATACAAATGGTGTCCAAAGACACAAGATTCAACATTTCTTGATCAAATCGTCTAACATTCCTGGGAGCAACCAAGGTTCAAAGCCTACTGGGTTTTTATCTTTCTTGTCATCCGGAAGGTACATCTTATATTCTTGTTTTGCACTATTCTCTTAATAATTATCAGTTTACCGTAGCTAATACCAGACACCAATTGACATGCTTACTAAATGTATCAATTGAATGTTATGGATTAGTGCCACTTTATCATAAATGGTAACTTTGTACTTTTATATTCTAATGAGATTCAAACATAAGAAAAGGATTATCATGGTAACAAATCCAACTACAAGTGCTAGGAAAAATCTTGCTTAGTTCCATGACCACCCGTGAAATAAAAGTGGCTCTATTAAGAAGTTGGAGTCAAAGAGTATAGTTACAAAATATATATATTTATATGAGGATTGTTACCAACTAATCATAGACAGGGATTTCTATAAAAAAAGAAAAGCCTAACAAGTTTCTTTACAGAAAACTATGTTTCAGTGGACAAAGTATGTTTTCTTTTTGCCATTCAAGAAATATTAGTTTTATGTTTCTGACATTTTACCCCTTGCATCAAATATCCAGTCACAAACTGAACTAATCATTGCAATTATGTCGAGGAAAGTAGAACTCTCAAAAGCTCACCCCAAATAAATGGGATAACGCTACAACAATGTTGATGATTAATTGGTTGGCATTTGGAATTGGATATCCTCCTAATTAGATTAGTTGTATATTTTAGCAGAAAGTTTGGTTACCTCTTCATTATGCAAAATTGGGTTATGAAGGGAGCTAAGGCCTTTGGATTGTGTGAAATTATAATAAACTGGGGATCTTGTATGTTGCAGACTAAATTGTTGAGCAAGATAAAAATAAAAGGGCCGTCTTACTACCTGAAAGCTTTTGGAAGTTCACTCTGGAGCCCTTTGAAGGGTTGAAGTCAAATTTGAGAGCCATTTTTTGTAGTGTCATAGTGTGTTCAGTTTTGTCTGTCCTTTTCAATCTGCTCTTTTGTTTGTATTGGGCCTTCTGTTGTACTTTCTTGTATCTTTAATAATAATAATAATAAAGAAAAAAAACGTAGCCGAAATTGAAGTTGTAATGAATGACCTTCTTAGCTTATAAGCCTTATCCCATCTAATGGATGACCATCTGCTCCTAAAGTTTCCATACCTTTCATTTTGAGAACTTCTAAAAACACCCACAGACTATAACTATTTGCTGTGAAAAGTTCTTTCATATGAGCATAGGTCTATGATACCCGGATACTTGTACAAGGCCAACGTATCCGTATCGGACCAGTACGACACTTGTATTGGTATATGATACTACACAGATACTTCTAGGGAACAAGTTTAACATATCCTACTTATAAAGCCCTTTATTTCATATAGTTCTTTTAATATTTTTACTTCTCACCATAAAAAAATAATGCTGGAAAGGGACAAAAACAGTGATAATTTCATTGATTCAAAAGTGATCTAAAGAAAAAAAAAATAATAGAACACCGGTTTCCATATCCATGTCCTAGATTTACAAAAGTAAGAAGTCTTATCCCCGATCCCCGTATCAGTGTCCGCATCCATATCCGTATCTGGGCATCATGTTGCAATGCTAACTACATAGTATGGCAACTAATTAGATATATGTAATTATTTATCCTGATCAAAGAATTTGGAACTTGTAAATATTGTAATCATTTTTGTTGGCAGTTCATTATGTTCGCTGAACTTATCTGACAATCTACTGGGACCGGATTTTGCAAAATTGATTTTTGATACTCTCCTTCAATCTTCTTCTTGTTTGTCTACGCTTGAGCTATGCGAAAGCAATGTGAGTCACTGTTTAGGCAGTTCATGCTTCATCTATTTCTTTATTCAAACCAATTGGAACATTGACAGTGATCTTTATTTGCAGATTTCAGGTTTTCTTTCCAAGGTTAACGGGAATTTCTCAAACTTCTCAACATCATCTTTAGGTGTAAAACAGTCCTTGAGGTCACTACGTGTTCTCAACCTAAGGTATTACATTATCAGCAGACAAAAATGTAAGGTATTGCACTATTTGGCAGTGGTTAGAGTTGTTTGGGACAACTTTCAAATTTTGGTGCGGTGGAAGAACGATTTTTTTCAGGGAGAGAGAGAGATACCCTCACATCATAGAAAATCAGAATACTCTTTAAAAAAATCAGTAACGGGTAAATTTCATTAGTTAACCAAAAGTGTATAATAGACGAAAAGCCACACAAGAAATGAAATAAACCAGACATGCTTGACCAAATAGACACAACTCTCTCTACCCCTTGTTTGCGAGCACATTCGATATGCTATCTGCAGACCAATGCTCATGCCAAAAGACTACTTGGAGATGGAAGGACGGGGTTTTTATCTCATTGAAATAACACAAACTTCCATGGGCTTGAAACTTGAGAGACCCAGGAGATCACATTGCATGAGTCACTTGCCACGATTAAGTTCCCCTGAAATAACTGCGAAAAGATACAGAGGATAAGGCTCGTTGTTTCAAGCTTCGCCATTATTTTGCTTTCTTTCTTTAATTCCACCTTAAAGTCAGCAAGACTTGCGTCCCATATATATGTACTATATAGTGAAACCCTTACCAAGGGACAATAGTCTTGAACAATTGGGAGGTGCTCATTGTTGCAACTATAAGAAGGTTGAAGGTCTGAGTCAGCCTACCTTTCAAAAAAAAAAAAGAAGAGAAGAGGGAAGGGGCATTCAGTTTGTATTCCTCAGGTGCCTTTCTCTATGACAAGCATGCAACTCACACAGTGTCTTACGTTGAAACTTGCCTAACCATCATGGTACTCTTTGTAGTGTCCACTCCCAACCCGGTGTTGCAATTAGCATGCCTTTTGCTTACAATGCTACCTGGTCCCACGTTGGGGTCCTCCGTCACACCAGCAAGTGTTTTTATTTTGACTGTTTGTGATTTTTAGCTGTCTTTTTATTCAGACTAATTGATCTGACTGCTTTTCACACTGGTTTGGGAATACATGTTGGTATTGACCTCCTTATAAGGTCCCCTTGTGTATTCATGATATCAAAATTTTCAACCTTTCTCCTCTTATACTTGGGTGAATCAGTTGGCTACAATTATGTTATCTTGTTGGGGATTTTGTTCGTAACTGCACGTGTCCAAAATCATCAATTAATTAGGGGAGCTGTTGTATCTCCAAAGCAATGAAGCTCATCACTCGACTTCATCGAGGATATATTCCTGGTGTGGCTATAATCTATATTTCTCTTTAAGACAATGTCACTATAACATGCCACATCCTTTATCTAGATCACATTTTTCTACAGCTTCTGAACGTCCCTTCGGACAACTGACCACCACCTATTTTCAAATCATCAGTACCATCGAAGCCTTATCCCATATATTTGGCATTGTTTTGTGAGTTCTACTTTCCCTACAACCTTCTTTACTGCCATGTTTCCAGTAACTTTCATAATTCATTATGCCTTTCCTCACTATTTGATTCAGGGCACATTTTTGTACAGGGGTTTCCGTGGAATGCAGAAATTGCCACATAAGCAAAATCCGTGGTAAACAAATGCCAGGGAAATGGTTTCCTATTGAAGTTGAAAATCTATGTTTGGTGCAGAATTATTTTCTCTGCTGAAACGGGTGCAAATGATATTTGGTGCTATGGATTCCTCACCTATGCTATCCAGTAACATTGCAGAAAACAAATCAAACTCGGACACAAATCAAAATCACAGTCCATGCAGTTCAGAATCCAACACAATTAACAAGTTGCAAAAATAACCAATCCAGCATAATCCAATATATTCAACCTTAATCATCAGAGCAAATCAACAAAATCAACGATACCACAAATTACCTGACAAAGGAGATAGTCCAGGCAGGAACCCTCTCCTCTATCAAAACTGTAGAAAATCGATCCATTCAAACCATCTTTCTCCTGTCATTTTTTTTTTTCTTTTTCCAACAGAACGAAGAGAGAACCTAGAAACAGAGGCCCTGTATCAGAACTAAAAAATAGAGAGAGAGAGAGAGAGAGAGAGAGAGAGAGAGAGAGAGAGAGAGAGAGAGAGAGAGAGGGTTCTTTTCAATAACCCAGCGTCGGTGCCTTCTTCTTCAGCATCCAGATTTCTTTTCAATAGCCCAGCTTCGGTGCCTTCTTCTTCAGCATCCAGATCTAGGGTTTTGAAGCTTGAGAGATGGAGATGGAGATGAACATAGTTCTTGAGTGAGATGAAAGTGGAGATGGAGAGTGAGAGAGATGGATATGCCTGAGAGATATGGAGATTGGAGGTGTAGATATTTGAGAGAGATGCAGATCAGTGATGGAGGGCCTAAGGTTTTTTTTTTATTGCCAGAGACGTTTTTCATTTTTTCCAAGCCCATTTGGAGGAAGAGGCTTGGAAAGAGGCATTATATACAGTGGGTACTTTTTCTGCGGAAATTAAAGTCCCATGGCCCCCCATGAGAAATTAAAATTCAGACTTTTGCAGGGAAAAAAATTACAGTGCGGAACTTAATTTCCACGGACGTTGGTCGCACCAAACACAGGAAAAAGTGGTTTTCTGTGGAGAACCATGAATTTTTCTGCGGAAAATGGTTACACAAACGTGCCCTTAAGGTTTTTGTTGGTCTTCCTTTCTCTCCACTTGAAACTTAACCTTTTCATATGTTGTACAAACTTTCATGGATTACCCTCAATATCAATAATTGGTACTGATTTAGATGCCATTCAGTTAAACAGCAAAGATATTTGATCTTTTTTCATTTGATAAGCTGCCACACTGGCTGGGGATGTGACTTAGGTGATTGTCACCAGGATGAACCAAAACCCTACACCTTTTTGGGAGGATATGCCTCTACCATCAAGCTGCGTGATGGAACCCCACCTTGTAAATGTGTAATAGATAATTTGGAAATATCCCAAGGTTTGACTTTGTCCGTGTTTTCTGTTGTGGCTCCAGTCAAGCCTGTATTCAGGTCCATTCATGGGATTTATAGCTGGCTTGGTTCGGCTTGAGTTTTCAACCCAATTAATGAGCAGAGTTTACTCAGGCTAACCTGAACCCGGCTTGTATGCCACCATTAAATTCGAACAGCATTTTTTTTCCATTATCAAACCCTCAACTTTCAGCAATTGAATTGGCTTTACTGGATGCTTTATAAATCAGTTGATTCATGGTTAGGATGATGTTGCAGGGGCAACCATTTAGGGAAGGATGATGCAGAAGATCTTAAAGCAGCCCTTTTTCAGATGCCCAGGTTGCAGTGTTTGGATATAAGTGACAATGTTATTGGGGACGAGGGGATTAGGTTGGTTAAAAAATGTGTATTTAATTTTGTGGCCACTTGTAGGCCTATCAGCTGAAGGACTCATGCGCATTGGTTAAAATGTTCCAGGTGTCTATTACCATATTTTATCCAAGCTTCTGAAAAGGCCTCTTCCTTAGCAGATATGAAAATAGAAAATTGTGACCTTTCCTGCGTTGGAGTTACTCAACTGTTACAAAGTCTCTCAGTCCTGAGGGAACCATTGACCAATCTCTCAATTGCAAATAACGAGCTTGGCTGGTTAGTATGATGAAAAACATTCAAGTTTAAAAGAGTTACTATAGGGTGCTGAGCCTTTGCAAATGTACAGTTAATTGCACCTATAAGGCATGCTCTGGTGATCCAGTCTGATTGATCTAATGGGTGCAACATTAGATGGAGGATGTTCTTCCGGAATGGAATGTCCCTAGCCAAACATCCTTTGTCCCTTTTCTTCTTAATTTGTATATTTATTAACAATATCTTGGCTACCATTCAGAGAAGGATGTTCTGATTTCATAATTTTATTGGGGCATCTGCAATGGAGTTTGAAGCCTATTGAGCTCAACAAGCATGACAAGGAGCCTTGAGCATATTTGTGCCTCAACAAACTATGCATTTGAGCCTCAAGACACTTTCATACCACCACTATATAAATTATTAATGTTGTGAATTTTCATATCTTTAAATGGTACTAATTTGTGTTACTGTGTTCTAGTCATATAGCAGCACCACTGGCAAAATTCATGCAAATTTCTCATGTTAGAGGACTTAATATTGAAGATATTGGATTGGGTTCCTATGGCTTTCTTGAGCTAGAGAAAGAAATACCTGAGACAGAGGCATTGGAGCTCGCTTGTATCAACTTAAGGTTGGCAATAGAAACCTGATTCCTTTGCATCTGCCATGGATAGGCCCTTGGCTTTTGGGAAATTAACAAACCACCGTATCTTGTAGCAAAAATCGTGGTGGGTTTGATGCTGCGAAATTTGTCTCCAAACTCATTCTTCAGTCTCCGGAACTTGTTACGATCAATGCGGGTTACAACTTTATGCCTGCAGAATCGTTGATGGTTATCTGTGCTGCACTGAAGTTGTCAAAAGGTATGCATCCACAGTCCTTATTTTCTTAGCACATGCTCTTCACAAAGAGTGATGCAAGTTTTAGTGTTCTCAATTGCATTTGGGTTTGTTGACTGAAAGACTTTGCATAGCATGGACCAGGACCATTAATTTCCATTCCTTTCTTTTATAGGTACAATACAAATAAAAATGAACAGAGAATCCTATTCATCTGATCAATGAGCTTAAAAATATTCTGATTCAAACAAATGTTTAGTAGAAGGCATCTAACATCTATTTATGATGAGGTTCGGATTAAGACAGAAGTTTCTGAGTAAGATTAGGTCTATTACTGTATACTTGTGACGCAGCCCGGGATCTGCGACTAGTGATGGGGTGGTGGAATGTGTGTAGACAAACCCTACAAGGGAGTTCGCCGAATTCTAGATGGATTCCAGTGAGGACCAACTCCGAAGATGGGAATAGAGGCCGAATTCCTCTCAGAACTCTATAACACTCTTCCATTGAAGAGAAAGAGAAAACCAAACAAACCAATCTTTATTGTTGAATAATCATGAACTACTCTCCTAATGGAGGGATTACATATTTATAGGAAAGGTTGGACATCCCCTTTCGTAGTAGGGCTCTATTTTTACTAAACAATAAAGGAAACTATTGGATACAATCCAAATAAAATAAAACTCCTAATTTTAATGACTTCTAAATAAATCACAACTCTCTAAATAAGACTCTTAAGTAATTAAAACTTCTAACTAAATGAATGACCTATTGGGCTTGTGGACTGGGCCCAATTAGTTGGCAGACCATGGGACAGGACTGTATATCCTTCTGTTGGAGGGTGTTTAATAGAACTAGTCTTAGCTGGATTAGAACTCCAATTCAGGACTGTTCAGGTACTACAGAAATCTGGTAGCAGTTTCGCATGAAATGGGACAGGATTTTGGAGAATCAGGACCTTTGCTAATTGGGGAGTTGGATTGGTTCAGATCTGGGAAAGCTAGGTTTATTGTATGGCTAACTTAGGTTGTATATGGGGTGGGATTCTATTACTAATTGAAGGATTTGCACAAGGCACGGTCTGCGCTATATTGGTGTTAATGAACAATCAAGGCCCAAGTGCATGACCCACTTGTATAGCAGAAAAGCCCAACCCAATTATGTACATAAGAAGCTTTTCTATTTTACAAGTGGGTCATGAACTTGGGCCTTGATTGTTCATTAACAATTGGGACCAGGACTCTGCAGGTTTGTAGACTGTTTTAGGTATATTATGCTGTTTACAACAGATACCCAACCATAATATCTCATGCTCCCCCTTTGCCACGCCCCAAATTCTGAGATCCTTGGGACCCTCATATTTCGCAGGGCAACGGTCCCACTTAGCACGTGTGGGGTCAAAGTCAAACCACTTAATTGAAGCTTATTGATAAATATATCATGGAAAATCGGAGTCGACTAATTAATGTAATTTTTTTTTTGAATATTGATTGTATTCGAAACTCATGATTGTACAGTATAAGAGAGGTATACTGAACACAACAAAGGAAGGAAAGGACAGCCAGCACAAAAGGAAGTCTAGGCTTCAAAACCTACCCAGGACCACCTAAGATAAAAAAGAAAAGGAGATTTACTAACCAAACCAAGCCTTTTCCCACTAGGTGGGGTCGGCTATATGATGCAGCAGCAATACCACGTTATTGAACAAGACTCGTGGTCCACATGTGGGACCCAAGGAAGTTTAGGAATTCTTTATTAAATTATTATTAGTTTCTGATTTTATTTAGTAAGTTGTATTTAGGATCAGTTTCTAATTTGGATAGGATTATTATTTGGTTTCCTAGTTTGGTTAAGATTGCTTTCTTAGCCCTTAAGTTTCTTTTCTTATAAATATGACATTGTAGAGATTGGTAATCTCATAGAGAGAATTGAATTAATAGAAGATTTATCGTTGAAGAGTGTTTCTTCCTCGTGTAATTGTTCCCTGGAAACCCTAATTGTGCCCTAGCACTTGCATCCTAATCCTAGGACTGCATCAATTGGTATCAGAGCTCCATCTTCTTCGCTTCCTCTTCGTAGCGTGTAAGCAGCAACAGGAGAGAAAGGGTTTCAAAACCCCTTTTTCTCATTCTCTGAAGGCACGAGGACTGAGGCGCTGATTGGGCCTGGTTTCTAGTTCGGCCCACAGGTTGATCCGACCCATTGAAGAAGCCCACAAGGAAAAAGATACATACCTTCCAGCAAACTTCTGATTAATAGCAAATTTGACCAAGATCAACGGTTGAGATTTCTTCTGACGATATCGGGCTCATCCACCATCAGATTTCAGATCCATTTTCGCCAGCGTGATCGTGGAGATTAGATCTACACATCAGGTCGGTCAAAAATTCTGAATTTGCATTAAAAAAAATGCCTCCCAAGAAGCATGTAGAAGTGGAGTCTTCCTCCAATAATGATGATGATTTGAGGGGAACCGTTGCGGAATTATTGGTCACTGTTAATCACCTATCCGCAACGATGGTTCAAATACAGGAGACTCTTGCAAGGATCGAAACCCAATTAACCAATTTGGAAACTAGTCGGTGTGAGGATAATCATCGAGATGATGGAGGACATTATCGGAATCAACGAGATCCACATGCCGTTAATGTTGATCGTGATTTGGGTATTAAACTTGTGATTCCAGAATATGATGGGAAATTAATACCAGATGAATTATTGGATTGGTTAGTGTGCGTTGAAAATATTTTTGCACATAAACCAATGACAGATGGTCATAAGATTACACTGGTGGCAACTCGATTTCGTAATTATGCTGCGATATGGTGAGCCGAGTTGCAAAAGAAGAGAAGATACCAGCAAATTGACCCTGTTGACACGTGGGCCGAGATGAAAAATTTGTTAAAGCAAAAATTCTTGCCTGTCAATTACTCCAGAGATCTGCGTTCACGTTTTCAATACTTGAAACAAGGATCTAAGACCGTTGAGTATTCTGAGGAATTTATGACCATGCAAGCTCGTTGTGGTTTGAATGAAGATGAGGATGTATTAGTTGACAGATACTTTAATAGGCTTACACTTGACATACAAGATATCCTCACATTCAAGCATTTTGATAATGTTGATGAGATTGTTCAGCATGCTATCAAGGCTGAGGGAATTGCACATCATCAAGCCAGAAAACTTAATGCCTCTAAATGGGTTATGCAAAAGAATTCTTCAAGCCGAGTGATTCATCGGAGAAAGAATTCACCAAGCCCGAAGGTCAAAATAGGATCACCTGCTTTAATTGTCACCAACAAGGGCATCGTGCAAGGGAATGTCCCAAACGCATCTACTTCATTGAAAATGAAAGTGATGAGAATGATGTCCCAGATGATCCTAAAGAAAAAGAGGTTGCACCTGAGACAGAAGAATTAGAGATTTACAATGCAGTTGAAGGTGAATCTCTCATGGTCATCACCGATGCTCCATCAACTACTGCAACGAAGTGGTTGCGAGAAAATATTTTCCGCTCCAGAGGAACAGTCAATGGTCGGGAATGCACGGTAGTCATTGATGGAGGCAGTTGTCTGAATATTATATCCCAAGCTTTTGTGGATCGCTTACAGCTGAAAGTTCGGAAGCATCATCGTCCTTATTTTGCTAGATGGTTAATGACAGGTGATGAAGTGCAAGTCCGATATGCATGTCCAGTTACATTTTCCATTGGTGCAGCTTATGCAGATACAATTTGGTGTAATGTGGTACCCATGGATAGTTGTGATATCTTGTTGGGTCGTCCGTGGATGTATGACAAAAATGGAACTAATGGCATGCGCGACAACACATACACATTCATGCATGGTGAAACGCAAGTTACACTCTGTCCTATGAAGCCGACACCACCAAAGCAAGGGTCAAGTTCTCGTCTCACCAAGGATGCGCCTCACGTGCACACTATCTACAGAAGTAACATCAAGAAGAAGAGCCGAGTTCGAGGACGAACTCTTTCTCCAACCTGGGGAGAATGATGCAGCAGCAATACCACGTTATTGAACAAGACTCGTGGTCCACATGTGGGACCCAAGGAAGTTTAGGAATTCTTTATTAAATTATTATTAGTTTCTGATTTTATTTAGTAAGTTGTATTTAGGATCAATTTCTAATTTGGATAGGATTATTATTTGGTTTCCTAGTTTGGTTAAGATTGCTTTCTTAGCCCTTAAGTTTCTTTTCTTATAAATATGACATTGTAGAGATTGGTAATCTCATAGAGAGAATTGAATTAATAGAAGATTTATCGTTGAAGAGTGTTTCTTCCTCGTGTAATTGTTCCCTGGAACCCTAATTGTGCCCTAGCACTTGCATCCTAATCCTAGGACTGCTCACTATATGGATTTGACGACGCCAATCAAATCTGTTTAGGGCCATGTCCTCCGTTATATCCATGTAGGCAATGTCATGTTTAATAGTTTCTTTCCAACTTCTCTTGGGTCTCCCTCTCCCTCTCCTACTCCTAGCAATCTTCATGCTTTCACACCTTTTAACAGGTGCCTCCATTGGACGCCTTCTAACATGGCCGAACCATCTCAGTCGATTTTCTCTCATTTTATCTCCAATCGGTGCTATTCCTACTTTGCCCCTAATCTCCTCATTCCTAATCCTATCTCTCCTTGTGATCCCGCACATCCATCTTAGCATTCTCATCTCCGCAACTTCCATGATTATGTTTTACTGCCCAACACTCTGATCCATATAACAACGCTGGTCGTACCGCCACCTTATAATACTTTCCTTTAACCTTGAGGGGGACTTTCCGATCACACAAGACCCCCGAAGCACTCCTCCATTTGGTCCACCCGGCCTGAATCCTGTGACTTACATCAGTATCAATCCCTCCATCCTGTTGCACCATAGATCCAAGGTACCTAAAGTTTCCTTTCTCCACAATCTTTTGTGTGCCCAAACTTACTTCTATGCTACCAGGTGTCCTACTTTGACTAAACTTGCATTCCATATATTCCGTTTTGCATACAAAAATTAGCAACTCGTCTAAGAATTCCCTATTTTGTTAGTTGGTCTGCTTTGTAGCGTTTGTATAGTGAAAGGAGACGTTCAAAGTGGTGGACAGTTCTAGCACCTCTTCAATGAGATCAGTGAGATACCATGGCGGATTAGCTGATTTCGAAGCCCACCGGATAACGCAAGCAGTATCTCCTTCTACAATAAGACGCTGAGGATTGAGACTAGAAGCTTCACGGAGGCTGATATTCAAAGCCAACAGTTCAGCTTTGTTAATGGAGCAACAGCCTGCTGGATCAGAGTAGGACAGAAGAATGGCTCCTTCCTCATTTCGAACAACTCCCGCCACACCAGACGTTTCCGTATTCCTTAGCGCACTACCATCTAAGTTTAGTTTCAACGCACCTATTGGAGGGGGACACCATGCAGAACTAGTAGACACAGAATGTGGACGGGAAACTGCCACTTGAATCCAATTCTGTATAATAAGGCTAGGTGGGATACCTTTGAATTGCGGCAATGGAGAGAAGACCCAAATAACCATTAAGAGGCTCTCATTACCTGCCTTTCCTTGGAAGCAATCTCCTATTTCTTTCTTTCCAGATTTGATCAAATAGCTGCCAAGAAAGAGAGCTTTCCACAACAATCTTCCTCTGATTGATCCCACACCCAATCCCCAAAACTCATATAAAGCAGAAAAAGAAGAAGGTTTGTCAATAAATAAACTACTACTAACAAGAATAATTAACAACCTCTAAAGTCAACATCCTCAAATTGTCCAAAGAAATGTGAAATAATCAAATTACATTGTTTTATTTTTGAAACGCTAGCTAAAATACTAAAAGGGTGATTCATTGCTCAAGTCACGCTCACCCTTTTAATCAAAGCAATATCAAAAGTGAGTTAGTTGCAATCTAGTAATAACGCACAAAGGGATTCCCGGTTCCCCAATGTCATACCCGAAAAGGCTAAATTCCACGTGTGAGCGTCCCCACGTTGTGTTGCCCATACGTTAGATGATGCCTTAGAGGTTAATGGATATACACAAAAATCGTAAATCTTGACATGTAGATTTCATGACACACAGCACGATTGGTTGCGTTAACATAGTAACAAAGCTCTCATCGAAGATCCACACAGTTGGTTTTAAAGTCTAGACTTAATGGTTTCCAATGATCCACACCGATTAAAATATGATAATCAAATCAAATCACATAGGCCCTAAGTTCCAACAAAGTTTTAGGCTGATCAAATCACAAATAGGCCATATAACCAGTGAATAAGAGATGGGAATTTTCAGCATTTGACATGTGGTCGATACAGGAATTGTGGTTTCTTCGAAAAAGATCAAAATCAGTGGGTTCCACTTGCAGATGAAAAAAAAAATAAAAAAAATAGGTTTTCCTAAACTACCCCTCCCCCCCCCCCCCCTCCTCCTCCTCCTCCCTCTCCGACCCCCCGCCCCCAAGTCTCCGGCAGGGAGGGAGCCCCAGCCGGCGGCCCGCGGCGGGAGCCCCAGCCGGCTGGCCGGTCTCCCTCCCCTTCCATTTTCCTTCCCTCTCTCCTCCCTCTCCTTCCCTCCCCTACTCCCCCACTCCCCCTCCCCCTCCCAGTCGCCGACAGGGAGGGAGATTGGGCTGCAGCAGGCGGGGGGAGCGGGCGGAGCTGGTTTCCGCCCGCCTGCTGTAGCCCGATCTCCCTCCCCGCCGGCGACTGGGAGGGGGAGAAGGAGAGAGATGGAGAGGGAGGAGAGAGGGAGAAGAGGGAAAGAAAATGGAAGGGGAGGGAGACCGGCCAGCCGGCCGGGGCTCCCTCCCCGCCGGAGACGGGGGGGAGATGAGGGTGGAGGGTGGGAGAAGGAAGGGAAGAGGGAGGAGGGAGGGAGGAGGGGAGGGGTAGTTTAGGAAAAAAAAAATTTTGTCTTCTAGTGCGGTGGGGAGAGAAAAATTTGCGGTGCCAATAGCACTCCTCTTTTCTGAAATGGCAGTTTTATAAGGCTTTTATTAAAATTGGTTTAACTTGATGGCCCGAAATCGAAACGATGCTAATTCTAATTTGCTGGAAATCTCTTTTAAATACGAATAAAACCAGTACAAATAGGTTTTCTAAAACAAATATTTGATAAGTTAAAACAGTAGGAAAACAGATCATGAATAGTGAAAACGTGAAAAAAAAAACTCACTCATGTAACGAGTTAGAATCGAAGGATTCGAAGCACGGATGCGGAGGAATATGTAAATCAAGTCTAATACATCCCTAGAATATCAGTTTAATATAAAACATTTGTGATTCGAATTTATCAAAAATACACTCAAAAATTGCATGGGGGTACAACTTGTACCGTACAAGTATAGGCATGATGGAAGCATGAATCGTCACATGAAATCAAATCTACAACGATCCAACCGTAGGATCTCGAGTAAAAATACACAGATCTAAGGAAGCATGCTGTATCTACAAAATACATGCATGGATCTAACTCTAAAACATAAAAACAAGAAAAATACACTTGTAGGAAGTAAGAACAATGCATAGATGTATCATGGCATGCAAGATAACATGTTGATGTATCATGGCATGCTAGATAACATGTTGGATCTTAAATCTAGATGGCATTATTCACGTAAGGTCGGAAACTTAGATATGAAACACGAAAATTTAAATATAAACAAGAAGAAGAACATAATTTAGAAGGGAAGGATTATAAAACTAAAAGCCAGGAAGTGTGCTTGGATACTAAGGTACGTAATCAGGATCATTTTATTTTTTTTACACAATCGAAATTCCAACCATTAACTCCAATTAATAGAACGTATGAAGGGGCAATTTTCAGCAATGGTTTGTATCGAAGTTCAAGATCTCATGGGGAGCATCAAGTCTCAACTTAAGGTCATTAAGTCAAAGGTGATCTAAACCGATCAAATAATAATCAAATACCCTTTATGTTTTAAGATCGAATTCTTTCATCATGCATCCATGCCAAGATCAAAAGGAAAGCACAACATCTAGCATGTTAGAGGCAAGAAAATAGAAACCTCTAATACTAAAGAATTATATTAGTATTACTTGCCTCGATTGGCGGTGGGATCATCAAATCAACGGTGGATGGTGAAGATGATCAAATTGGAGCGCCTCTATTTGTATAGTGGGTCCTGGCATTCAATAGCATCAAATGATGAGTGAGATTGAATGATTGATAATGATGGGCTTGTGTGGTTTCGCAAATCAGGGCTGGGTTGTAGATATGGGATCTCTTCTGTAGTTGATAAGTACTGTAGCTCAATGATGAGGCCATACTACTAGGCCCTGATTGAAAGTATATTCCAGAAGGCCCAAAGCCCACAAGGCCCAGCAGTGACAAAATCTTCAAACGAGAGTTTCTAGTTTTAGGCTTTCTAGATGATTTTTCCACATTTAGCAGATTTCTTTAATTGCTTTGATCAGGTAATTTCTAATTTCCTAGATTCTTAGAATTGAGAAGTTTCTTAGTATTAGAGATTGATTACTAAAATTATGTTGAGACTCTATTATATGCAGGATGTAATCCCTTCCCTTGGGATATACAGAAATTAATGAAAATTAAGTTCTCTCAAACTAGTATTCCTCTCTTGTCTGTGGTGTGAGACCAAGACATCCTACCCTAAGCCTTCTGGCTTGGAGAATAGCCTGTTGGCTAATCTCCTTCTCCCCTGCGCTGCTTCACTCAAGTTAAGGAGAATTTCTAAATGCACCGTGAATTTCACTGAGCACACCCACATTTTAAATATTTTTTTATTACCAAAATACCCATCAATGAAATACCGAAAAACCCATATTTTTTTTCCGTTCGCGTCCCGCATGGAATTGCAGAACCATGATATGCAACTTGCACGGTTTTCATACGCCGTGCAAAAAATTTGTGCACGACTTGGAGTCGCAGTGCACATTTTTATATGCACGGCTCTGCGTTTCCGTGCATAACGCAAACAATTTTCTTTTTTTTTTGGGGTTTCACTCCGTTCAGGATTTCCCTTCTCTCCCCCATCCCTTCCATTAAATGGTGTTTCCCTCCCAATTGCAACCCACCCTCCATTCCATTTGCATAGATTCCCAATTGCAACCCACCCTCCATTCCATTTGCATAGATTACAACACGGCTTCCGTTTTTTAGAAGAAGAGGAGAAAAGGAGAGAAGGAGAAAAGGGAGAAGGGGGCAGTTTGGGAATTACTGTGGGTGGGCTCAGCAAAAACAGATCCTTTATATTCTTTGTGTGGTGAGTTCGGAATGTGGGTATGCTCAGCAAGTTATGTGGGTTAATATAGAAATTCCCCAAGTTCAGACATGGGTCGGATCTGGCTAATAGGTTAGGTGGATTTTAGATAGGTCTCGGTTAGAGTAATGTTAGCAATAGGTGAGTGGGCTGGAGTGTGTATGTGTTGATGTGAAATAGAGATGAATGTTCCCAACAAAAAAAAAAACAGAAATGGAGATGCGTTCCGGCGATTGGGAAGCTCCGCAGATCGCTTTGCCTCTTGTCTCTCCCGTGAGATGGAATAATACCAACCCTAGGGCTCCCTTATCTTATATAGACAAGTCCCAAAGAGTCACACTTACTAGAGACTTCTTCGCCAAGAAACCCACTACCACTAATCCTATTGAGAGTCTTATTAGTGGGACCAGATCAAGTCTTACATTAAGTGAGATTTTATTATCTGTTGGCATCAGCCCTGCTTGATCTGACGTGGGACTCGTGGCATGCGGGCCACATGATTTCCTACAATGAATGCACAAAGGACCAGCAAAGGAAATAACAAAATAAAAAATAAAACAAAGATAGATAAGGTAAAGGAAACGATATCATAACAAGAGAATCAAAACAACCAAAGGAGAGATAGGAAAAGAACCTGATGGAGAAAGGAGTTCTATGAAGGCGGTGACAACCCGAGTCGCCATGCAGCCACGCGATGCTATGGAGAGGAAGAGATGAAGTGGAAGAAAGATATTGTGAGGGAGAGAGTTTGATATTGAGTGAAAAGGTCGTGAGAGAGACACCCGCCTTTTATAGTTAAGGAGAGAGAGAGTCCATGTGGGGTGAGTTGAGTACAAAAAGTGTTATCTGTTGTGATTGGCTAGGATGAGCCAAGAAAGTAAAAAGATTGGAATGAACTTGTGAGAGAGATTCGAGATGAGGAACAATTTTATTTTAAAAAAAAATGGGGTTTATGCTCACCTATCAAATCTGGATTCCTTGCTTATCTGTAACTCAAAACCCAAGTTTGAGCGCACTCTCTCAAAACTCAAGATTGAATCTTATCTTATCTATAACTCAAAATTCAAGACTGAATCCTTTCTTATCTATAACTCAAAATTCAAGTCTGAGCCCAAACTCTCAAAATTCAAGATTGAATTCCTATCAAGTCATACAACACAAAATTTTAAATTAAGCCTAATCCAACCCATAAATCCTTATCCACCCTATTAATTTAATTTTCCCTTATCCACAAGGGGTCCCCACCAATAGTTATCCAATAAATGAGTATGACTTAATCATGATGCAATAATTAAAGAAATTAAGTAAAGATAATTTAGTGCAAGGTGATCAAATAAAATGAGTGGGGTCCACACGTGATGAAATCTACTGTCAAGATTAATTTTATTAAAAATCTAGAGATCAGGTCCTTTCACCCTTGCTCAAAACTAGTTGCTAAGGGCTAGAATTTATTGTTTTCTTTGTTATTTATAAATACATCCTACAGTTGCTTCATATTGATAGAATAAATGAAGAGATCAAACCTGAACAATTGAAGTTTAAATATTTCCCACAGAGCTGTTCATACAACAAAGGTACGATATCTTATGGATGTAGGAGAATATCGCATAGTGCGATATGTGCGATATCCTGTGTTACGAAACTCAGTTCGTTTCGGCCGAGATTTCCAAATAATTTGGGTTCAATCACTCTACCGTAACTAACAAGACCCCTATAATTATTCATCCTTGAATTCATTCCAATTCATCCGATTCGGTCCGAATTTTATGATTTCGGCCAATTCTTCTGATTTGTCCAATTATTCGTCCCAGCATGTAGGTTTCTTTTAGAATAGAAAAAATGAAAACTGAAGGGGCTAAACATATTTTTAATTTAAAAGTAAAAGTAAAAATACCTTTTTTTGGTATTTTGGCTCAGAGAAATTAGTGGGCTCCACTGTGGAGCCTCTCATCTATGAAAATCTAAATAACTATATGGGCCATATCGCCTTAATGAAATTTTATTCCAATAAAAAATATTTTATTATGAATAAGCTAGCCAAGTTTCACTCTAATATGAAATAGCCCATCAAATACAAATTGACATATTTCATTTTAATATATAATATTTTTTTCCGAAATATTTCACCGAAGTTCCCGAGTCAGCCGAAACATATCATTTGGAGGCCAAACCGAAGTGGCATCCGAACTGAATTTTGTAACACTGGCGATATCGCATAGGGAGATTTATGTGATATCACACGGCCTTAGGATATCACACGAACAGCTATGCGGAGATTTGTTGAACTTCAACCATTGACGGGCAAATGTCAGGTTTTAGGGCAGCTATACTAGCAAAATAATAAACTTCTAACAGTGTCTTCATCTGTTGAAATCGAGGTGTTTATTGTTTTTATTGAGAAAATTATGATGTGGTTGCGTCAGCTTGTTTGAATGAATATGAATGAATATCTGAGTATCTTCTCACTGACTACTTGCATGATTCTTTTTGTGATTAGGTAAACTGGAGCGAGTGGACTTGACAGGAAATTCTAAATGTTGCCAGCCTGCTAATATTTCTATGCTTGCAGAGTTTCATTGTCGTGGGAAACCTATTGTAATTCTTCCCTCATTGCAAACCTCAGCAGCTGCACCCTATGATGATGATCCTTAAGAGGGATTTTGGGCATCTTACCTTACAATGGGGATTCTGTAAAGGGAGGAGTCAGCTAAGGCCCAACATGGTGCTCTGTGGAGGAATTTTTCTGTATTCTGATGGATGTGGAGCTTTAAAGGTGATCTGTCTCCCTCCTTGAACATGACGAGCTCAGATGGTTGGGGATCCCTTAATAATCTTATCAAGGGGATGTCTGGTTGCAAATGCAATCAGGATAAAATATGAATGCATTTAGGGTCAGGTTCAGTATGGGTTCATGGTGGATTGGCCCCAGACTAATTTATATTTCTGAACCCAGACCTGACTCTAATTGACCTGGCTGGACCTGTACATTGCTACTAGAGTGTACTTAAGAATTTGTACATTGATAGCAGGAATTGAGAGCTTGGGGCCTTGGATTAGAAAGTTAAAATAACTACAGATGTACCATGCAGGGGGGATGGAGGGGGGGAAAAACCTACCATATGCATATAATGCTGTTATGATTTTGTTTTTTACTTGTAATATTTTTAATATATTATTAACAAATATGAGGACCATTTGGGTTTGAACCTGAGTAGATCCAGACCTGAAAACTATTCGGTTCCTAAAATAGGCTCCATTCCTTATTTTATCAAGTTCTATACTTGGATAGTTGGATGTAAATTGTCTGTTAATTTAGATTATCTAAATGCTTTGTGGGTGGATATTCGCAGGCTCATATACTTTTCCTTATGTACACACATAATTATAACAAATGAGAGGGCTGTAAATTGGGGTCGAATGGACCTTTGGTTACCCAAGGATCCAATTCAAAAAATCTGCATAGGGACTATTATCAGATCCTACGGATCTGAGTCTGTAAAAGTATTTTGTAGACCAAGTGGTGCCAGTGCTGTCATGCTTGTCTTAAGTTTTTGAGAAATACTCGAATTTCCAAGAAAAGTCAATGCTAATATGTCCCAACACTACCAACAAACTTCTATTTCCTATTTTTCATCCCCCTCAACTAATGAAGGCATGTATGTAACTAAAACCAAAGAACTGATGAACGAAAATGGATTCCATTGGCTTTTCTGAATGAGATGAACAAAGTTTCTTAACAACTAATGGAACAGATAAATTTTATAAGACATTTACCTCTGTAATCAAGTAAAAAGTTTTCTTCTTCCAGCCTATCCTCAAAATCAGCTTTTCTTCTCCTTAGGACAGGACTCCATCGCCTAAAAAAAGTCAAACCAGAACTAGTAGAATCAACAATCAAACAACAGAAAATAAAAGGGAAATCGATCCGCAGATTACTCCAACAAAAGAAGTTTCCAACCTCAGTGAAGGGTGGACCTCCCTGATACAGCGGATCCTTAACAGGCTTTGCAGGCTCCACAGAAAGAGGAACTGCAAAATACAAAATCGTACAAGCAAATAACTCCATAATTTCCTTTTCTTGTAAGAGTACACTACATTTCCAAATAAGAGTAAGGAACTGAAAAGGAAGTGTTTCAGATCAAAAACAGAGAAATTCTTAAAAATCTTCAGATCAGAAATAGCATGGTCGTACATGATTTCTCTAATTTCAGATCAGAAAGATAGATCAACCTTTGTAAAAAATTCATATCTAAATAGAAGATTTTTAGTGTTTTCAATCAAATCTCAAATGATTCTGCCATTCTTCATTCGGTGATCTGTCAAAAAAGAGGAAGAAAGAATGAATTGGTCTGTTGATTTTTTGAATTGGATCCAAGACGATCTAGAATATTTTGGAAATCTAATTTGCATCCACCTTGGCCATTCATTTCATGTTTTGATTGAGATTTGTTGATTTTGCTCTAACGTTCTTTGTTGTTTCCCTAATTTGACTGATGATAAGAGATCCCTTAAACTTCTTTAGGATATTAGGCTTTGATAATGATCTCCTGATAAAAGAAGGAAACAAATTCATTGATGATTTTGCAGCTGGACATTTGGTCCTTGTCTCTTTCTATTGAACTGCCCATTTTATAAGTCTCCAAGTAGGGAATAACACGATCTAACTGAAACTACTTCCTACCATTGCATTACTGGGCATCTCTTCAATGGGGCAGTGGATTCCCCCACTAGCTGTAGTTGTTGGAGCAGTCGTATACCTTGTTTTGCTAACGGGGTTTGGGTGTAAATTGTGGGCTATTATGCGTAAACCTCATATGTCCAATCGCTCACCTTGTTGCTTGTTTAAGGAGTCCTTATGACATTGATAATGAACCTGAGGAAAAACGAAAGAATCAAATTGATTGATTATTCTACACTTGGGAGTCCACATCTTGTTGACATTTGATCGTCGTTTAAGTAGGGAAGAAAACAACACTATTGAAACTACTTCCTACTTTAACATTATTGGGCATTTTTTTAGCGGGGTAGTGCCACTAGTTGCGGTAGTTGTAAGAACAACCTCAATGCTTATTTTGTGAGGCGGGTTTCGGTGCGAATTATAGGCTTGGTTTGGGTCGTTGATGTCCGACTCCTCACGTTGTTGCTAGTTTAAGAAGTCCTTATGACATTGATAATGGACACCTGGATAAAAAAGAAAGAAACTGATTCATTAGTGATTCTGCAGTTAGGAGTCCACATTGTTCAAATTTTGTCATTGTTTCTTTCTTCTGAGTTTCCCATTTTACTAAATCTCCAACGGGGGAAGAAAACAACGCAACCGAAACTACTTCCATTGTTTTTATATTATTTGACATCTATTTAGTGAGGTAGCAGGCCCCCTCACTTGTGGCTGTAGCTTTAGGAGCAGGCACATTGATTGTTTTGTGAAATGGGTTTTGGAATTAATTGTAGTCTTGGTTTGGGTTGTTAACACGTACGTCCTATCCCTCACATTGCGTTCCACTTAATTCTACATTGTTGGGCTCTTTATTTTTAAATTGGAACTGTTGGATAGAATGAATTGATCTGTTGATTTTTTGAATTGGGCCCTAGATGATATATTATATTTAGGAAAGACTATGGAAATCTGATTTGCATCCACCGTGGTCCTTCATTTCATGTTTTGATTGAAATTTATGGATCTTGGCCTAACATGATTGTTGAGATCCTTTGGTGCATAAATGCGGTCCATATGATCGCAGGATAGACCTGTCTTGCATCCCTAATTTGATAGATTGTAAGAGATCCCTTAAACGGCTTTACGATATTGATGTAATCATAATCTCTTAAAATGAGGAAGGAAATTGAGTTTAGGGAGAGTAGTTATGGCATTGATAATGAACTCTTGAAAGAAAAAAAAAAAAAAAAAACAACTTTATTGATGATTTTGCACCTGGTGGTCCACATCTTATAGACATTTTGTCCTTGTTTCTTTCTTATGAGCTGCCCATTTTATTTACAAAAAGTCTATTTGGACGTATTTTGTCTCTAGGTAGGGAGTAACACAATGCATATGAAACTACTTCCTATCTCTTCAGACTAGTAGTTTTAGGAGCGACCATATACCTTGTTTTGTGAACCGGGTTTGGGTATTAAATATGGTCTTGGTTTGGGTTGTGAACACATAGGTCTAATCCCTCACAGTTCTGCTTGTTTCAGAAGTTCTTATGACATTGATAATGAATTCTTGAAAAAACGAAAGAGAAACTAAATTATTGATGATTATGCACTTGGGAGTCGAAGAAACGAAATGATTGATGATTTTGATTTGATTTGATTGCAATCATCCACTTTGCAATATCCAATTTATTTTGAGGGGTGGTATAAAAGTGCACTTTTCATTGTGATTCAGTTCAAAGGTGGATGGATATTAAGGGGGAATTCCCAGTGATTCTATGCATGTATGGATTGTGGAACACCCACTGGAGTCCTCGACTTGTAGACTAGTGCGTCTTCAACATGAAGTTCAAACCAGTGGGACAGGCCCGAACTTATTAGTAAAATACACATCACCAATATCACACTCAGAGGATAAGCTTTGCATCATGATTGTCCAAAATGCAACATATACTCGAATTCTCGATATCAAATTTTATAAGCAGTAGGGTCTTGGAATTTTTCTTTTTTTTTTTAGAGCTTTGGACCCTTCCACCAAGGAAAATATGCGCGCGCTAGATGGCCACATGCGCCGGGCTGTGGAGCTAGGGGGATTTGAAGATCGCCCAAGGGGCTAGGCCTCTCTTCCCTAGAAAAAATCAGCCTCATACAATCATTTTAACCCTGAGGCCCACAACTTCAGTCCATTCGGATTGGTATATAGTCCATTTAGACCCAGGCAAATTTGGTGAGACCCAGTAGTGAACCCGTGTGCATGTTACACGTGGGGTGCACCCGATCACTAAGATTCAAATGCATAATAGTTATGCATCATCACATTTGATGTCAAAATGGTGTTAAGGCCATTTTTACACCAAAGTTTTCACACAGAGAAAGGTGGGAAGCTCCACGCCTCCCACTTGCAAGGAAGGTATTGTATTAGGTATGCGACAAATCCCATCAACTACTTTTATTTTATTTTTCCATTACTATGGGTCTTATATTTTTTATCCAAACTATTCAATTTATTTACCGAACTAATATATTCCAAGACCTTTAAGCTATTTGTCATAGATCTTCGTTAATTTTGAGTAATTTGTGAAAATCTTTCCAAGCATTCCAGCCTATATATCTAATTAACTACACTTTCATAGGCAACCAAATTTATGATCCAAATCGTTCAATATTCTTATATTAATGATAACCATCAGTCATTTTATTTCATATATTAAATCTTCATGGATTTTAAAATAGACATGTGAAAAAAAATTCAAAAACATCTATACACTTTTAAAATTGCTGGATGTACTTATTTACTCGTGAAAATGGTGATTTTAACAAATATGGTAATATTTGTTTACATGTGTAACATTCACATGCAACCCCCACACACACATTATTTATCCACATTTTAAACAAGCCCTCACACCAGTGACACAAATACAAGACAAGCCAATCAATCGAGATCTCTTGAGTTCTTTACACAAACGTCTACAACAGAAGGGGCCGTTTGCTTGCGTGGACTCGAATTCCTAATGCTAAAAAATGCATTCCTAGGTGAAGATTTACAAACGGCCATCAAATAATTTCCTCTTCCTTGCAAAATGAATACATAGCCTATGACCCTTGTAAATATTAAATTATGAACTCAGTAAAGGGTAGTCTCATCTACATCTCCACCTCGTATTCTTCACCTACCCCTCATCTCTATTAATATTTCTTTGATGAAACCCATTTTACCATTAATTCCTATGAATTCAATTTCATGCAAACAAACCGACCATAAAATTCAAATGCACGCGATCAGAAATGGAGTGGTCTACACTCTGCCACCGTTGCGACCAGCGGACAGTAGGGACATTTGAATGTGCGTGTGCTGCTCTTCGACAACTTCACAATAGATTGCTTGCACAGAACATGCCCACATGGCATCAGCATCGGCGGATTCTCCTCGGTCGCCTGATCTCGCGACACAGGACACACAAAGATGGAATGGAACTGAAACTCACTCCCCAGCTCCACTGGAACTGGCAACTGTTTCATTGCCAGCCATTCCTGCTGCTTTGCAGCCATCACATTTGCCAGCTTCAGTAGCGTCGGTAGCCCTTGGACACCGGCTGCCATCGCAGTGATCAACGGGCTTTCATGAGACTGCCCCAACAGGTTCCAAAACTGTTGAGTCAGTTCCTCAGCCACCTTCTCCCAGTGAACTGGTGAGAGGATCTCTGCATATGGAGAGTAATTAAGGCGGCCCAGCCACAAAAGACAAGCCATGAGCTTCTGAATCTCAAGCATGTGGTTTGAAGCAAATGGAGCCAGATGCGTCCTGATATACTTGAGTGCATCATTTCTGCTTCCTTTCTGCAGTATCTCTGCAAACTGCAGCTGGTGAAGTTTCAGCTCTAGGCTCGATCCAATCTGCAAGAGCCTGTCATGATTGGCAGCCGCCCACATTAGAGCAGGCTCCAGGTTCCTACATCCCATTGCTTCAAGTATTCGATGCATCTCCAATAATGGAGATTTCAGTGTGGCCGCCTCCGATTCATGGACCTCATTTACGAAGCAGTCACCTAGATCAAAGAAACCTTCCCTGTACAAGTGGGTTGCAACAATCTGGTTCACTATATGTATGTCAAAGTCGACATCCCTGTATGCCTTGGATATGTCAGGAATGAAAGACTTCTCGAGGAGTTTGGTATACTTGTTCAGCCCAACATTGAGTTCCTTCTGCAACCGTTCAAGCTGATTGATGGGGCCAATCTCATTAAGCTTACTTTTCAACTCTGTGAGAAGAGTCTTCAGATCAACAGCAAAGTCTGTATCCTCTGTCAACTGCAACTTTGCCAAAGCACATTCAGTTTCTCGAACTACCTGATCAATGACTTCTTGGGCTTTATAACAGGATAGCTGTTGCTTTTTAGAAACCTGATCAAAAGCATCTTTGATGGTACTGAGATCCATTTCTTACATACACCCCAATTCAGAACCTGTATGAGAACAAAATTTCTATTCATCATTGTAGAAACACTCACAACTTCCGATAAAATGTCATAACATTTTTAGGTGTGGATGTAGACTTAATTGTTGTCATTTGAAACTTTTTGGTGGTATGGACGAATATAATAAATCAAATTAGGTGACATTCTGTTTTACAACATTTCTGCCAAAAACAATGATCAATAATGATTTAGCATGAGCAGGCAGAAAAAAACTTTACCCAGCGAGCTAATGCAGTTCCTAAATTTTAGTAGAGTCTAAAATATTTTCTATTTCTCAACAGTGGCAGTCTAAAAACAATGTAGCATAAGGAATACCAATATGTGCTGCCAAAATATCCAACCAACTTGTAAGTAGGGTATAGCAACAGAACCGCACTCTCACTAATCCCTCAATTAGATCTGCCCTAGATAAACCTACTGAGATTCATATTTCACCAAATAAATACATTTTTGAAGACCACGTAGTCCCATTTAAAAAAATATGCAATATGGCAGTTGAGGAATCCAGTGAAACATTTTGAAGTATAGTGCTTTTGGTTAAAATAAAACTACAAAAAGAGAGAAGTGCCTCTCCATTTTGAAAAAAGTTTAGTCCTTTCAATTCTTTGACTTCTAAAACCAGGTTTCTAATCTTAGGTGTTATACATCATAATTTCGTGGCCAATGGTGGCAATCCCTGACTTCAATTGACCTGCCAACCCAACCCAAACATGGCCCAGTAATTCAGGGCTTAGGTTGATCCTTTTCATTTTCGGGTAGGATTTGGGCCGACAGTTGAAACCCAATTAATAGATTGGTTGGGTTCGGAGTTGTCCATTCTTACCATCGACCAGCCAACCCAACTCAACATGTATAGGGTCAACCCGAATCCGACCCATTTATAAATGGTTGAGAATGTGAACCCCTGCCCAACCTAAAGGGTCAACCAGAACCTCAATTTACAGGTTTGGTTCAGATTGGATTCAGTTCAGGGGTCATAGTGCAACTAGTTAGGTCGGTTTGGGTTGGCGGGTCAGTCATAAACATGGACACAGCCCAAACCCAGCCCATTTACCTATGCTATTTATTTATCGGGTTAAAATGTCAACCAAAACCCAACGCATTCATTAATTGGTAGGAAATGTCAATCCAAACCCAGCCCAAAAATATCAAAAATAAATAAATAAATTTGAACCCTGAATTACCAGGTATGTTCAAGTTGGGTTGGACTGGATCAAGAATGGTAACTCCTAATCAGCCCACTAACGGGCGGAACCAGGAAATCACACACGCATGCACATTAAAAAAATCTTGGGGGGGTTGGCCAATGTTTAAAAAACAAAATTTCCTACAATATTTAGGGAATTTTTAAATTCCCAGTTCTGCCTATGCCCTATTAGAAAATAGATTTAAGAGTCAGAATCTAAAGGATTAAACTTTTTCACCATGGAGGGGCATTTGTGTCATTTATTAAATTGTAGCTTGACAAAAATGACTATAATAATCTAAATTGTAAGAATTAGGGACTAAATTTAATTTTCAAACCTACATGGACATCAGAATAATTAGGTTAAAGGCCAGGACTATAGAACAAATCTCACTCAATTATAACAAAACAGAAATTAGTTCGAAGTAAGAGATTCTATAGAGTTCGCTCTGATGACCATAACTTTTATTAAAAAAGAAAGATCTGAAAGTTTCAGAAATTGTGTTTTAAAAGATTAGCAGCTGATATGTACAAGACATTTCTACTCATCATTGTAGAGATCACCCTACAATCAATAAGATTCATTAAACACAATGGACAAGCCAGCCCCATCACTGCCTACAGTGTATGCTGATGTAATTTGCACGAGATAGTAAGCAGTTCATGTCTCTATTCTAGACAATGCATATAAAAAGTAGTTCTCATGCATGCATATAAACTTTTTTCATTAAACATGATTATCTCACTGAACCATCAGATATTGTAAAAAATGTGGCCGGAATGCAGGGTTCATCCAAAAGCTCACCCATCAAAAAGGGAAAACCAAATTGACCATTTAAAAAGAGCAGATGGCAGTGAAACATGTACAAGCATAAAAAGAAGGGAAACTTTGGCTGAAACAACAGTGTAGCAACACCATCCTTTAAGGGCCTGTTTATTTGCATAGAATAAATAGGAATTGAAATGTAGGAATTCATGGTCAAATGAGCTCCACCGAAGGATTATTAAAGAGGTGAGGGGTAAAGGATATAAGGTGGCAATGTAGATGGGACCTTGACTTCCCTAGGATTTTAATGACTGGGGAGATGGCTGGGTATTCATTTCCCATCTCCCCTTGATTTTATTTCCATTAAGGGGGAGGTTATTTGATGGTCATTTTTGGATTTTCACATTTGATTCTTCATTTTTAACCACTTTGAGAAATACAAACTCTTAGAATTCCTAGGAATTCAATCACATGAACAAACAGCCCCTAAAAAGCATCCTACATCAAATGAAATTCATAAAATATAGGAATTCAGAATAGTAACCTAATCTCCTAGTGATAATCATCTAATATGATACATAATAGGACTAAATAAGATGGCACCATTCAGTTTTTGATGAATAATGCAATGAAGAAAATGTTGTGTTTTGTTTGCTTAGATTGCAATTTGTTGAGTTTTTGGTAGTTATATGGAAGAGAGAGCTAACAGCTTGGTTGCAATAAAGTACTAGGGGACCTTCCACTCAAATCAACTTTTTTGTATGACTCTAACATGTACATAAATCTATGGTTGGCTTAAAATGGGTTTATGTGTAGCTGGATCATTACTAAGACAAAAGGATGAACACCAACAAGAATGCAGTCTTTGTTGCTAAACTCCAGAACATATATCTCGGACACCTCTGTTCTCTTGTAGAAGCTGCCTTCTCTTAATTAATAAATCTCTCATCCCCTCCTTTACTAATAGAAAAACACTGAGTTCTGAAAAGGAGTTTCGATGTATTGTCGTTGCAAGGTCCTTCAGTGCTCCTTTGTTATTTAACACACATTCAAAACAAAGTCTTAAATTATCCCGGATTGACGATGATGACAATGATTCAAAACAAAAAATAAAAAAATGAAAAATAAAAAGACTTCGCGAAACTTACACCTATTTCTGTTGAACATACTTCAGTTGTTACAAGCAGAGATTTTGGATGCGCATAAAAATCAGCCATGTTGGTTTTTTCCCCTTTTACCACAAAGACTTTGCAATTAATTCAATATAAATCAGGCAATTGACATAAAGATAAAAATGGAAGGGCTGCTGATGTAGGCCCTGGGGTTAGGGCTTGCGGGAAAGTGCCGAAGCGCGTGTCCACAGACACTTCAGCTTGTCTCTGCAGAGACAATAACAAGGACGCGCCACAATGGAAAAACCCAATTCAATTAATCAAACTCTGAGAATTAAATCTCTTACAAAGCATATAAATAAGAAAAGTAAAAGTCGGTGGCAAAGAAAACCTAATAACCTAATTTAGGAAATAAAATAATAATCCTAATGAAATTGGAAACCTAAATCTAATTACAATATTTTTAAATAACATTGGAAATTAATAACATTAAATTAGAGAATTAAAAACTTTTAAATCTACTTGGGCCCTACACGCGTGGCCTGAGGTCCATCTGCATCATTCTCCCCGGCTTGGAAAGAACTCGACCTCGAGTTCGGTAAATGTCCGCCTAGGTCAAAGATCAATCGGACGAACTTCCGATCCATTGGCTGAACTGTAGTTTCTGGGCATACTTTTAAGTATAACTTCTTTCAATGGTCGTAATTTGAGCAAATGTGTGATCGAACCATTGGATTTCAATTGATAAATATGCAACCTGGACGATCGTGCAGCCGACGACGATGACTCACGGCAACCAGGTACGCTTCTGCTCCTGATCTCCTTCTTCTTCTATCTTTTTTTTCTGGGATTGATGGAAGAGGGCGGGCGATGGAGCTGGGGTGTGCTGGAGGAGGGCGGACGATGGAGCTGGTTTTGCTGGAAAAGGGCGGGACAGTTGGGTTTGGTGTCGGTGGAAGAGAAGGAAAAAGGAATTGGGGGTTTCGGCGGTGCTGGTCGATCAGGGAGGGTTTGGCTAGGATGGGTGGGCCACTGGGGTGATGGGGAATTAGGGAGAAGGTTCAAACAAAGGGTTTGGTTCGGGATTTGGAGATTAGGGTTGACGAAGATGGGTTTGGGAGACAATTTAGGTTGTCGATGATTAGAATTTAGGTCAGGGAGTGGGGCTTAGGGATGATGGGGAAGGGAAGCAGTGGTGAGGGTTCCGGTTTGGTTTTTGGTTTTGGGATTAGGTCTGGGTTGGCTGGGGTTTGCCGAAGTGGATGTTCTGGACTTCGGGAAAGAATAAGGGATTGGGAACGGTAGTGGTAGGGAAGGAATGAATGAATGGAATGGTATGGATGGATGGATGGGCTCCGATCATTCACCAGATATGGATTGGAGTGATGTGGATCTCCGCTATGATACCAACTGATGTAGGCCCTAGGGTTAGGGCTTGCGTGAAAGTGCTGAAGCACAATAGGGTGCCGAAGCGCGTGTTCGCAGACACTTCAGCTTGTCTCTGTAGAGACAATAACGAGGACGCACCACAATGGGAAAACTCAATTCAATTAATCAAACTTCGAGAATTAAATCTCTTACAAACCATATAAATAAGAAAAGTAAAACTTGGTGGCTAAGAAAACCTAATAACCTAATTTAGGAAATATAATAATTATCCTAATGAAATAGGAAACCTAAATCTAATTATAGTTTTTTTTTTAAAATAAAATTGGAAACTAATAACTTTAATTAGATAATTAAAAAATTCTAAATCTACTTGGGCCCTACATGCGTGGCCTAGGTCCATCTACATCAGCTGCTAGAGCCTTCAAGTTCAGCACCTTAATGATTTTCATGATTGCAACAATTTTCTCAGAATTTAAGTCCCAAGATTCATCAACCATGATTATCAGGTCGTGGTTCACTTTGTCAAATAAAAAGCCTACAAAACTGAAACCTCCATCAAAATATGGTCAGTTGCAAATCTTATAATGCCCATGTTTTGCTTGATAATTAATAAGGATGGAGAGATTGAGGAAGATGAGCGGGATGATTGAACTGGAGACTTACTTCTAGAGTAATTTGTGATCGGCATATGCCAACAAGATCGAAGAAAATTTTTTACTGGAAAGCAATTAGAACAGCTATGACATATAAAGCAGAATGTCGGTCAACCAACTATAACCTATAGAGTAGAATGTCGGCCAATCAAGAAGCAACACTTGCACGAAATGAGTCTGGCAGAGACAAGTATGTTGAGATGGATGTTTAGTAATGCAAGGAAAGATAGGGTTAGAAATGAGCCCTTTCGGGAGCATTTAAGGATTGCATCAATAGTAAATTAAGAAAAACTCATTTGAAATGGTTTAGGCATGTCCAACAAAGACTAGCAATGGCACCATTAAGGAAAAGTTATACAATTTGACGGCCGCTTAAGGAAAAGGGGTAGGCCGAAGAAGACATGGATCATGGATGGAAGTAATAAAGCTAGATCTGAAGAAGTAAAACATATCCGAGGATTTGGCTCCAGATAGATTGAAATGGAGAAACAGAATTCATGTAGCCATACCCAACATAGTAGGACAAGGCTTTGATGTTTGGTCAATAGTGTGGCTGCTTCAGCTTTGGAACCAATTGCTTTCCATCAAATCCTCTAATAAACTCCAACAACATAAGAGTTGTTTTGGTTAATGATTTGTGAAAAAATGCTCAATATCATAATTCAGACCTACTGGAGAGATAGGATAAACCAATTTCAGATTCTTCCAGCACTAATGAACATAAAGAGGCACCATGCGAAAATAATTATGCTTTATTATCTGTGGTTTAGAATTCTCTCACATCCAGGTCATAAGCAAAAGATAGAAATTACCAATGAGGGAGACATGCACACATAGATAATAAGTAATAACTTCTTCCATTCTGAGTGTAATTTGAATTAGGTCATATTTCTTAAAACAAAAGGCAATTCCTGCCTGAAACCTCAGCTGCATGGACTGTCCTATAACATATGATTGACTATTTTATTTATTAGAAAAGAAATTGGTATTGTGAGGTTGATCGCTGCTGAAATAAATCTCTTCAACTATTTTTCTATGATTTCCTTTCATTGGATTTCTTTACTTTCTTAACATATCTTTCAGTTTATTGTACCTTAAAAATTCAGGCGAGATTTTGTACAGTTCTGTCGGTAATAATGCTTTGGAGTTCTGAGAGTGTCTATACATCAGAACTACTGCATTGTAGGATACCCTATTATAATCATGTTCATTCCATCGGGTTCCTTTAAATCAATTTCACTCTAGTACAAGTTACCTGGATTTCGCAAAAATCTCTCTTCTTGTGTTTGGATAACACGGGAAACACTCAACTCTTCAGTTTTTTGTTCCTTAAAACAACTCTCACACATAACCAAAACTACAGATGATTAGAGTTACAGATAACTTGAGTTTTCCAATGATCCAATGTGCGCCTATGCCTAGGGATTGAATTCATTTTCCAATGATCCAATGTGTGCCTATGCCTAGGGATTGAATTCAAGCTGTGAATGCCCGCGCTGCGCTGCCTGCTCTTTCCAAGATTAAAAAAAGAAAGGAAATCATTTCTAGAGAAGGAAAAAAAAAATCTCAAATCAAGTAAAAAAAAATATGCTAGGTAATGAGAACTTAGGATGATCAGATTTTAATTCATGATTTTTACAGTTCATACATACAGCTCTAAAAGGAGATCTCATCAAAAAAGGAATACAAGAAAACCAAGTTTTTTTTTTTTTTTTTTTGCAACAAGAGGAGATTGAAAACGAGAATACATGAATCAGTGGAATTGAAGAGGAGATTGAAAACGAGAATACATGAATCAGTGGAATTGAATAGGCACGTATCGTATCATATTTATACCTGAATGAATCTTTAGCTGGTTTCAGTTTCCGATCGCCTGAAGCAGAATTAGGGCGCGTGTTGGTACCGAACAGTTACGATGGAAGATTAGTTAGGTATTTGTTTTCGAGACGGAAGGTTTTGGTGTTTTCATGTGAGTCTTTCACAAAGGGGACACCTATGGGCCTACGAAGAGACTTTGAGTAGGCCCGGCTCGTTAGGTTGGCCCGATTATTTCGAATTCTTCAAGGAACTCGGGCCCGGTCTTGGTGTCAATCAGTGGGTCTTAGTCTTAGCTAAATGATGGGCCCCTGGGCAGACCTGAATATATAGTTTTGGGGGCGGTCGCCCCCATTGGACCTGGGTCCACTTCCAAAGCACTAATGAAAATCCTGATCCCACTTCCAAAACCCACATGAAAATCACGGGTCCAACCCCAAAACCTACATTATAATTCTCTATTTCCCCCAAAATTCAACTACTTGTTTGGGTCTGCCCCTGCAAACAAAAATCCCAAGTCTGCCCTTCCCTAAATCCAAACCCTGCCATTAATTGTTTTCAAATGGCTTGGATTCAGGAGGATGGTTCCCTTGAGTTATATGTCGCATACATGGGCTTAGAAGCCACCAGCAGTTGTGAAGCCCAGTGTAGGCTATCCCATTCCCAACCAATTATATAGCTCTAGATCACTGTTCAGTAAATGTGAAACTCAACTGGGCTGGGTAATGTCTTTCCCCACCCACAAAGTCAGCTTTGGGGCCAATCAAAACAGTATCCTCAAGATTGGCGGGTTCCCATTTGTCTTCCTACATGTTGATCTTAAAACATGTACAAAGAAGCCACACATTGAAAATATTAGGCATGGATCCAAATTCAATCCATTGTTGGGTTGGTGTGGAGGGGCCCAATACCATACTGTTATGGTCATCTAATTATGTTGAATAAAAATGAATAGTGATTTTAAATAGGCCGCGTTGGACCGCTGACCTGCCCCAACCCAGCTAGGGCTGCCAATGTCCTGGGTCCAGCTCAAAAGAAATGAATGTTTGAATAGGCCTGGCCTGCCAGACCCAACTGACAGCCCAAGTTGGGTTTGGGGACTGTTCAGTTTAGGCTGCCCCTGCAACTCTCAACCATTTCTGCCATTTAGATGTTTAATAGTACAAGTATAAAATTATAAAAGGTGCTGATGATCATCGCTGCAATAATAAAAAACTTAAAAGCTCCTTAAGATTTTATATGATATGAGTTAAAATATTTGCTGCTATAATATAATGACCTGTACCAAAATTGACCTGAACAGACCTTTACTTGTCATGGTATTTAGGTAGGTGTAAGTTGAGGAGGATATGATTTTCAATGACCCGCTGCCATTCCTAAACTACTAGTTTCATAATAAGGTGTCATTTGGCAAGTCGATCTGATTCGTTCGGCCACATTTCGGCCTGCGACGCCAAACAAACTCAATTTGAGCCCAAATCAAAATGGCAGAAACACACTAGAAATGTTGAGCTTCCTTTGGCCATTGAGAATGAGAGGGAGAGAGGAAGGGGAGAAGGTGGGCGGGCAGCGGTCGGCGACGAGCAGGGAGAGGGAAATAGAGAGGGAGAAGGAGAGAGGGTGGGCGAGCGGCGACGGGCAGGGTTTAGGGTTTAGCAGGGAGAGGGAAAGAGAGGGAAATAGAGAGGGAGAAGGAGAGGACAGGACAGGAAGGGGATAGAGTGGGCGGGCGACGGGTGGCGAACGGCGGCGGCGACGAGCAGGGAGAGAGAGGGAAGGAGAGAGAATGAGGGGTAGTTTAGGAATTATTTTTTTTAAATGCAGTGTGTAGAGAGTCGAATGTAGTGTGTAGGTAGCCACTCTCTGACCCTTATCTGTAAAAAGACATTAGCATCCATCCTACCCCTGACGATAGAAATGCATCCAAGTGGGTCCCACGATTTGAACCGCATATTTATAGTATGCAGTCTGCTTGTAGATAACATTAAGAATATTTAAATCTGTTACCATCTCTAATCACACTCCTCGGGGAAGCATAATATTCCATGGATTTTAGGTGATGGTCCAACGACCATTTAAGATGTCAATATAAGAGCAAGAGAATATAGACAAGATTTTCTCGTCTTGCTTAAGCTATAGTCCAAAAGTTGTTGAGTTGATTTAATAATTGTGCTGGTTCAACAAGCATGGTAGCACAATTAGCCATTTGAAATTCATTATAGTTGCTTAACCAATTTAGTGGGTAAAGGAAAGCATTTTATGAAATACCCGACAATGATTTTCATTTTCTTCATCCCTAGAAGTTAGGGTTCCTAAAATTAGGGTTGAAGTTAAGAGTATAATCTTAGTGTCAGCGTTGAAAGGCCAAAAAATAGGGTGGTTGTTTAAGTTTACTCAAAATAAGAGTAGCATTCTATCTACCGTTTATTAACAAGGTGAAGGTTGGTTATCACATGTGGGCTCCGCCACCTTGAATTCTTTATATTGTCCTCCCACTCTAAAAGGGTACATGTTTGTGTAGCTCCGTGCATTTTCACTTTTGCAAAACTAAATAGATTTTCCATGGGAGAGGCCCGCCTTTAAAATCGTCGCTTGTGAAGAAAAATAGTTGTTTTATGCACAAAAATAACATGTACCGAACATTTCAGCTCATCCCTTAGAAAACCCAGTCCATAAACACACTCACCAAGTGTATATGATTTTATTTTACGAGTGATTGTTCATCAATATTCATATCAAGATGGATTTATAGACTACCGTGGATGTAAATCAACCATAAGGTTCTATTTGTGCACGCAACGTTTCAAGCGTGTTGGCACGGGAATTTTCTACGATTTTACGTGTGTTTCTTCGCTAGAGGGGAGATGACTCTCCCATCCACCCACATTGAAAACGCACAGCCCTGGAAGAGAAAACTTGTATTTCCTATTCCGCGCCAAGCGCTTTCTCATGGGGGAGGTTGGATTTTCATCCCTTCTTACGAGGAAAATCGGGATATCAAAGCTCACCCGAAAACAAGGAGCAAGGGATTCCTCTCTGCGCTAAACATCATTACGGAAGGTACCCAAAAATCTGGCGTCCTGTATCCGTTGTTTCCGTGAAAAAGGCCGCTGCACAAATGGACCCTAATGCTCAACATAGGTGGTGGAAAATCTAAGGTAACCCTGAACTTAGATGGATTTTTTTTTCTTTTTGGTAAAATTCTTTTTTCTTTAAAACGGACTTGAACTTGGTACTCACGCTTACTACACATGTCCTTAACCGATTGACTGAGCAACAATCGCAGACTTTGATCATTACTTAAAGAGTAAACTCAATTATATAGAACTCGATTATCGGATTCTTCTCATCCAGTTGGGATTATAGCTCTTAGGAGTTGTTTGTCTTTTATGCATGTGATAGGAAAATATTGAAAATCATGTGTAACCATTACATGTGTGATTCATTTACATATGTAAATGATTCACATTGAACACATTTCATTATTTGTCATTTTCACATCTCCACATGTGAATCTCAATACATCCAGCAGTTCACAGCTTTTCACAAATTTTTCAAAATCCATGATGAATGAGATATGGGATTTGAACCCAAGTCATTTTTGGCATTCTAAAAAGGAAGACTAGCTCGATAGTGAATATGAGGCCCATGGAAGCCCAGAATGTCAGATTTTAGGACCTATACTTTTTTCACAAATATCTCAAAATCTATGATGAATGAGACATGAGATTTGAACTCCACCAGGCCATTTTTGGCATTCTAAAATGGAAGACTAGTTCGAATCGTGAAAAAGGAGGCCCATAGAAGCCTAGAATGTCAGATTTTATGGCCTATACTTCTTTCACAGATATCTCAAAATTCATGATGAATCAACGGTTAAAAGTTGACCCTAGACAATTTTTTGCTTCCTAAAGAGTATATACAATTCGGATCATGATTTAGGGACCCGCATGCATTAAAGAATTGAGAAAGAAATGGATTGGTAGTAATGGGACGTGAGAATTACAATGGTTGTAAATTTTTTAAGATTCCTCCAAATCCATGATTAGTTAACATGTGAAATTTAGCCCGTAGCCATTTTCAACCTTCTAAAGAGGATAAACGGTTCGAATTGTAAAAATGAGGCCCATGAAAGTCCAAAATGGCATATTTTAAAGCATGGATTCTTTTCGCAAATATTTCAAAATATGTTATATCACATGCTAAGATTTGACCCTATAGCCATTTCCGGCCTTTAAAGAGGATGAATGGTTCAAACCGTGATTTAGGAACCCACATGAATGAAAATTTCAAATAACGGATTGCCCTAAAACCACATTTTTCTCACTGTAACTCCGCCTATGAGCTGTGACCTGCGTAATCATTTGCCATGGTATGAGGTGCATAGGTTTTAGCTTACACATCTCATGTGTAAATTAATGCAAACAAACGAAATAATTTATGTGTTTAAGTTATTAATGAACATAAATGCCTGTAGTGTAGACAAATGACCCCTCAGTCTCACTCTCATCTAAGACTAGGCTAAATCACTCTCATCTAAGATTGCTATGTTGCGGTCAACTGAAGATACTTATTTAGTTAAGAGTTCAAACAGAACAAGGAAATTAATGGGCGTCAGGCCCATCTAATGCTGGTGGGCAATATGCATGGTGATGAGAAAAAGTGGAGCTATTATTAATATGACTGTACAAATAGTGGGGCTCCCCATGAAAGTGAACACATCAAAAGTTCCAGTTGAATCAAGGCAGTGCAAGCCCCACCTGGATTGGTCCACTTATTACCAGTGTTTCATCTATGTTGCAGAGAATGTTTGGTGTATGCACATGGCGTGGGTACTTCATTGTCATGAGATTATCTTTCAAAGCAAGTGAGATGTCATTATGCCTAAGTTCTCTATATTCATATGAAAGAGACGGATATTGGATGCATAGTAGCAACCTAGCAAAAGCTAATCATGCTTCACTGACTTGTTTAAGTTTTTGCCGAATTAGTTAGTTCAAAAGCTTTATGAGTCCTACCTAGAGCATCTTCTTCATTTTTTAGTGTTCTCCTGTCTAGAAAATGCATTCATCCTTTAGTCTGTGTTGGTGGCGGGTATGAAAACTATAATAAATCCTTAAATGGGAAAAACTAAAATATAATTACAAAATGATATGATATGTATAGAAATTATTCAATGCACAACTTTTTTTGGGCACACATCATAGTGGGGCCCACCTAACGATCCATTCAAATGGACCACACACGGGACCACCCCTCCCCTCCCCCCAAATTATACCAGTCCCTTCGTTTATACACCTATCCAGATGGACTACACAATTGAATCGACTGTCAATTTTTTAAGGAGTAAAACTTGTTTGCCGTGGATGAAAGGGGGCCCATATGTTGTACGTGGGTGGGCCCCAACAGATGAACAGATTCCCCATGGGTCCCATCCCAAAGTGTGGATGGCACCTTCCATGCATACCGTGTGCACTAGATAAGCACTCATCAGGTGTATATTTTAGATTTGCAACATATTTGTTGGAGATTCTTACAACAAGCCCCTATATTCATACAATCTCAAAATGGCCACTGTGTTTTATGTTTTTACAAGAAAGGGCCCTAGTTGATAGAAATGCCCTTTATATAAGGTTAGCAAATCTCACTAACTCAACTTACTTTTAGTGGGGCCAACCTAAAATGTAAGATGCCAAAAGGAGGCATTGCAATGGAAAGACTCTGATGTTAACTAGGATAATATGCGGGTCGTTCAAATAATCCCAGCCTTTGGTTTTAAGCCTTCAAAGTTTAGGGGCAAAATTATCTTTTTATCTTTTAACTCAAGATGATAATTAATTTGAGTTTCTCTAAGTGTAAGAAGTGATGTTTCTCACCTGACTGCCCAGGATTTGAACCCTGGGTACAACACCTCTTCCTAGGTATGCAGGCTCACTTTCCGCTTGTGTTAGCTCATTTTCATGTGGGTGGGTTGTCTTCCTGTGTGTGTGCGGGCTCTCTCGTCCCATCTCCCTTGGCTGAGATACTAAAAAATAGTGGGCCTGACACAATTTGAGACGAAGATTCAAAAGCATGCGGACAAAGGTTCATAGCAAGTGTAGCACGGGATGTTGTATGGCTGTGATCTTCCAACATCTATCTACTTTTGGGATAATGGCTACCCTCAATGAACCCATCATTTCAACGATCGGGATCAACAACCATGAATGAACTCCAGAGAAGATCCCCCCATAAAGGGGCGGAACCAAGGGGCTAGCAGGGGGAATGGTGTTAGAGTCCACATTGTTTTATTGGGGGTTTTCTTTCCGACAGGCGACAGAGTATGGAGTATGGACCACTCAAGCTTATAAAATTAAGGGAAATTCTCAAATAAGGTCTTACGTTTTTGCCTTATTTCATAAAATGACACAAGTTTCAAAAGTTTTTCAATTAGTCCTTAAGTATTTCAGTAAGTTTTCAATTAAGGACATCTGGCCATATAAAGGTATTTTATGGCGACTTTTTTCTCATTTTCTTTTAAATACCCAAATTATCCTTCATTTAAAGCCATGACATGGTTTCGACAGCCACTACATACAACCAATCGCGCGGGGATGCCGGTTGTCCTTAATCATACTAAGGACATCGGTGAAGAAAATAAGGAAAATATAGAGAAAGCGAAGGAGGATTTTATTTCAATGAAGGGTAATTTGAATATTTTAAAAAATTGAGAAAAAAAGTTTATCGAAAAATAGCTTTAAATGGATGGATGTCCTTAATTGAAAACTTTCGAGAAAAATCTAGGGACTAATTTGAAAAGTTTTGAAACTTATATCTTTTTTTAAAATAAGATAAAAACTTAAGGTCTTATTTGAAAATTTTTCTAAAATTAAAGAGAATGTAGCTAAGTACCTACTAAATCAGACAAATGCTCCTTGTATCGTGGTGTAAAAATTAAAAAAAGAAAAAAAAAAGGTTCTGCTGACTCGGAGATGAGTAGTCATTATGGACACTGAGTCGAAAATCTTGATCTAGCTCTCAGTGATTGCTGACTTGCCTAGACTTGCCTCATTTACCCAACTCCGTGACCTTTTGACTGCTGAATTCTGTACATCAAACAGACAAATAATAATAATAATAATAAGCATTTTTACGGTTGAAAAAAAATGATATCTCTCATGAAAAGTGAAAATGCTAATATGCAGTGAAAAAAGTTTTACGTTTGGTAAGGTCTCTTTTCTTGAAGAAAAGTAGAGGAAATGAACTAAACTTTCCACGATTCCACGAAGAAGACATTTTCCATGAGAAGGGGTGGAAATGGGTTTTCATAAAAAGAGAAAAAGATTTTCCACGGAACTGATTTTTCATAGTGCTGCACGGACCTGATATTAGAGGTAAAAATAAAGGGTTGGGATGCAATTTCTTCTACAGGTTCCTGCATTTCTTTTCCTCTTATTCTCATTACTGCATCAGACAAAAATTTTGAGTCCAAAACTTATGAAATTTCGTCTTGAAATAAGAAGAGAAAACTTACATTTTTCCCAATGTACCATGTACCAAGCCGCTCTTTCTACTTTGGTGCTACTTAAAGCTCGGCAAATATCTAATTGGCGTCTCCTATTAAGCTCAATATTATTTTGCCATTTATGAGCACTGGTTATGTTCAAACATATAACAAACCAAGGTGCCGTTTGCCGAATCCAATTGGAGGTCAAATTGGCTTAAAACTAATTCAAGCATATGTTTAATGACTTTGGACCACTCGAAAGAGTTCATGTTTGGATGATTTTAGACTATTTGAAAGAAGTTCATGTGAATGTAAGACTGAGTCGGGTTTCAGACCTTTTGCATCATTTTAAGAAAGTAGCAAATTTGACCTTTTTTTTTTTTTTTGTCAATTGACATGTTTGTCCAGATAATTCTTACTATATAATAACTTTTTTTAATCCGATCGACCATATCAAACAGTCTTTTTTTGCTGATTTGAAATCAACATTCGCCTCACACACCCATGCCTTTAACCAGTTGAGCGACTATTAGAGCTTGTTTTGTAACAAAAGAGGAATTCATAGATCTTATGATTCTTCACTACCACTGGAACAAGGATTCCTCGCTGGGGATTTGTATAGTTGAGGATTTCACATTGATATTGGTATTTATTGATGAATATAGCTGAGAAAAATAGGAGTCGGTGTACAAATCCACTTAAGTGAGGATTTTTAAATCTTATGGGGGGTGTTCGGATATGAAAATCCTAACAAATGAAGATTTTCATTCGTCCAAATCATCGATAATTTTCAATTATCAAACATGGATTTACTACAATTTTAGGAAAATCGAAAATATTTTCTCTAAAGATTTGGTTGCCAAACATGACCTTAAGGGATGAGAAGATCCCTTTATCATTACAGAAGGTGTTGAAGTGCTATTTAATCTCCCTTGGAATGCAAAAGTATGGCTGTCAATCGTGTCGCGTTAACGAATTCGGGTTACGGGTTAACAAATTCATGTTAAAATCACCTCAACCCGTATACGATCCGTTAACTTAACGGGTCCAAAAATCCAACCCAAACATGACCCGTTAATTTAACGGGTTACACGACCCAACCCGTTAACTCTTTAAGTAATTAAGTCATTTCGAAAATTAAAAAAAAAACATACAAAAAAAAATATATATATATATATATAAGCCACGCGAAACTGTAAGTGAGGATCCCAAGTGGATCCCACCTAAAACCCCACTATAAAATAATAAATTTTAATTTATTCTTTATGAATATAAATTAATTCTAGTTACACTTAGGGACTAAAATTTTTTTAACGAGTTAAGCGTGTTGTTAACAAGTTACTGGTTTAATTCGTACGCGACCCGTTAACTTAACATGTTAACAGATTTAACCCATTAACGACTCGAACCCGTTAATATCGTGTGGGTTCGTGTCGTGTTAACCGGTCGTGTGGCATTTTGACGGCCCTACGCAAAAGTCCCCATCTATATAATTTCCAACAGATGAGAAAGAAAACAAGAGGAGAGGGGCTTAGAGACGATGAAACTCCTGGGGCTTAATTTGAGAAAGATGAGAATTACTGAAATGTCATGTGTTTAGGCTTATTTTCAAATGAGTCATGCAAGATGTGCAAATTTATCCTATTCCGATCTGTGTAAATGCGGGTAGATTTCTTGACCTATAACTAGCTAAATATATTGAGGGTTAGATCTGACGGTTCAAATCCATGTTAAATACAATCGTGGCGCACCCAGGATTTTTGTTTGAGTGGGGCTAAACTTTTGCTCGGCTTTGCTAACTTTCTTCACATTAACAATACCAAAAGAGAAAATATATTGCATTTAAATAGATTCAATACTTTTTTTTTCCATGTTCAGTTCTCCTACCCAATTGAAGGGGTCTTTCCACTACCTCCAAAATTCAGGCGATCATCAAGTCATTATCATCAAAACAGCCTGAGATAGCATTTTCTTTAATTCTAGGTGTCTAGATGCCCCTACAACAGTGATTTAGGTGAGCATCCAATTACCTAATTTGTGTTCCCAAAGTGGTTCTATTTGGATCTAAAGGATTTGTTTGCCTACATTTACCTTAGTTGTAAAAATATTTCTCTATAGTTGGTTATGGGCTCATGGTAAAGAAAATAAATTGTTACTTTAATGTAATTCAAGTTTATCCAAACATATGAACCCTAAGGTCTAATTTATGCATGAGTTGAAGAGTAAAGTATGCCCAATGGTGATTTCATCATCTTCGAACTTGTAGATTTGCTCAAATTTGGTGATTTAGGGCTTAGGATTTGGATTAGAATTTCGAGACTTAGGATTTAAAATTAGGATTTGGAGATTAAGGGTTCAGATTTAGGTATAGAGTGATTATAATTATATTGCATCTGAGAAGAGGGAGGGATATTACTTTATTTAATTAGGGTTATTTGGTGAGAGAGACTAATCACAAGAGGAACGACGATGAGAAGCTCGATCGGTGTGAAGAGGATCTCGAACTCTCAATAGAAAGAAGATGTTGAAAGGGAACGGCGTGAAAAGGACCTGTTACTCTAGGTGGAAATAAGATGTCCAAAGAGAATATGAGTGTTTTCACCATGGTTTTGTGACGTGAGGCAATCACGAGGTTTAGACATGGGGCGACCATTTGTTACATATATGTGGGACAAGTCCAGGCCCATTTGAATATCTGCCAATTTCAAAATTAACATGGGGCGGTCAATATCTAAGTCTGCCATTGCATACAATCACGCTAGTGGATCCGGTCATAATTTGCTAATTGCTTTAAAGAATGTTAGTACATTTAGACCCAAGGACTTCAATTCCAAGGGCATGTTTTTTTAGAAAAAATTAGAGAAATCATGTTTAGAAAATTTGAAAATTATTTAAAAGTTGTCTCATTGGGTGGAATTTCCGAATCCTCCTCTTGGATGGAGGATTCGCAAAACATGCATTGACAAATGCAAAGATGACAAACCAAAACATAATATCTACAGGTTCCCAACGTTTCAACCTTAGACCCCCAGATATTTATAAGATAGCATTGAGAAAATTATAAGACATATGCTTTATATGTAAACTGTAGTTTTATAAGTTTTATGTTATATTTCTTTTCATTACCAATGAGAAATTAAGAGACCGACATACTTGTACTTTAGATCCCCTTTTATGGGACCACTCAAACAATTCTGCACACTTGGCTTCACCTGTTAGATCAACAACATTGAAGGAGGCTTTCATGCCATCACACATCTTTTACTGATTATGCTTTATCCCTAGTGGGGCCCAACATTCACGGGTTAAGATTGACATGTTTACGTGCATGCCAATTATCCTGCTTATATTGTATTGATATGAGTTGCAGTTGTTTGGTAAAATGGACCGAGGATTCACACCTACACCTATTTCTCCATTTTCGGTTTTCCTTTAGCCCTTGGATCTTGTTATTTTTATACAGTTAACAGGATCAGGTGAAGGTTAAGACGTCACTGTAGATTTTGGACCTTTTAACCGTGGAGCCACAGTCAGTGGCTTAGCAGAAGCACTACACTCTACACCACTAGACCAGTGAGATTCATGATCAATATGGGGTTAGTTTTGGAAACTCATTCAAAATATAGAGAAAATTACAAAGTGACCACCATGTAGTGGTTCGAAGTTTAGCATATGGGTGAGGGATGTAATAATTTTGGGTGAGGGAAGTTTTGGTCATACTTTTGGGTGAGGGATGTTCGGCACATGGGTTAAAAAAGTCAAAACACACCAAAGATTGGGACCATTTATCCATATGTGGGTTGATGTTATAAGGTTTAACCATCTTGATGATGAGGTTAAGTGAGTCAAATTAAGTGAAAACATGTGGGGCCATGTTTCAAATTTCTAAATTGTCCACCATGTAGAACTTGAATCCATTTGTGGGGCCAATATTTGCATGCATATTACAGCATTTGTGAGTGATTAGAGACGAGTGTGATTGAACTAATGATTTTCAATAAATCATATGTTTTCATACAAAACGGCACACTATCCTTTTTTGGATATAATCTTTGCAGTTGATGCACATAGGGACAATACCATAAATGTTATTCTTATTTTTCTTGATGCTTATGATCAAATATTGTTCAATCTTTTAAAATGGAGCAAAATTTTGGAAACTAATCAAGCTAGAATTGAAAGTTTGAATGAAGGATTTGGATGGGCATAAGATATTGTAATACCATTTTCTAGTTGAAGGACGTTATAAATGGAGCATTTTTAGGGTATTTTGTGCGACGAAAGAATTATATGTTAAAGAGGAAAATTGTTCCGATTTCCAGTGCAACCTACAATTCTTCTTTTTTTCTTGTAACATTTTCCTTGCGTAAAAGAAAAAACTTAACTAACTTTCTTCAGTAAAGAGGATTTCAATTTCTTATATGAGTAGTAAAAATGCATGATCCCCCTCCGTCAAAATAGAAATTCATGAATATTCCTCTCATTGCACAAAGCTTCCTTAGTGTTTGTTTCTTTACTAAAATTTCTAATAAGAATTTGGGGTGTTAGAAAATTCAAGACATGATGTGATGGCTTATCCATTAACATTTGTAAATGTCATGTTTCTTCATAAAAATTTCAAAATTTAAAAAGCTAAAAAGGTCATTTAAGACCTTTTGAATTAGAAGAGTTCCAGACCGTTTGCTTTTTCGTGGGATTTCTAGACGTTCAAGTATAATGGGGGATTTAGGAATTTCGCTATATATGAGAATTTAGAAACTCTCCAGACATAAATTCTCTAAATTTCAGTTAAAAAATGCCCTTAGCGGCATTCCCAACCCAATGGTGATGTAGATGTGAAACTTAGTGCCCATGAAAGTAAACATGGGTGGTTGCAAATTTTGAATAATTCATATATTATTCTTAATTGTGCATATAAAATGCATGCTACTACGCTCAATTAGGGGTGTCAAAAAAATCGAGAAACCGTCTAACCGAACCGAACCGAACCGAACCGTGGTTAATAACCGTGTTTCACGGTTCGGTTACGGTTACGGTTAATGAATTCAAAAAAACCGTACGGTTCGGTTCGGTTACGATTTTTTATAATAAAATACGGCGGTTAACCGAACCGAACCGTAAAATACGGTTCAGTTAACCGCACACGGTTAACCATACCGTTATACAAATAAAGAAAAAAAATAAGGGGTTGAATGAAAATTTTCTTAACTTATATATAAGTAACATTGTAACAAACGAAGAAACCTTAGCCCTTTCTCTCAACTCCTAGCCGCCCCTTTCTCCTGCAACTCTTCTCCAGCTAGTGATTAGACGAAGAATAGAATAGCCTCAAAGATTGGATGATGGAAGCATCTGAGGTTGGCCTTTCAATGTGGTTACTGCCCCTTCGATGATGGAAGCATCTGAGGTTGGCCTTTCAATGTGGTTACTGCCCCTTCAATGATAGCTGATTGGGCATGTTCTTTTGGCAGCGAAAGAAGAAGTCATTGAACCAAGGAGCACCCAATGCAGCTTTTAGTGTACTCTTTGTGTGTAGTTTGTTTTCACTGTAATTTGTTTTTGGTTTTTATTGTGATTGGAGGGTGCAATTTGCAATGCTTTTGTATCTGCCCATTTTGCGTTTTGGTGATTTACTGTTTGTACTTTCCTTCATCTTTAATAAACTTTTATTGTCTATGATAAATGAAAATCTATAGCTGCAGGGCTCAATTAAGCATGATAAGATTTTTTCACGGTTATTAACAGTAACCGAACCGTCTTATACGGTTAACCGTGGTTCGGTTTTCTATGATTTTTGTCTTCACGGTTACGGTTACGGTTTTAAAATACTGAAAACCGCGGTTATGGTTCGGTTAACGGTTTTCCCAAAATAACCGGTTAACCGAACCGTTACACCCCTACGCTCAATTAACCTTATGGATAAGGTTTTGTCCCTCTTGTTTTTATATATGGAATTAACGGCTAACATCAATGTCACCTTTTGTTATGAGGTTAGGTCCACCAACTCTTTCGCAAATATGTTAGTCAAGCAAGGGGTTGAGAGGTTGTCTCCTTCTACTAGTGCCCACCCCCCGCAAGTCTTAGAAAATTTTATAATTTTTTTACATATGGCCCCTCGGTTTTTTTTTTTAAAACCCTAATATCTTTCAAAAAATACTTGCATTTTTATGTGGCCCTCCCGAGAAACTTTTTCTACCCCAGGAAGAATTTTTGGGTTCACCCCTGTCTCCTTGGGCGGGCGTGGTTATGTAATTGGGTTTGAGAGTAGCACACTTAGAAATGTCAAATAGGTCACGGTATGGCACAGCCTAGCACGAGAGTCAACGGCCCGTGGCCTGGCCCAGCACGGTCAACGGCATAGCCTGTGACATAGGCCTTGCTGGGACGAAGTGCCTGGCACGGGTAGCCCAATTGAGCACTGCCCGTCAGGCCCGACTATGGGCCTAACGGTAAAAAATGTCTAGTTTTTTTTTAAAAGACCATTTTACCCCCCTTTAACCCCAAATAACCTTAAAACAGTCATATAAGGGGTATTTTATTTTATTTTATTTTTCAAAGTCTATAAATTGTCTTACCCTCTCATTCTCTTTTCTCACCAAAATTATACAACTCTCTCATTCTCTAAGAAGTTTTTGGAGGGCCAAAGATCAAGCTATCAAGAGACAAGATTCAATGGGCCTTAAAAAATCTGGAGGTATTTATATCATTTAAATTTGAGATTCCATATTTATAAATCTATAATATATTATATTAACTCTCATCTTCTCCCCTTTCTTATATTAATTATCACAAAAAGAAGGCTATGACTATTATTATATAGCTTTTGCTTTCAAATTTCATTTTTGGGATTATGGCTAGACGATCCTTTAAAAGAATTCCAACACAATCTTCTTCCTTGTAGTTTAGAGGAAGAAGATGATTTTGCGGAATTGGAAGAGAAAAAGAAGTAGGTAAAGTCCCAGTATAACCCACTAGTTCCCTTAGAACATCCAAGAGAACTAGAACTTCTCGTGTTTGGCAGGCATATACAATTGTTATTGTTATTGAAGATGGAAAGGATGTCCAAAAGGCACAATGTAATTACTGTGGTAAGATGTATGTTGCCGAATCAGCTGGGTGTACTGGCCATTTGATAAGGCATAGAAAAAAAATGTGAAGCCTTACATAAGCCGGGGACTAGAGGGGCAAGAGGGTCGGGGACGTAGACCCAAATTTCTACGACTTGTGATAGTAGTTTAGGCCTTTTTCCTTTTAATATTGTTACTACTAGACAATCACTTGTTTAAATGACTGTCTTGTCTGAATTTTTATTTGTTTTTGCTGAAAATTAGTTTTTGAAAAATTTATCCTAAACAACCTTTGCCTACAATTTAAAAAAAAAAAAACTCTAGAAATGCTGTTATAAATGATACTATTAGACTCCTACAAAGTGAGAAGGAAAATATTAAAAATTACTTTGCAGACATTCACAGTAGAATATATAACTATAACTACATATATGTGGCCGTCTAAAGGAGATGATAGTTATTTTTGTATTACTGCTCATAACATAAATGTAAAATGGGTTATTATTAAATGACTAATTAGTTTTGCCAAACTTGAATGACCAAACAATGACACTTAATTCTCGAAAAACTAGATGAATATAATATTAAGGATAAAGTTATAGATGTAACTTTAGATAATGCAACAAATAATACAGTGGTTATTGAGCTAATGAAATTGCAGCGGCCATTTGCATCTTTGATAGAGGGTTCTATCTTCCAAAACAAATGTGTATGTCGCATCTTAAATCCCATTGCACAAGTTGGTTTAAAGAATGTTTCCAGTGCAATAGAAAAAATTAAAAAAATTGCTAAATATATTTTATGCTCCTCACAAAGAAGACAATTATATACTAAAATATGTGCGAGGCATAATGTATCAGCTATAAAATTACAGACAGATGTTGAACATGGATGGAATTCTATGTATAATTTGTTAAATAAGGCAATTGATAGAAAAACAGTTTTGGATGAATATTGTGCTTTTAATGCACAAGATTTGTTGATGGCCGAGGCACAGTGGGAGTTGTGGGCCTACATAAGAGATTTATTATATTTTTTTATTCTGTAATATTTTTTTTTAGGTATACTATCCCACATTTAGTGGAGCTTCAAATTCTCTTTTTGAAACTAGTTTACAATGTAAAAGATTTAAAGATCATTTTTTACTTAAAGACATTGTAAAAAAAATGGAAGGAAAATTTAATAAACATTGGAGAGATACTCCAATGACATTTTGTTTAGCTGCTACATTGGATCCTATATTAAAATTAACCGGTGTATAATTTTTTATTGAAGAAATAAATAATAATATGGACTACCAAGATTTGGATACTTTTTCAAATCTAAGGATAAAACTATAAACACCTTTTTCAATTTTATTGTGACCAAATTAGTACAATTGGGGTTACTGACTCCTCCATCTCGTTAAATTAGAAATCTGCGAATAATAGAATCCACTAATTGCACAAACAAGCCCTTAGTAACATTCCCAACCCAATGGTGATTGAAACTAACCCCGTGAAAGTGAACATGGGTGGTTGCATGTTTTGAACAGTTTTGATCTTCTAAAAGGTATACATAAAATGCAACTGTGCTCAATTAGCTTTTATCACTCTTTCTTTATATGAGATTCAGTTCTCATATATATATATATATATATATGAGGGCAACTCTCCTAAGTTACAACTTAGGATAAGGTAAGCTGAGGTAACCTCAAGTGTGTGGTGGGGCTACCTAGGGACCTACATGGGGGGATTTCAAGGACTCCCTGGGACCCTCCTCTTTGCAAAAAATCAGCCGCAAACGTGGTTTCTATCAACTCCATATGGGCTCCAAAAGTTTAATAGTCGATAATCTATTCGGATCGGTACACAGTCAATCCAATGGTTCAGTAAATTCAGATCTGAAAAAAAGTTTGTGAATATATGAAATTTAGAGGGGGTCGTTTGTTTGGCATGCATCTGGTCTATTTGGATGGACTAAGGGTGGGGCCAACAACTGTGAGCTTACATAATTTTATACTAAGCTTTAATTTAGGAGAGCCTTGCCATAAATATACCAACCAACATTCAAAAGTACCACACTGGACCTGACCTATTTTCATCCGCAAGTGCAGAATAACCCATGTAGAGATGACATTTCCTAACTTGACTAGCAACCTAACGCAAAATCAAGTTGGGAGCATAGAGTTATAATTGACATTGCTGCCTTGATTAACAAAGAAATAAAAACTAGAGTAGAAACTAGTCCTACAGGTTGAGTGCATGCTTTGTATTCGACCTTGGACCAACCTAATCACCAATGTTCATCAGGACTCGACAGATTGCCACTTGCGCGTCCTATATTTGATGGTTCCGGATCTTCAATGGCTTTAACCTAGAGAAATCCCGAGCTAAATAGTACAATTCCACATTAGGCTCATTTATTGAAATATGAGCTCTTCATGATAAATGGCCTCCCCGTCTATGAGGTACCATCAGATTTTAAGTTGGGAAAATACTTGATTGATAGAGTCTTAGGCCACGTTTGTGTATGATCTAGAAAACTAATTCTGCAAACTTTTTTCCTTTTTTTTTGCGGAAATTAGAGTTTTTTTTGTATATACCCTCCTAAGGTTTCTATGATTTTCCAATAGGCCCATGTGGTTTTATTATTTGTAAATAGGCCCTTACTATTTCATTATAATACCTTCTATGTCCCCAAAATCATTAGCCTTTCAACCATCATAAGTTTTAGAGTGAAATGACATCTTTGCCCTTCTCTCTATTATCCCTGTATACATATTTTCAAAAGCTTGGACTTATTTTTCTCTAAAGCCTGTAACATTAATAGTTACTATAGTATATTTAGTGGGAGAGAATAACATTGCTTAAATTTCATTTTTATTAATACAATGCTCATTTCATTAAATCCAAATAGGTCATAAAGACAATCAACACTAGTACTTATAATTGGTTATAACCGATCTAATCCATTCACAATTCACCGCTGAATTGATGAAAGTTTTAAAATAATAATCAGCGTTCATTTACATAAGAGAGTTATTAAGTGAGAGACCGTTGAGAACTGACATAAAATAAAGTTATTCTTGTGAAATAATATACTTATAATTGATTTAATCCATCCACAACCCACCATTGGATTGTTGAAAGTTTTAAAATAATGATTAGGCTTCCTATGTATGAGAGAGTTATTGAGAAGGAGAGACCATTGGCGATCGAGATAAAATAATATTATTTCTGTAAAATAATAGTCATTTTTATTTAATGGATGTAAGGGCAAAGCTGTTATTTTAATAAAGATTCAACACAAACTTTATGGTGGTTGGTAATTCTCATTAGGACAATTGATTTTGGGAACATGAAAGGTACTAAAATGAGATGTTAGGGGCCTATTTATAAATACTAAAACCATAAGGGCCTATTTACAAATTATATAAACCTTAGGGGGGTATATGCAAAATACTAAAAAAAGCATTTAGAGAAGGGACTTTCCATGGAATCATAAAAATTTAGCTCATTCTTACACCTTTTTTTGGAAAAGATGCCATACCAAATGTAAATTTTACTATAGTATAGAAAAGTGCTTTCATAATCCTCACTTTCTTATCCCTTTGCACATTCATTATAACATTTTTCATCAAACAGTCAATCCAAGGGGGCAAACAAATTAAATTGATGTAAAATTTAATGTTACCCCATGCACTCGGTGGTTTGAATTTCAATAGCGAGCTCTATTGTGAAATTCCATTCATTATAATATATTTGAGAACGAAAAGTAGGGACCCTAGCCATGTGGGTTATTGTGCTAGTTACGTTTAACACTGTATTTCTCCAAGTTAAAGCCTCATTATAATATATTTGAGAACGGTGTCTTACTTTCAGATGCGGCAATTCTCACCGGGGTCACTGGGTTTTGAACCTCGCCACCCCCTTTCCTCGTATGTACGAGTCCCAATTACCTTGTATTTGCAAGTTGTCCGCCCCTTGCATGCGCTAGTTCCATGGTTGAAAATATCGGCCGGTACCGGTACGTACCGGCCGATACGTATCGGTACCGGTCGGTACCGCACCGATATCTCAGCGAGATATCGGTCGCGGCGATACGGACAAAATATCGCCAAAATATCGCCATATATCGGCCGATATTTTCAAAATATCGGCCGTGGCGATATCTCGGCCGATATTTTGAAAATATCGGCCGATCTCCTTTTTTTTTTCTCTGCGAAGCGCATGTTTTAGATAAGTGGCAATCTAAATTCAAGAAGACAAAATGATCTACTTGACCATGATAGCTAGGACTCTTTTAATTGTCTTTTTTTTTTGTGCTTAAATGTCAATTATTATCATAAACTACTAGATATGATATTAAACATATTTAATTATGTTTGGAATGATAAAGTAGTAAAGATTGTGTAATATGCTAATTCATGAACGAAAAGGCTTTATATTGAGTTAGATTCGATGTTACTCACTTATTTTTCCCTAGATCTAGTATTTTAAAGTATAGATCTAAATTTTTTTATTTCCAAAATTTGGGGCTTTTCTTGAAATCAATTACATTTTTTCACATTAGTGTTCAAATGCATTGATAATGTGTTAGTTTAAAATAGATCTATACTTTTGGAACAAAAAAGTATGAGTTTTTGCCAAAAATTGTGGTTGCATTATGTCAGATTTATGATATTTCATCCTATTGAACATGAGCATCAATAATGGTTGCATTATATAAAATACTGGAGAATAAAGCGAGCAGCGATACAGACAGGACTCATAACTTAAGGTGACCGAGATTTTGATTTATTGTTGTCACTAATGGAAAAAAATATTGTTTTCCAACATTTTCTAATATTCTGGATTTTTTGAATATTTTGCGGATTTTTTTGGATTAAAAAAAAAATTCACACCGCGACGACCGCGACGGACCGATATCCGCGACGATATCCGCGACGTATCGGTTTTTTCGGCCCGGCCGATACCGCGACCGATACCGAGATTTTAAACCATGGCTAGTTCCTCTTTGCATGTTTGAGTTCCCATTACCTCATATGTGCAAGTTGTCCACCCCTTACATGTGCGAGTTAGTCCTCCTTGCATTTTTGAGTTCCTACTACCTCACGTGTGCAAGTCTCACATAGACAACAATACAACAAAAAAAGCCTCATCGGATTTGGACTTTACCTTGGACCCATGCCTGTCAATGGGTACTCGGTTCGACCCAAGTCCGAAAATACATGGTTTTTAAAAAAGTTTGAGCCCGGCAGGCAGGGCTTGGACAATGATTTCAAAGCTCAACCAAAATGAGATTAGGAATGGAAAGAACATGCCCAGGCCCATCCATGACATGGACTCTCATTTTCTATATAAAACAAACAAAGACGCATTTTGATTGGAAAAAAGAATTCAATGTACCTCAAAACGTATACAAACATGTGATTCATATAGTCTTAAATTCAATTTTCATGAAGCAGTCAACACACGTTAAGATTGGATTGCCAATTGACATTTTGTTATATAAAACTTCTTGCAAGGAACAAATAGTCTCCTTCGACTCTACTCCTAGTACTGATTACTGACATATATACAAATCCCATGACTTAATGATATTATAGTTTTCTCATTGCAATAATAGTATTGTGCAACTCTTTGAATCCATATGAGGGGAATGAGGAACTGATTCATGAAAGACTATGCTTGTGGAAATGCTCATTCTCTTTTTTTATGAGGTATCGAAAATAAATTACCAATGAGGCAGTTGTAGAAGAAAAAACATAATTAGATCGTTAATTATTTTGATGACAAGTCCATAGAAGAAGATGACACAGTAGATATATTACAATGATGGAAATTGAATTCAGCTAAGTATCTTATTTTATCTCATATGGCTCGAGATATTTTAGCTATTATCGTGTCCACAACTGCATCAGAGTTGGCATTTTGCACTAGAGGGAGGGTACTTGACCCACATACGACCTCTTTTGAAATTGAATACGATAGAAGCATTAGTTTTTGCTAAGGATTGGTTCAGTCACGACCCAACTAGTAACGATGATTCAAACTATGATGGGAATGCACTAAATGATCTGTCAGACACATTAAATAAAAAATAATTTATGTTGAGTTATTTTAGACTTTACTTGACCCATATAGGATATTTAGTTGATTTCTTTTAATTTTTGATTTTCTACTTTGTTTCCAGAAAAAAAATATAAATAAATAAATAAAACAAAATAAAATAACTCCTCTATGTTGCTTGTTGCATTACATTGTCGGTCCTAAGTTCGGAAAAAAAATGAAGGGGTTTAAAGCATAGTTCACACACGTACCCGATGATAATATAGAAATAATTGTAAAGTATTTAACTTACATTTAAAATTGTGTTAAACTATGGCCCGGCAAGAATCCATACTATAAATGTGATTTGATGTAGGCCTGTTTGATTTAAAAATGAAATTGGACGACTCTGATAAGCATGCTCAATATTCGAGATGCGATTGTACAACGAGAGCCAAGTGCGGCCAGTCGCATTGACAGCCAACGCCCGGACAGTCTCTCTCTCACAACAAGAAAATACAGGTTCAACTGTTGAAAGCCGAAAGGAGTTAGCGGCGGTGGCATCATCGCAAATTCCTTGCATTCTAGTGTCAAACACCAAACATCCACCAACCCCATATATCTTTCCCCTCTTCCACCGTCGATCTAGCGAAGTTTCCATTTCCTCACCCACTCTCTCTCACTCTCCCACTCCACAAAACTCCCTTTTTTCCTCTTCCTCCCACCCCCTCTCCTTTTTCTCCCTCTCACATCTCTCCCTTCTTCTTCTTCTCAGATCTGAAAACCCTCCCTCTCACCAGATCCAGAAACCCTAAACCCCTAAAAACCCTAGAAACCACCGAGCAGCTCCTCCTCCGTCGTCTCCAATGGAGGAGGCTCTGGAGATGGCTCGGGCCAAGGACACCAAGGAGCGGATGGCCGGCGTCGAGCACCTGTACGAGCTTCTGGAGAGTTCGAGAAAGAGCCTGACTTCGTCGGAGGTGACGTCACTCGTCGACTGCTGCATGGATCTCCTCAAAGACAACAACTTCAGGGTTTCTCAGGGCGCACTTCAAGCCCTAGCTTCTGCGGCCGTCCTCTCCGGCGAGCACCTCAAGATCCACTTCAATGCCCTCGTCCCCGCCGTCGTAGAGCGCCTCGGCGACAACAAGCAGCCTGTTAGGGATGCCGCTCGACGGCTGCTGCTTACGCTTATGGAGGTAATGCCTGGGGAGTGTGAGTGATCTTTATTTTTGTTGATTTTGGTGCACTTGTAGAGATTCTATGTGTTAGATCTGTTCGAATTGTTTGGTAGGTTTGGGATTTTATCGGATCTGTTGTGGTTTGTGATTGTTTTAGGATGAAGAATTTGGATTTTTGATTGTGTGACCGCGTTTTGTGTTGCCGTAAATTTTGTCTTCATTGATCGTGGTTTTGAAACTTGGCAAGAACTGAACTCAATTCTCGTCGTCTGATAGTCGTTTTTTAAAATTTTACATCTAGAAGAAGTCTTTGAAAGCAAACAATATTAAGATTTTGCAGTAGAATTCAGTCATGCATGCTGCATTTGCGCCTCTTTATAATGGAAAGCCGGTAGATAATAGAATTATCATTTTCTTTTTACACTTCTTATTGAGTTTTTTCCTGAAAAATTGAGTATTTGGTTGATATCACCTTACTGTTGGGTTTTGAGTTTGCTTGACTGCGGCCTATTAGATTTTGTGTTGTCAACTGTAAGTTGTTCATGGTAAAATAAAGGCCGGATTTGCCTACCTGGAATTGAATTCCTTGAATTTCATATTTGAGAGGGTTTGAATGAAGGAATATTAAAGAGGCGAGGAGCGAAGGATATAAAATGGAGATGTCGTGTGATCGTTGGGTAGTCATTTCCTACCAAAGCTGAGACTGTTTGACAGCCCTTTGTGTTTTTTCACCTTCTTTCATATTTAACCATTTCCTACAGAAGAATGAGACTATTTGATGGCCCTTTGTGGTTTTTCACCTTCACTCTTTCACTTTTAGCCCATTTGATAGGAAGGCATTATTTAGATAGTCATTCAATATGGATCAAAGAGTGGACCCTAAAAGGCATGGGTTTGAAATTTTAAGGTTTTTCATGTCAGGTATCTTCACCGACCATTATTGTTGAAAGAGCGGGGAGTTATGCATGGGCACACAAGAGTTGGAGAGTTCGCGAAGAATTTGCACGTACAGTAACGTCAGCAATTGGTCTCTTTGCATCTACTGAGCTTCCTCTCCAGAGGGTCCTACTTTCTCCAGTATGTCTATTTCCACTTATTCCGTTGGAGCAAAGAACACTTGTCTTTGTTTTTACAGAGAAAAAAGTATTTTATTGTTGTCATTGTTGCTGACTTGTTGTTTTTAATGCTGCTGTTGTATTGTTATTTTTTGCTTTGCTAGGTTTTGCAGTTGTTGAATGACTCAAATCAAGGAGTCAGGGAAGCGGCTACTTCGTGCATAGAGGTATGTCAAGCGTGCTGCTTAAGCGTAGGACTAGTTTATCTAAAAAAAGTTTATTGCAATGATATGCCAAGTACATCCTAGAACAAGGTTTTCATTTAAGGTATTCTAATGGGTCTCATTTCTTTTGCAATGGAATTGTTTCCATGCTTGATTTTCATCTAATGACCACGTGATACATAAAGTGTGTACTCACACATACATATTTTGTGTTTTCATTAAATTTTCCTGTAGCCTTTTCTGCTTCAGCATCTTGTTAGTAATTTCTTGTTGGTAAATTCATGTTAAGTGAGTGTGAGCGAGTGTGTGTGAGGCAAAAGGGAATGACTTTCCTTTGCTACTAGTTAAAACATTATTAAAATAATAATAAAGAGAGAGACATGTACAAGTTAAATTGGAAAGGAGCCTCCTTTTTTCCCACTTCTTGGAGAGAATTATTTCTACTAATTTATGTTGAAGGATGGAAACGTAGAAATCAATCACTGCCCGACTTCCCGACAACATGGTATCTTGATTAATGAAAATTTGATGAAGCCACTCATCTTGACCCATGTTGGCGACATAGTGCTATAGTGCTCTGCTATGAAGCTCTTAGACTTGACTGCCACTTGAATTATGAAGGCTTGCTGAGACAGCATCATCGTTTTGACTTCACTAGGACTTGATAGCTTGCTTGCTTTGCCTTAATGTAACAAGTTAGATACCCATGAGAATATATATTAACTTTATTGCTATTAAAATCTTTTTTCAAGGATTTACAGCTGCAACAAAACTACAAAATTAACGTGCATTATGATACGTCCTTTCCTTTTCATTTGGAGTAAGATGTCTTGTGATGCAGTGAGATCCAAGATCAGGACCTGCAGGCCCTGATGGACCCGCTTGATGGGGTCCACATGATCTATAATTTTGGGATCCCTATCATTAGTTTAGATATTATCTAAATTAGTAGAGTTGCTTAGTATATTTGCTTCCTAAATTCTATTTTGATTAAAATTAGGTAGTTTGTTATTTTAGAATGTCTTGGTTATTAAGAAACAGTGTTACTCCATTTATAGAGGAGTCCCCTATTGTAATGTTTATGCTATATTTTTAATAAGATTTGAGAATTGTTCTCGTGAGTTCTTTGGGAGTTCCCATCTAATTGGCCTTAGGGCTTGAGTCTCAGGGCTCGATCTCACCGTTCGAGGTGTAGATCTTCACCGTGGCCTTCAGGCTACGCCATTAAGTGGTATCAGAGCGAAGATCCAATCTCGGATCGCCGTCCCGATCTCCGATTCGAGGTAGCCGCCGATCTCTGTGATTTCACTGTTATCATTCACTACATCCACCCGTTCATCACTATCACAACCCATAACCGCTCCCGCATCACCACCCTCAACACGGTCTCCACATCTTCCATCTCCGTAAGCCACCCAACCAAATCTTCCCATTGCAACCAGTCCCCCCATTGAACACATCCAATCCCCACCCCCACCTCTTCAGCAACACCAGCCATCCCAAAGCCCCTCACTGCCCATAACTGAACCCAAAACCTTGACCACCGAACCCATTCAACCCATCTACAACCCAACCTTTCCAAACCATCCCCAACATTCCAAACTCAATTCCAATGCCAAAACCCCAAAAACCATCAATCACCCAATTCACTGTCCGAAGCTAGCCAACCCCAAATCGAGCCACAAACCCATCGATCTTCCCCCAAACAGCCATCTCCGACTCAAACCACTTCCAAAATCCCATTCCCAGGAAACAAATATATAAAAAAAAACCAGCCAGCACCACCCCAACCGTCCCTGTCCCACCCTCACACAACCTAGCCAAACTCCACCCCTTTGATTCCATCACCAAACCAAACCAAACCAAACCAAGCCTTTTCCCACTAGGTGGGGTCGGCTATATGGATTTGACGACGCCAATCAAATCTGTTTAGGGCCATGTCCTCCGTTAGATCCATGTAGGCAAGATCATGTTTAATAGTTTCTTTCCAACTTCTCTTGGGTCTCCCTCTCCCTCTCCTACTCTTGGCAAACTCCATGCTTTCACACCTTTTAACAGGTGCCTCTGTTGGACGCCTTCTAACATGGCCGAACCATCTCAGTCGATTTTCTCTCATTTTATCTCCAATCGGTGCTATTCCTACTATGCCCCTAATTTCCTCACTCCTAATCCTATCTCTCCTTGTGATCCCACACATCCATCTTAGCATTCTCATCTCCGCAACTTCCATCTTCTTGACATGATTATGCTTTACTGCCCAACACTCTGATCCATATAACAACGCTGGCCGTACCGCCACCTTATAATACTTTCCTTTAATCTTGAGGGGGACTTTCCGATCACACAAGACCCCCGAAGCACTCCTCCATTTGGTCCACCCGGCTTGAATCCTGTGACTTACATCAGTATCAATCCCTCCATCCTGTTGCACCATAGATCCAAGGTACCTAAAGTTTTCTTTTTCTACTATCTTTTGTGTGCCCAAACTTACTTCTATGTTACCAGGTGTCCTACTTTGACTAAACTTGCATTCCATATATTCCGTTTTGCATCGACTTAGCCTAAACCCTTTTGTCTCTAATGTTTTCCGCCACAATTCAAGTTTAGCATTCACTCCTTCTCTCGTCTCATCCACTAAAACAATGTCATCTGCAAATAACATACACCACGGCACCTCATCCTGGATATGTCTTGTAATCTCATCCATAACTAGGGCAAACAAGTACGGGCTTAACGCTGAGCCTTGGTGTAGACCAATCGTGATAGGAAACTCCTTAGTTTCGCCGCCAGTCGTCCTTATAGATGTCACGACTCTATCATACATATCCTTTATCGCCTCAATATAAGCGACACAAACTCTTTTCTTTTCCAAAACTTTCCAAAGAATCTCCCTAGGAACCCGGTCATAAGCCTTCTCCAAGTCAATGAACACCATATGTAAATCTCTCTTACCTTCTCTATACTGTTCCATTAACCTCCTCAGGAGAAAGATAGCCTCCATGGTTGATCTCCCAGGCATGAAACCAAATTGATTCTCTGAAATATTTGTTGTTCTTCTTAGTCTTCTCTCAATAACTCTCTCCCATAATTTCATCGTATGGCTCATCAATTTAATCCCGCGGTAGTTCGCATAGTTCTGAATATCTCCTTTGTTCTTGTATATGGGTATAAGAATACTTTTCCTCCATGCATTAGGCATCTTCTTGCTCTTTAGCACTACATTAAAAAGCTTTGTCAACCAACTAATACCATCCTCCCCCAAGCACCTCCATACCTCAATAGGGATACCATCTGGCCCAACCGCTTTCCCATTCTTCATTCTTTTCAATACTTCTTTAACTTCTTCCCTACTGATTCTCCTATAGAACATATGATTCGCTTCTTCTCTAGAAATGGTAAGCTGCCCCAATTGTATGTCACTACTACTGCTTTCGTTAAATAACTTGTAGAAGTAGCTCTTCCAACGCTCCTTTATCTCCTCCTCCTTTACTAATACCTTTTCATCCTCATCCTTAATGCATTTAACTTGGTTTAAGTCCTTGGTCCGCCGATCTCTAGTTTTAGCAAGCTTGAATATCTCTCTTTCGCCTTCCTTAGTGTCAAGTCGCCTATATAGCTCCTCAAATGCCTTTGCCTTGGCCTCACTAACTGCCTTTTTGGTTTCTCTTTTTGCTTCTTTATGCCTCTCCAAGTTCGCTTCAATTCGATCCTTTTGCCACGTTTTAAAGCACTCTCTTTTAACTCTTATCTTGTCTTGGACGGCTTCGCTCCACCACCATGCCTCTTTCTGTACCGGAGCACCCCTTTTAGATTCTCCTAAGACTTCTTTCCCTACCCTCCGAATACACTCTGCTACCTTATCCCACATATTATTTGCACTCTCATCTGTCGCCCAAACGTCTTCCTCTAGTACTCTTTCCCTTAAAGCTAGTTGCTTATCACCTTTCAGGTTCCACCATTTAGTCCTTGAGCATCTATACAACTTCTTTTTTCTAGTCCACCTTTGTAACTGCACATCTATGATCAACAACCTATGTTGGGAAGTCAGGCTCTCCCCCGGTATAACCTTACAATCTTTACAAGCTAAACGGTCTCTTTTCCTAGTTAAGAAGAAGTCAATTTGTGTCCTCGATGAGCCACTCTTATAAGTCACCAAATGCTCCTCTCTCTTTCTAAAAAATGTGTTAGTTACCATGAGATCATAAGCCACTGAAAACTCCAAGATATCCTTCCCTTCTTCATTTCTATTACCGTACCCATGTCCCCCGTGTACTCCTATGTATCCATCTACGTCACGTCCTACATGACCATTCAAATCACCTCCTATGAAGACCATCTCTCCTTGGGGTATCTCTAGTAGCACTCCTTCCAAGTCTTCCCAAAACTTCTCCTTATGTCCATCTCCTAAGCCCACCTGGGGGGCATAAGCACTAATTACGTTCACTATCTCTTCTCCTAATACTAACTTAATTGCAATAATCCTATCTCCATAGCGCTTTACATTCACTACATCTTCCTTTAAGTCCTTGTTTACCACTATGCCGACCCCATTCCTCGATCTATTAAGTCCCGTATACCATAACTTATACCCGGTCCTCTCAATCTCTTTTGCTTTGTGTCCCACCCATCTTGTCTCTTGCAAGCAAGCAATTGCGATTCGTCTCCTTTCCATTGTATCCACCACTTCCATAAGTTTCCCAGTTAGGCTCCCAATGTTCCAAGTGCCCAATCTCAGCCTTCTATTTTGGACTAGCTTCCTTACCCCCCACACTCGTCCAATAAAGTGTGAGGACCCTTGCCTATTTAGCACTGCACCCGGGCGCCGATGCAGCGGTCCTTGCTCATTTATCACTGTACCCGGACCATACAGCGCGTCGCTAAGTAGGGGACGCCCCAACGAAATTTCATTAGGTATCAAATCCATAAAAAATCCGACTGAGTATTGTGCTGGCTGTCGGCTACCTAACGCACAACCCTCCTCCTTTGTCCGGGCTTGGGACCGGCTATGTCAAGGATACCCCAACATAGGCGGAGTTTTTGATTCCATCACCCATTCCCAAAAAAAGGAAAAAAGAGGAGCAGAACCGGAAGAAAACAGAAAAAAACAAACAGAGAGAGCAGAATAAAAAGAGAACAGAAAGAAGAAGAAAGAGCAGAAAAGAAGACAGAATAGAAAGAAGAAGAAAGAGCAGAAAAGTAGACAGAATAGAAAGAAGAAGGAAGAACAGAAAAGAAGAAAGAGCACAAAAGAAGAACAAAAAGAGAAGACAAAGAAGAAGAAAAAAAAAATGAAGAGAGGAAGAGAAAAGGAACCACAGAGAGAAAAAAAAAAAACAGAAGAATAAGAGAGAAGCAGAAGTCGGAGAAGTTGGGAGACATACCTGGCACCGGCGAGATTTTGCAATGCAGCACCTTCATTCGTCGACGTCCGGACGCCTCACCTTCACCTCCACAAGCAGCAAAACAGCGCTCGCCAATCAGCGCCATCGCCCGCCGTCTCGAAGTGCCGTCGTCGACCACTTCGAGCTTCATCACCATCGCCGTCATTGGAGCATCAGTTCTCCCAACTCCAAGAGCCCTCCCTACCCCCAGCCCAGAACCACTCCCTCATTTTGTTCTCCAAGTCGAAGGTAAGAAGGAAGTCCCACCTCCATTTATTTTCTCTGTGCACAAAACCCAAGAAAAGACAAAAAGAGGAGATTTTTCTCTTCTTCACACGTGTTTAGTCTCTTAGCATTGAAGTGGGCCACAACTTGGGCTGACCTGCAGTTTGGGCTTGATCTGACCCCAAAAAAAAAAGAAAAAAAAAAGAGAGAAAAGTGCAGAAATTTGCAAAGCATTATATTTGAGTCATTGATTCAAGTAAATATGAAACTTTTTGGGAGCCCCATTAAAATTCAAAAAATTCAGTGTGAGCGCAAATATGGCAATTGGTATTTTGAAAATGAATTCTATTTTGAAGAATTTCTTAACTTGAAGCAAGAAAATTTGACGGTTGATGTATACACCGCCAATTTCGAGAGTTGCATGAGATATGCGAATTGGAGGAAAATGAGAGACACGATTTAGCTCGTTATGTCCACGGCTTGAGACCAGATATCTTGGAAAATATGAATTATTGCAAAACCAATCAAGAGGCATATTTAGAAGCCATCCGTGTTGAGCGCATGCTTAAAAAGTCTCGTAGGCAACAATGTCAACACACGGCCCATATTGTGGAAAGACTTTTTGAAGGAGAACATAATCCCACTTTTGTCATTTGGCGACTCCTCAATTTGAATACGAAGGAAGAAGAAGAATGGAGACAAGCTAAGAAATTTCACACGTGGGTGATAGTCGTTGACAAAGCTGTTAATGTGGTTATTGACAATGGTAGTGCGATTAATTTTGTCGCACAAGAGGTTATTGATAGGCTTAATTTGCCAACTGAGAAGCTTCCTAAGCCCTACCAAGTCACATGGTCTAATGGTCATGTCATTCTTGTGACTCACAGATATTTGGTATCTTTCAAGCTTGGCGGCTATTAAGATAAAGATTTGGTGTGATGTGATCCATATGAATATTGCTTATATCCTTCTTGGACGTCCATGGCTTTTTGATCGGAAAGTGCATCATGATACAGCGGCAAACACATATACCGTTTTCAGGAATGGAAGATGGAGTAGACTCATGCCAATGACATCAACATCTTTGTCGTCGTCTACACCTTCAACAAAGGCGCCACAAAAGGAGCAAAAACTTGAAAAAGTAGTCATGATTGCACCAACAGAGCCGAGTTCGAACAACAACGATGACATTGAAGAGCAAGTTCATGGCAAAGATGATTTCGTGGGTACAAACAATATTGTTCATAGTAATGTCAGTCAAGAGCCGCAAAAGGTTGAGGAAAAGCAAAGACAAGCATATATTGAAGACTCCGATCAAGTTAGTAAGAAAATTGAACATTTGTTGGATTCAATTGTCAGGTCACTTCCAGAAAATTCAATTGGGTCATCATAAATCAAGTCGATTGTTCCAGTAGTTTCACAAGAAGATCAAGTTGTTGCAGTCCCTCACATTGACTTCATCTTTCGGGATCAACAATGGAAGCTTGAGGATTGCACTCAGATATGGCAGATTTTATAATTGCAGTCTCCCATGGAAAGAGCGCTCGTTCGTGCTAAATACAGGCATAAGAAGAAGCGATGCTTCCAATCTACTTTTAGATGGCTGAACACATTGCGTCAAACTCCCAAGCCATGCCATGCAGATCAGAAGAAAAGGCAAACATTTGTGCATTTGATTTTCGACCCAGGTGGACATTTTTCGAACTTGTGGTCGGATTCTCTCTTGTGTTATCAACCTTTCAACTTGCCAGAATCGAGTTTTCCCAAGAGTGGAGAGTTGATGTAGTGAGATCCAAGATCAGGGCCCGCAGGCCCTGATGGACCCGCTTGATGGGGTCCACATAACCTCTAATTTTGGGATCCCTATCATTAGTTTAGATAGTATCTAAATTAATAGAGTTGCTTAGTATATTTGCTTCCTAAATTCTATTTTGATTAAAATTAGGTAGTTTCTTATTTTAGAATGTCTTGGTTATTAAGAAACAGTGTTACTCTATATATAGAGGAGTCCTCTATTGTAATGTTTATGCTATATTTTTAATAAGATTTGAGAATTGTTCTCATGAGTTCTTTGGGAGTTCCTATCTAATTGGCCTTAGGGCTTGAGTCTAAGGGCTTGATCTCACCGTTTGAGGTGTAGATCTTCACCGTGGCCTCCAGGCTACGCCATCATCTTGTTGGAATCCAAAAGGTTTGGACTATATTAGAGCTGTCAAGTACATCTCGAAACCTCATGGTATTAATGGTACCAGAAAAAAGTCAAGAAACTTGTCAATAGAGAATCTACACTCCATCTGTTAAAAATGAGACCACTCTGTATTGTTCATATACAAGATCATGATGGAGGATCTCTAAGCAGTGCATATTTTGTTTATGGTCCAGTAACCATGAATCATGGTAGATTTTCTCTTTCTTTAACTTCTGTTTATTCTTTGATAACTGACACATGATAAAAAGAAGTCAGAGACAGATTGATCCAATAAAGTCTTTATAATTGGTTACCGACTTCACTGAAAAGAGGTTTTCAATACACTTGCTTTAATTTTCTTAACAAACACGAACATAGAAGAGGAGGGCTGGAGAAGAAGTAGGCTTGCCCTGTCTAATGGAGTACAGGAGTTGAGAAGGCATGCTATTTCCTTGTTTGTCTCTCAACTCCGGGAGGGATGACAGGGATGTAGGTGGAAGTCTTATGCCATAGGGTTGGTGATGCAGGCCAAGTCTAATAAGTTAGGACTCAAGACCCATGGCCCAGGCCCATCAGCCCAAGTCCAGGTCCACTTGGACCTCATTTTATACTAGACCTAGCCAAAGACCCTAGATGTCCAAGCTTACTACAAAATAGGATCTCTCCAATTTCTCTTTCCTCTCTCCTCCCCCACCCCGAACCCCCCCCCCCCCCCCCCCCCCCCCCCCCCCCTCCTTTTCCTTTCTTATTTTCTTATTTATTTCAATAAAAGTCTAGATACATTATACCTCCCAGAAGGGGTTACAAGACTCTTTATTTTAGTTTTGCCAAATGTTATTAAACAACACTAGCCAAATGTGGAAAGGGATTATTTTGGATTTGGATTTTATTGCCATATGACCGGAAATGCGTATTTTCTCATTGCATGTTATGAACTATGATGACCAGATACACGGTCAGAACTGTGAATTTTGTTGTTGTTGTTGTTGTGTGTGTGCGTTTTGGGGGGGGGGGGGGGGGGGGGGGGGACACCGAAATGGGATCCTGGGACATATATTCTAGATACCCATTGCCAAACCAAAGTATTCCTACTTATTTATTTTTCCAGTCAAATCCATAATTTATTTTTCCAATCAAATCCATTAGAAAAATTAGAAATCAATAAAATCAAAAGAAAAGTAAGTGGATCTAAGCCATTGAATCCGATAGAGATGAAACTATAGAAGGGGACATCTTCTTTCCTTGGACCAGGCAAGAATTTGTTGATATTTCCGATTTGAAAAATTTCTTGTTCCTGGACTTTTGGATATCTAGGATATGGATATAGATGACTCATATTTTTTCTTCTTTAGTACATGTCTTAGTTAATGGAGTTATAATTTCTTGCACTCCTCTGTAATGGGCTTGGCAAGTAGGATTTGCTTAACTGGTACTTTATAAGTATCAATGCAATATCAAGTACTGACACACCTACTAGTCTGACACAGATGCACTGGGCATGCACAAATGTCTGGGTATCATAGGGTATTGATAAAATTTTCTCTCTTCCATCCATTGGTCGACGAACCTTGATCTTGGAGAAACCCTAGATCTAAGTGTAAGCTAGGGATGGAGGTTCTCTGATTGGGCTGATTCTCTCATTCAATCCGCTCTGTCAAATACTTGTTTCATTTGTGAAAGTATGTACATGAAACATATTACATACTGTGACTGCTAGGTTTGCATGATTTTACAAAAATGAAGATTGCCTCGGAGGTCACATGCATTGAAAAATTACTCACTTCCAACATATATTTTTGGGTGGTGTTCAATCAGGCTTGTGTTAACTGCAAATGTTTATAAATATGTAGTTTTAGTCTTTTACTCTTACCTAAGAGCCAATTCATCCACTTTCTGATGTAATACAAGATTCATTGTATATAATGAAATGGTTTCTGTGGCAATGCACCTGGCCGTAAAGGTTTTAAAAATGATGTTACTGGGTTGTCTGTGGAACCATTATGATCTGGATCTATAATTCTATATCCATTTTCTGCAGGATGAATCCTTCTATGGATCGATCTGACACTAGCTGCATGTTTTGGATCCGGATACTCACATGATCTCATCAACATGCCTCAAAGGCATAGTTGTCAATTTACTTTCTGTCACCGTTCTGGATTGGCCTTGTAATGGAACATCCCTGCCTTCTGTTCTGAAAAATGACTTGATGGAAAAAAAGAAAAATATTAATAAACTAGAAAAGAAGCTAAAAATTAGAAATAGCTAAATAAGTTTTTAAAAAGCTATTTATATCATGCAACTTAAAGTACACTGCAAATAGCTACTTCTAAATGTGAAGCATGCCACTGCTATGCATCGAAATAAAAAGATCAATGTGAAATTATGCACATATATCAAAAGATCAAAGCACAGTTGTGCATATATTGTCTATTTTAAGCCCTCCCATATTGATTGGGAGCTTAATAAACTCTTATGAGTTATGGCTGTTTTTCAGCCTAAACAGGGATTAGAAATGTGAAAAGAATCCTGGATAAAACTTACAGATACTGGTCTGCAGTTAGTTTTCTTCAGTTCTTAGATTACGCAGAGTATTTCTTTTGCATGGTCTACTTTTGCTGATTGACTTTTCCTCTTTTCTTCAGGAGATGTATACGCAGGTTGGACCACAATTTCGGGATGAATTGCAGCGCCATCATCTTCCTACTTATTTGGTAATTATCTAAGAGTTAAATGTACTATTGTCAACATGCCTTTAATTGCATTGTTTGTTTCTTGCTGTTAGGATACAACTGTATGGTGCTTACATGGTTCAAAATAGCGTGGTCGGGGTTCTTATTGACTGGCCTGAAAAAGCAATGCATTTTGATTGTATATATTGCTTTGTATCGATTTGATTTTGGTTGCCCCAACGCACCGCGTCCCGTTTACAATGAATACATATCACTTAAAAAATTAAGATACACAAAACTTGTGCACCACAATTGATGATGGGCATTTGCAATAGTAGATGTGGTGGGTTGCAGGTTGAAATCCTCCTGTGTGCACACAAGAAATGTAAATGATTTATTTTTATATTTATATTTAAAATAATAAAGATATATATATATATATATTAGCCAGTATCAAACCTAATCAGACCTGTACCTTTCACATGGCAGATTTGGTATCACAACATAAACACGTAACAGGACAGGTCTGGTCAGGTACAGGCTGGGGTGATTTGGGTGGGTTTGCTTTTAGGGCAACCTGTATCAAAACTGATCTGTTCCATCTCAACTGGTACATGTGACTTTTTTGATCTATCTGCAACACACAGCTTCTTGTATATGAGATCACAAATCTGCAATACATATTATTGATTCCATACATACTGCTTGATATTTTAAATGGTGGTTGGGCTATTGCTGAATCATTTATAAGTTGTCATGCAAATTTAGAAAGAAGTAAAAGATAACTCATTCTATGCTATTTCTTGTTTTCTTTAAATTACGACACAACTTGACAGTTGATACTTGCAGGTTAAAGAAATAAATGCCAGGTTAGAGAAAATTGAGCCCAAGATTCGCTCTTCAGATGGACATACAACTCAAATAAAATCTAGCAGTCTGCCGGTGTATAATCAGAAAAGAAGCAGTCCGAAGGCAAAGAATTCTGCACGTGAATCATCTCTTTCAGGAGGTAGGTCACGAAGTGCAGATTTTTTTTAATGTTATATAGCTTTTGAGCATTTCTGTACTAGGAAGTTGTTATTTTGAAATCATATATATTATGATCTTTTGTTAATCTTTTCTCAACGTAACTAATGTAATCCTGTCTTTTAAGTTATAGCCTGAAAAGGGCAAAAAATATTTTATGAAATTGGTACCTACCCACTCCTTTGCATGATAATGTTTTAAAATGGTTTTCCTTTTCGGATTTGTTGATGCTTGAATTGCCCACTTTTCCATTTTCCATGAAATACAGAAGGCGATCTTTCAGAAAAACTGGTGGACCCTATTAAAGTGTATTCCGAGAAGGAGTTGATTAGGGAATTTGAGAAGGTTGCGTCCACTCTTGTACCTGAAAAAGATTGGTCGGTCAGGATAGCTGCTATGCAGAGAGTTGAAGGCCTTGTTTTTGGAGGTTTGTATCAATTTTTTTCCTTTTCACTAGTTTATGATTTGTATTTCAGAGCGAAAAATTTAGCCAAGGGCCCTAAAAAGGGGCATTTATTTTAGCAGTTTAGGTTTTTCATAGATGAGCTAACATTCCCAAAATATTTGAACTTTATTTTTCTTCCTTCCATTGCACTATGCAAATAGGGCCTATTTATAAAAAATCTAAACCACTCAAAAGAAGTGCCCCCTCTTAAATGGTCCCTCAACAAATTTTAATCAAAGAAGAGTTGGGTCCACCATTGGATCAATCGCTTTTAAACATGCAAATTAAATATTAAGAAAACTGAATAGTTTTGTAGTAGTCTTAAAAAAAGGTTTTCTATAGTAGTCAATATGACGATGAGCCTAAATCCTATTGGTTCTTAAGCTAATATAAGGGTGATGATTATTGTTAGAAATTTAGATGAGCGCATTGATGAATTTATTAATTGTAGTGAGGGGCTCAACGATTAATATCAAATACTAAAATTTAACAGTAAAAAGATTTAAGCAGCGATATAGGATGTTATGACTTAGGGGGTATTTTGGTTTATAATGTGTAATAGTAAAAAAATAATGGAAAAAATGTTTTCTAACATTTTCCAATATTCTGGATTTTTAAGAAACTTTTTTCAATTTTTTTTGGGGTAAACAAAATAAATTTGCATTGCAACAAGTTGATGGTTGCCAACCGTGATGCATCACTGCATTGTATTAGTTTCTAGGTTGACCGCGTTAGCTACCAATACCGCAATTTTGAACCAGGCTCTCAATTATCCACCAACAATATATCATCTGCAAAAAGCATATACCAAGGTACCTCCTCTTGATTGCGAGCATTTCACTTGTCATAATCGGTGGAAAAAGATAAGGGCTTAAAGCTGATACTTGATGCAAACCTATCACCTATGGTCATTGGAAACTTACTTTTTCTGTCCACAGGTAGTTCTCACACTGGTTATTGTTTCCATGTACTTGTCTTTAATGTTGTCAATGTAAACTCTTGGCCCTTGGGACAGTAGCACCAAATCAAATCTGTATGCCTGTTGTAGGATTTTTTCTAGATCGATGGAGACCATATGATGATTTTTTCTATTCTTGGTATTTTTCTATTGATTGTCTAAGTGAGATGATAGCTTTGATGGTTGACCTTCTTGACATGAAACCATATTAATTTTGGATATCTGGGTCTTTTGAATGGGCTTTTGTTCCATTATACTCTCCCATAGTTTCATGGTGCAACTCATAAATTTAATCCCATGATAATTGGTGCCACTTTATATTTCTCCTTTGTTCTTGTATATAGATACTACAGTACTTCTTCATTTATCCGGCAATTTTTTTTTGTCCTGAATGGCTTATTGAGGACAAAGATAATATATAGTAATAATATATATGGAAATAATATTAGTATCATATAAAATATACAGTAAAATATGTAGCAAAAAATTATGTTAGATAAAATATATAGTAATAAATAACGCATCCATGTTATTATACATGATGATGCAACTCAAAAGAGCTTGCAGCATAGATGGTTAGTCCTTACTCCTTAGTGCCATAACAAAAGGCTGTTGGTTAGAATCCTGCCAATCTCTCAAGTATGTATAATTTTTTTTTTAATAGTATGTATAATATATTTAAATGTTTTTAAATTTCGATTCAAGTCCTGTTGGGTTCATCAGAGCTGGATGCATGACCTGCCTAGATGCCCTAAACCTAAATCTAATGGTTGGAATTAACACTGATGATTGTATGAACACAACAAAAAAACAAAAGTGAAAAAAGACTTTAACTTCCAAGCTATGCTTTCTTGTTGGAAAGAGTTTGACTTTGAGAGATCTTCTTGCCAATCTGAATGTCTTGGAGAGCAAGACTTTCCTTGGAGCTTCCTAGAAATTCTCTTCAAAAATTGCAAGTGATGTGTGAAGAGTAACTTTCCAAAAATTGGAATTTCTAGCAATTCTCGTCTAAACTGCAGCAGCCAACTTCCTGATGTCATATCTCCCTCAATATAGCTTTGATTGACACAATCTTGGGCTCCATGGATATTTAGTTGAAAAGAGCTTTCCAAGGGTGGGTAGATTGTGCCAATCCGACACTCGGTTTGAGAGTTATGGTCATTTTAAGTTGCTGCAGCTGAGAAAATCTGGGAATAATTTTGCAGTACTCCAACTTTCCATGTTGGACTCATGTTGGACGTCCAAGAGAGCCTTGAATCTCTTTCTTGCTTGGTGTCTTCATTCTCTTTCAAATTTGGCTTGATTCCCTAGCTTGCAACTTTAACTAGTCATCCTTTCTTGCAAACTTTCTAATTTTTCTTCTCTCTTGCTTGCTTTTGAATTTCAAAATTACTAAGCCACCAACTTCTTTCCAAATCTGATTTCCTTTTCTCTTCCATGAATTTCCATGTTAATCTTTCTATCTTTGACTTTCCTTTTGACCTCTCTCTCACATTTCATCAATGCGCTGGCCCTTGTTCTTGATCTTCCCTACACAAATTGAAAGAAGCAAATTTATCATTAATCATATGTAAGAAAATATACGTGGACCATGCATGGCACCTTAGATGCCCAGTGATGCACCAAAATGACAAACTTTTCAAAAGTAGCACATGGTGCAAAAAATAGCAGTATGCATTTATGAAGCCAAAAAGCCAATTTGGTGTGATGAATTTGATGATGAAAAACCCTAACCTCACAAAAGTCATGCAATGCGATGAGTTTTGACTAATTTTGACAAGATTTCCAAATTTATGCCCAAATGCATGAAATCATGAAATTGAGTGCAATTCAATGCAATTGACCCCAATTAAAGTCCACAAATGCACATGAAATGATGACAATATGACCTTATTGTGTAGATTTATCACTGGATCCAGATCCACCATTCACATCCTTTAGCACTTAGGCTTGGTTTGTTAGAGGTCATATGTTTGGGCCTCTACCATATCTTGTGATTGAGGGTGACTCGTTATGTGCTATTTGGTTGGTGAGTGGGCCCTCCCCGAACCTGTTTGCCCTCGCTGGATCTAGCGAGGATATTTGAGACAGTTCTTGCGAAGTACTGGTGTCCTTCCACTATATCTCACAAAGTGCCTATGAGGAAGCAACGTGTGCAGCACCTAATGTAGAGCTTTGGAGATAGTATGCTTATCTATTTTAACTGTATATTGGTTTTGTGATTCCTGCATATTTGGACTACGTTTTGAGGAAAATATTTAAACAGTATCACTGATATTGCAATATATACCTGTAGCTGTATTTTCCTGATTATATGTTCAAAATATTGCCATAAATAAACATATCGCGATGAAATTGTGACAAAATGAGAAATTATTAGGAAAATAACTATGGAAATAGTTTTAAGTATTTTATTTTTTACTTAATTCTAATTATTAATAATGAATTTATTTTCCGCAACATTTCCCAATAATTTCCTGAGAAAAACCTGAAATTATTAAATACCATGAGATGTTAATTTCCTGAAAGCTATATTTGTGACTGTTGATGATTATTGCAACCATTTTTTTGTTGGTTGGTCACGTATATTTTGATGGGGTGTGTATCAGGTCCCTAGTCCCTACATCCCTATGTTGAGTTGGGGGCTTGGGTTGGGCTACTATCCTCATGTTGCAGTCTTTTTTTCCTTATGCTATACTTTGTTGATAATCGACTGTGTTTTTTTCATTGAAAATTGTTACCATTATAAAAAAGTAATTTCTTTCTGGAAAGAAAAAACCTTTTTTGTACATAGGCTCAAATAATAGGTTAGATACTGGCATGGCATTGGTAACAATTTCATACCAGTTTTCAGGATATTGTATTTTCATCTCACATATATGTGCTTTTTCCCCATTGACATTTGTATTATTTTTTTATATTAGGTGCCACTGATTATCCATCGTTCCCTACACTCTTAAAGCAGCTTGTTAATCCTCTTAGCACTCAGCTATCTGACAGACGATCTAGCATTGTAAAACAGGTTTGCTTAACATCTGCTGATATATGTTACATTTTGATTGGTTATCAGTTGCTGATAAAAAAAAGGTCTCTTCATGATAATACATGCATTTCTTTTGTAAAATTTTCTAGAATTTCTTGTATAATATATTGCTCAGTTGTTCACTTTACAGATTTAACCTCTTTCATTTTTGGATGCTGGCACTGTTTTTGGTGACCAAAAGTTGGATGCTTATATATTTATTTTTTCGAGTGGTTGTTGATTAGTTTTTTTTTTTGTTTTTTAGGCTTGTCATCTATTGAGTTTGTTATCTAAGGAGCTTCTGGGGGATTTTGAAGCGTGTGCTGAGATGTTTATTCCGGTAAGATACCTTTTCACGCTGAATTGAAATTATTGTTGCCTCGTTTTATTCTGATTGCTTTGTGGATTTGCATCTCTGTAACTCAATATAGGTGCTCTTTAAACTGGTTGTGATAACTGTACTTGTAATTGCGGAGTCGGCTGACAACTGCATAAAAACGGTATGAATAAGGTTGCTCTGTACCTTAGGATACCTTTTTTTTTATTTTTTTATTTTTTTTATTTGAAGTGTTTGTTTCATTTGAATATTTTTGTTGGTTTTCAGATGTTACGTAACTGCAAAGTTGCCCGTGTACTTCCCCGGATAGCTGATTGTGCAAAGAATGACAGAAGTGCAGTCCTCCGTGCCAGGCAAACATTTGCCTCTAGAAATATTTTCTCATATATCACTAATTCTTTTACCCTTTCTTTTAATTCTGTAATTATTTCTGCCCTTGTAGGTGCTGTGAATATGCACTTCTGATCCTAGAGTACTGGGCCGATGCTCCTGAAATACAAAGGTCAGCTGATCTTTATGAAGATTTCATAAAGTGTTGTGTAGCAGATGCAATGAGTGAGGTATGCCTGTTCCGAGTTCTCTGAATGGGATTAACCAGAAGAGTCTTTTGTCTGAATTGCAGGCACTGTAATATTTGATTAGGACTCTATAAGGTTTAGATTCGTCACCCGTAAATGCGAGTGCCTGAAATTAAATGGGACCTACTTCTGCCTAAACTATTCACTTGTGTCTGGACTCTGGAGTACCTAAACTATATGGGCCTGTTTCTAAAAATACTTTCATGCCTCTATGCACATTTTTTGGGAATGTTGAGTCAGGCTCTGCTGATATCAACATCTAGCTTGTTCTTTTGGTCTCGTGATGTACTGACTTGCTCTCCTGGGACTAACAGGCATACTCGTTAGTGTTGACATGTTGGTCAAATTTTTGTTGGTATTCCAATTTTTTCTTTTTTTAATCAGCCCTCTCCCTTTCTTTTTTCTTGAAGTGTCTTCTCTGATGGCGTTATTCTTCTCCTTCTCCTCTTATATTTGAATTTCAAATGCTTTAGGATGAACATGTTCTTAAACAATTAATGAACTATGGTTTCTCTATCCGGGCAATACTTTGGATGAAATTTTTAATGAACTGTGGTTCCTCTGCAATACTTTGGATGAAGTTTATAATCAAATTCTTACCAGCTTATTCAAATGTTGTAGGTGAGATCAACTGCGAGGACTTGCTACAGGATGTTCACGAAAACTTGGCCAGAGCGTTCTCGCCGCTTGTTTTCGTCTTTTGATCCCGTCATACAAAGGGTACATTGTTTTCATTGAGTTTGAGGAGCACCTTGTGTATTCCTTAATGAAGTCCTTCTCTAATATACTGCACATTTAACAGGTAATAAATGAAGAAGATGGGGGTGTGCACAGAAGATATGCATCTCCATCACTTCGAGAGAGAGGCGTACAGCTTCCACGTACTCAATCTCACACACCAGCTTCGAACTTACCTGGATATAGTACTTCTGCTATTGTCGCAATGGATAGGAGTACAAGTATAGCTCCAGGAACATCTCTCTCTTCTGGTAGCCTGCTTTCACAAACAAAGACAGTTGGAAAAGGCGCAGAAAGAAGCCTTGAGAGCGTGTTGCATTCAAGCAAAGAGAAGGTTTCTGCTATTGAGAGCATGCTAAGAGGTCTAGATATGTCTGAGAAACTTCATTCTTCAGCAACACGGTCAACTAGTTTGGATCTAGGTATTCAATGAATCATCTTATTAAATACTAGAAATTTCCCGTGCCTGAAGGCACAGCGCACCACCGGACCGGGATATGCCTTAGACCGACCGAACCTAGGTTCCATGCTTCTCGAAAGCAAGTTCAACCATAAAATGGATTCCACAAAAAAAAAAATCCAATTGATTGCCAAATGATATAATTCCTGGTCCCATCTCATCATCAATGAAGTTTTTTTTTTTTTAAATGAAGGGATGGCAATACCTGTAAATAACTCAAACTTGCTGACCCTTTTTGCTTTTGATGAGGATGGCAAAAACTTGTAATTTTCTCCAACTTTTAGCCCATTTTCTTTTAAATGAAAAAGGGATGGCAATACTTGTAAATAACTCTAACTTGCTGCCCCCTTTTGCATTCCCCTCTTAAATCCAAGGGTCCAAAATATCGCTTGGATTTAAGTACATAAATCCAAGGGTCTAAAATGTCCCAGGATTCAAAACCCGAGCTGCCATATTATATAGATTTTTTGGTGTCTCATTCTATTTTGGAGTTTAGTTTTAGCTCATTTACTGAGACGAGAAACTATTTTAATATGTTAATGTATTGGATTCTTTCTATTGAACCATTTGTATGAATGGCTAGACCTTCTCTTGCCCCTAGTGCAGGAGTGGATCCTCCATCAGCTCGTGATCCGCCATTCCCTCCAGCTGTTCCTGCTACAGACCATTTTACTTTGCAGAGTTCAGTACTTGCCGATTCTATTGCAACTAATGGCAGGAGTAGTGGCCGTAATGGCAGCTCCATTTTTACTGATCTTATAACTCCTCAGATACAGGCTTCCAAAGATCATAGTAAAGCATCTTACCCTAGAAATCTCACTACTGAGTCCATGCCAGCCTTATCATTGTCTCTCACTGCTAAAAGATCTTCTGAAAGGCTTCAAGAGGGAACTTCGTTTGAAGAGAATCCTGATATGCGGTTGAATAGGCGATTTCTGAATATGCATATTGATAAACAGTACCTTGATACACCTTATAAAGATTCAAGTTTTAGAGATTCACATCACAGTTACGTTCCAAATTTTCAGAGGCCACTTTTGAGAAAGCATGCTACTGGGAGAACTTCTGCAACCGGTAGAAACAGTTTTGATGATAGCCAGGTTTTAGCCGGTGATATACCTGGCTATACAGATGGTCCGGCTTCTCTTAGTGAGGCTCTTTCTGAAGGACTGAGTCCTAGTTCTGATTGGTGTGCCAGGGTTTCTGCTTTTAACTATCTTAGAACTTTGCTTCAGCAAGGGCCAAAAGGTATTCAAGAAGTTACACAGAGTTTTGAAAAGGTCATGAAGCTTTTTTTTCAGCACTTGGATGATCCTCACCACAAAGTTGCACAAGCGGCTCTTTCAACCCTTGCTGAGATAATTCCAGCTTGCAGAAAGCCTTTTGAGAGTTATCTTGAGAGGACCTTACCCCATGTTTTTTCACGGTTAATTGATCCAAAGGAGTTGGTTAGGCAACCTTGTTCAGCAACCCTGGAGATTGTCAGTAGGACTTATGGTATTGATTCCCTTCTACCTGCTTTGCTTCGTTCACTGGACGAACAGCGGTCACCAAAGGCCAAATTGGCTGTCATTGAGTTTGCCATCAATTCCTTTAACAAGCATGCGATGAATTCTGAGGGTTCTGGGAATAGTGGCTTCCTTAAATTATGGCTTGCTAAGTTGGCACCTCTAGTAACTGACAAAAATACAAAGTTGAAGGAAGCAGCAATTACTTGCTTCATATCTGTTTATTCTCATTTTGATTCAGCTTCCGTCCTGAATTTTATTCTCAGTCTATCTGTTGAAGAACAGAATTCTTTAAGGCGGGCACTCAAGCAGTTTACCCCTCGGATAGAGGTCGACCTCATGAACTTTATACAGAACAAGAAGGAACGCCAACGTTCTAAAGCCTACTATGATCAATCAGATGCTGTTGGCAGTTCTTCTGAGGAAGGTTATGTTGTAACATCAAAGAGAAGTCAGCTTTATGGAAGGTATTCTGGCGGTTCAATGGATAGCGATGGTGGTAGGAAGTGGAGTTCAATGCAAGAATCGACCCTGATCAGCGGTTCACTTGGTCAGGCAACTTCTGATGAAATGCATGAGCATGTGTATCAAAGCATTGAGGCAGGTTCCAACTCTGAAGTTCATATTTCCAAAAGCAAGGAGATGAAGTACAATCTTAATTCTACAGTAGATAATGTGGGCTCCTGGACCAACCGTTCTGAAAATATGGACCGTGAGACAGATTTTGAAAGTTCTAAAGTAACAACTCCACGACTGGATATCAATGGACTGGTGAACTCTGACAGGCAAGGAGCCATTGGTGCGAGGCTTGTTGGTGAAGGGCTTTCGACTGTGGAACTTAGTCATGAGAAGTTTTCTGCTACTAAAAACAATCCCCTGCCAGACTCCGAGATTAGCATCCCTCAACTTCTTCACCAGGTGATCATAGTTTCAATAACTTTGGAGTTATCTTTGTTTAAAACATATTTTTTTTTTTATACATGCTCATGTACAAGGCATCATAATTGTGTGTTTAACCTTGGAAACTATGTGAGGAGAATGCAGTCAAAGCTTAGTTCCTTGCTTCTATTTCAGATGTGCAATGGCAATGATGAGAAGTCAGTTATAAGTAAACGTGTGGCACTTCAGCAACTCATTGAAGCTTCAACAGCAAATGATAATTCACTGTGGACCAAGGTAACAGTAGATACTGATATTGTTATTATTATTTTTATTATCTTTCCTTGATTCAAGATAATTCTAGGTTACTACATGCTTCTTTTCTTAAATGGTTTTTCCTTCATTTTCTTACTGCTAAAATGGAAGTCCTTTCAACTGCTTGTACTGGGTTGTATAAAGCACAATAATATACATAAATGTTCATCTAGGAGCGGACCACTTTCTGTTCACATGCAGTCCAGTTTATGGGGCTCAATTTGGGCCCACCTTTCATTAGTCTCCCCCCTCATACTCACTACTCCCATTGAATTTACACTTCTGAACAGTTTCCTATTCTTCTTTGATCAGACTCCCACCTTTGATCAGCCCCATCAGTCTCCGTCTTCCCCCCTTTCGCACTCCTCTAATCAACACTCACTGTTGGATTGAATTCAAAAAAGTTGTATATTTAGAGAACTGTGAAAAAAATGATACCATTAAATCAATGGATGAGAATATCCAATGGAGCTGGTTATTTGCACAACACTAATCTATTATGAGGCATAACCTCCCTATGCCTGATTATTGGTATGCTTCTTGTTGTGTCCCACAGAGCTGGACTGCATATAACACAGTATTCGATTTGCTCGCAGGTGAAAATTTGGGTGCTTTGATTAATGATTTCCTGTCTTTGGAGTTGCCCTTTTGTTCTTGTTAATCTTCATTCCTTTTTAATGTCTTTATGTACTGATATGACGTATCTATGTAGTGTGTGCTGATTTTGTGGTTATCTTCCTCTTTCTCCCTTTGATCTACTGTGATTTATCAATAGTAGAATTTCTGTACCCATGGCTATTTCCCCTCTTTTGATTTTTCAGACATGGCTGTTTCTTAATATATAGTAATTCCCAGTATCTTATGCTTAAAGTATTTTCTGTAATAGTCTCAGATATAAGCACCTTGATTGCCTTTTTTCTTTTAATCTTCTAAAAATGCATTTTTGGTGGGGTGAAACATCAAATAATTTCATTGCTTGCCAATGATAAGGTTTGCAAATCAGTACAAGATGCAGCAACATTTTGTATTAGATTTATTTGATTTCTAATGAGTAATGACTGTTGTGTTGTTTCTGCAGTATTTCAACCAAATTTTGACAGCTGTACTGGAGGTCTTGGATGATTCTGACTCTTCTGTTCGTGAACTTGCACTGTCTTTGATACTTGAAATGCTTAACAATCAGGTCTTTCGCCAGTTTTGAACAAATTATCTGCTGAAACTTTTGTTTGCCCTCTTAAAATTGTTAGTTTCATGTTAAACAGTTTGTGTGAACAAGTTTTAAGAGCTAATGATCTTTTGCAATTATGTATCTGGCTTTCAGAAAGACACCATGGAGGATTCCGTTGAAATTGTAATTGAGAAGTTGCTTCATGCCACCAAGGATCTTGTTGCTAAGGTATCTTGCCCTTTTGAGGTCTAGTTGTGGAATCCTGCATTTTTCCCTACTTCTTACAATTTCTTCTTTTTCTTTGTTTGTTTTGTAATTAGGTTTCAAATGAAGCAGACCATTGTTTGACCATTGTGTTATCTCAATATGATCCTTACAGATGTCTTGCCGTATGTGAATTTTAACCATAACTTGTTCAGTATCATGAAGATGATACTAAGCTCAAAGTTTTGATGGAGCTGTTAATTTACCACTTTTCTTTGCAGGTCATTGTACCTCTGTTGGTCAGCGAAGATGAGAAAACCCTTGTCACTTGCATCAATTCTTTGACAAAGGTATTTTCCTTTGAAGCTTACGTGCTTTTCACAGTTCTCATATGCTTTTCTTTGTTTCTGGAACTATATTGTATCCAGTTATAATAGAAGTTTTGAAATTTGATAGTCGCACTCAAATTTTGTAATCCACCTGTTTCGAACTCGTGCCCCAGTTGTGGAATATGAGGATGACATTTGGTTGGCACCATACAACTGGATGATTCTCTTGGTTTGTCAAGGGAGTCATTTCTAGCTACTTTGCAGAAGTAAAAGCATGGCGGCATAAATTGTTGGCATGATCGCATTGCTTTGCTCAACATGGCATGAGTAATAATGTCATGTTATTGGACAGGCAACTGTCTAGCTGACCTTTGTGGATGAAACAGGATGTGCAAATTTAGGAATTTCAGGGTAAGAAGTGAATGCAATAATTACTTCAGAGATGATTTTTCTATTATAGTGGACAATGTAAGGCATAAACAAGAGAAGGAATAAAAGAAAGTATAAGGTTCTTGCAATCTTTCTTAGGAGAATTAAAGCTACTTGTATTTTTAGGCTGAGAGAAGAGTTCATCATTATTCAGAACCATGAATTTAACTTAAGTTGAAGTGATGCAGGACCGTGAAAACTAGCCTAAGATGAAGATTTTGAGATCAGATAGATATTAACGATCATAAATCAAAGTATAAAATAGCACTAGTTCACTCTAAGATATGTGGAATTCCAAGTTGTCAATTAAGCAATAATTATAAGGCATGTTCACAATCCTAAAATGTAAGTGCCTTTTGAATTTTGATTGAGGTCTTCAATGGAAGACTTGATGCAAGACAACATGCAATCTAGCCTAATATGGAATGATGAGATCTATCTGAAATTAATAATTAATGCTGAATTATAAATCCTACCATCCACACAATCTAGTTTTGAAAGCTAAGTGGGTAATTTGTAATGATCCAAGGCAATGTCACAAGTCCTGCAATAAATGCCACTCTAATAGTGAGGGAAGGATCCTAATGGAAGTTAGAACTTCTGCTTGCTTAGGGAATGGCCAGTTCACGTGGATTACTTGTTCCTGTTTGTGAGGACTTAAACAAAGGGCTTGGCTCAACTTGGGTGTAATTGAACAATGTGTAGTATGGGGCTATTTATAAAAATTCAGATATGAAATTAATGTTCCCACAGCATGTTCGAGGCCCAAATTAATTTTAGACTTATGGGATCAAGGTAAAAATTAACGGTTGTGATGGCGAAACAGGTAAATTAAGGATTGTGATGGTGAAATAATGGAAAATCCATCAGACAGATGATGGATTAGGTTTGGCTAATGGATATGTGCGCTTGGTTTTTTTTTTTGGTGGGGGGGGGTTGGCTTTCAGCTGGGCTATTTTTAGCCTGATGGAAGTTCGAATAGGGCTGAATAGGAGTTCAGCCACTTGATCTTGAAGATCTAAGACTGGCGGCTGGGATTAAATGAGTTATAGGTGGGTCAAATGGCCGGGTTTAGGGGTTTTGATGGTCGGATGATGGGATCTTGTGGCTGGTGGTCTGGATTTGGAGGCTAGTCAACGGTGGGGATGACGTACATCTAAGGGCTGGTGGTTCAGATCTAGAAATCTGACGGTTGGATCTTGGCTTGGGCAGCAAGAAACTCGTAGATCTAAGAGTTTATGGTTGGGTGATGACGAAGATGATGTAGATATAAAGCTTTTGTCCGAAAGACAACACGGGAAGGAAAACGGAGGAAGATAAGAGGAATACTTGTCGCTGTTTTGTAACTATTAAGAGAGAGACTTACCTAGAGTAAGAGAAATGGAGAGAAGCTTGGAAAAAGGGGATCGGTGAGCTTGATGAGCTTGGTGGAGCTTGAGGAAGAAGATGATAATGGTTGTTGGAGCTTAGGAGGCCTCTTGATTTTCAAGGAAGCAAGGAGGATGGTAGGGAAATGGAGATAGAGAGAAATGAAAGAAAGAGAAAAAGGGGGAAGTGAAATGAAGGGAAAGGTCTCTCATCTCTTATGCTGGTGGAGAGATTTATGGGATTTACAGTTTAGTCCTTGGGTAATTTGATATTGAAATTTGGTGGGCTTCGAAGTGTCATCTTGGAATGCGTCTTCAAGGAAAAGTTAGGCAAATGATGAAATCTACCCAATGCACCCAAAATCATGAAAATCTAAAATTACGGAAAAAACCTTCATAATTTCCCGAAATTGCAAACCACCCCGTCAACTAGGACCAAATTAACTCGGAACGCTACCAAACTTTTGCGACCACTACTCTAACACTAAACCGGACTCACTTAGCAACTAATCCCACTTAGTTAACTATAAACTCAAGTAATGAGTAATAAAACGTTATTTAGGGTTGGGATCGGGGATCGTACAGTAGGAAAGTAAGCAAAATTAGAAAGCCACCCTGACTGCAATTCATTAATGAAACTGAATAAAATTAAAAAGTTAATAGTGGTGGGTTCTACTTAGTGGCAGGACTCCCATCTCTGTATTTGTCTAACAATAAATCAGAAGAGCTGGCATCAGACGATCTATAGTCTCCTTCCAACTAGGCAGTGCTGGTGTTTTATTGCTTTATTCTACTCAAGTAGTAGTTTGTGAGAAGGGTTTCGCCTTCCCCTTAATGCATTTCGTAATAGAGCTTGAAACTTTTTCTGTTGGATCATTTGAATGGGGCTAGGTTCCGTGATTGTGAAATGAAGGCTCAAAGGGCTTGGTCTAGCCTTGGTTTGACAAAGCCTGGGAAAGGGGTCCCTCCCTTCCATCATCTCTCCCTCTCAAGGTGCTTTTGTCAAAGGAAGACAGATCTTAGATGGGGTTCTCGTCGCTAAGGAATGCATCCATTCCAGATACAAAGACACTTTCTTGGCCTAATTTGCAAACTATATTTGGAAAAAGCTTTTGACATGGTGGATTGGGATTTCCTCCTTTATTTGCTGCGCGGGATGGGATTTCGGGAAAAATGGAGGGATTGGATCAGAGAATTCATCTCAACTGCTACCCACTCCATCCTAATCAATGGCTCCCCGAAAGGCTTCTTCCCAGTTGAGAGGGACTTGCGTCGGGGAGACCCTCTATCACTGTTCCTTTTTGTCATCATTGGAGAGGCTCTTAGCCGGATTCTTTCAAAAGCAGTAGCTCGTAATCTGATTTGCGGTTTCAAGCCCTCTTAAAATGCACCATCTGTCTCCCATCTCCTATATGCAGATGATGCTCTCCTTTTTTGCGACGCCAAAGATGATCAAATAAAAAACTTGGTTGCCATTCTCAGATGCTTCAAAGCAGTTTCGGGTCTCAAGATAAATTTCTCCAAGAGCGCTATCCTAGGGATCTCAATTGGCGAAGACTCTCTTCGTCACCAGGCAGACATCTTGGGATGCATAGTCGACTCTTTCCCATCCACCTACCTTGGTCTTCCATTGTGTCTCGATAGGGTGCCAAAATCTATCTTGAACCTAGTAGTCGAAAGAATTGAGAAAAAATTTTCTTCTTGGAAAGCAAGATACTTATCCCTGGGAGGCATAATCACGTTGATCCAATTTGCAACCTACCTATCTACTACATGTCCATTCTCAATTGCCTTGCTGCTATCATCAACCGCATTGAGAAGCTTCAACGTGACTTCCTTTGGCAGGGCCGCAAGGAGTCAAAAAAATTCCACTTGGTGAATTGGAAAACAATTTGCTGCCCTATAAAGTCAAGCGGTCTAGGTATAAGACCTTTAAGGAGCATGAATCAGGCTTTGCTGGGCAAATGGCTTTGGATACTGGGGGATGAAACTGAAGGCCTATGGAGAAATATCTTACTAGCCAAATACAAAGTAAGGAGAAATGGATGGGACATCTCTCCTCCATCCCAAAGGTGCTCAAACTTCTAGAAAGGGATTTGCTCTACCAATGACTCTTTTGCCCAATTCATCCGCTACCACGTTGGTAATGAAGAGAAAATCTCCTTTTGGCACGGCATTTGGGTCGGCGAAACCCCCTTAGCAATCCAATTCCCTGATCCCTACAGATGCGCTAGAAATCACAAAGCTAGGGTCAGAGTTACCTTGACACGAGTTGCAACCATCACCTGTGGTGCCCCATCTTGAGAAGGAATCTCTCCGAGGCAAAGGAAGCAAATATCTTCAATCTTTTTGAGGTCCTTAGTGGGTTAGACATCAACAGCGAAGGGCAAGATGGCAGGCGTTGGGCCCCTTCCAGTGGCAGCTCTTTCTCGGTTTCCTCCTCCTCCGCCCTAAATGCAGCAGTCCCGATTACTTACCGAGGTTGGTCTTCTCTCTGGAAAATCAAGGCCCCTCCTAGAGTCCTTGCTTTTGCTTGGCTCGCTCTTCGGAATAAAATTCTAACTATGGAATCTCCTCCGTTTGAACATGCTTATCGTCAACGCTTGCCCCTTTTGCTTAGCCGACGAGGAATCGATCGATCACTTATTCCTTCAATGCAAGCAGATAAAAGCTCTCTGGTTAGCAATCCTCAAGGAGTTTAACTGTAGTTGAGTTATTTCACAATCCTTCCCTAAGCCGTTCCAACAGTGGGCTTGCCCGAGTTCTACCTCCAAATGGAAGCTCATGTGTCGCCTATCCTTTCTGGCCTGCATCTGGATGACTTAGAAAGAGAGAAACAAAAGGTGCTTTGAAGGGACCTCTTCCTCCCAAGAAGACCTAATCCTCAAAATGAAATTCAGTGTTCCCTCTTGGGTCTCCTTTCTTCCCGACTTTTGGGGCTTAACTCTTGATGCATTAATGTTTAAGGGAAGTCATGTCGTTTTGATTAGGCTCTTTATTTTCCTTTTGTCTGATGCCATTGACCTCCTTGTATAGCTTCTCCTCTTTCTGGGCGGTGGCTGTATTTCTGGGGTTCTTCCTCAGCCGCTTCTCAGTATAGCCCTTTTATGCTGTAAAGCTTTTGATCAATACAAGTTGCCATTTCAAGAAAAAAAAATTGGTGGGGGGGGGGGGGGGGGGGGGGGGGGGGGGGGGGCAAGACCTTGATGGGTGCTAACTGTGGATAGCAATGGGTTGGATTTGATACTGGTCAACCTTAAACCTGATTACCTGAACCCGCTTTTGATGCAGCGTAGACCTCATGGCCACACGAGTAGGGCCCACATAGATTTAGGAATTTATTTTTATGTCAATAGTTTCTAATTTTATTCTAATTAGGATTAGTATTCTAATTTCCTAGTTTGATTAGGATACTTTCTATTCTTAGATTATATTTTCTTAGACCCTAAGTTTACTTTGCCTATTTATATTGCATTGTAGAGATGATAATCTCATATTTAGAGTTAAATAAAATTGGGTTTTCCCTTGGAGAGGTTGTTCCTCGTGTTTGAAATCTCTGCGGAGATAATTTGAGGTGTTTTTGACACGTGCTTCAGCATCTACGCAAGATCTAACCCTAGGGACTGCATCAATTCAGAGGCGGACCGACCTTGTCATGACCTGGGGCGACCGCCCCAGGTCAAATTTCAAAATCCTTTTGAAATGGTATTGGGCCTTGGGCCACGCCCCCACATCAGTAAGAACCTTGCCCCATATGACAATAGAACGAAAAAAAAAAAACCTCAGCAGTCAGCATCCTCTTGCGAGTTTCGACCTTCCCCGTTCCCTCTTTCGACCTTCCATCTTCCTTCGACAGCCTGAACCAGGGAGAATGCATGCATAATCATGGAATGTCGAGATGTGTTTTTCCTTGAGGATCCGACGGTCAGTCCTAAAGTAGAACCATAGTGTGTGGAATTATATGAAATCTCTAAGGCAAGGGGGTTCAAGCAAGTGGGGGTTCCGACGAAGAGGACGTTGGACCTAGAGTTCCTGTCCAGGGCCCACTTGAGGTGATTGAACAACCCGATGAGCCGATTGGCAGGCCGATTCGGGCGAGGAAACAACTGGCATATCTAGATGGTTATTGCAGTTTATTAGAAACCGTGGATCTTTGAGCTTCAGCCTTCTGGACCTCAGGTAACTCTCTCTCCCTCTCTCTGTCGCCTCTCTCTCCCTCTCCCTATATGTCGCCTCTCTCTGTCAGACATTCATTTACATTTTAATGGTTTCTATGTTGCCTATCTCTCCCTCTCCCTTTCCCCCATTTTCTTTGATTTCATTCATTATTTTAGGCGTTGCACAAAGAAGTTAGGGTTGTTTTTGTTTGATGGTTAGGGTTAGACGGTTAGGGTTGTTTTGATTTAGGGCTTTTTATTTATGATATTCATTGTTACATGACTTGATTTTGGGTTTTTTTTTTCTGAATCTTGTGTTCTTGTTTGATTTATAAAAATGAGTGAGATTTGTGGGTTGTTGTTGATGTTCAAATTATCTGACAATAGGGACATGGATGACAGGATGAGTCCACTTTCTCATCCAATATCAACGAACCCAATTTATGGCAAAATAATGCATCTAAATTAGATGGGAAAAAATAAAAATAAAAACCATTGAATCACTTGAATGGCTCAAAATCTTCTGATTGTCATACCCAATTACCAATCATCTTCAATCTACACCATCTACAGTGCCAATCATCACTTCAACTATGCCCAATAATTATTCCTCAAATATTACCATGTGATTATTAGACACCAAAACCATGGCTATTAACTTCTATGTGCCCTGGTGAGAAATGATACCATGGATGGCACCATGGCAGTTAGCTGGGAAAAGAGTGTCCTGTGCCCCAACTAATGTAGTGTGTAGTGTGGAAAAAAAAAAAAAAAAACTAATGTAGTGTGATTTTCTTATTGCCCTGAAAAAAACAAGGAATAGACAAGTTTAAAGTAAATATGATTTGGATAGCATTTATATTAGTCCTTTATGATTTCTATCTTACTGCTATACTTGGCAGGCAGGCAGAGAATGTATATTTTCATTTTAACAGCCTGGTGAAGTAGTTTTTTTTCCCACTCACCCACTCATTTTCTCAAAACTAGTAAAATTGAAATATTGAGAAATATCTCAATACCATGCTGCTTAGTCCAAATACATAAACTTAGTTTCTATTCTTGATATCGAGGTGCAGTGCAACACTATCACACATGCCGTAGGAGGACAACAAAATGAAAGAGATAATGAGAGTGGTACCATGAATCTTTTTAACCAAAGCCTGGATAACTCCTGAATAGTCTAGATCTGTCTTAAGAGTGGCTGAAAATTTTTCAACTACAATTCTTATGCACTCCAATTTCTTCAGTGAACATGATCAAGCCTTGTTGCATCCTTGAAAGATACAGAGCATGCACAATAAAGAGTGGAGAATGGGCTAAACAGGAAACAACAATAGAATAAGAGGGAAATAGATTTCACAACCAACCATGATCTGTTATTTGTTTTATGAAAACATCAACATAAATCTGACTATTCATCTCACTAAATTGGTTCCATAATGTTTGCAATTAAAAGAAGTCTTGAATCTAACTTAGATGGTGTAATAATCAAAGCTAGCCACCGGCCCAACATTGTTTTGATACTATTTGCAATAAAAGCAAGAAAATATGTCAATAGTGTCACCTTGTTTTCCATGGGAGGGACCATGGCCATGGCTTTATATGAAGCGGACGCATTGGTCATGTACTGATTGGACTTAGACATCTAAGCCTGATCCATATGGGTAGCATCTCATTCTCCATCCCAGATCTGATGTATGCAACTATAAATTTGTGCCCCTTTCTTGAAGTAGGATAACTAAGTAGTAGTATAATAAATTTTATGGATTTTGCATCCAGTTTCTTTATTATTGTGGTAGTTTGCTTGTCAAATTGTGTACTAATTTCTTGAGGCTTCGCGATTTGGGTGTTGTGGCTTAAAAGCTTATTTACATATCAAGTATTAGTAGTAGGATTCCTTATAAAAAGAAATTGTTTAAAATCATGTCTTTAACCTATGTTATAAATGGTGATTATTGGTGGTTGGCGAGGATTTTGATGTAATTGACCTTATCTTTGAATTAGATATGGAAAAATATTACAAAAAACAATCAAACTACCAATCCACCATCTCCGACTCCAAAGAATGATAAGAATGATGAAATGCCATCATCCTCGAAGAAAGGGGCGTGTAGAGGTTAACTTGACTGATCTTCCCGTAGATCTTGGGTTACGGAATCCAATCTCAAGCTATCATCTTATGGATAGGGACCAAGTCCGAAGAGCATATCTACAAAAGGGCCTTTGTCAGCCTCGTGACCATAAGTTTCCTTATACAGGGTGTGGACAAGATAAGAGACGATTTAATCCTTTTTTGTTTAAGGATTATGGCAGTTGGTTGGAGTACAGCATAGAAAAAGATGCTGCATTCTACATGTGTTATCTTTTTGGGGAGGAAACGCGTTATGATGCTTTTATAACTCAAGGATTTAAAAGTTGGAGGAAAAAAGAAAGAATTGAAAATCACGTGGGAGGCCTGAATAATGTTCATAATCAAGCATATGAGAAGTGTCAGAACTTATTGAATCAAGAGCAACACATTGAGACGATTATTGTCAAGCAATCAAGTCAAGCTCGAACAGATTATCGAATCCGTTTGAGGGCAACACTTGCTTCTGTTCGATTTCTTCTGCGCCAAGGATTGCCTTTTCGTGGTCATAATGAATCTGAAGATTCAAACAATATGGGTAACTTTCTTGAGCTTTTGCAAGTACTTGCCAATCAGAATGAAGCTATTAAAAGAGTTGTATTGGGAAATGCTCCTGAGAATCTAAAATTGACCTCCCCTAGGATTCAAAAAGACATTGTGAATGCGACTGCCATAGAAACCACTCAAGCTATCATTTCCGAGCTTGGAGATGCACCATTTTCTCTTTTGGTGGATGAATCTAGGGATATCTCTATCAAAGAGCAAATGGCAGTTGTTATACGCTATGTGGATAAGCGGGGATGTGTGATTGAGCGGTTTTTAGCCATAGAACATGTTGCAGACACTAAAGCTCAATCACTTAAGTTGGCCATCGAAGTGATATTTTCTAGGCATGGATTGAGCATGTCAAGTTTGCGTGGGCAAGGTTATGATGGGGCTGCTAATATGAAGGGTGAGGTTAATGGACTGCAAAGGCTCATTCAGAATGAGAATCCCACCACATTCTATGTTCATTGTTTTGCACATCAGCTTCAGTTGACACTCGTTGCTGTTGCAAGAGATAACAATTTAATCGACGCTTTCTTCGAGTCGGTTCCTATGGTGTTGAATGTTGTTGGAGGCTCTTGCAAACGTCACGACATGCTCCAAAATATACAAGCTGCTAAAGTCGTTGATGCTCTCAATTCGGGCGAACTTGAAAGTGGACGGGGTTTGAATCAGAAGACTAGCCTCAAGAGGCCGGGAGATGCACGTTGGGGCTCGCATCATGATACATTGATTAACCTGCTACTCATGTTCTCCTCAGTGGTTGATGTGCTTGAAATTATCTCAGATGATAACACGAGTGAACACAAGGGCTCTGCCACTAACTTATTGAGTGTATTGGATGATTTTGATTTTGCATTTAAATTGCATTTGATGATAGATATATTGGAGATCACCAATGAATTATCAAAGTTATTGCAGCGAAAAGATCAAAATATCATCACTGCCATGGAACTAGTGAGAGTGTCGAAGCAACGACTGCAAATGATGAGAGACGATGGGTGGGATTCTCTCCTATTTGAAGTCCATTCATTTTGTGATAAATATGAAATCATCATTCCCAATATGAATGATATGTTTGTTGGACGAAAGCGATCACGACGTAAAGCTGAATTGACAAATCTCCATCATTTTCGAGTCGACATATTTTATGCTACAATTGTTTTGCAGCTTCAAGAGCTTAATTGCCGCTTTAATGTGGTGAACACTGAGTTGCTTCTTTGCATTGCATGCTTGGATCCAAGTGATTCATTCTCTACTTTCGATAAGGAAAAATTGATCCGGCTCTCTCAATTATATCCAAATGATTTTTTGGGCTTAGATCGGGTGAGACTTGATAGTCAGTTTTCGACTTATATCACTGATATGCGCACCAATAGTAAGTTTCTTGGAGTGAAAGAAATTAGCGGCCTTGCTCAGAAGATGGTTGAAACAAAAAGGGACATTGCATATTCTTTAATTTATTTGCTCTTGAAATTAGCACTAACCTTACTACTTGCCACTGCTACTGTTGAGAGGGTATTTCTGCTATGAAAATCGTTAAGAATTAACTGCACAATCGAATGGAAGATGAGTGGATGAATGATTGTTTGCTTGTGTATATCGAAAAAGACATATTCAATAGCATTGATGCTGAGACGATCATGCAACGCTTTCAAAACATGAAGAGCCGTAGAGGGCAATTGTAAAAAACTTTGTTTTGGGGTTGAGATGACTTTTGATGAGAGAAGTGTATGTTAGTTAATGTCCAATCATTAATATGTACTTCTTTCTTCGGGTTGATCCCGGATTTTTTGGGGTTTGCCCTCATTTTTTGGGAGACTTTTTTGTTTTCAGTATACTTCTCTTATACTGTAAATTTTGAAGAAATGAATAGTACTCATTTCAAACAAGAAATATATTAAGTTGATATAGTTAAATATTTTGCGTCTATTTACATGGAATATATTCTTTCTTTCATTATTGTTGATGTGAAATTTTTTTAGCATCCTTTAAGTTTAGCCCCACCTAAACGAAAATCCTGGGTCCGCCTCTGCATCAATTGGTATCAGAGCGAAGATCCACAACGCTCCGATCACCCTTTGGTCACCGATCGGAGCCTCTCCCATCCATAGCACCCATACCTAGTGTTCCACTCCACTCGTAAAACCCAACCATAACCCCTCTGCCAAATCCCTCGCCACAGCCACTTCGCCTAACTCCCCAAAGCACCAAACCGAAAACCCAAAAACAGCCAAACCCAGACGGCCAGCCCCACCTTCCATTCACCAACACCCTAACCCGTAAAAAGAAGAAGAAGAAGAAGAAGAAGAAGAACCTCGCCGGAGATAACGGACCTCGCCGCGACTCCAGTCACTCCATCACCAGCGCCGCGCCGGATGCCGCCAACGCCAATAGCTGCCGAGCTCCCTCATCTCTTCTCGTCACCAGCGAGCCAAGAAACAAAAGGGCCTGAGTTCATGGAAGTCGCCTGAAGCCATCGCCTCCATAGTCTCCACTCATACAGCAGCAATGAGAAATAAGACTACCTTCTTCTAAGCCCTTTTCTTCTCTAGTTTTCTCTCTCACAGAGAACGAGACAGCCTGATTGAACGAGTCACACGTGTGACACATACCAGCAAGTGGGCCTGAGTTCAATTTAGCTGGTCCATATTCGGGTTGAAGTCTAGTCAATCCGACCCTTCTTGAGGCCCAGTAGATTCCGTTGACATCATCACTGCATCACAAAATCTGATCAACGACGAATTTGATGCGATCAACGGTTGAGACTTCTTCTTACGATATCGGGCTCATCTCCCGTCAGATTTCCGATCTGTCTTCGCCTACGTGATCGTAGATGGCAGATCTACAAATCAAGTTAGTCCATAGTGAAATTCCATATATGTAAGTTCTACAATGCACTTCAAGGCGTCAGATATGCGTGTCAATATGGATTATGGTATACTGTCGATAAAAATTATTTCCAGCAATTTCTTGATTTGAAACAAGAAGAATTATCCGTTCTTAAATATTCTGACGATTTTTCAAGGCTCCAAGATGCATGTGGAATGGAGGATGATGAAGAACACAATTTCATTAGTTTTGTAAGAGGCTTGAGACTGGACATATTAGAGAGATTGTGTGACTGCAAGACCATCCACGAGGCATTTTGGGAAGCAATTCGTGTGGAGCGGATACTTAAAAGGTCTTATCTACTGAAAGTTATGCTTCAAGAAGAAAAGTCGCCACATATAACAGACTGTGTAGAGGAACCGGTGCCAGCGGATATGCAGACCGATAAGCCAGAGCTATACACAGAAGATTCCACCTTTACAGTTGACCTTGAAGAGCAAGTTGTTGATATTCCCCACATACACTCTCAAATTGATTTTGTCTTTGGGGATCAACAATGGAAATTAGGAGATCAAGAACGCTTAGTCAAAGATTGCAATTTGACGATGCGAATTTCACACATGTACCTCCAAACACACTTCCACCGTCAAATCAAAGGATGTGTCATGTGCAGCATTTTCAAGATCTATGTACTAACTCAAGATGAGCCAACTAATAGAAAGTTCGTTCAATTGATCTTTGATCCGGGTGGACATATTCCGAACTCGAGGTCGAGTTATTTTCAAGTGGGGGAGAATGATGCAGCGTAGACCTCATGGCCACACGAGTAGGGCCCACATAGATTTAGGAATTTATTTTTTTGTCAATAGTTTCTAATTTTATTCTAATTAGGATTAGTATTCTAATTTCCTAGTTTGATTAGGATACTTTCTATTCTTAGATTAGATTTTCTTAGACCCTAAGTTTACTTTGCCTATTTATATTGCATTGTAGAGATGATAATCTCATATTTAGAGTTGAATAAAATTGGGATTTTCCCTTGGAGAGGTTGTTCCTCGTGTTTGAAATCTTTGCGGAGATAATTTGAGGTGTTTTTGACACGTACTTCGGCATCTACGCAAGCCCTTACCCTAGGGACTGCATCGGCTTTTTTATAAAAAAAAAAAACCTAAATCCGCCTCATGTCATGCCTGCCCTGTTTTGCACCTGATCCGTCCCACAACAGGTTTAGTTATGCAATACCATCATCATATCAAGTCCATCCTGGGACAGGTATGGATCTGGTCATGTCTAGTTTGATGCTGGCCATTTTTTGTTTTTATTCTAAAATATAAAAAATTATAAATATTTCTTATGTGCAGGTGGAATTGAACCTATTGCTCACCAACCTTTCTTGAGAAGATTTCCACTACCAGCTGTGCTATGTTGTAGGTTTTTGTGTACTACTAAGGGATATGTAAGTTAGTCATAAAAGCAGCCAAAACCCCAACCTATCTTGGGTTAAAAATCTTAAAATCCATACCTGCCATACCGACAAACACAGTACCAACTATCAAACCCATCTCTAATAGAGTCAGGTTGGGGTAGATCACCCGTTTGACCCAGTCTGTTGCCATCTTTATGGCCTACTTTGATGTTAACTGCAAGACTCTTCTTCCAATTTATTGGTTGTAACTGATGGGCAATATGAGGGTCGATGTCTCTGGGATGTTTTTGCTGGACTGAAGGGAGCCTTGATTTTCAATTTTGTGGGTGCTACATTTGATGTTTATGTTTCTTTGAGGGAGGCTGCTCTTTTGGTTGGAGACCAGGTGGGCTTGGGTTTTAGCCTGTTGTGAAACATTTAAGCTTATGTTGTTCCGGATTGTCCCATACAATAACCTGAATATATTTAAAGATACTAAAGGGTAAAATAAACTAGTTGTAGTTTTATGTTCCTTAACTCTCCTCACCTGAATATATTTAAGATACTAAAGGGAAAAATAAACTAGTTGTAGTTTTATGTTCCTTAATTCTCCTCACATAATTGAACGGTCCAGGCACATACTTATTCACTGTCTCTCTAACTTCGTAGAATTCCACGATTTCTTATCTTGAGAGGGTTTTTTTTTTTTTTTTAAATCACTAAATAACATCCTATAAACAGAAACACCAACAGATGGAAAAAGATGAAGGCAAAATATGGACAAATAGTCGTCCAGTTATTGTTTTCCTGTCTGGATGATTTTCCTGACTCGTGAGATTCGACACAAGTATCGAATTGTAGAGTGACACTCGAATCTTAAGAGCTTTCTGGAAGTAGGATTCAATGTATAGATATGAATCTTTTCCTAAGAATCAATTCTTATCATAAGATTTATATCCCGAATTGTAGGATTTTAACTAGTAGTGGAGGGAACATATTACATTCACTAAAAAATGACACTCTTGGTAATTTGAAGTTTCAAGCAGTTAGTGTTAGGCAACTTTTGGTAATAGTGGGACACACTAATATGATTATGATGTCTTGTATGATTTCAGCTTGTAGGGAGACTCTCACAAGAGGAACTAATGTCCCAGTTACCATCTTTCTTACCTGCTCTTTTTGATGCATTTGGGAACCAGAGTGCTGATGTCCGCAAGGTTAGTATTATCACCATTATTGTTTACATTTATTGTTTCTGTTACATCTGGCTACATCGTTGTTTCAAATAAAGTGGACTAAAATATTATGTCTGAATTGGTTTAGGTTTTCATAGAAGGTTTTGAGACCCAAATTTCATCTTTTATTTTAATCTTTTTTTACTCAAGTCGTCAGCATCTGTTGAAATGATGTTAAAGTTGTGATTTTGTACATATTTTGGAAATATTCTTGAATTGATAAGTTTTCTAACAAAATTTGAATTGCTCTAAAATAGACCAAATTTCACTTTTAGCACCTACCAGTCTTATTTATAATTACGAGTTAAGTCTTTTGCCTTAAAATTAGCTAAATGTCTTGTTTCCCTTTCTTTGCATTGGTGTTTTGCTTGTGGGTAATTTGAAAATTGTCATTAATTGCACCTAGATTTGTTTATGGATGGGATAATACTTAAGATAATGATGATAGTGTTGAAAGATTGTTTCTCTTGTATTTCCCTGCATTCATTTCAGTCTTGCTGCTCTTGATTGGGCAGAGGATGAAATTATCCTTATTTCCAGTTTTTCTCTGGGAATGATCAGTGTGAAACCTTTGCAATAAAGGTGAAAGTCAATGGCCACCCCCTTGTATTACGATCAAATTGTTATATTTTTCATTAGAATCTTTTAAACATACTGTTTCCTTCATTCTACTAAATTTGGTACAACTTTCCACCGTCAATCTTTTGATTGATGGCTTGAGTCATCCTTTTCCAGTGGGTCAACAAGGAATCTGGCGGAGTGAACTCAACTCGTTTACATGCTGAAGGGAACTATCTAGGGGTTTGACTTAGTCTAGATGAGTTTGGTGGAGACCTGGTTGATTCACTTGGTTGACTTACCACTTCCCTTTACTCGTCCTGGTCTAGCCGAGTGGATTGGCTTGTCCAAAGGCATTTTATTCCTACACATATAGGAAGTCAAATGCAAACCGTATATAAATCTTACATCACTAAGATTGGCTTGTAATGGGTTTCTTGCCATTTGCACCATAAGATGACGTGAAGGTTTTGGAATGTGCTTTACCCTGGGACAACATCCATTGTTTTGGTGGAGATTCTGTGGTGCACCACCGGCACATCTTTCCTCAACCTCTGAGTCTTGAGTATAGTTAAGAGGGCCCAATTATTGTTTCGCTGTTGGGCTGAAGTTTAGAACTTGTGGAATTTCAGATTCTTCTGTGATTAGAAGGGTATTGGTTACTGTTTAGGTGTACTTTATCAGGTCTACATTTGATTCTGATTTGTTTGTTGGTTTTGTGTATGTGCAGACTGTAGTATTCTGTTTGGTCGACATCTATATCATGCTTGGGAAAGCATTCTTGCCATATTTGGAGGGCCTTAACAGCACGCAGCTACGTCTGGTGACCATCTATGCCAACAGGATATCACAAGCAAGATCAGGTGCTGCTGTTGATGCTAATCATGGTTAAGTTGGCATGGTTGGATGCATTTGTGGTGCTTGGGTTGATTTATTCATTATTGTGTATTTGTATAGTGTGTGTCCAAATGCCCCTTGATAGGGCAATTGTTTGGGTCTTCGATTGGGTTGGTTTGTCCTTAGGCTTTTAGAGGGTTTGTGGTAAGATAACAAAAACTGTGAAAATGTACCCATATCCGTTTTGGGAGGGAGGGAGGGATTGGGATCCCTGAGTGTAATAATAATAAAGCTTTTGAATTATGAGTGATTGCCCCATTCTTGCTGGTGTGAGTTGAAATTTTGATAGAATCTTCATGCTTCAGCATGGTGATTGCTTTTCTTCTTCTTCTTTTCATTAGAGAAAGATAATTATCAGTGCAACCGAAAGATTTGTGATAGAATTAATGACCAATTCTGCATTCTGAATTAATTGATGGATGCAATTCAGATTGAAACATCCTTTCCATGTAAAACTTGAACCGTGGCAGTGCCTAGTGCTCGTACTTTTTGTTGGCGACTTGGTGAACGCTGGACGAATAGCATCCTAATTCCGAGGAGACAGCCAGGCTTTCTCTAGTCATGGAATGGCTTTCCATCAGGGTCCCATCTGGAAGCATGATCTCATCATGGGTAAGTGGTTTGTAAGGTCTTCACGTAACCAACCTCTTTTAAAAAAACAGAAGTTGGATCATTGGATTAGTATTGATTAGAGGGCCTTGAATTGTGCTAGTCTTATTAGACCTTCATGAAATCCATATAGGTAGGGGTGCCCATGGGCTGGGCCAGCTCGAGCCCGAATTGGGCCTAGCCCGCTTTGGGTTAGGCTTGGATTAAGTGATATAAAGCCTATAGCCCAGCCCAGGCCTGGCTTGTGTAAGAAATGCAGGTAATTTAATTTAATTAGTGCTTTAATTCTCATAAAAGTGATGGAAAGCGTGGCCCGATTGATTAAATGGGTGGGCTCGGCCCTAACTTTTATGGTCCATATCGGGCTTGGGCTAGTGTTTCTAAAGGTCGCTTGGGCCTGGATATGCCTTAGCCTGGCCCATGAACAACCCTACAAAAAGGTGCCTAGTTTGCTCGTGTGTGGACCAATACACGAGGCCTTTTTAGGCTTAGAGGTGGCCTTTTCTGATGGATAATATAAGGTCATATGATATTACATATACAGGGTCGATCTTGACGAGACTTGTTAGATCTGAATCTGCAACGTTTATATACGATCGCTTGATTAAAGAAAATTGTGATTAAAGCTTCAATGAGTAATGTTATTGAGGATAAACACAAGTTTAGTTAATACTTAACTAAATTATATATGAGCAAGGCTCAAGTTAATACTTAACTAAATTATATATGAGCAAGGCTCCCCTGAGCTCGAGCTTAGAGAATTTTGTAAGCTCGTGCTTGTGGGGTCCACTTTTGGTCCATCCAAATGGACCAAACACATGACTTCCTTAAATTGCACATGTCCACCAACTTTCGGTAAGAACCGAATTTACTGGACCGTTGGATTGACTATATATCAATCTAAATGGATTGTTGACCATTAAACTCTTGGGCCCATATGGAGATGATAGAAATTACGGTTGTGGCTGATTTTTTGCATGGAGGAAGATCCAAGGGAGTCCTTGAAATCCCTTCCACCCCATCCTCATGTGGGTCCCCAAGTGGGCCCCACTACACACTTGAGCTTACCTTATCCTAAGCTTGAGCTTAGGGGAGCCTTACTGATTATATGAGCAAGGCTCCCCTAAGCTCGAGCTTAGGGAGAAAATTTTGTAAGCTCGTGCTTGTGGGCCCACTTTTGGTCTATCTAAATGGACCAAACACATGACCCCCTTAAATTGCACATGTCCACCAACTTTCGGTAAGATTCGAATTTACTAGATTGTTGGATTGACTATATATCAATCTAAATGCATTGTTGACCATTAAACTCTTGGGCCCATATGGAGATGGTAGAAATTACGGTTGTGGCTGATTTTTTGCATGAAGGAAGATCTTAGGGAGTCCTTGCATGGAGCAAGGCTGATTTTTTTGCATGTGGCTGATTCTATCTAGCCACCCTACACTTGTTCTCCGGTGCTTTAAATGGGTCAGAGCCAGATCGAATCATATTTAGTTAGGTTTGGGTTTGAAGTTCAGGGCCATGTTTCAATCCTAGGTCATGGACCCAGAATCCAATTCTGGGGTCCACACCCTGACCTGGATTATGTTTTGGGTCTCATCAGGTCAATGATTATAATTTAAGTAACTTCTAAAAATGATGTTTCTTAATAGGTTATCCGATATTTTTGGGTTGAGTCAACTTGGCTAGTGTCCTCCTATATACCACCTTACTTTCTATGGCTAAAATTAACGAATAGATGGGGTTGGGTTGACCCATGTCCACCCCAACTAAAAGTTCTCAATATTATTTAGGAGGCCACCCATTGCTGTAATTGAAGAGCGGGGTGAGTAGGAAGCTCTCACCTTTCAGCGACAAAGCACGCGAATACGATTGTAAACTGACCTCTCACCTTTCTGCGACAAAGCACGCGAATAGGATTGTAAAACTCTTGATTACTTCTCCTGTAGGCACGGTCCCAATTTCAGGGGTCATGGGTTATGCTCCACCTTCCCATGAATCTTTTCCATTGCACGAGTCGGTTAAGGTGCAAGTGCAACTGGACATGCCTCAATCGGCCCTGTAAATTGGATCATCTCTTGGAATGGATTGATGAGGTGTGGCCCAAATTTGATGATCCTGACTGGAGAAATGATCACTGTTGGATTGAATCACCCCATTTTTGCTGTTAAATCTTGTGCTTTATAAACAGTTAGTCATCATCATCCTACAGTGTCCGGACCCTCTGTTGCAACTATTACATGGAAAGCATGTAACACATATCTGGAACTCTATCATAGCCCAGATAATTCAGACTATTCGGATGATTACAATCCCCTCCACTGATATATCATCAAGTATTAGTTCAAAAGGAGTGGTTTGCTCGAACTGATTGAGCACCTTGACGGAAACATAATTAAGACTATGTTGACAGTGATGCCATGTCAGCACGCCAAGTCACGTTTCCATCATATTTATCCTATTTTAACCATTTAAAAAAAAACATATTTCTTATAATTTTTAAACATTCAATTCCATCCGGACAACCTGCCATTTGGTGCTATAAATAGACCCTAGGATTAGGTTGTGAAAAGTGCAACTTATTTTGTGGGGGGTTAATAAGGCAAAAGCGCACCGAGTAGCTGGCTCAAATTCACAACTAAATTGTGCAAGATTGTTTGCATGTCCTTTTAAAAACATATATGCAAGGGGGCTTTCTGAGTGGAGGTCCTATGGAGACCCCGATATTGATTATGAAGACTGTACTCGTTCTTTTCAGCCTATTTATATGTGATATGTGATGGTGGATGAATAAGATATAAGGAGCAATTGTGGTAAATATTTATTGAAGTTTACTGGCCACTAGTCAGGGCATGTTTGTTCATATTTGCAGAAGAGTATAGGTGAGACGTTAAAAATTAAGATAAAGGTTAAGATGTGTGTGACACTAAACAATATTTTTTCTTAAAGTTAAAGAGTTTTTTTATACATACCTCTCTAAGGTTTATAGAATTTGGAAATAGTCCCTATGACTTTAGTATTTAATGATACATTCCTACCTTTTATTTTAATATCTTCCATTTCTCCAAAACATAAGTAGTTTTTAGAGTTTTTTTTTTCTTTTCTGATAACGCAGGTTCGCAACCCTTTGGGCTAAATTAATCCCTACGGATTTAGGAGAGAAAGCCGGGTAAAATTTCCCTGTGTCCCCAGTGTGGTGGTGCAGTTTCGAACCCTTAACCTCCGAGTGCAAACTGTGGTCCTAGGCCAACCGAGCTACCCCTTGGGGTTAGTAGTTTTTGGAGTGAAATGACACTTTTTACCTATCCCTTCATCCTTCCATGCATAAATAAAAAAAAAACTTTGACTTTTTTTTTTTATAAATCTTGTAACATTGATAGTTTTACTGCCAATAGCTCTGTGTAAATCCATTTTTATCAATATAGAGCCCATTTCATTAGGGCTGCACATAGGCGGTTCGGATCGGTTGAACACTAAAACCAATAACCGAACCGAACGGAACGGTTCAGTCTGGTCTGTTAAACCGTTGTTTTTTATTTTATTTTTTTGAAAATCAGGACGAAAATAATGTCTTTAGAATATTTGAAATCTTCCATTTGAATGCTATAATCTTGAAAACCAGTCTCCTGAAATCAATACCAGAGAACTGAATACAAACGAAAGGGGTATTGAACTGACATTCATCACCTAACTTAGAAAAAAAAAATGCGAGATCATCCATTCTGCACTTTGGGATACAATCGCAATTCACGAGATAGGGTTTTGTTAGAAACCCACCTTTAGATAGATACTCGATTGTTTCTCTCTCAACCCAAAACAAAAATAAAGAAAAAAAATAGGGTTATTCTGCTGTTGCCTATATCATTTGATTTTAAATAAAAAAAAAAGTTCCACCATGAGATTGAGATGTAAAGAAAAAGAAGATTTAAGATAGGACTGACTTAGAGAGAGAGAGAGATTGTCTTCAAAGAATCGTGATTTGGGTGGATGGGGAGGGTGAGGCAATGCGATTGCTGGCGAGGGGCTTTTGTATTGATGAGAGTGGTCGAAGAAGGGAGAGAGAAAGTAGCCTCTAGTTTCTTGAAACAGAGAAATAGAAAAGAAGAAGCAGGATCAGGTCGAGATCGAAGAGAGGGTTTCTATTTCGTCGGTGCCGGAGAAGATTGAACAGAGGGACTGCAGCAGTGGAGTTCTCCGGCGACGATCGATGGTCGTGAGAAGTGAGAACTGAGAAGGAAGAACTGCGGTGGTGTTGAGTTCCTGTGAGAATGGTAAAGCAGTAACTATGAAATGAAAGTAGTAAAAAACAAAACCCTAAGTTATTGCATGTGGTCGGTTCAGTTTAAGCAATTAACTGTGGGCTCAAACCGATAACCGACCGATGTAAGCGGTTTTTGTGATTTTCAAACCATTAACCGAACCGATCTACGTTTATCCGATCCGAACCGCCCGGTTCGGTCGGTTCAATCCTGTTTTGTGGTTATGCCGGATTTTTTGTGCACCCCTACATTTCATTGCCAAGTTATTAAAATATTACAGCAATCAGAGTCGAATAAAAAAGTAAAACTCTTAAGATTCTATTATATAATTCATCAAAGATGGGGAGAATTGCGAGACCACTCAGTGGTAAAAGGAGCCTCATCTCATTGCCAAAGCACTACATAAAGCGTCTTGTGGGACAATGTATAGCATCGAACATACACCGGCCAAGCAGGGTTTTAGGTCCTATGGCGAAGCACCATAGGGATGGTCCCCATGACATATACTGGGCTTAGTTAGGGCCAGGATGGTTTACCATTCCTTCAATGTACAAGCAAAAGAAATAAAAAAAGGGAAGTGCTATTGGCACCGCATATTTTTCTCTCCCCACCGCATTAGAAGACAAAAAAATATTTTTTCCTAAATTACCCCTCCCCTCCTCCCTCCTATTCCCTTCCTCTCCCACCCTCCACCCTCTTCCCTTCCTCTCCCACCCCACCCCCCACAGTCTCCGGTGGGGAGGGAGCCCCGGCCGGTAGCCCGGGGCGGGCTCCCTCCCCTTCTCCCTCTTTCTTCCTCCCTCCTCCTCTTCCCTTCCTCTCCCACCCTCCACCCTCATCTCCCCCTTCCCAGTATCCGGCGAAGAGGGAGCCCCGGCCGGCAGCCCGCGGCGGGAGCCCCGGCCGGCTGCCGGTCTCCCTCCCCTCTCCCTCTTTCTTCCTCCCTCCCCTTCCATTTTCTTTTTCTCTTCTCCCTCTCTCCCTCCATCTCCTTCCCTCTCCTTCCCTCCCTTACTCCCCCACTCCCACTCCCACTCCCCCTCCCCCTCCCAGTCGCCGGGATTGGGATGCAGTAGGTGGGTGAAAACCTGCACCACTCCCAGTCCCAGCAGGTGGGTGGAAACCTGCACCACTCCCAGTCCCCCACTCTTCCTTCTTGGGAGGGGGAGGGGAGTGGGGGAGGGAAGGAGAGGGATGGAGAGAGGGAGAAGAGGGAAATAAAATGGAAGGGGAGGGAGGAAGAAAGAGGGAGAGGGGGAGGGAGACCGGCCAGCCGGTCGGGGCTCCCTCCCCGCTGGAGATTGGGGGGGGGGGGTTGAGAGATGAGGGAAGAGGGTGGAGGGTGGGAGAGGAAGGGAGGAGGAGGAGGAGGAGGAGGGAGGAGGGGTAGTTTAGGAAAACCTATTTTTTTTTACGGTGGAAAAAGAGATTTTCGTGGTGCCAATAGAGCCCCCCTAAAAAAATTCAATCAATATGAACGACACAAGTGGTAATTTTGCTTGAATAGAGAAGAAAAACAATTGACAAAAAATAATTATCGAAAACTCTAGGGGGTCATATGTAAAAAAACTCAAAAACGAGTCGACTCGTTCACAACTCTCGAAAACCAAAGAAAACAGTCGAAACGAAAGAACGGAAGGAAGAAACCCTAACCCTAGCTACTCCCCTCTCCCACCATTTGCCACTTTGCTTCTCTCTCTCTCTCTCTCTCGTAAATCCTTTCGTCTGCAGGAGTTTTAAACCTCACAGGCACAACGATCAAAGCTCTGCGATTCAGGTAATGTAATTTTCTTACTCGATCTTCTTCTTGTTTCCCTTCATATCTCTCTTTTGTCTATCTATCCTCAATCTCTCTGCCATTCCCTTGTTCTTGATTCTTTTCAATTTTAGGGTTTCATTCGCAGATCTCAAATCCTATTCTCTTTAACAAATCAAGCTATGGAAAACTCGCTAGAAGGTTCTCTTCCTTCTTCTTTCCTCTTCTTTTATGCGTTATAACTTATATATGTTGGTTTTTTTTGCTTGCTTGCTTAGTCCCACATGCCTAGATTCTACAGTCTATTTCTGTTTTGGATTAGTAATGTTTGATATAGTGAGTGTGAATGTATTATAGGAATTGAATGGATACAATCTCATCAGACAGTTAATCTGTGAAATCTATTTCAGTTGGGATTCCAAATTTATGTTGCAGGAATGGTTTTTTCCCTTTATCCAAATTAAAATATTAAAGGTTTTGATTGATGCGCTAACATTTTGTACTCAGTGAAGTCTAGGCCTAGTTTTTTAGTTGATTTGACTCACTGAGACTTTTGAGTTAGAGTCGGAGAGACATCCACAAGGTTGATGATGGACCTCAAATGATGGAGGAGAGAAATTCGGCTTCTCCCATTATTGCATTGCTATATATGTGAAACTTTAAAGAGGGGAAGAATTCACAATATTAGGTTCATTATGGTAAGGAAGACGGCATAAAAAAAGACCTGCATCCCACCTACTGTACGCACACACCCCCACAAAGGGGAGAAGGTATTGGCCCTTCTGCGTCCCTAGCCTTTAATCTATATTTCCCCTCTTCTTTTCTCAATAGAAAAGAATGCTCCCTTCCTTTTCTTTTCCTTTTTTTTTTTCCCATTTCAAAGTAACGTTCCCTTCCTCATAAGATCCTTGAGAAAATTTATCTTATCTCTAAAGAGATGTCCTCATGGAATTGGGCTTATATACTTCTCCATACTGGATTTGCCAATGAGGGCACCCCAATACATAGTTTTAACCGCTCATGCGATGTGGATCAATGGTGGCCTTCTGCCACTCCCGAATGTGGGCCACCATTACCACTATATACACCAAGTATATAGACAGTGATTACTTGTTCGAAATAAAAAAATTAATCTCACCTTGGCAACTTAGTCAGCCCTGTATGATATGAACTTTACTAACGTATAGATAAGTACCATCTATAAAGTGAAATTCTAGTGATGGGAAATGCTGCATGGTAGTTGTTCGGATCTAGAAGGGAAGATCATAGAGGTTAAGAGGGAGAATGATTGGGTTATGGTAGCTAATTGGTGCAGCCCGGGATCTGCGATCGAGACGGTAGATCAATCTCCCGAGGGATTGATCGAATCCAAGATGGATTCCAGCCACTAGGGCACGAGCAAAACCATAAAACAATCCATAACGGAAGAAAACTCAAGCTTTTTTTTTTTGATTAATTTGGAATAACCATGCATTACAATGAGGCGTAACATCCTTATATAGAGGAGTTGGCTTAATCCCTAAGCAACAATATTTCTTAATATTTGAATAAGCCTAAACAAATATGAAACTAACTAATATTAATCCTAATCAAATTGAAATACTTAATACTACTTTCTAATTAAATGGATGTCCAGTTGGGCTTATGGACTAGGCCCAATAGGTTGGCCAACCTATTGTCTGGCCTGCAGCACTCATATTGATATTGTATTGAATCTCAAATGTTGTCATGCTTTTGTATCCCAAGCAGGATTAAGTGAAAGTGACTGAAAGGATTTTGAGACCTTTGGGTTAGTATAAGATAACCTGTTAGGAAAAGCATCATAATTCATACACTTTAATGGTCATGTAGGGAAGAATGAGGATGTTTATGATAAGAGTTTATGGAGGGATATGGTTTTGGGCAAAGAATTGAGACGGGAAGCTATTCTTGACTTTGATGTGGCTGATGATCTTGTCGGAGAGGCTTAAAAGAGAGATAAGATGGAGCATAGCCCTCCAGAGTGCAGACCACGGTGATTGAGATTTAATGTGAGTGTATCTGCGAGTGGCTCGTTGGAATGGGAGAGTGCTGAGGAACGAGAAGGGAGAAATCCTATATTATTTTTGAAACCCGTGGGTAAAAAATGATACAAAGAAAAAAATATTGGTAGTTTTTGCTTCATTGGAGTTCTCTCTTTCTTGGAGTTGTATTATTGTTCCTATAGTAAACCGATATACTCATACCCTTGTATTTTTGTTAACTGGACATTTTGCATAAATCAATGAGCTTCTTATGTTACTGCATGGAAAAGAACTGGTAATTGTGGGTCACAGGATGGTATCGACATCTCCAGCACAACGACTGAACTCCAGTTCTAGTGAAGCAAGGACATGGATGCCTTGTGAGGACGTTGACGAAGTGTAGCTAGCACCTACTGGCTGGTGCACTGGTGCTACATTTGTGCTTATCTTTTGGATCGAACAGTAGCACATTCTACATTTATGCTGCTCTTTGCACCTTTACCTTTAAATTGTTTTGACATGTTGTGCATAACTTATAGCACAAGCTTTTCATCCTTATCTTTGTTGGGGCCTGTCCATCCTAATCTGCCCTGTAGGTAGGTACTTACAATTCTTTATGGTTTGATAAAGTTTTTGATGCTTCCAACCTGATTTTCATTTTGGGTGTGTTTATTGTGTACAGAACATGCATCTGTACTTCTGGTTAAGGTACTCATCTAGTTGTCTACACACTGCATGTTCACTAAGCGAGAAATATGTATTGAAGATAATGATGAAGCATCTAAATGCTTAAGTATTGGTTTTGTTCCTTTTGGAGAAGAAAACTATGAGACATATGAGATGTCGGTACTTGTTTCAAATTGTTTCCTTTTTCACTGAACCAAATTTGCTCTAATTGACAAAAGGATAGTATTCTAAATTAATGGTTTTAAGTAGTTCTGAGTGTCTGTCTTCTTGTTTTCAAAAACAAGTGTGTCATTCTTCTTAGGGATGGTGTAGTGGTAAGACATACCCTCCATTTAGGAGGATGGGCGCAAGTTTTAAATTTTGTATGCTTTGCCCTTAGGTAGTTTAATTGCCTCTAGGGAAGCACATACAAAAAGATTCACCAACATAGAGGGTCTATGTTGGTAAATTTAGGATCCTGTGTAGTTGAATTATGTTGCCATTGTATAATTAGCTATTGATTTGAAACCAATGACAACTGCCTATATGCCTGGGGGTAGTTGTGGGCTTGTGTTCCAGAGGAATGGTGAAGAATGCCCTCCCTTTTACATTGCCTATTATAGTCTAAACCATGTATCAAGGAACCTTGTTGGGCTGGCAGAGGCCCAATTTTAACAGGGTGTCTGATTGGGCTCCAAATAGAAGACAATTTATGGGTTGTAAAAGAAGGGAGAATTATGCCAATCCACTGATGATTCAATGGTGAGGCATCTCTCTTTCCACAGGGATGACCGTGGATCAATACCCATTTGTTGCCCTATTGGTTAGGGCCTTGTATAGTGTGTATGAGTGCATTCTTGAGTGTTTACAAGAGTGAAAAAAGAAGGGAAAATTACCTTTAAAATAAGAGAGATGGACAATTTTTGGTAGAGAACAGGAGAGAATAGGGCTTTGGGAGTTTTCTCGCCACTTTTGGAGGATTTTCAAAGTGTAGTATTTCCTTTCATTGTAAATAGTAGATTGCATATATTTTCGGTCTTGCACATTTCATATATTGAAATTCATCTGATCGAGTTTAAATAATTTTAGCACCCACAATCCTCGCATAGATCATTTGATGCCCATCGTCGACCTGATAGATATTGGAACACAGGGTATTGGACTAGTAAAAAAACAACGTTATGTTGCCTTAGTCAGAGAGTGAAGGATTAAGGATTTAATTAGTGAGAGTTTATGAGCTTGCTTAATTTGATCTTTAACTATGAAGAGCTCAAATGTGGGTTAGATTTTAAGTCATTCTTTGTGTCCTTTCATATTTTTTTATTATATTTTTAGCGTTGCTTTCCTTGTATTGTTTTAACTGACATGGTGGTGATTTTCTTTTCCCTTTCTTACCCCCTTAACTAGGATTGGATGATTTGGATTATTTGCGGGTCTATTGCTTTTATTTATCAATTTTGCAAGTACCATGTTAATTATATGCAAGAAAGTGAGTGTTTTTACAATTTAAAAGTCATTACATAGATGTCTTCTACCCTTTTGTCAGGTCTAGAATTAGTGCCAACTATGCTGCGGCGTTATTATTCAGTGATGCGAGATCTAGACAAAAGTTTACAAGGTATGCTTTATGGCCAGGGAGATTATTGCACTTATTGTATAAGTTTTGTAATGATTGATCTGGCACCAAACCTGGCCTCAAAAATACCTTTCCAATGTGGCCTGTTTGATATTGAAAATCTAATACTAAATGCTTTTAAAACAACTGATTTGTCTTCTCTGATACTTGAAATCTGTCTCTTGTATCTTTTGTTGTCATCATTGTTTTCTTTTGAACAAGTGAACTTTGTTTCTTGAATGACAAATGTGATTTTTTTATTATTATTATTTATTTGAACCAAAATGCAAAAATAGAAGTGTCCTTTGGACTCTGGAGCACGGGGATTAACAAATTGTACATGTGGCAGCTAATTCTGACATAGATTTTATTACAATTTATTCCAAATTTCCAATTGATTAGCCAAGGAGTTGTTCCTAAATGAATATGAGAAGTTTGAATGGTGTGGAATCCTTGAGCTGATATTTTCAGAATTACCTAGCCAATGGGCAAGAAAAAAGTAGTCAACTTCAATGTTGATCTTTAGTGGAGAGAGCTCAAAGGTAGCATGATGTTCTCCACAGTGCGAAAACTTCTCCGTAGTGGTTTGGGTAGCTCTAGTTGGGCAATATATATGCTAAAACATCAGCTATTAATTGAGTTTAAGCTTGGCCAACCATTGGACGAGTGATTTTAATCGGTTTTCTAACTAATAATGAACATCTGTTATTTTATGATTTGCTTCGAGGGCTAAATCTGAATCTGTCCGGGCTCTGCCCTATTTTTGGTGACAATTTTCTCTCTGATTTAATGTACAGAGAGTCATTGCACAATCATGACTCACTTTAGTAGATCCTCAACCTGAAAGGTCTGCTTTTGTTTGTAGTCCTCCTAGAGGAGGTAAGGATAACCGGTAGGATTGTCAGTCCGGTCTTTCGACAAGGGTACCCGGCCTAGCCCGACCCTCTAAAGCCCACAAAAAATGGGCTTTTTTCCCTTTTCCTAAAGCTCTAGGGTAGAGCAGGGCTCGATTTTGAAAAGCTTGCCACTTTTGGTGCCAGGCCAGGGCAAGACACTACCTGGCCTGACCCTTTTGATGGCCCTGGCCATGGCCTAGGAATTATTGGGTGGAGATTGTGATCATGCACACATCTATTACTCTCATGGTATTAGCACACAAGTAAACAGCAATTTATGGACCCCACTAAGAATGGGACACGATCCAAAATTCAAGCTACCTGATGGATGTCCTGTTGTTGCATTTGGCTGCCATGGATTACTCTTAAGTTCAATTGCATTGTAACAATGTATTTTCTTCTCCTACTGGCCATGCACAATCGAACCCAACATGCCGCAGTTTGGGCAGCCTGGTTTTCACAGTTTTTCGTTCTGTTTCATGGTTGTGCAATCATGATGATGATTGCCATGGTGGCTTAACTTATTATTGGTCTGGTCTTGAGCAAATGAAACATATTAACATGAGTCTAGAGTATGTGCTCTAGTTAAGAAAAGTTTGTGCATAGCTTCACTTTACGGGCAACCCCTTACCTTCTCTCCTGACTCCCGAGTCACTCAACAGTCAACCGATATGTTCGAGTTGGCTCCTCAATAGGCCCAATTATTAAATTCAAAACCACGCATAACAAGTGTCTCTGTTGCATTGGCTCTTGCCAAAGGCCACTGCAATAAAAGTTGGGTCTATTGTAAGATTGATCACATTGCCAATAAAATAACAAATTTTATTCACATGTTTTACATGTGACAATCTGATGATGGGCCCAACTCTTCTCACACTTCTCAGTGTAATACTATGCTTTGTGTTATAACGCGTTTGGCATTTTCATTTAGCAAAAGACAATTGTTTGTTAAAAGGAAAAAAAAAGGGTTGAAGATTGACATAGATATTTCGAAGACGCATAAGAGGAAGAGAATTGCTTGATAGTATTTTTGTATTGAAGAGTCAATTGTCGAAGAGTCAAGAGTCAAAGATTTATAAAGTCAAGAAGTCCAAGAATTATCTGATGATCTAGAGATGAGGTGCCTGATATGTTCAGAATGTCCCAAGGGAGTCTTTTTAAGGGGCGGTGTGGGATTCTCAATCCCCACCATCCACAAAAAGCAGACCCCCTGAATTAAAGGCACCTATGCAGGATTCCCGAAGGAGAAACTCTCTACAACAAATGGTTTACAATGGTGAAATTTATTTTTAAAGGGGCTAAGGAACTATCTGTATGAGAAGACAAACAATTTGTTTGCCTATCCCATAACAAAATGCGATAGTTGAAATGAAAAAAAGGCACCTCCTTGGGCTTTGTTATTTTAGCATGAATTTCTCGGAAAATACTGGTGTGAACCAGTACTGACAACTACATATATTATTTGGTGCCTTCTCGGGTTTTAAGTGGAATATCTCCTCTCGAAGAATTTTGGGCATACTTGTTTTGTGCATGTCAATGCATTTCCTTGGTTATCCACCACATCAGAAAAGGTATAAATGTTATGCCCTATTGATACAACAAAGAGAAGAACAGTCGATGGTTATTTCTCTAATCCTAAGCTTAAGGGGTAAACATAGCTGCACATCGGGGTCTTCACTTCACACAGTTGATTCAACTCTTAAAACGAAAAGGGTATTTTGAGTAATTGAAATTCCTTTTGTAATGACAACCTCTAGGGATTGAGCAAATCCTATCACATGGTTGATTTGATCTTTTCTCTTAATTTTAGCTACGATGTTGAGCAAATCCATTTGACTTGTTCCTCTCTCTAAATTTTAGTTAATATCAAACCATTCAGACAACTTATATCAATCTTGGTAAGATTCTGCTAATTTAATTTCCTAACATATGAACAAACTAAAGCTAAGACTCGATGTAATTCTTTATTGATTTACCAAGATAACACTCAAGGTAAATCTCTACAGTAGATATCTACTGATTGCCAAGATAAGATTTGAGGTAAATCTCCACTGATTTATTCCTTTTAACAGGCTGGTTATGCACCCTCCTTTGGTAAATGACTGGGCCCACTGGGCTTTGGGTCAGGCCATGGCTGATGCACATCATGCATCACCAGTGTATGTGCATGCATGTTTGTCTATGCTTCTGTTTCTACTGGTTGCACCCTTTGCATTAAATGGAATTTAAGGTGGACTGTTTATCTTGTTGATATCATCAGTTCTCCAACAAGAAAATGAACAAAGATGTGAAAAAGAAATCGAGGATATTAAGGGGGGTGTTCAATCTGGTAACATCACGCCAGACACTTCACTAATCAGATTCTCTGATGATGCCCTTGATGAGCAAAAGCACAGCATTAGGATTGCTGATGAAAAGGTGGCCTTGGCGGTCCGTGCCTATGATATGGTATGTGATGTCGCAACTGCATGTTTCTTTATATTGGCTTTCATCTTGACTGAAATTTATGTGTCATAATGTGAAACTGCCATCTCTTTGTTGCTTGGCAATTGGAGCTGCCATTAACTTACACTGCGTTGCATTGAAAGATTTAATTGGACTTAGATAAGTTCTTCATTGTTTGTCCCTTTTTTTTTTTTTTTATGTAGTTGGCTTTCATGATTATGTATGGATTCGAAGATATCTGTGTAGAAGATAATAGGCCTTAAACAGGCTGGGCCTGGCCCATGTATAAATCCCACGTATGGGATATTGTCTAAAGATTGTGTAGCTGTATAGTCTCCTTTTATTTTCCTTGTTTAGACTAGGTTACATTCTTTCTATTCTTTCTTTCATCTAATTGTATTCTTAACATACTTAGGGCCTTGATTGAGGCATAACGATATTATAAAATGGACTGTCGATACTCTAAGGAGATAAGACCTTCTCCCATTCTTCTTCTTTGATTATTTCTCTCCTTCTCATATTGTTTCATGGTATCAGAGCCATATCAATCTCTGATCATCTCCTTAGTAGTTATCTGGGATCATTTTCTTCAGCCAGATCCTCTCTGATCATCTCTGATTCAACGTGGCCCACCTGTGATCATCATCATCATCGTAGCAAAAGTAGTCCACATTGTTCGTCAATTTCTTCTCTTATTTATGAACATTTTTTCAAGATTTATGGGTCATCAGAGGTAGGAGATCCACTCAGTTTTGTGCTATTTCAGTTTTGTGAAACAGTTTTCATCTCGGCCGTCCAAATTTGTGGATTTTGATCTGTTATGAGTGAAACTTTGGCCTGGAGTTGCGAAAATAGCTTGTCCTTCCATCCCCCACCTCTGATCTGGTCACTGATCCTCCAATAGGATCTTTGTGCAATATCGACCCCCTGATGAACTGGACGTGTCGTGCGCTGTTCTCGTCAGTGCTTCACTGCTTCACTACGGCCCACATACGATGATCCAAACAGCACCAACTGTCTACCTTGTGTTGGTCGACTGTTTATTCTGGGAATTGTAATGATTTTTATGGATTTTTTTCATCATCTTTGAGGAAGTTTCCAACCCCTTCTTCATCTGACTATTTTCTCCGAAGGTTTTCATCTCCAACCGTCCAGTTTTGTGGATCTTTTCCAAATCTCATCAGATTTGGACTGCAGGAAGCCAATTGATATGCTTTACAGAGATTATACTCTGATCAGTGATTGGATCAAGTTGTGGGGCCCACACACAGCGACTGCCCAGAAATCTTGTTCGTCTGGCTCTATTTCTGGCTCTATTGTTTTCTGCTGAATGCATATATCAGCCATTTCCAACAGCATCTTTCATGCTTGGTTAGTGAAATCATAGCAGATACATCTTCTTTACATTGAGAGTTGTTTTTCTTCTCTGCTGCTACTGGATTTTTCACTCTGCTGCTGTTCTTCTCTCTTTCATCCTGTTGAAATTGCTAACAATGGAGAAATATGATGTTATTCCTGTTAAGTTTAATGGGCAAAATTATATGGCCTGGTCCTTCCATCTGAAGAATTTCGTAGAAGGACAGGGGCTATTTGGTTATCTGGATGGAACAGTTACAAAACCTTCTAATACAAGTACCACAGACTCCAAAGTCATAGCCACCTGGTCCAAGGAAAATGCCAAAGTAATTACTTGGATTCTGAACTCCATTGACTCTTCCCTTGCTGTGGCTCTTCAAGCTTATACTACAGCTGCGGCTATGTGGGCTCATCTCAAGAAAATCTACCATCAAACCAACAAAGCCCGTAAATTTCACTTGGATAGTGAAATTGCTAAATTTACTCAAGGGGATAGATCTGTGCAGGAATACTATAATGGCTTCCTCACTTTATGGACTGAACGAGATTCCATGTTGATTCAGACAGTCTCTCCTGGCTTTCTCTCCGAGGCTCTTACTCTCCAAGAAGAAACTCACATTAGCCAGTTCCTTATGAATCTACGGCCAGAATTTGAATCGGTTCGGTCTGCCCTCATGAACCGAGAACAGTCAGCTAATCTTGATACCTGCTTTCAAGAAGTACTTCGCGAAGAACTTCGTCTCACCTCCCAGCGGGCTATTCTTGACGAACCAAAGGCATTCCTTTCACCCCTTCCGGCTGACTCTACTCTTCTAGCAACCCCCAATCCAAAGCTCACTCAATGCTATGAATGCAAAGGCTTTGGTCATATTGCCAAGAATTGCCGCAAGAAGTTGGTTTGTCGCTACTGCAAGAGGTCCGGTCATCTTATAGATGACCGCCGCAGCCTCCAGCGTAAGAATGAGGTGCTACCTAAGAAGCCTCTCTCCAATCTGCCACGACAGACTAATCCTTCTGCCTTCTAGGCTCAAGCACCATCATCTGATGCAGGAAGCACTTCCTTTGGGGCTGTATCCATGACTCCTGCTCAGATTCAAGAGCTGATCGAGAGCACGGTTACTTCTGCATATGCGTCTATGGGCATATCTGGTGGTTGGTATCAAACTCATTCTCATATAGCGTCGCCTGCTTTTCATTCCTCTGCCTCTCTTTCTTCTCCTATTACTTCTTCCACTTGGTTTTTAGATTCAGGAGCCTCCAATCACATTACATCTGTAGAATATGGCTTTACAGATTCCCACCCTTACCTTGGAACAGAGAAAATAACCACTGCTAATGGTGATCAACTACTCATTTCGGGAGTTGGTACCATTACTTTATCTAGTATTTCTGGCTAGTCCATCACTCTTCCCAATGTTTACTTTGTTTCCAAATTATCAGCCAATCTTCTTTCTGTAGGACAACTTATTGATGATGGCTATCTTGTTCACTTTTCTTCCTCTGGTTGTGTTATACAGGGGCGACAAAGTGGGAAGGTGATCGCGACGGGGAGTAAACATGGGTGCCTGTTCTTGCTGGACATTGGACATCATTCTTTTTTTGCTTCTTCTTTTAACTTCAATAAATTGTGGACTATTTGGCATAAACGTCTTGGTCATGTGAACAATGCAAATTTAATTTCCTTGTTTAAATTTGGTTATTTGGATTCTACTATTGATAATAAAATGATGTCTTCCTTATCTCAATCAAAGTGTGAAACTTGTTGTCTTAGTAAAAGTCATATTTTGCCTTTTCCTGTTCATAATGCTCGTGCTTTGGCATCATTTGACATCATTCATTCAGATGTTTGGGGAATTGCTCCTACCTTGAGTAGGACGGGCTTTAAATACTATGTCACATTTATTGATGACCATTCTCGTTATACTTGGATTTACTTTATGCGTATGAAATCTGAAGTATTCTCAATTTTTCAAAAATTTTATAACATGGTCCAAACCCAATTTTAGAAAGCTATTAAAATTCTTCGATCAGATTCCGGTGGAGAATACATGTCTCATAATTTCTCTGCCTTCCTTTCTGATAAAGGAATTCTTCACCAAAAATCTTGTCCGCATACTCCTCAGCAAAATGGGATTGCGGAAAGAAAGAACAGACATATTCTTGAAACTGTTCGTACTCTGTTGATTGCATCCTTAGTCCCTCCCAAATTTTGGTGTGATGCTGCACATACCGCTGTGTATCTTATCAACCGTCTTCCTACCACTGTTCTAGGAAAGACTACTCCTTACGGAGTTCTCTTTGGTAAAACCCCTTCATACTCTCACTTACGTGTTTTTGGTTGCCTGTTGTTTTGTTCATCTTCCTCCTACTGAGCGCATAAAGTTATCTCCACAAGCTGCTAAATGCATTTTTTTTGGGTTACAGTAATGAACACAAAGGTTTTTTGTGTTATGATCAATCGGACAAACGCATGCGTATCTCTCGTAATGTTATTTTCTTGGAACATATTCTCTTCTTTTCTTTACATTTGGATAGTCATCCTATTGCTGTCTCCTATCTGCCACAATTCTCAGAGTCTATTTCTCCATCACCTCCTCTCAAAGTCTATGTCCGGCGGAACAAGGTCTCTCCTTTGGCGACTCCCTCTCCTGATCCTCTCCCAGCGCCGCCTACTGAGTCTTCAGGTAATGATACTTCTTCTAGCACCATTTCTCTGCGACCCTCTAGTCGTCTTTCTGTTGCCCCTAACCGCTATGGATTTCCTGCTCTTCTTACTTCCTTGGATAGTACGCCTATACCCACCTCATATTCACAGGCCTCAAAGATTGCTTACTGGCAGGATGCTATGACTGAGGAATTGGTCGCTCTTGAAGCAAACCAAACATGGGAATTGGTACCGGCCCCGGATAGAGCCTCTGTGATTGGAAGCAAATAGATATACTCCATCAAAGTACATGCTGATGGGACTCTTGATCGCTACAAGCCAGATTGGTTGCACAGGGTTATAAGCAGGAATACGGAATTGACTATGAGGAAACTTTTGCACCAGTGGCAAAAATGACCACTGTTCGTACTCTTCTTTGTGTTGCAGCTGCTCGCATTTGGCCTCTTTGGCAAATGGACGTCAAGAACGCTTTTCTACATGGGGACTTGAGAGAGACTGTTTATTTAAAACCTCCTCCTGGCTATGCTTGTCCTTCGAAGCATGTGTGCAAACTGAGGAAAGCTCTTTATGGACTTAAACAAGCTCCTAGGGCTTGGTTCGATAAGTTCCGGACAACAATTCTTCAGGCTGGATTTCGTCAAAGTCACTCTGATAGTTCCCTCTTTCTGCGATGGACATCATTCCTATTAGTCTATGTTGATGATACGATTATCAGTGGTAATGATAATGCCAGCATTACGGATCTTAAACACCACCTTACTCGCCACTTCAGAATGAAGGATCTTGGTCCTCTCACCTACTTTCTGGCACTTGAGTTTGTGCGTAACAAATCAGGCATTAGGGTCATTCAGTGCAAATATGCGACAGATTTGATCACATCGGCCAGGCTTGATGATGCTCTCCCTTTTGATACGCCTTTGGAATTAAACAGCAAAATCAGTTCCGATGATGGCACTCCCCTGGATGATCCATCTGTTTTCTGGAGGATAGTTGGTAGTTTGCTCTACCTAACTATGACTAGGCCGGATATCTCTCATGCAGTTCATACGGTTAGCCAGTTTGTTAGCAATCCCCACAAACCGCACCTTGCTGCTGCATTACGCATCCTCTGCTATGTTAAAGGAACTCTTCATCATGGACTCTTCTTCCCTTCTGATACTTATCTGCAATTAACAGCTTATGCGGATGCTGACTGGGCTGGCTGTCCGAACTCTCGGCAGTCTACCACTGGCTGGTGTATGTTTCTTGGAAAATCTCTGATTTCATGGAAGTGCAAGAAACAAACCACCGTATCAAAGTCTTCGGCTGAGGCAGAATATCGAGCGATGTCATCTGCCAGTGCTGAAATTATCTGGCTCCGCCGCCTTCTGTGTGAATTCGGTGTTCTTGTTAGTCGTTCCACCCCTCTCTATGGGGACAATACCAGTGCTACCAGAATTGCTAACAATCCGGTTTTCCATGAAAGAACAAAGCACATTGAGATTGACTGTCACTTCATCCGTCAACATGTTGTTACTGAGAAGATAACTCTGCCTCATGTCTCTTTGTTTAACCAGTTGGCGGATATCTTCACCAAAGCTCTTCCCAAACCGCGTCATCATGATCTAACTAGCAAATTGATGTTTTCAGCCTTACAACATCAATTTGAGTGGGAGTGTAGAAGATAATAGGCCTTAAACAGGCTGGGCCTGGCCCATGTATAAATCCCACGTATGGGATATTGTCTAAAGATTGTGTAGCTGTATAGTCTCCTTTTATTTTCCTTGTTTAGACTAGGTTACATTCTTTCTATTCTTTCTTTCATCTAATTGTATTCTTAACATACTTAGGGCCTTGATTGAGGCATAACGATATTATAAAATGGACTGTCGATACTCTAAGGAGATAAGACCTTCTCCCATTCTTCTTCTTTGATTATTTCTCTCCTTCTCATATTGTTTCAATCTGGTCTTTGTGCATGTATTAAGTATCCTATCTATTGTGTTGGTTTTAAATGGTTATTTGAAGTGAGGCTGTTGCCATCCTCTGCTCTTTCCTTTGCCTCTTGTACTTAAGGGCCATGACTAAGACACAGGAAATTTGGTTTGTCTAACCAATAATGTTGCCCTATAACCTGTTCTAGTATCCACCCTACACAAAGGACCGTTGTGGCTCGGACTAATATGTTGGGTGGTCCCACCATTTAGGGTTTAAGCTAGGCAGATGACCTCATGCTTTGCAATAGCAAAGCATTGTTGAGTTTGACATTCAAAATTAGTGGCCAAGCGATATATCAGCAAAGCATTATATTTTAAGGGAAACATTCAAATTTTTTTATTTTTATAAAGGGAACTGACGCGTAAGATGTGAACAGACTGAAATAGGTAGAGACCTTGATACTCCACAGCAAGGGAGGATATAGTTGCAAGGTCTATATTAATGTATGTAATAACACCTCCTTTTTGAAGGAAATCTAAATCTTAGATCTTCGATCTCACTTGATCGAACTGAACATTTACTCTCTCTCTCTCTCTAAAATTATTATCGGCAATTGAACATATACTCGTGACACCAAATTCCAAATTTTGTCAAACATGAATCTCAATCTCTAGAAGATGATTTACAGTAGGCTATGACCTCCGGAGTGAGTCCCAATTCTGTTGGAAGCATTTCTTTGTTCCCCCCATTCGCTGAGGGGTCCCCCCCCCCCTTATATCTAGGTCATGGAAGGAAGTGCTTGGGTCAAAAGCAAGGAGTGATGATCTACATAGGAGTAGTCACATAGCCTAGGAGGGTGTTTGTGTAGAGGCGAGGGGAAATGGGTCCACGGATTAAAATAGTGGCCACTACGCTAAATTGAATTTATCGCTGCTCTCATCTATAATTGGCCGCTACAGGCCTGCTAGACTGATAACTATTTTATGTTTTCTTTAAAACACACAGAATGACTTCTTACTCCCTTCTTCTTTCTCTCTTTTTCTCTCCAAATAACATTTCTACGCACCCCTTCTAACTTTCTATGCTTAAAGAACACCAAAAAAATACAAGATGTCACCGTATTGAGCCAATACATAGAGTTCGTCTCAAGGGCTCTTCTGTAGGTGTACTGGCAGACACCCCGTTGGTATTAGTCGAGGTATTATGTTCTCAACTCTTAGCAAAATGCATTGTTTGTTTTGATGAAAGTTAATTTGTCACGCGTGTTTGAACTTTAAACTTGATTTAAACATTACTTTATAATTTATAGGGAGATGCTCCTATGAGAGCATCTCTCACCTTACTATGAGAGATAAGGTGGGGGCCCTCATATTCATATCCAATGCCAACAACTTAAATGTGAGGGCCCTCGCATTTATCTCTTATAGTAAGGTGAGAGGTGCTCTCACAGGAGCATCTCCCTAATTTATATATCTTATGTTATACATAGTTGTGCTAAATTGCTTATTTGAATTATGAATCTAGAAATGCATAATAGTTTCTAACTTAGTATATCTAACCAACACGAGTACATATAAAAAAAATCGATCAATACTATTATTTTATGATCATTTAGCAATACAAGACCTCTATGCACTGCTACACCCCCTTATATTGAAAAAGAACATCAAATTCTAACATTTTCCAATATTCTAGAATTTTTGAATATTTTTTTGGTAACTTTTTTGATTTACACTGCTAGTCGCCATCTATCATTGCAACTGTTACGTATCACCCACTACATAGCTTTTTGACCTCCAGGCTCCGGCCACTACGCCCACTACAACCGCTATTTTGATCCTTTGCAGTGACAGTCAAATCGGTTGGTAGCAACATATGAAGTTGAGAATAGCAACAAACAGTTTTGATTCATAGATCCAAATTTCTTTCAGTGAGAATGAGGAGGTTCTCCTCATGATCTTGTGGAAAATGAACCAAATGGCAGGGGAGCTAGCCAAGTTTCTTCTGAGGAGAAAGGGAAACAAACTTTACAGGAACTGAGGGAGGATGCAGATGGTTGGTGTGTTGTTATTTATTTATTTATTGTGGTGGGTGGTGGGCTTTGGAGCTATTTTGCCTTCAGCTATCCAAGACAAATTTGGGAGTCAACTCCAGTGGTTATTTGGAGGTTGAGAGTTTATGGTGGGAAGAGGCAAAAGAGTTATTGAAGTGGCTAAGTTGATAGATGTTCATTTTGATCATCATGTGTTTGAGATATGAACTGTATATGGAAGATGGAGTTTGGTGAAGCTCAAACTAACCATAGGCTGTAGCCATGTCAGTGAGGGGTTGGTCAACGGTGATGGGGAGTCTCCATCACACCATTTGATTTGGTTGTGTTGTGGGGTTTTAAGTTGCTTAATCTTACTTACTATTGCTGTTAGTTGGAATGTCAGGGGGTTGGGAAAGCTAGAGAAAAGACGGGTTGTTAGAAAGTTAGTTGGAACACACAGTGTAGGTATTGCTTCTTCAAGAAACAAAGGTCTCAAGAGACATGAACGTATTATTTGTGATATCTGGGGTTTGAGGAGGTATGGTTGGGATTGGGTGCCATTGGAAGGGGCTTCAGGGTGGTCAATATGCATTTGGAATGAGGAGGGTGGTTAAAAGCGAAGATATCTTCAAATGTCAAAAGGGTTTTGGCGGGCAAATTCAGCAATGAGAAGGATGGGTTGGATTGGGCAATTGCAAATGTTTATTGTTGAAATGAGGATTCAGGTAGAGGTGATTTTGGTCGTGTCTCACAAGTCTTAAATCTCAATGGGTAGTGCCTTGGTGTATGGGTGCGGGATGGGGGGCTTCAATATGATTTGGTTTCCATAGGAAGAAAAAGGGAGGAAGTTCACTTGGTCTAGAAGTATTGAGAGATTTTCAGCTTTCATTAACGATAACGAATTCATAGACTTGCCTCCTATGGGAAGGAAGTTCACTTGGTCCAATGGACAACAAAGAGTTGCTATGAGTAGAATTGATCACATCCTTATATCGAAGGAATGAGATGGACAATTTGTAAGGGCTATCCAGTTTGCTCTTCCAAAACAACTAAGATAATTGTCCAATTAAACTTTGTCGTAATAAGTTTGATTGCGGCCCAAAGCCTTTTAGGTTTGAGAATTGGTGGCTATTGCACGAGAAGTTAATTGAGAAGGTTCGTGTATGGTGGGCGCTGAGAAGGTCCGTGTATGTGGCAATTTTGATGGTTCGTATGATGCGTTATGCAAGGAAATAGGAAAATGGAACAGAGTTGAAGAAGATTGAGATCTGGATCTTGAGGAAATGATGAGGAGAAGAGAGGCAGCAAGTTATGGACTCTTAACCGGATGGAGGATGTGACGTGGAGGCAAAAATCTAGAGCATTATGGCCCAAGGAGGGTGACAAAAATACCAAGTTCTTTCTCGGCACGACGAACATCAGAGACAAAGTTAGCTATATTAAGGGAGTATTTTTTTTGGTAAAGAAAATAAAAACCCCTGCATGGGGACTTGATTGTGAATGAGTTGATTGATTCTAGAAAGAGATCTCATAAGGAGGTTGTTATTTTCAAAATCAATACGGAGAAGGCTTTTATGACCCACGTAGAATGAGATTTTGTGGATTACATGCTATGTAGGTTCGTTTTTGGTTCTATTTGGAGAAGGTGAATTAGAGAGTGTATTTCCTCGGCTTCTTCCGTCTTGATGAATGGCTCTCCCAACTGCCTTTTCAAAGCTTCTAGAGGTCTTATGGTAGGGTGATCCTTTGTCGCCATTCTTATTCACTATAGGTGCAGGAGCCTTAGAAACTTTGTTCATTAAGGCTAAGGAGATTGGGCTTATTGGTGAATATGAAGTGGGTCGCAATGGGGAAGAGATCAATTACACTTTGTGGACAACACCAAGGTATTTAGTTCGGCTAGAGGCTAGAAGGAAAAGGATGACTTCTCTTAAGAGAATTTTGATACATTTTGAGCCATTTTTAGGTTTGAAGGTTAATCTTTCGAAAAGTATGGGGGTTGGGAGTGGGGTGTTCGAAGGAGATTGTTTAATTAAGCTTTGTCGGCTCAGTGGTTGTGGAGGTTTAAGGAAGAAAAAGAAGCTTTGTAGTGAAGGGTTATTGCTTCTAAATATGGTGAGGGTTATTGCCTTCACCCCTCCTTGAGTTGAGGTTTTCTGATGGTTGGCAGTTGTGGACAAGGTTTCTATAGTTGACAATCTTTGGGGAAAAGTTTTAACTTTGGAGAACATTAGTGATGTGCTTGCTATAGGGGAGGAAGGGGGAGATGATCATGGGAAAATACTTGGAGGTTGAGTCCATTTCATGCTTGTGGTTTGTTGATGTGGAGATTTATTCCATTTGCGGTCGTGGGAAAAGAAAGAAATGAAAGAATATTTAGAGGCTCTTTTTCTTCTGTTGATGTGACAGTTTCGTTGGTGGTCATTATGTTGGCCAACGGTGGTTATTTAAGAATGAATTCTCAGATTTAAAGCTTGATGACAGCATCCATCGTTATGGTGCTTGCATGGGACGTGGCTCGTTTAAGGAGAAAAAGTTTTTTTGAAATTCAATGTGGATGATGCGGCAAGGGTAAACCAGGCCCAGCAGGCATAGGGTGTGTCCTTTGGAATTGAAAAGGGGATGTCTTGTTCATGTTTCCAAGCATGTGGTTTTTTTTTTTTTGGGGGGGGGGGGGGGGGGGGGTGGTTGGGTGGGGGGGAGCTCTTATATACTCTAGGTATTTCCTAGGAGAGCTTATTGTGGAAAGCAACTCCACCAATGCTGTTTCATGGGTGAATTCTTGCGAGGCAAGCCTGTGGAAATATTACTTCAATGAAATTAAGACTTTGATGTCTTTTACTCGGGTGGGCACTAGGGTTTTAGCTATTCTAGAAGCTCTCTAATATACTCTAGGTATTTCCTAGGAGAACTTATTTGTGGAAAGCAACTCCACCAATGCTGTTTCATGTGTGAATTCTTGCGAGGCAAGCCTGTGGAAATATTACTTCTACTTAAATGAAATCAAGATCCTGATATCTTTTACTTGGGTGGTTTTTTCTCTTGCTAAAGAGTCCGCCAATGGTATGGCGGATGCATGAGCCAAACAAGGGGCAGACAGGGTTTCTGTGTTTGGAGGCTTCTATTGTTTAATTGTATCTTGCGTTGGGTATAATGCTCTCATGCCTATGTGGTTTTCTTGGCTTTCCTCTGTTGTATGGATCTCTTTCTTCTTAATATAATTCTAGTGTCACTACTCATTTTCTCCCCTAGGATTAGGAAACCAACAAGCTTAATATATATAGTATAAATATAATACCTCATATTTATCTATTTACATACTTTTTTTTTTCTTTTTTTGTCCCTTTTTTTTAGAAGAGATAAAACTCATGCACACTTACCCCTTACAGGTGGGGTTGGTGTCCCTAACCAGCTAAGGTATGGCCTGTGATGCAGCCCTGCACTTGTTACAAGAAAGTAGACCAAAATTCCTCAAAGCTTTTGGCCAAATCCATGAAGGATTCAATGACAGGGACCAAGCTCCAAAAGAGGCTTGGCCGAATCCCCAAGGGATTCAACTCACTAGTATTCTCAAGTCTCAACCCAAAGAAAACTCACAAACACAGGAAAAATCCATAATAATTCTTTAATTGAATAATGAAAGCTCTCTCTCCCAATGGAGAGATTTTATATATACTACTCTTGTACTGCTTGCTTCTTTTTTAATGAAAGTAACCATTAAAATATATATAGGGAGGTGCTCTTATGAGAGCATCTCTCACCATACTATGAGAGATAAGGTGGGGGCCCTCACATATCCAATTTTAACAACTTAAATGTGAGGGCCCCCACCTTTATCTCTCATAGTAAGGTGAGAGAGGAGCATCTCCCATATATATATATATATATATATATATAGAGAGAGAGAGAGAGAGAGAGAGAGAGAGAGAGAGAGAGAGAGAGAGAGAGAGAGAGAGAACTCCCCGGGGATTTTTTTTATTTAAAAAAAGCCCCTCCCAGTTGGGTCACTATGGTGTATAACAAGTGACAATCATTGAATGCCACTGGATGTAATAATCAAGATGATATCTACTTATGTGAAAATTTCCGACTCCAGTAGATTATCCTAGCCCCTTGATCCATGGTCCCAAAGTTTAATGGTTTTAGAGGCATCATTTTCTTGTGATTTCAATCCAACGGTGAGTAAAAGTTGGAGGAGCATCAAATTTGGGACTTATACCAATTCACATGGGGTCGTATGTACCCTAAAAACATAGGGGACCAAAAAGGGGAGTTTTTAAAATGGGGAGTTTTTGAGAATTCCTCATATATATATGATGAATGTTTATGTGCATCCATCACTCACCACAGGGTGGGGACTCTGATGTGACTTTCCCTCTTTGCACATAAACACTCCTCTTATGCATATGAACATGACTTTTCCTTTTTTGCACATGAATATTTCCAATTATGTAAGTGTCTCTCACCCTATGGTGAGGGATGGATGTGTATGAATATTTCCCATATATATAGATGGATAGATAGATAGATAGGAAGGGTTGGACAGCCCCTTTCCCAATCAGACTCTACTTTCCTAAACAATAAAGGAAACTAAATCACTACACTTGCTTAACAATCCAAATTAAATAAAACTCCTAATTTGAAAGACTTCCACATAAATCAACTCTCAAAATAAGACTCCTAAGTAATTAAATCATCATCATCATCATCATCAAATCCTTGTCCCAACTTTGTTGGGGTCGGCTACACGAATTCTGTTTCTCCATTTCGATCTATTTTGAGTCAAATTCTCAAATAAGTTATACTTCTTCATATCTATGTTTACCACCTCCATCCACGTCCTCTTTGGCCTACCCCTTCCCCTTGGTGGGTCATCAACCTTCATAGCCAAACTTTTCCTTATTGGCGCCATTGCCGGCCTACGTTGAACATGCCCAAACCATCTCAAACGGGTTTCTCTAATTTTATCCCCTATTGTTGCTACCCCTAAATGTTCTCGAAAGCGCCCATTTCTAATTTTATCTTTCCTAGTTTTACCACACATTCACCTCAACATTCTCATCTTTGCTACATCCATTTTGTGCATATGTTGCTTCTTGATTAGTCAATATTCTGCTTCATAGGTCATAGCAGGTCTAATCCCTGTCATTTAAAATTTTTCCTTAAATCTCATTCGTCGGTCACAAAGTACTCAAGAAGCAAGTCTCTACTTCAACCATCCCGTTCTTATCCTATGTCTGACATCTTCATCAATCCCCCCATCCTTACTAATTATAGAGCCAAAGTATCAGAAAGAATCACTGTGTGGTATCTCATGGTTGTCAATTCTCACAGTAGTTTTAGCTCTTTGTATAGATCCATTAAAGTTACAATCCATTTATTCCGTCTTTGTATGTTTTATTTTAAAGCCTTTGGATTCTAAAGCCTCCCGCCTTCTTTCGAGTTTTGCATTCACTCCATCTCTTGATTCATCTACCAACACAATATCATCTGCAAATAAAATGTACCAAGGTACCACTTTATGAATATGAGCAGTTAACTCATCCATAATCTATGCAAAGAAATAAGGACTTAAGGTTAACCCCTTATGCAAACTTATCGTCACTGGGAACTCCTCTGTCTCTACACAAGTAGTTCTCAGATTCGTTACTGCTCCTTCATACATGTCTTTAATAATTTCTATATAACCTCTTGGAACATTCCTTTTATTTAAAACCCACCAAATTAAATCTCTAGGTACCCTTTCGTAGGCTTTTTCTAGATCGATGAAGACCATATGCAGATTTTTCCTCTCCGCTCGATATTTTTCCATCAATTACCTAAGTGAGAAGATAGCTTCCATGGTTGACCTCCCTGGCATAAGACCAAATTGATTTTCAGATATCTTGGTCTTCTTTCTAAGTCTTTGCTCCATTACTCTCGCCCATAGCTTCATAGTATGACTCATAAATTTAATCCCACGATAGTTGGTACAGTTTTGTATATCTCCCTTGTTCTTATATATAGGTACTACAACAATTCTTCTCCATTAAATATTCTAATTAATATATGTTTGTTGGGCCCGTGTGCTGATCCCAATGGGTTGGGTCTGGCCTGCATCAGCCCAGGATGCCTCACATCAATATTTATTTATTGATTACCCATCAAGTTTGAACTTGTTTGTTACCCTTTGACAGAGGTGAGAATTATGTAGAAGGATTTCGATTGGATTCTGGAAGCAATTGGATATTGGCATTCTGCGATTAGTGCTACACAATCCGGACTCCGGACTGATTTAGTGTGTAGCAATAATGCATTTTGATGCTTACAATGATATCTATAATTGTGCCTCAGGTGGATGCATACATTCAACAACTTGATGACTGTCTGAAGAAATTTGATAATGAGCTTCGACGGGGTATTTATTCATTGATTTTGTTATTCTTTTGCCAAAATTGCAGACAACCTTTCTGAATTTCTAGTCTGGACTGATATTCAAATTTTTTTTTTCTGATTTATAAATAAAGCCCACAATGCTTCTGATTGCTTCCTGTTTTTCTGTAGAACGGGATCTGGCAAGTGCTGCTGGGGTTGCTGCTGCCAACCTTGATGGTGGCACCAGATCTGGAAGGGGTACTGAAAGCAGTAAAGCAGGACGCAAAAAGTACGCATATTTTGGCATTGCTTTTAGAAGTAGTGACTTAAGCTTAGAAGCACTGAGTTTGAATCCTCACACAGTGCATTGCTTGCTTTTGGTTTTGGATACATATCTCCATTGTTGTATCTCAATTACCACAGAAAGTTGCCATTTACTAATTTCTTCAAGTCTCGATCTTTTTATTTCTTCTGAAATCCCTGTCATTTTTTAGGACGTTAGAAAAAACACTATGGAGATAAGATTCTTTCATGTTGCAAGTCTGCTGTACGATAGGGAGGAAAATTGCTATAACGGTGATTTGTCTCTTTGTAGAAAAGAACGTGGAGGTTGGAACCAAGAATTTTTTTCATTTTGCTGTAGTTTTTGAAAGGACCGGGATTTGAAAATGGGGGGTGGGGGCGGGGGGCGGGGGGGATGTGGATGGGGTGAGCCAAAATCTAATCCAATTATGGCCAATTTCAAATTCTTCTTACAATTTAAGCACAAGTGATGTTTATAAAAATATGAAAGTGGTAGCATAAACATTCACATAAATATAAAACACCCACCACAACATATAGATTTATAGTGGTTAGGCCAAAATACCTACATCCACTCCCGGCTTGTTTACCCACACCCCACCGGTATTCCACTTAACATTTAGAGGTTTCTGGTTCACCTCAAAACCTTACAACCTTTAGATTTTCTTGGCTAATCTAGAACCATTACAAATACTTTTTAGGCTAAGCAATAACCTTTACAACAAAGTTATTTTCTCTTAAAACGTGTCTAGAACACACAAATAGAGATAAAATGAAGCACAAGAAGATGCCTCTAAAATAGGCGGATATTAAAGTGATAGTCCGTCCTAATACACATAATATGAAGATACAAAGGTTATAATGCAATGTGTGTGTTACCATCAATCAATGAAAGCGATAGTATGTAAAAATTTGCCAAATAAATTCAAAATAAACTAGAGCTTGATTTGGCTTTCTAAAGATATGAAATCAAGATATTTTGATTGAGGTAATATGTCAAACACATGTAATGCGTTGGACAACTTGATATAGAAATGAAAATCAAACCATAACAAGTTGAATAAAGATTTAAAGGCAAAACATGTGATGAATGTGCATTGTTGAATTCAAAACATAAAACAGTTTGAAAGTGATTTTAATGTGATGGAATCAAGAATAAAAAGATTCACCCAAGCAAAGAGACATGCTATGAAAGAAATCAAAGATTTTAGCAAAGCATGAAAACTTTTGGAAAAAAATTGAAACCAACTTGGTGTGGATCAAAGTGAAGAATCCTTGCTTTAGTTTTTCTCTCTCTTCATCTCTAGAATCCCCTAACTTAGAACCCCTCCCTTTTCTTTTAAAAAATCTAGCCCTCATCAAGCCTTGAAACTAGCTTCGAATTTATAAAAAAATGTTTCAAATGTACTGTAGCAAACACTATAGCAAAAAATTCTTAAATTAGATTTTTTTTTAAACGATTGTCCAAAAAGAGCTACTCCAAAGAGATTCACACATCTTTTAAAATTAAAATGAGGATAAGAATGTTTTCAAAATAAGATCCTAAGATAAAAGATATGAAAATGTTATCATAAACGTGCATGAAGAATCAAGTTTAAAAGATAAAGAAATCATGCATGAAGAATCAAGTTTAAAAGTTAAAAACATGCGTGAAAAATCAAGCTTAGCATAATGAGGATAAGAATGTTTTCAAAATAAGATCCTAAGATAAAAGATATGAAAATGTTATCATAAAAGTGCATGAAGAATCAAGTTTAAAAGATAAAGAAATCATGCATGAAGAATCAAGTTTAAAAGTTAAAAACATGCGTGAAAAACTTAGCAAAATGAGAATGCATCCAATCAAATTGAAACACACAAAATCCCTAATAGGTTTCACTGCTCCTAATTAAAGTTATTTTTGTAGGGTGATTTCAGTTTTTTTTTTTTTTTTTTTTTGAGTGATTCTTTTAGCAGGAAGTGATTCTTGAGATGTAACGAACATTGCCAAAATATAATTATCTTGGAGATAATTATTTATAGACGTGAGTTTCTGCTGAAGTTATTATATTTCCCATGTGTTAATGCTGGAAATGATGTTTCAGAGTGCCTCATGAGGGTGGGTGGGTGCCTCTTTTTGTTGTTGTTGTTTTCTTTTTTTCTGTTTTTTTTTTTTTTTTGTGGGGTGGGGTACGTCAACTGTAGTTAATGCAGATTATATCTATTTTTCTCTATTTTTTTTTTGTTTTTTGGTTTTGATTAATTGTTCTGGATGATGACTATCTTCATTTCACTAATAGAGCAGGTTTCTCGAAAAAAAGAAGAATAATTCAAAATAAATGAATGAATATAGCAGAAGAAGATACATACTAATAAATCCAATTCCCAAATGATCTGAAGTGATCAGAATTCTAATTGCACATGTGTAGAATTTGAATTTGACAACAATGATGATCATAATTGTCAAGTTAGGTTCAGTTCAGCCGAAATGCCAAATAATTTCGGTTTGGACAAGGAATCGAACTGAACAACCATCCACATGCATTTTGGTAGAAATTTTGTCATAGTTCGCCCAAAATATTTGATATCAGACTGAAACAAGGCATAGCTGACAAGCAGTGTCGGCAACCTAGATTTCGGCCGAACTGTGCTTGAAAGGTGATGCAGTCACAAGAATCAAAAGAGCCACAGAGCAGTCTACTGGCTGTTCCTAAGGACTGCAGTAATCATGTAACAGGACTGTTACATTGCCACCATGATTCAACTTTTTAGAAAAGAAATCTTGTCACACTGTTTGCTACAGTACAAACACCAAGAACACCCAGAATAATAAGGGACTGATGAATTTCGTTGTCTTTGTTTTTGTCTGGTTTCTGGTGAAATAAAATTCTATCATTTATCAAAAAAAAATAAGGGACAGATGAAGAGCAATGCACAGAGATGCAGAAAATTCAGAAAATTAGACTATTATTCTGTCTTGGGTATGTCGACTACTAACTCCCCATCAATCGACTCATACATTATTAAATAAGGCTTAAACCCTAAATCAATGATCCATGTAATCATACTTTCTAACTATGGCTAATAATACCTCAAATTGCTCAAAGGAAAAGAGTAAAAAAAAAAAAGAAACTGCTGACTGCTACTGTCGACTGTGCATGGGAAATTGGTAATGACACAGTCAACATGCATAAATCCCCAATAATCCTCCATCACAAGCAATCAAACCCAAATCTCTTGCTCCTAATCACTTCCTTCCATCCAAAGAGAGACTAATGGCAAGAAATTAGCATCTAAATTGAAGAAATTATCCAAGAAATCAGAAACTTGCTAAAGCATAGTCGTTCCAGACCAATTCCACAAAATTGATTACAGGCCCCACATGGCCCACCTTCTGATGAGCTCATCTCAACTAAATTGAAGAGCTGGTCCTGGTCCTGGGTGATTTGGACCTGGTATGGCCCATGAAATCATGCCCCAAAGAGGAAGCACGAGCTGCCTTTGTCTCCCGTCTTTTCTTCAAATGAGTTCTCATAAATTGCATAATACCTCCTGTTATATTCTGAAATATTTAAACAACCTTGATTGATGATTCCTTGGACTGTTTGGGTTCAGTCGATCTCATATGGGTCCATACCCCATGTGCCCGATCGTAAGCCTCCGTGAACACCAAGGCGGCCTCATTTGAATGGTTTTCAATCTGAACTGGGCAATCTGCATCATCCTCTCCCACTTGAGAGGAATGTTTGGGTTCAGGCGATCTCATATGGGTCCATATCCCATGTGCCTGATCGTAAGCCTCCATGAACACCAAGGCCTCCTCATTTGAATGGTTTTCAATCTGAACTGGGCAATCTGCATCATCCTCTCCCACTTGAGAGGAACTCGACCTCGAGTTCTGACCCATGTCTCTGCATTGTTTCCTGCGTCGCTTTCTCCTTTTTCGCTTTTGCTTTGTATTTGCATCTTGATCCAGATTCGCTTTCTGGATCTTGATCATGGCCCGCTATAACTTGAATTTCTTCGCAATGCGTGTTGCTACGATCCTCCAAAATATGCATTTCGATCTGTTGTTCATCCAGTCGTTGGATCCCCTCAATGAAAGGATCAATATATTCTGATTCTGTTTGTCAGAGATTAGCAAATCTGTAATTTCTAACACTTCTGGACCACTAAACACCCCTTGATCCACTCCTTGATTATGGTTCCTAAATATGAAAAAATATGAAAGCTTAGAGAGGGCATTTTCATCTTTAATTTCCTTTGATGGATATAAATGACTCGCTTTAAAGGGTCAAAACTCTTCTTTTTACATCCCCTCTTCTAACGGAGAGAGATTTGTTAGAGACGGTTGCTGGTTCTTTTCTTCTTCCTGTAGGCTACATGCAATCCTTCCTCCTCGCTGGAATCTTCCGTCATCTTTCATGAACACCTTCATTGCCCTGTCGTCCAAGTTTGATACCGTCACTCGGGCTATCACCATAGTAATCTCTCCATAGCAATTTCACTAAGATAGTCTCATTAGCTTGTGAAGCATGGACAAGAACATGTGATATCCTTCCTTCGACTTAAAACTCGATGCATCCTTGGATTTTGGTCTAAAAGCTTCTATTTGTTCAGATTTCAAAGTTTACCATACCAAGTCACAACCCCAAAATTGAAGGGGCATTAGGAAATATCTAAATTGATATTGGGTTGTGGGATTAATGTAGGGAGTCCATTCAAGAGGTATGCTCTTGAAGGATATTGGAGCTCTTTCATCTCTTGAAGTATATTGGAGCTCTTTCATTGCCCTCATTCAGAAGAAGAAACCAGGTGCAGAATGTTTGAAGGTTTTTCGACCAATCAGTTTGCTTGGAAGCAATTATAAAGTCCTTGCAAATGTTCTGGCTCGGAGGCTCAAATTGTTGTTTTCTTGATATTATTTCTCCAGTTTAAGGGGCTTTAGTTCGTGGGAGACAGATTTTAGACGTGTGCTCATATAGCTAATGGAGGTATCCATCCTATAAATGTAGACAGGTTGTTGAGCTTGCTATGTAAGCTAGATTTTGAGAAAGCTTATAATAGAGTGGATTGGGGATTCCTCGCGTAGTATCAAAATGTGTAGATTTAAGAGAATGAAATATATATCCACAACAAAAAAGGGCATGCGATCATTTCTAGGCTATTTCTCAACAAATCTAAAAAAACACAAAATAATAACTTCTGATAGAATTGTATGTGATTTTCCCTTACTAAATTCACAATATATATGTTTTTGATGGCTTGAGAGGTGTTGGAAGTGTTAAGAAGGAAGAGGAGCAGCTGATGTTTGGAGGAAATGGGTTGAAATGGGGAAGAAGATGAGAAAAATGGGAAAAAAAGGGTTTTAGGGCTGTTGACAAATAAATTGAAATTCTTGGCCGATATATCGACGAGTAAATTATCGGTCGTATCGGCCGATAATTTGGGAATATTTTGGCGATACTATACCAAAATTAATAATGATCAAATTATCGGCCAATTTTTTCAACCATGGTTCCAAATCACTAAAAAAACACAAGATTGGCCTCTACATAAGAATTGAGATTTTTTTACTACTTTAAAAATACACACTGCATCGCCTGCTATGCTGCTATGTATCGCAGTAACCGCTACTCATCACCCGCTACATAGTGTTTTGGCCATTTGCCGCTATGCCTACTGCAATCACTATTTTGATCCTTGGTGACGATTGATGAGGCTAATTTAATCAGTGGTTTCAAAGCAGCCTAGGATAGCCCAATGATTAATCACTTGCAATTTGTGGATGACATTTTTTTTTATCGTAGAAGGTCGGATCAAGAATGTGAAAGTTGCCCTTTTGTCCTACAAAGGCATCTCGGGGCTTAAGGTTATTTTTTTTTTAAAGAGAGATGTGGTGTTGGTAAAAGTGACAAGGAACTTTCTTAATTTGGCTGGAATAATAAGATGCAAAGTGGGTTCTTTCTTGGTTTCTTATCTTGGTTTACCTCAGTCCAAAGCTCCTTTTTTTTTTTTTCAACTCTCCGACCAAGCTCTTTGAAATCGGCCATGACCGAGCAAGGTTTAAAAAATCGGCCATGGCCGAGTTTGAGTCGACTCGCCGAGTCGCATGGGACTCGACCGAGTCGGGCCGATTCCCAACTTTAGTTGGAGGGCCTAGTCGCATTAGGACTCGGCGGAGTCCCTTGCGACTTAGCCGAGTCCCATGAGACTCGACCGAGTCACACATGATTCGAGTCTGAGTCCCATGCGACCCGACTTGGCCGATTTTTTAAACCATGGTTGAGAGGAAGTTGACATCTAGGAAAGCAAGGTATTTATCTTTAGGAGATAGAATGACTCTATTCCAATTGGCCCTCACTACTTGTGACGCAACCTGGATCCGCGATTGATTGGTTAGATCAATCTCCCGAGGGATTGATCAAATCCAATATGGTTTCCAGCCACTAGGGCATGAGCAAAACACTCCATTAAACCGAAGAAACTCAAAAATCTTTTATTAACTTGGAATAAGCATTCCCAATTACAATGAAGGGCTCCTCTATATATGGAGCAGTATTATTAGCCATTAAGAATCCTAAATAGAAAGCTAGTAATCCTAATTAACAATAAAATTAGAAACAATTTCCTAATTAAACTGGGAAATAAACTTAGGATAAAAATAGCATGCCACGGTAGCTCCTCAGCCAATTGGGCCTATGGGCTGAACTCAAATTTGGGCTTCCGTACTGCATCAACTTGCCAATCTACAGCATGTTCATTCTTAGATGCTTAGTTTTTGTGGCCAGTCATATAAATCAGTTGCGATGCAACTTCTTATGGCAAGGTAAGAAAGCTAGAAAGAAATTTCACCTTGTTGATTTTTTTTGTGTGAGCTTGATGAGAAGGGATTGCGGGGTTGGTTGTGGGGCCTTCGTATTAGGCCCTTAAAGAAGTGAATAAAGCTCTCCTGGGCAGGTTGTTGTGGAGGATGGGGAGGACATCAAATCTGCAGTATCTTGTTCTTGTGGCTAAATATGGGTTGCTTAGAAATGGGTGGGATATTGAAGGCCCATCCTATCAATTTTTTCGTACTGGTCAGAAGATCTTTTTGTTGTAAAATTTGGGTTCGGAATAGCCCCCTCAAAGACCAATTTTCGGACTCATAGACCTCTGCTGACTAGGGCTTGAAGCTACAAGGTGATCAAGTTCTTTTCAGGGTCCAATTTTTAGGAGAGCTCTTTTGGGGTCAAAGAAAAAGCAACTTTTTACTTTATTGGATATTGTTGGTCAGTCCAACATCCCGGAGGATGGGCAGGACAACTGAGTATGGGTTCTTTCTTAGGATGGATTGTTCTCCATGGCTTCATTCTTCTTGGTTTTGTCTAGTGGGCCTCATCCTATTAACCCGTGCATAATCTCTTGAAGTTTAAGGCCTTTCCTACACTGATTGCCTTTGGTTAGCACTCCAGGGAAGGATTATCCTTGATCGGAAAATGGACCAATCTCCAATGGGTTGATCGAATACAAAGATAGATTCAGCCACTAGGGCACACTCCAGACAAAGAGAAACACCATGAAAAGAGATAAAACACAGAGAAAACTTTGATTCATAATAATAAGCATTAATGACCATGAGAATTAGGGTGGTGGTAGTGAGGAAAGCCTTGAAATAAATGAAGACAGGAAATGCTATAGGTCCGAATGACATTCCGATAGAGGCTTGGAAATGCTTAGGAGACGTTGGGGGGATTTAGTTAACTAGGCTCTTCAAAAGATATTAATTACAATGAAGTTTCCAAATGAATGGAGAAGTGTTGTACTACCTATATATATATATATATAAGCAAGGCTCTCCTAAGCTCGAGCTTAGGATATAATTTCATAAGCTCATGCTTGTGGGGCCCACCTTTGGTCCATCCAAATGGACCAAACACATGACCCCCCCCCCCCCCCCCCCCCCCCCCCCCCTAAATTGCACATGTCCACTAACTTTCGGTCAAATCCAAATTTACTGGACCGTTGGATGGACTATATATCAATCCGAATGGACTTTTAACCATTAAAGTTTTGGTTCCATATGGAAATGATAGAAATCACGGTTGGGGCTGATTTTTTGCAGAGAGGAGTATCCCAGTTCCTTGAAATCCCTCCCATCCCCATGTGGGTCCCCAGGTGGGCCCCACCACAAACTTGAGCTTATCTTATCCTAAGCTTGAGCCTAGGAGAGCTGGCCCCATATATATATATATATATAAACCTTCTCTCACGATGGTGCGATGGGTAATCCGTACACTTTCAATATGTTGGACGGTGGAGATTGAATGGGTATTTGAAGCCCTCCAAAAATCTGACGATACCAAGTCTATGAAAATCCCTCAAAAGGAAATAGCTAGGTTGGAGTGTTTGAAGCAATATCCCACGCAGATCCGTTTCATATTCATTGAACCTATTCTCTCTTTTGTCCCTGGCATATCGTGTCTCTCCCTTTTAACAAAACATGAACATCTGGATTTTTCTAGTGCTAAGAATCATGCTCATGGGCCATGACTGATATCTATTGTGTAAAACTATAAGAATAACGACAGATCTATATTCACAGTTCCAGAACCCATTAGGTGGCTACAAAAACTGTTAACAGAGCAGTCCAACCTCTACACAGTTGGCTCATTTGTGAACATCCAGCCATGTAATTACTCCAGATCTAATGGAAAAACTTAATTTTAATGAATTATAGTTACATTTAGAGACTTAAAAGTGAAAGCAACCTTGTTAAAGATGGCTATCTGGAACATTATCTTTAAGAATTATGATGCCTCGGTGTGTGAAGTTTGGTTGCAAAGGGGACGTGTGGGAGATGAAAGAGAGATGATTATGGGAGAATGACGACTTGTGCAGAGGCAAGGGAGAAGAAAGAGTTATGTTTTTGGAAACCAAATATCCCGTAATATAGAGATCTTTATTGAGCGTCACATTTTTAGGAGGGCTTCAAATACCCATTCAATCTCCACCATCCAACATATTGAAAGCGTCTGGATTGCCCATCGCACATAAGAAGTTCAATCGCACCATCGCGAGAGAAGTTTTCTCTCTATATATATAAATATTAGAATAAGGGATATATACAACATTATATCAACTTTCCTGAGATTAAACTTATGGATCATACTAAGAAGTTATGGGAGAGAGTAATGCATCAAATACTTAGAAAGAAGACCAAGATATCTGAAAATCAATTTGGTTTTATGCCAGGGAGGTCAACTATGAAAGCTATCTTCTCACTTAGGCAATTAAAGGAAAAATATCGAGCAAATAGGAAATATCTGTGTATGATCTTCATCGATCTCGAAAAAGTGTATGATAGGGTACCTAGAGATTTAATTTGGTGGGTTTTAAATAAAAGGAATGTTCCAAGAGGTTATATTGAAATTTTTAAAGACATGTATGAATGAGCGGTAATGAGTGTAAGAACTACTTGTGGAGAGACAGGTGAGTTTCTAGTGACCATAGGTTGGTATTAGGGGTCAGCGCTAAACCCTTACCTCTTTACATTGATTGTGGATGAGTTAACTACCCATATTCATGAGGAGGCACCTTGGTGTATGTTATTTCCTAATGATATAGTGCTGGTGGATGAATCAAGAGATAGTGCCGGTAAGGAAAAGTTTGGCTATGTAGGCTGATGGCCCACGGGGGGAAGGGTAGGCCGAAGAGGACGTGGATGGATGTAGTAAAAATAGATATGAAGAAGTGCAACTTATCTAAGGATTTGGCTCATGATAGATCGGAATGGAGAAACAAAATTCATGTAGCCGACCCCATAGAGTAGGACCAGTCCTCTCAGTATCTTAGGGACCAAGACTTTCCTAAACAATAAAGGAAACGAAATCACTCAACTTACTTGACAATCCAAATTAAATAGAACTCCTAATTTTAAGTACTTCTAAATAAATCAACTCTCAGAATAAGATTCCTAATTAGATGGTTGTCCCGTTGGGCCTATGAACTGGGCCCAATGGGTTGGCCAACCCATTGTCTGACCTGTATCAGTTCTCCCTGGCTTGGAAAAACTTGACTCTAGCGAGTTAATGACTTGATAATACTGGAGAGAACTCAATATCAAGTTCGGTAAATATCCTCCTGGGTTGAAAATCAATCGCATAACCTACATATTTTTCCTGTGATCGACCCATGATCTGGCCTGCATCATTTTTGTCAATGCTTGGCCTATGCGCTTGGCAGATGAAGAAATGGTGAACCACGTTCTTAATTGTCAGTAGCGCTGGTGGATTGGAGGTAGTTCTAGGTTGGTTTGATTGTAGTGGGGTGCTTCTTACGATGGACAACCTTCGACGATGTGAAGTAATTATTGTCAATGCTTGCCCTATGTGCTTGGCAGATGAAATGGTGGACTACTTCTTAATTGTCATTAGCACAAGTGGTTTGGAGTTGGTTCTAGGTTGGTTTGATTGTAGTAGGGTGCTTCTAAGTCTCTCTATGATCTTTTTGAGGTGTGGAAGTTGGGAGTGGGCTCATCGATGGAGAGGGTTATGTTGAGATCCTCTTCTTGCAGTTACTTGTATAATTTGGAAGGAAAGAAATCTTTGAAGGCAGGTGTCGTCAAGTGGGGGCCTCGATTGACAGAGTGACATTGATAATGGCTTCTAGGGTTACCATTCTTCCCCTCTTTTGTGGCTTTCACATTAATCTCATATGATCCAATTGGAGAGGTGGTCACATGGTGGCTTGAGTGGTGGTTTGCCTTGTTGCATTTTTGGAAGTTCCTTTTTCCTTTTTCCTCGCTTTTGTTTTTCCCTCTGTTTGGAGCTCTGGCTGTGTGAGATGTCTTTGTTTTCAGCTTTTCTGGCCTTCGTGTTGCTGTTTGTGTTGTGAGCTTGTTAGCATATTTCTTTCGTGCTATAAGGTTTCTTCATTAATGGAAGTTACTGTTAAACAAATCTGTATTTGATATGTATACTACCGAGATTCAAGATTCTGGACTTATTTTCCCATGTCAAAAATCTCGACTTGATATATATACTAATTATTTGTGGCTGGTCCTTGCAATGTCCTACCAAGATTCATGATTCTAGATAGTGGCGGACCCAGGTATTTTACTTGGGTGGGGCTAGATTTCTGCTCGATTTTGCTAACTTTTTTTCACATTAACAATACAAAAAATATATTGCTTTTAAATAGACATAAAACATTTTTTCCATGCTTAGATCTCCTGCCCAATTGAAGTGTCTTTCCACTACCTCTCCGAAATTCAAGTGAACGTCGATTCATCATCATCAAAACAACCTAAGATAACATTTCCTTTAATCCTAGGTGTTTGGATGCCTTGCAATGGTGATTTGGGTGAGCACCGATTTACCTAATTTAGGTTTCCAAAGGGGTTTTACTTGGATTTAAGGAATTTGGTTGCCTGCACTTACCTAGTTATGAAAATAATTCCCTATAGTTGATCATGAGCTCATGGCAAAGAAAAAAAATTGCCACATAAATGTAACTCAAGTTATCCAAACACATGAGCCGTAAGGCCTGATTTATGTATGAATTGAAGTTTAAAGTGTGCCCAATGGTGATTTGGTCATCTTGGGACTAGTAGATATGCTTAAATTTGGTGATTTAGGGCTTAGAGTTTGAATTCCTATTTGGAGATTTAGAGTTTGAAATTAGGATTTGGAAATTAAGGGTTTAGATTTGGGTATAGAGTAATTAGGATTATACTACATTTGAGGAGGGAGGAAGATTGCTTTATTTAGGGTACGAGAGGACAGACAACAAGAACTCGATCGGCGCGAGGATCTCAGACTCAGTAGGAAGAGATTTGCGCAAAGAGGATATGGTACTCTTGGTGGGAAGAAGATGAGTGTTTTCACCAAGGTTTTGTGACGTGGGGCGATCACAATATTTATACATCGGGCAACTATTTATTTGATATACGTGGAAGAGGTCCAGGCCCATTCGAATCTCATGCAATTCCAAATTTGACATGGGGCAGTCTATGGGTAGGTCCGCCCCTGATTCTAGACCTATTTTCCTATGTTCAGTCATCACTTTTCTTTTGCCTGTCTTGTACTTGAGTGAAATAGTTACTCATTCAAAATTATAGTGGAACTATATTTACTCATCAGTTCAAACATTTAAAGGTATTTTCGGAGTAGTTTCTGTTAGTTAAAAAAACTCCCATTATTCCTTCTCTAAATTGATTCAGTCGTCTAGTTGATTCTTTAGCATTAGCTGTTGTGAAATTCCTAGAGCTGGATTCTTTTGCCTCCTTTATCTGAGTTTACAAAGCATTGTACTTTTTGTTAATGAATGCTGTAATCTGTGTGCAGAACCCGCTTAGCAGCAGCTGCCGCTGCTGCAGTTACACCAAGCATGGATTTGGATTTACCAGTGGATCCAAATGAACCTACATACTGCTTCTGCAACCAAGTTAGCTATGGGGAGATGATTGCTTGTGACTCACCAAATGTATGTATTGATGATTTTAATCTTTGTTCGCTCAAGTTTAGGGATGGTGCTGACATTAGCATTGCCTTCTAACAGTGCAAGATAGAGTGGTTCCACTATGATTGTGTCGGCTTGAAAGATACACCCAGAGGAAAATGGTATTGCTCCAACTGTTCCACTCAGCACAAACGTCGGAAAGGCAAATGACTGTTACCTCTCCTATTGTCCCATGTCAGACTCCTGCAGTTCCCCCTACTTTTCATCAGCGATCTACTGGTGAGTTGATCTGTTAAGAATTATAATTACTGGCAGCTCTTCTTGATGTCCTATGCAGTCTTTGTTGATTCACACATCATATAATCCATCTTACTTGGAGATGTTGCTTTGTTTCAGCTACAGAAATCTAGTATTGTGGTCAAAGATTTGTGATGGCAGATGATCTGGATTTGAGCACTGAGACCTTTTCTTACAGACACCTAATGCATTTCAAGGCTTGTAATAGTCAGTAGCCATTTCCATAATAACATGGAATAGGGTGGCAAAATTCCAGCTGAAGTGCATGCTAACCTAGCAATAGACTACTAATTTCTTAATAAGCATGAATCTGTAACTAAGGCAGAATGGAATACCCTGCTTTTGTTTCTGTAACAAACTTAGGTTCATCAAGGCGAAAAAAAAGAAGATAAATGACTCCTTTTATGGCTTTCAGCTATGCATTATTTTCCCTGTTTTAATTGGTTGGCTTTTGTTGGATTTGGACCATGTGGCTGCTGGTGCATTACTAGCCGGTGTAACTGCATATAGTGATTCAAAATGTGCATCTGAATGGTCCACACTATGCAGATGCACGTTGTGTGTGCGCCAGAGAAAGCACCTGCAGAATATAGGAGATTTCCTGGTGTGCATGGACCTCTATGTTTCACTTCAGTTGTGTTGAATTGGTCTTCCAATCTGTGATGGGATCAATCAGATGATTGATCTGGATCATTGTAGATGATGCCAGCATAAAGCAGCACAATGTCTAATCACACAAGTAGTTGGGGGCATTGAGCACAATGGGCATATTTCTTTTACACGCAGTTTAAGTGGGTTTTTTCCCATCAGCATAATTAATGCCTAGCCGTTGCGCCACTGGCCACCATGGGCATTGGGTTGTAGTCTTGTAGAATACCTTGGCATGTTTTACACACAGCAGATGGATACATACATAAATGCATACCCAGACATACATTGTACAGATGAAATCCAAGGGGAGTTTTCCTCCAGGAATTGGGATTTCTCTTCAGTTATGGTGTTTCTCATCGTCTTGTGTGTGCACTAGGGGCTGATTTCATCTTCGAATTCGATCGAGAGGCTTGTCTATTTTCCAATCAAGGATCTGGGGCTGTGCGGGCTGATTTCATCTTCGAATTTGATCGAGAGGCTTGTCTATTTTCCAATCATGGATCTGGGGCTGTGTAAATTCGTGGTCCTTGCCTTTAATTCAGAGTGTCCTGCTGCTTGGACGGTGTGGATTTGAAATCCTGCACCCCACATGCGTGGGGCAGCTGAAAGTAAATCACCGCGACAATCATCATCATTGCAATTATTTTATTTTCTGAAGCTAGAGAGGGTGAAACAAAAAGGTGCAAAAAAAGGTTACAACGATAGCAAGCGCAAAATTTGTTATGTTTTCATTTAGTTGAAATAATTAACACCAAAAAAGTCAGTAGTGAACAGAGCCATAATGTAATAATGCCTTGACTTTTTTTTGACCTCATTGTGCAAAAACTCCTGCGTGCTAGACACTGATCCAAGGGTTTGTTTGTCACCCATCCAAATGGACTAGACTGTTAGATTATCTGTACACTCATTTTGGATGGTGAAAACTTGTGAGCGGCTAGGATGATGATCCGAGTTGACCCCAGGTGGGCCTCACAAGACAGTGAGCTTAGCATAAGGTGAGAGTGAAGGAGCTCAAGTGAGGGGGGCCCATTTATTCAAACACCTGTGCTCACGTTATTGTGAGCACCGCCCCTAGTGGGCCCACTTCATGACCCATTTGTGGACCATAAAACAAGAACCCCCCTGATAATCACTGATCCTAAAGTCTATAACTCATAGATTGTTGTTGAGTCGATTGTGCACTCACTTGGATGATGAGAACTTCTTGTCGTTGATTAAGTGGTTAGAATGATCAGAGCCGTCACCATATATAGGTAGGTCTCTCCCCCCTCCCATTACTAAGTCAGGCCCTAGGTGGGCCCCACAAGGACCGGTACTCAGCAGAGGGGGACCCTATATATTATATATATTTGAACAAAGAAGCCTTGTCCTAGTCCAGCCCTCAAGGCGGCAGGCTTTTCAAAACTGGGCTCCACCCTACCTCGGGCTTTATGAAAAAAAAAAACAAGGAAATATTTTATAAAAGGCCTTAAGTTTTACCTTATTTCAAAAAAAGACGCAAGTTTCAAAACTTTTCAAATTAGTCCCTAAGTTTTTCGAGAAGTTTTTCAATTAAGTACATTTGTCCATTTAAAACTATTTTCTGACAAATTTTTTTTCCAAAGTTTTTTAAAATACCCAAATTACCCTTCATTGAAATAAAATTCTCCTTCACTTCCTTTATATTATCCTCATGTCCTTCACCGGCGTCCTCATGGTGATTTAGGACAACTACTATTCCCATAGTGATCGGCTGCATGTAGTGGCTAAAATAATCAGTCAGCCTGGGCCTAAAGTTAGATGACATTGTCTTACATATACTTTGGGCCAGGATGGGCCTTCAAGCATATATTGACCTAAGACTAGCCATTCAACAAATTGGAGCAAAAAGTTAGGTTCGTTACAGACCATGGACCCAAAAATAAGGGTATCCTGGTCGAGTTAAGCTCACTCAATCCATGAGCACGCCTCCTTTCAAAATCTTGTTTCTGATTCTTCGCTTGAAAAGGGGTCGAATCAATTCAAGTTGGGTCAGAGCCATGTGGCATGGCTCCAACAATAGGGGTGAAAATAAAATGAGTATTGCCCGTTCTCAACTTCACCAATAAACAGTCGAAGCTCATGCAATAAATATATTTCCTACGGATTTATTCGTGCAATATCGTAACGTCATGCATGCAAACGGATGGTGTTGTATAGCGGTATAGATCCTATATTCGAGAGCCTTCATGCTTATATGGATAGATTCACCCTTTCATTATAATTAATACTTTTGTCTAACTATTGCAACTTGAATTCTAATTATATTATTTTCGTATTATTTTTAACTATACATCATGAGATACCACTTATTTGCCTGAAGCTCTGTTATTGTTTTAAATATTTGACGAAATGTTTATATTATTGAAAATTTTTTAATTGTCCCTGATCTCACGGATAACTCCGGTTTCTTTTGGAGGCGTCACAGAATGCATCTCACAACCATCTATACAACAAGCTATTGTGGATCATAATGCTACCCAGTGTGGATTCTGCACTCTTGGGATGGTGAGTGGAGTTGATCTCCAGATGGGTGTCCCTGCTTCTTTTCAACTGTAGAATTTTTTCTTTTATCTTTTTAGTTTATACACTGTCGGTGATTTTTTCATGATTTTCATGAATTGCCTTTGTTTTCAAAGTGATTGTAGATGTGCAGATGTTCATGGTGGGTTTTATTTAGGATAGGGCATCAGCAAAGTGATGCTTAGCTATAGAGAGAGTGAAGTTTACTTTATCAAAATTTTCCTTTGAGCCCCTACTTATAGGCATCATGGTAGGGAATTCGCTTCTCCTCCCTTATATTTCATTTACTAAATTTCAACATCTTGGGGCATCCCTCATGATGGAAGTCTAATCAGATCAGGGGAATAGGTATGTAAACGATAGTCCACATTAATACAGAGTGGGTGCACCAGGTTGCTCCTTTTGCATCAGTAATTAGTAGCTTCTCCCTGTTGTGGGTTTGTAATTGTCTTACAATGGGTCTCTGTCCTCTCTTTCCTCCTTTAACACCTCTCTCTCTCTCTCTCTCCATATACATAACATGTATATATCGTGACTTTTATCGTGTCACCATGCACAATGTCTGAATTCAAGGGTGCATCTAAATCTGCCCAAAATACACCCGCGTTGACCTTTTATGGCAGAAAGATGTAGGCGGGGTACTGTTTTCTTATTTTTTTCCCTGTCCCAAACACTTAAGTAAGATTAAATAATAGTCATCCGTCTGCCAGGACAATGATCAGTGTACATCATGTAAGATTGTAGACCATTGTTCATTTAGAATTATCTGTTTTTACAATGCTTCTAGAGAGAGCTAATACCTGAACTACAAGAAATGGCTTTTAAGTTCTAATTCTAAGTCCTTTATCCATATTTTCATTCTACATGTTTGATTGGCAACTTCTTTTTCTTTCTTTTTTGACCACAGATAATGAGCATGCATGGATTGATGTTTGATAAGTCACAACCAACCGCCGAAGAAATTGAAGATCAGATTGATGGTAATCTTTGCAGGTACTGTTTATGATATCTTGCTTTCCAATCTCATATGTTTTGTCTTTGAGCTGCAGATGTACAGGATATCGGCCTATATGGCAGCCAATTTACATGCCACATAAACAAAATAAACTCATGTAGGAGCCATGCCATGGATATTGAAGACATCTCTAGGAGCTTGCCTATCAAGCTGGTGATTAGTGAGGAAGATGTGGTGTGGGTCAGAGCACTAGTCTTGAAAGATGTGTATGATATTTTGAGGACAAACAGTGGTAAAAGGAAAGTAAGACTTGTTAGGGGAAACACTTCGACAGGCATATATCCATGAGTAGATGATGATGTACTTGTTGATTTATCCCGTATACCTTCTTTGTTGGGGTCTTCTGTCAGTAACAAAGGAATTACTATTGGAGGGGCAGTTACTATCTCTGATCTTATGCTGCTTCTGAAGAAACATAGCAACTTATCTAAAACTTATACGCCTATCTTCGATCATCTTAAGCGTGTGAGTATGCATTTGAGCAACTATTGAATATCCAATTAAAAGGCTGCAGTTTTTAGATAGATGATAATTTGTTTATATCTATGAATGGTGGATGCACCAGATGAACAATTTGGATCATTGAAAGGTACAACAATTGGATGGATTATATAGCCATGGTGTTGAAGCTGTGGTGAGGTGGAGCTTTGTATAGTGTAACTCATTTATTTATCTATTTTGACTTTTACTAAAACCTACTTATCGTGGACTGATAACCATTTAACATTCAAAATACATTCAAGATTGAATTTTCATTTTTGAAGCAACCTGTGAGCTTCTAACATTATTTGCCTAAATACAGCTCTTCTTAATTTCTGCTGTACTAAATAGTAAATATGTCATGATCATTTATCTGTAAGTATCCAAAACTGGAGCTAAAGCAGGGAAAATACTTAAATGTCATCATCTTCCTTTTCATGGCCTCAATTTGGATGCCTCAGTCTCTCCTCGGTACAACTCAATGTTTTCTCACTGGCTGTAATTTAGATGGTTAAGAAAGAAATAGAAAAGGAAGTTGAATTATTGCGATGCAATTATTTTCCAAGCTCGAGCAATTTGGGGCATAGGCTGTCCATGATGTGGACCAAGAAATTAACAGCATAAATCCTTGGAACAGGAATTTTAGTATTTTACTTTCACCTTTTTTTTTTCTTTTTAATTCTGTGGCTTTATATGATTGTTGATTATTGTAAGGGATTTTGCTTACTTAACCACCAAGCTTAAACTTTAAAGGGAGAAAATGTTCAAAATAAATTATTACCAAAACAAACATAAAAAATGGACTTATATCAACAAATAAGTTTAAAGTTTATAATGTTGCACAAATAAGAAGAGTGAACTTCTGCATGTCCAATTCTAAAATGAGTAGATTTTAGAAAAATTCCAAAACTTCCTTTCCTTTTTCATGTGAATTTGATTGTGTAGTGATACTGTAGCAGTTAAAGAGAATTTTTCATAGTGGTTTGGACTTGGAGAAAGAATGAAGATTTAGGGTTTCTACTATGAGAGAATTTTCACAATTCAGCCTCCATCTCTCTATTCTCTTATCTTTATTCTCTTAGGGTTTTTCAACCCTTTAGGGAGACAACCCCTAGGAATCATCATATTCAAAGTGTTCACATTTCCTAGGTTGCAAATGTTTATACAAATTGCATCAAGTGTTCGGCCAGAGATAACAAAAGCAATGTTCTTCGAGGAAGCAGACTGCAGAATGCACGATGGTCCATTGTGAATTTGTGTGAGAGAGTGTAATAAGCGAATGACCATAAGTTCACAGTTCACACATTAAGGTGTTCTTAGTTCTTACAGGCGAATCAGGAGTGTTTTACTTGCAATACGCTGCATTTAAGTGAGGTTTGAAGTGATTTGTCTTGTGTTTCATGTTTTCTTTGGCTGTGATAGAATTCTATCTGCTATCAATAGGAAGACTAGTTCTGGAATTTATGACAACTGCTATGTTCAGGTCATTTCTTTGTTCTGTTTTAGGAATGGACTAATACCATTTTTTGATTGCCTAGATACCAATTCATTGTTGAAGCTGAGAACTTCTTTTGCTTGCAAGTTTTTGGGAAGTGCTTAGCCAAACTGCAAAAGGAATTGGTTGTTGATCCTTCTTTTAGGCAAACTAAGTATCGTACTTTGTTAATAAATCACTTCTTCTACTGTTTTATACTTTCTACCTACCCCAAGGATGTGATCCCTCATAATCATTTGTCTGGATTTACTCAGGCATGTATTGTTTGATGTTTTTTTCTCTTTTTTGTTGTGCACAAACCAGTTTTAATGACTTAAGATGATCGTACAGATTCCTCGGCGTGGCCTATCTCATCTGGGACAGAAAGTTATGGCCTGGTAAGAACATTTTCCCTATGATCGATGAAAGAAGGGAGACAACATGTTAACCATGGCATTTTGATACTCAAGCATTTTCCTGATTCCTCATTTCTTGGCCTGATGCTGTTTTTTCCTTGGGTACATAATTGTTGGGAATGAAAACAGGGTGACCCTTCAGAGTACCCGGTCTCATCACTGCTTCCCAAATTATCTTCACCATCTCAAGTAAGTTTTGACATGTCATATGAATCCTTTTTCCCCCTTAATCTTTTTTTTTTTTTTTTTTGGGTTAGTCTACACCCTAAGCTTGAATGTCAAGATAATTTAGTATGGAATGTACAAAACGTTAACTAGGTCTTCTTTTTGGTACTTCATTTCATTCTGGTTCACTTACTTCCTCTTTCTTCTTACCCATTTTATATGTCTGGCATCCCACAAATTGACAATGCAAAACTGAGTCTAAGAAAATAAAAGAAAGGAGTAATGCTCAATATACAATGGTTGTAGAGTACACAGAAATATGAAATGGTTATGGAATGGAAACAGTAAACATCCACCACAACAAGTTACCAGTCAGAATGTCTTTGTCATGTTCACATATTTAATTGCCAATCAGAACTATAAAATTTTGTAATCATGGATAAAACTGAATAGTTCTCTTACCATTATTTTTTATTACATTGAGTTCCACACATTGTAGTTAATCAACTATTCATAGAAATTTCAATCTGAAACTCCTCCATGTGTTGATGCTTCTTGTACCTGTCCCAATCCTGGGTGAAGGATGGGTGGATTAGATCAGTAGTTGGCCGTAGAAACTTGGAACCTTTTAAGTTAATTATAGTTTATGACTGGAAAAGTTTATCTCACAATGTTGATCCCAGCTAGATGGGACAAAACTTCTGATGCAGAACAGACCCATGGGCCATGGTACCCATGGGTCAACCAGCCAATGGGCCCAGCCCATTCATTTTATGTTATTCTATATTATTAAGAGTCATTTTTAGTTGGATGTTTTAATCCGGGCCATCAATGTGTAGAAGATAACTCATAACATATAAAAAGGCCCATCTAGGCCCAAGTAGATTGTCCCACGTGTGGGACTGTATTGAGTAATATACAGGTGTTGTATAATATCTCATAGATTTACTTCCATTCTTTATTCTTTCTATTCTAATTGTAATTACTGCTGATTAATAGCATGTGATTAGGGTTAACTTTTATAAAATGGTTGGTCGATCCTCTATTGAGGTATCAACTTTTCCTCCAAACTCTTCTCTTCCTCTCTCTCTCTCTGTATGCTCGTTAATATTATAACACAATGTGTTTGGATGGTCCAAATTAGATTTAGGTTTAGTTTTCTCCTATTTAAAGCATTTTTTTTTAATGGTATCATTCAATAAAAGAGGCAAAACAATATATTTAAAGCATTGTAATGCCTCTTTCGAGGGTTAGGCACCATAAGATTATGATTAATGAAATTGAAGCTTTTGGGATCTTCCCCAAGTTTTCTTTAAGTTCTCTTTGCCTCCTAGATTGGAGTTTGACGTGAGGCCAATTTTCAGGTAATCCCTGATTTCCCTATCCCTTCCATCTCTTCCACCCTTGCCCGCCCCGCATCTCCCATCCGTTCTGCCTTATTTGGTAGCAGGACAAGCCCATGGTCCCCATGGGTCAACCAGCCAATGGGCTCTACTTATCTATCTTGACCAAGCCCATTCATTTTATGTTATTTTATATTTTATTAAGAGTTATTTTTAGTTGGATGTTTCAATCCTGGTCATCCATGTGTTTGGATGGTCCAGATTATAGGTCTAGTTTTCTCTCCTATTTGAAGCATTGTAATGCCTCTTTTGAGGGTTAGACAAGATTATGATAAATGAAATTGAAGCTTTTGGGATCTTCCCCAAGTTTTCTTCGAGTTCTCTCTCTGAGTTCTCTTTGCCTTTTGGATTGGAGTTTGGTGCGAGGCGACTTTTCTAGTAATCCCTACTTGGCCCATCCCTTCCATCTCTTCCACCCTTGCCCGCCCCGCATCTCCCCTTCTTCCGCATTAACTTCTATGAGGAAGATGATGATAAAATCCCAATCTTAAGCTGGTGTTGATTTTTAAGGTAAAGATGAACAAATCTCCATTTAGATATACAGGAAGAGAATAAGGACAGATAAAAAGATGAAGGTGACAAGGTCCTCAAATTGATGTATTGGTCAAGAACTACCATCAACTTTATTAATATAATAGTGAACAAGAACAGTGGATGCCGGGAACTATTTAAGTTGCAAGAGTATTAATTAAGGGGGACTTGTGATTTGTAATTAACTGGGCTTCAATGATGGGGAATTTCGCTGGCAGTTGGCAGATTAAATTTGGGGTCTTTATGTCTTTCAGTGCATTCTTTGAGATGCTAATGGGACCCCTAATAATTTAACTAGGGGTAATTCATCTTTTACCATCCTTATGCATGATGTTTAATGTTGCTGTGGTCTTGTATTCTTCTTTTGAGTAATAAATTTTATTTACCAGTACAAAACTTCATGAGAGTAGATAAATTGTAAATTGTGAGGCTTGCAATACCTAATCACCGTTGTATGACGGACTACTACTAGGAAACATGTTTTTATTGAAACGAGCATCAGGCTTTATGTGATATCTTTTTCCATGGTGCTAATGAAGTACTGTAACTGGGCACATTTCCTTAAAAATACCCATCATATTAGCAACATGCACGTTAAGAATACAAAAACTACTGGAATTTGATTGTACAGCCCCCTTTTCTGCTGTGTAGTATGAATGTATAATATATTAATACCATACATTTAGTATTCCTGGTTAGTGAATCAGTTTCTCTTCCTTTTAAACCCATATTTCAAGATAACTTATTTTCAAACTGAATTCCTGTGGATTTAATACTCCATCATGGATTAATATTTTGCAGTGCATGGGACTGTTTCTGTAAAAGGGTTGTCAATGAAAAAAAGATATTGGTGTTCACATATGTGTATGTTAGATGAATGTCTCATATACTTGGACACCAATATATGTGAGAGGCTGGGTATTGAACCAGAAAAGGCCCAAATGGAACAGTAAAAGAAGCCACCTGTGTGGATCCAGCCTTTTGTTACATGGTATAGTTTGCACTGCAATAACAAGCAACTAACCCTGTCTGCTTTTGTAGCGCTTTCTGATAACAGGAAGCTCTGCAATGTTGCCATTCAGATGTCAGCAGTGTCATGAAATGTTGATCTGTGCACACGAAGATGGATTGTCATGATTTGCATGGAATCTATGCAGATCTGAGTAGCTTCCTGTTGCTTGTCCTGAGCAAAAAATAACGATTGACTGTAATTGTTTTATCCTTTTGAGAGCAAAAAATCACGATTGACTGTAATTGTTTTGTCCTTTTGTATGATGTGGTTCTAACTTTCTAGGTTCTTCCGTCAAACTTATATATCAATGAGAAAAGGTGATGAAGACAGTTTAGTCCTAAATCAATTTGGTTCTTCATCGATTTCATGGCCTTTTGACTCACCCCTTTTCTCATTTGTTCATTGCTTGCGAGCTTTAATTTTATTTTGGTGTGCCAATCAGAACTTCTCATTCAGAGAAAGGATATATAATGGCAATATCTTAAGAGGATATACTATTGATGATATCAGTTCCACAATATTCAATCAGTGTTTTGATGTTCTTGTAATGTTGATTTGCGTCATTTTGTTTCCTAAAGAAAACAATATATTGTGCACTCGTTTCCTACAACTAGGTTATTATTTAGGGTCTGGAAAGCTTGAAGTGGCCTACAAACTTTCTTAGGACTTTGCAGGCAACAGGTGAAGTGGAATACTTGGATGACTTGAAGTTCAGTAGTCTACATGCAGCATACGTTCTCTCATCAGTATCTAATGCTATTATTGAGGAAATTGATCCTTCAAAGGCTCTTGCAGTTAAAGTTGTCATGTCTTTTCTTTTAGCAGATACAATTTCTGCTAGTGGATACTGCAATTTTATTAGGTAAGCCAGCTCGAAACCTTACATTATTGTCTAAATTGTTTTCTTAATATTGCCAGTCTATTAAATTATGACAAATGATTCATTGAAGCTCCAACATGAATTGAATTTATGTAATAAAGAGGAATATAGAAATATCTCTTGTAGGGTGCAGAAATGGTAGTGCTGCTACAATCCAACTTCATATGGTTCAAATTCAGCTCAATTGGTGATGTTTATCTTTTACTTTGAAGCTGTCTATAAGAATGGCATTCTCATTTTCTATCTTGTGGAATTAGATTGATTCCAGCCATGATTTAAAGGACTCACTCTTATGATCACATTTACTACCCGAGCTTTTGTTGTGAAAATGAACTTCTGCATGGAATATTAATTTTCATGGAATCTGCACATGGTTGATTCGTTGTATATAGAGAATAGGTATTATATGGTATGAACAATTTGGAATGTGAAGTTGAGGTTTCCCATCCCATCTTTCCTTTTGAGTTGCCATAAGGAACGTAAAATTGAGAAAATATCCAGTATGCACCTATGTGAGTTCTCCTAGATATTGGTATGATGTTTTGCACAGAAATTGTTTTTCTGGGACCCAAACGAGTATACTTGTGCTACTCTCTTTGTGAAACTGATGAAGGATTAAGCAGCAGCCTTCAACTGGAATGTTATGCAATCGGGGCTCGGGAGAGTTCAAGTTCCACTGTTGTGAAGCAGGGAGATTTTCTAAAGGCGACAAGTGGCGGCAAGGAATCCATCACACTGAAATGGTGTGAATATGGTACTCAGGGCCTCAGGCATGCATGGTTTTATAGCATAGGATTTTCTTCAGGATGTACTGGTTTTAGTCTCGCCTCAACCAATAATGTCCGGCTTTGGTCTACCTGAACCTACGATTGTACTGCTTACCAAAAAAGAAAAAAATGAAAGTACATGGAGAATTAGTTGAAAAATAGTAGTGTAAATTGTAATCTGGAGAAATAGTTGAAAATTTGTAATGTATATTGTAGTCTACAAATGGTGAATACCTTCGGGCCTATTTGTTTAGCAAAAAAAAGTAGTTAGGGAGGAGTAAAGGTAGGCCATGATGTGACTTTTTTTATTACATTGTTGTTTGCATTAAGAAAGTGAAGTGAGAAGCAAAGTGGTGATGTGGCGTTTTTTTACTTCATTGCTTTTTGGATGTGACACTGCTAGCCCTTTTACTCGTCCTTTGGCCTTTTTTTTTTTTTTTTACTACAACCAAGTGTGATAACTTGGAGAGAAGTAAACTTTGTGAAAAAGTACTTTTTTCTTTAACCCCCTTTATTTTTACTTTATTCATGATTTGACCCCCAATTTATTTTTACTTCTCCACACATGTAAACAAATAGGCCTGGTAGGTAAAATAATTGGACCATGAAGCCCGGGGGAGGGATGTCATTTATTGGAAGGAATCCATGGCTTTATAACAGGGGGGAAAACATATGTCTTCATCAAATTGAGAGTATTGTCTCTAAAAAGCTTATTTCGGACTCCAATATGTGTTCTTCCTAAATTCACTTTTTAAACAGAACTATAAACAAGCATTTATGAAAGCTTTGAATTGGATGCATATATGAAGGTTCTATGAGTATACTCAAATGTATATATTCCTTATAAAGTTTTTCCTGTGCTTTGTATTTTGAAAATTAATGTTCATCATCTTCAATTCTTCCTGTAACAAACTTCTTTTTTCCGGTAAACTTTCCGTAAAAAAGTTGAAAGATAACAGAGACTGAAAAAACAAACTATGACAAGGGATTTGCTAAGTTCATTAGGGACGTTGAGGAATAGTTGATTGATGCCTTTGAGGAATAGTATGATACTTTCATGGAACTGAAGTCTTTATCTCTCAACATAAGTATACACATGTCTTTTAAATGCGGCACTGAGCTTGGTGCAAAGCCCATTGATATTCTCAGGCCATCAATTGGAACTAAATAGTGTGTGCTACTAAATAGCGTGTGCTACTTAATGCACCAGAGTTTGAAGTCAAAATCATCCATCCAGTGGCGGACCCAAGATTCTCATTTGGGTGGGGCGGAGGATGTTCAATTATAAAAATTAAAATCATCGCAACTACCAATCATCAACGCCGACGACAAATAATCTCCACTGATTGCATGGTTCTAAGTTTTTTTTTTTGGCAAATTAAGGATAAAGAACTCAATTCTCGTAAAAGCTTTTTAATTACCTCAAAGATTTCGCAATAACTATTTATCCTTAAGGTAACGCAAAGTGATATGATCTTTATCAATTGGGTCCCACAAAATGATTATTTATATGAGTGGATGGGTAAAACAATATATATAAACACTCCCTCAAAATAGTGAATGTTGCACGTGCATTAGTCTCATTCTGACCTTAATAGGTATTTTGTATTAATTGGGATTGTAGAATGGAATGTGATAAAAATTTAGAGAGAAATTGTAGGAAACGATAAGATGAGAGAGGTTTTAGGAGAAGATTAGATTGGTAAGATGAGAGAGATTTTAGGAGATTGGATTAGATATTGTAGAATGTGCATTAGCAAATTAGAAAGAGGGCGATTTTTCAACAAAGCACCCGGGGCGTTTTCTAATCTGCCTCATTAAATATTGAAGATATCCATTGAAGTTAAGGGACGATGCAGATCGGACCCCAGGTACTTACAACATGGGTCCGCCTCTGCATCCATCCTACTATAACATGTTTAGAATTACATATAATTCGCCGTTCTTAGCAAAATATGCATGCACCTCGGAAGTTGCCCTTTGCGATAATATATTGGGATATTGACCATTGTGATATTTACAGAACTGGGTACGTTGTGTGGTTATGTTATGTTGTATGCATCCCACTATAACATGTTTAGAATTACATATAATGTCGGCATTCTTAGCAATATATGCATGCACCTCGGAAGTTGCACTTTGAGATAATATATTGGGATATTTACAGAACTGTGTACGTTGTGTGGTTATGTTATGTATATATCTCGGTCTCCTCCTTATTATTGCCTTTTCCAAGTGCTGGCTGGCAAGTTCTTCCTCTTATTGTTTCTGACGTAATGCTTAGAGCTCGACGTTGTGGAAAGGATGCCTGTCGACAAGAGGCCTTTTATTTTTTGTAATGTCAGATACAGAGTTGGTATGGGGGATAGGTGTGACGTTTTGGGTATTATATATATATTATATTATTTATTTTATTATTATTTAATTGATTGTATATTAATTAAATACGCGATTAGTCTAAGTGGGGACCACGTTAGGCTTAAGTTTGGTGAGTTAGGCTTGTTGGATAAGTGTCCTAACCCATAGATAACCCAGGCCCAATTTAGTGGTATAATTCTTTCTAATACAAACTCTTATCTTTTTAGAAAACAAACTCTATTATTTTTTAGACTTTAAGTCAGATTACAATTCCTACTCTTATTTCCTATTTATACACCACACTCTTTTATTTTTACACACAATTCTCTCTTTTCCAATTTTTCTCTGGGATTGCACCTTGGGTTTTAGGAATTTTAGACCGTCTCCATCAACCGCGGACATCAGGCAAGTGCTTAACCATAATTTGTAAATTTAATGCTTGTGTTTCTCGTTGATTCAAGTTTTGATGCATGTAGAAACCCTTTTTATGCCCTAAGATTTGATTTTCTCTTTTGTGATGATGCCTTGCACATATATGGCCACCATCTTTTGATTCTAAATTTTGGGGCGTGAGTTATTGTGGAGTTATTTTTTTTTTAACAGGTTGTGGGACCCAATATTGATTGATCGGATTATATATAAATGGCCCGATCATTAGTCTGTACATGGCGCCGGTGGAATTGATTTGGGACATGATCCAGTGGGGCCCACTGTACAGATGACCATGATGCGGTGGACGGCTGGAATAGTTTCCGTTGAAGTGGGTTTCTGTGGAGCTTCTTTCTCAGACATACAAAGCCTTGAATGTGAAAGATGCACCATCAGGCGTCCATGATATTTTAGATGAATGCCATCATTATGGATCTTTATGACCAGAGGCAACATCTAGAGTATCCAAGTCATGGATGCATGAGACAAGTTTGACGAGGAATATAAAACAGCTTGAAAATGTTTACTTTCCTGTGGTTTTGGAAATTGGAGAAAAGGATCTACATGTGACAGAACCCAAGTCTCCTTGTTACACCATGTGTTTTAAGCTACTATTATGGAAAAGGGTTCTGTAAGGTGGTTTGACCTAGACTTGAATGGGAGAAAGGGAATTTCCCCATGTGACAGCAAACAGAACATTAAGTTCTGTTAAGTTATTACCTTGCCCTTGTATTTCTGGAAATTAGAAATAAGACCTTATCCTTTAATGAATTCAAATTAGATCCTTGGGCTTGTTTTATAAAAAGTGAAAAATATTTTGGATGGAGACTTTGAGTTTTCTAAAATTATAAATTAAAATTGTTAATTCTTATTATTATTTATAAATTAAATATTAAAAGGTATCTTTGGTTTTAATGTGTTAAATTATATTTTTGTACCTTATTAATTGAATCTTTGGACCAAGTAAATACCGTCCGGGCATACGGTATATTACTAACGTGGGGTTTAGTGCCTTGTATGACCTCGAGGAAATCCTAATGGATATGAGCTCAACCCATCTTTATTGGAAAACCCTTAATTGGGTCTATGCACCATTGATTGTGAAAGGATGCGTTGATCTTCTATCTATTAGAGATTCTTGTGGTTGTTGGGTATGAGACCTTATGTTTGACCTTAGGATTGGCTTGTGATTATTCCTTGACCATCGGGTTTGCATACATGATTGAGATTGATGTTGGTCTATTAGCTGCATACCCTATATTGATTGGATATAGACCGTGATGTGGCTTGGCAAGCGATTGAAAGATTGTAGAGATTTATTCGAATAATTTATCGATATTGATTGTGGATTGTTGTACAGCCAGCCTTTCACTTTGACTTAGGTTTCTGTGTCAGAGCTTTACAAATCACTAGGTTTATTTTATTATGATATATATATATGTACAGCGATTGGGTCATAATTGAACGACTGCAGTTGAAATTGGACGGCTGATCACCGATGTGTGCGGACACTGTAATATCCGAATTGATTGACCGGTATTCCGGATTATTGATCGGTCTATGACCACCGACGTGATTGAGATAGTTAGGGCTGACCACCCAAGACAGTGGCATTGCTTCTGTGTGATTATTGTATTGCTCTATTGTGTAGGTTGGATTTAGGATATTCGTTCTTTTCGTCATTGATACATTGTTATTCTCTTATAATCATTACCTGTCATTACTCACTTTGTTCTTGTATTTTATTTATAAATTATGCTTTTGTGCTTGCTGTTTACTTTGTTTATTGGTGCATAGGTACCGAACCCTACCCTGCCGAGGAGACGGAGGAGGGTCAAACGTTTCAAGCGTTTGAGCCAGTTAACGAACCCGAGTGGAGTGCCGATGATGGCTACGAAGCTGTCTGAGTCCGCACGGGAGTGACTTTCATCATAGAGACTATTTTAGTGGCAAACTATTCATAATGAACCTAATTTTTATTTAGTTATTTTGTTTAAATTGTTTTGAAAACTTTAACCTTAAATATCCAACTAGTTATGTGTTGGTTTGATTTTTAATAATGATACCAATTGATTTAATGCTTCCGCAAATATTTTATTATGACTCACCATGTTTCGAAATTTTTGTGGGTCCATATTTGGGATCTTGTGTTGCATTAAACACAGGAAATTGAATTTTTATTCTTATTTCTCACGTTTTTCCCTGGTTGTATTTTGGGGACGTGACAGTTGGTATCAGAGCCAGCACGTTTCTCGGAACTTAAAACTGGATAAAAACAATTAGGACGTGGTGAGGATTTCGATCTCGTTAGACAGGCTTTACGTGCTAACGGCAAAGTCTATAGTGTTGTTTGTTAGATTATTATTAGGAATCAACTACTAACACTCTTTTGCAGGAAATGGCACACCAAGAAACTCAATCGCAAGATAATAATGGAAGTGGGTCGAGCTCTAATGATGACCGTTTCAATCGACTTTTGGAAGCCTTTATGCAGTCGCAAGCTGACCAGATTGAACAAAGACAGAGAGAAAAAGAAGAACGAGCCGCTGAAAGAGCACAAGCTGATCAAGACCGGGCAGGATTTCAAGCCCAAATTCTAGAATTAACAAATCGGGCAGCTCAGCCGGTTGCAAGTAGTTATGCCTCCGAAAGTAGTGGATCCGAATGACCTTTATGAAAAATTTAGGAAGAGGTTTCCTCCAGAATTTCATGGTTCAGAAGACCCCATGGTAGCGGACGATTTCATAGAACAACTCGAGCAGATATTTGCAGTTTTTCGTTGCACCCAGAAGCAGAAAGTTAGTCTGTCAGCTTACATGTTTCGAGGAATAGCCCTCCAGTGGTGGAATTCGGTTAAAGCAGTAATTCAAGCAGACACTGTGACTGAAGAAGATGCATGGAAGACGTTCACTGAAGAATTTATGGATAAGTTCATTCCTAAGTATGTCAAGGATCAGTGGAAAAAGGATTTCCAAAATCTTAAACAAGGTGATATGTCAGTACAACAGTATGAACAACAGTTTATCAGGTTGGCTAAATATGCGCCTACGCTCATTACCCCGGAAGAAGAAAAGATCAGGCGTTTTCTCGATGGCCTTTCAGCCGACATCTATATGATGATCGGGGATAATCAGCGCCCACTATTTCAAGATGCTGTTAAGAGTGCATATTGGGCGGAGGGTGCGCTGAAGAAGAGAGCTATGGAACGACAAGCTAAAATACAACAGAATCAGATAAGGCAGTCACCAAGCCAGAACAATCAGAATAACTCAAAGCGGCAGAAATTGCAAACTCAACCCTTAGCTAGTCAGAATCAGCAGTGTGAGCGATGTGGTAGGAGGAATCACATAACAGAGCAATGTTACAGACAGACTGGAGCATGTCTTCACTGTGGACAGCTTGGACATAGAGTCCGAGATTGTCCTGGAAAAGGTGGTCAGATCGTGACATCTCAGACAGCAGGGCATCTTGCGTCTTCACAACAGTATTGGAGGACAGCACCTCAGCAAGGACCACAAAATACGGGTCAGCAGGTCCCTCGGACGCCGCAGCAGCAACAACAGCAATTTAGGGCTCCTCAGAATCAACAGTTTAGGGGACAAGCTCCACAGCAAAGGCAAGTTCAAGGTCAACAAAGGCAGCAGCAAGGGGGCCAACAGAAGCCACTTAGGCTCATTCAAGGACAGCAGAACCAAACCCAGCAAGGCAAGGTGTATGCATTAACTCATGAGGATGCAAATGCTTCGACGGACGTTGTGGAAGGTACTATCCTAATCTCAAGTGTAGAAGCTAAGACTATTTTTGATCCTGGATCCACGCATTCTTTTGTTTCGCATGCATTTGCTAAAAATATTGATGGTGGTGTAGCAAGATTAGAACTTGCCTTAATAGTACGGACCCCGGTAGGTACACAGGTCCGTTGTCACCAATATTTTCCGAATACCCGAGTTCAAGTTGGGAATTTTATACTACCCGCCAATTTGATTCTTTTATCAATGAAAGACTTTGATGTCATACTGGGTATGGACTGGCTAGCAACCTATAGGGCAGTGATGGATTGTTTCAATAAAACCATTAAGTTGACGTTGCAGTCGGATACAGTCGAATTTGTGGGACAGAGGAAATCGATTCAGACTGGCCATATCTCCGCATTGAAGGCGGAAAGATTGTTGAAATCCGGTTGTAAAGGATATTTGGCGTTTATCACGGAGGATAAACAGTCTAAAGGGGTGGAGGGCATCCAGTGGTCAGTGAATTCCCAGATGTTTTCCCGGATGAAATTCCAGGCTTACCACCAGTAAGAGAGATAGATTTTTCGATTGAATTGGCTCCAGGGACAGCCCCAATTTCGAAAGCTCCATATAGAATGGCTCCAGCAGAGCTCAGAGAGTTGAAGACACAATTGGAAGAATTGTTAGACAAAGGGTTCGTGAGACCGAGTGTATCACCTTGGGGTGCGCCGGTGTTATTTGTTAAAAAGAAAGATGGCTCAATGAGAATGTGTATAGATTATAGACAACTCAATCAGGTCACGATCAAGAATAAGTACCCTCTTCCCAGGATTGACGAGTTGTTTGATCAATTACAGGGAGCCGAGTTTTTCTCCAAGATAGATCTGAGATCAGGGTATCATCAGCTCAGAGTAAGAGACCAAGACATTCAGAAGACAGCATTTAGGACCAGATATGGCCACTATGAATTTCTGGTGATGCCGTTTGGGTTAACCAATGCCCCAGGAGTATTTATGGCTTTAATGAATAAGATATTTGCACCTTTCCTCGACCAGTTTATTGTTGTTTTTATAGATGATGTGCTAGTATATTCTCGGTCTCGAGAGGATCACGAGCAACATTTGAGGTTGGCGTTACAAACTTTGAGGGATCAGCAGTTGTATGCCAAGTTAAGCAAGTGTGAATTTTGGTTAGATCAAGTGGTTTTCTTAGGCCATATCATCAGCAAAGAAGGTTTGGCTGTAGATTCAGCAAAGATAGAAGCAGTGGTTAAGTGGCAGAGAGCCATGTCAGTGACAGAGGTCCGTAGTTTCTTGGGATTGGCTGGCTACTATAGGAGATTCGTGAAAGGATTTTCATCTATTGCAGCTCCATTGACCAGGTTAACAAGGAAGGATGCACCGTTTGTGTGGACTGATGAATGTGAAACGAGTTTTCAGGAGTTGAAAAACAGATTGACTACAGCTCCAGTACTCACTTTGCCTAAGGAGAACGGCAGATTTGTGATTTATACAGATGCCTCGAGAGTTGGTTTGGGATGTGTACTTATGCAGGATGGAAAGGTTGTGGCTTATGGTTCCAGACAATTGAAAGAACATGAGAAGAAGTATGCCACTCATGATTTGGAACTTGCAGCAGTGGTCATGGCTTTGAAAATGTGGCGACATTACCTTTATGGTGAGAAATTCGAGATTCATTCAGACCACAGAAGCCTTCAATACTTGTTTACTCAACCTGAGTTGAACATGAGACAGACACGGTGGATGGAGTACATAAAGGATTTTGACTTCCCAATCAAATACCATCCCGGAAAAGCTAATGTAGTAGCGGATGCACTAAGTCGAAGAGCGACAAGTAATGCATGTTTAAGGGCAGAATGGTCATGGGCAGAAACTTTTCTCGATATGGGAGTAGCTTTGGAGTCAATTAGTGACAAAGTCATGTTAGCCAGCATGTTTGTCTGGGAACCAGAGATTTTAGGTAAGATTAAAAGCAGACAGTCAGAAGATCCAGAGTTAGTAAAGGTGATTGAGCAGATCGATAGCAGGCCAAATTTCAGGATATTGAAGGGTGTGCTGTATTTTCAAGATCGGTTGTGTGTGCCGAATATAGAAGAATTGAAGAATGAGATTATGACCGAAGCACATCATTCAAGATACACCATACATCCAGGAAGTACGAAGATGTATAAGAATCTACACAATCATTATTGGTGGAATAATATGAAGAAAGAAGTGGCAGGATTTGTGGCAAGATGTCTTACATGCCAACAAGTTAAAGCAGAACGAAAGCAACCGCCAGGTCTTTTAAAGCAGTTAGAAGTACCTGAATGGAAATGGGAGCACATAACGATGGATTTCATTTCAGGATTGCCATCAATGCATAACAAGGATAGTATCTGGGTGATAGTCGATAGGTTAACAAAAGTGGCGCATTTCTTACCAATGAACATGAGGACACCTAGAGATGAGTTAGCAAGAATGTATATGGAGAAGGTTGTCGTAATTCACGGCGTTCCCCAATCGATCGTATCAGACAGAGACCCTAGATTTTTGGGAAAGTTTTGGACTACACTGCAGGAAGCATTAGGCACGACATTGAATTTCAGTACGGCGTACCATCCTCAGACTGACGGACAAACAGAAAGAACTAATCAAACACTGGAAGATATGTTGCGAGCTTGCGTACTAGATTTCGGTAAGAACTGGCAGAAAGGTTTACCGTTATGCGAGTTTGCATATAACAACAGCTACCACTCGAGTATCGGCATGGCACCATTTGAAGCATTGTATGGACGACGTTGCAGAACTCCAATCTGCTGGGAAGAAATAGGTGTCAGGAGTTTCCATGGACCATCTATCGTTAGCGACACCAGTGAGAAAGTCAAGCAGATCCATGATCGATTAAAGATTGCTAGAAGCCGACAAAAAAGTTATGCAGATCAAAAGCGGAGAGATCTTCAGTTCGAAGTGGGTGACCATGTGTTCCTAAAGGTTTCACCAACCCGCGGAACATTAAGATTTGGGCAGAAAGGGAAGTTATCCAGAAGGTATATTGGACCATTTGAGATCTTGGAGAGAATTGGAGAAGTTGCATATAGATTGGCACTTCCAACGAAATTGTCAGGGGTACACAATGTCTTTCACGTTTCAATGTTAAAGAAATATATCTCAGACCCATTGCATGTTCTTCAGTATGAGCCGTTAGAGTTGCAGTCAGATGCTACATATGTCGAACGGCCTAAACAGATTATCGACACTAAGGAACAAGTTTTGCGAACCCGAATGATTCATTGGGTCAAAGTGCAGTGGGAACATCATAGTCCTCGAGAAGCTACTTGGGAACTTAGGGATCAAGTGAAGAAGTTATACCCGCATCTCCTTCCAGAGGTATACTCGTCATTTGGAGGACCAAATGTTCTAAGGGGGAGAGAATGTGACGTTTTGGGTATTATATATATATTATATTATTTATTTTATTATTATTTAATTGATTGTATATTAATTAAATACGCGATTAGTCTAAGTGGGGACCACGTTAGGCTTAAGTTTGGTGAGTTAGGCTTGTTGGATAAGTGTCCTAACCCATAGATAACCCAGGCCCAATTTAGTGGTATAATTCTTTTCTAATACAAACTCTTATCTTTTTAGAAAACAAACTCTATTATTTTTTAGACTTTAAGTCAGATTACAATTCCTACTCTTATTTCCTATTTATACACCACACTCTTTTATTTTTACACACAATTCTCTCTTTTCCAATTTTTCTCTGGGATTGCACCTTGGGTTTTAGGAATTTTAGACCGTCTCCATCAACCGCGGACATCAGGCAAGTGCTTAACCATAATTTGTAAATTTAATGCTTGTGTTTCTCGTTGATTCAAGTTTTGATGCATGTAGAAACCCTTTTTATGCCCTAAGATTTGATTTTCTCTTTTGTGATGATGCCTTGCACATATATGGCCACCATCTTTTGATTCTAAATTTTGGGGCGTGAGTTATTGTGGAGTTATTTTTTTTTATCAGGTTGTGGGACCCAATATTGATTGATCGGATTATATATAAATGGCCCGATCATTAGTCTGTACATGGCGCCGGTGGAATTGATTTGGGACATGATCCAGTGGGGCCCACTGTACAGATGACCATGATGCGGTGGACGGCTGGAATAGTTTCCGTTGAAGTGGGTTTCTGTGGAGCTTCTTTCTCAGACATACAAAGCCTTGAATGTGAAAGATGCACCATCAGGCGTCCATGATATTTTAGATGAATGCCATCATTATGGATCTTTATGACCAGAGGCACCATCTAGAGTATCCAAGTCATGGATGCATGAGACAAGTTTGACGAGGAATATAAAACAGCTTGAAAATGTTTACTTTCCTGTGGTTTTGGAAATTGGAGAAAAGGATCTACATGTGACAGAACCCAAGTCTCCTTGTTACACCATGTGTTTTAAGCTACTATTATGGAAAAGGGTTCTGTAAGGTGGTTTGACCTAGACTTGAATGGGAGAAAGGGAATTTCCCCATGTGACAGCAAACAGAACATTAAGTTCTGTTAAGTTATTACCTTGCCCTTGTATTTCTGGAAATTAGAAATAAGACCTTATCCTTTAATGAATTCAAATTAGATCCTTGGGCTTGTTTTATAAAAAGTGAAAAATATTTTGGATGGAGACTTTGGGTTTTCTAAAATTATAAACTAAGATTGTTAATTCTTATTATTATTTATAAATTAAATATTAAAAGGTATCTTTGGTTTTAATGTGTTAAATTATATTTTTGTACCTTATTAATTGAATCTTTGGACCAAGTAAATACCGTCCGGGCATACGGTATATTACTAACGTGGGGTTTAGTGCCTTGTATGACCTCGAGGAAATCCTAATGGATATGAGCTCAACCCATCTTTATTGGAAAACCCTTAATTGGGTCTATGCACCATTGATTGTGAAAGGATGCGTTGATCTTCTATCTATTAGAGATTCTTGTGGTTGTTGGGTATGAGACCTTATGTTTGACCTTAGGATTGGCTTGTGATTATTCCTTGACCATCGGGTTTGCATACATGATTGAGATTGATGTTGGTCTATTAGCTGCATACCCTATATTGATTGGATATAGACCGTGATGTGGCTTGGCAAGCGATTGAAAGATTGTAGAGATTTATTCGAATAATTTATCGATATTGATTGTGGATTGTTGTACAGCCAGCCTTTCACTTTGACTTAGGTTTCTGTGTCAGAGCTTTACAAATCACTAGGTTTATTTTATTATGATATATATATGTACAGCGATTGGGTCATAATTGAACGACTGCAGTTGAAATTGGACGGCTGATCACCGATGTGTGCGGACACTGTAATATCCGAATTGATTGACCGGTATTCCGGATTATTGATCGGTCTATGACCACCGACGTGATTGAGATAGTTAGGGCTGACCACCCAAGACAGTGGCATTGCTTCTGTGTGATTATTGTATTGCTCTATTGTGTAGGTTGGATTTAGGATATTCGTTCTTTTCGTCATTGATACATTGTTATTCTCTTATAATCATTACCTGTCATTACTCACTTTGTTCTTGTATTTTATTTATAAATTATGCTTTTGTGCTTGCTGTTTACTTTGTTTATTGGTGCATAGGTACCGAACCCTACCCTGCCGAGGAGACGGAGGAGGGTCAAACGTTTCAAGCGTTTGAGCCAGTTAACGAACCCGAGTGGAGTGCCGATGATGGCTACGAAGCTGTCTGAGTCCGCACGGGAGTGACTTTCATCATAGAGACTATTTTAGTGGCAAACTATTCATAATGAACCTAATTTTTATTTAGTTATTTTGTTTAAATTGTTTTGAAAACTTTAACCTTAAATATCCAACTAGTTATGTGTTGGTTTGATTTTTAATAATGATACCAATTGATTTAATGCTTCCGCAAATATTTTATTATGACTCACCATGTTTCGAAATTTTTGTGGGTCCATATTTGGGAGCTTGTGTTGCATTAAACACAGGAAATTGAATATTTATTCTTATTTCTCACGTTTTTCCCTGGTTGTATTTTGGGGACGTGACAATAGGGTACTATTCTGGCTGGATACACTGATTAGGGATTGTCCTCTAGCAGTTCAATCTCCAAAACTCTTTTGTTGTGCTTCTTATCAAAGAACCATCGTGAGCGGGTATTTGTCTAGGTTTGTGTGGGGTCCAAAATTGAGAAGAAATTTTTCTAAGGTGTAGTCGTCCCAACTCCCAATTACAACATCTTCACATTCTAGAAGAAGTATGCACTCCCAATTACAACATCTTCACATTCTAGAAGAAGTATGCATTCCATGACAGTAATGATAGACGAATATGGTCTAGATCAACTGAGTCTCAGGTGAATGGGCTTGCCTCCTTGCTGGCGAATATTTGGAGCTGCAAAGCCTCTCCTCGGGCGTTGGTGTTAGGGTGGCTAGCTTTTCTTGGAAGGAACCATACTATGGATGATCTTAGAAGGTGTAAGATCATTATTATCAACACTTGCCTCTTATGTTTGGCCGACGAGGAATCAGTTGACCCTCTTCTGCTGAACTGTAAAGTAGCTTAAATGTGATGGATATTTTTGGGATGGTTTGGCTGTAGCTGGATTTTCCCTAACAATCTTTGCTAGTTGTTTGATGCTTGGAGGTTGAAGACAGGAAGAGGCAGAAGCAGAATTATGTGGCGGTTCTCCTTTGTGGTTGTTATTTGGCATATTTGGAAGGAGAGAAATACAAGGTGCTTTGAAGCTAGATCATCCTCAATGGACTCTTTGTTGGAAAAGGCTAAGTTCACAATTGCTCACTTGGTGTTTGTCCTTCCTTTCAAGGGTTATCAATCGCTACTATCATCAGAAATTGGTAGAAAATAGCTTTCTTCTCTGTTTGGAAGTCTCATGCTTATCCTTTTGGTGTCCTCTGCTTCCGGTTTTATGTGGTTGAATTTTGATGGTAGTATGGAGGGAAATCTAGGACTTGTGGGAGTGGGTGGTCTTCTTCTAGATTGTCCTGGTTCTTCCATCTTGCCTTTTTCAAGTCCATTGGGCTTGTGCTCTGTAAATAGAGAAGAAATGGAAGCTTTGCGGACTGGCCCTTGTCAACCCTTCATTTAAATTTGCGGACCATCTTGGTGGAAAGTGATTCAACTTGTGCTATCAGATGGACTTAAAGAGTGTGTAGAGGTCCTTGGGCAATGGCAAATGTTGTGGAGGAGGTGTGGGACTTGGCTATGGCGTTGGATGCTTCTTTCTTTGTCAAGAGAAGTGCAAATTCGGTGGCTAATCTTTGGCTAAAGAGGGTGTATCTCGTCCCAATTTATAAGTTAATCATTTTGGTTTGCCTTAGTTTGGAGGTGCTGTTCATGTTTTTTCCTTCTTTGGATGGCCTTGTGGCCTTCTAGTATTCCTCTTCTACTATTGAGTTGCCCTGAATAAGATTTTGTAACCATTCACAAAAAAAAATAGGGGGGGGGGGGGGGGGGTTGTTCTTCCTCTTATTGTCACTGTACCATTGGCCTTTTACTTTTGTTTGAGGGAATCTTTCCACATTGAGCACAGCGGTGACAGAGCACCCTCTTCAAACATCCTTAACTCCAAATTATGATTGAACTGAATATCACTTGTATAAGAGTTATATTTACTGTTGAATTGCAGTCCATCCTCTTCACTTGGGAACTCAAATTTTACACAGTGAAGAAGAGCACTTCATATCAAACAGTGTCACTCTGATTCAAGTCGGTTTCAAAATCGATGAGTAGGCCTCCCAGTTGCATATTTGCTGTACTGTTTCACAACCAGCAGTGGTTTTGCATGTGTTGAGCATTACACTTTTCCAATATGGGTCTGGTGTCCAAATGAAAACATTGCCTGCACATTTGTACCAGAGGTCCAAGGAGCATTTGTGCAAGGATTGGGTTACCACTTAACTGAGAAGTATGCTTACGATGAGAAGACAGGAAAGGTAATTCCAACTTCTATATCATATCTTTTACATTTTTGTGTGTGCCCTCAAAATTGATTTTCTTCCATGTAATGAAGTTAATGACGGATGGAACATGGAACTTGGAACTACAAGCCTCCTTCATCCAAGGACATTCCTATTGTTTTCAATGTCTCCCTTCTCCCCAACAGCTCAAACCCATTCAGAGTCCTGAGGTCCAAGGTAAGCTTCATTTTCTTGTTTCTCATTCTCAAATGCTTCTTGAGCAGTTAGATCAAAAACATGTGTAAGTTCTAAGCACATGAATGTCACCTGACCTTTAGATCACTTGAGCTGCATTTGAACACTTTTCTCTTTCATTTACTTTGTGTCTTAAAGATGCTTGCCTCTTGCCGTAGTAGAATCCTCATGCATTGTAGTATTTGAAAACCACAGCCCATCATTGGCTTGTGAATCAGTGGATCAATGGTCCCATCACTTTTCAAGGTTGTGGAACTTGTGCCTGTGAGAGGAATTGGTCCTTGAGGACTAGAATTTGCTATGAATAGAGTTTATTCTTATTCTCTACTTTTGTTTTCCTTACATTTGGACTTCTGCAGTTCTCTGGGGAGCCGCCATATGCCACTGCCTGCAGGTTTGCCAGCCAAACTACAAACTCTGTATTTACAATGTCAGCCAAAAAATAAATAAATAACCATTTGATCAAAGAAAAACAGAAACTGTTTAGGTTAGAAATCAGAAAATTGAGTGATGTAGTGCTCCTGTGAAAATTTACTAGGTATGATTTCTCTGCATTACACTCAAAGAAACTCGGCCTTTGTGCATGTGCCATGGGACCAGTCCTACAAAAAACTTTTCCTGTTGATTGAATGTCTTTTTGGGCCTCATGCAATTCACAGCGATCTCCTTTCCTACTATCCACGGAGCACACCTTTCTAACATCACCACCGACATGATGTGATTTCTTTTCTTTCATAATTGAAAAAAAAAATGGAAATACGAGTTTGGCGAGCACACCAGGGATTTCTTTTATAGACAGAAATGGAGAACCAATAACACATTTGAAGACTGTTATGTTCTTTATTGAGGATTTTACCGGAAAAATCCCCTTAAATTCGTTGTATACCAAAAAGGACCTAAAAGATATGAATCAACCATAGTAGTCCCAGGGACCCTTTTTTATTCATATTTTTGTTGTTGTTTCGCCCAGCGGCGATTTCCCCGCTCACCTGCATATACGAGCGGGGATATCCCTAATCGTTTTTTCTTCTTCATCACAGTTGAGTGGCGATATTGCCGCCCAAGTCATATTCAGAAAAGAAAAAAAATGGTCTCAAGCGATATCCCCGCTCACCGGCATGTACAAGCGGGGATATCCCCACCCCAATTCTTCTTCTTGTTCCTTTTCCTCCTCCAACTCCTTCCACCTCTACCAACTAACCCCTTACCCACACAAGATTTTCCTTCATGATATGGTGACCTCAATGGTCGTGGACTTGGGTGTATATGGGAGCTTGTTACCGAAACACCCCAATATCACATAGAGTCATCTAAACTCATTATCTTCCCCATCCGTATCTCTCCCACAACCTAAATGAACCCATCCGAACTCGTTTCTTCTTTCATTTTTTTTCTTCTCTCTCTTGCAACCCACCATTCTCAGCATCTTTTTCTCATCTCCATGCACAACCACTATTCATTTCCAAACCACCTCTACCCATATCATCATCTCATCTCATTCCCTCGGCATCTCCCTTCCCCACCAATTCAATTCACAACACCTAAACCAGCCTTATACCCGCGACCGATACCCATCTCTCACATTTTCCTTTTACCATCATCTTCAATTTCACCCATCATCACCATCCAGCCTCCATCACCAGGCAACCATCCAAAAGAAGAATGATTTTTTTTTTCTTCTGATTTTTTATTTCTCAATCTGACTTGGGTGTCAATATTGCCGCTTAACTGTGAAAAATAATTGTGAAGAAGAAGAAAAAAACAAACGGGGATATCCCCCACTCATATATGCAAGTGAGCGGGGATATCGCTGCTCAATGAAACAACCAAAAAAATGTACCAAAAAGGACCCTTGGGACTACTACGGTCTATTCATATCTTTTAGGTTCTTTTTTGTCTACAGTGAATCGAAGGGGATTTTTCCGATAAAACCCTCTTCTTTATTTTATGTCTAGTATTTTTATGTAGGTGGCACCTTAAAAGATCCTACTTTAGTGTTTATTCATAGTAGTTAAGGAGTTGCCTCTTTTATACACAGTACTGCGGAGCATTCATATAGTAGATTCTCCGACTGATTCTCATCTCACTTGCTGTTCTCATCTTTTTTTTTTTTTTTTTAATTTTGTGTTTTGCAGCGCTTTCTTTGCAGTGCACCAAGCAATTGCCTCAGGAAAATCAGAATGGGGAGATAATGGGTGGTTTGCATTGAAGTCTCCTGCAACTGTTGAAGGCGTTGCTGTGGCTGCAGATGTTCCCTCTGACTTGCTTCGTCTTCCTAAAGTTTGCCTTCAAAGGTCTACTAACTAGATTAAAAAAAATAAAGGATACGTATCAAGATCAAAGTGATCCACAAGAAAGACAAAAAAAGGATAAAGATGGATGTATTCTATGGAACATTGTATTCAAAAAGACAAAAGTCCCGTGTGTGTACAGTGTTTGAATATCGATTTTTATACATCATTATGTTGATGTAATGTCAGGAAATACAAACAGAAGTATCAATTGCATTCTATTCCCTTTTAATGCTATCTTTGTTCTTATTTAAAGTTTTTATTGAAATCGTGTTGATAAAGGAAAAAAATACTTACTCCATTATAGCTCAGTTGTTAGGCATCTCCCTCTCCGCACAACAACCAGGGATCCGGCCCTGGTTGCATTGTTGAGGGACCTAGGTAGTGTGTTTTGTGGCTGGATCAGTATTACCAGAGCAATAAACATATATATATATATGGAAATATTCATGTGCATCCATCCTTCATATGCGAACCATCCACATAGTAGGATTGACTTTATAACACATCAGAACCATCCACATGCATGGAATCCCCTTAAGTACACTAGATCCATTAAATTCTCACCTATCCAAATAGATTGGACTGTTGGATCGAGGGTCAAATTTTTTCCTTTAATATAAAGTCTTTCAATTTGTGGGCCACGGATGAAGGGATTAGAGGCATCTAATTGACCCCAAATTTGATATATGGTCTCATCCAAGGTGTCTTTTTCGATCCCCCCACAAGTCCCATAATTAGTGGGTCCCTAGGTGGGCCCCATTAAATTTGTCCCTCACCATATTGAGGGAATGATGCACAAAAATATCTCATATATATATATATATATATGCGCATGCGCGTTATTAATGTGAGCTGGTTTAGCATCAATGTTACAATCATAAGATCAACCAAAAACCCTCTATTTATAGGTTTTTCATGATGATTACTTCCCCCACCATGGAATCTTAGTTTTAGCTTGTTTTAATTATCCCTATATTATAAGGAAAACAGGAGTCCTATAATGATTGGGAACTTTCTTAATTTTAAGTCCGAAGTTTTGGGAAACCAAAAGGCAAGAGGTATTCTTTCATCAAAAAGTCTACATGGACTAACTCATAGAGTTAGTCCATGGACAAACCCCATAGTTTTGGGGGGAAAATCACATGATGTGAGGTGATTTTCCCCCCAAAACTATGGAGTTAGTCCATGGATCGGTCCATGGGTTAGTCCATGTAGCAGGGCTCTTCTTTCATGCACTTTGGACGTACAGAAGGCACCCACTCATGGAGGGTTGTGGTCATGTGGGCCACATCCTCTGACGTCCAACACCCCCAAATACTGAGCAAATTCATCAATAGACCAGATGGAGCCCAAAAAAGAATCCCAAGAAGATTTTGCAATGCGCAGAGACAAACCAACACAACTGAGAGATACAGATATAAGGACACGACCGAAGAGACACCACATGCTTGCTCAGGGCTCACTATGTTCTTGTTTGCTTCTGCTTCTTAGAATGGTTGTCATATAGTTGAATATACTTTACTTGTATGAAGGATGTCCGGAGACCGGAGTAACAAGAAAGAAATAGTAGTATTAGAAGCATGTAAAAGGAAAGAAGCAAAAAAGTGAATGGATTATATATATATACCGGAGTAACAAGAAAGAAATAGTAGTATTAGAAGCATGTAAAAGGAAAGAAGCAAAAAAGTGAATGGATTAAATATATATATATATATATATGAGCAAGGCTTTTCTAAGTTTAAGTTTAGGATAAAATCTCGTAAGTTCATGTTTGTGGGGCCAACCTTTGATCCATTCAAATGGACCAAATACATGACCCTCCTAAATTACACATTATTTGGAAAGTCACTTTTGTATTCGAAACTTTCCAAAAAGGAGAGTGTCCCTCACCCTATAGAGAGAGATAGATGCACTTGAATATTTCTCCCTATATATATAGTGACAATATCATCACTCGAGGCATTTTTGTCAAAAATAAAAATAAAAATACATGGCACCTTCTACTGTTGTTTTTATGTTTTGTATACTTGATTTTCTTATTACGGTTTAAGCTTATTCTTTTCGTAAAAATCCCAAAAATAAAATAGAGTCATATGAAACATTGATGGTGCTACTAGAAGAAGAGAAATTCTGAACTTGCCCACCTCTTTTACTGAGCACACCCACTTTTTTAAAAAAAAAATTACACGTGACAAAAATACCCCTAAACTACCCCTCCCTCTCCTTCTTTCTCTCTCCCTCTCTCCCTCCCTCTCCCCGACCCCGCCGCCGACCCATCTCCCTCTCCTTGCCTCTCTCTAAGTAGCCATGCTCCCACTTCTTTCTGCATCCACCCACATCCCCTCGGTGCTGTCGAAGGGGAGGAAGCGACAAAGAGAAAGGGAGGGAGAGGGAGAGAGACAGGAGGGCGGAAAAAGGGAGGGTGGGCGGGCGGGGAGAGGGAGATGGAGAGGGCGGAGGGCAGGCGGGGAGAGGGCGGAGGGCGGGCGGGGAGAGGGGGAGAGAGGGAGAGGGAGAGGAAGAGGGCGGGCGGGGGTTGCGAAGACGGGCGGCGGGCAAGAGGCAAAGAGTGGGAGAGAAAGAGGGGGAGAGGGAGACTGGGCGGGCGGAGGGCGAGTGGGGAGAGGGCGGGCGTGGGCTACATTGGTAGGCGAGAGGTAGAGAGCGGAAGAGAAAGAGGGGGAGACTGGAGAGTGAAAAGCATAGGTCCGAGGGATTTTGGGCAAGGGCCGGCGGCGGGCAAGAGGGAGAGGGGGAGAGAGGAAGAGAGAGGAAAGAGAAAGGATGGGAGAGGGCCGGGGGCTGTTGACGGCGAGCAAGAGAGATATAGAGGGAGAGGGATCGGCATCAACAGGATTAGACGGAGGTGGCCTGAGCAAAACAGAAATGGAGAAAAAAGGAGGATATTTTGAATATTTTTAAAAATATAGGTGGGCTAAATAAAAGAAGTTGGTGCATTTAGAATTTCTGCCAGAAGAATTGTAGGACAATCAAAGAAGGTGCTCGTTATGGCTTAAGTCATGTTACCTAAAAAATGTGTTTTTGAAGTGGTAAGACCTGACATGTTAGAAATAGAGAAGCAGCAGAACATGTTTGAAAGTAAGTCCTAAAATGTGGAAAAGATGAGAAATGACAGCACAAGATTTAAATAGAGAGAAAGGAAAAACTGAAAAAACTTTCTTCTATATGATGATGATGAATTGGGGATATGGTGGGAGATCTGACAGTCTGTCACCCACCAAATAAAGAGGCAGAGAGATCTACGTACGGGTATAATAAGAACAAGACCTATTGGAGTTTGGTATGTGTCCCATCAATCACATTGCAGTCCAATACCTACTTACCATGGACATCCTTAAATCCGAAAATGGGAGAGGTATATCAGTCCAAGTAAATCAAAGTTTCATTAATATTTCTATCCAGTTTAATTGGAAAAAGTCTACACCGTCCTATGCAAGAGCCCCGGCGGTAGCATGGTCTCCATTGGATCTATGTCCCCATGGGATCCAACGGTCCTCGATGGGGACCGTGCCACCACCCGGGCTCTGCATCGGGCATGGTAGCACAGCTCGTTTAATTAATGAGAAATGATTAGATACACTTAACTAGTGACCGGGTCTGAGTTAAATCCATGCATATATGGGTTAATTATGACAAATACTTGGATAGGGTACGATGTGATGAGGTGAACTACAATTCTTATGGAACACACTTTTTTTTTTTTGGGTGGTGAGGATAAATTTTACGGATGGAGGGTTAGGGTTGCATCTATGAAGCGAGAGGAGAGGATTCGCACTTTACAAATTTTCATTTTAAAAAAAGAGAGAATTTAGAGTACTTGAATCCTCTCTTCCAAGGAAAGTCCATTCATGTTATTTTCTTAATAGAGAAAATGAGTTGCGCCAAATCGTTAAAAAAAATTTTTACCGAAAATTATTTTCCTCTCCACCGTGATAAGATTGTACAAGATGAGTTATGAAGCCATCCACCAACGTGCAGGAATGAATAGGTTGGGTCCTGTGGGGGCTTTGAAAGGTATCCTTTTTCTTTTTCTCATGTCAGTGGTTTCTATTAGACTAGGTTAAGGGAGTGAGGTAATGCATATTCCTAGATTGTTGTCGGAGATATAGCTAATCTTCCAAACTTTCTAGTTGGGCATGGTATGATGGTCCATATTTCAATTCTCATACAATTGCAATTTAGAAATTAGATAATAGAAATTTGAACTCTAACTCAAGAAGGTCCTTATCCCGAGTGACTTTAAGAATATGTCACCTCTTTTTGTGTGTGCACGCTTTTTACTGTGTGTGGGGGATTTTTCTCGGGTCCCATGCTCCAAACCCCAAGGTCGAGATGCCAATCCATTGGTGAATCGAGTCCTAATGTAGATTGCTCCATATTGCAACCTCGAGATTCCACCCATGATCTTCATTGCTAACCTTGCAGATCGCAAGATAGATGTACAAACTAATGCGTTGCATGCAAGCTATCAAGTTGATATATCATAGATCCACTGCTTTTTATTGTAACCCATTGGTTGGTAACAAGACAAGGTGGTCCATTCTAAGCATTCACTTTTCTCTCCCACCTTTTGCTTTTACTTTGTTATTTGGTTTCTGTGTCATCATAAAGCAAATGGATGGGGACTTCAGTGGTCTCTGAAATGACCAACCCAATCAATCATAATTCGTACATGCTGGTTTGGGCTTGGGTTTGGATCTTTTCCCTGTTTGATAAATGGTCCATGCTTGACTTGAATCAAACTGATACTCCCAACTCCCAAGCAAGTGAGCACCCTTGTGATTGTTCATCAGAGCTGTAGTGATTCAGATTGCAGGTCAGTTTTATACTTTTATATGGATTGTAGCTTCAGCCGATCAGCACAAATTTTGGTCTGGATTCAAAATCAATTCGGCAATGAATTAGCATCTTGATCCTGACAACTATTTTGATTCCAATTCCATGAGCTCATCACGTCAATGACTTGAAAAGTTTAATCACTTAACCTAAACAAGTGATCCCAAAAAGAAAATCATCTGGGTAATTTGATTGAGATCCCACGGTCCAAATGAAATAGTGTTACTTAAATTATTTCTGGTGCCCTTGATTCCTCATTGCCATTTCCAAGGGTGCAGGTTTAAAGTCTAAATTACTTTTTTTCCTTAGGTGCGGACTTCTTTCCTACACGAGTGGGCTGTCTTCCCACTTGTGTGGGATCTTTCTTAGTCCCATCCCCGTTGCTGGATTTTTTTTTTATTGTTTTTACTAATTGGGTGAGTGATACAAATTATGGGAGATTATTTACCGGTCCAAAAATGATGATGCCCCCAGACAGGCATGTGAGATGGGACGCCCTTACCACTAGGCTGTCTTCAGTTTCTCAAGTCTAAACTGCATTGTGTTGTGTAAAGGTAGAAGTAAAAGGGAGAATGTAGGAATGTCCATTGTTGATAGTGAAATTCATCAATACAAGAAGAGTAAAAGAGTATTGATGCCCACTGGTTGCCAGTCCTGCATGCTGACTCTGATACTCTGATTCTACCGTAAAAGGGTAGAGGGGAAAAAATTCCAGTAGTTCTAAAATGAGCAGACTCTTTAGATAACTGAAATCATCTCTGACTGATATGATTTTTCACCAACTAGCCTATCAGACATGGATCAAAGCAACCCAAGTTGGTGATTGGGGAAGAGGATTGACCAAGTGTCAAATAGCAACTGGCTGCAGTGAAGAGATAAGGAGTGCACACTGGGTGCACCTTTTTTTTTTTTTGTTTTTTTGCTTGGAACTAGGTGCACCCTTTTATTCTGTCATGTACGCAAAAGAAAACTTTGAAAATTTGGGTGGTTTTTGCCATTCATTTACCTTTTTGCCTATTGGTCTACAAAAATCTGAAGTCTTTCTATTTCCCCTGGTAAGGATCCAAACAGTTCAACTTTTGGCTGTAACCGTTGGCCCCTTCTGAATTGCTGCAGGTTTATATTCAATCCTTACCAGGGATCTGAAATGCCATTTTTCTTTGAGAATAATCAGCTGAAGCTTAACCATATAGGCCCTTAACCATATGTGATTTTGGAATTCAGCTGGGTTGGAACACATTTAGCTCAATGTTAAAAATCAACTATGTTGGACATTTCTTACCATTCATACTAAGGTGATAAAAACAATTAACTCAACTGATCAATTCAGTTTTCACATAATTGTCACAGGTTAGATGGCTAGGAATGTCCATAGAAGCAATTCCTTTTACGGTAATATTCTAGTGAGAATTAGTTCTCATATATTAGATGAGAACTTTTTTATGGGGTCCAATTGTGGAGCCCATTTGAGGATGGGACCAGGGGGATGAAAAGATCTATGTGAGACCACACCAAGTATCAAGTTTGACCCCAAATCCTTGCCCCTAACCACTTCATCCATGGCCCACAAGTTTAATGGCTTCATACTCAAAAAAATATTCAACCCTCGATCCAACGGTTCAGTCCATTTAGATGTGTGTCAATCCTTCGGATTAGTGATTATCAGGGGGGTTCCTTATTGATTGCTAGGTTTGGATGGGTTGCTAGTTGGACACCGGAAAAAAGTTCTCATATAATAGTTCTCACTTGAATATTTTCCAATATATAATCCATAAAAAATGAACATAAAACAAATTGTGGATATCATTGACTGTTAATTGCTACTTACCCCATTTTTACCTAGTTGGATAATCTCTCTTATCCTTCCAATATTGTATGCATGCAAAAATGGATTATCGAACAGAGTCATATGGGTCCTAAAACTTCAAAACGTCATGGTATTAGAAGGGGCTTTCCACCTCTCTCTCTTCTTTTCAACAAGACCACAAAAGAAGATAAAAAAAAAGGGGTAAATTAGCCAAAAGTCCCTTGATTGGTCTTGTAAGGCCTCCAGGCCAACAACTTTTCCTCTAAGACCTATGGTCCATACAGCTGGACATAGTTTGGCAAGAGGTCCCTAAATACGCCACATCAGACATTTTCATGACTGATTTGCCCTTTTAACAGTTCAGGCATAAAAATTTGAATTTCAAATTTTCAAATCTTCCATTCTCTGTCATTTTAAGGTGGGCCATGATTGTTGATAGGAGAAGATCGTTGATCTCTGTTTTGGAATTATGGGTAGAGAACGCAGAGGATTCTGGACTCCTTCCCGAAGAAGACAATAGAAACAGAGAACCCGGTCTGGGTTCGCCTAGTGTTGCCCTCGCTGTTATGCTGGACTCGAGGAAGACGAGAAAGAGGTATCGTTTCTCTATTGAGTGATCAGAGAGAAAAAGCTTGAAGAACCTGTCCACGCTGCCGGAACGTGTGCCATCGCCGGCCTCGAGGAAGGAGAAAGCCAGGAGCAAATCATAAAGAGGAAGCCTATTGCAAGTTATAGAGAAAAACCACCAAGTTTTTCATTTTGGCTACTGTGAGTACAAAGGAAAGACAAATTGTTTGTACTTTAGTGCCAGAAATTTGGAAACTTGATTTCAGTTGTAAATCGGATTTGCCATTTGTTTGCCCCTACGTTCTTGGTTGATTGGAAATCAGTCATCCGTTGCTGCTTCGCCATCATTGCCAGAGACGCCGTGAGTTGCTGAAGAAAGAGGATTGTCACATGTGCTACCGCGCCATGCTGTCGCTGAAGGAGAAAGCAGCAGAGTTGCTGTTATTCAATTCTGTTACAAAACCCAGTTGAAGAAGAGAACTCATTTTTGGGTTAGTTTCGGTTAAATTTATCTGAGTTTGGAAAGAGAGATTGGAGGAAGTGGGAGGTGGTGATGGTGTTTGGGTCTGAGAATTCTTAAAAGAAGGACGCACTTGGATCCAGCCTGGGCGCATGCAGAGTTTCAGGCAAATTTATTTGAGTTTCTTGCAAATTTATCTTTATCTGAGTTTCTGAAAAATTTATCTGAGTTTTTGGCAAATTTATCTTTATCTGAGTTTTTCGAGTTTCTAACAAATTTATCTCCCTTTTGAAAATTTTAATTGAGTGTTTGAACAAATCTTTCTGAGTTGTTTGACAAATTTCTTTGCGTTTTATGAAATCTATTTGTGTTTTTTAATTTTATTTGTGTATTTTAAATTTATTTAGGTCGTTTTAAATTTATTTGTGTGTTTTGAAATAAATTTAACTGAGTTTCTGGCAAATTTATCTTTATCTGAGTTTTTAGGAAATTTATCTTTATTTGAGTTTCTGAAAAATTTATCTGAGTTTCTAACAAATTTATCTCCATTTTGGAAATTTTAATTGAGTGTTTGAACAAATCTTTCTGGGTTGTTTGGCAAATTTCTTTGCATTTTATGAAATCTATTTGTATTTTTTTAATTTTATTTGTGTATTTTAAAATTTATTTACGTATTTTTAAATTTATTTGCTTGTTTTGAAATAAATTTAACTGAGTTTCTGGCAAATTTATCTTTATCTGAGTTTCTGAAAAAAATTATTTGACTTTTTGGCAAATTTATCTTTATTTGAGTTTCTAACAAATTTATCTCCGTTTTAAAATTTTTAATTGAGTGTTTGAACAAATCTTTTTGAGTTGCTTGGCAAATTTCTTTGTGTTTTATGAAATCTATTTTTAATTTTTAATTTTATTTGTGTATTTTGAAATTTATTTGCGTCTTTTGAAGTTTATTTATATTTTTTTAATTTATTTTCTTCTTTTTAAATTTATTTACATTTTTTGGACTTTAGTTGCGTTATTTTGAAATTTATTTGCGTCTTTTGAATTTTATTTGTATTTTTTTAAAATTTATTTCAAAATCTCATTAATGGAATTTTCATTAATCGTGGCCAATTAAATAGTAACTGGCCATTATTAATGGCATATCCCACTAATCATGGGATATGATTTATCTTTAAATAAATAAGAGCCTTTAAACAAAGGGCAACTTGGATATTTTAGATCTTCAAATTTGAAAAAAGGATCTACCACACTATGAAACGAGAGTGTGGATCTAAGGCCATAAAATCAAATGTTCAGGGACCTGTCGCCAAATGCCCCAAAAAAAAAGAGGCATGCATCTCTCTCTTCCTTTTAACGAAGACATGAGAAAAACAATAAAAAAACATATCTCCACTTGCAAGCATGGATGGAATAGGACAAAACGCATGTACTTTTCTTCATTATTTCATTGCACAAATGAGTGGGTGGCTGGGATCATCGATAGCCAGCTGTAGGAGCCAAAATAATACGTAGAGGACAATATATAGTATGTAGCATTATGAATCATAAATGTTGTAAAAAAAAATGAAATGAAATGAAAAAACTCATAATATTAAAAAAGAAAGAATTATATATATATATATATTTATAAGTAACGAAGATAAGAAGCGTAACAGACCCCTTATTGCATAAGGTTCAATATATCAATGTATGATTATTAAATATTAGTATTGCTCTATTTGTCTATAGGCTTTGTTTGGTATCTCTACTCTTATTTCGACAGAGCCATCTAAAATAAAAGCATAAAAAAAAGAGCCATATCCGTCTCTACTTGTGTGACATCCCACGACTCTTATTTTCGGAAACCTAGAATTGAGGCTTCTCAATTTAAGAGGATTTATCTCTACTTCCCTAAATTAAGTATATAAAGGGCATAATCGTTGCCGAACACTCTTATTTTTCAAACATCTACTTGCTTTAGACATTTAGACAAGTAGAAGTTAAAAATAGAGATGGATGCCAAACATGCACTATATATATTCATGGTCATTAACCATATTAAATTAGAAACTTATTAAATGTTAATAATTGGAAGTGGCATCAAAATTTCATCACTATTATCAATGCCTAAATTCTAAATTCAAATGAGCTAATTAACACAGTTTCACATTAAACAAGATATTTAAAGTAAAGTATAAATAAGATAAATTCTTAATTCAGAGCTTAGTATGTACTCTTGCCTGTTAGTCTAATAGTTCTAGTGACAAAGCAATTTACTATCATCATGGTTGTATGATCTCAGCTTTTCCTAGCTCTATTTGGGTTGATTTTACATGCTTTTGTAATTTTGTGGGTAATTAGAGGACTTAGATGTTTAATTATAAGTGTTTATAGTGGTTTTAAGCTTAGTTTAGGTATTTAGGGGGTTATTTGTAGTTTTGAGAGAGTGTAGGGGTGTTTTTTAATTTTAGAAAGTATAAGGATTAGGGTCCTTGGTTGTAGTTTAGTTGGTTCTACGGTCCTTGGAGAAATAATGATTTCCTTCAGTTTTTTTTCAAAAATGCCCTTGGAGTCTCTTCTTTGCATTATACTTAAGTAAGGGGTATTTTGATAATTTGACCCATCATTGTCTACTACAACCTCTCTTTCATTCCATTATATTTCCCTCCCATTCCTCTCTCTTCTCTCTCTCTCTCTCTCTCCTTCCTTCTTCCTGAAGCTAAGGCAAGATCTATCAATTACTTGAAATTTCATTGAAGAACTCATCAATGAATCAAAATTCTTAGCCCTTCTTCCTCAAATCTACAAGTATTTCCATGTACATCTCTTTCTTCTCTTTCAACCCTAATACCGTCTCTAGGCTTCTCTAGGGTTTTTCCTTGTTAAACTCAAAGCCTAATGAATGTTTCTCCCTTGGAATTGGTCGCAGGAGGCTTAGATATTGAGATTTTGGGGTTTCGTAGAGATCTTTAGGTTTTCTTGACTATAAGGGTTGTTTTGGAGAGGTTTCCAATAGCTCAGATCCAAGGCAAATGCAATAAATATGAATCATGGTATACATGTGTGTTTTCATTTATTCTTGTGCTGAAATGCATTGAATTCCATTGATTTCTGTTGATGAAATGTTGGAGATCCATTTGATGATGAATGGCCTTGGTTCTGGGTAATTTGATGTTGAACTATGGAGTAGCATATGTGGAACAATGTATCTCAGGTGATTGGATTGATTTCGAGGAAAATTAAAATGGTTTAAAATGAAATTCGGATCAACAGTTGTAAATTCTGGGACGTTACGATTAGTCATAAGATCCTAGAGGTCATTGTGAATGTTCCCCAGTTGCTTGTGTAAAATTCATGTTCAGGCACTGCGATCACGTTACGGTTAACCATGGTAACCCATGGCTAGTCATAAAGCTAACTGTAGTACAACCTGACACCTTCACGATTACTTTTTCAAAACTGTGCATTTTTCAAGGTTTGTTCAATGATTACCTCACAACTAACTGTAGAGCTGAGCACGGCCAATCATAAAACAACCATAGAATACTCACGACTAGCCCTAACAAGGTTATAGCTCACCGTAAGTTGGGTTCCCCATAATGAAGAAATTGTATCTTTTGACATTTGGGCCTAGTTTGACCTATCTATTAGCTTGTAAGTGGAAGCCCTATGATGTGTGGATGGTTGAACTTAACATCCTCTAATCGATTACTCAAAGTAGGGTATGGGAGGCAAGTTAGGCCAAGAAGGAGGTGAGTTTGGGACCTTTGGATGTCATTACCATCAGATAACCAAGAACTAATTATTACACATCCAAAACCCTAATTTGACCATTTATGTTAGATGGCTCAACACTCATACTTGAAGAGTGACCTTGACCTAGGTTGGCTACCTATATATTTGTTCTTTAATGGATTGATCTATATACATAGATTTCCGTATTTCCTTTTATCTTTATTCTTGTGCTTGGTGGTGTGTCTTTACCTATGGATGGATAATGATGATGAGAAAGTCTTTTGACCTAAGGTTTGCCTAGAGGAGACCTTGAATGTGTTGTTGGAGATGGATTACCCGTGTCTGAGGCTAGGTGGCCGGCTCAATGGCTTGATGGAATATGATACCTTTGATATGGAACCTTTGGACTTTTATGGACTAACGGAATGGATGGTTATATGTTGATGGATTATTTGTGATGGAATAGATACGTTGATGGTTCCAATATCATGATATGGATGATGGTGGTGGACGGATCCTTTTTTTTTTTAGAATTATAAACCTTACTCACATAAGGGAAGCCTAGCTAGACACTGACCTTGTTTGTGAGTTCTTGAGTTAGGCAACGACATCCACTCGATTGAGGAGTCTAGCCATGGGTCAATCACCTATGATAGGAGCTAATTCTCTTTGCCATCTAGATAGGGTTTTGAGGTGGACATACACCACTGGGTACCATTGAGCATTTTGGATATCAAACTTTGACCGGCTATTTCATGCAACTTTACTTTGGTCAGGCTATCATCCTGTGCATCCCCGAAGCAACTTATATATAGTACAGGAGAACAACATCATAATTTCCTCTGGTAGTAGCCTATGTAGATGTGCCTTTTGATAGATGGATGGACTGATTGTAGGATACTTATTTATGTTGGTTCAACAAGCTTTATCTACTCTTACACTATAACCTAGTTTCTCTACTATTGTTACTCTATTGATCATGTTTATAGTCTTTATTCTATTTGATGCATTCATGATCCTATGTTTTGTATATATTGTTCTTTCAAGTTCTTATAGATCTAACTTTTTCTTACCTATAGTGTTATAGTTGGTGATTTCCCTTCTGACCTCCCAAAGGGTGAGGCGTTCCTTGAGACGCCAAGCGCAACCAAGTTCGAGTGGGGAGTCAGTGTCCTACCTTGAGTCACTTTAGCTACTTGAAGGAAAAAAAGGAGTTTGGGAGATTGTTCAGCTGTTTTTCAGTATTTGGAGTTGCAATAAAACATTGTTGATTCATTGGAAATCGAACCTAATATTGTAGATGGGGCTTGTACTTCTTCACTTGATATATGTGTTGATACCCATGTGGGATCTATGTTTCATATTGCTTCCGTTGATTTTCACCATTGCTTCCACATATTTTTATAAATGATTTTGTTTAAATGTTGCAAAAAAAAATTTTAATCATCCTCACAATGAACTATGATCCTGGATGTCCGCATCTCCAAATTTAGTGTCTCACATGGTTTTGGGATTTTGGGTTTGGGGGCGTGACTATGGTAATTGTCCTTAAGCCTTACTCTATCCATCGAAGGCTAGTTTTTGTATGTTTTACTTCTCTAAAATCTTTTTTTTTCTATATTTTTAAATTATATTTCATATTGTAATGGGACAATCTTTTCTTAATTAGTTAATTATGTAGTTCTAATGTTTTCTTCTCTAAAAATTGCACGTAAAAGAAAATATATTCATGAGCCCACACACACACACACACTCCCAAGATCAGGATTAGCATGTTTCCGATGCGTGACTTGTGCACCACTGCATATCCAGTCTTTTAGAGTTTCCCCCGCCCTCTCACTCTAGACGGATGCTCGCCGGACCCAACACCCTTCTACAAGGGGCCACAAGTGTAACAACCTATTTGTTTGCATTATCATACATATCAATTGAATACATAGGATTCGTACAAAAGGTAGTTAAAAATGAAGATCAAAGGTAAGTTTTAAAAAATAAGTATAAAGTATTTTTTTCATTTTAGGAAAGTAGAATAGAGGGAAGGGAAATGAATAAACCAACCATCACCCCAATAATTCATTTCTCATATTATTTTGATTCTATTTATCTAAAAAAAAGATATTTTTATGCTGATTTTGAAATTTCACCTTTAATCTTCACTTTTAGCTACGTATTCAATTCTTATATTTTAGTTCAAACAAACGAGCCCTCCATAATCCACAACATATTAAAGAAATTTTAGAAAGCATTAACAGATTGCTTCATACATAATGTTAGATTTTTTTTATTATAAAATGTCCTTAGTGGATATATAGCCATATATTGTAAGGCCTTTCCCGTTTCTTACAGAACCTTCAACTCCCTTTCAAAACCTACGATTCCTTTACAAAATCTGCAACTACTGATTAATATATGGATGCTTTTATCTCCTTATATATATTTGAAGAATTTACCCGTAAAATCCCTGTAGGACCGCATACGTCCCAGCATGACCCAGTTCAATGTTCGATATGGGAGGGATCCTCGTATGGGCTTTTTTTTGTCGTTTTGCGATATGGTCGATATCGGCCATTATGCGAGAATGTGTTATATCTCACCCTGATTCCACTTTTTGCATTTCTCCATTTGGGTCGTCTTCAACACTGCTCTGGAGTTTTTTTTCTTCCAGAAACCACCATAAAACGCCACTCCATGGTGGTTGAACTTCATTGAGAAAAAGGTACACACATTATCTACCACCTTAGACTGATTTATGTACCCTAAAACACCATCACCTAGATTCTTCTCCAATATTTAATTGTTGAATACCTTAGAAACCGTGGGAAACCTCCTTGTTATGCCCCAGGCTACTGCGATTCATGGGTTTTGAAGGGTTTGTTTTGGAGTTGTCCCTCTTTTCATGCGTTTGTCGCTTTTAGAAGAAAACCATCAACAGTTTTAATCAATTTGATAAGATGTTGTGGGTGAAAGTGAATATGCATATTGGTATTGTTTTGGACTGATCTTATAAAGGTTTAGACTTTAAAGCTGTATTTCATATAATTAATATAATTATAGTTGGTTCTTTTCATCTCCTGATGATTTTTTAATAACATGAGAATGGGTGGAATAATGTGTGAGAAATAACACTCAATAGCATGGTTTGAAATTTTTTTCCAAGCTCTATAATAAATAGATTATTGATCAAAATGCCTTTTCTTTTTGTTGATAGAACTATTTTAGTTGTAAACGTTTGAGAACAATTGCTTAATCTTTTTATTTGGCATGGTGTGCGGAGTTTTTATCAATGTGAAGACATTTTCTCTACTCTCATTTATTACAAATGATGTTAACATAGATCTATATTAACTGTCATTCTGAAAGTACCTAGTTTTCACCGATATCTTTATTAATTTCTTCTGATATAATGACAGCATGTCAGATAGAGATGTGTTGTTTATCTTCCACTATAGCGGTGACTTTGAATTCGATATAAGTCGTCATGTGTATAATGGAGGAAAGCAAAAGATGAAATTTTTAGCTACAGACATAACATATGAATCTCTGGTTAAAGAAGCAATCGAAGCATCTAATAGGGACTCATTCATCCAGAATTTAAGCATGCAATACCTACATCACAACGGATGAGCATTCTCCATGGCCAGCATTGATGATGATATTGATGCATCGGGTGATGAATCGAATGGGATATATTTATATGTCTTCAACGGTTGAAATAAGGAGCAGTGCATAGGAGGAGATAATTGGAGGTACACTTATAGATTGTATAAGTAGATTTTATATCACCAAATACTATATTTTTCTTCCTACTTGCTTATTTATGTAATGATTCATTGTAGGTTGCAAAGGAGCTCTGCTCGTCGCTCTTGTCCGGAAAAATCAAGGAAATCATCAAGAACTTCCATAAAAAACAAGTTCTAAACTCAACTAGTTGTGGATGCGTACCTACCATTGACATTCGTGAAGACAAAGACATGTATTTTCCCACTGTGCGGGTCGATTGCAGTCCATGTCAGACGGTCGGACAAGACACTGTCGACGATGATCTGGTATTTGCTACAAACCATGGTGATGATATCCATCTTGATGGGCCTCCCTCCATAAGCCAAATCCATTCGATTCCAACGTTGAAGGCCGAAAGTAAAGTTGAGGGAGCCAATCCAATCAATGAGGCATTTCGTTGTAATGGAACTCTGACTGAAGTTGCAGGAGCCAATCCAATCAATGAGGCATTTCGTTGTAATGAAACTCTGACTGTTGATCTTGAGGACAAAATGGAGCCTGGGGACATAAACACGGATGTTGGCAACAACTCGGCATGGGAGATATAGCTCGGCCGTGAATTCTAAGATCGACAAATGTTCCGGAATACTTTGGCTAAGTTCGCAATTTATGGCAACTTCACTTTTAGACCCTTGAAGACCAACATGACCAAAGTAACTGCACGCTGCAAAGATCAGGAATGTACATGGCGTATTCACGTTTCAATTGTTGAATCAGGCTCATAATTTAAAGTAAGGACGTACAATCCTGACCATAAATGCTCAAGGCCAATGATTCGCATGGCACATCGACAAGCATCTTCGGCACTTGATGATCGTCTGATCACCCTCCAAAGCATCATTTCCGGTTGGATTTTAAAACTAAAAACTTGAAATGTTATAGAACCATTAATTAGAGACCTACTTGTTGTAACCAAATGCAGCCTGCCCTTGTATCCCTTGATCCAATAGAGTTATCTATCATGTTGATTTTTACACTAGAAATCATCAAATGTTTCTTTTCATATGGTATGCAAGAATGAGGTAATTGCTCCTTGCATATGACCTTACTCTTATTGTTTCTGAAAGCCCTATTTACATGCCAACCTCACCCAACATAGTTACCCCAAAGGATATGAAAAATATGCTAATTAGTTAGGATTTCACTTCTGAATTACTTTCTAATTAAGTTTGGAATGTTCTAACCTTACTAGGAAAACTAGAACAAATAGATTAAAACATGGCTATATTTATTTGCGGTTTCGTTTACGTGCATCTAATTTTATCTCTCTATTTTTGGTTCAGGATAAAATACTCTAAAAAACATGAAGGACAAAACCAAATGAAGTCTAAAGAAAAGGCAAGAAGTCTCCTACCATGGTTAGATAATCAATCAAGAGAAAACATAACAAAGTGCCCTATCTTGGTCAGATGTTCCAGCGGAATTACTCTCTCTAATTTCTACCAAGTTGCGACTGAGTGATTATCTAAATTTTCAACTTGTTTGTACAACATTGAAAGGAGCAGCCATTGTTCATGCTTCCCCATTGTCTTATGCCCTTTTGATGGCAAATGCTATAAGAGTACCAATCAGGATGAATTCACAGCCAAAACATTTAAGAAGAAGATGAGCAGGGTTCTATGAGCAGGGATCCGTTTGGATAGGTGTGGAGGAGAAGAACAACTCAGACCACAACCCAGACTCATCAAAATGAACACTATCAAAACCACGGTTTCCATTCAAAATCTAGGGCACAAAATAAGGAAAAAAAAAGAGGAAGTAATGAACGCACCTCCATGTGAACTAGTTTCGAAAAATGGAGCCAAGCTACTTGGGAACATCTACCAGGGACCACTGGGAAGGAGGGCCTTGACCGTGTGGAGAAGAAAGCGAAAGGGGAAAAGTAAGTGGAAAGGGGTGGTCGATAGGAATGGGAAAATGACCCTTTATGAGAAGGGTATAAATCGAAGAATGGTCGATATCGACCATACCACTAAATGACAAAAGAATATATACAAAAACGCACCCGGGGAGCCTTATCCGTGTCTATGGTGAATATGGCACTTCCGAAGTGGTATAGGGTCCTACAAGGTTCTACGCCGTAAATTCCACTATATATTTCCTTGTAGACCTTTGTTGTGTACTTTTGCTAGTTTGTTTGATAAGGAGGGCCATGTTAATCACAGGACAGTTGAAACATACTTCTAATAAACCTGCGTTTTTATCGGGTTGATCCTAATCGTTGTAAATCAACCTTTGCTGTATACTGGATCATGACTTTGTGTTAATCATGGCCTGAACTCTTTTTTTGGCCTCCTAATAACTTTTAATTTGCAGTTTTGCACATATGACACACTCTGATTCGGCTGCAATGGATTCTTTAGAGAAGAAGCGACACAACCATCTATGCCATGTACAACAAGCCAAAGAATATTAAGGATGGACTATGCATGACAAGTTCAATCATATCAGCAAATTGGATTAGTGATCTATGGACCAATGCAAACCATGGAGAATAAAACGATCAAAGACCTACTAATATGAGCAAACCAAACCCTATGAATTGAGTGATCCTAGAACTATGATTCTAGCAATAGCACAAATTGATATTATGTTATCCCATTGACATAGGGAGCCACGGACATTGTGCAAGAGGCAAACTACAACCAATGAAATTACATCTCAACTATCAAGTTAACCTCGATCTTACATCTAAATATGGAGCAATGTAGACTCAGGGGCGGATCCAGGAATTTTTCCTTGGGGGGGCACTATATATATAGAAATAAGATCTTCAGAGGGCCACATATAAAAAAGTGCATATAATTCTCAAAATATATAGGGTTTTTTGAAAATCTTTGGGGGGCATATTGAAAAACTATAAATCTTCTTATAACATAAGGGGGTTTTCTGAAATTATGAGGGGGCCATGGCCCCTGCCAGCCCCTCCCTGATTCCGCCATTGATGTAGTTCATTTTGGTGTAACGGTGATAGTAAGCCTAGGAGTTGTAGATTTTAGTAATTAAGGAGTTATAGCATATCTTCTCTAAGGGCCATTTTGTTAAAAAAAAACTAAAATTATGTGTAAAGCACGCTGTCAATAATTTTTAAAAGGGAGTTGCTAAATGCACACCATTTTTTTCTTTCCACTCCCTTTCTCTCTCCACCCACCATTGAAGTGTGGGGATTTCAAATTTTTCTTTACACCCTTCCCATAATACCTAAACTAACCCAACCCCCACCGCAACCACCATCGCCCCCTCCGACAGCAGTGACGGAGTGAGAGTGGGAGATACAAGGAGAAGGAGAGGGAGATAGGGACGCGGCGGGTGGAGATGGACAGGGAAGAAGGGGAGAGAGGGCGGCTGAGGCAGACGGAGGCCAATAGGGAGAGGGAGAGAAATGGGTACTGAGAGAGTGGGAGGGTAGCCAGGGAGAGGAGTAGTTTGGAGATTTTTCATAGGGTATATTGGTAATAATATTTTTTTTAAATGGCAAGTGTGGAAAGAAAAAAGTGGTGTGCATTTGATAACTTTCTTTTTAAAAGCTCTTTATTATTGCTATATAGATTAAGAGTTTAAGCTTTAATCTATTATATACTTCATTTTTTTTAAAAAAAAATCAATATTATTTGATTGCAAATAAAGAAGACATTTATGTAACCCACTAAAAATGTCTCAAATTTTATTCGCACCTCAGTAGGGAGGATCTCTCTCTCCACATAAATAAAAAATTAATCCCTAGTTTCAACGTTGATGCTTAGGAGAATCTTTCTTTCTTCTTTTTCCCATCTCTATGGTCATTAAACTTGGCTAGAGTTTGTGTCTCTTTAAGAGGAGAAAAAAAAACACCAAAAAGACCGTAGAAATCTAAATAGAATGGGACAAAGAAGAGCATTTTGAGATATTTTCTCAAGTTACGAGGTTCATTTTCAAACAAGAAATAGATTCCGTTTCTCACCTTTCCAATACACGTGCTATGGCGGTGTACATGTCACGTGCGGATTCGACTCCCGGCCAGCTGACGTCATTGCTTTCGTGATATCTGACTAGTTTCATTGCATCGAAGTGATTGCAATTGCAACTCTCCTGCTGGGCAGAGTAGGGCCACCAGAATCAATGCTCTTCCATTTTTTTTTTCTTTTAGATTTTAAGGAATTACTATTTTAAAATTTTCTCAATTCCCAAATACAGGAAAATTCCTAAATATTCCATTGGACTTGAGCATTTAGAAATTTCACTAAACTACACTCTCGTGAGTCATTGGATACCTTCTAAGTGGGTGGAATTTTGAAATTGTTGACAAGAAACAAAACATTTGAAAATGCCAAGGGATAAAATATCACATCATATTTTAAAAACCTCAACATTTTAAATTTCTGTAAGAAATTCTAGTAAAGGTCCTTAATGGACCAAAATATGGATCCGGTCTGACACATGCTCCAGTTCATTTAAATAAGCTGGCCATGCATTTGGGCCTGACAGGTTGGACAAGAATAAATCAATATTTAGGGTTTGAAACATTTAATGGGGTAGATCTCGTGCTAGGGTCTTAAGCATGATCAAAGGCGAATGAGGGGAGCACGCATGGGTAATGGCCAGCTCAAAGAATTTGAAAGCCTAATAAGATTCTTAGTCGTTTGATAAGGTGGACCTCTCATAAGGGATAATTTTATAACTTGATGACCCTATTGAGGACAAATCTTATAGCCTGTTTGGTTGCGACCATTTCTGTCAAGAATTAATCATCTAGGAATTCCTAATAAAATATAATTTTCTTCTTGGGATGTCTAAATTTTCAGTCTGATAGAGATTTTAAAGCAAGAATTTATTGAGTTAGCTAAGTGAAAAGTCCCATCTAGCGAGCCGAATGCTCTAAATTCTAAAATTTTGAATGCTCCTCACCTATTAGCATTCTGAAATTTTACTTCAAGGGAAACAACATTCTAATTCTACAAATCCTCCATATAAATATCCCCAAATGCTTTCAACAAGATAGGCCCTTATTAGGTGCATTGATATTATATTATATGAAATCATGTAGCTTGGTCCCGCTTTATAAAGTAGGAGCATGTTTCACTTTTACAAACTTCAGATATCGAGCCTATTGTTCATTAACCTAATTAAGTTTCTCTTGTCAAGATCTATATATCGAGCCCACTATTCATTACAAACTATATATTAAATGGCATGAAACTGGAAAAAACTGGTTGTCTCAAAGTCTAGTTTAGGTGTGGGTCCATGGTTAGCAGCTATATGGAGAAAAACTTAAAGAGTCACATATCTTAGGGTCCAAGATCCAAACCTACACTGAAAAATAAAATGAATCCACAATAAGCAATAGGTCCTAATTTTCATGTGTTGGGACAAAAGTTAGTCAATTCGTATAGGCCCTATTTGTTTTCATTACAATACATGAAAATTGAATACATAATGTGTTAAAAAATAAAGAGCAAAGGAGAATTTATAAAGACAAGCATCAAGTTGCATCTTCTTTTGATTTTATTTTTCTAACAGAAAATATCATTTCATGTTTGTTTTTAAAATTTATCTTTAGTTCTCATTTTTTCCAACCACATTATGTATTCAATTCCTATATATTTTTATGCTCACAAACATGCCTACTAAAAATAAATATTACATGCCTATGTGTAATTTTTCCATTCTAAACTATGCGGGAAGAATTTTCTCCTACAAGCAACTTGCATGTGCAGTATAGTCTATGGGGCCCACTTGGACTTACATTTAATAAGTGCAGGTCTTTTCTCACTCTTATACCCCATTGACCTAGTACCATGCCGAGTTTACACTCATCAAGTCTTAACTCACCGTTGAATTGAATCTCAAAAGAAAGAACCATTAAATGTTAATATTGTCAAATTAAAGGCTAGGATGATGCTATGAGACGGGTTTTTTTTTTTTTTTTTTAGAACTCTTATCTATATAAAGATCTTTTCATCCATTTTATCCCCATTATAGGAAAGCACCAAGTAGGCAAGTAGGCTACATGAGCCAGACCGCATATTATGCATAGGCGGTCCGATGGTCGGTGAACATCATCTTAATACTTTCTTTTTTAATGAAACTCTACTATGTCTGTATATACACATACCGGCTACATTAGCCAGACCAAGATTCTCTCCTCTTGAGTCCAGTTTTTATCCTGTCTGTCTGTGGTTTTACTTTTTTCCCATTTTCACAGTTACCATTTGCCGTGCGTGTGTGATAATTGATTGGAGCCAGGGCCTTCTGTGTGTCTCACTCACCGCTTTCACTGAGTCAGAAATCAAGGTAGTAAAAAACTCCCTCAAAATAAATGCCCTCTTTTTTTTATAAAATAATATAGTTCTAAAAAATAATTCATGATAAATCAAAATACATATGTGGCCCGGCCCGTTTGGTAACTTGACTAGTAAAGTCAAGTAAAGTTAAGTCATCCTAAACATCACATCAAAAGCATTTTTTCTCTCAAAACTCCCTCCAACTTTTACAACAAAAAGTAAAAAAATAACCATATTTATTAACTAAAAGACAAAAAAACTCCATTTTCTATACCAAAAGTCAACAATATTCCATCCCAAATAACTAAAAATAAAATACCATCATAACCCACTATATATTTTATTCATACTTTTCATTTCACTTCACTCCACTTGACTTTAATAGTAAAATGCCAAACGGGCCTTCGATTGGCTGAGTGGTCAGGACCACAGTTCATTTTTTTTTCTGAGGTAGAGGTACTGGTATCGATCCGTCCATTAGCAAATATATATATATATATATATTCTAATTTTGCAGACCTAACTCTTTCTATAGTAAAATAGTAAAATTTGAACATGTCCCATTTAACAGTAGAAAGTTCATTTTGGACAACTTCAGATGCGCCGAACTACACAGCAAGTCATGTTCTCTCCCTTTCAGAGTTTGGACACGGAGAGGATCTGGGACTTGCTTCCTTCAACATCCCCGGGCAGGAGGAGCTCAGCCTGACGGACCCACTTTTCAGACTGTCTTATCGATTTGGTACATATGCTTCGCTGTCAGTAACAGACTCCACTATAAATAAATATAAATGTTTTCTCAAATATCCAAAGACCACACAAGAGGACAACACAAGTACCGGACCTTTCAGGTTTTGATTCCTGCGGCTTTGCTGATATAATTGATTCTACTGTATTGTAGGCTATTTGCCTGCTGGTCTTTTCGGCACTGCTGGTTTTGTTTCTCTTTCTGAACTCATAGAAGAAGTAACTTGGGGATAAGAAACGACTGAAATGTGAGAAAAATTAATGCTTTGTAGGGAATCTCAAGAAAATAATTTGTATCAGCGTAATAACCTGTGTTAAGCATTGATATGGCTATTATTGTAATTTAAATATTTATATATTAAAAAAAATTTATAAATTTTAGAATGAAAATAAAAGAAAAAGAAGATTATTTATGAGAGCAGTTGTTTATATAATTCAATAATTAGTGATGGAAAGAGGAGAATTTAAGTAGAAAATGAGTGGTGGAGTTTTTACCGTAAAAGAGAAGTGGAAGTAGTTATGAGTGGTTTTGATAATGAGATAAAGTAGGTAGTTGTATGAGTAGGGAGAGAAGATGCAAAAATAGAATAACTTGAGGTAAAAATCCCAACCGACAGGCAAAATTAAAGCCAAAGGCTTCCTCTTTAATATAGTATAATTTTGATTTGTTGGATTCCACTACGTAAAAATTCTTTCATCATGTGGCCATGGAATCCGAAAACACCCCTGAAGTGGCTTCTCACCTAGAGGGCATGGGGAGAAAAAGTTTATTACTAGGGGGTACGAGCTACGGAGTGAAAAGCATATTTTATTGGGATTATGTAAATTGATTGACGGGTGAGTGGAAGATTCTGAAATGCTGCTGGAGATCTATGCACGACGGTTAAAAGTTCTCATATATATATATATATACCTCCAATGTCTAAATTCTTGTGCAATGCACGATGTGGGGCTCCCATCTTTCTTATATAATCATCTCGATGAGTCATACTTGCTAGAGACTTCTCCCCCAAGAAATTCACGTCTACTAATACTTGTGTAAGTTCTCCTAATTAATGTAGATCCCTATCATATCTATGTCATATATCAAGTCTTAATCTAAGTGGGGGTGTTAATCTCTCTTGCCAACTATCATCAGATTGATTTGATGTGTGATGGCATGTAGGCCACATGATTTTCTACATAAATCATGTATAAGATTTTAAAAAGAATTTGGAGGAAAATACTCTGTCCCCACGCCCTAATTTAGAACTCATTTTCCTCTCTATCACCAAAAATCAATTAAGTTTTTTTTTTTTCACCAACAAACAATAAAAAACTGAGTAGCATTGAAGCATTTTTCTTTGTATCACATAATCCTCATGTTACACAAATATGTCCAATGTAATTTCTTTGAGACCAAGAAGTCAATTCTATTAGTAGAAAAATTACCAGGCAGCCCAACCAAAGGTTGTGTGGTATTCAAGATAATGTATCAACAAGAAATCCCCATTGTAAATAGCATTTTCTTCTTAATCTGAAGGAGTGAATGAAAGTCTCCTCTCTATTGAATAAAAGTCAGCTTAAACATCACATTCATCAAAATAATATTCACCATGTGATTGAGAAAAAAAAGGAGGTCATGTGGTAAAAAGTGATACTTGGGCATGATTCCTTTCACTAAGGAAGAAAATTCATCTCATGATTTTAACAACAGAGAGAAGTGGATCCACAGAATAGCTCTTAATCATAATTCTAAATATACAAATTTATACAATTAACATTGTTCTGAAACTCATTGATCCCATGGCCACTTCTTTATGCATTTCACACCATTCGGAATTGCAAAAAGGAAATTTTGGAAAGACCGCGAGTTTTGACTTAGTCTGCTTTCTCTCTAATTTCTCATAATATATTTGCAGGAAAATTCAACTTTAATTAGCGATATTAAAAAAAAATGGAGGCTTGATTGCTTCTCTCAAACAGTGACTAGGGAGACATAACAAAACCAGAAGTGGTTATGAATTCTCAATAATGGAGTTTTCAATGTTTATGGAATTGGCAAAAGAAGTAGCCTGATACATTCATCGTCGGATGTGTTAATCATATTATTTTATTATAAGGAAAGCCATTCTTATTGGAATAAAATTTTGGAACATTTCAATCGAGAGGGGATACCACTGTAATAAAACATTTCGGATTTTCAATAAATGGATTTCAAAGTGGAGCTCCAGGTCCGGTCCCATCACTCAAGCGTGACTTAAGAATAATTTAAACATTAAAAACCCAACACGAGTCTCTAACTTACTGTAGCCTATATTGAAAATCCAAACGATTTAATATGAAAATTTTCATCATGTCTAGAAAGTCTCTGGTAGAAGTTGCCCCATTATAAGACTTGCTACAAGTTGACTAACATGACTGGCACGATCTTATATTTTATGGCCAATATTATAATAGAGCCAACTTTTATTAGTGAAGTCAAATTTGGAACGTCCTATCCCGTCCCGTCCCATATATGATAAATATATTGATTTTGAGTAATTAGAAATTTTAATAAATAAATTCTACGTATATGGGAATAGAAAATAAAAATAATCAAGCCGACTCCAACATGGTTGGAAATTCGAAACAAGGTGGATAAAGTTTTGAGATGATGATGAAGAAGATGGAGATGGAGGGGGACCTACCATTAGAAAACAGATCTCTAATCCGGATCATATCCAAATCCCAGTCATAACTCACAACAAACTAAACACAACACGAGCTGATATAAATACGGCGGAGTGATGCCCATCTCTGCAAAGTGCAAACTCACTTTTTTTTTTCTCTCTTTCTATCTCCTGTGTGCAGCTCTATCTATCTGTATCTCTATCAGAAAGAGAAATGGCTGAAACTGAGGAAGGAGGAGAAAAGGAGGAGCAGCAGCAGAAGAATTCAGATGGTTTTCGAATGGAGGAAGTCTCTCCGCCTCGGGAGAAGAAGAGAAGGAAGAAGGCGAGGGAGAGAGACAAGGAGAGAAGAAGAGAAGAAGAAAGTGAAGATTTGGATGAGGTTAGGGATCCTCTGATGCTGTTCGGTTCGGACATATTGATGATGATCCTCACAAACCTAGATGCACGCAGCGTGGCACGTTCGCTCCTCGTCTCTCGTGGATGGCGTAGAGTCGCCTCCAGCGATCGGCTCTGGAGCCCTAAGGTCTCGTCGTTCATCCTTCTCATTCCATTTCTCTGAGTTTTAAGGAAATTAGGGCTTTCTTTGATGAAGGAATTCACTAGTGGGGCTCCTCCGGGTTTTTTTTTTTTTCGCCTTCTTTGTGAATTTGGTTTGGTTGATGATGGTTCGTAATTTTGTAAATTAAGAAGTTAGGGTTTCGTTTGGGGAACTCTCTGTTGTTTTTCTTGTCAGATCTGGTGCCGCGGAAAGTGGAAATTGAATTGTCTTCCATTTTCACTGTGTTTTTTTTTTTTTTTGGAATTTGGTTTGATGGTGGTTGGTGTTTCCAAAGATTAATGAGATTAGGGTTCTTTTGAGGTGTTTTCAGATTTTGTTGATTTTCTGTTACAATGGGTTTGGATTTTAATGCATTTTTGGTGAATTTGAGTTGGTCTGTTTGTGTATCTTGTGATTATTAAGTGCTGTTGGGTGTCTGTTTGGCCAATCTACAATATCACGTCCTTAAATTGCTAGAGCCCCAGTGCATCTGAGTTCACAGTGAAAGCAATAATGATTTCCATCATTAGTGCCTGGGGCTTTGTCTCTCTGCTAGATTGAAAACTGCTTTCCAAACCTCCTGCTCTTCGAAATCTTCTTCCATCCAATTCGCATTGTCATCACCTAAACCTGTGAAGTCCTTGTTGTCCAACAAATCCCCTTTCCCAAGCTTTCCTTGGAATACAAGGAGGTAAAGTAGTCTTTACCAATTACCATCCATCAAAGAGCATATCCTATTGATTCTGGACCTCACCAACGTCATCCCGTGCAAGAACTTGGTGTTTTTATTACCATCTTTCAACCATAGGTACTGGATCTCTGCTTCCACCAGATTTCCTATCCTTTCACCTTTCTGAGGTAATCTTCTACCAGATTTCCTATCCTTTAAGGTTGATCATTTGGGTTTTTCTTCAAAAGAAAGTTACCACTTTTCCTTTTTCTTGTCAAGGTTTTGAATATTTTTCGAAAAAATGCTGACGTCCCCGATTTGATATTTAGGCCCCTTCTCTGATCTTGCCTTTCAAAACCTTTAATTTAAAACTAGCCCACCCATCAACAGTGAAAACTAGAAATCTGTCAAGCTTAGACTTTTTTTTTTTCTTGTGTGTGTGTGTGTGTTTTTTTTTTTTTTTTTTCGTTCATTAAATATTAACAATCATTATTTTGACAATGAGTCAGGGGGATATTAACTAAAATGGAAGGGTTTTTGAAGTGGGGGGTTAGTACTGGAGCCTTTTTTTTTTGTAAAAAGCAAGCTGCTTTACAAGTGATGTTTCCTTAATTGCTGGAAAAAAAATATATAGATGTACTTCAACAAAATTGTTTGGTGACTTTTTAGGGAGTGAGTTTTTTTTTTTTTAATTTAAGATTTAAAATTTAGCAACCATTTGTTTTTTTTTTGCTATTGGAGGGTTCCCAACCTTTTGGGCTGGACTAATCCCTCTGGGCCTAGAGGGAAGTCGGGTAAACTCCCCTGTAGGCCCAGTGTGGTATTATAGTTTCGAGCCTACAACCTCCGGGGGTAAACCGTGGTGCTAGGCCAACTGAGCTGCCCCTTGGGGTTCATTTGACTTTTGGTCATATTGAGTTATGTATTACAGTTTCGTTAGTGAATTGTTTGATGATTTATCCCTGATTGGTTTTTGTTTTCTTTTTTTACCCTCCCTTTCTTTGTGTCCTTTCCTTTGATTAATTTGTGACGGTTTTTATGAGTTTGGATTGAGACCAGTTCGCTTCTGTTCTTTTGCTTGCTTTGTCTGAAAGCAACATCTACACCTTAGATATATTTCCATTTTGTTTCTATTGATATGCTTTTTTAGTACAGCTCCAGTAATTGGGGCTTTGTTTATTCTTTTTATTTTTTATTTTGGAAAATTGGTTTAATCATTTTGCATGCTCTAAAATGTCCTTTTTTCATGTTTATTAATAGAATTGGTTCAATACTCTATAATTTGTGATTTTACTGCAAGATGTATTGGTCCACTTTCTTTTAGACAACTTACATCTGTTTATCTGATTATGGCTCTGTTACTTATTCCCTACTTTCTTTGGTGCACTTGCTAGGAAAATTTTTGTTGCACCTTTTATTTTGTTACCATATCTTCGTGCAAGGATCATGTGTAAGATATGATGCAACTTGCAACATGATTATATGAATGCCCCACACTCCCCTTTTCTTTCACCACGTAATTTATGCAGGAGTTTTGCAGGTCATGTGTTAAGGCTTACTGAAATATTGTTTTGTGTTTCAGTGTGAGGAACTGTGGCGGGGCAAGGCACACATTCCTCGCATATCGATGGTACAGGGAATATCGAGGCTAGAAGCTTATTCCTTCTCCATCATGGATGGAAAACGAGTGAGTATTTGTTCAACTATACCCGACTTATGATGATGATTTCTATGCTCCCCCTGTCTTGGAAGATTGTTTCCAGGATTTGTCAATTACAATTTACAACAGAAATATTTGTTTTACCCAGTGCCATATATTTTAGATATTTGAGAATTTGAAATAGTAACCTCTTAGAATGACTTGACTCTTGTGCATAATGGTTCATTTTTTACCAGTTACACGGCAGCTAGTTTTTTTTATTATAATGAGTTGGATCAATTTGTTAAATCAAACTCTGCACAACTGCACCAGTAGTTGGCTGGATATAAAGACACAGAACCCCCTCTCTTAAAGTCTACCATGGAAGATCTTTACTGATATAAGAGGGCTTGAGAGAGCCCCCGTCTTCCATTTTTCACAGCAAAGTTTTAAGTGACACATACCTTAGCGGCTAGATGGTTCCCACATCGTCTTTCATTAATAGTGTTGCATCATCCACATAACACAATGGTTACTAAATTTCTGCTTTTTCTTGAAAAAGGAACCAACTATTGTTGATAATAGATTTCTAATAATTTGAAGATGTAATGAAGAGATTATGTTATTCACACGGGTCCTTTTCTTTCCTTTTTGAATAGTACCAGGTAAATTTTATTGAATATTACAATATATATATATATATATATAAGAGACATATACCTCTTATGCCCAACAACACAATTACAAAAATGACACCTCCAAGTGGAAGACCATCGACCCACTGTTTTGCTGAAACATCAGCATTCAGCTGAACCATTGGCCGACCTTAACATGTGGCTAAACACCACCTGATGAAGGGAAGCTAAAGCCTTAATCTTGTTAAGAGGGAAAGAAATGAAGAGCTTATGTTGCATCATGAGGTAGATTGGACTTAAAATCACAATGCCATCACTTGGGAGCTAGGGAAAGTTGCTCTTGGAAAAGAAAAAGGAAGCAAGCTATTCATCACCGGCAAGACATCATCCAATCAACCCTATTTAAAGCCGTGTATTTTTCAACTGTACAATCTGACAAGTCTTTTTTTTTAACTACTTTATTTTAGGATTTTATCACTCTTCCTTCTGTAGTTCCTTTAACTGTTAATGCTTAATCACTTCGTGGTTTTTTTTTTTTTTTTTCAATATTTTGCATGTAACCAAACTGCAAACCATCTTTTCTTCCTTTTTTTTTTTTTTTGAAAGAAACTCCATCTTTTTCCTGATTCTATTATCCATCTTTTGTTGTAATTCTAAATATTATCATAGCTTTTTGTGAACGTTCAACTCCATACTATTAGTGTAATTGAGCCTGATGTAATTGGGCGACACAGGCCATGAAGGAAGAACTAGATGCTCTTCAGCAAAATCATACATGGGATCTTGTTTAGTGCCTTGCTATTGCTAATGTGAAGCCAGTTGGCTGCAAATTGTCAAACTCAAATCTAATGGCTCCTTGGATCGCTATAAAGCTTGGTAATAGAGAGGAATATGGGATAGATTATGATGAAACTTTTGCCTCGGTGGCTAATATGACTATGGTGCGCATTATTCCTGCTCTTACGGCTTCTCACACATGGCCTCTCTTTCAGATGCATGTAAAGAATACATTTCTTCATATGGTGACATAAAAGAAGAGGTTTACATGTGCCCTCCTCCCAGGCTATGTGTGTTGGTTGTGACGCTCTCTTTATGGATAAAACAAACTCCTAGGGCCTGGTTTGAGAAATTCTAAAAGACTCTTGAAAAGGCATCTTTTGTTCAAAGTCTACGGCCCGGCCCATCTCTGTCTCTTCGTCGGACATCCCGGGCTTGACTATCTTACTTGTATATGTCGACGATATTATCATCGCAGGAATAAATCCTGATGGCATTCTATGACTTCAACCTATGATGCACGGATACTTCAAAATGGGCAACGTATTGTATCCGATACTTCACTTTTTATGTGTAAAATCCGCGTCCCTGCCGTGTCTATGGCGTGTCCGTGCCGTATCCATGTCGTATCCGTGCATCATAAACTTCAACATTTTCTTTATGCATCCTTTCATATGAAGGATTTGGATCCTCTTACTTATTTTCTTGGTCTTTCTTAAAGAGTCTGGATCCATCGGGCCAAAGGCCCACTTGTATAATAAAGCCCAAATCCTTGTATAGTCAAATTCTAACACCATCTACAGATTCTTTATACTATATTAGGATAGGGTTGACTGTAGTATGACTAGATAATTGCTAATATGTAGCCCAAATCAAGGCTTGTACAATATGATATATAGAAGATCAATCGATCCTGGGAAAGGCATCCCATCCCTTTCTATTCGTCCATAGCATTTCATTCTCCGACATGTTATCAGAGCTCTGCTAAAGGACATAAGCTACAAATCCTATTCTGGTTGAAGAAGTCTTCCTCCAATCAAGAGTTCAAGTCGTCTTTTTCTCATAAAGAAGTAGTCTCTGGGTTCAATTTTTCATCACAGATCCATCAGAATGACAGCTGATCTGTGCCTGATCAAGAGTGGCCCACCTCCGATCAACACTTGTTCCACGAGTGACTTCAAGATTTTGATCGACAGGCTTCTTGGAAGTTTTTGATGATCTTTTGAGGATTTTTTTGTCATCGTTCGAGGTTGGTTATACCCCCTTTTCCATCTGTCTGGACATTTTTGTTCAAATAAATTTAATGAAGACCGTCCAGATTTGTGGATTTATATCCATTATATTTCAAATTTGGACTGCTGGTAGTAACTTGGAGCCTCCATAATTTGATCAGATCTGATCAGTGATTGAACCATTCAGTGGGGCTCACAGACAGATCCTGCCAGAAATTTAAGGTCGCCTGGTGTAGTTTTTTTTGGCCGGCTGTGTTCCCTATGCACAATGTGCACTGCTGGTTGCCTTTCCTTACATCTGAGGCTCCTCTGCTCATATCTTTATTCATCTAGAACTACCATTGAATTTCTAAGTACCTCGACATCTTGATCAGATGTTCTGTTCTCTGGATTCTGAGTCATTTCTGAGCGAGAGTTTTTTCACATAAATAAATCGATCCTAGGAAAGGCATCCAATTCCAAAGTATTGTTATCTTTGTTAAATTCTGGTCACATAAATAAAATGAAGTTTTTAGCATGAGATGCTGCTCTTGATTGCACTACTCGTAAGCTTGGAAAAAGTAAAATTTTGCCTTTTCCATTACATGTTTCCTCTGCTACCAAATGTTGACTTAATACATAGTGATGTTTGTTGTGTTGCACCAATTGTCACTCATTCACAGTATAAGTATTTTTTGACATTCATTGATGATTATAGTCGTTTTACATGGATTTATTTCCTGCATGCAAAATATAAAGTTTTTGATGTTTTAAAAAAATTCTTGAATTATGTTCAAAATCAGTTTTCAACATGTATTAAGATTTTCCGTACAGACTCAGGGTGGGAATACGTGTCCGAGAAATCTCAAGCTTTCTTGTAAGAAAAATGGATCATCTGCCAACAAACATGTCCCTACACCCCTCAATAGAATGGAATTGCAGAACGGAAAAGTCATCATCTTCTAGACATGGTTAGATGTTTGCAATTAGAATCCTTAGTTCCACCTAGATTTTGGCCAGAAGCATGAACCACTGCAACTCATATCATCAATCATCTTCCTTCTCCAAAACTTCAAAACACATCTCCGTATTTTCGTCTTTTCCAAATTGAACAAAAATACACACATTTGCATACTTTTGGATGTGTTTGTTTTGTTCATCTTCCAACCCATGAACATTCAAAGTTCAATCTGCAAAGTGTGCCTTTCTTGGTTATGCTTCTCAGCAAAAATGTTTTATTTGTTATCATCATGGATGAAAATATCAGCCGCTACGTAGCATAGTGGCCGATAAATCTGGCGTAGCGGCCATGACACAAAATAGCGCCACTCGCAACCGTATCGGTGCGTATCGGCCGCTATTTACCCGTAGAAGCTGATACACACCAATACATTGCGTATCGGCCACTACAAACTATGAACAGTAAGGAGAGAAAAAAAAACCATACCCGCCTCCTTCCAATCGCTTGTTTGAATGGTGGCAAAAGAAAAAAGGAAAGGAAAAAAAAGAGGAAAAGAGGCAGTGAGAGAGAGAGCAGTTGCAGACAACATATCTAGATGCAGTAGAAAGCAGCAGCAGGCGGCGGCGGCGGCAGGAGGAGGACCACAACGGAAGCAAGGTGCTCCTCCTCGTCCTTTTTCTTCTTCTTTTCCTTTCCTTTTTTTTTTTTTTTTTTCTTTTCCCTCCTTTTCCTTTCCCTCTTCTCCCGCTGTCTCTCGATCCTTCCATTCACACGAAAATAGGGCAGCATATGGCCCTTTCATCTCTTTTATGTAAGGGAACTTATGGGCCCCACAGTGGCCCACCCTATAAAAGGTTTAAATAAAATTTAAATGGGCCCTCAAAAGCTGTTGTCTTCTTAACCATTGATGTGCTCCACATTGATGCCCAAGTATTAAATAAAAAGGGCATGTCTTAACCAAATATTACTTAATTGAAATTAGAGCCTTAGCCAAATTTTTCTCTAATTAGAAATATAACCCAATCAAAGTTCACTCTAATTGAAAATAGGGCCATAGCAAACTTTGACACACTCTAACTAGAAATGGGCTCCGGCCAAGTTTCACATTAATTGAAAATAGGTTTTAGCCAAATTTCACACTAATAGGAAATACTGAAATAAGGCCTTGACCAAAGTACACTTTAATAGAAAATGAGCCCTTTTCATTTTAATAGGAAATAGGCTCTAATCAAATTTAGTTTTTAATAGAAGTTTTTTTACGAGCTTTTCATTAGTTTCTAAGTTAGCATAACTAAGCAACATGAATATATGTGAAAAAATGATCATTATTATTATTTTATATTCATACAGCGATACAGGACCTCATGCAATGTGAGGGACTACTACGCCCCCTTATCTTAGTTACTTTTGCAAAAAGAAAGAAAAAAACACATTTTTTTTTTATCATTTTCCAATTTTCTAAATTTTCTGAAATTTTTTCAGAAATTTTTGACAATTTTTTCAATACGCCGCTACCTAGCGCCCTCTTTGTAGCGTTTTGGCGGCAAGCCACTACACCCGCCGCTACTGCTATTTTCATCCTTGGTTATTATCCCAAGGTAAAGCGTATTTAGATTTCTAGAAATGTTGTGTTCTTTGAACACAAGTATTTTTTCCATTCCTTTCCTGAATCATTTCTAGAAATTACATTTTCTAAAGTTCCATCCTTTGATGTTGAATGTCTTCCTCCACTTGTGAGATTTAATCCAGACAAGGTGTATGCTCGTCAACAAGGAACAAATGCCACTAATTTGCCTCTTTTGCAAGAACCAACCCCGGATCCTGCTCCAACACCTGATCCACCTTAGGCTGTTCTTCGCCGATCTTCTTGTATCACTCGACCTCCAGATCGATACGGTTTTTCCCATTCTTCATTAGCTACCTTATCCTCTGTTTCAATTCCTAATTCTTACTCACAAGCTGCAAAGCAGGATTGTTGGAGAAAGGCTATGGAAGAAGAATTCAATGCCTTACATCATAACCAAACACGGGATGTTGTTCCATGTCCACCTTGGGTTAAGCCAATATGAAGTAAATGAGTTTTCTCTATCAAATTAAAAGCTGATGGTTCTTTGGATAGATAGAAGGCAATACTTGTGGCCCTTGGCAATAGATAGGAATATGGAATTGACTATGAGGAGACATTTGCGCCTATAGCGAAGATGACTACAGTTCGCACCATTCTTGCCATAGTTGCATCCCAATCCTGACCTCTTTTCCAGTTTGACGTCAAAAATGCATTTCTTCATGGAGATCTTAAAGAGGAAGTCTATATGCGTCTACCTCAAGGTTTTCCAATATCATCAGACGGATAAGTTGCTCGTTTAAAACGTTCTTTGTATGGACTCAAGAAAACACCAAGAGCATGGTTTGACAAATTCAAATATGCATTACTAAAGCTAAACTTTCAATGATCCTTATGATATGTCTTTGTTTCTTCATCACAAATCAACAGGGACAACCATTATTTTGGTTTATGTCGATGATATCATAATCACAGGCACAAATATAGTCATGATTAAAGATCTCCAGCTTTACCTTCATCAATCTTTTCAAATGAAGGACCTAGGGCCTCTGACATATATTTTGGGATTGGAGGTTCAACACTCTGAGAAAGGGTTGATTCTTCATCAACAGAAGTACACTATGGATTTAGTTGAATTAGTAGGCCTGTCAAACTCCACAATTGTGGATACTCCTCTTGAAATAAATCTTAAACTCCATAGTGAAAGTGGTGACCCCCTTCCTGATCCTACATACTTCCGACAGCTTGTCGGTAGTCTCATATACTTGACTACTACTTGGCCGGACATCAGTTATGCAGTAAATCTGATGAGTCGGTATATGACCAGGCCTCATCATCTCCATTTAGCAGCGGTTCGAAGAATCATCCGTTATCTTATTGGCACGGCTCACAGAGGCTTATTCTTTCATGTTGGCTCTCCAATGACATTAACTGCCTATTCTGATGTTGATTGGGCAGGTTGCCCTGATACACGTCGTTCCACAACAAGCTAGTGCATGTATCTAGGAGATGCTCTTATTTCATGGAAAGTAAAAAAGCAAGGCAAAGTTTCAAAATCATCAACCGAGGCAGAATATCGGGCCATGTCTGCATGTCTGCAGCATGCTTAGAAATTCTATGGCTTCGGGGCCTACTCGTGAAACTTGGCTTCACCCAAAAATCACCCACACCGCTGCATGTGGATAACACCAGTGCAATTCGGATTACAGAAAATCCAGTATTCCATGAAAGAACAAAACACATCGAGGTTGATTGCCACTGTTGAGGGGGAGAAATGTTTGGTCAACACTGACACTCTTCTCCAAGTCTCTAGAAGAAGCACATGCACTTGCTTTGTGCAAACCAACTTAACTTGCACCGACTTAAAGAAGTGATGGAGTAGGGGCCACGTGTCCCACTTGAGAACCATACGCTTCCACCAACCTATGCACCATAACACTATGAATATGGGTAGCAGGTGCCATTTGAAGAACACACAAGTGAAGTGAAGAGAAGTGTGAGTGTGGGGTGCCTTGGTGCAAGTCGAGTGACTGTGTAGTGACTAGTCAGTGAGTGCTAGTGAAAGTGTAGTGAGCCTCCTCTTGTACGTGTGTAGGCTTGAAGAGAGTTAAGGTGTAGGTGCCTTCGTAACCTGTGTAATTCGTGTGTAGCTAGTAAGCCTTGTAGTGGTGTCTTTGTGTAAAAGTTATAAGTGGGTTCTTTGTATTTTTTTATTTGAATCAAGTGGCTTGTATTGATTATAATCGAAAGTTGTAGTTAAGTTGTAGTCATTGTGTATCTACCATTGTCCAACATTTGCGAGGTGTTTGATAAGAAGTTGATTACTCTTCTGCATTTCACTTCTAGTCTCCAAGTTGCAGACATTCTTACTAAAGCTCTTCTACGAGTTAAGCACTAGTTTCTTGTTACCAAATTGTTGTTGGTTGACTCACCCTCATCGATTTAAGAGAGAGAGAGAGAGAGGGGGGGGGGGGGGGGGGGTTTGGGGGTTTATTAGTGTAAATAAGCCTGGTGTAATTGGGTTGGCTTAGGTCAAGATTGAGTCAAGTTGGGCCTATTTAGTTATGTGAGTCATCAATGTATGTCATATGCACTAGATAAGATTACGAGATCCCTAAATCAAGGGATTCATACCTGTGTAGGGCTCCTAAGGCAAAAAAATCAGTCTTTTGGGTCTCTCATTTCCTAGGTGTGTTGAAGCTCAATGTAGATGAAGCCATCGTTCTAAATATCGGTCGATCGATACGTACCGGTATCGACCTTGACCTACTTATCAATTTTGGTTTCGGCCCCCTAAAAAAATGCCAAAATATCGGTGTTGGCCGATATTTTGCAAAATATCTGTCAAAAATACAAAACCCATCTCTGTCTTCTCCATTCTCCCTTTCCCAAATGAAAAAAAAAAAAAAACCATAAATAAGAGACAAGAAACAAAGCCTGATGTTGCATGTGGGTTGCATCTATTTAAAAAAAAAAAAAAGACAAAACAAAGAGATGGAGGAGAGGAGGGGAGGGAAGTACTCGGATGTCACAGTCCTCACAGATCTACTGAAGCTCCGGCTACAGACCTGCTGGATGTGCGCTGCTGCTTCATCTTCTTTTTATCCCTTCCCTCTTTTCTTCTTCTTCCTCTCTCTCCCCCTCCTTTTCCCTCTTCTATTTCCCACCTTTTCCTTTCCCTCCCCATTTCACACTCTGTCTCGTTGATATGATGCCAGTTGAATGATGGGGATAAATTGTCCAATTTCGAGGATGGGCTAAACCTCCTTGTGTCCAAGTTCGAGGATGGACTACACCTCCTTGTGCAAGCACAGATTTTGGGGATGATTTTCTGATAACTCTCTTATTATTCTTCTCCTATTAAATAACCATTGTTGGCTTTACATAGAAAGAACATTAAAAAGTTTTCCCTTAAATCAAGGAAAGATCACATAATTAGTCAAAGAAATCCTACTGCTTAACTGGGAAAGAAACCCAATCCTATTGACACTCTTACTAAATGGACAATCAAATTGACAACTCAAGCATCATTACTTTATTCACTTTCCTAACTTACTTGCAATCCTCCTACATGCCTGACCCAGGTTTAATTTGTGTGGGCCAATGACTCACCCTTATCGCGCAATTGGGCCGGGCTCCTATCATTCCTCCCCCTTCAAAATTGACCTTGTCCTCAAGGTCAAAGTTGGGAAAACTCTGATGTATGAGAAATGGGTCTTCCGTTTCTTTTTTAGCCTCTAGAATAAACAATTGCTGATTTTTGCATTTGTGACCGGGCCCAAACTTTTCATCGCAGTTATAGCAGAGGCCTTTCTCTCTCCGTGCTTGCATCTCATGCCAAGTGAGTCGTCGAATAGGCGGTGTAACCCGCTGCACTGTGTGCCCCGTTTGTGAAAGCGGTGGCATTTGAGGTGGTGGTTGTTCTATTCGATATGCACTGCAACTTTTCTTTCTGCATTTGAGCGAGCCCAATCGCTGCAGAAATGTTCGCAGGTTTGAATATCTTGATCTCCACTGCAATTTTATCCTTGAGTCCCCCAATAAAGCAACCAACTAATGCCTTTTCGGGCCACCCATCTACCCGATTTGCCAAGCATTTGAATTGGGCTTGATATTCTCGCACTGTGCCTATTTGTTGAACCCGAGAGAGAGCCTCATCAAAGTTCTCATATTCAGTTGACCCAAAACGTATAGAAATGGCCTTTTGCAACATCTCCAATGTCAACTCTTTTTGGGTCTTCTCGTACCGCTGGAACCATTGCACTGCTTCCCTTTCTAAATGAAAGGAAGCCAAGATAACTTTTTGGTCCTCTGCTATCTTTTGATATTGGAAAAGCTGATTTGCCCTATAGATCCATGAGGTTGATTCCCTGCTCGAGAACTTTGGAAAGTCCAATCTCGCAATTCGAGGTTGAAGTTGTCCATTGTCATCTGTGACATTGTTAATGCTGGAACCTTCCTGTTTATGTGGTCATATTTGGCATCCATAGCTGCCAAGGTAACCTTAATGTCCTGCAACGATCCTACAAATTGCTTGACTTCTTCATCAAGCTTGTCAACCTTCATCATTAGCACCTCAGTTCTGATATTATTAGTCATGCTAGTTATACCAGGAACAATGCTCTGAAATTTTTTTTTCTTTTCTTTTGTTTTTTATTTATTTATTTTTACTTTCTCTTTTTCTTCTCCACACAGATCAGCAAGTCACCTCTTTGACGGCGAGGTGTAATTAAACCAAACATTTAGCCTTGTTTTATAAAAGAAGAAAGGAATGGCAGTTGATGTAAATATCATAAACTTTCTGACCTAATCAATTTCAAGAATCTTTTGTAAGCTTCTGTACTCTTACTGAAATGGGATCGGTGGTGAGAGAATGATATCTTCCTTCTATGATGGGTTTGGTGCTTGAGAATAAGGCCTGCAAAAGCTGATGAGGCGACGGCGATACAAACGGTCGGACGGGTCGACGAGGTTGGAGCAGTGGAGCTACACGGTTGGGCCTGGAATCCTCTCTTCTTCTATGCTCCTTTTCTCCGTTATTTATTTATTTATTATTTATTTTTATTTTTATTTATTATTTTATGGGATAAGGGACGGTGGGTTTGGGTTTGAAGATGGGGGACGGTTTTAAAGGGACTTGAAGGAATGGACTGGATCTGACCTGTGAAGATGCGGTAGGCCAGAATCGGTGCTCTGATACCAATTGATATGATACCAGTTGAATGATGGGGATAAATTGTCCAATTTCGAGGATGGACTACACCTCCTTGTGCAAGCACAGATTTTGGGGATAATTTTTTGATATCTCTCTTATTATTCTTCTCCTAATAAATAGCCATTGCTGGCTTTACATAAGAAAGAACATTAAAAAGATCTCCCTTAAATCAAGGAAAGATCACCACATAATTAGTAAAAGAAACCCTACTACTTAATTGGGAAAGAAGTCCAATCCTATTGACACTCTTACTAAATGGACAATCAAACTGACAATTCAAGCATCATCACTTTATTCACTTTCCTAACTTACTTGCAATCAATCTACATGCCTGACCCATGTTTAACTTGTGTGGGCCAATGACTCAGCCCTTATCGCCCAATTGGGCCGTGCTCCTATCACTCTTTTTTTCAGCAAAGAAAGGGCCAAATGCCTTTTTATGTTTCTGACTTTCTGAGTTGGACCAATGTATCGTTGGAAACTTTGTGGTCTCCACCATGGAACCCATTTGTTAAAAATCTGAGCCAGTCAATATGCATGTCCCTCCCTAGCTTTTATGGGTCCTCATAAAATTTGACTCTAATAGGAATGGGCCTGTGGTCGGATTGATTGGATCGTGATGATGAATATACTTAATCAATCAAACAGTGGGTGCATTTTATTATAGTGGAATTCAGCCAGGACCCACACATGACTGGGCCTTTATATTAAGTAGTTTGGATTTTTAATAGGCCGATTTCACCTAGGAGCCTACAAAACTCCCATCAATTTGAGCCTTGAGTATCAAGCTTTTTTTCCCTTAATTGGAATCCCATTCTAATAGGGCCCACTTATAAAAGATCTAAACCACAAAAATAGCCCTTTTTTGTTCTGACCTGTTTTCAATAAATGTGCCAAACTGACTGGGTCCTCAACAAATTTTGCTCAAGTAAGAGTTAGGCCCACTTACATATTTCTTACATATTGATCACTTGTGAAAATATGTTAGTGAAATATAAATAGAAATTCAAGTGCAATCCAACAACGGGCTTAGTCCTGGCGAAGTGCTTTAGATGGCTAGACCTTGAAGTAACATATGATAGGATATGGCTAATGATTTTAATCATGTAGCTTGACCAAGTCAATTGTGGGCCTAACTCCGATTTGAGTGAAATTTGTTTATTACAAAGCTAATATAAGAGGTGATAGTTATTTATAGTGGGTTTGGGTTTTAGATATAGGCTACATTAATGGATTTATAAATTATAAGGATGGATGGACATGAGAATTAAACATTAAAACTTGACATATTTCATAGTTAAAGATAAAATAACAACTCAGAGTGTTATGACTTAGGGGGATTGATATTTTGGTTATAAGTGTGTACTAATGAAAAAATATATTGTTTCCTAGCATTTTCCAATATTATGGTTTTTTTGGATAGAAGAAAATTCACGCCACGATGATTGCGACGGACCGAGAACCGCAACCAATACGGATACTGTATCGATATTTGGGGTAAGCCGATACCGCACTTTTAAACCATGGATGGACCGGCTAGAGTTAAATCTGGTCCTAATGTATAAGAGGGGTGCTCCATAATAGCGATAGCATTGTGCTAGCGATGTTCTCTAAGAATGTGGGTTATATGAAGCCCAATGAGGTAGAAGTGGTGGCCATTTTAGAAGCTCTTCAGATCTTTTCCACCTCTTACCAATCCAAGCTAGTGTTGGACAATGACTCTTTGACTACCATCTCTTGGGTGTCTTCTCATGCTTCTCCTCCAGGGAGGTTTCAGTTCTACTTCAACAAGGTCAAGGTGTTGTCTTCTTTGGTTGAGGTGGATTTCGTTCATGTGGGGCGTTCCGGCAAATGGCTTGGCCGACTTGCTGGCTAAGCAAGGGGTGGATAGATCCTCTCCGTTTGTTGCTCTATCTTCATAGTTTGGCCACTTTTTTGTGTTGTAGCCTTTTTCTTTGATGTGGGTATAAATCTTTTATACCTCATCTTAGCCCCTCCCATTTGGTTGGGGATCTTATTGTTCTCTGTTTCTCTTTTTAATGAAATTTACTGTTACCTATCCAAAAAGAAAAAAAGAAAAAAAAGGGAATGAGTAGCAATGCATGTGGATTAGGAGTAGGCCAACATAGTACCAATCTGATCCTAGCCCTTGGTTAAGGAGTTTGAAACTAGATAAAATGAATCTTAACTCTCTTTTTTCTGTCTAGTCCATTGGCTTATTAGTTTGATGTGTTAAATTGGTGTGTGACAACTGACAATACATGGAGTCTAGTTGTATTTAGATGTTTGGTTTCATCACTGGTGGGCTTATTAAGGTTTCTTTTTTGAAAAATTAAGGAACTGGATCTCTTTTGAAAATCTTCTGTGTTGTGATAAAAAAAATGATTTATTGTGATTGTTATCCTTTTCAAATTTTAAAGCATGTTATGAATGTTCTAACAAATCTAGAGCTTGTGTTTTCAGAGGCGCATATTAATGGACGATCTTTGTGACCATACATGGGAATTTCGTTTCAAAAAGGTTTGTTTGCAAACTCCACTGCAATCTAATTTGTTCTACACATATACTTTTTCCAGTTATAAAGGATTAAAAATCTTTTTTATAATGTGCCTAGTCATTTGGGTGAAAGAAATAAGTCGAGCCACTATTCTCCATGTCACAGCAAGTAAACATGTATTTCTTATAATGAGATAATTTTTTTTTTGTTTATTCAATATGATCAATATAAAAAGGAGAGAAACAAGGGAAAATCCTTTTTAAAAAAATTGGGAACTGTTGTAAAGGCCCAATGGTTGATTTGAGTCTTATCCCGGAAAATTGATCAGTGGTGTCATTTTTGGGATGTACTGTGCAATACATGACTCCAATTGTGAAATTTAGGATCTGATTCATGCAATTCTCACTATTGAGACAAAAAAAAAAAAAAAAAACATTTTTTTCAGGACTATGGCAATAGGATTTTATTTTGGTTTTTTTTAGTAACTGTATCAGTTAATAAAATGGTCCTGTATTCCTTCCAACACTAAAACATAAGATACTTCCATTTACTTTTAGAGATTTGAAAGGAGGAATAAATTAAGACTACAGGGACCACTGATGAATAGACAGTTATGTTTGCATTACCTGAGTAACCTGACTTCCTAACCACTATATGACACTGGTACAATTCATCACATCTTAAGTGTAATTATAATTTTGACAGTGGGAGATAATTAATAGAGAAAATGATGCAGGCGCATGAAAGGGAACCCATGTGCGGGCCATGTTTACAAGAAGACCATGAAAAGAAGCATGCACAAGACCATTAAAATAAAAGAATAAATTGCACAAGCCCTAAAAATTCAGCAGCTCCTAATTATTCCCTATTATATCCAGGCCTCTAATGGACTTTATTTGCTAGATTAAACTCCTAATGTAATCAATGCTTTATCTATGGAGAGGTTAATATTTTCATTACAAATCAAAACATTAAGAAAAATGTTAAGAGGTTTAGATTACCTCTCGTTAAATCATGGTGCAGGATTAGATTTAGGTTATTTTGGCTTAAGATCAAAATAATGATAGGGCCATTAGACCAACCTAGTTTTTGAGATTTTGGAAGATTCAATGATCATACAGGAGAACTTTCTGTGTGAAAGCTATGTTATACATTTCTCTTTGTAAAAATTAGGCGAGAAACCTGTTCTCCTTTGGATCTTTTTAAGAAATGTAGGTGTGAGACCTTGTTACTTATATGTTGTTTCTCCTCACTGCTGCTAAAACTTTCCTGCCTGCTTTTTGGGCATCAGTCGACGTGTTCCTAAGCTTATTTTAATCAGATTAGTTGCTTCTCTTGGTTAATTCATTAGGCAAGCAGTTCAAGCTTTTGCCCTGAAGGCCCCTGACCATGAATGTAGGCTCAGTATGCAGATGAAAACTATCTGTGTGCAAGCTATGTTACATGTTCTCTTTGTGAAAACTAGTTGAGAGACCTGTTCCCCTTTGGATCTTTGAAAGAAGAGTAGGCGTGTGGCCTTCTTGTTTATATGTTGTTTCTCCTCACTTACTGCTTCTAAGACTACTTCCTGGTTTTTGGGCATCCATCAACGTGTTTCATAGCTTTATTTTAATCAGATTAGTTGCTTCTCTTGGTTGATTCATCAGTTAAGCAGTTCAAGCTTTGCCCTGACCTTGAACATACGGTTAGTACAAGGTAAACAATCAACTAGTCTGTAGTTGTGTGGTGCCGCTGCTATTGTGTTCTGGCATTTTTTTTTTGCTGCTATTATTTTCTGGCATATTTTTTTTTATTGTCCAAAATTGGCTGGCTGTGAATATTGCCTTGGATTTTACTACAATTCTACGCTTTTATACCACTGCCATTCTGCTTAGTATCCTGCTCTTTCTCTTATGTTACATTCATTTTTCAATTCCTCGACTGTTGAGTATTGATACCGACGGTTATCTGTTGACCGGGACGTGAATTAGAGAAATGATAGCTTATAGAATTTTGGAGATAATTACTGGAGTTTTGGAGCTGTATAACAGAACTAGCTGCTGGATTTTCTTTTGTTTGCTTAATTGATCTTTGAGCAGGACATTAAAGTGAGTTCGCTGTTGGATTATCCTGGTTAGCTTAGGTTCCTTGATTGTGATCCAGGTTTTGCCCAACCTATGTCCATTTTAGTTTGACCCAAATTTTAATTTGTCTGAAAGTCATGAAATCCGTGGCATAGTTGGAAGGTCCTCGTTGTCTCAACCAATGAGATTGAGGGTTCGATTCATTTTACCAATCAAGAAGAAATTCATGATTCTTAATGTTTGCATCCAGATATTATTCCATCTGTATGAGCTATTTATGTTTCTAACTAAACAATTATCCGATCTTCCATTTTATCGCAATTGAATGGGACTTGGTCACAATCTTGTGTATCACCTGCTAGTGTACTTGGATACTTTAATACAGGAAATATATCGGCATCATATTGTATCCTATACTTAATTTTCATGTGTAAAATTCATGTCCCTTCTGCATCGATGGTGTGCACTTGTCATATTCATCCTGGGGCAGGGCATCATAGATCATCAGGCAATGATCCATTGTTCATAGGAGTTTCTTTGTTAGACTTGGAAATGAAATGGGTGATTGATAAGTAGCTCAGAGTAACTATTAGGAGTCCCTGTACTAATTAAGATTTGTTTGATTCTGCCCTTCTTTGATTTATCTGGTCCTGTTTTGAGGACATGAATTGGCTGTGAGCCTGTGCCCTGTGATGCTCCATCCTCATTTCGATATGATTTGATTAGTGCCCGTACTCATTTCAATTTGATTTGATTTGGTTTTTTTGCCCTTTGACGATTTATGATCGTCCTCCTATTTTGAGGACATATCAGTGGTGATGCCTTATCCTTTCCCTCTCTTTTAATGTGCTAATGATACAACCCTGCTTCCTTCCTAAACATCTTAAGTCCCTTATTTATTCTGATGAACCTCTCACTTATTGCCATGGTATGCTCGTATTACAACCCAGCTTCCTTCCCAATTTTAAACTCTCCCATTATTTATCCAACCGGATGAGCTATAAATTTGTTTGCTGCAAAAAGTTTTGTTCTCTGTTGAAGTCAGTAGAGGAGCCACTGACAGTGCTTACTGTTGCAGACTGCTCCACCATATTGGCTAAATCTGGATCCTTCCTGGAAGGGCACTGGTCCACCAATGCACCGCTACTTCCACCCTGATGGCACCCAGTCTGCAGATCCTACGGACAAGGTATGGGGTGGCCATGAATGCCGATATTCGCTTGTAACCAGCTTTGTGGATGAAGGAAGAATCAGAGAGCACTATGTAAGGATAAATAGATGGCCGCGAATGTCTGTCTCGAGAAAGGAGGATTGGAGCTGGGAGCTGAGCAATCATTTGTACTGCTACTCGAGCATCCCTGATGCCTATAAGAATGGCGGCACTGGTCCATTTTATCCTGTCTGGCAGGAAACTAGCTATTGATGAAACATATTGCTAGTGCAGTTCTAGTTTTATATCTAGTCCTGTTGTTGTATGTAATAAATATTTGGCGTTATGCATATAAGCCTAGAACCTTTCCCTACCTAGATTGTGTACTTGTGTTTGCATCTTATAAACCAGTGAATGGTAATGGGTATGTATTATGAAGTTTATCTTGGCATTGAGCAGTATGGGATGAATCGTGGTATGGGCTGGTTGAATGTGCCCAAAGCCTATGGTTGGAAAATATTTGCCTAAATAGCCACCTACGTGTTGGTGGTTGTACTGGCTTCCTTCTGACTGATTTTGCATTTAATTTCAGGGAGAATTTTATTTGGGAGCTCAATGCTCTCATTAATTGGCCTATCAATCTGGCTTTCTCACAAGAGGGCCCTCCCACAAAAGCCCGCAAAAGTGGGAGCTCTTTTTTTTGTTTTTGTTTTTTGGGAAAATTTCAAATACTGTCTAAAGTTTTTGTATTATTTCAAAAATGACATAAATTTTGAAACTTTTCAAATTAGTCCTTAAGTTTTTCAGTAAGCTTTTAATTAAGGACATCTAGCCATTTAAAGGTATTTTTAGTGACTTTTTTCCTCAATATTTTGAAAATACTCAAATCACCTTTCATTTATAATCATGACATGGTTTCGGTGGACTAATAAATACTCTCTTTCACTTTGTTATTGCATGACCTTAAGATATTGCACGAAGACTAATAAATACTCTCTTTCACTTTGAGTTCATCAAACTGGTCCGTCTAAATTTCCTCCGTCGCATCCTCCTCGGTAAAGAAGGGCTCGGTACCTACGCACCAAGAGTAGCATCATCAGACATGACGGTCGGCAAGTAATATATATAAATCATCAAGATATGCAATACGAATGAGAGTAGACAAGAGACGTAATCATATGAAATGCATAGCATTCTGATCGTAAGAAATGCATGGCATTCGAATCATAATCAATCTAACATAAACATCTAGCAAGATAGGCAGTCCATATATGCTAATTACCACGGGATAGTAGTGCCCTCACATACTCACATGGAGTCGTGGTGGAGATATCAAGGCACGGGGTATTCCTAGCAGCAAGGCACATGATTAAAGCCCGGCAACAAGACACAAGATAAAAACTTGGCAACAAGGCACGAGTGTAAACTCGGCAACAATGCACTGGAATGACCCGGTCAACAAGCAAGATCCATCAAGTAACAAGTTATACTGAGCAGATGTTCATCAAAGTCCTAACACATATGGTGCCCCATCCGTGTTGGGCGATATACAGCTGAGTGGTGCCTGACACAAGGATTTCTAGACAAACAATAGTGAGGGGCTAGGCTTTATTGGGTTAACAAGATTAATAACCAAAGAGAGACTACTTTCCATTTATCAAATCAATATCAAGACAATACAAGCAAGCTTCTTCAATATCAATACCATCAATTACCAATACCATAAGTAGTCCTCATCAAGCTTTTACAATCAAAGCCACCTAGCCTCAACACTTCCATCAATCATCAAGACAAGCGGAACATCAAAGGGGATCCTAAGATCAACACCTAGGTTCATCAAGTGATCCCAAAATAAAGCAAAGTAAACGAAGCTAAAGAACATGTACAAAGCATGTAGATAAGTACCCAAGGGTACGATTCGGAATCAGAAGCGATAAACAATCCAATCCTAGGTACAATGTTAAACCCGAAGCATCGTACAACCATACTCAGTCAACGAAAGGAATAGGGTTCGCGATACCCAAACAAACAATCTTCGTGCATAGATAAAAAAGAGGGTATCCCGTTGTCCCGTACCGTTCAAGATTGAGCTAGGTTGAAACCCGATACAACCGGAATAACCGTGAAGAATGTCGGCTCAAAACATCTTCACATATCCCCCCCCCCCCCAACTAAGTCCACAAGTCCTAAGGCATCCACGATGTAAAAATACAACTACAAATATGCCCAACATGATAATAACACCGGGTCACATTGAGGCTTCAGTAAACATGAGTACGTATAGATATTTAACAATAAATAAATGTTTATAAATTAATAAAGAAATGCAAAGTTGTCAAACCGGTGCATAAAGAATTCATAAAACGGAGCTCATTTTGACACCACCATTTTTATTAGGTGCACCACAGTTTGTCAGCCTCGGAAAGCGTGCGATAAAAGAGGCTCACGTCTTCTGCAATCACAGCAAGGCCAACGTGTTGTTTCTTTGTTCTCCTCGGGATGCATGCAAGAAAAAGGAGAGGAAGTCATCTCTCTTCCGTGTAGGTTGGGTTAGATCAGACCCAACCCGACCTGGATCTGACTCGAAGCGCAAGCCTGGCTACTACAACGCTGACGCAAGCGACGGTACAGTTATGACGTCAGCAATTATGTTAATATGTTAATTTTTTTAATTCATTCTCAAATATCATTTTTTATTTTTATTTTAATAACTATCACTGGCTGTGGGCAAGGGACTTGGGTGGGGGTGGGGGTGGGGGTGCTTACCTTCTCCCCACTAAAAAAGAAAAAAAAAATCTTGTATAGAGAAATGTTTTTGCCTGCCTTAAAGAAAATTCTGGCTCCGCCACCCATAGCTGTCATGGGATGAGTTTGGTATGACAACCATAAAGCCCCCATGGGCCGGGGGCAGGTATGGTGCTGTGTAAATACTCATGAGGTCAGGCTCGGGTCATCCTAGGACCGAACCAGCCTCACTGCTTTTTCATCCCTACTAAAGACTCTTCTTGTTTTGGGAAATTCTATATGCACCACCATTTTTAATGAACACACCCACATTCTGAGCTCACCACAGCCATTTTAGGTTTAAAACCTATTTGCTGAGCCCACCCACCAAAATGCCGAATCTGCCCACCAGCCCTTGTCTTCTCCTTCTCCATTCCCTCTTCCTCGTTTTTCAAATTTGGCTCGGCTAACACAAGTTGAAAAAATCCGGCGTCTCCTGCTACATCTTCTCCACTGCTCTCATCACGTTCTTCTTATTCTTCATCTTCTTCTTCTTGTCCAAACAAGGTAAGGTAATCTTCTTCTTCTTCGTTAAAGCTTTTCAATCATTTTCACCTTCTTTTTAGGTTGTAATGTATGTGTATTTAGATTGTATTTTCACCTATTTCGATTGTATGTGGATTCCCTAATGCATGATATGGATGTGTATTTCGAACGTAAAATTTTCCCTTCCCATTTGTTTTCTTCTTCTGGTTCGCGTGGTGCTCGGCAAACCAGAAGTGTGCAGGTTAAATTTGCACGGCATATCGACACCGTGCGTTTACTATATGCACGGCCAATGTTAACCGTGCATGTCATATATGCACGGCCAATGTTAGCCGTGCATATATTATTTGCACGGTGTCGATATGCCGTGCAAATTAAATATGCACGGCTAACATTGGCCGTGCAGATATGAGATTGCACATTAATAGTATGCCGTGCAGAACAAATTTACAATGTTAAATAACAATTTTTGTTTTTTATTTTGAACAGATTAGAAAATGCCTAGAAGACCTGCTCGTCGCGGTGGCAGCTCACTTTCAATAGGTGGACGGGCTAGTTCTTCTAGCGAGCCATCTAGAGTGAGGACGAAGATCGGTGTGGCAAGACCGCCACGTCGCCGAGGTTTGCATACTAGTAGTTCGACTACCGGTCGTCAACGACCAACGGCATCTGAACGAAGACGAAAAATGCGACAGGATCCACTCCCAGATTCGTCAGAGGATGATTCATCTGAGGAGGATTCATCAGAGCATGATTCCTCAGAGGAGGAGGAGGCACAGCCGTCCACTTCTGCTGCAGCGGCAGCAAGGGATGATCATCCATCAGGCCAGGATGAACAGCCATCCAGTCCTCCCCCAGCGGCGGCAGGGGAGGGTCCTATCCCCGTGGTCCGGTTGATTTATCGGTCCTCCCTAGTGTCAGGACGCACGTGGCCATACCCATATGGGACGGGGAGGTAATCTTGCTTTTTTTTTTTGTTTTTCAAATAATATGTGTTGAAGTCTATAATAACATATATTAATTAAGTTTAAAACTTTTAATGTGCAGGAACGTGAGCCGCTTAAGTGTATCAATCATTGGCGAGGGTTGAAGGATTGGTACATACCTCGGCCCGGGGATGGGGCCGATATCGAAGTTCCTCAGTTTCGTGCAATTATAGAAGAGTCTGGATTGGCTGGCCTTAAGTCATTGTCGTACCGATATACTTCCGCCCCTCTGATATCCAGTTTCGTTGAGAGGTGGCAGCCCGAGACAAACACCTTCCACATGCCATTCGGTGAGATGACTATCACCTTAGACGATGTGGGTACTCTCCTCGGCATCCCAGTAACGGGATTGCCTGTCCACGCATCGACCAGTATGGGATTTACCGAGCAGGTAGATTTACTTGAGGCTGGACTAGGCGTGGATAGAGCGACTGCGTCTGCTGAACTTCAAGTGGCTCGTGGTGGGGTAGTGAGGCTGGCCTGGATCAAGCGAGTGTGCAGTAGTGTGGGTCCTCGGTCGTCTGTTGAGCAGGTAGATTGTGCAGTTAGAGACTATCTTCTGTTTCTGTTAGGCTGCACAATTTTCACTGATAAGTCGTCCACCAGAGTCCCCATTGCGTACCTATCTTTACTGATGGACTTGGGACAAGTCCGTCATTATGCATGGGGCGCTGCCGCACTTGCATATCTTTATCGCCAATTGGGGACCGCTACGAGGGCAGATGTCAGACAGATTGCTGGGTACCTGACACTTCTCACGGTAAATGTGCATAACTCTTTGATTAAAGTTTCCATTTGCCTATCTCTGTACTATTATTTATATATTATTTTAATCATATAATTAAAAACTCTAACTCTTGCAGTCTTGGGTGTACGAGCACTTCCCATTTGTCCGTCCTCCTGCAGCATGGGGGTTTATGGCTGCAATGCCTCATGCGGCTCGCTGGAATCCTGGCCAGGATTCCGAGATTGGAAGGGAGAACGTAAAGTTGTTGCGGGAGAGGCTGGACGACTTACATCCTAGTGAGGTGAGCATCCAATAGATTTGCTACTGTTTATTTTAAGTTTTTTTTTATGATCTATATTTATTTGTTAGAATATTAATGAGTTGTTTCAATTACTTCTTGACATAGGTGGCTTGGGATCCGTATACCGGTGCCAGAGCTCAGCATCCATTCCAACAGAGTTCTTTCTTCTGTGGTTGCTTGAGAGTAATGGATGTCATTGAACCCTACCACCCACAGAGGGTTCTTCGTCAATTTGGGTATGTTCAAACCATCCCACCAGCACCGCTCGCGCCCCTTCGTGCGTCTCGAGGATCTACTGCCGGACAATACAAGGTCTCCTATAGATTCCTTGATCAGTATTGGGAGTCTTGGGAGGATCATGTATTATCACTAGCACACCGTGGCCATCGAGTACAATATGCATGGGAGTGCTCACCCGACTACATGGAGTGGTTTGTTAGGATTTCACGTCCTCGGGTACAGAACCCTGAACGGCACTCCCATTATCATCCTCATGAGGATCAAGATGACCCGACTCCAAGAGTGGTGAGCGTTTGAAATTGCAATTGTAACATTATGCATCCATTTTAAAAGTTATAATTCTCTTAATTATTAACATATATAATGATTTCTTACAGATCCGCCGAGCGAGTGATAATCTTCGTGCTACGATTGCACAGCCTGGTCAATCTGCTGATTTTTACTACTGGGCAATACAGACCACTCTGGAGATCTTGGATGGCTTGCCGGTGACGTACCGACGACGTACGCGTCCTTAAGGAGATTTGCATTTTTTGGATTTTATGATTGTGTCATGGGATTTTGTAATTTATTTTGGAACTTGGCGAATTATAAGCCACTTTTTTTTAAGGCAATTATGTAAATGATCACTTTTACATATATAATGATGAATTCAAGTTCTTTCTTTTTGAGATGTCTAGTATGATGGATGAATTTTTATATTTTAATTACTCTTATAGTCTATATTTGTGTAAAAGAAAGATTAGGCAAAATGGAATGAAAAGGACATATGTCAGCACAAAATATAATTAACGTGTATTGCACAGTATGCTCGGCCGTTAATAGCCGTGCATAATATGGTCTGCACGACTATTATGTGCCGTGCATAACATGGTCTGCACGGCTATTATGTGCCGTGCATAACATGGTCTGCACGGCACATATTGGCCGTGCATAACAAAGATTGCACAGTATCTGTTAGCCGTGCAGATTCTGACAAGCCATTACATGTTGGCGTTGCAGACCATGTTTTACATCACTTTTACATATCGGTGTGAGTTACATCAAATGATAATCAAATTGTTACATCAAATGACAAGCAAACGGTTACATCGAAAAGAGTTACATTATATAATTTAAATGGTTACATCAAATGAGAATCATTTTATATAATCAATCGCTGTCAAGATTAACCGACTCTTGTGTTGCTACACTATTTCCCAAAATGTCTCTGAATTGCTCAATGCAATTTGCATATAGGTTCTGCCATCCATCTGCATCAGGATGATGGTGTCTATGCCAATTTGTTGCAATAGGTGGCATGGGTGCTTCTGGCTTCATGAATACCTGAACGAAATGGTTTCCATTGACGAAACCAATCGCGATGATTTTGTGATCACTTGTTGGAATCGGGGGTGATAACAAAGGCAAGAAAGTCAGGCATTGCTGCAATGAAAGCAGGACCAATACGACTTTATAATACGAAGATATCAAGTGACCCATGTCCGGCATTGTCATCCAACGATCGAATCCTAGATTATTTTCGAAGTAAGACAACGCGTAGTACACTCTCCAACCCGGTCATCTCCTCCATATACCAATGCATAATATTGTTGATGCCTCTACAATTCAGTGCTCAAGTCCAATCTAACCTGTCTCCAACTGTCCTCGCCCATGCCAAGAAGGCCTGCTATAGATCTGAATCCACAGTTACCATCCGCTACGACATCCTTGACATTATGGATGTAGGGTCCCAAAGGCTGTGGGAGCGATTGCGAAAATGTACATGATCGAGTTCGACGGACACTAATCTTCTCACTCATCTTCTTAACAGATGTACTACTTAATATAAGTCGTCCACTCTCTTTCACCCCTACTGCGTATTCGAATGCAGACGGCTCACGAGTCGTAGACCGATCGAACTTCTTTTTCTTCAATGATGACCGACAGCGAGTATTCAATTTAATGTCCGGTTTAATCAGAGGTGTACATTCTGGACTTGCTATTTCTCTCAATTTTTTCAGTAGTTGAATTTTTCCAGCCTCATCACTTCCCCGGAATTTCTTATCGATCAAGTCGAACTCAGAAGTTGTGGTCAACTCAGGGGCTTTGTTCATCTTAGTGGGATCTAAATTGAGCTTCCGCCAAAATTGATGTACACATGTTAGTGGTATATGAGACCCTTCTCTTATACATTCTCCAATTTCATGTGCACATGGTAGACCATGGGTCCGTCGTACAACGCACCCACATGCATTCCAATCCGAACCAATATCAGCAGCTCTTAGCGACTCATTTAATACTATATCCAAAGCACTCCTTGATACAAATCCTCTTAGTTCACGGAACAGTGCCGGTTTGAATTTATGTTGCACGATGTTCAAACTCCTTTCAAAAGAAGCCTTTATTTCAGTAAATAACAACTGAAGCAGGGAATGGATAACCTGCCAGGACGAATCAAAACTACAGCTCGATGTACCAAGATGTCTCTTTAATTTTGCGTGTGCACTCTCAGCCCTGTTAGTGGTGTAGTTGCCAAAATGCATATTCTGATCCGTCCAAACAGACACGAATTGTTCCTTATGCTTATTCAACCACGAGTTCTTCACATAATCAACAGCATGTGGATACCCACAAAAATTCCGTTCCAAAGCACTTAGAAGTTGAATATAGTCACTTTCAGTTGGAGAGAGTACCAACATGTTCCAACAAGAGATAAAAGCATCCCATCTGTCGTTGGTCTCAAAGAACTTCTTACAGTTTGCCAAGATGTTCCTAGATATATGCCACCTGCATAATAAGTTTGCTGCATTCGGATATACAACTTTGATTGCATTCATGAGCGCTAACTCTCTATCTGTGACAATCACACGTGGCATAATGCATCCATTCATTACATCCTTAAGCCTCTCCATTGCCCATCTATAATTGGCCTCCCTCTCTGAATGAAGGTAAACAAAAGCAACGGAGAACGTCAATTGGGTAGATGTAACACCAACAATCTCAAGCAATGGAAGTCGATATCTATTGGTCTTGTACGTGGAATCCATTATCAAAACTTCTGGAAATGCACGTAATAGCTGAATAGATGACGGATGTGCCCAGAATAAGTCTAAGATTACATCTGTATCATCATTGCTAGTGTGATACTCAATGTACTTGTTCTTCTCCAAATGCATCATAAGTTGCTGCATCTGTGATCGACCGGCCATCTCTGTCACCCTAAACTTCTGACGAGCATTGTAGATACTCTTCATCGTAGTGGTGTTGTGCACATTCCTCTCCTGCAGTGTTCGAAGGATGTTCCTTGGCTTCACCAGACTCTTAGACATATCAATCAAAACATTAATCTCTTCCGTAGAAAGCCTCCCAGCGAACGAGTGCCCTTCGAGATGTTGTGCGTTTGGATGATTGTGTATCCCACAAACCACTACTAACATCCAATCATCGTCACTAGGCAACTTTCGACCCTTCAAAGCAAATGGGCAATTACACTTCTTCGTTCCCGTTGCCTTGTTAGGATTCTTCTTTTCGTATATCTTCGATGAAGCCCTGTAACTACCACTTCTCTCACAGGATAAAACTATTCTCGGTTTCCTGCCATCTCCACCAGCATCCGAAGTTTTGATTACAATCACCAAGCCATGTTTCTTTCCGACATCCCGTGTCCATTGGATTAGATCATCTCGGCTTCTGAATATCGTTTCAGTGGTGAAGACATTAGTAAAATCAAGAGAACACTGACTTGCACCAGTTGAATCAATCTCCTGAAAATATGATCCCAAAATTATTAGTTTATTAGTGCACGGTCCTGTAGGACCGTGCAAAATCACACTGCACGGCAAATTATAGCTGTACATTATTTTTTTGCACGGTTTAATATAACCGTGCGAGTTTATTTTGCACGGTTTATTGTGACCGTGCAAAGTACTATTGCGCAGTTAAAATGTGCCGTGCAGTGTGATTTTGCACGGTTCTTGAATACCGAGCATATCGCGGAAAAAAATAATTAACGAGCTGGAAACGGACTTGGAGAATATACCTCCTCTTGGTAGATTGACAGTTGCTTGTCCATATTGAAAATGCCTGCTTTCAGTAGACAATGTGCCTCGGGGAGATGAGTACTTTCAAGGGTTGAAGATTCTTATGAGACTTAAGGATACTTTTAAATGGTTGAAGAAGATGATGAGGAAAGAGATGAACATAAACGGGCATGAATGAGTGCGAGGGAACGGTTACGAAACAATGGATGAAAGGGAGAATGAAGAAGAAAAAGAGGAGGAATAGGAGATGACAACGGCTCCCCCACTGTGAAAGAACGAAAGGAAGAGGAGAGGAGGAGGTTGATGGTAAAGGGCTAGTTCGTCATTTCACTGGAGGGCAATTTAGTAATTAAAAAAAAAAACTTAAAAGTGGGTGTATTCATTAAAAATGGTGGTGCATATAGAATTTCCCTTTTGTTTTATGAACTAACCAAAAAATCTCTGAACCAACCAAATCGAATAAATTCTTCGATTCCAACTGTAAGTAATTTGGGAGCACGTAGAACGAATTTGGGACTCAGTTCCATGTCGGTTACAGGAGAGGTCACATGTATTACTACACCTTATTAGCCACATAATGAAATGTTAATTTATAACTACACCTTAGGATCAAGCTTGCTCATGCCACATGTATTAAGCATGTCCCATCCCATTTTCAAGTGGTCTACACTTGAAGCTCCATTTAGTTGCAATTAAATATCACATAATTGAATATAGTGACCCTTTAATTCTGATTACAAAACTCACAATGTATCATAATTTGGGGTTACTTTGCCAACATCCTAATTAATCAAAGATTGTTAATTTTGGTAATGAGAAATTATAATCACACCAATAATGATCTAATGAGTCCCCGGCCCTTTAAAACATCCCACCAATTGGATTCGGTATTTTATCTCAATGATTAGTGGTTAATTGCCCACTTTGACTTTCAAGCTAGGCTTCATTGAAAACAAATCCAAGTAGATGTTTATTAACTCATCTTAAATCATTCAGATAATTAACCCATTAATTTAGGTGTCCCTACATGTGATTGATCATCCAAATAACCTTTATTTTGATTAAATACAAGCCTAATAATCCTTAATTAATGCTTTTCAACTAAGATTACTATTTAGGTAATATGCCATAAAAATTTAGAATCTTTGAATGGTCGATCTAAACCGTTAACATGTCTGGCTTCCAAAAGTGCACAGGAGAAGACAGATTGAAAATCCGTGTTCAGATGTGTCCGCAATTGTTAGATTACTATTTCAACGGCAGATCGTATGAATCGAACTAATTTGGTCGGTCATTACTGTGATCGGCAGTGTAACCTTACATCATTCCTTCAAAGTCGTGTTTGTATGCTTTTGATTTTTATTGATGTGCAAAGAATTCCCAAACATGCATGCACTTGATACATATCAATGCCAATCACGGTATTGGGCCACAGAAGGCAGAAGGTTTTCATGCATAGATTGATTTGAACAAAAGTTCTTTGCAAACAATGATTTGTAAAAGTATAAAAATAATTCCAATAATTGCTTGCACATGGGTTTGATTTTTTAATACCATGGAACTTGATTGACTTATGACAATATGTCCTTTCCTGTTAAGTTCTTGTGGTGGTTGTAGTGGTGGTGCCAATATCAACACCCTTCGTAAAAACATGCTTTTAAGTTCTTGTGGTGGTTGTAGTGGTGGTGCCAAAATCAACACCCTTAGTAAAAACATGCTTTTGATTTCTTTAATAATTTTATCAACTATTCATACTCATGATTTATAAGAGGTCTCACCAAAACGTGGCCTGGGTTCTGTGACATGGTTTCTGTCAAATTGAAACATGGGAACCTCCTCCCTACTCCCATATATTTTACAATCAAGTAGCAAATGGGCCACGCCCTCTCCAACCAAACATTAAACAAACACCATTCATCCAAAAATAAACCCATTCAAAATATAACATAACCTAGCAATTAATTACCAATCTAACATACAATGAGCACAAGGGTGTCTAGAATTGAAATTAGATGCTAGAATTATAAGGAGAAGCAACATATCATAGCATAGTATATATAAACACTTGCCTTAGATGACGAGCTTGACTAAACCCAAGAGAAAATGGGGGAAAATCCTCTTTTGAGCTCAACTTGTGCAAAGGACTTCACAACCCAAAATCTCTCTACAAATGCAATGCAAATAGGTAAAGTGTGGTCTCCTAATCCATCTCTAAGAAAAGGAAGAAGAAAACCTAGAAACTAGAAGCTTGTGAGCTTACCTAAGAGTGGGTAGTTGGAGAGAAGCTTGAAGAAAGGGTTCCTTAAAGTCTTGAGGTCTTGGAGAAAGAGAAGCTAGGTCCGGCGATAAACGGAGCTCCGTCTTCGTCGTCGGAGAGGAGGCAGTGAATGGGAAATGGGTTTTGAGAGTTTTGTGTGAAAGTGGTGAAAAAAAAAGTGAAATGAAATGAATGATGGGGTTTTGACCTAAGTGGGCAACCAGAGAGAAAAGGGAAATTCTATATGCACCACCAGTTTTGATGAATACACCCACATTCTGAGCTCACCACAACCATTTTAGGTTTAAAACCTATTTGCTGAGCCCACCCACAAAAATACCGAAACTGCCCACTAGCCCATCGTCTTCTCCTTCTCCATTCCCTCTTCCTAGTATTTCAAATTCGGCACGGCGGCTAACAGATCGTCATCTCTGCTACATCTTCTCCTCCACTGTTCTCATCACATTCTTCTTATTCTTCATCTTCTTCTTCTTGTTCAAACAAGGTAAGGTAATCTTATTCTCCCTCGTTAAAGCTTTCCAATCATCCCACATTCTTTTTAGGTTGTAATGTATGCGTATTTAGATTTTATTTTCACCTATTTCGATTGTATGTGGATTCCCTAATGCATGATATGGATGGGCGTGACGAACGCCAAATTCTCCCTTCCCAAATGGTTTTCTTCTTCTGGTTCGCGTAGTGCTCGGCAAACTAGAAGCGTGAAGGTTAACTTTGCACGGCATATCGACACCGTGCATTTACTATATGCACGGCCAATGTTAACCGTGCATTTCACATATGCACGGCCAATGTTAGCCGTGCATATCTTATTTGCACGGTGTCTATATGCCGTGCAAATTACATATGCACGGCTAACATTGGCCGTGCATATGTGAAATTGCACTGTAATAGTATGCCGTGCAGAACAAATTTACAATGTTAAAATAAAAATTTTTATTTTTTATTTTGAACAGATTAGAAAATGCCTAGAAGACCTGCTCGTCGCGGTGGCAGCTCACTTTCGATAGGTGGACGGGCTAGTTCTTCTAGCCGGCCATCTAGAGTTAGGACAAAGATCGGTGTCACAAGACCGGCGCGTCGCCGAGGTGTGCATACTAGTACTTCGACTGCCGGTCGTCAACGACCAACGGCATCTGAACGAAGACGTAAACTGCGACAGGATCCACTCCCAGATTCGTCAGAGGAGTCAGAGGATGATTCATCTGAGGAGGATTCATCAGAGCATGATTCCTCAGAGGAGGAGGACGCACAGTCGTCCACTTCTGCTGCAGTGGCAGCAAGGGAAGATCATCCATCAGACCAGGATGAACAGCCATCCAGTCCTCCCCCAGCGGTGGCAGGGGAGGGTCCTATCCCCGGTAGTCCGGCTGATTTATCGGTCCTCCCTAGTGTCGGGACGCACGTGGCCATACCCATATGGGACGGGGAGGTAATCTTGCATTTTTTAAATTTGTGAATTAATTGTTTTTCAAATAATATGTGTTGAAGTCTATAATAACTATATTAATTAAGTTTAAAACTTTTAATGTGCAGGAACGTGAGCCGCTTAAGTGTATCAATCATTGGCGAGGGTTGAAGGATTGGTACATACCTCGGCCCGGGGATGAGGCCGATATCGAAGTTCCTCGGTTTGTGCGATTATAGAAGAGTCTGGATTGGCTGGCCTTAAGTCATTGTCGTACCGATATACTTCCGCCCCTCTGATATCTAGTTTTGTTGAGAGGTGGCAGCCCGAAACAAACACCTTCCACATGCCATTCAGTGAGATAACGATCACCTTAGACGATGTGGGTACTCTCCTCGGCATCCTAGTAACGAGAGTGCCTGTCCACGCATCGACCAGTATGGGATTTACCGAGCAGGTAGATTTACTTGAGGCTGGACTAGGCGTGGATAGAGCGACTACGTCTGCTGAACTTTAAGTGGAGCGTGGTGGGGTAGTGAGGATAGCCTGGATCAAGCGAGTGTGCGGTAGTGTGGGTCCTAGGTCGTCTGTTGAGCAGGTAGATTGTGCAGTTAGAGGCTATCTTCTGTTTCTGTTAGGCTGCACAATTTTCACCGATAAGTCGTCCACCCGAGTCCCCATTGCGTACCTATCTTTACTGATGGACTTGGGACAAGTCCGTCATTATGCATGAGGTGCTGCCGCACTTGCGTATCTTTATCGCCAATTGGGGACCGCTACGGGGGCAGATGTGAGACAGATTGCTGGATACCTGACACTCCTCACGGTAAATGTGCATACCTCTTTGACTTTAGTTTCCATTTGCCTATCTCTGTACTATTAATTATATATTATTTTTATTCATATAATTAATAAAATCCTCTTGCAGTCTTGGGTGTACGAGCACTTCCCATTTGTCCGTCCTCCTGCAGCATGGGGTTTTACGGCTGCAATGCCTCATGCGGCTCGCTGGAATCCTGGCCAGGATTCCGGGATTGGAAGGGAGAACGTAAAGTTGTTGCGGGAGAGACTGGACGACTTACATCCTAGTGAGGTGAGCATCCAATAGATTTGTTGCTATTTATTTTAAGTTTTTTTTTATGATCTATATTTATTTGTTAGAATATTAATGAGTTGTTCAATTACTTCTTGACATAGGTGGCTTGGGATCCGTATACCGGTGCCAGAGCTCAGCATCCATTCCAACAGAGTTCTTTCTTCTGTGGTTGCTTGAGAGCAATGGATGTCATTGAACCCTACCACCCACAGAGGGTTCTTCGTCAATTTGGGTATGTTCAAACCATCCCACCAGCACCGCTCGCGCCCCTTCGTGCGTCTCGAGGATCTACTGCTGGACAATACAAGGTCTCCTACAAATTCCTTGATCAGTATTGGGAGTCTTGAGAGGATCATGTATTATCACTAGCAAACCGTGGCCATCGAGTACAACATGCATGGGAGTGCTCACCCGACTACATGGAGTGGTTTGTTAGGATTTCACGTCCTCGGGTACAGAACCCCAAACGGCACTCCCATTATCATCCTCATGAGGATCAAGATGACCCGACTCCAAGAGTGGTGAGTGTTTGAAATTTCAATTGTAACATTATGCATCCATTTTAAAAGTTATAATTCTCTTAATTATTAACATGTATAATGATTTCTTACAGGTCTGCCGAGCGAGTGATAATCTTCGTGCTACGATTGCACAGCCTGGTCAATCTGCTAATTTTTATTACCGGGCAATACAGACCACTCTCGAGATCTTGGATGGCTTGCCGGTGACGTACCGACGACGTACGCGTCCGTGAGGAGAGTTGCTGTTTTTGAATTTTATGATTATGTCATGGGAGTTTGTAATTTATTTTGGAACTTGACGAATTTTAAGCCACTTTTTTTTACGGCAATTATGTAAATAATCACTTTTACATATAATGATGAATTCAAGGATACTTTTTGAGAGGTCTACTATAATGGATGAATTTTTATATTTTAAGAGAACTTATAGTCTATATTTGTGTAAAAGAAAGATTAGTCAAAATGGAATGAAAGGATATAGGTCTGCACAAAATATAAGTAATGTGCATAACATGGTCTGCACGGCCGTTATGTGCCGTGCATAATATGGTCTGCATGGCCATTATGTGCCGTGCATAACATGGTCTGCACGGCCATTATGTGCCGTGCATAACAAAGATTGCACAGTATCTGTTAGCCGTGCATATTCTGATTTGCCATTACATATTGGCTGTGCAGACCATGTTTTTTACACAATAGAAAAGAATAAATTGAGTTACATCAAATGACAATCAAATTGTTACATCAAATGACAAGCAAACGGTTACATCAAAATGAGTTCCATTATATAATTTATATGGTTACATCAAATGAGAATCAGTTTATATAATCAAGTGCTGTCAAGATTAACCGACTCTTGTGTTGCTACACTATTTCCCAAAATATCTCTGAATTGCTCAATGCGATTTGCATATGGGAGCTGCCATCTGTCTGCATCAGGATGATGGTGTCTATGCCAATTTGTTGCAATAGGAGGCATGGGTGCTTCTGGCTTCATGAATACCTGAACGTAATGGTTTCCATTGACGAAACCAATCGCGATGATTTTGTGATCACTTATTGGAATCGGGGGTGATATCAAAGGCAAGAAAGTCAAGCATTGCTGAAATGAAAGCAGGACCAATACGACTTTATAATACGAAGATATCAAGTGACCCATGTCCGGCATTGTCATCCACCGATCGAATTCTGGATTGTTTTCGAAGTAAGACAACGCGTAGTACAGCTCTCCAACCCGGTCATCTCCTCCATAGACCAATGCATAATAATGTTGATGCCTCTGCAATTCACTACTCAAGTCCAATCTAACCTGTCTCCAACTGTCCTCGCCCATGCCAAAAAGGCCTGCTATAGATCTGAATCCACAGTTACCATCCGCTGCGACATCCTTAACATTATGGATGTAGGGTCCCAAAGGCTGCGAGAGCGAATGCGAAAATGTACATGATCGAGTTCGACGGACACTAATCTTCTCACTCTTCTTCTTTACAGATGTACTACTTAATATAAGTCGTCCACTCTCTTTCACCCCTACTACGTATTCGAATGCAGACGGCTTACGAGTCGTAGACCGATCCAACTTCTTCTTCTTCAATGATGACCGACCACGAGTATTCAATTTAATGTTCGGTTCAATCAGAGGTGTACATTCTGGACTAGCTATTTCTCTCAATTTTTTCAGTAGTTGAATTTTTCCAAGCTCATCACTTCCCCGAAATTTCTTATCGATCAAGTCGAACTGAGAAGTTGTGGTCAACTCAGGGGCTTTGTTCATCTTAGTTGGATCTAAATTGAGCTTCCGCCAAAATTAATGTACACATCTTAATGGTATATGAGACATTTCTCTTATACATTCTGCAATTTCATGTGCACATGGTAAACCATGAGTCCGTCGTACAACGCACCCACATGCATCCGAATCCGAACCAATATCAACAGCTCTTAGCGACTCATTTAATACTATATCCAAAGCACTCCTTGATACAAATCCTCTCAATTCACGGAACAGTGCCGGTTTGAATTTATGTTGCACGGTGTTCAAACTCTTTTCAAAAAAGCCTTTATTTCAGTAAATAACAACTGAAGCAGGGAATGGATAACCTGCCAGGACGAATCAAAACTACAGCTCGATGTACCCAGATGTCTCTTTAATTTTGCGTGTGCACTCACAGCCCTGTAGTGGTGCCGTTGCCAAAATGCATATTCTGATCCGTCCAAACAGACACGAATTGCTCCTTATGCTTATTCAACCACGAGTTCTTCACATAATCAACAGCATGTGGATACCCGCAAAAATTTCGTTCCAAAGCACTTAGAAGTTGAATATAGTCACTTTTAGTTGGAGAGAGTACCAACATGTTCCAACAAGAGATAAAAGCATCCCATCTGTCGTTGGTCTCAAAGAACTTCTTACAGTTTGCCAAAATGTTCCTAGATATATGCCACCTGCATAATAAGTTTGTTGCATTCGGATATACAACTTTGATTGCATTCATGAGCGCTAACTCTCTATCTGTGACAATCACACGTGGCATAATGCATCCATCCATTACATCCTTAAGCCTCTCCATGGCCCATCTATAATTGGCCTCCCTCTCTGAATCAAGGTAAACAAAAGCAACGGAGAACGTCAGTTGGGTAGATGTAACATCAACAATCTCAAGCAATGGAAGTCGATATCTATTGGTCTTGTCAAAACTTCTGGAAATGCACGTAATAGCTGAATAGATGACGGATATGCCCAGAATAAGTCTAAGATTGCATTTGTATCATCATTGCTAGTGTGATACTCAATGTACTTGTTCTTCTCCAAATGCATCATAAGTTGCTGCATCTGTGATCGGCCGGCCATCTCTGTCACCCTAAACTTCTGACGAGCATTGTTGATACTCTTCATCGTAGTGGTGTTGTGCACATTCCTCTCTTGCAGTGTTCGAAGGATGTTCCTTGGCTTCACCAGACTCTTAGACATATCAATCAAAACATTAATCTCTTCCGTAGAAAGCCTCCTAGCGAACGAGTGCCCTTCGAGATGTTGTGCGTTTGGATGATTGTGTATCCCATAAACCACTGCTAACATCCAATCATCGTCACTTGGCAACTTTCGACCCTTCAAAGCAAATGGGCAATTACACTTCTTCCTTCCCGTTGCCTTGTTAGGATTCTTCTTTTCGTATATCTTCGATGAAGCCCTGTAACTACCACTTCTCTCACAGGATAAAACTATTCTCGGTTTCCTACCATCTCCACTAGCATCCGAAGTTTTGATTATAATCACCAAGCCATGTTTCTTTCCGACATCCCGTGTCCATTGGATTAGATCATCTCGGCTTCTGAATATCGTTTCAGTGGTGAAGACATTAGTAAAATCAAGAGAGCACTTCCCAAAATTATTAGTTTATTAGTGCACGGTTCTGTAGGACCGTGCAAAATCACACTGCACGGCAAATTATAGCTGTACATTATTTTTTTTTGCACGGTTTAATATAACCGTGCAAGTTTATTTTGCACGGTTTATTGTGACCGTGCAAAAAAATATTGTACAGTTAAAATGTGCCGTGCAGTGTGATTTTGCACGGTTCTGGAATACCGAACATATCGCGGAAAAAATGAGTGACGAGCTGGAAACGGAGTTGGAGAATATACCTCCTCTTGGTAGATTGACAGTTGCTTGTCCATGTTGAAAATGCCTGCTTTCAGTAGACAATGTGCCCCGGGGAGATGAGTACTTTCAAGGGTTGAAGATTCTGATGAGACTTAAGGATACTTTTAAAAGGTTGAAGAAGATGATGAGGAAAGAGATGAACATCAACGGGAATGAATGAGTGCGAGGGAACGGTTACGAAACAATGGATGAAAGGGAGAATGAAGAAGAAAAAGAGGAAGAATAGGAGATGACAGTAGAGAAATGGCTCCCCCACTGTGAAAGAACGAAAGGAAGAGGAGAGGAGGAGGTTGATGGTAAAGGGCTAGTTCGTCCTTTCACTAGAGGGCAATTTGGTAATTAAAAATAAACTTAAAAGTGGGTGTATTCATCAAAACTGGTGGTGCATATAGAATTTCTCGAGAGAAAATGAGAGGGGAAGGGTTCAGTCACGTGGAACAAAGGTGGGGAGAGATATTTTGAGTTATTTGCTCTTTGAGCACTTGGGTTTGGGTTAAGGCCAAATTACTAAATAGTCCTTGGTCTTATGATTATTTGAGGCTCTTCGACGCGTCGGATCGCAACGCGACTGAAGGCAAATGTTCATGAAATGATGTGATCTATCACATGCACCCAACTCACCAAAAACTCAAAATCTCAGAAAAACCCCTGAAAACTTTCCAAAGTTGCAAACCAACCCCCTACTCTACCCAAACACAATCCAAAATTGCGCAAGACTTCGCACGCGTGATCCGTACGTCAAACCCGACTCGCTAAGACGCTAAACACGCTTACTAACAAATCACACAATTAATTAAAATAATTATAGGCTAAGGGTCAGGATGTTACACATTCCATCCACATAACAGAGAGGCATCAAACATGAACACACATTTGCATCAGAAGCAGCATCAAAAGAAATGAGAACAGTGCAAAGCCCCACAACCACCTTGCTTGCATGGCATCTAAAGGCCCTTCAGACCCATCTCTTCTCAATAGGGTCTTGGGGTCTGGGTTCTTGACAAAGACCCTCTTCCCATTGACATGGAAACTCAAAGAGCTCTCAGACATGGATGGTGTATTCATTTTCTACCAAACAAGAGGCAGGAGAAAAGCTAATGGAAACATATATACATGTGTGGGGATGTAGAAAAAGAATGGAATTCGTCCATTTTTAACATGTATATGAAGACTGTTGGAAAAATGGCTAGAGAACCCACTATTTTGGCCATTATTGGACCAAACTAAAAGTGGGACCCACTTATAGTTTTAGGTGGGAATACATGGGAATGTAATCTACTCCATGAGTAGGTTAAAGACATGTATTGGGTTTCTCTAATACATTAAGGAGTGAATGAGAAATTGCCTCCTAAACACTACTACTTGAACATGTTAAACATGGAAAGAAAAGGAAGTGAAAAACTTGCTTCCCACATTGCTTGAGAGCAAAGCATTTCTTTGGTATAAATATGTTTACCTTAGTGGTATAAAATGAGCCCCAAGGGGCATCCCACTTTTGTGGAGGAGGGAGGACGTAGACTTATGTTGGGTCACCACCACACACGTGCGCGCGCGCGCCCCGCCCCGCCCCGACCCGGACTGGGCTTGGGCTTCCCGCGCGGGTCGGGCCTGGCTCGGCCCACTACCCGCTATTAATTTTTTGGAGAAATTTTTATTAAAATAAAAATTTCTTTTTGAATTAAATGGGGTGTGTCTAAAGTGGTGTGTCCTTTCAATTGTGAAAGGGTGTGTCCAGCCTAAGAGGTGTGTCCAAAGAACAGATGCAGCCCCATTGAAGAGACCTAAAGCAGCCTATAAATTTCCATCTTGTCTTCCCATTTTTGAGCATCCAAATCACTGTTGTTGTTGCACAATTTCGAGTCTGCATAGTCAAGAAAAGAGAGTCCTGTTGCACTTCTGGTTCGCCTGTCACACAGTTTGCATTGCTGCTACTATGTGCGTTGATCATTGTATCCTGGGAGACAGACGCCATTAAAGCCCGTTAGCACCGTTGCGGGGGCGAATTTTGTCTTAAGGACATAGTGTTAAACACTAGCCTTGATCTACCTTCTACTGCGAATTTTTGAGTTTCGTAAGTTCAACAACGAAGTACTGTTTTTCTGCCTTCAAACAGTAAGTGAATTTTAATTCTAAGATTACTTTCTGTAACTCTGTTTTACTGTTGCTGTGATTCACTATTGTGAGGATCTGTTTCCTAAATACTGAATTATTAATCTGTGTACTCGGAACAACAATCTTAAGACAAAATTCTCATATCTAACAGAGTACATCAGTTTAATTCAGTATATCTGGTTTCAGTTTCTGTCAGTTTTTCTACTGGTTTCTACTTCTTCTAATTCTGAAACCAGTATTGTAAAACTGAGTCTCTCTCACTATTTACCAATAGCAGAACTGAAGTTTGTTCTGTATTTTTTGTGTGAGTAACCAGTTGGTCTGAGTTACTATTTACACTTCTATTACTTTAAATTCTGCAGAATTCTTTGTGGTAATTTCTGATTCTGTTATACAGTTCTGGGTATTGAGAAGAATACTCCAGTCAGTACCCATGGCCCCATTTTGGTGAACCATGGGGAGAAACCTGAGAAGTTCAATGGTACTGAGTTTAAGAGATGGCAACAGAAAATGTTGTTCTATCTCACTACCTTGAACTTGGCTAGGTTTCTCCATGAAGAAGCTCCTGCTTTAAAAGAAGATGAGACAGACAAGCAAGTAGTTGCTGCTGTAGATGCTTGGAAGCATGCTGACTTCCTCTGTCGAAACTATATTCTCAATAGACTAGATAACACATTATATAATGTGTATTGTTCATTGAAGACTGCTAAGGAATTGTGGGATTCTCTTGATAAAAAGTACAAGACTGAAGATGCCGGAATGAAGGAATTCATTGTTGGCAGATTCCTTGAATACAAGATGATCGATTCCAAGGCTGTAATCAATCAAGTTCAGGAACTTCAAGTAATTCTCCATGAAATTCATGCAGAAGGAATGTCTCTTAGTGAATCTTTTCAAGTGGCAGCAATCATTGAAAAATTGCCACCGATTTGGAAAGATTTTAAGAACTACCTCAAGCATAAGCGAAAGGAGATGAGACTTGAAGACCTGATTGCCAGATTGAGGATAGAGGAAGACAATCGTGCATCTGAAAAGCAAGTAGGAAAAACCTTCACTGAAGCTAAGGCAAATGTGGTGGAACATGGGCATAATCCCAAGAAGATGAAGAACCCTTCCAATGGTCCAAAACAAGGTCCCAAAGACAACAAGAAGTTCAAAAGGAGTTGTTATGTATGCGACAAACCAGGCCACCATGCTAAGGACTGTCGTAAGCGTAAGGACCAAGGAAATACAAGTAAGAAACCAACGCAGGCCAAATGACAGAAATGGACAATCTCTCCACTGATGTTTCAGACATCAATCTTTCTGCTGTGGTCTCAGAAGTCAATCTGGTTGGCAACACCAGAGAATGGTGGGTGGACACTGGGGCCACTCGACATGTCTGCTCCAATAAAGATATGTTCTCCATTTATCATGCTACAAACGGAGAACAACTCTTTATGGGTAACTCTGCCTCTTCAAAGGTTGAAGGCCAAGGACAGGTGGTATTGAAAATGACTTCTGGAAAGGAACTCACCTCAACAATGTGCTGCATGTACCTGATATTCGTAAGAATCTGGTATCAGGCTCACTACTGAGTAAGAAGGGTTTCAAACTTGTATTTGAGTCGGATAAGTTTGTCCTCACTAAATCTGGGATGTACGTGGGAAAAGGGTATTTGAATGATGGGCTCTTTAAAATGAATGTAATGACCATTGTACCTAATAAGAAAAACTCTTCTGCTTATATGCTTGAGTCTTCTAATGTGTGGCATGGTAGATTAGGTCATGTTAACTATGATGCTTTGCGTAGATTAGTTAATATGGAATGTTTGCCTAAATGCAGTTTTGACACAAATATAAAATGTGAAACATGTGTAGAAGCTAAACTCACTAGGACTTCTTTTCATTCAATTGAACGAACTTCTGAACCTCTTCAGTTAATTCATTCTGATATCTGTGACCTAAAGTTTGTTCAAACTAAAGGTGGTAAGAAATATTTTCTTACATTCATTGATGATTGCACAAGATAATGCTATGTTTACTTACTGAGAAGTAAAGATGAGGCCTTGGAAATGTTTATACATTACGAGAATGAGGTTGAGAATCAACTTGATAAGAAGATTAAGGTGTTGAGAAGCGATAAAGGTGGTGAATACAAATCACCTTTTGGTGAATTCTGTTCACAATATGGTATTATACACCAAACTACTGCTCCTTATTCACCTCAGCAAAATGGTGTTGCTGAAAGGAAAAATAGAACTTTAAAAGAAATGATGAATGCTATGTTAATAAGTTCTGGACTACCTCAGAATTTGTGGGGGGATGCTATACTCTCCGCAAATTATATTCTCAACCGAATACCTCAAAAGAAAACCAATAAAACCCCCTATGAATTGTGGAAAGGCAGAATGCCTACTTACAAATACTTGAAAGTGTGGGGGTGTTTGGCTAAAGTGGCGGTTCCTACACCTAAAAAGGTTAAAATAGGACCAAAGACAGTTGACTGTGTTTTCATTGGGTATGCTCATAATAGCAGTGCGTATCGGTTTCTAATTATCAAATCCGAGATTCCCGATATGCATCCTAACACTATTATTGAGTCAAGGAATGCATCGTTCTTTGAACATGTATTTCCTAATAAACCCTCGCAGGAATCGAGTTCTCCTAAACAAACTCAAGATAATGCTAATAGCAGTCTTCAAAACCAACAAGAGATTGATGAACCTAGACGGAGTAAGAGGGCTAGAACATCAAAAATGTTTGGTTCAGATTTTCTAACATTTCTGTTAGAAGATGAGCCTCAAAGCTTTAAAGCAGCGGTTTCCTGTCCCGAAGCACCATATTGGAAAGAGGCAATAAAAAGTGAAATTGAGTCCATTTTGCAAAATCATACGTGGGAACTAGTGGATCTTCCACAAGGTTGTAAAACTCTTGGGTGCAAGTGGATATTCAAGAGGAAGATGAAAACAGATGGATCAATTGAAAAGTACAAAGACAGGCTTGTTGTTAAAGAGTACAGACAAAAGGAAGGCTTGGATTATTTCGACACTTATTCACCAGTTACGAGGATAACATCCATTCGAATGTTAATTACAATTGCTGCCATACACAACTTCGAGATACATCAAATGGATGTAAAGACCGCTTTCTTAAATGGTGAATTAGATGAGGAAATATACATGGAACAACCCGAAGGGTTTAATGCTCCAGGACAAACCAAGAAAGTTTGTCGACTTGTCAAATCTCTATATGGATTAAAACAAGCACCAAAGCAATGGCATGAGAAATTTGACAGTTTGATGATGTCAAATGGGTTTAAGATCAATGAATGTGACAAGTGTGTATATGTCAAGAGCACTAACAATGGCTGTGTCATTATTTGCTTATATGTTGATGATTTGCTGATTATGGGTAGTAATGATGAAATCATTCAAGCTACCAAGCGAATGTTAAACAATAAATTTGATATGAAAGATATGGGTGTTGCCGATGTCATACTTGGAATAAAAATTTCTAAATCATCGGATGGACTGATATTATCTCAATCACACTATATTGAGAAAATACTCCAGAAATATAATCAAGATAATAACAGTCCAGCGAGAAAACCTATAGATATTAGTATCCATCTATCCAAAAATACTGGAAAATGCATATCACAATGCGAATATGCGCAAATAATTGGGAGCCTAATGTATGTCATGAATTGTACTCGTCCTGACATTGCATATGCTGTTAGTAAACTGAGTAGATACACAAGTAACCCAGGATCAGACCATTGGAAGGCCATAGTCAGGGTTTTAAGATATTTAAAATACACCCAAAACTATGGATTGTATTAGTCGAGATATCCAGCAGATGTTGAAGGCTACTGTGATGCCAACTGGATATCAGATACCAATGATTCAAAATCCACAAGTGGATATCTATTCACACTTGGTGGTTGCAGCGGTATCATGGAAATCTTCTAAACAAACATGCATTGCTAGATCCACTATGGAATCTGAGTTTATTGCACTGGATAAAGCTGGCGAAGAAGCTGAATGGCTTCGTCAATTCCTAGAAGATATTCCAATATGGTCAAAACCTGTGCCTCCTATCTGCATTCATTGCGATAGTCAATCAGCAATTGGAAGGGCGCAGAGTACCATATATAACGGTAAGTCTCGACATATTCGTCGGAGGCATAATACCGTGCGACAACTGCTCTCTAATGGCATTATGACTATTGAGTACATAAAGTCCATGGATAACATTGCGGATCCCTTTACCAAAGGTTTAGCGAGAGAGCAAGTAAATCGTTCAACGAGGGGAATGGGCTTAAAGCCTATGAATGAAAAGTCGCCATAATGGCAACCCAACCTAGTTGACTGGAGATCCCAAGATCTAGGTTCAAAGGGACAACCGAATTGTGTGTGACTTAACGATATCACTATGGAGATAATATCTCCTGCTCATTCCTATAATAATTATAGTGATACCTGTAGCAGAAATTCGGGTAAGCAAAGCTTTTAATGATTCTTATATCTTGACTAATCAAGTGGGGTATAACATGATACTCTTAATAAGAATCACCTAAGTGTGAACTGGGTCGATTTTATGAGAATAATATGGCTAAATTCTCTAAAGCACTCATGAAAACCAGGCATTGTTCAGGGCAAAAATGAACACAATCATGAGAACCAACTGTGTCCGGGAATATTCTGTGTGAACTCTATTGTCTCGGTTTACACAAAAGGTTGAGCAGTTCAAGACATCATGTTCACTGTTCGACCAGTAAATTCGATAGTACTTCACAAGGGAAGGTTCAAGGCCACAAGCTACCTTTCTCTATACAGAAAATTTCCAATTGTACTCTTTCTGTGTGTCTGCATATCATTTCATTGCTTTCAGTTAATTTCATTCATGTGGGGGATTGTTGGAGAAATGGCTAGAGAACCCACTATTTTGGCCATCATTGGACCAAACTAAAAGTGGGACCCACTTATAGTTTTAGGTGGGAATACATGGGAATGTAATCTACTCCATGAGTAGGTTAAAGACATGTATTGGGTTTCTCTAATACATTAAGGAGTGAATGAGAAATTGCCTCCTAAACACTACTACTTGAACATGTTAAACATGGAAAGAAAAGGAAGTGAAAAACTTACTTCCCACATTGCTTAAGAGCAAAACATTTCTTTGGTATAAATATGTTTACCTTAGTGGTATAAAATGAGCCCCAAGGGGCATCCCACTTTTGTGGAGGAGGGAGGACGTAGACGTATGTTGGGTCACCACCACACACGCGCGCGCGCCCCGCCCCGCCCCAACCCGGACTGGGCGTGGGCTTGGGCTTCCCGCGCGGGTCGGGCCTGGCTCGGCCCACTACTCGTTATTAATTTTTGGAGAAATTTTTATTAAAATAAAAATTTCTTTCTGAACAGATGCAGCCCCATTGAAGAGACCTGAAGCAGCCTATAAATTTGCATCTTGTCTTCCCATTTTTGAGCATCCAAATCACTGCTGCTGTTGCACAATTTCGAATCTGCATAGTCAAGAAGAGAGAGTCTTGTTGCACTTCTGGTTCGCCTGTCACACAGTTTGCAGTGCTGCTACTGTGTGCGTTGATCATTGCATCCTGGGAGACAGACGCCATTAAAGCCCGTTAGCATCGTTGCGGGGGCGAATTTTGTCTTAAGGACATAGTGTTAAACATTAGCCTTGATCTACCTTCTACTGCGAATTTCTGAGTTTCGTAAGTTCAACAACGAAGTACTGTTTTTTTGCCTTCAAACAGTAAGTGAATTTTAATTCTTAGATTACTTTCTGTAATTCTGTTTTACTGTTGCTGTGATTCACTATTGTGAGGATCTGTTTCCTAAATGCTGAATTATTAATCTGTGTACTCGGAACAACAAAGACTAGTGGAAAGTACGTGTTGTAAGTCAGAGAATGAAAGTGTGGTTGTAATACACAATAAAAATCCAAGTAAGTGGAAACTATCATAGCTTCAAATTAAAGAAAAGAAATCTGAAGTGCAAGATTTTACATGAATTCAAGTTGACCCGAGTTGACAAGCTTCTTGACTGTATTTTGGATTCTATTACTCTTCTATCTTCACCATCGCTGGAAAAATGCCTGTAACAACAATGAATTTGACAATGATGATGACAAGGATGGTAATGATAACAGCTACAACAAGAAGCATGATGATAATGAACTTGCCTATGCTACATATGTGGATTCTTGATTTGTATCCATCAACACCGTCGTAACAATAAACATTCAATATCGAAAAATATAATAACATATAATTCTATTTCACAAGATCAATCCTTATGCATACAAAAGACACAGAAAAAGATCTTACAATATACAATTGGAGTGAATAGGATAAAATAGAATGTACAACTTCAAATATAAATCAATATTTACTTCTCAATTGGAATTATGCTCACTTGATCCAGGCAGAAAAGATAATCATATCATGATGAAAAGCAAGTAGACTGTAGACATACCTTGAGCATATTTTAAGTAGTGTCGGGTTCTTCATCTTCTGTACCTAGAATAGTAGCTAAATGTTTGAGATCAAAACTAAATATAGAAAACGACAATAATGTTAGTAAACAATTACATTTATAACTACTTAAATGAAAATTGCCCATGAAATGAAATGGTAGGAAGGGAAAAAACTGAATGCAGATGTACACATTTAGGAGAAAATATTTTTAAGTAAAAAAATTATTTCTATAGTATTATTAGCAGAATTCTCTAACAGATGTTCCAGTTGTTGCATAGCAGTGAGAATAATTGACAATATTCATGAAATATGTATTTATAGCCTACCACACATAATATGCAGAAAAGAACAAATGTTCTAAGAAAGGGAATTTTACCTTATTACACAACATATTGAATATTCTTGAAGAGATTTTAAACTAATGACACTTAAATTCCAGCTAAACTATGTATACAAAACTTCAAGCATGATTTTCCATTTGCAATTCTTTAACCATAAGTCAATTGGAAAATAAAAAGTACAGCGGTACAAGCAGGACATTATTATGAATGGCCGAAGCAACCATGAAACCAGTTCTCATGTAGTCCACACATTGGGTTCTTATAGAGCATGGATCAAGGGCATCAAAATGAATAGAAGGCACATCATGACATGGTTATCTAAATTGATAGATGTATGCAACAGAATCACCCATCCATCCTAACCAATTTCAGGCCATTCACAAACCCTTTGATACATAAAACCAGGTCCTTAATTTCAGTGCAAGAAGATGGACAACCATGTGCCATTTGAATTAAAGCCCAAGCTGGTATTAGTTTTTATAAGGAAGCTGCAGTAAGTCTTTTTTTTTCTTTTTTTAGCAAGGACTACTAAAAGAACAGATTATGAATTAATGAACATCTCAGGCTACATGAAATTCGAAGTTCTTTGTTTTCCAAATTCCAATACAACAATTAAATTTAGCCAATATGACCAATACAATGATAGTATCAAATTCAACCTGCATTAGATTTTAAGGTCCTCCAATACATAGCCGCCACCCCCTTATGTACTTGAAACTCAATTGAAAAAAGTGGGGAAGGAAAAAAAAAGGGCCTCTGCAACAAGGGAGCAGCTGAAAGTTTATATATTTTAAAACACAAGCATTAAAAAAACAGAATATATGTTTTTGAACTCATGAAGAAAATATATGATGAGTAGAAAAGAAGATACAAGCAAGACATTATTGTCTATGACCAAACGAACCATGGAACCAGTTCTTTTACCAAAAAAACCATGGAACCAGTTCTCATGTAGTCCAAACATGGGTTTTTTTTTTTTTTTTTCTTATAGAAAATGAATCAATTAATTGGAGCTTATAGAAAATGAATCAATTAATTGGAGCTTATTATGAAAAACACCTTTCCCTAAAAGGATTCTCCTATTTGGGAGAATGCTTGAGAAGAGCTATCTTGGTATGTGAGTTTTTACGTAGAAATTTAAAAGCCGATCACATTACTTGATGCCCCATTTGTTGTTGGAAGGAGGAATTGGTGGAACATGCTTTATTTTATTGTGATTATGCTAAGCATGTATTGTTTTATTTAAATTTAGGCCTTCTTACGCATGATGCTCCTCAGGTGGGATCCTATAATGGTGGAAGCATGGTATGGACCCCAAGAAACCGACTCCTCCCCAACCTAACCAATACATCAGGGCTTATGGTTTTTCCATATGATGGGCCTTATGGGGAACTTGGAACAATTCTATCTTTAGATGGGTTGAGTTAAATCCCTCTCACATCCTTAATCTGGCTAAAAGAATGATGATGCAATGCCCAAGTAGGACTATTATGGGCACCTCTCCTCCTTGGGCCCAAGGTTTAGTATGGAGGACTCTATTGATTCAGTTCATTCCTTCATAGATGTGGCATTCAAAGTGGCTGTGGAAAGGTCAATTTTGGTTTCGCGGTGTGTTGTAATAGAGCTTTTAGATGTACAGGGGTGTAGTTGAAGAGTTTCAAACCCTAAGAATCAGAAGTGAGATCAATCAAAAGTCGTAACTTCAAGACTCTTGCCATCCTAATCTTATTAACAAAGAAGAAAATTCAATGCTAAACAAATTATTTTCTCTAGACCTAATTTATTTTATTTTACATTTGGCTCCAATGAATAATTGAAAATCAAGATAGCTATTGATTGGGGGAGGGGAGATTGGTACATTCATTTCATTCAGTCTATGAAATCTATGGAAAGATTCCTGAACCATGCCTATGTTTGTTCTTATATACAAATAAAGCAAAATCTATAACAAAATATATGTGTTGTTATTGTTCTATTCCAGTTTTTTTAATAATTATCAACGTTAAGACTCGTTTGGTGGATCTGATGAATATAGAAAAACCAAAATCATATCACCACTAAAAACTCACTGTCATGCAAGAACAGTCATCAAACTTGCAAAAGACATCAAGATAATGCATAGCAGGCTCTGCCCACTTCAATGATTCATGCACAAGGAGCTTTCACCGTACCAGAACAACCATTGTTCTTTTTTGTACCATCTACCAAAAACAGGACCAAGACCATCACCATTTTCAATAAATTAAGCATCCATTTCCAACAACTAACTGCCATACAAGATTGTCCATATAACTTGCAAAAGGTGACATGGTCATTGGCAAAGTTTTCCAAATAGAAATATATGTTCAATAGGAAGGAAAGCAAAGCACGCACCAGTTACTTCCAGCTATTTATATCTTCTTCATCATTCCTACATTTTAAAATCAGTAAAATATCTTAATCATTTCATGAACACACGTAAATACCTTCAAATCAGAGCAAAAAATATTAGCTCTAACAAGATGAAAATTTCAATGCAGAGCTTCTCATCATGTGTCTTTCACAAAAAAAATTAATAAAAATTAAACTAAAATGACACTTGGAAAAATAAAGCGTGAAAGGATCATGAATGTTATAAGTTATAAAAAGTGAGGAACTTTAAAAGATTCAGGACAGAACAAGCTCTCTGTTTTTTCCTCAAATTCTTCATCAAGATTGCCAAATCGCATTGACTCAAGGATTTCTTGAATTCATCATCTCAGATATGAATTGCTTTTCTCTATTTTTTTAATATTTGATAGAAAGTTCAAAGTTGAATTGTATTTTGAGGTGAATGGTGATGGAGAAGTGTAGTTCCTTTGATCAATGTATCAAACTCCAGAACAGACGATATCACCTAATCCACTGATTGAATAGAATGATATTGATGTTCCTGTTCCTCTTTTCAACTCCGGTTCTTCCTCCTCCTTTTTTTTTCTAGCTAAACTTTCCTAGAATTTTAATGATGAAGATGATGGCTGTGTATTCATTTCCATCTCTCCTTGATTCAGTTTCCACAGTTAACTTACTGATCTCCATAGGTTCTCAATCTTCTACAAATGTCTACAATCAAACCTCTTTTTTTATTATTTTTCATTGTTTTTGTAAAATCTTAGAATCCTTTTTCATTATTCTATATCTAGGTTTTTTTCCCTTAGATCTTGGGTTCTATTCTAGTTTTCCAATTTGCATTTTTCGTTTGTGTTTTTATGGTTTTGTTTGGATATTTGAACCCTTTTCGTTTTAATGTCTTATCTTAATATTATCCAAATGGTACTGCTTTACTATCATTGAAAAGAATTCATATATTTAATGGTTTGTGGATAGAAATGGGTGTCCTTGCAAAAAAAAATTGTTCAGGAGTGGTTCTTGTACATGACTTTGTGGTGGTGGTGTATGTTCTTTGATGCCGGGGTTTTGATTTGTGGAGTAGTTCCGGATTCATGTTTTATGGAGGTTCTGGATTGGGACTCCTCATGGTGAGAGTTTTCATGATTTCTGTCTTTTATTCTTGTTTAAATATGGGTTTTTCTCCCCCTTATCTTTTATCTTTGGATTAAAATTATAGCCATCTGGTTGGAACTAAAAAAGAGTTTTAAAATTAAGGTTCTTGCTATAATAAAGAGACAAAGAAAAGGATGGTTTTCATGGGTTTTGTTTTTTTATTGTTTCAATTGAAGAAGGATTTCATTTTTTTTTTATAAATATGGTCTGGTTACTAATGTTTATTACCAACTTTGCCCTTTTTTTATCTTCATGGGATATTTTTTCATTAAAATATAAATGGAATTCTGGTTGTTAATTATTTTTCATTTTTACTTTAAGATTTGATTTGAGAAGCTGGGACTCTCATGTATGGAATTTCTATTTCATCAGACCATGGTGCAGTTATTGTTATCAAAACAGAAGAGATGGGACGATATTGAAACATTTTGGAATGAACAGAGATGAGCTTATATGAACTTCAATGGTTTTGGATATGACTTCATTTATGACATTTACTTATGAAAGTGCAAAGGGAATTACCTATGGCATTTGCCAGGCCCCAAAAGAGAACCCATGTGTTAATGATGTTGCTCCAAGCCCAAACTCGCAGGCCCATTTAGGCCGATTCATTGTTCTTATCATTAGTCACAGCCACATGTACATACTAAATTGGTTAGCTAATTATTAGGATCTAGATTAGATTAGATTTGGTTAATTGATTGTAATCAGGGCATTCAGTCCTTATTTATATGAGATATAGTTGACCCTCAAAGGGATCGAAGATAATTATTCAATTTCCATCTCTCATACTGACACCATGTACTTATGTCATTGTAGAAACTATACTTGTGACAATGATACAAGAGAGAGGTATCCGTATCAGGAATAAAGAAGGTGTAATCCTTTCAAACATAGTGAATAAGTAATAACACATTAATTTAGCAGTAATTTGACACTGAATAAAGAATAAATCAATCAATTAATATACATACATATACAAAATTACAAAGCGGAAAGGAAATTATCTATGGCATTTGCCAACAGCAGAAAAACTCTTAACACACAAGATTCTTATTTGTAAGGAACAAAGTTCATATGAAGAAAAAGTAAAGATAAGAGAAGAAATATTACTTGCTTATATGTCATTGCACTGATATGAACCAAACCCAAAACTGGTTAAGTATCTTTCATTATGACTGGTTAATGTTTGGAATCTAAATATCGACAGAATGTACATGTAGCAAGTATCAGCAATAGCAAAAAGATGAGGACTAAGCTCTCCAATGGGAGCTCCTTTGTATTGCATCATGTGAATGTCATGCAAATGGGGCAGCCTTCTAAAATTATTTACCGCCATTAGAATGTTCCCAGTATATGTCTATTAAAAGTGAGAAACTTTAATTCAATCCCAGTTCTCTTTCCCATAAACAATATGAATATATATTGTTATTCAGGTAAGAGACATACGTATATATCATTGAGAGCAAAGTGGAAGATCTAAAAGGGAGAATATACAGGTTTTTTGAAAAAACTCATTTACAATTTCATTCTCATGACAAAATCTCCATACTCATAGATTCATTTGAACTTGGATTCAATAAAACAAAGAATTGAGTTGAAACTAAGGGAAACATCAATGCAAGATTTCAAAAAGGCAGAATTTTGAATAAGTAATAACATTACAGGTGGAAAATTACCTATAGAAAGGGCTTGAAAATGAGTTCTTTCATGTTCTGATACAAGTCTAGGAGAGAAGAAGAATTATGCATATAAACTAATTGGATTAATTGATTTTTCATGGAGAGGAACTGGTGAGCTATATGAAACAGATATTGGTGACCTATAGGTAGTGAAAGAATAGTTTCACATTTAAAGTATTGCATCACTAAATATGTACGCACCAACTCTATACAAAATATAAAGTAAAAGTTGAACATACAAGCCTTGTAGAAACCGTATCTTTACAAAATATAAAGTTAAAGTTATACATACAAGCCTTGTAGAAACCCTACCATCCAAGCTGTTACAAAATGATGATCAAAAGAAATTAGAAAGTGCCCAACATCAGCCCTTCAAATTTGCAGTTTTGCGGTAATCATTGTCTCCATATGCCATTGGCTTTCATCCCACAAAGCATACAGTTAGTGAAAACAACATATTGTATTTTAAAAAACAACCAATCCATAAAAAAACAACATCAAACTTAATAATAAAAGAAATATAAATATTGTAAATTTACCGAGAAATATACATATGCTGCAACATATGTGAAATCAAATGGAAGGTAACCATTCCGAAAAAAGAAACTAAGATCATATAGATTAAAAAAAACGAATAGAAATCTTATATAAACAAGCCAATTTTTTGGAAGTAAGAATAGCACAAAACTAGTTAGAAAGTTAATTCATTTGCCACAAGAATAGGAGACATTCGAATAGAAAAAATAGAGATAAATGCTGAGTTTAACTCATATGTTCATAGGTGTTAAAGCTACAGTGTTTATAAATGCAGGTAGCATAAGATAGTTATATTATTCAACTAATATAAGGCTTGACTTCAATTTCAATGTGTCTAACTCATAGGTGTTAAATCTAAGTACTTTGGACCTCTTTATCTGATGGACTTGTTGTTTGCCTATTTCTTCAAGGCTTTCTTGACTTATGTGGAGCTATACCGATCCAAGTATATAAGACTATAAACAAGGGTAACCAAGTTCTTTTTTGATGATGCTTGCAGTCCTTCCAAGACATTCTCGAAAACAAATTAACCCAAGGCAGAAAGTTCTATACTTGTTTTTCTTGTATGACATAGTTGTTACGTATAATAAAACATGTAATTATAGGGACGTATTTCTAACTTTTGCAAGAATAATAACTAAAAGTAACAATGGCTAATGTGATTTTCATCATCATTGTCATTAATAACAGCAACACCTCTTCATCCAAAACAACAAAGCCTCGTTGCATCAATTATTGAGGAGAAACTCCATTTTTTTTTTACTATGGATATAGATTATTGAGATGAATTTGTATGTATCATGCAATTATATATATATGTCAGGGCCTGATTCAGGCCTAGGCTCAATTCTCTTTATTCAGGTTAAGGTCTTTAATTTGAATTTGGGTATGGGTGCAATTCGAATAACCTGGACCCGATTTGCGGGTCTGGGCACACTGTGAACCCAACCCATTTTCATCTCTATGGAAAAAGCCCACTTGATTTAAAGAAGCAATCATGATCCACTTTCCATGATTGCGAACTGGGTCAGTCAATAGGAAGATGCACTCATTGAAATTTCTTCATGGGCTACAATTATTCATGCATTCTTATTTAAATCATCCAAACCTTGAAGATTCCCATCTATAAAGGCTTCAAGTGCATTTTTCTGGAGCTTCTTCTTCAAATGTACTATAAACCTGTCAACATTACTTCATGTTCAAGTCCTGAGATGTTGTAAATCAACATTAAACTGACAAAGCAGGATATGAGAATTGAATTCCAAAGCAAGTCAATTTCTATTAGAGTTTTAAGAAAAAAAAAATGTTAGTTCCAGATTCGCCATATCTAAAATATAACCCAGAGAATAATTTAGGAACTGATTTGTATTTGGTAAGGCTACCAAACCCGCACAAGGGTAAATTTCATGGACAACAAACATCTTAAAACATGTTTTACTTCAACTAATATTTAAGATTGAACATACCATTTTTTCCAACTTCTTTATTAGAGGAATATAAACGAACATATGGTAAGCACTCTTTACAAAAATCTATACCCATATTAAAAAGAGGAGTTCCTTTTTCTAACTTCTTTAACAGTGGAATATAAACAAACACATGATAAGCACTCTTTACAAATATCTATACCCTTATTAAAGAAGAGGAGTGAGTTTCTTTTTCCAAGTTCTTTAACAGAGGAATATAAACAAACACGGGAAGCACACTTTACAAATACAGAGAAATATTACAGTAATATAAACAAACACATGAACATTTCAATCAATTGACATGGGCTGAAATCAAAACAAAGAAATACTTTTGTTCAATGGCTTTGTCGTCGAAAAAAAAAGAAGAAGCTTACCTAAGAGAGAAATTGAAATGAGGTTGTGGGGTCCACTTGATCGATGATGGAGGCCTCGGTGGTCCATTTGTAAAAAAATTACTTTTAGGTCTTTTATTTGGACCACAAGTCATTACCTTTCCCTAAATTGTGGTCATTATAGGAATCCCGTTTTCATATGATACATGCTATCTTTTATTCAAATACGGTTTCCTAAAGAGATATATTCCATAACAAACTCTACCTTGATGGATGGTTGAGATTAAAACTAATTGAATCCTAATTGGAAATTCGGTCCTCTCTCCACCTATAAAATAGAGTCTTTCCTCCATCACAAAGACTCACTCACGAAATTCAACACATTAAGGTTTATAGGCAAGGAGAGAGAAATCGAAATTATTCCCTAATCTCTTCTTAGACGGATTTCAACATCAACCAACAGCAGCATCAGACAGCAGGATTGGAAAGCTCTCTGCATCAGGATGTCTGGAGGTAATCTTTAATCTATGTAAGATTAAATCCTACATGTGATAGTCATGATGTTCTCGATCTTAGGGTTCATGTTAATAATAGGATAACATGTGGTATCAGAGCATGGTTATTGGAGAACACATGATCGTCCATTAATTATGATAACTATGCATTGCCATAATCGGCAAGATTAGATCCGTTTCTAACTCTGTTTTGCAGCAATATATCGATCCAACTATTATGGCCTGCATGAATGGTTTTATGTTATTCCGCAATTTTAATTTGACCACGACTGTTTGATCGTGATTTATTTAAAGTTTTGAATTTTTCTTTCGTTATGTATTAAACTCCTGCGTGAGTAAAAATTCAATGTAATAGTTAAATAGATCTGTAACTGGAACGTCGTGACTGAAGTGGAGGCTATTTCGAGACTGAAGATGGCGTTCTTGAAGCAATTGAAGATAAAGACAGATGATCAAAAAGGATGACAGAAAATAGGCCATATAGTTGGATCATATTTTCATAATTATTCCGTATTATGCTAATTATCTTTAGTATATTTCTTTATAATCAATGACCCCGCCTTTATGTTCGCCTAGCCGCAATCGGCGAACCGGAGAGCCAGCAGCCGGAGGACTGCCCTCCGAGGCTCGGCCATCTTTATCAGTATTTTTCAAATAACGAATGATCTCTCAATATAATGTTATCTATTCATATTAAGCTAATTCTGATCACCAAAGTTGTATGCTTAAGATTAGGTCTCACCACAGTGACCCTAGCAATTAAATACTGACATTTGGCCTTAATAGTACCATCATGATGTTTACTTTTTCCATTGTTCAAGCGCATGAAGCATTTAGTCACCCACAGGCGGATTATATTCATACGTTTGAAAAATAATTAAGGAATGTTTGTTCATACATGGACCAAAGATATCCACAGATATCTTACTTGTTCTAATTAAAAGTAACATCACTCATTGACACCACCTTGAATATGATGACCTTAGATGGTATAATGTGTAGAAATTATGGTGACTACCCACAGGAGCACCTAAATTTTTTTTTTGTCATATATTATGCATGTGTTGTCTTATTTTAATTAAAGCCTTATTATTATATCTCTATTGCAGTTATTGTACCCACTAATCTGAATTCGCATGCTACCTCTGTCACTAAGCTCAATGGAACCAACTTCTCCGAATGGAAAGAGCAAGTTGAGTTCACATTGGGTGTGCTTGAACTGGATATGGCTCTTCGTAAAGATAAGCCAGCTTCACTCACTGAAACAAGTAACGCTGAGGAAAAGACCCTCTTTAATGCTTGGGAGAGGTCTGACAGACTAAGCACTATGTTTTTGCGAATGACTATTGATACCAACATCAAAACATCCCTTCCTACACCTGAGAATGCTAAGGACTATATGAAGGCCATTGAAGATAGGTTTAAGACTGCAGACAAATCTCTTGCTGGGAAACTAATGGCAGATCTTACAACCATGAAGTTTGATGGCACTCGCTCAATGCATGAGCATGTCATTGAGATGACCAACCTTGCCGCTAAACTAAAGAATTTGGGACTATCCGTGGATGAGGCTTTTCTCGTCCAATTTATCCTAAACAGTTTACCTCCTCAGTACGGGCCTTTCCAAATTCACTACAATACTATTACGGAAAAGTGGACAGTGAGTGAATTGGCTAACAAACTGGTTCAAGAGGAGGACAGTGAATGAAGTAGCTCATCTCGTTCAAGGAGCTAGAAACAAAGCTGGGAGAAAGCAAAATTCAGGCCAGAAAAGGGCACCACCCAAATCGAATGAGGCTAGTCAGAACCCAAGAAGAAAAAGAAGGAAAACGTATTGCAAGAAACCTGGACATTTTCAGGCAGACTGCGTTAAACGTAAAGAATGGCTCGAAAAGAAAGGTAACCCTATGGGTTTCGTAAGCTATTTCGAATCACATCTTAGTTATGTTTCTTCTGATACTTAGTGGATTGACACTGGTTCTAATGTTCATGTTTCCAATTCAATGCAGGGATTCTTTACGATCCAAACCATAAACCCAAGTGAGAACTTCCTTTTTATGGGCAACAAAGACAAAGCTCCAGTTGAAGCTATTGGCACATTTCGTCTTGTTGTAGATAGCGGTTATCAGTTAGACTTATGTCAAACTCTTTATGTTTTGCCTATTTCCCGTAATTTGGTTTCTGTAAGCGCACTTGATAAAGATGGTTACTCGTTTGAATTAGGAAATGGTAATTTCAGTTTACTTAAAAATTCTAGTCGTATTGGTTCTGAAATTTTCTATACAAGTTTCATCTTAATAGTCAAATTGCTGAAACCCATCTTACCCTGCATTCTAAGGAAACCAAACGAAAGTCATCTAAAAATGACTCTTATTTCTTGTGGCATAAAAGACTGGGTCACATATCCAGTGAAAGAATCAAACGATTAGTTAAAGATGGTGTCCTTCTGGATCTAGATTTTACTAATATTAAGGTATGTGTGGATTGTATTAAAGGCAAATCAACAAAATACACAAAGAAAGGAGCCACAAGAAGTACTCAGCTTCTTAAAATAATTCATACAAACATTTGCGGACCCTTTGATGTTCCAACCTTTGGGGGAGAAAAGTACTTCATTACCTTTATTGATGATTACTCACGTTACTGTTATTTATACTTGTTGCATGACAAATCTCAGTTTGTGAATGCTGTACAAGTGTTCATTACTGAGGTCGAAAGGCAACTAGATAGAAAAGTGAAAATCATAAGGTCAGATAGAGGTGGTGAATTTTATGGTAGGTATGACGAAACAGGACAAAATCCTGGACCTTTTGCAAAACTTCTCCAAAAGCTTGGAATTGTTGCCCAATACACAACGCCTGGTTCTCCATGGCAGAATGGTGTAGCTGAAAGGAGAAATCGTACATATATGGAAATGGTTATATCCATAATGAGTCATGTTAACTTACCTATATCCTTATGGATGGATGCTCTACGCACAGCTGTTTATATCTTGAACAGGGTTTCCAGTAAGGCAGTTCCAAAAACACCCTTTGAACGGTGGAAATGATGGAAACCTAGTTTAAGACATCTCCAAATTTGGGGTTGTCCAGCTGAGGCTAGAGTCTACAATCCACATAAAAAGAAATTGGACCTTAAAACGATCAGTGGTCACTTTAAAGGTTACCCAGAAAAGTCCAAAGGATTTAGGATTTACTGCCTTAACCATAGTACGAGAATTGTTGAAACCGGTAATGCAAGATTCTTTGAGAATGGCGAATTCAGTGGGAGTAATAAACCTCAAGATGTGATCATTCAGGAAATCAGGGCACCTATCCCTTTACCTTCTATTCCGAAAGATGTTGGAAATCATCCCGTTGTTGAACCATTTAACAATGAGGAAAATCTAATCAATGATCAACAACTCCATCATGAGATTGTCGCCAATGAACATATGGATGAAGCAGCAGAGGAACCAGCATTAAGAAGGTCTCAAAGACAAAGGAGATCAGCTATTTCCGATGATTACATGCTTTACCAAGTAGAATCTGAAGAAGGGACAATTAAAGACCCGGTTTCTTATTCACAAGCCATTAAGGATATTAATTCTAGTAAATGGATTGATGCCATGATAGATGAATTGAAATCTATGGATGAAAATCAAGTATGAGAAGTTGTTCAATTGCCTCCATGACACAAACCAGTTGGCTGTAAATGGGTCTTTAAGACCAAACGCGACTGCAAAGGCAATATTGAACGACATAAAGCCAGACTTGTTGCCAAAGGTTTTAATCAGAAAGAAGGCATTGATTATACTGAGACCTTTTCCCCCGTGTCCAGGAAGGATTCTTTTAGAATTATCATGGCATTAGTAGCTCACTATGACCTCGAGTTACATCAAATGGATGTAAAAATTGTCTTTCTTAATGGAGACTTAGAAGAAGAAGTCTACATGCGACAACCTGAAGGCTTCATAATTGAAGGTCAGGAAGACATGGTCTGCAAACTTAAGAAATCAATATATGGACTGAAACAAGCTTCGAGGTAATGGTACCTAAAGTTTCATGAAATCATTACTGCCTTCGATTTCACATAAAACATGGTTGACCCTTGCATATACCTCAAGATCAGTGGGAGTAAGTTCATATTTTTGGTTCTGTATGTTGATGACATATTACTGGCTAGTAGCGACCTTGGTTTATTACATGCTACAAAGGATTATCTCTTTAAGAACTTTGAATTGAAAGATATGGGTGAGGCTTCCTATGTGATAGGAATAGAAATATTCCGTGACAGGTCACTTGGTATTTTGGGGTTGCCTCAAAAAGCATATATTGACAAAGTTCTAGAGAGATTTGGCATGATGACATGTTCCTCTAGTCCTGTTCCACTGCATAAAGGAGACAAACTTGATCTTACGCAGTGTCCACAGAACGAATTGGAACGTAAAGAAATGGACAAATATCCTTATGCTTCTCTTGTAGGGAGTCTGATGTATGCACAGGTCTGTACAAGACCCTACATTAGTCATGCTGTTGGCATGCTGGGTAGATTTCAAAGTAACCCAGGAATCGCTCATTGGAAAGCTGCAAAGAAAGTGCTGAGATACCTCAAGGGAACAAGGAATTATATGCTCACATACAGAAAATCAAGTCACCTACAGGTGACTGGTTATTCAGATTCAGATTTTGCTGGATGTCCTGACACCAGACTTTGCACTCTTGGTTATGTGTATCTTTTATGTGGAGGTGCAATATCATGGAAAAGCCAGAAATCCGAGTTACTTTACACATCCACCATGATGGCTGAGTATGTGGCATGTTATAAGGCTGCAATTCAGGGAACAGGGTTACGTAATTTTATCTCTCGGCTTGGAGCTTTGAGTTTCATCTCTAAACCATTAATCTTTACTGTGACAATGACGTTGCAACCTTCTTCTCCAAGCATGACAGGATATCTAAGGGAGCCAAACACATGGACCTTAAATATCTATCACTGAAGCAAGATGTTAGATTACAAAAATTTATAATTGAATCTATACGTACAGATTTCATGGTTGCAGACATATTCACGAAAGGACTACCTCCAAAGACCTTTCAGGGCCATACTGAAAGCATGGGTCTTGAAGATAGTTCTTAATTATCATTTTCTGCCTTTTATTTCTCTACTTGTATTGGACATTTATTGAGCTCTTAATGCATCTCTACATCAGCCATTTCTGTTTTTTCCATTGTGTACATATTTATGTTTGGATGAATAATAAACAGAAACAATCTTTAAACAAAGACATTATGAGACCATTACGTCAATCTCTTATTATGGTCTAGTTATGCAGGTTGTGAATGACGTAGTACATGGAAGTAAGCATGTTGCAAAATAATGTGTGCACACCATGACTCTCATTCATAACCGAATTAGCTAAGACACTTATGATAACCGACTAAAGAAGTGTTTAGCATATAATGCGCGCCTTATGATTCCTAAAATGAAAACATTAATGGGTCTTCTTATTGACCAAGTGGGAGACTGTAAGGAAATTACTTTTAGGTCTTTTACTTGGACCACAAGTCATTACCTTTCCCTAAATTGTGGTCGTTATAGGAATCCCGTTTTCATAGGATACATGCTATCTTTTACTCAAATACGGTTTCCTAAAGAGATATATTCCATAACAAACTCTACCTTGATGGATGGTTGAGATTAAAACTAATGGAATCCTAATTGGAAATTCGGTCCTCTCTCCACCTATAAAATAGAGTCTTTCCTCCATCACAAAGACTCACTCACGAAATTCAACACATTAAGGTTTATAGGCAAGGAGAGAGAAATCGAAATTATTCCCTAATCTCTTCTTGGACGGATCTCAACATCAACCAACAACAGCATCAGATAGCAGGATTGGAAAGCTCTCTGCATCAGGATGTCTGGAGGTAATCTTTAATCTATGTAAGATTAAATCCTACATGTGATAATCATGATGTTCTCGATCTTAGGGTTCATGTTAATAATAGGATAACACCATTGGCAAGGAAAACAGAAAGAAATAGAGAGGGACAGTGAAATGGTGAGATGATGAAATGGGTTGGGGAATACCTCATGTTGGCAGTGAGTGGAGTGAGAAAGAGAATGAGAGAAAGAAAGTGAGAGAGAGAGAGAGTGAAATAAAGCAATGGTGAGAGATGGGTGGGGATGATTCACGTTGGTAGCAAGGAGGGGGGAAATAGGGAAAATAAAGATAGAAGAGATGGAGTGAGCTGGGGTTCCGGTGGTGGCCGGTGGTGGCTCGGCGGTGACGGAATGGGGATGAAGCTCAAGGTCTTGTGATCATGATAAAGGAAATGGATGATGAAATTGATGGATGGATTCTCCATTTAGGCAAGAGGTAAAATGGAAAAGGGAAAAGAAAGAAGAAAGAGAGAGACGTTGCAGAGATATAAAAATGAAACAGCGAATAGAAGAAAGAATAGAGAAAGATGGAGATTATGGATGGACTATATAATAAGGGGGAGCAGATTTTTGAATCCTTTGGACATTTTGGACACTTGGATTTATATATGTAAATCCAGTGGCTGAGATTTATCCAAAATACTATACAGACAGTTACTAAACTTCTCCTAAAACGCTAACGCCAACCACTTTCCTCTCCTCTCTCCTGTTTCGTCTCTGTTTCGTCTCTCCATTTCTTTCGATCCGAGACATTGGAAAAATCATAGAGAACCCAACGATCTTCTTTTCTGATGAGGCTCCGTTTTTTTTCCCTCTTGCAGAGATTCTAAGCATCTGTGGTTAGATAAAGGCACGTGATTTTCTTCATTTTCAAATATTTCTGCGGTTTAAAGGATTTGTGGTGGTGCATAAGAACCTAGGGTTTGGTTCGAATTACAGTATGATCTCTCTCTACCTTCTGCGCATTTTATCATCCCATCTCTCTCTTCTTCTCTTTTGTGATGCGCCTCACCTGCTATCATGCGCACGCCTAAACGTTACACTCCACATCTCTCAGAGATACATTTTCCTCTTCCTGCGTAAATCCTCTTCTATTTTCATCTTCCATTTTAGTTTACTGTATGTTGTTAATTTTTTTTCTTTTTTGTTTCCCTTGTAAATCAGTCTTATTGAAATCTTCCTGTTGCGTTTCGATTATGTGAGACTGTATTTGTGTTGTTTTCAAATGCATGGATTTGAATGGTTCGTGTAGATTTTTTTTCTCAATTTCATCTAATGGGTCGATGGAATTTAGGCTTTTGAGAAGTGGGTGTGGATGGGTTATGGTATTGGAGGGCTATTTTGTTTTGTAATAGTAATAGTAAAGTCAAGTGATTTTTTCATCTAATAATGTTTTGTTTTTGTAATCCCTTCGTTTGCTTGGACATTGAAGAAAAGGGGAAGAAGAAAATATCCCTAAAAAAAGGGTATGATTTTTTTCAACGTACTTCCTATCCATTTAAACTTATGCAAATCATTTTTCATCTTTGGATCCTTCGATTCTGTCATATTTAATTGATTATGGGACCCACCGGATGATCCGATTACAGATCGGGTCCCTACATCTGATAGTGGACCCGAGGGCAAACCTAATGGTGGTGGACCTGTGGGGATTGGATCCCATCTGGCCTCTCATCTCAGAGCTTACACATTACTGGCGTCAATCACAAAGGGATTTTGTATTTTAAACATCAGGTTGTGGGACCTACTGGACGACTTGATCATGGATTAGGTCCAACCCAATGGCCGTACAGGGTTGGGCGACCTTGATGATGATGGCTGATCTTGACTCTTAATCAGTGGGGGCCCACTATTAGATTGTTGATTGGTTGCAGGCGTCGGGTTCTGTAACAGAACTCAGTTCTGTGAAGTGGCTGAGATGAGTATAAGTTGTGGTGTGTGCGGATAAGTGAGAGGATGGAGATGACATGTGGGGATAAGAGAGAGAGAGAGAGAGAGAATGATAGTGACATGGTGAGAGGAGTTTGGTGGTTGGTTTGTGAGAGTAGCGGAAAGTGTGACCCTCACATCTATTTAGGGTTCTACTACTGTGATAAGGACTGATACTTGCTTGAACGTGTTGATTTATTACAGCGGTATCATTTTCTTTTTACAATATTGATGTAGATAGGTATGATCATGCCAATTTTGTATTCATAGTGATTTTGAGTCCATGAACAAGAACAATATGTTATCTGTGATCTGTAGCTGCTCACAAGGTTATGTACTTTATGGAAGAGGGGTCATTGGGGCCAAACATGTTCAAACTAAATCAATCCATCAATCGCCCCTCAAATGAGTAGAAAATTGGAGAGAGAAATAATATTGGTGCGTGCGATGTAGGTGCGTGCACGTTGTGGGCAATGAACAAAAAAATCTCATCTTTTTTTTTTCTTTTAAAATTTAGGATTTGTCTGTGTTTAAGGGTTTGTGGTAAATTTGGTAGTAGTAGTTAGATGATGACCGTTGATGAAGAAGAAGAAGAATAACTGCATGCTTGCACCCAAAAAAAAAAAATTATATTTCCTTTTCTTTCTGTTTATGGGGTGGTTGTAAATTTGGATCTTTTCAATTGGAATTTTCTCTTTGTAGAAATCCATTGTATACAAAATCTGGCATGAGTTAGACCCAATATATTGTATTGAATTAGACCGAAATGTGGCTTGATTTAGACCAAAAAATATGTCCGGGTTTAGACCCAATATTCTGTCTTGAATTAGACCCAAAATATGGCATTATTTAGGCCCCAAAATCTGGCCTAGTCTAGACAAAATATTCCGTCTTGAAATATACGAAAAATCTAGCCTGATTTACACCCAAAAATCTTGGCTGGCTTAGACCCAATATTCTGTCTTGAAAAAGAGCAATTACAATTCTAAACTTTATACGGCTTATAAGCCTGAACTGGTTTAGAATTATAAGTATGGTCTAATTATGGCATGACTTGAATCTGTAATTCTGACCTGATTTGGACTGCCCTTATGGTCTGAGTTAGACCCAGAATTTTGGCCTGATTCTTGACAGAACATGTTCATAAGAACTGAAAGTTGGGCCAGTGGCAGCACGTTAATAGAATATATATACTAACATCTGCGTTGAATGTAATGGGCCAAGCCGGGACTTTTAGAATACAAAGGCCTCGACCTGGCCCATTTTACTATCAGGCAAGAAAATCATGCCTAGTAGTACCAGGTCCAGCGAAGGATCTAAAAACTATTGCCCAAAATCCAACTCTATCTCGATGCAAGCTCGGCTCGGGCTGGCATGGTTCCTGACCACCCCTACAGAATACAGCCTGAATTATGTTTCTAATTATTATTTTTAAAGAATGACATCTATACCAACATAGGTAGGTTTTCTGAATCTGAAGAACAGACCCTTTAAAAGAAAGGGGTACAGCACGGTTCTCTCTATCCATCAATCAAAATTTCATTCACTTCTTTAGCTCATTTAAATTGTGGAATTGAATAGTTTACACAACTGCCAGTTATTTCAACGGTGTAGATTAGCTTGGATTGGATTCTATGGTAGATTTGATCTAGGGTTGTCGCTTTTGTGAAGGCAAATTTTGACATGATCCAAAACTTGGGGCCCTTAAATTTGTACCGTGATTTTTCAAAATATAAGCATGGGTCAAATCATTAATGTGTTTTTCAAATATAATACATAACATTAGTGATTATCTAGCTTTCAAATCTTATTTACATAACAGAAATGTGTCTTTAACAATAGATATGAGCAAGTGCAATCTATCCGAGATTTGGCTCAATATGGATCAAAATGGAAAAATAGAATTCATGCTATTGATACCATGCAAAAAAAAAAAAAAAAAAGAAACATGTTGCTAACCCCAACACAGGGCTTATGATAATGAACAGAAGCTTGCAAAATTGTTTGTTCTTTATGCAGAATCAAGTTAAACAGGTCAATGAATATGCTTGGGTTATAGTTTCCTGCATAATTGAATTCATTGGGCAATGGCAGATATATTGGACGCGAGTCCATTATTTGTTTGCATGTGCTGATCATTCAAGCTATACCTTCAGGCACGAACGATTACTAATATATTTGTAAAATTAGCATAAGTGAGTATTATTTTAAAAAATATTCTCGAAGAATTCGTGTTAGTTTTTGTTTGATATTGTGAATGTACTCGAAAGCGTTGGGGTATGATCATTTCTGTATCTTTTAATCATTTGTTTTGTTGGATCTTTTTTTTTCACCTCTCTTTATATGGCGGCTTTGATTGTTTCAAGTGCTTTCGAGGAAAGCGAAGAATCGGTATTCTTGAAAAGGTATTGATAATATTCCTCAAGGTTTGGGAGAACTGAAGGTAATCTCTCTCTCTCTCTCTCTCTCTCTCTCTCTCTCTCTCTCTCTCTGTTTTTTATTTATTTTTATTTTTATGGACTTCTTTACTCTGAAAGAGATTATGTGTTTTTTCTTTTTTTTTTTTAAGATTATGTTATACATTTGTACAGAAAGAGGCATTGAGAGAGAACTATGAAAATCTTTCTGTAACTTCATACGACTGCTAATGGGTTGGTTGATATGTGATTTCTTTGTTGTTGGGTTTAATTGTTGATTGTTTTTCCTTTTTGGGGTCATGCTAATTTCAGTTTTTCTCTTTGTTTAGGATTCAATTGATAATTGTGAAGATGATAAGCCATCGGATCTGAGTGATGGGGAAACAAGCCAAAAAAACTCAACCCATGGGTCTGTTCCCAGTGGGGATTCTTCAGTCTGCAGCCTTTCTTCCAAAGGCAAGACAAGTAAAATTGATTCCTCCATTTAGTCTCTCTCTCTCTCTCTCTCTCTCTCTCTCTCTCTGATCGTTTCTGATTTAGACTCCCTACCAAGATAATGTTGCAATCAAGTGATCCAACACTTAATGAACAAGTTTTCTTGAAATAAAAATTAAAAAAGAGCGCTCCAAAGTTATCTAATTATACCCTTGCAAACCTGGATTATTGTGTTTCTTGCTGTCAATGATCCACAACTTTAAATTGCAATCAAACTGCAGTCCATCAAACACAATTGCTTGATATATATAGTATGAAATTCTGAAAATAGGAAATCACAAATTAGGGTCACATTGGTTTTGTATTATATACATGAGTTTTGCATGCTGACTAAAAATGTTGCTATATTGTCACAAATGGTATCATCCCTGAAAACACTTATTTACTTACATTTTATCATTATTTATTTACTTTATTGTACTGCCACACACATTGCACCTTCTCTCTCCGCATAAATCCCTCTCTCCCTTCCTCCCCACCTTTCTGCCATCCGTTACCCTCCTCTCTCTCGATCCCTCTCCCTTCCCTCTCCCTCAGCTCTCTTTCTCTACTCTCTGCTTCTTCCTCTGCTATTCTCTCCCCTGTTTTCTCTTTTTTCTTTCTTCCTCTCTCCTCTTGGCCTGCGCACCCACACAAGCCTGCGGCCCCCATCACATGCACACACGCCATCTTCTCCATCTCCTTCTTTCTCCCTCATTCTTTTACTTTCTTTCTTCTTCTTTTTTTCTCCTTCCTCTCCTTTCTTCTTCCCTGACACTACTTTACCTCCCTGCCTGCACATTGTCACCACCATCACTGCACTCTCCCTGCACACCCCACACCCGTGCACCCACCTATACACCAGCACCTCCCTCATCCATCCAGTGAACCAAGTGGGTTAAATGATTGCCCAAAAATGGGTTTTGGAATGATGAAAAATTATGGAAGAGTTGAAGATCAGGACATCTATTTTTATGTACTTTCTGAAATCTTTATTACATTCACTGTTATGATCCGAAGGAAATGGTTGTAATCTTTCAATCAAGAAGATGTGAATCCTTTGAATGGAACTGAAATTGATAATTAGGAAGTGCAACGTCTTAACTAATTGACCCAACCAAACGTCATTAATTATCACTAACTTGCAATTGTAATTTGTAACAGGTTGAATATTTCTATCGAGTCCCTCTATTCAAAGAAAGCTGAGAAAATGATTCCCGTGCTATCATTTGTAGATGATGGACATGGCATGTCTCATGTGGATGTTGTTAGAATGCTTTCTTTTGGCCAAAAGCAACCTGATGGAGATGATCTAGGTCACATTGGAAGATTTGGCATTGGATTTAAGGTATTAAATCTATTAGTGGAAGATTTGAATATCAGGACATCTATTTTTATGTACTTTCTGAAATCTTTACTGCATTTACTTTTATGATGCGAATGACATGGTTGTAATCTTTCAATCAAGAAGATGTTTAAGGGATCTGATGATGTGAATCCTTTAAATGGAACTGAAATTGATAATTAGGAAGTGCAACGTCTTAACTGATTGACCCAACCAAACGACATTAATTATCACTACCATTAATTAGGAAGTACATTGCCCGTGCCTGAAGGCACGGCACACCACAAATATACAAAATAAAAATATTTACATGTATATTTCAAAAATATTGGGTCTAACTCATGCCAGATTTTGTATACAATGGATTTCTACAAAGAGAAAATTCCAATTGAAAAGATCCAAATTTACAACCACCCCATAAACAGACATCAATCCCAAATTCTAAAAGAAATGGAAATATATTTTTTTTTTTGGGTGCAAGCATGCAGTTATTCTTCTTCTTCATCATCAATGGTCATCATCTAACTGCTACTACCAAATTTACTACAAACCCTTAAACACACACAAATCCTAAATTTTAAAAAGAAAAAAAAAAGATGAGATTTTTTTGTTCATTGCCCACAACGTGCACGCACCTACATCGCATGCACCAATATTCTCTCTCTCCGATTTTCTACTCATTTGACGGGCGATCGATGGATTGATTTAGTTTGAACATCTTCTTCTTCCCCTTTTCTTCGATGTCCAAGCAAACAAAGGGATTACAAAAACAAAACATTATTAGATGAAAAAATCACTTGACTTTACTATTACTATTACAAAACAAAACAGCCCTCCAATACCATAACCCATCCACACCCACTTCTCAATAGCCTAAATTCCATCGACCCATTCGATGAAATTGAGAAAAAAAATCTACACGAACCATTCAAACCCATGCATTTGAAAACAACACAAATACAGTCTCACATAATCGAAACGCAACAAGAAGATTTCAATAAGACCGATTTATAAAGGAAAAAAAATTAACAACATACAGTAAACTAAAACGGAAGATGAAAATAGAAGAGGATTTACGCAGGAAGAAGAAAATGTATCTGTGAGAGTTGTGGAGTGTAACGTTCAGGCGTGCACAGGATAGCAAGTGAGGCGCATCACAAAAGAGAAGAAGTGAGAGATGGGATGATAAAATGCACAGAAGGTAGAAATATATCATACTGTAATTCGAACCAAACCCTAGGTTCTTATGCACCACCACAAATCCTTTAATCCTTTAAACCGCAGAAATATTTGAAAATGAAGAAAATCGCGTGCCTTTATCTGACCACTAATGCTTAAATCTCTGCAAGAGGGAATAAAAATAGAGCCTCATCAGAAAAGAAGATCGTTGGGTTCTCTATGATTTTTCCAATGTCTCAGATCGAAAGAAATGGAGAGACGAAACTGGATAGAGGAGAGGAAAGTGGTTTGCGTTTTAGGGGAAGTTTTGTAACTTTCTGTATAGCATTTTGGACAAATCTCAGCCCTTGGATTTATGTACATAAATCCAAGGGTCCAAAATGTCCAAGGATTCAAAATCTGCTCCCCCTTATTATATAGATATGGATCTGGGTATACAAAAGGGCAGAAAAGGATAGAAAAGGACAAATGAACAAGTCAACAAAACAACTGCTTTTATATCATGGGGTATAGATACAGGGGAAATATTCAACTGCATCTATCCCTCACCATAGGGTGATGTGCACTCCGCTTTTTGAAAAGTTTCAAGTACAAAAATGATTTTTCAAGTACATAGGAATACTCCCAATGTATTTGAAACTTCCCAGCAAGGGGAGTGTCCCTCACCCTATGGCGAGGGATAGATGCATAGGAATACTCCCCTAGATATAGATATATATAAGCAACTCGCCCTCCATCCAGCATTATTTGCATTGATTCGATAGAAATTCCATAACTATACCGAAATTGATTCTTCTCAATTCCCATTAATTTAACCCCGAGGGGTCTCAAGACCACAGTTCCTCTCTCTTCCGGAGCTAGAAGTTTTGGTATCGAATCCCAATCTCTCCTTTTTCAGGAATCGAAGGTTGAATCCACTAGTGCTACCACTTTTGGGCCACAAGGGTATTTACCCGGCTTTCCTCTGAGCTCGAAGGGATTAGTCCTTCCCAAAGGATTGAGAACCCTCCGATACCAAAAAAAAAATGTCCCATTAATTTATGTACACCCAACAAAAATTGTAATGGATATGGGGCCAAACCCTATCACAAAAATTACAATGGCACCTAGGCTAGCTCACTTTTTAGTGCGGGCCCAACCATTCTATGGCTTTGCACCATGGGCATTGAAAGTAAGAAACGATAAAATCAAATTATACTGTCCAAATGATAAAATTATAGTGGACTTCATTAATTTCAATTGTATGATAGCATTTAAATGATGAAATTACGATGGACTCCATCAATCTCAATAGTCTTACCCTCCAATGATGGTAGTAACACCATGGGTCATTCCCCATTATTAAAAATTAAGTGGGTCCCACTATCCAAAGGATGAAAATTATGGTGGGCCTTGCCTTGGTGGATAGTAGGGCACCCATACGTTTAGATGTCATGGTGATGGCCAATTAAGTGATAGAATCATCATGCAGTCTACCCAATGAATGAAAAACAATGGAGAGCCACTGTTGAATCTTTTGGGCCTTGAATCTACAGCCATTATCATTTATCAAGGATAAGCTTTTATCCATTTATCCACCTCAAACTGTGGTGGTGTGTACCCCAAAAAAAAAAGACCCTGGTGGTAATAGTTTATGTGGACCCCACAATGAGGCAACAACTTCTTGCTAGGATTATTGTGCGTGTGGCTGACATTACTCGTGGGCAGAATCTTGTTAGCAGAATTAATATAATGATACTTTTACAGAAAAGAATAATATGATGATACATAAACAAGTGGGCCTAGTAGAGAGTGCCTGCTAATGCAGATATTTATTTATTTAGGGGTTTTTATGGGAAAATACACTTTATGTGGTCAGTACACCGAACAATGAATATTAGGCAAACATGCACCTAACAAGGAATCCATACAGGATTCTTAATTTTTTTACCATTTTTTTGTGGTCGAATTCAACCTTCGTTTGCAATGCTGGAGGTTGCATTCGACCATATGGTGTAAACTTCTGCTAAAAACAATACGTCTCGATCGAACTTCAATTTCAGCGTTTAAGGTCGAATTCGACCCTGACTTGTCTACTTCGCCCTTTTCAAAACCCTCGTTTCCAAAAAAGAAACCTTTAATCCATCAACCGCGACTTCTAGGTTTTCCTCTCCTCCATCTCTCATCTCAGGTGCTGGGCAATTTCATTTCTACCCTCTGTGGTCCCCTCCAAGTCAATCATTTTCAAACGACTATAAGGTATGTTTCGCCATGGTCCCCTCCGACATATGTCGTTGGGTTTTTTGTAATCTTCTTCTTTATGTCCATTGTGTAGTTGGCACCCTCTTTGCATGCTCACCCCTACTCGTGGTTGTCACTTTAAAGTTCAGTGTTAAACGTATTTCGATTTTGGATGCCATACCTGGCCGTTGCAGATTTATCTGTGGCTATCCATGTCCTATAAAATCGAGTTTCCCGTGTAGACATGGCCACGGCGATGAGATTGTGATCACCACATATATAGACATGTCCATGGCGATGAGTTTGGCGGGGACAAGTCATTTCAATTTGAAAGTGGAGGGGTTTTGGTTTTTGGTTTTTGGGTTTTGGGTTTTGATTTCAATGGCAGCGATGAATGTGTTGTATTTTGGGTGCATCTCTACAATTCCCTTGATTTTGTTAGCCACTCAGACGTGTTGTAAAATCTTGTAGTATATTCCCTTGTTTTTTCCTTTTTTTTCAGTGCAATTTAACATTACTTCAAGCCAGAATGAAGCATGTGAGATGATGAAAAAGGCCCATTGATCACCTGATTTGAACGAATCAAGACTGATGCGTTGCCATGGTCATCTAAACATGGGGATCACTTGGGGCGCAATAGGCCCACTAATAATCCAATTAGAGCAAGTACATTTGTATTTCTTGCCATGGTTGTTCAAAGTCCAGGATCATTTGAGGTGTGAAAAAGAAGATGTATGGTTCAAGATGTATATAGATGGATGGGGTTAAAAAGGCTCATCATTACAAATTTAACTATACTAAGCTCAGAGGTATTCAATCTAATTTTTACATTCTCTTCTGATTTTTAGTGTTAGTCATTCCCTTTTGACTTATCTCTTTGTAACTGTCCACCTTTTATCCATGCAACACTAATCAGTTAATGTAACTGCCCATGTCTCTTGTAACTTCCCCATTTCTACATATTTTTTTATATTTTTTACTTCATTGCTCCTATTTTCTTTCTATTCTACCTCTCTTAATTGCAAAAACAGGCACCAAAAATAGGAAATTGGAACGGATTACCGTTCCTAATCCGTCTATTCCTAATCCGTTAATCCGTTCCAATTTTCTGTTTTTGGAACGGATTAACAGATGAGGAACGGTAATCTGTTCCAATTTCCTATTTTTGGTGTATCTCGTACAGTCATAGATAGTCTTCATTTATTTTATTTCAAAAAATTTACTGTTTTGTATTTGGTTTGAATTCTATGGATCGACTCGTGCTCGGCACGGGTTCTTGTGGTAGTCAATTTTATACAACAAATCAATAATCAATTCAAATAAAGAAGTGCATCAAAATTAGTAGGATGAAACCATCACATGGTGTTGGTGCGGCATTGTGAGCAACACATTGGAGATAATCATAGTTACTCATAGTTGTTTTCCATGATTGGTGATCACACTTCTTGCTCATTTGTAGTATTTGTTGAGATCCTTCACTTCAACTAATATTCTAAACTCTGCAATATTTAATAATACATTTTTGCCCATCTTGTTGGCTGGAGCACATGTCCAAAAATGGTAGGTGGATAAATTTGAAATTTTGAATGGTGACTCGTTTAGGAATAAATAAAGTTATAGAAGGAAAACTTAGACCATGGTTCAGCCCAGGATCTTGGTAAATGGCAGTGACTAACCCTTACCCACAATGAAACATCTATGTTGCCTTAACAATATTGCTACCTATTATAGAATTGTCCATGATTGTGTTAGTGTTGTTACTTATTAGATTGTTTAATAGTTTAAGAACCCCCCATCCTTTTTATGTGACAAAATTCCAATTCGCAGATGTTCGAAGCCACAAGCAGCAACGCTAACGAAGGTGTACCCGCAAGGCTACTCTATGACCAAGATACCCACATCTCATCAGCGATACGATGTGGACTGGTAAGTTGTTAAAAAGATTACATTCTAATTTTGCAAATAAAAACTATGGGTTACTTTCTAAGTTTTCAATTTCTTTCTTACTGTATTTTGTATAACATTTGCGCAAGAGCTTGGTTCGTATAGATGCATACCAACTAATCTAGACCATGGGTTGTGGGCCCTAAATGACAGGCAGCAAGAATATATCAGGCATGCCGGATTACAGCGACTGACAGAGATGATGTAGATGCAAATCGACCATGCCTTGATTAATGGTCTAGTGCAGCGCTGGCGCCCGGAGACAAACACGTTTCACCTCCCTATCGGCGAGGTTACAGTGACTCTGGTGGACGTGGCCTACATTTATGGTCTACCAATATATGGGCTCCCTGTCACCGGCAGAACGTTCCCTAATGCAGACGTTGCCGATGTTTGCATAAAGTTGCTAGGGAAACGACATGTCTCTAGAGTTGACTTTAATGGCATATCCATTAAATTCACATGGCTATAACAACACTTCAGGCCTATTAGAGATGGAAAAAATAACAAGAAGAGAAATAAGAGACTATCATCTCAGGAGGAGGTCTATGTCACAAGGGCATATCTATTCTTCTTGGTGTCCGGACAGATATTGGTGAACGCGTCGAGATCGAGGGGACCTGCTTATCTACTAGAGCTATTCAAGGAGTTCAAATCGTATTCATGGGCTCCCGCTTGTCTGGCTAATCTTTACAGGATGCTGACGAAGGGAGTGAAATGGTCCGGTGTAAGGTCCATGACCTTATTGGGTCAGTTAGGCCCAAAATCCGGCCCGTTGACCCATTTATTATTAATTATCTTATTTAATTATATTTTTAGATATTTAAGTGGGTTTAGATCTTGAGCGAGTTTTTTTAGCATTAGATTAGTATCTGTGAAGTTTCGTGTGATTCCGAGTTCGTTAGATCATAGCAGGGGGGTAGTTTGCAATTTAAGAAAAATTGAGTGCTTTTTCAAAATATTCCAAACGTCGTGATTTTGGGTTCGTTGGAAAGGTCTCGTTGTGCTAATCATTTTTGTCTCTTGACTCGTCGTGATCCGACGATCAGAAACTCTTCAAGTGGTTCATTCTTCACCGGACCCACTAAATGGGCAATTAAGTCCTTTCCTCCCTATCTTCTTCTTAAACGAGATTAACCATAATCTCTTATTCTTTCTCTGCAACGAAGATCAACCGCATCCCCATTTCTTCTTCCTCTTCCTTATCAAGCCAGAACTCCACCCTAGAAGATCCAACTTGAAGATCCAATCCGTTATTACTCATTCTATCGATCCTCTCTTTCTTCCGGTATCAATTTGGTAAGACTTCTCACAATCTTATATTTTCATTTTATCATTTCTTTGGTTAGATTAGGTCCGATCTTAATTCTTTTCCTTCCTATCTTCTTCTTGACTTCCTAGTTTTCGTTTGTTCGGGTTAGATTGTGGATTTGAGGGTAGAAATGCTTCTCCTCGAGTTTTGCCCAATTTTCAATCTCCTTCTTCTTTAAGGCAAGTAGATACACATTTCATAATATATATATATATCTGTATTGTTTCTTTGATTGATGATGTTTCATGTTAGAATACCTAAATTCCAAGCTTGTCATGATTAATTGGATTACATATGCTAAATTGGATAAATGGGTTGAATGGACTTTACTTGTATATGGTTTGATGAATGGAATGGAGTGTGGTTTGAGAGAGAGAGAGAGCATGGAGGCTCTTCTCATGCAGGTACATGCCCCGGAAAAGTTTAGGAATGAAAGGAATGGACCCTAGGTGAATGGGATTGGAAATACCTTAAAACATGCCAAATTTGCTTCATTCCGGGCTCAGGCAGCAAGCAGGCTCGCTCTAGCGGGCTTAACCCTCGCTATAGCGAGCTTTGCTACTGTTCTGGAGCCCAGGCAGAATGCATTCTCGCTATAGCGAGACTTTGGCTCGCTATAGCGAGGCTGCATTGTGCAGACAACAACGTCCACTTCGAATGAGCATAACTTTTGATCCGTTCGTCAGAATTTGGAGTTCTACATACCTTGGAAAGCCCTTGAGACATAGAATCCAATGGTTCTAGTTTCATCACGATCGGAGGTCAGCAAGTGATGTAAATACTTAAATTATTAATCCAACTTATGTTTATATTGGAAATGAGACTGGTAACCTAAGTTTGGGCCTTAGATGTTGGAAACCATGAATTTACTCTCACTTGACCATTAATGGGATTGAAATCAAAGTACATGGCTTGGTGTGCTTCGATAGGTTGTCTAGATATTCATGTATTACGCGTGATGTAACCGAATGCATATGGAGTTGGATTGACGATGCTTAACATGATTGTACACCAAGGGATTTCCCTAGAAGCATCATTGATTCAATTTCCACATGTACTCTGATAGAACATGCCGGATTCAGGGATGACACCACGTACCTAGGATTGGATAGTAATTCTTCCTTGACTTGTGACTTGTATCTGTTGTTACTATTCCTTGTACACTCTCTTGACATAAAATACTTAATTACATATGAAACATAAATTCTTATAGAATTTAGGACTTGGACTTGACTTAAAGTGTGCTTAGGAACCTCTGTCATGTATTGATAAACATGACTGGCTAGTAGTGAAAGGGGATTATCACGTGGTTTGCTTGTCTTGTATTGTCTTGAAAGAGATAATCCCTATGATCTTGTCTTGTACATGGAACTAGCCAGACTTGCTTGTCTTGTTGGTCCTTGTGTCAGAACCACTTTATTATTGTTTGCATATCATGGCCATCTGCAGTTTGGGGTTTTAATGACGAACCGGTTACTCGGTTGTCGGGGTGGGCAGTCGGCTTTGGACGGCGTCCATGGCGTTGAGTAGTTGGGAGCGGGCTTGGACCCTACTATTCCCAGGACCGGGAGCTTGGATCCTACTGGAGCCGGACTTTGGTATCAGTAGTTCGGATTGGATTGTTACTAGTACCCTGGGAGGTGGCTTTGGACATCCTCGGAGTCTCCCTCTTGTTCTTGTTTTGCATTGCATGGATAGTGGTTATTTTTAGATGGTTGCTAGGATTCCTGTTATTATTTCTATGGATTATTAATCTCGCTTTATGCCTAGCTTCGATTACCTTGTATTCAGATAATCATGTACTTGTCATTATTCTACATTTGATGCATGTCATGTGTTATTATGCATTGTTTTTAATTGCTCAACATATCGTTGACTCTGTTCCTTGGTGTGCAGACACATCAGGTGACTTCTATTATGAGGAGCAGACTGGTGAGGAGATCCCAGAGGATCTCCAACCAGCAAAGGAGGCACGAGAGTGGCATGCCGATGACGTAAAGTAGCGTCATCACTTCCGGCACGAAAGAGATTCACATGGGTCTTTATTTAGATTTATTCTTTTATTATTTCTCTCGTTGGACCTTTATTACATTGACTCGTTTCTTTTATTGGCCTTGTTCATTGGGATGGCCAATGTTATAAATTAACTTAACTCTTAGTTTTTTTTTTGTTTACTATTCTTGCAAACTTTAAATTTAATGAGATTTATATTCACTGTTGATGTTCCATATGCTAGAGTTCTATGAACTCAATGATTATTGTATTACATGAGGCTTGAAATGTATTATCATCACAGCGAACTTACGATCCGTGGGCCCAAAGGACAAAAATTTTAATTAGTCCTAAAAATTCACTCTCCGGATCCGGTTATTCTTTAATCGGGTTCGGGGGACGTGACATCCGGTATCAAGAATACCGAGGGTGGAGAGGTGGCCATACGTGCGGGTCTAGACCCGACAGATGAGTGTGATGCTTTTGAACATACGTTCAAGACTATGTCAGGACCACTTCAGTTGCTCCATGTATTGTACTATAGGTTTCTTTCATTGTTATATATGTTCAGTATTTTATGTACTTTCTCATAGTTCTAACTAAACGACCATTGACATGATGCTTTATAGGTATGGGCATATTCTAGGATGACCATTGGTTGATCGATCAAGCCCTCGCGATATGGTAACGAGAACATTTGGTTCCCTTTGATGGTTACATGGCGGAATAGGCTAGAGGGAATAAACCACTTGACAAAGTTGAGGCATGTTCGCAAACAACTTAACAATATCACGTCGGACGAGGTGAGCACATTCGTTTGTAACGTTGTTTTTACAGTTCCTACAATAATCATTGCATGACCCCTTGAATGCTTAACACGATTAATGCTTCATGCAGTTTGAATGGCAACCCTACAAGAAACTTGGGAAGCCATTCTTGAGATCGGTTCCAAAAGTCGACAAAGAGAACTCTTCACGTCCTCTGCGCCCCTCATCTTTTATTGGTTGCTAGAGCAACACAATACCGGAAGGGTGATGAAACAATTAGGCCTACGACAGGTTGTCCCCCCACCTTTTGTCCTTCCTTTCCCAAGGGCCAAAAGAAAACAAAGAGTGATTGTTGACTACAGCAAAAAATATAAGGTGGAGATCAATATGTGGGAGGACATGTGGCAGTATATTACAAGGGCGAAGAAGTCATCTAGTGGGCTGCACTCAGATGAATACATGGCATGGTATTCTCTGAATAAAATAATGCCGGTTGGCTGCATTAGGGAGGCCGACGGCCAACGCCCTATGGATCGAGAACATGATGTAGAACAGGAACCGAGCATCCCACAGAGAATGGTCAGTTATCACGTCTACCGCCTTGTTTACTTTTGTTATTTGTTCCTAGAAAAAAAGAGGTTAACATTCTCGCTTATGCTCATTTGTAGGTGACGGATTTCATTGATCACATTGAGCGGTCATGTGACCGAGCGCTTAGAAACCAAAGTACCGATTTAGGGAATTATCTCCTCATCGAAAGGCAAGCTGAAGAGCTTCACCACTGCCTTTGGAACTACATTTGATGAGTATGTTGAGTCTTGCAACAGCTCCCAATCCGAACAAGATAAGCAGTTGGTAAGGACTGTCACCCTCTATTAACATCTTCATTGCATACGATTTCATTTGACTTATAATGTTACTCGACTTCTCGTAGGTTGTTACTCCAAAGAAAGTGTATGCGAAGAGACCAGCATCGAAAAGTCCAGTTAAGAAAAAAAAAGAGGAAAAATGGGACCAACCGAGGTTAATCCAACAAAGCTATCCATCCCTGTGGATGAAGAATCACGGGACAAGCATGCATGGATATGTCGAATGCCTTAACATTCCACTTGATGATGACCCCAATCTTGTTCCGCTATAAGAAATACTCTCAACTTCTCCGTGCCCTGATATTTACTTGACTCCAACCTTATCGTACCACTTGCGATGGTTGCAGCACCTTCACCTGCTACAAATGAATCATTAGTGTCGAGGCTGAAACACCTACCACATAATAGGAGAGTGCAGGAGAAGTTGTTGGACTTCGAGCATGGATTACCTCAGTCTGAATATGTTCTATTAGAGTTGGATAAAGAGATACTGAAGGGCTTTCACAGATACTACATTATAAGGTATCAAGCACCAACCATGTTCTCACTACAGATTTTACAATTACTGGATGCTAACCCATGGATCTGTGTTCTTCAGGATGGATGAGCTTGGTGCTATTTGTTCCTTTGTGGAATGTGACACCCTTAATACTTTGTTGGAACCGAATACACTGTTAGACATTAACGTCATCTACTACTACTTTGAATACTTGGAGAACGCTTGCGGTGAAGCCTATCTAGCAAACCCAAGCCTTTGCGTAAGTATTTAGAAAGCATTCAGCTACGGATATAATAGTTGAAAATCAAACAACTAATGCAAGTTAAATTTGACTTTCCAAAGCTTTTGGCAGAAGAAGCACAAGGCTGGTGATGATTGCGCATTTGGGGTCAACGGAGCACGAGTGTGGGATGCGAAGGAATGTAAGACGCTCGTATACATTTTACACCAGCATAATCATTTCACCTTGCTTGTTGGGTACACAAATGAGAACCGTTGGGAGTTCTACAATAGCTCTAAAAGTGATAAATATGGTTTAGTCATCTGCGAAGGTTTTATGAGTATCCATTTAATTCTTGTTGGTTTTTTACATTTCATTTAAATGAACTCACCATCTAATTCCACTTCTCTACAGAAATTGTGGCTAACCGAACAATTTTACGTATATTCCCTTCAACGAACTCAGCTATTAACTGCGCTGATGCTTACCTATGCATTGTCCCCATCATTGGTTTGGAGCAAGAATGGTTCGGCTTGTACTTCCGAACTTTGAATTGTGGGCCAGAATCCACTATAGAGCCGTGTATTCGCCAAGAACAATTAACGTCTTTACAACATGTGGTGACCATCTTCATGCTCGTCTTTAAGTGCTTCAACGTGAAATTATTGTAAATTGCAAGCTTGGCTATGCCTTTTCGGATCGCTTCGTGGTTGGGAAACTCACGACCCAGCCACATCTCCCTGACAGAACTATCTACTCCTTCGGCGATGACCGCTTCAGGGACCATCGTGTCCACAAATGTGTTGTCCTGCATACTATGTGATCCATCTAAACCAGTACATCTAGATCCGTTGCACCCTTTTAACGGAGACAAATCCGTGGTACCTCGCTCCATAGGCCTAATCTTGTGGCAGAGACATGCAGATATACGAGTCGACTCGGGTGTAGTGTTCACCCCCACGTCATCCAACTTCTCAGGCATAGGTTGGGCCTCAGCTGTTACACCATTGACTGGCACCTCATTTGACTCATGAGACAAGGGTTGGGCCACCACATCCGTGACATCATTCATGAAAGATGAGAAGTTCACATCAACATCCTCTCTTAAGTTGATGGTAGGGTAATCTTTGGTGGGAGACGTAAATGTCAACCCTTTTACTTTAGACTCCATATTCTTGATAATCTTCTCAGTGGAATGATTAGTGCCCGTGCGATCAAACCTGCACAGAAAACAAGCGCACCATTATATTGTATAGATATCTTGAATACAACAACATTAATTACAAGTATGTATAAGACAAACTATGTATTAAGAACAACCACCAACCTTTCTTGATATAGGTGTACGGTGCCATCTTCTTCGCCTATTATTCTTGTTACAAATATCAATATCCAGAAAAACTCGAACTTTGAGGTTTTGAAAAGTCCATTGATATCGCTGTCATCATCAATGTTTATCATCGAAAAAAAAGCTTTCATTGTGCAGTAGATACTTTATGCTAAGATCTTCGGCCATTACATCCCAGCTCGAGGCTTCAAGTGCCATGTTTTTTAGCTCACTGATAGTTATGGTACTCGACAGATACCTCAACTTCTGTCTGCCCCCCTTATTGGGGTCGATTTAGATCAAATTCAAAAGTGCCATCGTAATGAAAAATAGCTAATTGTTGGACATCTGACATGCTGTTGCAAAAGGAATCATAGCTTAAATTAGTGGAAAATGTGAGGTCAATTTCACAAGTTCATACTAAAATTTTGTGAGTCAATCTTATTATACTGCCAATTCATGGTAAATACGTTTTTAGAGCTTATTTACTTCCCTGCGTTTTTTCACTTCTTTGTATGAAATGCAAATGCATAAAACAATAAAACTTGTGCTTGAATGGCCAAGAAAACTCAAGGAAACTGTTGAGACCACAGATACAATAAAACCTTAAGAGGGAAGATGCCCAAAACAGCAAATTAAATCCATGAGAAGATTAGCCCTGCTCATATTCTTACTCATTCATTGCATATGTACCTTAGATCAGAGGGAAAATGCCCAAGGGAGGTGGAAGCAGACAAAGAATGCCTTAAACACACTTGTCATCTTCTACAATACGATTCGTAAGGGTATGGCACGAACGGATGACGGGATTGGATATATAATGAATTCTATCTAAAGGTTGAATTCGACCTCCAGCGCTTCAAATGAAGGTCGAATTCGACCACAAAAAAAATGGTTAAAAAAAATTAAGAATCTTGTACGAATTCCCCATTAGGTGCATGTTTGCCTAATGTTCATTGTTTGGTGTACTAACCACATAAAGTGTATTTTTCGATAAAAACCCCATTTATTTTTTAACATCCTCATTATTGGGAAATCTTATTTATTTCAATGCATGAGAAAGTCAATTGTGTTCCTTTCTCTATGCAAAAGAAAATTTTATGTCCCCTTCATATCCATAAACTGCTTTTATAATAAGATATGTAATTCCTATTAAACATGAGACCCGCCAGTGACAAGGGTGGCTCATATCACACGGTTGCCGCTGCCATGATTGTCGGGCTGGGCAGTTAACAAAAGAGGAGAAAAGAGAGGAGCAACATTGTAAATGGGGTTTATTCATGGTAGGGATGGCAATTGGGTGCGTTGGAGCATCTCAAGTTTGCCTCATCTAAACATGAACAGTGACGGGTCATTAGTATGTGAAATCGAACGGATCAAATTTAAAACTTAAAAATTTTAAATTATAGAGGATTTTACACGAAAAAAAATACTTAATGTGGCCATAGGACCGAATCGGATAAATTAGACAAACTTGCACCAAATATGACAATTCGCCCGAAAAACTCCTTTGTTTTACCACTTTTTTCTATGGTCAATATCGACCCTCCCCTAAACAGGTCAGGGTCATATTGACCTTGAGCAGACAAAAAACCACTAGTTCTGCTCGTCTTCTTCTTCTTCTCTTTCCCAAATCCAACCGGAAGAAAATACCTAAATGCATTTCCACACTACAAACGCTCAAATTTATAAACTAATCTTCACCGTGACGTTACATCTGCACCTTGTTTGTGGGTTTCACTTATTATATTTATCAACCAAACCAATTAGAGCTCGCTATCCCCCTCCTTGATTGATTTATCAAAAAATAAATAAAAAAATAAGTGCACATTTATTGAATTTTTAAGCTCATAAATAAATAGTTAGGATCAAGTTTTGAAAGAATGGTTCGCATATTGATCAAAAATATTTCTCTCTATTTACCATTCCACTATTACTTCAAAGGACCATGACATTTGATTATCATTGTAATCATCATTAATGCCTTATTTCATCAATGTGGAGTGGTTTAAGAAGTTCAATGCTTAAATCGGAAAAAATATATTATTGTAGACATTTACCAATACCCTCAATTGGTCTAGCTATTACTGAGCTAATTAGCGACGAGTATGCGATAGTTTCCACTTAGTATGGTCACTTTCTTTCAAAATTGTTTTTAACCAATGTATGTTAGTTGATAAGTACTTATTCGATCCATGGTGGTCATCCCTAGCCCTATCTATGTGCTTATCTTTTATTCGACCTCCTTTTGTCTATCTTCAGTGGCAGGGGGGCGGGGGGGGGCAATAGGAAAATAATTTTTTTTTGGGAGGAATCAATGTAAAAAAACTCTAAAATTTTCTATAAAGTTTATGGATTTTTTTTTTTTAGCAATTTAAGGGAGGGCCATAGCCACTGCAAGTTCCTCTCCTGACTCGCTTCAATTCATGTACACGTCCATGCATCTCCCATCACACAACCAATAAGTATTCGTAAACTAAACTTTTTGTTGCAATAGCCTTAAAAAGGGCGAAGGTTTGTTTTTTCCTTCTAAAATTATTTTGTAAGAGGAAAAAGGTATGTATTTCAATTGGTACCCGTATATAATTTACCAATGTAAGATGCAAAACCATTTTTAAGGAGGGAAATCTCAAAATAGCCTCGCATTGACCTGGATAAAGGGGAGAAAAGAGTTTCCAATGATTTAATATGAGGAGAGACCCTAAATTCTCAAGGCAACTTTCAAGTCTCTTTACAATGGTGCAAATAAATAGATAAAATGGCTTAAATTGCCCCTCTCTATCTTAATTTTTTTTTAGCTAAAGCACAAAGACTACTTGAGTCCCTTTGAGTGCTGATCATCCGTGTGGAAGGGGCGGACCCATTTGGCATCGTTTCTATATTGGTCTCAATTCCATGCTGAGATCAGGCTATATTAAGAGTGTGCGGTGCGGAACTTGTTTAGTAGATTATATTACTATTGAAAATATTTGCAAGGAACTTGTTTTGTAACATCATAACATTCCATTTCAGGTAAAAAGAAATCAAAAGAATCATGTTTCGCAACATTGTTGAAATCAAATCTATTATATATATTCATGAATTCATTTTTAAAATAATATATATATAGATAACTTAATGAAATAAGAATGTTCACACGTTCATGTCATTCAATAACTTTGCAAAGAGAAAATAATTAATCTTATTCATTAAGTTACGCATAACGATACTTCCAGAATACATGTGATATTATTGCAATTTGCAAGGGATAATGAAGTATATAGTAGGTTGATATATGATAGTCATGATTAGAATGAATGTGAAACAATGCATGTAATTGCACCTCCCTCTTAATTGAGTTTGCATATCATGCATAGATTATTCATTTCAATTTAAACAAAACGTCAACCAATCACCAATCAATAATATGTTAAAACAAAGTTTCTTAGAAACTGAAACATTGTTTAAAAACATGGTGTCAAATCTATTTTGAAAATACTAGCTATAAAACCACTTTTGATTCTTTTTTTTTTTTTAATCTTTTTCTGAAAAGGAAAACCACTTATTGCGAGCCTCTCAGGTACCAGCCCCTTAGTTGAGATAAAAAAAAAAAGGGTTAATGTAAAAAAAAAAGGTAACATCTACGTACATTAACCTAGAAATGAGTTGATGAATCGCATTCCTAAGCTGAAGAGAAAGAGAAGAGGGATAATAGAGCCGTAGCAGAGAGGATCAGGAGACGAGCACCGTCCTAGTTAACAGGCGCTTCTTGGAGCAAGTGTGCTAGCGGGTCATTCCCTAAAAAAAAAAACATGGTTTATTGTTGAGATTCAGTGACTAAAGTTGAGAAATTTCCCTAGATGTTTGTACTTATTATTATTTTTTGTGATATCACAATACTTTTATGTGATATCGCAAAATTTTAATAGAATTATACGACATTGCATAAAATATAGAGAAAAGGGGGCATATCTACTTTTTAATAATGCAGTTTTATGCGATATCGCATTTAACATTTTGTGATATTGCAAAAAATAGCAGTACGAAAAATATGTGTGGATTTTTCTTAACTTTAGCAGCAGGCATGGATTTCCATGGCTAATGGTGACAGTATGGGAAAACCCCTTTATTGTTTCAAAAATCTTAATCCAGCAGGCTGGGAATCAGGAAATCATTCCACAAAATTAAATTTTGAATGGAAGTTAACATATGCTACTCACTTGTCTCGCAAGAACTTGGGAACGTGCAAAAGACATGACACCAAACAGGCCCTAGAGATGCTCACACTGAAATCTGAATGATAGGAGTGCTCATGAGCCAATCAGGCCAGGCCTGATAAGTGCATAGTGGCCCAGCCCACATTGGGCCAGGCTAGGGTATATAGTCTGGGCCCATTCATTTTTTGGGTTAGTGTTAGATTAAGTCATAGGAAGCTCACCATGGGTTGGCCCAGTTCAAACAAAGTGCTTGTAATTCAGTGCTAGTTTGTCCAAACAATTGCTAGAAATTTTTCCTAATTCCGCTCTCCCCAACCTAGATCAATTGTGTAAATGGATGGGTTTAAGCTATAATTTACGGCCCGTGTCGAGCTTGGCCCACATATAGGTATATGTTCTAAAGTTAAGCCAGGCCTAAATTTGACATAAACACCCCTATTGAAGGATCAGTGGACGGGCACCCTTCTCTCTCTGTGATTTCTTAGGTTTGTAGGTAGGGCATTGAGTATAGGGGTGCTCATGGGCCACCAGCCCACTTTGGCCCAGGCTTGAATATATAGTCTGAGCCTTTTTAATATTTGGGTTGGGCTTGGGTTAGTGATGAAAGGCGAAAGCGCAATGCGGCCCAGCCTGTATAAAGTAGGGGTGTAATTTACTTATTATTTGTCCAGACTATATATTGCTAGAAAGCCTAAACATGTGATGAAAAAGCCCTGCCCGTCCTGGCCCGGTTGACTAAATGGGCGCACTCGGTCCTAACACTTATGATTCAGGTTAGACTCGAACCAAAAATAGGCATGTGTTCTAAGTCTGGCCAGTTCTAAATATGTCTCAGCCTAGCCCAACCTAGACCATGAACACCCCTCTACTTGGGTGGTGTGAGTGTAGTGTATAAATAAGGGAAAACTACAAAAACCTAAATGCATCCAATCCCAGTATCCGACCGTCCATCAGCCCCATTCCCATCACCAACGCATCACATTCATTATTTAAAAAATAAAAAATCTAATCACATTCATTTGGCTCTGGGTGAAGTTCAAACCACCCAACCCACACTTTCCCAATCTCTCTTATGTGCTATTTGAAATCTTCGTCTTCAAGAATTTGGTTGCTAAACATTGATTCTACGTCTCAGGAAGTGGTGAGGTCTTGTTTTCCAAATATATTTTCGATCCTATAGTTTTATTCATTGATTCAGTGAACGTGGATATGAGAGTTTGCATATGCTCCTAGGGATTAGTTATCTGCTGTCCAATATTGAGTGTCCCTCGGGCTTAGGACCCAAGTGAGTGGGAGATGCCCTAACTTAAAAAAAAAAAAAAAATGAAAAATGAGAAAAGAAAAAATTGACCTAAAGTCAATCTGCTGGATTCATAACCTAAGTCAATCTACTGCACCCAGCCAATCCACTGGAAAGGCATCTTAGTGAGTGGGGAAAAAAAAAAAAAAAACCCAATAAACCAAGCAGCCTTGGACCCATTTTCACCATCCACTCACCACATTCATTTGGCTATCAGTAAAGTCCAAGGGAAATTCTATATGCACCACGTACAATGCTGAACACACCCACATTTTTTTAAAAAAAATACACATGACAAAAATACCCCTCTCCCTCTCCTTCCTTCTCTCCTCTTCGCCGACCTCCTGCAACCTCCGCCCACCATCCAATCAGTGCTGCCTGCAGGCGAGGGAGCGACAGAAATGGAGGGAGAGGGAGAGAGACAAGAGCAGGGCTCCGATCTCGACAAGCACCTCCACTCCCTCCAGAGATCCGCCGACGTCCTCGATATCGTCCGCGCCGACTCCGACCACGTGCTCTCCTCCATTTGATCCACCTGCGACCTCGCCGTGCACCTCTGCATGTAAACAACAACCCTAGTGAAGTAAATGTAGCAGATCACCACAATGTAATACTGCCTGAAAGAGTAAGCTTCATCAGATTCACCGCCACCTTCCCGTCGGTCCTGGCCACCTCGCGCAGGTTCTTGATAGACCACACGATTGGGAACAGCACGGCGCAGCAGCTGACAACATCACCAAGCAGCAGGACCTGCTTCCAAGCGTACCAATCTTGGCGCTCTCGTCGATCGCGACCTGCACCTCTGGAGGGCGGGGAGAGGGAGGGAGAGAGAGAGACAGGAAGGGGAAGAGAGACAATCGTGCATATCTCAATTGCACAGATATGATAAACCGTGCAATTAATAAATGCACGGGTTTTTTTCAGCCGTGCACCTCTCTATGTGCACGGTTCCGAAACTCTATGCACATTTGGAGAAGACTGCGATCTGTGCACGGATATGATAAACCGTGCAAATGAAAAATGCACGGGTTTTTCAGGCCGTGCAAATGAAAAATGCACGGTTTTTCCGGCCGTGCACCTCTCTATGTGCACGGCTTCGATACTCCGTGCACCTCTGGAGAAGGCAGCGATCAAGAGAGGGCGGAGAGAGTTGCAGGGCGGAGGGGAAAATGGAGATGGAAGGAGAGATATGATGAAGCAGGGACAGAGAGAAACAAAGTAAGGAGAAGAGAGGGGGGGAGAGATGAAGTAGAGACAGAGGGAGGAGATGGAGTGGGCGGTGGCAAAGAGGGAGATGGGTGCGCAGTGGGGCGAAGAGAGTTGCATGGCAGAGGGGAAAAATGGAGATATAGAGGGTGAAGCAGGGAGAGGAGAAGTTAGCGACGAGAGAGGGAGATGAAGAGGGTGGTGTGCAGTGGGTGCAGTTGGTCGGGAGGGAGGAAGGGAAGAAGGCATACCTGGTGGAGAATAGTGGGTGCAGGTGGCATGGAGGAAGGGTATTTTAGGTATTTTTTAAAAAGTGGGTGGGTTTAGCAAAAGCCGTGGTGCATATAGAATTTCCCAAAGTCCAAACCCCCTCTTCCCCACTCCCTCTCCTCTGCCATTTGAAAAACTCTCTATCTTCTGAAAATACAGCACAAAAGAAGAAGGAAGACAAAAAGAAGAAGATGAGGAAAACAAAAACAATCTCCCTTGCTATCCTTTCTTCCCTCACCAACAAAACAACAACAACCACTCTCTCTCCTCCTCTCCCTTCCTCCTTCACCCATTTCTCCACCTCCTCTCAAAACCCCAAATCCCCAAACCCTAACCCTAGCCCTAGCCCCAGAACCCGAACCCCTCTCGAGAAGCAATTCGATTCCTGGGTTGCCCACCTCCGCCCCGGTTTCACCCCCTCCGACGTCGTCGCCGCCCTCCGCTCCCAATCCGACCCCGACCTCGCCCTCGACCTCTTCCGCTGGACCGGCCAGCAGCGCGGCTACCGCCACGACCCCTCCGCCTACCTCGCCATCATCGACATCGCCGCCTCCGGCAAGCGCTTCTCCGCCGCCGAATCCCTCATTGATGAGGTCCTCGCCGGCGCCTGCTCCACCTCCCTCCCCCTCTACAACTTCATCATCCGCTTCTGCTGCTCCCGCCGCCACCTCCTTAACCGCTCCTTCGACGTATTCAAAAAGATGCAGCGCTCACCAGGATGTAAGCCCTCTCTCGAAACCTACTCTATGCTATTGAATTCCCTACTCCGTCGTTTCAATAGATTGAATATCTGTTATGTCTATTTGCACTCCGTCCGGTCCCTCGTCAAACAGATGAAGGCGTCCGGCGTCGTCCCGGACACCTTCACGCTCAATTTGATTGTGAAAGCCTACTCCAAGTGCCTGGAGATGGATGAGGCAATTCGGGTTTTTCGCGAAATGGGGTTGTATGGATGTGAGCCTGATGGCTACACCTATGGTTATATTGTGAAGGGGCTCTGTGAGAAGGGAAGGGTTGAGCAGGGTTTTGGGTTTTTCAAGGAAATGAGGAAGAAGGATTTTGTTTCGAGTGGCAGTACCTACATGATTTTGATATGCAGTCTTTCGATCGAACGGAGGTTTGGAGATGGGATTGAGGTTATGTTTGATATGTTGGAGAATTCGATGGTTCCGGATCTTTTGACTTATAGGACACTGTTGGAGGGGTTGTGCAGGGAAGGGAGGGAGAGTGAGGCGTTTGCGCTGCTTGAAGAGTTGAGGAAGAAGGGGGATTCGATGGAGGAGAAGACCTATCAGACTTTGTTGGATGGATTGACTTTGCTGTGTAGGAACTAAATGCCTGATTGTAGCATACTTCATCTGAGTTCTTACAGCGTCTGCCAATTGACTTTTGTTGTTTGGGAACTTAAGTTTGAAACAAGAAGTAATGTGTGGAATTCGATGGTGCAAGTAAGATGCGTTCAAATTCGTTTCGTCCTTGGAGAACATGATTTTGTTTCCTTCACAGAATGAGTTTATGAGGTAGTTCAGATGTAAATCTAGCAGGCTTCAATGCAATTATAATGCAAAGGGAATTAGGTTTTATTGGATTTACAACTGAGGGATTTGGTACTGAGACAAACTACACATCTTATGGGACTTCCAATAAGGCTCTCCTGTGGCATTCAGCCCATAACTTAACTGGATGGTGCTCCACATTCCAACCTCAGATCTAATTGTTGTAGTCTAGCTGGTTAATAAGTAAAGAAAATTTTCGGAATAAAAAATGAAGATCCAACCTTGGGTTAAATTCATTTCTATCTAGCTTATAAAAAAGGAGACATCTGGTACCTTTGATTATACTGTTATTTTAGGCTGGATCTTGTGCCTTATTTGGGTGACATTCTTGGCCACTGCCTCAGGGTGGTGGTTTGTTAACCTTTTTGTGGACATCTATTGTGAGTAACCGTGTTATTTGCACAGAGAGCCCTTTTCAAGTCTTTGCAAGTTCTGGAAAAGATGAACACATTCATTTTCTAATGTATGTCAGCGGCTGAACTCTGAAGAGCTCTGGAAATGAGTTGGGATTTTTATGAAACCAGTTGGTGACTTGCTACAGAATTGCAGATGTTGCTAATGCTGATTCTTTGATGAGCTCCTAGCACATATGGGGGAACCAAGATTAGGGCTGTTAAATTGGTTGGTAGGGCATTTATTTAGACTGATAGGTCAGGGATTTTGGGCTGGGCCGAAACTTAGTGTTTCCCCTTGCCTAATCAAGAGCCTCTTTTTTGGGGGGGGCTAAAAGCCTGGAGATGAAGTAATAGTGTGTTATCGTGGCTGTCTCTTTGGAGCCTTTTGCAGATGACTGATTGGCATGCAACCGATTGCATTGTTTTTTATTGGGTACTAGTGATGTTTATTAGTATGCCATTTAACATGTATGAGCAATGCGTATGTTGCATAGTTACTTCAGACATTACATATGATTAGTCCCTCAACTGTTATGTTGTTTTTTTAAAGGTATGTGATCCCCCGATTGTTGTATCTGATCACAACCATCATGCTTATGGGTAATTATATAAAAATTTGATAGCGTGCACATATCAGACTTCCAATAATTGTTAAATTAGCTTATAATTACTGAGGAACTTTGGAAATTGAAAGGGTCCTAAGCACGGAATGGAATCCTGGTCAGGGACTTGGGTGAATTATAGCTGTGCTGGTGGTGTGCTGAGCTGGATAATGGCCTAACAACTTAATGCCCCATTTATTTATAAGAAGCCACTGTTGAAAAGAAGAACAAAAGAGATGATATGAATGCTTGTGTTGTTTTGTGTAATGGAAGAGATAGCTCCTTTCCCACTCGAACCATGAGCTGTGGAACAGACAATTGACATTTTTGGGCATCGGAGCTGCCCCTAGGGAGATGTCATTTATTGAAGTAAATAGTTCTGTATTTTTTATTAGTTCCTTCTCCTCCATAACCATTTCAATTCTGGGTTAAGATTGTGTTGCTGGAATCTTCTGTGATTGCAAGTTGGAAATTCCATAACAGGGTTAAATAAAATAAAATAAAATCCATAACAGGGACTGATATTCTGTAGCCTGTGAGTGTTATCGCTGTTAATTAATGACCGGCACTGGAGTCTGGATCAGGCTTCAAACATTGTATCTGTTGGCTGTGATATTTGGTAACTACACTTTTCAGCAAACTGACTACTAGAACATTTTTATCCTCCGCCTTTTTTGCATCTAAAAGCAATGTAGTGGTTACTGCTATTTCATTTCTGGCTTCTTATTTTTTTTTTCTGCTTTTAATTGTTTCTTTTAAGTACACCATTAAAAAGAAAGAGTTGTTTTAAGTATGGGCAGATGAATATGTGATTGTTGATTTTATACCTATATGAAAGGAATTCCTGAACCTGACCTCAGAATTCGGATGCAGCTGTGTCTGACTTTAACATGACAAGAGGGCATCTAACTGAGTCATTCCAAGAAAAAAAAGAAGAGCTTTTGCTTGATGATTCTGTTATGAGGTCTAAATCTTGCCCCTTATGAGTATAAATTATAACATTTTTTGGGCTGTCGGATTTCTGCTGATTTTATTTTAGGTCTTTTCAAAGTCAGCAACTTAAAATTCTATCAATAATAAAATTACTTAGGGGCCGTTTGCCTTTTATGCATGGGATTGGAAAATGGATTTTACATATGCAAATGTTACATATGTGAAACACACTGTCGCTATTTCATGAGTAAATACGTACATCCAACGATTTTAGACATGTTTGAATTTTCTGGAGGTTTTTTTCAGAAATTATTTTAAATCCATGAAGATTTAAGTATGAAACTAAATGTTTTGATGCTTATCAATTTATATGAGAATGTCGAACAATTTGGCTTGTGAATTAGGGGCCATAAAAGTCCAGAAAATTAGATCTCTAGTTTGGGATTTTTTTTGGACGTTTTCACTAATTTCTCAAAATCTATGAAGATATATGAAATTAAATGTCTTAGGGTTTATTAGATCACTAAAGAAGATGGGCGGCTTGGATCATGAATTTGGGGCCCACAAAAATGAAAAAAATGTAGTTAAAGGGGCTCTACCTCTCTAGAGAATTATAACCTGGGACAACTTTCTCCAGTGTGCGGTGGTGCACATACGCACTGCACATCAGGAGCTCTAGTTCCGTGTAACGTGGGTAGGGGCCCACCTCTGGAATGCTTCTTGCAGGAGAATAAAATCCTTATTACCTATACCACCGCTTGGCAACAATTACATATGTAACCATTTACCACCTCCTGAGGTATGTAAATGAGCGCAAAAAAAAAAGAAGTGATGATGCATAACCATTACAAATGTGCATAATTTACGTATGTGAATGAGTGTTAACAAACGACCCCTTTCAGCTGATTTTAGGTTACTGACTACTACTATATTGTAACCCAGGTGAACATGACCTTTTCTTTTCATTCATGAGTTCTTTATTTCCCAATGACGTTTTTCTATTACAGTGTTCTTTCAATTCAAGTTTGGAATTGTGATCATTAGGAGGAGTTGTTTCTTTGATCGTGTTCTACTAAGTAATTTACATTTTTTTTTTCTTTTTTCTTTTTCTCCCTTGTATTTTCCCTCAGTCATAAAAGACTGACAAGATAGAAACGGATGACTTCATTTTGTGCAGTACCACTTACATTTGTATCGCAGGTGGAAACATTTTCCATGATGGAATGTGTTTTCCTTATTTAAGATCAATGAAAATGTTTTTCTTTTTTCTCTTTTGGAATCCATTTGGTGCAAAAATTGCAGAAAATGCCTCTTAGGCTTGTTTGTGTATGCTAAAAATTGCAAAAGATATCCTGGGTTATCAAAAGGATTTGAAAGCAGAAATTTTCTTTTGTTTGCCATTTGGAGTGCTACTACAAGGGACTAGAAAAGCAAGAGTCTTGTTGACATGGTGCTTTAATTTCTCACCATTTAATGGAATTATTGTTTAAATGAGGATTTTGGAAGTGCCCAAACTAACCCTTAACATTGAGATTTTTTTTTTCGCTTACATGGGAGGAATGGTAAACTATCCTAATTCTAAACTAGCCTAGTCTAATTCCTAGAGATCATCCCTTGGGAGATCCACCACAAGACCAACGCCCGCTGTTGGGGTTGTACTCCGCACCTCACGACACTCCTAAACATTGAAAATTCACTTTATGCAAAAGCCTCCAATGTCAAGAATTTTGTTCTGAGTCCTCTGATGCTGTCTTTATAAAGCAAAGATTCACAGGACAGGCAAGCAATGCCCGCTTCATGTTTTTAGCTGAAGTAGGTCATTGGCCTCTTCATTAATTTTTTTTTTTTTTTTTTTTTGTGCTATTAGAGGGTTCCTAATCCTTTGGGCTGGACTAATCCCTCCGGACCCCAGAGGGAAGCCGGGTAAACTCTCCTGCAGCCCCAGTGTGATAGTGCAGTTTCGAACCTACAACTTACGGGTGCAAACCGTGGTCCTAGGCCAACTGAGCTACCCCTTAGGATTTTTGGCCTCTTCATTTATTATGCTGAAGTTGGAAAGATGCTAAAATATGGGGTCTGAACCTGACTAGTCAAAGCCAAAGCTGCTTATTGCTTTGATACCATGTCTTTGACAGAGTCCATTAAATAATTTATCATTCTAAAATGGATCCAGATTCAACTCCTTTGGGTACAAGTGACATGGGAGAACTGAAATTTACAAAGATCAGACAAGTAGAGAAAAGATTATATGGGTTTTTCTTTCTAAAATTTTGCCATTCTGAAATGCTTGGATCCTTGGAAAAATCAGGGTTATCCCAGAACCGAATTGTTTGAGCAGGGCTTTAGCCTGTTTTGTTGTCTTGCTCTTGGCTTGGACAAAGATTCTCTAGTTGTAGGTTTGTATTGTTGTGGGTTTGCATTGTCTTAAGAATTCTCTGGTGGTGGTTCTGTGCTTAGCTAACACCTCATCTCTTTGCTCTGTATTATCTCTCTCTATACTGCATTTCCCTCATCCCCCTATATATGTCCTCCACACAAACACCCCCCCCCCCCCCCCCCCCCCCCCCCCCCTCTTTTTTTTTTCTAATGAAATGAAATCAGACTTCTGGACCTTAAACTTCTGGAGTTGTGGAGTTCCACCGTCTAGAATTCCTTCCAATAAGAAACTGTTTCCAACATTTCAAATGATTGGTCAAGATAAACACAACCAGATGAAGATTGAGTGATTCACCCAACTTGATAAATAAAGAGATTATTTTTCCAATTTATAATTTATTTATTTATTCCTTGGGACTTTTTATTTCGTGAATTCAGTTTTGTTATAACTGTAATTACTGAAACACAACAAAGATGTCAAAAAATCATTCTGCATGGTCTTAGTTAATAGGTTGAGTGGGGTTTGGCAGGGATTGCCTACCCTCATTTTGTGCAGCTGGTTTCTTTTTCTAAGTTTGTTCTTATCTGGGTTCTGTTATTCAGTTTATCTGAAACTTTTCTGTTTTTTGTATGGTGGCTGGTGGACCCTGTTTTGTTCTTTGGCCCTTTTGTATATGGCTAATTCTTTTGGGGCTTGGTCTCTTTCTAAGCCTATTTTATTCAATACACATTTTCCATTTAGTGGGGGAAAAAAGTTAACACAGACCTAAGCATACCTTCACTTTTATGGCATTAGAACCCTTGATCGCCCAACCATCACAACAGGGTGGCCTACCTTTGGTCCATCTATTCAGCTCCTTTATTTTTCATCTCAAAGGTGCAAATGATTTTACTTACCTCTTCGGTCCATGTGCTATTACCATTATACTATTCATCCATTATCTGTCCTTAGTCACCCATATCCCAGTATAATCAACTGTAGATCAGATAAGGACTCATCACTCAATGCACGCTGAAAGATGCCAAACAAGTGAACAACCACTCTAATCAACCACTCTAATCCACACGGACCACACATCAGCAGCTCTTGTAAACATCACAATCAATCTGTCAGGATCTATCTACTGATGATACCTGTTCTTGGCCCTCTGTTCTTCCTTTTCCCTGCCACCACTGATCAAACGTGGTGGGCTTTTGTCTTTTCCAATGAAATTTTGAATTGGAAAGTCCTTACAATTCACCATGTGCAGTATGTAGATCCATTCAATCATATAAATATAAATAGGGGAATCACCAGACATGTTGGAAAGCATCCTGTCGTCACCTGTATCTTATGCATCATTGATCATCCCATCTCTGTGTTAGCTTGTCAAGGGTTAAACACTTGACACCAAATTAATAAATGGGCTAATGTTGGGTTTCAGTGTGAAGCCATGCCATGCATGTTACAAAAACCAACTGGCCCGATCCTAACCTTACCTGTGAATTCAGGATTTGAGCAAGATATAACATTAGTAATGGCATTTTTCGATTCGAGTTAGGTACGCCAATAGCTCAATTAATCCAATCTGTTTCCACAGCTATCTCTACTTTGTAATGAATTCCTAGAAATAGTGGATTGGCTGCTCAGAAGCTCAGGGGTGTAGAATGTAGATCTATAAAAGGAATTAAGTAGGAATTTGATGGAAAAATGATCGTCCACCCCTTTGATCTCCCTCTCATATAAGCCCATAGACCCATCTGAGGAGGAGAAAATGCAGTAGTATACACGGTTATGTAAAAGTTAAATTCAAATGCCATTCTTCTTGTGAAAGTAGAGAGATGTGGAGATAGATGTATTGATAGAGACATAACGGTAAGGCAGTCTCTGTGGAACACTATTTACGCTGCGTATTTGGTAGTTTCTTTAAAAGATGAGGGACATTTCCCAAGAAAGGCTTTTTCAGAACTTGTAAGGGTTGGAGTTGGGAGGACAATCATGCAAACTGCCATTAAGCTTTTTGCACCTGGTTTTGTTCCTTTACGTGGTCGTGTCGCTGTTGCTTATGTCCTCCACAACTCATACATTTAAGTACATGATCTTTCTTTTTTGATAAATGAGGCCGACGCTACAGACAAATTAGTGAACCTTGAGTTGCAACTGGGATTAAATAAAAAAATCCCCCCAGCAATACAAAATATTTCTAAAGATGCATGAGGTGGGGTAAGCTTGAGCTCCAGAATCTTAGATAGAATTATATTACCCTTTAGTGTATTGCATTATTGACATGAAACAGTGAATTGGGATCTTGTGATATTGGGAACTCTGGTGCCTGGTGGCCTGCATTTGGATCTTCTCGAAGCTTGCATGCATGAACTGTTGTTCCGAGTACGTATAGAAGTAGTTCGGTATTTAGGAAATAGGTTTTTACTTACAGAAAACAGTACATAATGTAATCTTGAAATGTAAATCCACTTACTGTTTAAAGACAGAAAACAGAGAAATGTTGTTGAAGTTAAGTAACCCGAAAATCCTCAAAAGATGGTTGATCAAGGCTAATGTTACACACTATGTCCTTACGACAAATTTCGAGCCCGCAATGGTGCTTACATGACTCGATCAGTCTCGAAAATGCAAGTGGACAAGATGATTTTATAGCTTGCTTCTGCTCTCTTCATGGGGCTGCATCTGTTCAGAACAGTGACTCACCTCTTGAACACACACCATTTGGAAAAGAAATTTTATTAAATAAAATTTCTCCAAAACTCTCTCGTGAAGCCCAAGCCCGACCCGGAGCAAGGGGGGCGCTCGTGTGGTGATGACCCCACCTTGGTCTAGGTCATCCATCTTCCACAAAAGTGGGATGTCCCTTGGGGCTCATCCTATACTATCAAAATAAGCACATTTATACCCAAAGAATGTTTTGCTCCCAAGCAATGTGAGAAACAAGTTCACCACTATTATTTGTTTTCATGTTTAACATGTTCAAGTAGTGGTGTTTAGGAAGCAATTTCTCATTCACTCCTTAATAGATTAGAGCAACTCAATACATGTCTTTAATCTACTCATTGAGTAAATTATATTCTCATATATTCCCACCTAAAAGGATAAGTGGGTCTTACTTTTATTTTGGCTCAAAGATGGCCAAAATAATGGGTTCTCCTCTATCCATTTTTTCCAACATGAACCAGTAAACAAAGATCATAACATCTGCTTAAATGCCTCCCTCATATTTAATCATTTTATCAGTTCTAATAAGGATAGATGTGAAGTAGCATTATTTATATAAGACTTTGGCTTAGGAAAAGCATTGAAATGGAGAAACAGGAATGTAGCGGATGCAACATAGTTGAGACCTGGGACCATATTTTGATGATGATGATAATGATGTTAATGATCACTTCGTATGTAACGCTTATTAGACTTTGAGTCGCTAATGTAGTGGTGAACTTATTGTTGGAAATATTCAAAAATAAGAAATCTAAAGTTTGGATTTTATTTTATTGGAAAGCATTTTTCGTGTAGAAAAAGTATTGAAGAAAAGACATTTATTAAAAACCTCTCATCGCTTACCATATTAGTTTATTAATAGATTTGGACTCTAACCAGTAGACACGAACTTATAAATTTAAATGAGTATGAATTATTTGAAACTACTTTTAAGTAAACCTCATCCACACGAACTAATAAATTTAAATGAGTATAAATTATTTAAAAGAACTTAGGTTTTAAGTAAACTTCACCCACTTGCTCAGGACACGCTGCTACGCACCAAAAAAACAAGAAAAAGAAACTCCTCCCAATCAGGGCTTCTCGGATTTTGAAATTATCTTCAAAATCTTACATCCAATTCTACAATCTTCTATAAGAAATCTAATGACAGTTTCAAAATGTAAAAAGGTCTATGACACTAGAAGAGACAAAGTAGGCACTAGTACACAATTGCTCACAAATTACAAACTCGGATTCTCTTCCTATGTTCAACTATTTATCTGATGGGGCTTCCGCTAATCAACCCGTTCCAAAATCTTGGTGTGACACAGCATTAGTAACAATATCAACCCTTCCCAATCATATATTGTCGGTTTCCAATCCAAAAATTACAAGATCAAATTGAATGTCCCAGATATCATTCATCATTGAAATGATCAAGTGGGTCCCTAACCCTATACATTGAAATGTGATTCTGCTGGACAATTCAAAGTTCAGATTGAGTTTTCTTCAAAAAGACAAAAACACAAAATTGGATCATTAAACCAATTAATTGATGTAAATAAACCTAACTTGACTCATTGCAGAATGAATTTTTTATTTTTTTTTGTTTTTGGCTGAACTTTGCTCAATGATTTGCCAATCAAAATCAAACCCAACCTATTAATCAAAGGGTTTGTTTTGACCACCCTGACTTCTAGGTTGGACTTCCCTTTAACCAATTCATGTACACTGGTCCAACCCAATTCCCAACGGTCCCAACCAATTATCAGTGCCCCATCAAACTTCATAGCTGTGTAATAATTATTATACAATGGCCTCTTCCAAATCTCAATCCTTCCTCACTTAAATACCAGCCCACACTCTCAACTCCCCATGTCCCTTCAGTCCTCTCCACAATTCAATGCCACACCTCTTCTTCTTCAATTCCCTCCTCTCAACAACAAAACCCACTCCCACAGCAGCAAAATTTAGAAAGATAGAGAGAATGCCAAATCCTCTCAATCTCTGCTTCTCCAAACTCAAATCATCTTCTTCTTCTTCTTCTTCTTCATCTTCTTCAAAGACATCCAAACGCTACAAGCCCAAGAACCAAGACATGAACAAAAGGCCTTCCCAAAACACCCTTCTCTTCAACTCCCTCTACAACTCCACCTCCCCCTCCGACTCCGACACCCCAACCACCCCTCTCCGACTCGACATCTCCACCTCCGCCAACTCATCCTCGGCCACGTCATCATCTCCGTCTTCCTCATCCGACGGCCTGGATCTCTCCAGCATCTTCTCCTCCCACCGCTTCTTCTTCTCCTCTCCCGGCCGCTCCAACGCCATCGTGGAGGAGGCCACCACCCTCCTCGGCCCAGGACTCGCCGTGCCCACCTACTCCGGCGACCCCTACGCCGACTTCCGTCGGTCGATGGAGGAGATGGTGGTGGCGCAGGGCCTCGACGTAAGGTCTCACTGGGACCACCTCCACGAGCTCCTCCTCTGCTATCTTGCGCTTAACCGGAAAAAACACCCACCAGTTCATCGTCGGCGCCTTCTCCGATCTCCTCCGCTCCCTGGCCGCTGGTCGCCGGGAATCTCAGGCTGCTACTCGTTCCTGCAAATGAATGGTTGATTCTATGTTTACGCACAGATATATTGTATATGAATGATGAAGGGTTAGTAAGATCTGAAGGCTTAAGCATATATCTGTTTTGACTTTTGTGAATATACACACAAGTATGGTATATATGAATTATAATGTCCTTTTGTTTTGTTTGGGCTTCTCTCTCTATATATCTTTTTTCTACTTCAAGTTGTGATGTTTGGGCCCATTTGGTCGGCTTTCTTTTTCGAAATCCATTAGCCCTTGCGTTTTAATTTACTGTTAGATGGATCACATGTAAATTATTTAATTTAATTACTTAATTCCTAGATGGCTGTGTGAGATGAGACACGAGAGGTATTAGATGGACAATTTTTGCTTGATAGTGTTTCACATGAAATTTTTTCAAATTTTATTTTTGCTTGAAAGTGTGTAACATGGAATTTTTTCACATTTGGGGCCTCACAAGTCTATGGATTGTTGTTGACAAGGCATGGGACATGTAGGGACGTTGCATTGAAGGTAGCTTTCATTTCTGGTTGTCAAATTATAGATGGGTTATCACATGAAGAATATGAAATATAAACTTTTTCTTTAATTTAATTTAATTATTGTTAAATTGTTCCTTTGAACTCATCTAATGGAGATTTAGCATTATATGAGAGAAATTCTAATTAATGATGATGGAAAAAGACGAGTTCACCCTAATGTCTCTAGGAGAGGAATCCACTCTGATTTTCGGAAAATTAAGAGAGGATTTTCCTAATCCTCAACAATAAAAATAAAAATCTTCTCTTGATTCCTCCGTCTTCACTTTCTCTTATCGAATTTTGCAAATCCACGGAGAGAAAAAAGCACCTAAGCTACAAGGGTGACTCCTCCTATAGGTGTTTTTCAAACCTAGAATGTAGTGATTCCTCCCCTAAAATATCCTCAAAGAAGATAGTATTGCTATAGAGGAATTCTTTGGATAGAGGATTCATCTTTATTTACCAAATGTGCTCAAAGAAAATACTTGGGAAGAATGCAATTGGAAGAAATATGAAAAACTTATACACTATTTCAAAATAAGTAAATTATAATATCCCATTTAAAAACTCGAGAAAAAAAAAAAAACTTTCCTTGTTTTTAAAAGAGTTATATATGGGTCCATGGGTGGATGATCCATGGCCTGATAGAGTTGATAAATGGATGTAATTGTTGGTTTGTTTCCTGTCCATTTCTTTTTTACCAGCCATTTGAAAATTTACTTGGGAGAAGAATTTAGATTGTTTGGATATACCAGATGTATTTAAGGTGAATATGTCATCTGATCACCAAGAGATGAAATTAATCAGGATCATTGTTAAGTCAGAAGTAGATTGCCATTTCTTCCGAAATTAATAGATGTGTTGAATTTTGGTAGGAATGGGATCCATATTTATTGCCCTCCTGATCAGTCTGACTTTGACCAGATAGATTGCAGCTCATAGGGAGTAGGGACCATAAATAATTGAAGGCATGGAAACAACTGTGAATTCTCATTTTTTAACTTAATTTTTTTTTCTCCCTATACTTGAATTGTGGGTTTCATAAATAGTGAAATTTGCAATCTCTGTTTGGATTATCCAATCAAAATCTTAAAAAACCTGGGGTCCCACCTTTGACAAATCCATATCCGTTAAAATAAAATCAGAGTGAGATATTTGATCAATCTTCTATTTTCCAAAAGAAGATTACTGCATGTTCTGTCTCCATCACTGTCAAACGACTCCTGTCACTCACATGTGGGCTCCTCAAGAGGAAGAAAAATGTGAGAGAAAGCAACCAAGAGGCACAAATGTAACATCAATCTGTTCCAATCTGCTCCAGAGAGATTCGAAATCCAAGAGCTGTTTGGTTCCTGTCAATTGAGATTTTCTGCACATTGGGGGATTCACAGAAACTAAGACGAAAACAGCTCACCAGACGCTGGGGCTACAGTAGATGATGCAGAGAGTTCTATTGGGGACGTTTGGTAACAGTCCACGCATGGAGAATCTTCGTACTTTTCCGTGAGATTGTGGATTTTATATGTTTAGATCGCGTGGATTTAGAGAGGGTGGACAGGAGGAAGCTACGGAAGTAAATATTGTTAAAGTCGGACCTCTCCCCTTCGGATCCACTGAAGGAGTGAAAGGCGGAGCGACACTGACGATGGGGCGGTAATGTGGGCCTAATAAGTTTTTGCTTTGGAAATGTACCTTTTAAATCCCATAATCAAGATTCAAACCGTTAGTCACCATTAACAACTCCAAAACGGCAACCTCACCAAATCTCAGTCATTGATTCATCTTATATCTCGAGATATGTGCCAAAACATCATTACTATTCACAATAATGTATACTGAGAATTAAAACAGTCCTTGTTTTCTAATTTTCTGATTTGTGTGGGGTCCACAATCAAGATCAAAACCGTTCATTATTTCGAAAATATCAGACACGGCAAGGTGATCAAATTTCAGCCGTTAATTCATCTTATATCTAGAGATATGTGCCAGAATGTCATTACTGTTAAATGTATACCAGAAATTAAAACAGTCCGTGTTTTTCAATTTTCTGATTTGTGTGGGGACCACAATCAAGATCAGAACCGTTCAATATTTCGGGAAGGTCAGACACAGCAAAGTGACCGAATTTCAGTAGTTAATTCATCTTATATCTAGAGATATGTGCTAGAACGTCATTACCGTTAAATGTATACCGGGAATTTAAACAGTCCGTGTTTTCCAATTTTCTGGTTTGTGTGGGGTCCACAATCAAGATCGAAACTGGTCATTAGTTCGGAACGGTCAAGCACGGATAGGTGACCAACTTTCAACCGTTGATCCTTAATATATCTTGAGATATTTGTAAAAAGTCCATACACTAGAATATGAAAGTCTCATTGGGAATCCTCCCTCCATCCAAACATGGAAATCTCATCAGAAATTATACCTGAGGAGGTGTTGATTCTTTGGAGATGGAGAGAACCCTCTATTCTGATGATTCTTTTATGTTTACCAAACGTGCCATTAGTTTCAATTTTTTGTTTCCAAGTACAAACTCCTCAATCCCCATGTGGCCACATATCTCTACTTCAATATCTTGTCGGAGGGTTGTAGTTGCACCCACTAACACATTTTTTTCTTTTTGTTGTAAGGGAAGAAATACAATAATTTCCTGAATTGTCTAAAAAGTCAAATGATGATTTCATCCACCTCTTTTCTGAAGGGTCCGTTTGTTTACAAGAATTCACACCCAAGAATTTCAAATTCTCTAAAAATTGTCCCACACAGTGGAATTTTTAAATCCCTTTCAAGAATTTTAAAGGTCGTTTGAGACTTTTTGGTGGCATTTTCAAATGCGTGTGGACAAGGCATCATTTCATATCTATGAGTTTTCAACGTTCCAAATTCTAATAAGAAATTATGATAAAATAGTTAAAAAGTCATGAAGATAGATTGGTTCTTAAATAAATAAATTGAGAAAAAAATATAAAATGCTGTTAAATATAGTTTTTATGAAATTGGTGTGTAAGGTCACTTTTCAATGGGGGAATTTCTTTACCTCTTAAAGCAATGGACAATGTGGGATTCTCAGTTTTCACCTTTAGTTCAAGGGCCCCACTTTATAGACTTTGGATTTTGGAATTAAAAATCCTTAGACCATCACAACCACAATGGTAAGCCGCACTGCGGATGTGATTTTGAACAAAAAATACATCTCTCTCAATTAGACCATCACAAACATTAAAAAAGGGCGTTTAAGTTTTTCGATTTGATTAAATTTACATTATTTTATAAAGTTCAATCCAACAAATCAGTGTCAAAATAGGTTGAGTGCCTATTCATGGAGGATTAGTCACCGTCTCATGTGATGCTGCTATACTTGTTACCTCTCAGGTAAGTTGCAAGAGGGGTAACTCAGCTGGCCTACGACCACGGTTTGCACATGGAGGTTGTAGATTCGAAACTGTACTACACACTGGGGCCATAGAAAATTTTATCTGGCTTTCTCTCCCGGGCCCGTAAGGATTATTCTAGCCCAAAGGGCTGAAACACCCTGCGTTATCCAAAAAAAAAAAAGAACAAAATAAGATGCAAGAGCCCTTCAGCTTAAAAAAAAAAAATATATTGTCAAAATAAGGCAATTAAACTTGGGCTCCTAACCAGCGGAGCTAGCTCGATAAAAGGATAAATCCAGATCTTTTAGCTCATAATCACTCATCTAAACTATTGATTGTGATAGGCCACCCTGGGCAGGGCCCCCTAAATTTTTCACTTCAGAGAATGGGAAAAAAACCCTACAAACTGGTGACCCAATAATTCCTCCCACCAAACGAGTCCCTTCTAATAAATTTGGGTGAACAATGAGGCGGGCAGTGTGACCTAATTTGTCTAAGATTAGACATTTTTGTCATTTTTGGTTGAAATCTTTCTACTTCTAGCCATTCGTGGTATTACTTAAATAATCACTCTCTTTTGATGTAGACCAACTTTATGCTAACTTTAGGTATATGGGCCTAGGGGAATTTTCTACTGCCTACAATCCTTCAGTGGGTACCATGAGTGAGATTCAGGAGTGTTTCGGTTGTTTGATGGTCCTGCCTCTTTAACAAATGCAGGCTATGATCCAATGTTTGCCTGGCAGATGGTGATCAGGAAAGGCTGATCATCATTTGTAGGTACTTTGGGGGAGAGAGAGCATATTCTTTTTTTACTGCTAGACTTGTTTGTGTAATGAGAGAATTCTCCGTCAAGGATAGATTTCTCAATTTCATAAGAGAGAAGATTCTTGCACTCATGAGCGGAACTAGGTGGTGGCTGAGGTGGTCATACCGCCATAATGTTACTGTAAATTTAAGTAATTATCATAGTGGCTCTCCAAGGCATATATTATGGCTCCATCTCTGCTTGTTTCAAAGAATAAATTAGTGGGCTGCACAAAAAATTAGAACAATTTTATCTATACTGCACCCTTAACAAGTGTAGAGAAAGCCTACCCGTCTTGAGAGGCCTACATCTATGAGTGACCAATCCACACCCTTGATGCTTAATAACCCCAGTTATTAGAAATGACCCAAACTTTAACACCCCTCCGACCAATTGTATAATTTGTGACACCCATCTCATCTTATTTCATGAATAATATACAGAAATCTATTAAAGCCCTCAAAGCAGTCTCTCCCTTGTTGGATGATCTCCAAATTTTTATACACAGGTTAGTCACTGGGGGACCTTTCAAACTCCTGTAATAAACACCCACTTAACAACCATAATGATCGAAAACATGGGTTTCCCTAGTTGTTTGGGAACCCTTCTTCTCACCTTAGTATCGCGGATCGAACCTTGGGTACCACGCAAGAGCAGGTGTTATTTCTCCAGGATGGAAGTTTTTACCTCAGCCGCGGATATTATATCTCGGAGATGAGATCTCTATAATATGGGTCCCAAAAACAAGAAAAATGAAAAACAACTGTAATGATTGATGGTTCCCCGTTCCCATTTAGCACATTGCCAATGTTTCTAGTAGGGACTGCAGTGTGTGCACACGCACATGTGAGCACCAGTATTATCTTATCTTATTGAGCAGGTGGAGAAATTGAATCTCTTACAATCTTACACAATGTGCTAAAAGGTTCAAATGCATAAAAGAGAACCAACCATCACATTAACTTTTTTTATAGATACATGCTAGGAGAAACTGATGACCCTTGTCATTGTGGCCTTGTCAAAGAAAACAAAAAGGGTTGGTAGCCCTTGTGAGGTGCATGCCAATGAGAGAGAGAGAGTGTGTGTGTGGTGGTCATGTTATATTATTCAGTGTAGTATAGCTGTGACATTTATTGGGATGCTAAAAGATGCAAATATAGAAGAAAAAAAATTAATCATTACAACTTTTCTTAATAAACAAATGTGAAGAGAATTGGATAGAAGAGATGATCCACACTCCACTGGGACATGAGATAATTTCACCCTTTCAATAGAAGACAAAGAGGGTAGGTAGACCATGTGAGGTGCATTTGCCCAATCTCTCCAGTAATGTTAGAGGTAGACCCTTGTGTGTGCACAATGCAAAACATATGTAACAAATCAGATATAACAAATGCTTTCTAGAGGATAAAGGGAAATTCTAGAAAGTGGATTCAAGATTTTGCTGACAGTATGGGCCTACTTCTGTCTAGGGAAACCCTTGGATCAGACTCTTCCCTGTGATTTGGTTTTGGAGGAAAAGATTACTTAAACTGTTAAAAGAAGCACAAGCATAAACCATGAATGAGAGTTCCAAAGTAAATTTTACTATAAGGCCGTCTGTTTGGAATTAAATACATAGGAATTTATGGTCAAATGGTAGATGCGATCTTGATTTTCCTTCAATTTTACTTACTAGGATGGGGTGATGGCACTTTTTGACTACTTTCTCAGTTTTTGGGATTACGCACAAATTTCCCCACAAAGTCATGGAAACCTACGTTAGACAATTACAAATTCCCAAGGACTCAAGTAAGTAGAAATCCTCATTTTTTATGTTTTCTTTAGTCCGATCTTCCCTCATTGGATTTGAAAATCCTCATCTTCGCAAATTTATGCACTGATGCCAATTTTCTCAACTATACACATTGAATAGGGTCCTCACATTTTCCTCACTTGTTGTCAAACCTGCCTTTAGAGTTTCTCGGAGTTCAATAAAATGGAACAAACAAGCCCTAAATACCAGTTCCGCACTGAAGTCGTTTTGGTAGCTAATAGGATATTCAAAGGAGCATAACGTTTGGTAAACGGGAAGGAGGATTCATTGGAGCATAACGTTTGGTAAACAAGAAGGAGGATTCATTGCGCTGGAACCATGCTATCCCCTCAGAGGATTCCTAATGGGAGGAGTCGTTGCATTCCAGGTTTGGAAAACACCCATGAGGAATCAATGGAAAAGAAGATTTTTGATGGATTTGGTGGATTCAGAAAATCCTCGCACTTTTCTTCTCCTCACCCAAACGTAGGTTCTCGCACTTTTCTTCTCCTCACCCAAATGTAGAACCACAGAGGATACCTCTTCGAGACATTATCCAAACATGCTGAACACTAGAGTTTACCTGGATATGTGGGTCCCCCAGTTTAAATGTGATGGTATCCCATCACAGTCAACAACACTGAATTCCTTTTAAAAACTACAAGTAGGAAACTTCAGACTCTGAGCAAGTGGGCAGATTCATAATTCTGAATTTCAAGGATTTTCTCTGCCATGTGCTTTTCCATTTAAGGGCCTAAGAGTGAATGGATCAAACGTGGGGTAGACTGAGGCACCATCAAGACATAACCATTTTAAGAGGAAGTGATTGCCCACCATTTTACCCTGGTATACTAAGTACTAAGAAATTGATAGCTCCCTCTACAAATCCACCCCTGACCATTCCCTCGTTTGCCTGTTCAATACTTACAGCACAAATTAGAGGAATAGATCCCACCAATCTGTTAGTTTTCTACAACAAATGGTTTTAATTAATCAAATAGATCAAAAGGAGGGGCTATTAAGTATTCACATTTTATAATTCACATTTTATAACTTGGTAAGGCCATTTAAAAAACAAAAACGACAAAACTTCTCATCCAATTGTTACTCATTATTTGATTTAAATCCTAAAAAACAATAAGGCCTTCTAGAACCATTAAACTCGAGGGCCATGAATCAAAGGGTTAAAATGATTGAACGGAATTAAAATTTTACGTACAGGTGGATTACATCTAGATCTTTCGATCCACTACCTCCCGTAGGTGAGCCAGCGCAAGGGAGTCCGCACAAAAGGACTGTAGGTGAGAAGGCCCCACAAGGGAGTATGCACGCAGGCGATCAATCCATCCATGTCACACACTACCACTCCCACTGAATGTCACAAATCCCATGTTTTTTTTACGCCAAATGGGACCTGATCATTGGATTGAAATAAGAAAAAAATGATCTATTGTACTTGAGATTTTGCACATCGGTGTTTTATATCTAGGTCTTTCGATCCCCACATGGTGGAGCCCCACAGGCATTTCATGTAAGACATCCACACTTGAACCAGGCCCATACATATCTACATGGCAACTACACGTGCATTGTTTCACACCATAGTTTTGAGTGTGAAAGTGGCTATGCGATTCATATGGATGAATGGCAATCATTTGAAGGACGAGGACACAACTCCTTGACACCTAGAGTCTGGCAAAAGAAAAGGAACAGCTTCATCAACCCACCACATCATGCTGGCTCTTTTTTTTTAATTTTTATTATTATTTGGTGCTAAAGACATCATGATGATTATTATATAACCCTCAAAAGTTAACTGGATTTTAAGGTATCAACCATATTTTAAGTTTTCAATCCAAATGAGAGTGCAGTCAGATGGAAAGTCAAAATTGGTGAAGTGCTAGTTCACAAGGGGATAGTGAGAGGGTTTCACATTCATGAATACCACCCAGCACAGCTGAAAAGCTGAGACTTGTAGTAGAATAATAACCCTGCAACCCAACTGACCATTCTAGTAGAACAATAACCCTGCAACCCAACTGACCGTTCCTGGTCAAACAAAAACACCAAATGCTAAAGAGGGATAAAGACCTACCTATCTAGTGTAGAGTTTTAAAAGAGAGAAAGAAATGCAGAGTAAGCCTCATATAGTCGATCTAAATGTCAAAATCATTCAGCTTGTAGATCCAGCTTAAATCAACAGGTACAAAGATCATCACGGACTTCTCAATCCATCAATGTCCTAAGTGTTCATACCTCAAAACCTTGACCTGACTAAGTCTGCCAAAAACTTTTAGACTCCACCAAATTACTGAACTCAATGCCCTCCCAGGTCACTCGAGAAGTTTTAAGCTGTGAGACCTGTAGTAGAAAAATAACCGTTACCTAGCTAGCCATTCCTGGTCATAGAAAACAACAAATAATAGAGCAACATAGACCTACCTATAAAAGCAAAATAAAGCAATAGAGAGAGGAAGCCTCAGATAGTTGATCTGAATGTCAAATCATTCAGCTAGTAGTTCCAACTTAAAAAAACACATACAAAGATCATCACAGGCTTCCAACTCCAATCAATATCCAAAAAAGTGTTCAAAACCTCGACTTGCTCAGAGTTGGCCAAGTCAACCCAACTCCCTGCTAAAGCTGCTAAGAATTTGGTCAGACTTGTCCAAGTTCTTGAGATGCCCTTCCAAGTCACTTATGGAGAGATTTAGAACAAGGTTTCTACTCAAATGCGAGATTTCTACAAGATGTGATGATCAAAATTCAAACCTTGTGAAGGAAACACATCATCCAAATCCAAGTTAGATTAAAAAAAAAAATCCAGTATCCATTCTCTGATCTGCTAGTATGAATGAAAAAAAGGTGGTGATCAAACCACTAAAAATATGCAAATTTGCTTGCCACAAAAGCTTAATGCCATAGCATAGAACACCGATTATCAGCCCACCTTTAAAAATCCCCCTCAACAACTAGCCCACTGGAGAACGACAGAAATCTGCAATGCCGCTTTAGCAAAGAGGGGTGTTCGGTGACAAAACTTGCCTGTTTCTTATGATGATTAAATTCTGTCCTACGTTGTATTTGCCTCCCACCTTTTCTGTAAGGGGCTAACCAGTATATTCCTCTTGTATAAGTCAAAATAAAATAATAATAATAATAAAAGCTGCAATGCCTCCATTACAGCAACTCTGCCTCATTACCATTCTTGGATCCAAGGAACCCAGAAAGACCTTAAGAACATACCTTTTCATGGTCAAAAAGAATCCCACCAATCCACCACAACCCAAATTTACCCTTGTCCTCTGTCTGCATTAAACTTCAAGGAACCCTTTTGAAGGGGCAACCAACTCACTGCAAGTTTGACACAATTCATGCCATCCGCCATATCCCTTCTGCAAAGAAAATCATCAAATGCTAAACGCACTGATTCTCTTGTCCCTATCCATCTAGTGAACCTCAGTCACAAAATATCATAGAGCTTTGAATTGTATGCACCTCCTACCAACCACTTCTGCAAAGCTTCCCTTATCCATTCAACGTCCATATCCATGAGCAAAAGCCTAAATTTTCCTTGACACCCATGTCTCACCTCTTACCCCTATCTATGTTGTTCCTCAATTTTGCTGTCTCTGCCCTTCTCCCAGTTTTTATTTCATTCTTACAGTGCCAGTTTCAGTACTAAGTTCCTTCCTTTAAAGTTCTAGGCATTTATGGTCATCATAGCCCCTTATCGCCTCCCTAAATCGAGCACATACATTATTTCCTCCTCTTTGATATGTAGACATCTCAGACCATTCCTTGTTTGGGACAAATTCCCAGATACTTAAATGTAGAACCCATCGGGACATATATACAAAAAGACTGTGACCCAGTCTTCCCATCTGAATCTGCTCCTGTGCTTTCACAACCTGCCGGTAGGCCCGAACTCTTATCTAATTCTTTCTAGCATTAGGGACATCAACCTCTTAAAGGAAATGATTGACCTTCCTTTACCCTAATAAATTAAATCCTAGGAGATTGAAGGTTCCCTTCAGATCTCCACCCTAGACCATTTACTCTTCCACCCTTTGATGTCAATCAGACAAAAGCCTCTTTTGTGAATTCCATGAATTAAATATGAATTAGTTGAGCAATCCCTGGACTTTCAAGAAAAGAATGGATGACCAACGTAAAAGTGAATCAATGTTACATTAACCCCGCTTATTGCATCCATCCTAAACTAGGGGATTGTCACTCTAAATTGTTTGCATCTTTATATTCTCCTTTTTTGTAACTTCTCCAATACCTTTCCCAGATGTAAGAGTCAGTTATTTGGATTTGGTTATTCACCCAAAACAATAAGCAACCATTTAACTTCAGGAAGTTCACGTTGTCTCACCTTAATTGCGTCCAAACATAGAATTGATCTTCCCTTCTCAATTAAGAAAAAAGTAGAGTACAATGAAATAGTAACATTGATGATGTGGATCATGGAATCTTTTCTAGCTCTATTAGTTACCAATTTTCAAAACCTGACATTTGTAGAAACCATAACAAAAGCAATCATAAAAAATATTCATAGCAAGCATAACAAACGCAATCACATTTCCTACATTCCAACCAAAGAAGAGAGGTCAAGTGCCATTTACTTTTCATCACTAGCAGGCCCAACAAGAACTCCCTGTGCAGAACCTTCCTTCCGGCTGGCATCATCCTTAGCCTCACCATCAGGTTTCCTTATCCTTATTTTGTATTTTGCTTCAAAGTCTGTAATTTCCTTTTTTTTCTTCTCCAATGCCTCATTAAGCCGTGATATCACCTCTTCAAGACCCTCCTTGTTACGCTGAACTGCAGGCAGGACCTCCTTGATTGTTCTCTCAACCAGCACACCGCCAATCATCCGATAACAACGCCTGGAAGGGTCAAGTGGTTGAATGGCCCCCATGACTAATGAATGTTCACTTACTTCCATCTCTAGTTCTGTTATTTTTGAGTAAAGTTGGTTCACGTCAGTTCTCATGGCTGCATATAAATTTGCAATTGCCTGCTCATTCATTGGCTCTCTGCCATCACTGCCACCTGTACTGGCCATGATCCTGAAAAGCAAGAAAAAAAATTAAGTCTAACAATGGGGCATTTAAAAAAAAAAAAGCTAGTTTAAGTTGTGCTATAAAAATCCTAATATTATTGATCAAATCTCCTATCAAATACAATTTCAATGAAAGACGTAACAGCATGAAGTTCCCTAAATGTTATGGGCAATAATATATAATTTATTTCTTATGGTCAGCAGAAGAAGACATTGAAATGCAGACAGGAAACGAGCATCTTTCTATTAATTGTGCAAATGGATTGAGAATGTAACAAAATTATAGGGCCAGACACTCCCCTATCTGATGCATTTCAAAAATAAAAATAAAAAAGCCCATCAAAATTACGGCTAAAGGAAATCCAAGTCTAAATCCCAAGTTCCAGGCCAAAAAAAGCTTCACTTCAAGTGTCAAGGTCCTAGTCCAAGTACCTAGCTCAAGACCCTAATCGTGGGACAAAAGAGACTTAAAACAGGCCCATAAGGCCTTCCAAAGACAACAAAGTAGGAAGCCACAAAGAAGCTGAATTAGCATATGCCTAATTAATTCTTAGCATGTGAGCCCCATCCCCACGCCGAACTGCACCCTATCTCTTCTGTGTCATGCAGATATATAAGGATGTTGTCAAGATTGGCACCTAAGTAGATATGGACTCCTTTCCTCCGAAATTCATAAAGAAACTGAAATTTAGCATATATAAGGATGTTATCAAGATTGGCACCTAAGTAGCTATGGACTCCCTCCTTCTCTCTCCTCCCTTGTGAGAAGACTTCTTGGGGTTACCTTTTGGTGGTGACATTGAAGGGCGGCGATCATTGACGCAAACGTTCCCTCCAATCCTCCACCATTACAATCCCTACCCAATTTCTCTATTGGAGAGCAACATAAATGTTATTTTATCATCGTCATTGCCATCATCTTCGCCTTGACTTTTTAATCAGTAATACCACAAAAAGAAAATGCAGACAAGAATGGAACAGCATAAGAGCACTAAATCATGCCCCAGCTGCACAGCAAACACCAACAAGAAATAGAACTATATTAAAGGGCCTACAAGAGGATTGTTCTTATCAAACCCTTGTTTGTTTTCTAGCAAGTCCACTATACCATTGACTTCCCTACCCACGTGACAATGGGCCACTTGAAGAGAAGACGACAACACTCTGATTTCATTTAAAATATAGAGGAACTTCCAAGGAACCTTAGAAGATGATGAAACCCAACTAATTGTGTTCGAAGAGTTGCTTTCGACATCACCCTGCGTAAGAACGACTGTGCTACCTCTCGAGGAAGATCAAATGATATGGGATCTCGATTTCAATGGGGAGGACAGCCTCATTCCATAAACCAATCGAAACTTTGGTAGGAACAGACCACATAAATTTTGAGGCTCTACCTCAACTTCATTGGAATCGTTCACTTTGATAGACATAGCGAATGCTACAAACTCCTCTCCACTAGCATTATGAAGGACTCTACCAATTTCCCACCAGCCCTGAGTTACCCTTGACTGCTCTATCCATTTTGAATGTTAAAGCATCTATAATAAGAGGGAACAACACGTGACCTTCTTATCACTTCTCATTCCACTGCCCATTGCAACCTCCCAACTATGAATAATGCTGTAATGTTGCCAAGCCCAAAATTTCAAACTCCTTCCTTAAAAAAGCCAACTTCCCCACCCTCAACTTCACTGATATTATTAATTTTGTTGCCGATTTTTCTATAGAATTAAAGATATTATCATTTCTTTCCTTCCAAATAGACCAAACATTATCTCTCTGCTGCATATGAGTACACACAGTGGACAGATATTATTTGAATCTATTCCTCTCCCAAATATTATCTACCATAACACCTTGTCAGCTACAACTAACCGACAAGAAAGCTCCACCAGAAGAGGCAAGAGCCCCAGCGCTACATATACAAATGGGAAGTGATAGGTGGATACAAATGGGAACTTCCCACAAAATTAATTCCAAATCTGCACATCCACCTCATCCCTGCAAATAAAATCATTAAAAAACACACTCAAGAAGGAAATGTACTCAAGAATCTTCAAACTCAGACAAGGACCTCTTCACTGACAACCCCCATAACTTATCCCCTACCCACTTTATAACAATCTTTCATCAAAGAAATTGGACACAACTCTGAACAATCTAAGAGATATTCTATACAAAGGTTGCACCCCCACCACTCATTATAAGAAACAAACTCCATCTCCTGCCCCAACTTTGAAGCCCACCCTTTTACAAAATACACTCCCCATTGCATTGAACTCATCACCAAATCATGAAATGACCCAACAACACCTGGGTCTTCTGAACTTAGCACCTTATCCAGAGTTCATCTCTACTCATCCACACCATACTTGGAAACAAAAAAAATTCCTCCGCAAAGCCTCTTCTCCAAATCTTCACGACCATTTGGAATTCAATGCCCAAGTCTTTCCCACTTAACTCCCAAACCCCAGACCACCTACCATTTTTGTCCACAATTTTTTCTTGGAAAGGTCCACCTTATCGGCATCCAAACAACCTATTTCCTAGAATTTATGCCTAAACAAGTTTTAATCTCAGCTTAGACCAACAAGTATATATCAAATATGTAACAAGTCTCAATGTGTTTCTTGCTCTTCTCTTCCACATCCTTGGAATATTGCAACTCAGCAAGTTAACTGATGGCTCCCACCATGATCCCCCTTAACTTGGTGCAATACTCTCTAAGAGGTTTATCACCTTGACACGAGATTTATTAAGTTGTTGAATTTGCTCTCTCCTTAGGAATTAACAAATGCAAGCAAGGTTGTTTTCATTTAAAAAATAGTTCATGATTAGTTCCCAAAATTCTTTGACAACACTCAAGAGAAGATAAAACACTTACTTTCTTCAAGTTCCATATAATTAAACAACCATGAAACGGCCATCTATTAGTCAATGCCCACAATACTTTCCAGCATCCGATCCTGACATGTTCCAATCAAGGAATGGAAAAAAAATTCTGTTCTATCAACGACCATCTTTGTAGCCCAAGCATACTTGAATTATATTTTCATTTTTTTTTTTAATTTTGATTAGCAACATAACTTAACCCACAACCTCAAGGTTGCAATAGTGAGCACCTTCCACCGTCCCACGGGCTTGTGTCAATTATATTTTTCAACTTGATAGTAGTAATTAGTAAATATGTAAGTTACGAGTTATCAAAACATGGATACCCACAATCTTTCATCAAAGGGAATCAAATTAGCATCTGAAAATATTATAGCTCTTCCGTTTAAACAAAATTAGCAAAAATGTGTTTCACAATATGAACAACCATATCAACTATAGATAATAAAGGAATAAAAAGACAAATCAAATGAGCCCCATTACATCCAACGAAAGCATATTAACGACTTCCAGACACACCCAGATCAATCATCGGTTCATATCCTATAACTCAAACCTGAAAACACCTTCACATCAGGTAATAATCGCAAAAGATTTCCAAGCCATCTTGCTCAAGATTTCCACCACTTCACCCCCAACAATTTTCATCATAGACCTTATAACCTTAAACATTCCTGGAAAGACCTAAACAAAATTGGTTTGAATAATCCACCCAAAAATGGTCCTGAAAACAGATATATTAAAAATTTTAAATATCCTCTAAGAATCACCCTCCTTTACTACCATTTCTCACAGCAAAACATTGCCAACCCTAACCATTGGCTGCTTACGGCAGGTTTTTTTTTTAATAATAACTTTCATTAATAAAAAAAAAGGGAAGCAGAACAAGAGTGCTATACTGGCTGCTGACACACGCCGGTGCTCTAGAACATGTGGTGGGGCCCACATTTTGATCCATCTGAGTGGACCATAAAATAGATGCGAATATTACTAAAAGTATGAGTACTAATTGCATAACACCCTCATTTATTACATTTAAGTCAGGGAAGATAAGGAATAACAACCATCTAAAATTAAGAAAAAAGAAAGGCCGGGGAATGACATGCAAATGTTAGAATATCAGACCCATAAGATAGACCAATTTAAGTATGCATGTCTCCTCTTCTTGAGGGCCTTAACATTAGCAACATGTCTCACCGTGCATTTCAAAACCAACTAAGAAATCAAGTGTTCTTAAAAGCAAGGAAAATAAAATGCTGCAACAGTCTGATTTCACAAGTGCCTTGTTTTCTAAGGCCATCTACCTCAGTTTTTCTAGTGGATAACATTTGATTTCATTTTCTTTCACTATTTTATCATATTTCTTTCATTAGGTCTCAAATCCATAAAAAATCCGACTGAGTATTGTGCTGGCTGTCGGCTACCTAACGCACAACCCTCCTCCTTTGTCCGGGCTTGGGACCGGCTATGTCAAGGATACCCCAACATACGAACTTGGAGAGGTATAAAGAAACAAAAAGAGAAACCAAAAAGGTAGTTAGTGAGGCCAAGGCAAAGGCATTTGAGGAGCTATATAGGCGACTTGACACTAAGGAAGGCGAAAGAGGGATATTCAAGCTTGCTAAAACTAGAGATCGGCAGACCAAGGACTTAAACCAAGTTAAATGCATTAAGGATGAGGATGAAAAGGTATTAGTAAAGGAGGAGGAGATAAAGGAGCGTTGGAAGAGCTACTTCTACAAGTTATTTAACGAAAGCAGTAGTAGTGACATACAATTGGGGCAGCTTACCATTTCTAAAGAAGAAGCGAATCATATGTTCTATAGGAGAATCAGTAGGGAAGAAGTTAAAGAAGTATTGAAAAGAATGAAGAATGGGAAAGCGGTTGGGCTAGATGGTATCCCTATTGAGGTCTGGAGGTGCTTGGGGGAGGATGGTATTAGTTGGTTGACAAAGCTTTTTAATGTAGTGCTAAAGAGCAAGAAGATGCCTAATGCATGGAGGAAAAGTATTCTTATACCCATATACAAGAACAAAGGAGATATTCAGAACTGTGCGAACTACCGCGGGATTAAATTGATGAGCCATACGATGAAATTATAGGAGAGAGTTATTAAGAGAAGACTAAGAAGAACAACAAATATTTCAAAGAATCAATTTGGTTTCATGCCTGGGAGATCAACCATGGAGGCTATCTTTCTCCTGAGGAGGTTAATGGAACAGTATAGAGAAGGTAAGAGAGATTTACATATGGTGTTCATTGACTTGGAGAAGGCCTATGACCGGGTTCCTAGGGAGATTCTTTGGAAAGTTCTGGAAAAGAAAAGAGTTTGTGTCGCTTATATTGAGGCGATAAAGGATATGTATGATAGAGTCGTGACATCTATAAGGACGACTGGCGGCGAAACTAAGGAGTTTCCTATCACGATTGGTCTACACCAAGGCTCAGCGTTAAGCCCGTACTTATTTGCCCTAGTTATGGATGAGATTACAAGACATATCCAGGATGAGGTGCCGTGGTGTATGCTATTTGCATATGACATTGTTTTAGTGGATGAGACGAGAGAAGGAGTGAATGCTAAACTTGAATTGTGGCGGAAAACATTAGAGACAAAAGGGTTTAGGCTAAGTCGATGCAAAACGGAATATATGGAATGCAAGTTTAGTCAAAGTAGGACACCTGGTAACATAGAAGTAAGTTTGGACACACAAAAGATAGTAGAAAAAGAAAACTTTAGGTACCTTGGATCTATGGTGCAACAGGATGGAGGGATTGATACTGATGTAAGTCACAGGATTCAAGCCGGGTGGACCAAATGGAGGAGTGCTTCGGGGGTCTTGTGTGATCGGAAAGTCCCCCTCAAGGTTAAAGGAAAGTATTATAAGGTAGCGGTACGGCCAGCGTTGTTATATGGATCAGAGTGTTGGGCAGTAAAGCATAATCATGTCAAGAAGATGGAAGTTACGGAGATGAGAATGCTAAGATGGATGTGCGGGATCACAAAGAGAGATAGGATTAGGAATGAGGAGATTAGGGGCATAGTAGGAATAGTACCGATTGGAGATAAAATGAGAGAAAATCGACTGAGATGGTTCGGCCATGTTAGAAGGCGTCCAACAGAGGCACCTATTAAAAGGTGTGAAAGCATGGAGTTTGCCAAGAGTAGGAGAGGGAGAGGGAGACCGAAGAGAAGTTGGAAAGAAACTATTAAACATGATCTTGCCTACATGGATCTAACGGAGGACATGGCCCTAGACAGAGTTGATTGGCGTCGTCAAATCCATATAGCCGACCCCACCTAGTGGGAAAAGGCTTGGTTTGGTTTGGTTTGGTTATTTTATCATATTTCTTTCAAATACTAAAAAAATGGGGCACAATTAATTGGCAGTTTGGACAAGGTTAACATGTTAACAAGTTTACCATGCCTGTTTAAAAAGTGCCAACATAATTTTCATATCATTTTACATGTGCAGGACAGTTTACCATGTTTATTTCAAAATGTGTGAAAATATGTTGAACAGCACGCACTATGTCTACAATACTGCTCTAATCATCAAGGTAGCTAATAAGATTGCATGGGCCCCAACCCACCATTCACTCATCATGAAGAGTGAGACTCAGTAAACATCACAAGATTGAATAACTATTTGGATCCAAAATGGGCCCACTAAATATCGCATTGAATGAACAAAGCTAAAGGAAGTGGAAAAAAGGTGTTTCACTAGAAACCAGTATAAAAACATATTCAAGAAAGCAATCTAATTAGAGAGGGAAAAAGAGGAGAAGAAAAAGAAGAACGAAAGAGAAAAAAATCTTGTAGGAACTAATGTCAAAAACAATGAAAAACCGTTTAACTGGAATATTATAACATATCCACTAAATCAATTTGTGGTAAGAGGCTAAGAGCGAGAGAGAGAAGCTCGATTTAAGACAGACAGAAATGGTTACAAAGCTGTTTATTAGGATAATCGAAAGCTTACAGAAACCTGCATTAAGAATGGTGACATGCACCACAAAAGACCATAGCATAGAAAAGTGTTCACTGTTGCAACCATGAGGTTATGCTCCTTGAGTTGTGTTATCAATGATAAAAGAAAGGGAAAAATAAAAGAACAGTGACATTTATATTTTATAAACCTAAGGAAACAGCAATGCACTCCTAGTGAGAAGAATAGCCACAACTAGGATGAATGGCACAAAGCATAGCTTGTAAGGAGAATTGCACACGATAAACGAAAGCTTCAATATATCAAACCAAGGGCATATCTTTAACACAACTCCATCCTGAACAACCCACCACTAACTCAATGTTGGTGGAGTGGTAGAAGTCATGTCTGATGGCTAAGGCGTAAGGTAAAGAGTTGGACCATTCATTCAAGGCCGTGGGCTTATTTAGCATGTTCCCGGATTACTGGATATCTTTTGGCCATAGAATTTTTTGTGCAGGCGGGAAGGGGGAGGTGGTGGTTTGTTTTGTTCCCCACTGGGTCTTTTCTATTCTTCTTTGTCACTTGACACACTGAAGGACACAACTTTGCAGGGTAGTTTAGATCTTGTATTCCTTAGAAGCGGTGCAGTGCGGAATTTCCAATCCCTGATGTCATGCCCCAAAGCGGAACACCACCATATAAAAGGCAGAGACTGAAAATCCAGCACCTTGTGGGATTCCAGTAGGAGATTGAAGCCCTTCCTTTGATGTATCTGGGTTTTTTTCCCCAGCTCTGGTTGTAAAGAAAAACTACAAAGAGCCAGTAAATCTAAAGATCTCCACTTTCTCCAACATCAACAAATACAACATACACACAGGGACCTTTTCAAACACCTAATCTTGTTCAAATCAAAAGCAAGTATCCGGAAAGAATCAAACCCAAGCGAACACTAAAACAAATTGGGTTTTGAGGAGATGCTTTGTCGAAGCATGTTTATCATGTAGGCGTAAGTAGTGGGTTTGTGTTTTGAAATGCTTGATGCAGTCGAAAGGCCTTAAAAAAACCCATTGAAGAGAATCTTGTGTGTTGGATTCGTGAGATTTATAGACAAGTCAAAAACCCAAACCCCAACAGAAGAAACCGATCACACATTCGTTGGGGTTTAGGGTTTAGGAGCAGAGAGAAAGAGAAATTCAACATGCCTGAGATGAGATAGAGAGAAGAGATTAGACGAACCCCCCTGCTTGTATATAGAGAGAGAGTCTGAAGAGAAATATGGAGAGAGATAGCAGCGTCGAACACTGGATGCTTGCTTATGATGTTTTGAGAGAGAGAAATGGCGTTTTGAGTGTTTGACAGCAAATAAATTGTAATTTATAGCATTGAAGGTGCTTGAATAGAATAAACTTGTTTCAAAATGGAATGCCCTTTGAAGAAATTTTTTATCCTGAGATTGTATGTTTTCATGGACTTGAATTTTTAGGAATTAATTGATGTAAGATGGGTTCATAAAACCAAACCCTAGCTCTCCTCGTATTTGATTTATTAGGATGATGGTTGGGTTTTCATTTTCAGCTTCCCAAATCAATTTCTAATTAAAAGATATTATTTGATGGATATTTATATAGAGCAAGGCTCTCCTAAGCTTAAGCTTATGATATGATTCCGTAAGCTAACGCTTTTGGGGTCCATCCTTGATCCATCCAAATGAACCAAACACACGACCCCCTTAAATTGCACAAGCCCACCAACTTTTGGTCAAATCCGAATTTACTAGACTGTTGGATCGACTATGAACCAATCCGAATAGACCGTTGACCATTAAACTTTTGGTGCCCAGATGGAGATGATAGAAACCACGATTGGGGCTAATTTTTTGTAAGAATGAGGGTCCCAGGGAGTCCTTGAAATGCCCCCATCCCCATCCCCATGTGGGTCCCCAAGTGGATCCCACTACATAATTGAGCTTACTTCAGTTTACCTTATTTTAAGCTTCAGCTTAGGAGAGCTGGCCCCTATATCCTCGCCTTTTATGTTTTTTAAATTGGACAATCCGCAGTGATACTTTAAATTTGAAGATCACGGATCGATTGTATGTGTGTGACACTAAGGTGTCCACACCACTCAACCACGAGTGTGTGGCATAGATCAATTTTTTTTTTCATTTTTTAAAAGTATATTTCTCATAATGCATAGGAATTGTATTTCATGCAAATCAAGGGATAGGGTAAAATACCACCGCCATAATCCTACTCTACCTTTCACATATGAATTGGGATGGAATTTTACCTATAGTGACCGTTAGTGAACCAATCATGATGCTACGTCACCGTAGCAGCTCCTATCTTGAACAAGAGTAGGTTGCCCGCAGTGACATGGCTGTGATAGGTCCACTCACTGTCACAATGGGATAAAGCTTTTACTAGATCCAAACTCTTCACAGATGCATGCCAGGCCTAGGTCATTGAGCAAAAGCGCTCGGTGTCCTAGGCAAGCCTATAATTTTTAGGCCCTTGCCCCTTATCCCTAATGGCCGGAAAAAAATAAAAAAATTCTTATTTTAATCATGCGAATGTGCCATCTGCATTGGTCTCTTACTTAATTTTCTTTTTGAGTGTCCTCTTCAAGTTAGTTTTTGTGAAACCCGACTGAACCAAAACACCCTGTTGTCCAGCACTAAATTCCCTGCCCATGGAGTTTGGGTTGAGTTGGGTTATCCAAATTTTAGGGTTCCAGTTCACCTCCCCAAGGATATAAGTTTTAGAAAAAGTATATGTTTTAGTTTATATACTAATATCACACAATACATCTATATATGTTTTAAAGTATACATACACCTGATGATCATCATTGAGCCTAAACTTAAAGGCAGTAGTTACTGGAATAGATGATTCAGTCCAAAAGGAACTATCCTATTGATCAAAACTGTGCAAGTTGTGTAATTATCACAATGAGGATGATGAGAGGATTGGTTTGAACTAGATTTTTTTATAAAGTGAAGGTTAAGCTCTCAATCACCTTAGATAGTAAGATTAGAAGTAAATCCTAAAGTATATCACAGTTACGTAATCGTCTGTTAATAAAAGAATTAATTCTATATCCAATACTGGAATAGTGATTCTTTTTCTTCATTTCTGGTATATTTTCGTCATCCCCAATCGATTATGTGTTATTGGACCTTGTAATTCCAACCATTAGATTATTTAATCATGGGCTGAAATGATCTGCACTTACATAGAATTTGATGGTTCAAGAAATTGCACGGTTATAGCCAGTGATGACTGATGGCAAAACTTTTTGTTTGGTAAAAAGGCAGAAATGTATTTCTACTATTGACATATATAAATATTATATCATATATATATATATATTAATCACCAATGGGTCGGGCCAGGCTGGATTCGGCTAGGTCAAGCTCAAGCCCGACCCTCAAGGTGGTGGGCTTTTAAAAACAGGCCCTATCCTACCCTCAAGCTTTAGGACAAAAAGAAAAACCCTCTCTTTTAGAAAAATTTGATAAGCCAGGTTGGGCCGGGGGCCCTCGGCAAAGAGCCAAATTGACAGCCCCACCAAAGGGTATGTGTAAAACGAAAAGCATAGCTCTATGCCACTCAAGATTAATTTAGCAGTTCATATTGTTTCAATTGAAGTAAAATTAGTAAAAGGCGCTCTCCTTTTGGTTTTGCACATAGAACCTGTTGCATATCAACTGTGTGGGGGATAACCGGAGCATGACCTCGGCACCGATGTTGACAACTATGCCCATTTCGGCTTTGTGCCCATCTCGGTAAGGGCCATGGCCTCGATCTCCCCCAGCCGAGTGCTCCCACTTCGGTCACAGGCTCATATATAGCCAGCTCGGCCAGCTCCATCTCGCCCAAGCCCCAGTTCGGCCCCTGTCACTTCATTCTTGATCACTCATCTCGGCGTCCATGCCAGAAGACTGACCAAGACTGCCATTGACAGCTGTACTCTTACATACGTTTAGCCACGTGACAAGGCGTACGACAAGATATCACGGGCGCCTATATCTTCTGACAAAGCGGCTTCTACAGCTCCCAAGGCGCCAAGATAAGGCCCGATGGGACAGAGTGGGCTGTGATAAGACTACAATTAATGACAAGTGGGCTACGATGAAACAGCACCTCCCTAGTACCTGACAAAGTGGACTATAACAAGACAGTCAACCACCTCCTTACCTCCTCTCTTCTTCTATATAAGCACAGCTGCAGCTCCAGAGCAAAGAATGGCCAACAAAGACACCACATGCTGGTATGCCATCTTCTTCCCCAAAAATCTCCATCCTACTATTCAGTTCTTAAACTGACTTAGGCATCGGAGAGCCTTGCGCCGCCCAGGCCAGGGTCCTTTGATCCCCTCTCTGTTTCTTTCTCCCCTTTTAGGTTCCAGGCAGCTGGTCTTCATCAGTTCTTTGGATAAGTCCTATCAGGCACCCCCTATTCTTGTGAGTTATATTTTTTGCATTTACAATTGGCGCCGTCTGTGGGAAACGAGCTAAAGGTCATCTTCCCAAACACCATGCCTCGAAGAACCAGAAAGGGAAATGAACCATTGACACTGTCGACACAGCTGCCGACGATCCCCCGCCGGGAAAGGTCAGGAGCAAGATCTGGTCCAGCGAGCGTCCAACAGCAGGATACTCGATTGGGTTCATCCTCTAAGGATTCGACCTCGACTCCACCTTCCAAAAGGCGCACCCTGAAGGACAACAGAAGCGACCAAGCTTATGGCGAAAGCTCGGGTAACGACCACGACTTCAGAGAGTGTCTTGACACATCGAGCAAGCAGTACGACAGAACATGGAGGCAGCCGGTTTCGTTCGAGTTCGGCTGAACTCTGACGATTTCGGCACATCCCACTTTTCTCCAGAGATCAGAAACTTCCCCTTTCCTAAAGACTTCAGCGTCCCGATGTTCGTCGTTTACGATGGGACCTCGGACCCAGCAGCACACCTCCGGCACTTCACTCAAAGGATGTCGGTGTGGAGCGACGCAGACCACTTGAACTGCAGAGTCTTCTCCTCCAGTCTCAAGGACCTTCCCCTAAGATGGTTCTGCGCACTCCCGCAAGGATCAATCACAAGCTGGCAGCAGCTCCGGAATTCCTTCATGGCGAAATTCCAAGCTCACAGGGTCATTCCTAGGTCGGCCGCCGACCTGATGGCCCTCAGAATGAAGCAGATCGAGAACGTCACGCAGTTCGCCAGAAGGTTCTGGACTGTCTACAGCCAGATCGAAAATGCCTCAAATACGATAACAGTCATGTCTTTCCAACAAGCCCTCCGACCAGGCAACGAGCTTCGGAGAGACTTGGTCATGCATCCCGTAGTCATTATGGCAGCACTAATCGCCAGGGTGAACCAGTTCGTCAAGCAAGAAGCAGACGAATCCTGAGGTCAGGAGCATTTCAACCTCTACGAAAACGACCAGACAGCTTCCAGCTCGGCGGGTTTCTCCAGCTCGGGCAGCAACATCCAGCTCGGCAGAAGTCTCCTCCAGCTCGGGAGGCAGCTAGATGTCTCCTATCATCAATTAGCTTCGACCGCCCGTCAGCTTCGATCGCACGACCGTCTACCATCATTCCGACGGCACGGTCCTCTGCTGTCAGCCTTGATCGCACGGTCCTCTACCGCCATCGGTCATCCAGAGCCCCGTGCTCCTGCATCTCGGCCACGCGCTAGATCTCGATCTCTTGAGTCTCGGCTACGTGCCAGATATCGACTCGTGCATCGCGGCAGCAACACCAAATTCTCGGCCTCATGCTGGTGTCGCCCTCGTGCTAGCTACGCACTTCACGCAGGTTCGGCCTCATGATTGGTCTCGGCCAACGCCAAAGAGATTGCCCTCGGGTTCATACACCCAGGCTTCTCCATCTCGGCCAGCGCCAAAGGGACTGACTTAGGGTTCATACACCCAGTCACTCCTAAAACTTCGGGTTCATACACCTTGGACTGACCTTGGGTTCATACACCCAGTCTTCCCTAAAATTTGGGTTCACGCACCTAGGGACTGACTTAGGGTTCATACACCCAGTCGCTCCTAAAACTTTGGGTTCATACACACTGGGACTGACCTCGGATTCATACACCCAGTCTTCCCTAAACTTTGGATTCACGCACCCAGGGACTGACTTAGGGTTCATACACCCAGTCGCTCCTAAAACTTTGGGTTCATACACCCTGGGACTGACCTCGGGTTCATACACGTAGTCTTCCCTAAACTTTGGGTTCACATACCCAGCGACTAACTTAGGGTTCATACACCCAGTCGTTCCCAAAACTCTGGGTTCATACACCCCCCGAGATCGATCCCGGACCAGGTTCGCGCAACCGAGATCCTCGAAATTCTGGGTTCACCTCGGCCAAAGAGACTGCTCTGGCGTACCGTCCAGGCTTCTCCATCTCGGCCAGCGCCAAAGAGACTGCCATCGGGTTCATCTACCCAGGCTCCTCCACCTCGGCCAATGGCAGCTCAACAAGAAAGCCGAAGAGACTGTTCCATATCACCTCCTCGGCCTCATGCTGGTCTCGGCCGCGAGCACATCTCGGTATCAGTACCAGATAGCCGGCCAACGAGACTGCACCTCTGGTGAGGAGCCAGTTGGTCACGTCTCTGCAGCAGGCCCAGTCCTGTTGCAGTGCCAGTCTCCAGCTCGGCAGCAGTGCCAGTCCTCAGTTGCAGTGCCAGTCTCCAGCTCGGCAGCAGTGCCAATCCTCAGCTGCAGTGCCAATCTCCAGCTCGGCAGCGGTGCCAGTCCTCAGTTCGGCAGCAGTGCCAGTTTCCAGGTTGGCAGCATCACTAAAATACTTCCAACAAGACTACACCTCTGGCGACGAACCAGCTGGTCACGTCTCGGTCTCTCAGTTGGTGACAAACCAGACCCTGAAGACTATCAAACTCAACAACTCCTCCCTTCTTAGCTTCCGACCTCAAAGAGTACTCTCAGAGCTCAAAAGCTGGGGGGCTTTGTGTGGGGGATAGCCGGAGCATGACCTCGGCACCGATGTTGACAACTATGCCCATTTCAGCTGTGTGCCCATCTCGGTAACAGGCCATGGCCTCGATCTCCCCCAGCCGAGTGCTCCCACTTCGGTCACAGGCTCATATACAGCCAGCTCGGCCAGCTCCATCTTGGCCAAGCCCCCAGTTCGGCCCCTGTCACTTCATTCTTGGTCACTCATCTCGGCGTCCATGCCAGAAGACTGACCAAGACTGCCGTTGACAGCTGCACTCTTACATATGCTTAGCCACGTGACAGGGCGTACGACAAGATATCACGGGCGCCCATATCTTCTGACAGAGCGGCTTCTACAGCTCCAAGGCGCCAGGATAATACCCGCTGGGACAGAGTGGGCTGTGATAAGGCTACAATTAACGACAAGTGGGCTACGATGAAACAGTACCTCCTTAGTACCTGACAAAGTGGGCTATGACAAGACAGTCAACCACCTCCTTGCCTCCTCTCTTCTTCTATATAAGCACAGCTACAGCTCCAGAGCAAAGAATGGCCAACAAAGACACCACATGCTGGTACGCCATCTTCTTCCCCAAAAATTCTCATCCTACTGTTCAGTTCTTAAACTGACTTAGGCATCGGAGAGCCTTGCGCCGCCCAGGCCAGGGTCCTTTGATCCCCTCTCTGTTTCTTTCTCTCCTTTCAGGTTCCAGGCAGTTAATCTTCATCAGTTCTTTGGATAAGTCCTATCAGGCACCCCCTATTCCTGTGAGTTACATTTTTTGCACTTACATCAACAATCATCCCTTCATTTCTTTTCCCTCTCTCTTTTTTCATAATAGCTCATATCTATGTCCGAAATTGCTCATTCTATTGCCAGTCTACCAGCAAGACAGCTTGGTGGATGTAAATAACATATTCCCAAAGGGCCTGTTTGTTAGCAGAGAATACTTAAAAATTCATGTTCGAAGTGGTTAAAAATGAAGATTAAAGGTGAATATAAAAAAATGAGTATAAATAAAGTTTTCTTTATGAAAATTGAACCAAAAAAAGATAGAAAATGAATACTATTACATCACCTTAGTAATTCAAGTCTACATTTGCTGGTTGATATCCTTCACCACTTGAATGTAACTCATTCAACCATGAATTCCTATGTATTTTAGGTAAACCAGACAGGCTAAAACGAAAATCATAGTTATATTTGTATCAACAGTTGCCGTTGATTCTTGATGAATTGGAAACCTTATTATCAAGAAAATAAAATATTTTTATTTTTCATCAACCAAAAAAAATTAATCTAATGTAGACTTTAGAAAAGAAATATATTTTAACTCCACACTCCTTCCAGCCGGAGCTGAGCAAGAGGGGCTAAATTTGATGATGGTAACAGACGTCAAGGATACAAAAACAACATTCCACTTGGAATGAAATGAGAACAATTTTTTTTAACATTAACACTAAGATTGGATAGAAGATAATATAGGATTCAAGTTTTTACCTTTTCAAATTTATATGACTAGCACCACCCAGCCTACCCTGCCAATGAAGTGTCCCTTGAAAAATGCAGCCTGTAAGGCTGCTAACCTTTATCTATGGGGCTTGGAAATGCAAATTCCAGCACTAGGTCCAGGGCTGCTTGTTCCTTTATTGCATTTACAACAGGAGGCTCCCAACAAACCAATCATCTGTTTGTGCTCTTTCCACCTGGTTCCGTTCTCATTTCTCCCTCATTTGTAGCGGCAAGCCTCAAGTGCCTCTTCCAATTTTCAACTGAACACAGTAGAATCTCCACTCAAAGTAAATCATCAAAACTGGAAGAACAAAAAAGGCACTACCCGAAAAAATGGTAAAACAAGGCCCTATTTGGCTCCTTGGAACCTGGTTGCAATGAACAGAACAATGGACACTTGCTGGCTCAGGTAATCCAAATGCACAATCATGCATTAATCAGTAAATCGACTTCCTACAAACGGTTGTATGGAAAGATCCAGAAACCCCCAAACATCAACCAGCGGTCTTGACAAATCATATACTTCGGTATGACAAGTTCTATGAACATATACATGTCAGTAACAGACTATATTTTAACCTGAGAATATCCAAAGGACTAGCTTGTTTGCGTAGAATACAGAAGCCATTCACGTTAGAAATGACTGAAAACGAAAACCAAAGGTGATACAACCATTAAATAACCTCCCCTTTTAAGGGAAACAAAATCAAATGGAAAATGAACACCGAGTCATTAACCTAGTAATTCAATACCTAGGTAAGTCAAGGTGCTATTTACATCACCTCATATCCTTCACTTTTTGGGAGCTCATTTGAACATGAATCCCTATGTATTCAAATCCTACATAATCCGATGCAAACAAACAGGCCCTAGATAATAACAAACAGGATAAGGGGCCTATGCTTGCACTCCAGTTTAAGCATCTCTTCCCTCAAGAGATACGGCCCCATAGGCATTTGAATCCAGGCACTTGAAAGGCCATACCAACAACAAAACTAGAGCCGACCTGCTGCAGCTCAGCAATAAAGCATAACCCCTTATGGAAGGGACCAAAACCCGGGTGTTTACTTCCACAAACAGAAAAGCTAGCCAACCTAAGCAGAAAAAAATAATATTAAAAAAAAAAAAAAAAAAGAGCCAAAACAAAGCAAATAGAGGAACTACATATTAGTTACACCCAAAGGAGTTCAGTCCTGCAAACACTTCGATGTCAAACAGCATAAGCCCTCTGATTGTTCTACTGAGTGAACATTCCTAACCATCTCTACATGAAGTACTAGGATTAGAAATACAACAATTTCGATAACACACAGATCTAACATAAGTAGTTAGTCATTAACTGATTATAAACAAACCATTAAAGCAACTTATGAGGGGTCATCGGTGTCACCAAAAGTGCCACTTGGAAAATGCAATCTCTTGCAAAGTCCAACACGTCTATCGGTAGTATGTCTGTGGGTACCCTGCTGCCACACCATTGCCATAGGCGCCTCCATATGCAGGATAATTCACAGGTGGGACGGGATAGGACCCGCTGACGGGAGCAGGTGACACTTCTTGTGCCGGATATGAATAAGGGTCCCTGATGGCAGGTGGGCTCCTGCTTCCATACATTGCAGGTGCAGCAGCCCTATCATAGGCATAAGCTGGGACCCCGGCTGGGTACTGGGCATGGTTGGAGGGTGACCGGACAAATGTGGGGGCAGCTGGGAAAGAGGAAACATAGGCATTTGTCAGGCGGCCTGCCTTTGCAGGTGGCATAGGACCCCCATTGCTGGCTCGTGTACGTTTGTTGGCTGGGGCAGCAGCGGGCCTTTTCTTCTCAACCTTGGATTTCTCCAACTGTTCAAGCCGCTTCTTGAGATTTTCTGGGGGGAACTCAGATTCAAGCTTGTATTCCTCGATGCATTTAATGATGGCCCTTAGAGCTGATTGTTCTTTGCGCCCAGCTAGATGCTGTCACAAGGATGAAACCAAATTTGTCATTGGTTTGCATTTCAATCACCACAAAAATACAGTACAATATCATTTTCCATCTTCACTGGCCTTTTTCAGACAGGCTCCCAAATCAACATTAACACTACCAGAGAACAAGAAATGCTCGGAGAGTATTAATTCATTTTGGCCGAAGAAGAGACTTCGGTAATGCAAGCAAATTAGAACTTATCAATTCTACCATTATCACAATACAAGGAATGGCTCAGAATGTACTCTCTGTTTTTTTTTTTTAATGGGGAAATGTCCAAATTGATATCCACGTTACTTCCAGTAACAGCTGATTTCGTGGTTCAAACCATTAAACTTGGTTCAATTCACCCCCTTTACCTTTGAAAGGATATTCAAATAGTTTTAAAAAAAAATAAGATTAAAATATGGAGGCAAAGGAGGAGGAGAAGCGCGCACTAAAACAGAGTAGTTTTTTCCTAAGCACCACTTGAAAACCGCTTTCAGCCACCACCAAAAAAAGGGAGAGTAGGGATAGGAAGGCCTGTAAAAAGAATACACATACAAAGAGTGTGATAAGGGCAGCTTAGGTTTCAGAAGTGTGGGCCATCTCATATAGTCATACGTCATATCCGGTGGGAGCAATGTCAAAGCAGTTTGGTCATCAAGAAAATGTTCATTTGTCAAGTTGCTGCACCCCATTGAGTTATTTTTCTGTAAGCTCTAAATAAAAGATTAGATTTCTTCTCTGGATAGTTCTGTATGAAGCTATGTATTAAATGTATTTACTATCCTACCCCACTAAACTATTTCTATAAACAGAGTAAAATGCGCCTTATAGAATACACACAACACGATTCGAGCTCAATTCAAGCTCAATCTGAGAACCTTCACAAGCTGAGCTTGAGTCAAGCCAAGCAGAGCATAGCTTGAGCTTGGCTTGTGAAATAATTCAGCTGGAGCTCAAATTTAAAAGTAATCAATCCAGTCAAAGTAGTTTAGGAGCCATCTTAGTGTTAACTTTGGGGCAATGTACAGCTCCAAGTATTTCGGCATGGATATCCAATTATCCAAGCTGATGGTAATATGGACCCATCAGATTTGACTCGACCAACAAGACATTATCAAGAACTACATATCCTATGTTTCAATAGATTACTCATAATGTTTGAACATTGAAATGTTTTCCAATTTTTTCTTATATGGAAGAGGCTCAAACTCACACACTCAGGTCCCTGACCAGCTGCACAACAGCCCGGGACCAATTTGGGTTGCATTTTATAGAACCATAATTGTCTTAAAACCATAAGACCAGCCGATGGTTCTGAATCAATCAGCAAAATTACCCCGACACCTATCGGATATTTTACACATTCGAATTTCGGAATAGCATTTCTTTGAGTCATGGAAAAAGTAACCCTTACCCAATCCTACATACACAGAAAAATACCACAGCTAAAATACCAATTCCAGCAATAAGATGCTAAAAGCCATACCACAGCTCGGCCAGAGTTGTTACGATCTTCCAAAATATTAGTTGCAGCCTTCTTTGAATCCTTCAGAAAAGCTTTCAATAATGGAACAGGAGGAAACTTATCAACAAGGCCAGCCTCAAAAGTAAAATGTACTGCATCCACCTGTTGTCCCTTGCTGATTAATTCTTCAATAATGTCTGCATACACCAAAGCACATGTCATGAAAGCTTTTTACTTTTTTTTTTTTTTTGTCATTACATTATTGGTTCAGACAAGATCACCAACAGTAAACATTCCTCACTTATAAATGGAGTATTTGTCCCATAATGGTTAGAAACTTAAAATACCATTAATGTGTTCACTCCATACAAACACATACCAAAACAAAACTAAAACAAGATTCACAAGTCAGCAAGTTCACAACTGCACAGCAATTAATTAACAAGGAAAAGGTGAGGGAAGGAATAATAAGGTTTTAACATAATATAAATGCCAACTTGGCACTAGTGAGTTAGTAAGCAACCCATTTCTCAAGCACGTGGCCATGAGACTTGAGTCATTGTCCAACTGAAGTGTAAGACACATCCAAATTCCAAACTAACCACCTGATGGGGAAAAACATTCACCAGAGAAAGTAGAGCATATGTAAGGACATAAGATACAAAAAAATGATTGCAGCTTGCAAGATTTGGAGTGATCTAAACATGGCCAGCACCTAAGTTAAATGAATATAACATTAATACAAGGTGTCAGATTTAGCAGATCTTATAACATATGGTCTAAAAAATCAACAGTAAAATAAACAATGTCTAGATATATTTACAACAAAAAAATTTAACATACAAAAATAATAGTTCACTACACATGGCTCTTTTCATAGGTCCAAGGTTTTTTATTTACCTCGAAGAATCTTAATTTCTAACATCATCAGGGATGCAACTCAGAGGCCATATAATGAAATTCTGGTCCTCTTTTACATGAGATACTCCATGACTTGCACCATGAAAAAGCATGGCATTACTCTGTCCTATGGGTAAATGAGAATCTCTAATTCACCTAGAGCAAGAATTAGAGGATCCTTTCACATGCTGCGCACCACTTGTTACACTTTCCTACTTGGACTAATATGACCCTAATTAGGACACAACACTTGGGACTCTTCACTCGAAATCACTGAAACTACCAAAATTTTGTAACTACACTATCATTATAAAACAAACCCAGTACACTACACCTTACCAGTAAACATAAATTCTTTAATAACCATCACAATTGCACATTCTTGGCCTCATCAGATAGGTAAACAAATGACCCGTTAAAAACACCTAATGATGTCAATCAAGACATCATTTTGCACATGAAACAAGCCCATCTCTGAGATGGGCCATGAAAATTTAACTCTAAAAACAATAAAACCCAATTTTGTGAATTTGATGCATAAGAGACCCTCGTTGAGCCGATGTAGGACCCTCTTTTAGATCTTCCAAACCATCCAGATCTGCATCAGGGTAGTAACTGATACAACTAGCTGTCTGGATTGCATGAAGAGTGATTGTGGACTTACCAGGATGGGAGCCATTTTGGAATTGGAGGTATCCCCCCTTTTAAACTATTCCATATAGCATCAAAATCTTAACATGTCATAAATGAATCTGATGCATCATGCTGAATCTGACACAAGAATCTGTTTGGACTCTCAAGACCTGTTGACTGACACATGGTTTCAAAGAATCCATGTTTCAAAACTATTCCATATAGCATCAAAATCTTAGCTTGTCATGATGAATCTGACACAAGAAACTGCCTCGAGACCTGTTGGCTGGCACGCATTGTTGGTTTCAAAGAATCTATGTAACATGGACCAGTATCTGAGTACTATGTGGGCAATAATCAATTCTTGATTATTGCCTAAAATCAAATCGCATTGTCCACAGGAGAAAAACAACGGGCTTAACACCCGCAAGATATGCAATTAGTTCATTCAAATTGAATGGCAAAGGCCAAATTGTTTAGAACATTGATTTAAAAATCGGCTGAGTCCAAGTCGACTTGGACTTGGCCATGACCGAGTCGGGTCCACAGTGACTCAGACTCGGCTTGTCACTTTATGTGCAACATAAAGTAAAAAAAAAAAGAATAGAAAAAATAAGAAAAATTTGTAAAATCACTTGAAGAGAGAAGAGGGGGGTAGATATCATCATCATCATCAAAGCATTGTACCAACTATGTTGGGGTCGGCTACACGAATTCAGTTTCTCCATTCCGAGCTACCTTGAGCCAAATCGTCAGATAAATTACACTTCTTCATATCTATTTTTTCATATCAGAAATTGGATCTTGTTTTGCAAAAAGTCTTCGATCTCCATTCTCCCAAAAGTGATGCGTTCTTCTGCTCTTGCTGGCCTGCTGTTGCAGCACACTGCGTTGTTCCTCTGCTCTGCTGCTGATGCGTTCCTCTGCTGTTGCTGTTCCTCAGCTCTTCTCTCACTCCTTTTTTCCCCTTTTCTATGCTCTGTCTTAGCTGAGCCAACCCACCAGTCACTTTCTTCCTCTCTTTTTCCACCTCACCTGCACTCAGCTGGGGCTGGGGCCTGGGAGTGGGGTTCCTTTTATTGTATTTTCTATGTTTTTTTACAAATTTTTTGGGCACTGCAGCGGACTGAACCCGACTCAGCCCAGTAGGACAAATCAACTTGGACTGGGCCCTAGCCGAGTCAGTCCCGAGTCTGAGTTTTTAAACCTCGGTTTAGAATGCAAATGTTTTGGCTCTTTGGAAGCAAGAATTCCATGGTAATCAATTTCAAGAAAAGATTCAAAGCCATTCCTAACAATTATGCATTATTAGCAAAATGAAGGCGGAAGTTCAGAAAAAGAATAAGAATTGCTGTGGAGTGTGGAGGATAATTATTATATCAAAATACGGGGAGGATGAATGGGTTGATTCCCTAGAAGAGTTCTTATGCATCATCTGCAGGTTTCGTTGGGCTTAAAGCCATTGGTGGTGGATAATCTCCGGAGTGGTCTTCGTCTCGGAAAACATTTCTGACATTTGCTCCTCATGCAGGAAGGAGAGAGAGACAACAAATCATTTATATTTACATTCTGATATAGTTTCTTTTCTTTTGGGTCATTTCATAAAAAAATGCAGTTCACCGCATTGCATTCTGGTTCTTTAGGTGCAATGGTAGAGGCTCGGAAAATGGCTCTTTTTCATGGTTGTAGTTTAGTGCTTCGGAAGATTGCTCCCTTTTGTTAATTCTTCAGACCAACTAGAAGGAGATATTGACACCACTTTTATTTACAAAAATAAGTTAAAGATATTGAAGCTACAGATGATGCTATGTACCTGTTATTGTCTGCTTTTACTAAAGTCTCACGGCTTTAAACGTGTCATGAGGGGGTTAAGGCCAGGCCGCACATATGCCCTGGGTAAGGAGTTGTATGGATGTGGGACAAATGGAGTCCCTTGTATCCTAGGTGTTCTTTGGGGGTGATGGGCAAACTGGAATTCAACCAGATCTGCCACCTTGGCCCAGGCCCGCCAGATCTCACATGTTATCCATAATTGGAAAGCTCGTATTTAATGTGGATGAAATTGTCCCTCCAAGTGGTTTTTTTGAAATTTAATGTGGATGAAACATAGTCTAAGCTAGAGGCAAGCCAAGCCGACATGTAACAAGTTGAAGTAGAAGAAGAAGATAATGCATTTTGTGTACTATTGTGCAAAAGCAAAGACCCCAGAAAATGCATTTAAATTCTGCATGAAAAATACCACAGAAATTGGTATGAAGAATAAAAAATGATGCTTGAGATGACAGAAGAAATATGTTGAGAATTGTACGGTGAAGATAAATAAATGAGATTTACTAACGGTTGCGCAAGAAGAACACACCCCCCCCCCCCCCCACCCAAAAAAAATAATAATAATAATAATAATAATAAAAATAAAATAAAAAAATAAAAAATAAAGAATAATAACAACATTTAATTTGACGATTCTCCGTAGAACTTAGTTTTCAGAAAAGACGTGAAGATGGAAAGATCCTGATGGTGGAGCACCTTACACTTCATTTGTTTCAAATCTCTTGCAGGAGACTGTAGTGGTCGGCTCGAGAAGATTGTTGGTCCGGTAGATAAAATCTCTAGAAAAACTAGAGGTTTTGCTTCTGCTAGATATAGAACAGAAGATTAGGCATTGTGGGTTATTTGGAGAATTAATGATAAGAGTCTTACGTGAGTGTGCTCTGAGGGTCCAGAGAGATATGGTCCTCAATCTTGAAAATCACTATTTAGAGCAATACTTGTCAAACAATGATGGACTGGTTTTTTGCAGCGAAAATGGAAATCAATGGTTTTTTGCAGCGAAAATGGAAATCAATCTTGTGTTTCTTGAAATATTATTGAAAATTGTCGGTTTGCCCAGTAATGGAGATGGTGAGGAAGGAGTAAGGGTGGATATGGAAGGAAATCTGAATTCTGAAGGGGTGAAGCCGTGAAGGTCTTGAGGAAAGTGTTGGATTCCTTGAAAGTTATCTGAAAGCGAAAACAAAGTTTGTTCTTTTGGAAGTATAGAACAAACTTTGAATAACTTTAAAGACTTTAAAAAAAGGGTGGGCAGCCCAGTGCACGAGGCTCCCGCCACTGCGGGGTCTGGCGAGGGTCAAATGTACGCAGCCTTTCCCCCGCAGGCGGAGAAGCTATTTCCGCGTTTCGAGCCCGTGACGCCCAGGTCGCAATGGAGCAACCTTACCATTGCGGGCCCACCCTCTGTGAATAACTTTACATACTATTTACCAAAAAAAAAAAGTTTGCAGGCTGGGTTGTTACGAGATGGCTCACTGTGAACCAGTGGTGAAGAGGCTGTTGCAAATCCAAAAAAGAGTTAATTGCTAATCTCCATGAAGAAAATACATTTGCAGACGGTCCATTGAGAAGATTTGACAAGCAGACAGGTTTTAGATCCTATATTAAAGCCAATCAGGATCCATTTGATAGGTATGCTGACATATGCATGGACAAAAGAAACAGAGTCCTGTCTTCTTGCATCAGCGTCATTGCTGAGATTGATTATAACACTGTGTCCAAGTCAATAGTGGAGTACGCTAAGATCAAATTTTATGTTTCACCAGTAAAAATTCATAGAACTATTGATCTTGAAGTTTATGGTGTTCAATTCCAAGTAGAGATGGAGGTAGAGTCCTGGTCGATGTGATCATGTTGCCACTAAAAGGGCGGCAGAAGATGATGTGGATTCCTATTGGAAAGGTAGGAGGAAAAAAATTTCTTGAAATTGGAGAATTTATGGGGGTTCCTATTGTCAACAAGAAGGGTATTCTTTAAAGAAACAGCTCATCAATTTGTAAAAGAGAATGAAGCTAGTGAAGGCCTTTCTTTAGATGGTAAAGGGGTTAAAGGCGATGATTTGCAATCACCTGATTTTAAGAGCGACGAGGATGATTTCATGCAGTTGATGAATGATACAATAAGTGATCAAGGTAGTGAGATGTCAGCCCTCTTAGTGTTAGAGAGTAATCAAGGAGATAGGAGGGTTGACAATACGGTAAAATTGGTTTGGTGCTTCTCTTGGGAAAAAAGAGAAGGATATGAGGCTTTGTGCAAAGGAATTCTTGGATAAAGTGACAAGGCTAAACAGAAGTCCAAAAGAAAGGAAGAAGATAATTATCTTCACAGTTCGATCAACTGATAGGCCATTACAACTTAGGATAAAGGCACTATACTAGTGGCCTAATGTGATTACCTTATTTTGCCTTTATAAGACAGGAATAATTGATTTGTTGCTTAGGGTTGTTAGGAGATCTTTGGTGATTTTTCCTGGAACTCCGAGCGCTATGTTTTCTTTTGTAACAATAATTTTCACAGGGATTACCACATTGTCTGGCATTTACAACACTAGGGTGTGACAGTGGAAATGAAGTATATGCAGGAATTTATGTCGATTATGTAGTCAATATTGTGGACAACTTTTGAGGGCCATCAAGCATTTTGATGAAGTAACAAGCTTAGAGATGGTAATGATCAGCTACAAAAAATAATAATAATAATAATAATAATAATAACTGAGTAGAGAGATTGTAAGATGCTCTAATTAGCAGTGCATCAAAAACAAAACATTGGCTAAAGAGGCTTTTTAACTTTATCGCAGAACCCTCTTTTTCAAAAGAATGCATATTACATTTACAACCAAAAATGAATGTTGGCAAAACACATAAATAACAAGCCAACAATAACTATATATTGTATCTCATCAAAAAAATAGTAAATGAATCACCAGATCCTTCCCTTAGGCATTGTTGTATAGCAAGTGGAGTAAAAGAAATGGTAAAGTTGGTTGAGATGTGACATTTTCTAACTTTACCTTGTTCGGTTGAAAAGGTGAAGTGGTAAAATACATGATGTGACATTTTTAACCACAAACTTCACCACTTGGTACTTTATATTTTTTTTACCTCATAAAAGTGCGGTACGGTGTGCTGAAGTTAAGTGGAGACAAAAAAATGTGCTGTTTAATCAACCCACTCTTTCTCACCTTTACTTCACCTCAGATAATCCAAACAAGAATTTTACCACGCCTCTACTTTTCATTTTACCTTACTTTCACATTTTCCATGATGTGACATTAACTTCACCTTTACTATACCACACATGTTAACAAACATGCCCAAGAAAGACAATTCATCCATTCCAAGTTTCCAATAGATCACATTTCTGTCCATAAGTTTTCCATAAAACATATATAGAAATCTTGATTATTTACCATTCAAAAGAGAGAGAGGGAGATAGGGAGAGGATAAAATTTCTTTGTCAGTAAGTTTCACATAAAACACAGAAAGAAACAAACTAGCTCTCAAGAAAGGACAAAACCACTTTTTTTTTAAAGATCGTGATGCAGCGTAGACCTCATGGCCACATGTGTAGGGCCCACTTAGATTTAGGACTTATTTAATTGTTATTACTTAATGAGTTGTATTTAGGATGAGGTTTCCTATTTATTTAGTTTCCTAGTTTAATTAGGTTTCTTAGAGCTTAAGTCTTCTTTTACTATTTATATGGCATTGTACAAGTTTATTCTTAGAGTTGATTAATGAAATTGGGTTCTCCCATTGAGGTGCGTCCTCGTTTATTGTCTCTTCGGAGATTGATTGTGTCTTAGGACACGTGCTTCGGCACCCATTGTGCTTTAGCACTTCCTACGTAAGCCCTAATCCTAGGGCCTGCATCAATTGGTATCAGAGCCCAACGATGCCCGATCGTTGGCGTGTTACCCCTATCCATCTTCCATCCACTCTGTCCGTTCCCTGCTCCCATCCCCGACAACCCCACCATCTTCCCACGACCCTTTCTGCAACCAGAGGATACCACTGCCTGTACCACTGATCCACTGCCAATCCCCAAACCCATCTTGACTTTTCCAATCGTCCATTCCAATCCCTCGCACCCTCCCGACAAGCCCACCCTGCACCACCGAATAAATACAAAAAAAAAAAAAAACAGCGTCCCAGACACCTTACCCATCTAGCCAAACAAGTCCAGACACCCAAAACCATCACCGTCCCAGACCCCTCCTTCCTCCAACTCCCATAACCCCACCCGCTGTCCAGCCCCGTCTTCAGAAACTCATCTCCGTCTCCCCAGAAACCCCTCATCGAACCCACTGCGGAAATCAATTCCAAATCGCAGAAATCAATTCCAATTCCAATTATAGCCCAGCCCCATCGTCATCGGCTTCCAGTCCAAAACCCCAACCCGTAAAAAAAAAAAAAAAAAAAAAAAGAAGGTGACAGAGAAGGAAGAAAGAGAGGAGAGGAGAAGGGAAGAGGTGTACCGTTCACCAGCCCGCTCGCCATCGCTGTCGCCGCCTTCGCCCGCTCGCCATCGTCGGCCCGCACTTTTCGCCCTCTCTAGAACCCACGAGCCTTCCGCAGAACCCAGCCCACTCCATCTCCTTCGCCGATCTCAGCCATAACCCAACACCACCGGAACAGAAATAGAAAGAGAAGACAGAAGACAGAAGACAGGCGCCGAAGGGAAGAAGGGAGCATACCTTGCACCGTCGCCGCCACGCCACCTCTCCAGTCGATCACCAGCAGCGGTGCACCTCGTTGCAGCTCCTCGCCTTCGCCACGCCACCTAGTCAGCACCGCAAGCCGTCGCTGACTGACGCCGCAGCCATCATCTTCGTCACTGCATCCAGGACCATCTTCGTGTAGTTGAGCAAGAAGAGAAAGGGAGGCCAAAACCCTTTTCTTTCTTTGGTGCATCGAACCTGAGGAGAGACCCACGTGCCTCCAGTTGGGTCTTCACACAAGTGGGCCTCAGTTGGGTTGCGTTCGACCCACGGGCCAGCAGCAGTACTTATAAAAAAAAAGGGTCCTGCAGCCATACGATTTCAGATCCATCTTCGCTAGAGTGAGCGTGGAAGTCAGATATACACATCTGCCAAGATGGCATTGCAATTTCTTGAAATAAATAGCAGGCTTACAGAAATCAACAACAGGGCTACAAGGATGACATATGCAATCAGATATGGGCAAAGATATTATGCAAATAAAGACTGTTTTGAGCAGTATATTACTTTGACACAAGGTAATTTGTCTGTCATGGAATATGCCGATGAATTTGAAAGGCTACATTATTTATGTGCATTGGGAGATACACTTGATTTCAATCACTTTCTCAAAGGTTTGAGACCAAGTATTTTGAAAAATGTGGAGAAGGCATGCAACGACATGTATGACGCATTTTGGGAAGCAATTCGTGTGGAACGGATGCTTAAAAGATCTCATCTACTGAAAGTTGTTCCTCAAGAAGAAAAGTCTCCACACGTCACAAACCGTGTTGAGAAACCAATGCCAACGAATTTACAGACCGTGCTGCCAGAGTTAGACACCGAAAATTCCATATCTACAGTTGGACTTGAAATTTCTTCTATGAGTACTAATCATCCAGATGTGCACACACCAAGCGATGAAGGGCAAGTTGTTGAAATTCCCCACATTAATTCTCCTTTTGATTTTGTATTTGGGGATCAACAATGCCAACTGAGAGATGACCAGCGGCTAGTTAGAGCTTATTATTTGATAGTGCATGATCTACAAGTAAGGCACATCAACACATATTTCAGCCATCAAAAGCAATTATGCATGAAGTTGTGCCAAGAAGTTATAGATCGACCGCCTAATCGGACATTCGTCAGATTGATCTTTGATCCAGGTGGACATTTTCCGAACTCGAGGTCGAGTTCTTTTTCAAGTGGGGGAGAATGATGCAGCGTAGACCTCATGGCCACATGTGTAGGGCCCACTTAGATTTAGGACTTATTTAATTGTTATTACTTAATGAGTTGTATTTAGGATGAGGTTTCCTATTTATTTAGTTTCCTAGTTTAATTAGGTTTCTTAGAGCTTAAGTCTTCTTTTACTATTTATATGGCATTGTACAAGTTTATTCTTAGAGTTGATTAATGAAATTGGGTTCTCCCATTGAGGTGCGTCCTCGTTTATTGTCTCTTCGGAGATTGATTGTGTCTTAGGACACGTGCTTCGGCACCCATTGTGCTTTAGCACTTCCTACGTAAGCCCTAATCCTAGGGCCTGCATCAGATCGCCAATCAAGCCTGGTATAACACAGAAAAGACTTCAAAGAGAATCTCCAAAAAGAGCAACAATACGCTTTTTATATATGTAATTTAAAACTTATCACAAAAGATTATAAAAGACCCCCAAAGACAAAACTATACAAAAGAAAACAAAAGGTATTCTCTCAAGGATGCCTAATGATGATCTACATCCATGAAAATCTTAACAATTTAATAGGATCCCTTCAACACTCTAACCATTAAATTCCTTTGAATCGTGGCTTTCTTCGGCAGGTACCCGCACAAATCAATATTTTGTCGATATTGCGACAATAATTTGCTGCAACATGGTATCGGTACCATATCACAGAAATATTCCCATTTCATTACATTGGTCAAAATATCAGGCTCAGCCAATATTTTGAATCTATCAGCAAGAAGCCTTAAAGCCTCTTCTTTCCTTCCATTTCTTTCCCCATTTCACAGTTTTGGGGCTTGAGTCTTCGTCCTCCTTGTCCCTAACACATCCTTAAGCACCAAAAAAAAAAAAAAAACACTCAAGATTTAGCTTGAATCGACGAGATTGAACCTGTCACACGAGCCTCAGGTTGAGCAAGAGAGTTAATAGGTTTGTACATTGAAGTTTTTCTTCTACTTTTTTCCCCCATGAATTTGGTTCAAATAGCTTAGCAATCATACATAGATGAAAAAACTAGCAACAATGAACCAAATCTAAGGAGTTAGGGGCTTTTGTGTTTTTTCATATTTTACTCAAGTTTTCATTTCAAAAAAATATATATTTTACTCGAATTTATGTTTTTTTCTCAACCAAAAAAAATACTTGCAACCAAAGCCTTAAATTGAATTTTTCTTGTAGGTTGTTAGTTTGCTTTAGATCTAATATTTTGAGCCTAGACCTAAACATTTGGTTTTAAAACATTAGGGCTTTTTTTAATCTTTTGAATTTTGTCAAATTACTTAAAAAGTATGTTTTATAATGTCCTGGATTTGAGGCCATTAGTTTGCCACAAATTTAGTGATTTGGAGCCTAAACCTAAAAATTTTGGCTTTGAAATATTTGGGGCTTTTTTTAAAAAAAATTATATTGTTACAAATTATTTGCTAAATAGTTAATTAAACGTATGAATTACTAATCCAAGTAAATGCCACCCAGAGACTTAGATTTGCAAGATTTAAAAAATTGTTGTTGTAAGTTGTACTTGTAAATTCCAAACTTGATAACTACTTATGAATCATGAGTTATGAACATGGTCCTGTTCAACACTTATATTCTATAATTATTAGAAAATATTGGTTAAAGAAGTGAACTTGACTTGCATCATATATGATTTTCATAGTGATATTTCTAAAACATTTAACATACATGTTATTGTCAATAAATTTGAACAAACTCTAAAAATTACTAACATAATATCGATATATGATATTATGACTTAGGGGACTGATATTTTTGGTTAATAGCATGTGTGTACACACACCAACGTTTTCTCCCAACTTCCAATTTCTGAATTTTAAATATTTTTCTTTTTTTTTTTTTTGGATGGGGGGGTGGGGGTCGAAAAAATTCACGCACGGTTGCGAGCAGTGATATATCACTGTGGCATATCATCTTTCATCCACCTCAAGATATGAATCATATCATCATTAATTCATATCATGGCAAGACAATGTCCTTAATCATTCTTGTACTTATCCCATTCAAAGTCTTTAAATCAATCTCCTGCCTATCCCGAGTCAGAGTCAACTTACACACACACACATACACACATACATACATACATATATAAATAAACTGAAGAGTAATTGCCTCCCTGCCAACACTTTTCATGGATATAGATACTGTTGTAGAAAAATAAGAAGAGAAAACCCTAAAAGCTAGCTTACATCTCAACAGTCAAATCATAATCCTGGTAAAAATAGAAACCCCATTTAAGAGATCCTCATTACATTCAAACATGGGAAGAAATAAAGAAAAGGATCAGAGTATGGAGTCTTGTGCAGATATATTGCTTTAGAAATTCCTAGGGATCATGGAGCCCACTTGCTGACTTGTAGATGCCAACAGCTTACACTATCTTAATCATAGTAGATTTTTTTATCAGGGAATCCTATTCTCACCTGAATTGTGAAAGATAACAAAATCCTCAAAGAATGAACGACAAATATCAAGCCTTCCATTTTGGGTGTCATGTTGCCTTGGCATTGATGCTATAATCCGCGTAACTGATAAAGCTAGAACCCTTAATTTTCTCTTAAGCATAACTGTTTTTTCATAAAGGAATATTAATTAAATTTAGAATAAGAAGAAAGAATTTGTAAATCAATTGTGCATAAGAGAAGATAGGAGGTTGATGCGGACGGAGGATTGCAAAGCATGGTGGGAACGGACGGAGGCAGAAGACGAGGGGGTTAGGTTAGACCTTCGCCTGAAAATATTGGCCTTGCACCAAACTCCTTATCACATGCAAGGAGGAGAGGACTTGGGAACCCCAAAAGTACTCAGAAAATTTTCATTCATCGTCATCTGTCTTGCCAGGGAGGCATTACATCTTTTAAATAAGCAAAGGGAAAACCTCAAAATAATCTCAACCATTAAACAATCCTATTGTCGAGATTAAAACGTCTTTAACTAAAAATGAATTAAAGACCTAAATCAGCAAAAATAAAATAATGACTAAATATGGGCTGGGCCCAATGAACTAGGTCGAGATGGATGGGATGGACCCATTAGCAGATCAACCCATGGGGGGGCCATGGGTCTGTCGTGCATCAGAGGTGCCCCACTACTAGACAGTTTCCATTTTAAAGGATTGTGATTTGTGAGGCCAAATTAGCTATTGAAGCTTCAGCATTATAGGTCCAGCAACCATCTGCTTTAATCTCAAAATCAAATCAACATTTTTTAAATTTGAGTTGGAGCTATGTGGACCATCCATTTTATGATTTGATTCAATCTGCTTGATTGGACCCTTTAAAAGACATGTCACAATACCCTTGGATTGGTCCAATTTCTCTAATAACGACAATGCATGATCTAAGATGTGACCCACCGCCACCAACCATTCAAAAAAAAAAAGATGGGGCCCACCAAAATTTGACTGTTTACTACCACATCGCATCCTCCTCAAGAGGTAAGAGAAGAGCTCCTTCAAGAAAAACAAGAGGTCAACCCAATCATAATATTTTAAGCCACTATATCATAAACATGTTTTTTTCCCAATAATCTATTGTCTTCACAGCATAAACCATTTTAAGTTCTCTTAGATCTTAAGATTGCACTTTAAAAAAAAAAGTTACATATAGAGTTATTAAAGATCTATATCTATCATGTACCATACCATCTAGTTCATAATGTTAAAAATATAAAACACCATCAATGTGAAAAATGTTTAGAGTGAGACCAAGGAAAGTATCCAAATTTTCTTTTCTTATAAAATATCTATAATTTATTACCTTTTAGTAAAGTTATGCATTAGAAAGACAGCACCTTTCATCGAAGAAAATAAGCTTATTACCTTTTTTATTAATGTAGACTTTCATTAAAATAGGAAGCTTAGCCATAGAAGAAAGGTACTGGTAAGCAAAACGCCCAAAAAGAAACAGAACAAAAGGCACATCACCCAAACAACAAAGAGAGGAGCTAAAAAAGAGAAATAAGCAACTCCTCTAGCAACACTCTGTCTATAAAACAAGCATATTCTCAGCACATGCTAATTTCATTAAAAGAAATAAGTATATGACCAGCAAATGCTAAATGAAGATGCATCAAATTGCCGTCATATTGAGAGAGAGAGAGAGAGAGAGAGGAGAGGTTGAATTTATCCACACTAATGAAGAAAGAAGACTAACTATATTCTCCACTTTCGCTTGATCGCTGTAATAGGTGTTTTTTTCCATAGACTTATTGGAGTTTGGGATTTAAATAAAAAAAATTTTGGAGAAAAAAGATAAACATGAATCAATATAAAAGTATCAGTTTGTTAAATCATCCTGTTATATGTATATATGTTATTTTTCTGAGCCGCGGTGAGCAATGTGATACAATGTCACAGTTTTCAATCCAACCATTAAATCCCTTTTGGAACAAATGATTGTATTAATGAGTTATAAACACTTTAGTCATTATGTGGAGACAAATGTATGCATTTTATATTCCTTCCTTCCAGACATATAATTGAAGAAGAAAACAAACTAAGAATAGAATCACAAATAAATGCAAAACATAGTTATAGGAATTCCCACCAACAACATACCAGCCATTTTATCTGAAAGCCCAAGCGAAATCGCCAGCTTCGGCATCTGCTTCCGCCACGCAAACCCCACCACAAGCTTCCTATAAAGCTCAGCATCCTCCTTAGAAACGATCCCAAACGTCACAAGATGCTGCAAGAACGTGTGCACATCCGGCGACTTCACGCTCTCAACCCCACCTCTCTGATCAAACCCTTCCTTCCACACACCCGCAATCTCCTGCGCCTTCTCCTTCACGCTCGGCGTCACCAGCAGCCTCGACTCCCCGAGCACCGGGTCCGCCAGCACCGGAACCAGCGCCTCCAGGATCAAAACACAAGCCCACCCGACCTCACTCGCGCGCTCGCTCTTCCCAACCCGCTTATCGACCGGAAAAACCCCAGCCATCGCCTGGATGACGAACTTCGGCGGATCAATGCAGTCAGCGAGGGCGATCGGCATCTGAGAGCGGAGAGATTCGGCATCCTTCTTCCTCTCCACTACGAAATTCCAGAACCCCTCCGAGTCCATTCGCTTGCAGAAGGAGCGCATGGAATTGAGAAGAGCAGCCTGGTCGGCAGGATCAGAGAGATCGGGGGGTTCATGGAGGGCGACGATGGCGGCGGCTTTGAGGAGGTCGATCTTGGAGAGGGCGGTGTTGACGGAGCCGTCGATGGAGAGCTCGCGGCGGTCGAGGGTTTCTAGGGTTTGGTTGGTGGAGTTGTGGAGGGATTGGAGCTTGTGGTGGATAGCTTGGGATTTGGAGAGGAGGTCTTGTTCGAGGGAGGAGAAGTGGGAGGAGAGGTCTTTCCATAGGAGAGTGCAGGTGGTGAGAAGGGAGGATTGTTTTTCCAATTCATCGAAGCTGGATTGGATTGGATTTGGGTTTTGATTTGGTGGTATTGGAGCGTTTGGAGGGCAGATTGCGGTTGGGGAAGACCCCATCGTGTGACAAGTGCGAGTGCAGATGAGTGTGAAAATGAGAGAGGGGAAGAAGCCCTAAATTTTGTAGGGGTGAAGGGAAAGGGAAAGGGAAAGGTATTTGGGATGGGATGATGGGAACCGGGTAGGGGAGAGGAATGTACGGAAGGGAACGTGGGCAAATGAGTTAGCGACGCGTGGGTAAGGGGTCTGACAAAAGCGGATGGCAGGTGCAGAGGGCGTGTTAAACTAAACAGTAGAGCTGGTGATGGTGCTGGTTTGGTGGCCTAAAAATATATTTATACGGTGGAACGGTAGCACTGGGGAAATTGTGGTACTGCAGGTGGGTGCAACAGGTGCTGACGCTGGTATCTACGAGCCCGTTAAATCGATCCCTGTTTGTAACATAATTTTTTATTTTTAAAAAAAAATCTCAATATTCATATCAATAAACATGCATAATTTATATTTTGTTTGTATTTTTCTATTTTATATATATGTATATATATTTTTTTTATTGTTCTGAAAAGTTTTGCCAAGTTTTTAAAATACCGAAATATTCTATTTAGGATGGTAGACCAAAATGATGACCGAAACGAAAAAGATAACTATGGTTGATCCTCGTCGTCAATGAAACTCGAGCACAAAGGGAGGGAGAAATGAGGCCATTCCTCGCTTCACGTATTAAGAGAGAGAGGAAAATCCGCCACCTTATCTCCTCCTCCTTTTGTGATAAATCTTGATTCACAAACAACTTCCAGCCCGGCTTGCATTCCATTAGGCATGATTTCAACGAAAGTGTTAGGACGCCGATTTATAAAAGGTGTGTTTGCAAAGGAGCCACATAAGAGAAAATTGTCAGGAAACGATACAGCTTTGATTTCTTCTTCATTTTTCGCACCAAGTGCATTTACACAAGCACACCCTAATTCTTGCATGTGGTTAGACAGGCTAGGTGAGATTTTTGCCTCTTCATTAGTTCACGTCCTTGAGATCTTTTACGTGGAACTCACTTATCAATTATCATAATCGAAAAATATGAATTTTCTTATCTTCTATATCACTGCCAAAATTACAACCCGTAACGAGAATTAAGTTTCTTGCTCAAATTGATCACATCTAAGATACATGACTTTTCTAGGGTAATTCAATGATGTGCTTTTTCATATGTCCATTAGTAGTCAACTTTAATTTCATATTGGTAAATGGGCTGGGACAAAGTCTTTGTATTCTTATCACAAATTGGGATGTATATTTTGCATTAAAAGTTTCTCTAGTGGGAGTTTGGCATAAGAAGTGACTAGTCCAATAACCCGTACTCAGCACGGTATCTCCCTATAGTGTAAAATAAATAATCACATATCATAGGACAAGTTGGATAAAATAGAAATAGGAAAATTGGAGCAAAAAGGGTATAGTGAGTGGTTTGTTGGAAAAATGAGTAGGTAGTTACACGACTAGTTACATAACCGTCGGTCAAAATTATAACCGACGGTCAAAATTGAATCCAAAACCTCCTAACTTAATATATTATAATGTGGGATTTTCAAACCCCCACCATCTACAAAAGCACACCCTTTCAAACTACACCACCAAACGTCCTAAAATAACTGTTGTGCAGAATTCTTCTGGAGAAATTCCATATGTATTTTCAGGTGTGCAATTATATTATTGAGATGGAAAAACAAAACTCACTTAGCTGATCTAAACATAGTCATGATTAGATAAGGTTTTGATCATGATAGTGGTTAAGGGGGAGGCTTTGATCATGATAGTGGTTAAGAAGAAAAAGTTGGACCTGCTTTTACTTGAGCCAGCATGAACGGGTTTACTAGCACCAGTGATAATTGATGGTGATAATAATGATTTTGCACAAAATGGATTAACATGCAATGTTGTAGAGCATGTGCAATGAAGAGATCCAAACCAGTGGACCCATTAGTAGACAGTGCTTCAAACCAATTCACCATTGAAAACCATGGAACACATGACTAGAACAAGAGTGGAATCTGAAAATTTTCCAAAAGAGGGTAGGGTTACCATGTAAAATGCCCCTCCTCCCCCTCCCCCCTCCCCAAGCCGTACTCTCATCTACAACAACAATAATAACAATCCCCCCCCCCCCACCCCCCACCCCCCACCCCCACCCCACCCCCCACCGTACTCTCATCTACAACAACAACAATAACAAACCCCCCCCCTCCCCAAGCCGTACTCTCATCTACAACAACAACAATAACAATCCCCCCCGCTGTACTTTCATCTACAACAATAATAACAACAAAGAATATGATAATAAAGAATAATCACATCAGGAGAGGGACAACCCATATAAGTGGTGGTTAAAAGCGGCTATAAGAACCTCATCATGTGCCCACAGGCCTCATTTAAGTTACGTATTGTACTTAATATATAAGTAATGAGTGTTGCATAGCAGCACGGTTGCTTATAATCCCTTTTTTTATGGTTTTATTGATTTTTATTTAGCTTTTTTATATTATTTCCTATATATATTTATTATTGGAAGAGGGGGTGTACTCCTTCGTATTAACAGTGATATACTTTTTCCTCTATAGAGTTACTTGGGATGCCAACAAATTTATAAAGGTAGTTTGTACGTGCATGGAAGATATATGGTGATCCAAATATCTTCTTAACTGGATAATTACAACTCTCAATTCTTAAGAACCAAAACTAATAGTATTTTTTTAAGTGTAATTTTTTTTTGTGATTGAAATTCAACAATGCTTAACAGTCAAATCACTGTTAAATTGAAAATAATGTCAATTAATAAAAGATATGTGAATGTAAACAATTTAGATTTTTCAAATATAAGACGCTGCTGAAATGATTTCAAACGTGAAGACTCCTGTGAAAAGTGTGAAATAGATTAGATTCTTTAAAAAAAATAAAATAAAATAAAATCATATACTTAGTACCCAAGTCGTCAAAGCACGTATTCCTTTAGTCTTATAAAAGAAAGTGTTTACACACAACTTATATTCTCTAAATGTTTTTTTAATCGTTCATTCATAATTAAGGTTAGACAGGATAACACTCAGTCAACGTTCGATTCTTACTAACAATGTAAAAAAATAAAAATAGTTTTTTTGTTTTGAGACTATGGCTCAGCCCTAACCCTCAATGGTAGGGTAAGAGCCTATGTAGTGCATGCAAGCCCTTTGAGGAATTTGGCCTGTAAAATTCAGTTCTACGTGCATTAAGAGGATAGGATTAGGACAACCATGGCCGGCCCAACCCTTTGACAACCCTCTGTGCCCACAGGTAGGCACTAGACAATGTCCTAAGCTAATCCAAGCTGTGAGCCCATGAAGTGGGACCTTTTTTTAAGGTTGTAGTCTCTTTCTTGATCATTTGAAGTAGCTATATCCTAAGAGGGTACTTAGCATTTATTACTTTGTTCATGTCGCTATTTTGCCAGGTACATCTCCCACACCTTCCCATGATTACGCGTTTATAAATTGGCCTAAAAAGATGAGAAGGTGACAGTCACTGCTTTTGTTCATGAATTCTGGATGAGAAACTTTATCTGAAAACCTGCTAGGAAAAGTGAAACTTTTGTCAGGTTTGTGGTCCAGAAGCCATCTCAAATCTCAATAGGTAAGGGTGGCCCATTTAGCTTTGAAACAGTGCATATATGAGGGCTTCGTTAGCTCTTTCATGGACTGAAATTTACTGAGGCAACCTAAACTTATCAAATCACCATGGTCATTATCATCACTTTAGTCTGGTTTCATCAATACAAGGCCTATGGGTCCTTAATCGAATGGTTATAATTAGAAAAAGTGTGTCAATGGAGGCCCATCTACTAGGAGTGTTCATGGGGTGGGTTGAGGCATATCCAGGCGGCCAGGGCCGACTTCAGAAACAAATGGTTGTATCGGCTCAAGCCCGATAAAGTAAAAGTACCTGGCTCGAGCCCATCCTGCCTCAAACATGTTCAAATCAAGCCCGGGCCATGTTTTCCATCATTTGTGGTAAATTAGTCACCACACTGCAAGCACTACTTGTTTAGATTGGTTCTATTACTTTTCTAAGCCCAACCCAAATACTAAATGGGCCTAAATTTTAGATCCAACCCAGCCCATATGCTAAAACCCAAGGCCTGAACTCAGGTGGATGGTAGAGGTGCTCATGGGCTGGGCCAGTCAAGGCCCCAAACCCTGCCTGAGCTCAGGTTGGCTCCTGGCTGGCTAGCCCTTCCCGAGAAAACCCACAAATTTGAAAATATGGAGAATGTTCTCATGCAGGTAGACTGGATGCGCAGTTAGCCCTATGAGGCCCACTTGGGCTCACCTTTGATCAGTGTGGCTCCTTTGATACTCTTATCATTTTATAATCTGACATGCATCATGACCATTTTTCCTCTAATTGAACTTCACTTCCCATTGGACAGAATCTCAAAAATATGTACAAACTCCTTTAGATCTTAAATACGTAGTCAAATCAAGAGTTTAGGATAATCTGTGGGGTTGGTTTTTTCGCTTCCCTTTGTCCATTTGGAAACCTTTCTATCTTTCCTCCTTCCATTGATAGACATGTATCTAAGTGGGCCCCATGAGTTGATAGTCCTATTTGTGATCATGGATTGAACTTGCTGTAGTTCTATTTAGAAAGCCCAAGGTCAAGGATTGATCATTATCTTTTAGTTCCACCATTAAAGATTCAAAATCCTAACCCCGGTTCAAAGACTTCGATACAAGAATACTTAACCCTTAGGTCAAGGCCCTTTTGTTGGCACGGGATTGAATTATTAGGAATTTATGGTAAAATCGGCAAGTAAAAGATTATTAAAGAGGTAAGGGGTAAAGATAAATAATGAGATGTAGATGGAATTCACACTTCTATAGGATTTGATTTACTAGGACGATTGATTCCTGGTATTCAATATTCATCACCACTTTTTTATTTTATTCTACTTTACTTTATTTTATTTTTTGCTAGGTTGGCCTACTGGCCAGGAGGGATACTGTTATCACCCCTTAATTCATTTTCCATTAGGAATTATAATAATTTCACTCTTACCAACCGCTAAAATTGAAGAAACAAGATGAAAATCCATCACTCACCATCAAATAATCTCCTCTTCAATGGAAAAGAAATTAAGGGAAGATAGAAAAATAAAGACCAAGTCACATCACTCAATTAAGAGAGCTGCTAATGCCACAGCCAAAGCTTCTCATTCCACGTCCCTGTTTTTCATGACCAAAATACGCCTGCAGGAAATCCCCAAACTACCCCTCTCCTTCTCCTTCCCCCTTTCTCCCTCACCCATCGTCCACCTCCGCACATCGCCCAGCCCACCCCTCCCTCTTTCCCTCCTTTTCACTTCTTCCCCCCTCCATCTCCCTCTCTTTCTCCATGTCTATCTCCCTCTCCCTCCCTCTCGGCGGCAAGGAGAGAGAGAGAGAGAGAGAGAGAGAGAGAGAGAGTGAGAGTGAGAGAGAGAAGGGTATTTTGGGGACAATGGGGTGTGCGGAGAGAAATTTTAGAAAGAGAAGGGATGTGGAGGGAGAAGCTTGGTATGTGGCATTAGCAACTCTTCTCAACTAATTCGAATCCTAAGAAAGCCAAGCTCCCAGCCACATATCCACCTCATATCTTCACCCCTCACCTCTTCAATATTTAAATTGAAAATCATTTTAATACAAATGAATTCAATTCTCATGCAAACAAATATGCCCTTAAAAAAATTAGAAATGCCCACAAACCCCTCAATCTCACCCGGAGACAAGGGGCCTGGCCAGCCCATCCCTCAAAAGCCCTTAAAATGGGGGCTTCTATTTTTAAGAAAAAACCCTAGGTAATGCTTTAGTAATGTTTTGAAGGCCTTTCGGGCTTGGATAGTGTTGGCGGTTTCATTTTTATTTATTTAATATAATACATATTAATATATGTAAATATACTCTAAAATGCCTTTATCACAATCACTTAGTATTAATAAAAGTGGGAATTGAAGGTAATTTCATACTCACCTACCCATTACAAAATGTCCTAAAACTCAATACATACATACTTGGTTCATTTCATCTATATTTAAGTTATGTATTGTACTTAATGCATAATTAATGAGTGTTGTATAGCAACACAGTTGCTTCTAATCCATTTTTTCTTTTTTCTTTTTAGTTTATTGCTTTTATTTAGGATTTTTATATGATTTCTTATACATTTTTGTTAGTGGAAGAGGGGGTATACTCCTTTGTATTAACAAGGATACACTTTTTCCTCTATACAGCTACTTGGAACCAATTCATGAAAGTAATTTGCATGTGCATGGAAGATATATGGTGTGAGGACCCGTCCCTAGACATACCTGGTGGGACCCAATTTGACCAAGTCAACCATAGGTTATCCTAATTACAGATGGGCTTCCCTTGGAGAATTGTGAATTTAACCTTAGGATGACCCAACTACCCATGGCCTAACCCATTACCCATTAATTAAGAGGGCACTTTAGTCAAACCCTACCCCACCTTAATCCCATGTGAGCCCCACCTCACTCATCTCACTCTCATCACACCCCCCATCTCATTTTCCCCTTTTTCCCCATTCCCTATTATAGGTCACGATGGAGACCCTTTCCCCTCTCCTCATTCACTCCACACAACACAACACAGCAGCCCCTCCATCTCCATTTCTCTCATTCCTCTCTTCCTCTCATCTCTCTCGTTCTCTCTCCCTCCCTCTCGGCTTGCTGCCTCTCGCCGCCGGACCACGCCGCCACGACGCCGGCCACCTCTCTTCTCCTCTCTCTTCTCCTTTCTCCTTTCCCTCATCTCCCTCATCCATCTCTTCTTCTCCCAACCCTTGCCGCCCACTGCCGGACTCCGAGCACGGCGCCATCGCCATCGCCGTGGACGATCTCCTCGATCACTGGCAGCCACTCCACCTCTCTTTTCTCCATTTTTCGTTTCTTCTTCCCTTCCCTGTTTCTCTGTTTCCTTTCTCTGTTTTCTCCTTCTCCCTTAATCCTCTCTCACTCCTCCCAGCCAACGAAATTACCCAGCCCCTCCATTTCTCTATATTTTCCATTTCTTTCCCTCTCTCTCTCTCTCTCTCTCTCTCTCTGTTTTCCCCATTCTTCCCCTTCACTGTCTTACTCTTTCTCTCTAATTCTCCATTTCTTTCTCTCTCGGTTTTCCCCATTTTTCCCCTTCACTGTTTCACTCTTTTCTCTCATCTCCCTCACTCACTCCACTCACTGCCCACATGACTGAGCACCACCCATCATCACCATCTCACCATTATCTTTCTCTCTTTAATTCTTTCTCTCTATTCTCTCTCTTTCTTGCTCCATTCTTTCTTTCTTCCATTCTGTCTTCTCCTTCTTGCATCCTAGTGGGCCACCATCATCACCACTAATTTAGTGGGCCACCAATCAAGTGGGCCCCACAACCTCCGATCACCATCATCTTCGTGTGGACCCCGCGAGCTTCCCATCTCTAATTTGCAAGCCACCACTCCATTCCCTTCTCTGTTTGGTAAGCTCCCCTTTCCCTAGGTTTGGTTTATGTGCTTTGGGTGTGGAGTTGTGTTAAGATAGCTTAGAGCTTCCCTTTCTTTTAATTTATGTTTTAATTTAGTTTTACTTTGCTAATTATTCCTTAGGTTTGATTTGTTGGGCTTTGAGCTAGTGCTTTTGGATTTGGGCATCTCCAACGAAAGGCAAGTAGACATGCTTAGATTCTTTAATTAAATTGATTAACATGCTTAGATTGGTAATTACTGTCTTTTATGGATGTTTGGCATGATTTCTGTATTTGGATGGTTGATTGGATGATAAGATGTATAGAATTGTTAGTCTAAGCTCTTTTTATGTGTATTTGGCAATTGATGGATGAGAATCCCTCATTTGGAAGATCAATGGCCCACTTGTGATGAGATCATGATATAGGAGATGTGTTTGATGTTTGGAAGTGTTTGGTGAATATTGGAATGAAAAGGGAGAAATCCAGGAATTACGGTACTTGCAACAGTATTCAGCTAGGCAGAGCAGGTTGGCCGAGCTCAGAGCAGGTTGGCCGAGCTCAGAGCCTAGTTGGCCGAGCACAGAGCAGTTTGGCCGAGCTCAGTGCCTAGTTGGCCGAGCTCAGAGCAGTTTGGCCGAGCTCAGTGCCTAGTTGGCCGAGCTCAGAGCAGGTTAGCCGAGCACAGTGCCTAGTTGGCCGAGCTCAATGCCTGGTTGGCCGAGCTCAGAACAATTTGGCCGAGCTCAGTGTCTGGTTGGCCGAGCTCAGAGTAGGATGGCCGAGCTCAGTGTATACATTGACATTTCCCAGATTTGTACCCTTTTATGATTTGATCATGTGTGGGCCCCGTTGACCTTCCATTTGGACTATTTGGGATACGCTATACACGAGTCAAGGGCCGGGCTTAACCTTGACCCGTGTAGCCATCTAAGTAGGGTCTTGGGTTGTAAAACGGAACCTGATTCAAGGGTTATGGATGTCTTATGATGCTAAATACCTACAGGAGCACCAAGGATACTTAATAAGCATCTGGGACTCCGTGATCACTGTCTTAGGTGGAGTGGGACCTTGGACCTGAATAGAGGGGCAGCAATCATCGATGGATTTGGGATGTGTGGTATCTATGTTGATGAAACGGACACTAAGGCTGGCTGGTAGATCCGAACCTTGGATGTAGGCCTTGAGAGGTACTATAAATCAGGGCATTGCACTTAGGCTCTGATCCATGATCACGGTCCGTATTGGATGAGATGTCAGGACATGGCACTTGAAGTCCTGACCGATAATATTGGGAACTTAACGATAGATACTAATAGACGGACTGTATATTGAGATAATACTAATTAAGCGTATAGAGAAGCGGAGTTTACAAGGGTATGCACTATTAACTGTTGGGAACCACAAGGATGGACTAGCTATACCCGAACTCCGTGTCTCGTACCCTTGACTATTATCATCTCATATTAAGGATAATAAGGCTATCTAGTTCGGAGTACCCCCACCTAGTGATCTGTAGATTTGTGGTTGTACGATTAGTCTGCCGAGGGTTATGATGCCGGCATGGACATTGATATTGATTAGTCTGCCGAGGGTTATGATGCCGGCATGGACTTTGATATTGTGATGTGATTGACACAGTAGGTACCAGGTGTGGGTGGGGTACTGAGACCGCCGGCGCTCGGACCGGGTGTATGGATGGACGGTGATATTGATCTAGCACGTAAGTCCAATGACTGGGACTTGGCCGTGGTTATGGATATTGTTGGTTGAGATAGCACATAAGACCAATGGCTGTGACTTGGCTGTAGCTATGGACATTGATGGATTCTTGTACGCTCTTATTCGACGTGACGACAACTGTGGGTGGCTATGACCCCCATGGTTGGTGTCCATCGACAGTTGTTGGGACGATGACGATGGGCTGGCTCTGACCCCCACGTCCTTTGTACTTCAACTGTGGACGTACCTTGGTGTGCTTCTATGTATGTATATTGGATGTATGGATATTATATATTATGGATATCATTGTTTATTGTCTTTAACTGCCGCCGTTGATACGGTTGGATCTGGATGCGATGGATACGACTTTGGTAATGTCACTTCCTCTGTTTACTTCTGCTACTGATGACTCTGATGTGCTTGTGTGGTTTATCTGATGTTTTGATAGCTTCTCTTATCTACTTGTTAGGTTGTATCAAACATCTGTTATATCAATATCTCGATTTTCGTTTATGCACTACACTCTACACCGTTTTCTGTTGCACTCTGATATTCTATATTATTATCGAGATACTAATCATGCAGGTACAGCTGGGATCAGGTATGGTCCTCTTTCCTATCTAATTATATAATGTATTGCCATCTAAACATGCCTATTTGCCTGGCTCATCGAGCCTGACCCAATCCTTGGTGTTTTCAGGTATCTTCTCTTCCGCTTTCTTGATTGGTGGTTTGTTTGGCGACTGATCCGTTGCCGCAGGGTTCAGAGAATGATGCATTTGGTGCATCGTGAGGCGTCTATCATATAGATCTCTATTCTTTCCTTTTCTTGTAGCTGGCCGTGTTGGCCTAGGACTGAATAGTTAGTTTAATTATGGAAAGTACCTTGTAATCTTTTAAAGTGAAACAAAATTTTAGGGCCTTGTCCATTTACCTGCTCATATGAGATTCACACTTGATTATATTATGGGATTTTCCGCATCTCTTAGGCACTTTCTCGTAGCGCCCCGAGATTCGAGGCGCCCGGATTTTGGGGCGTTACATATGGTGATCCAAATATCTTTTTGATTAGATAATTACAACTCTCATTTTTAAGAACCTAAACTTGTATTATTTTTTTTCAGTGCATTTATTTTTGCGATTGAAATCCAACAATGCTTAATAGTCAAATCAATGTTGAATTAAAAATAATGCAAATTGATAAAAAGTATGTGAATGTAAATAGTTTAAAATTTCCAAAGATAAGACACTGCTGAAATGATTTCAAACGTGAAAACTCCTGTGAAAGGTGTGAAATAGATTAGACTCTTTAACAATTTTTCTTCTTTGAAAAAACAAATAAAACCACATACCTAGTACCCAAGTCACCAAAGCATGTATTCCTTGGTCTTATAAAAGAAAGTTTTTACAGACAACTTATATTCTCCAAATATTTTCTTAATGGTTCATTTGAAATTAAGGTTAGACAGGATAACGCTTAGTCGACACTCGATTCTTGCTAAGAATGTAAAAAAATAATGGTTTTCTTGTTTTGAGGCCCTGGCCCGGCCCTAACCCTCAACAGTAGGGCAGGCCCTTTGAGGATTTTGGCCCAGTAGCCCGATCCTACATATACTGTGAGGGTAGAGTTAGGACAACCCAAGGTCAAGGCCTGATCAATAAGAACTGAAAGCTTTTAGTTCCGCCATTCAAGATTCAAAATCCTAACCCCGGTTCAAAGACTTCGATACAAGAATACTTAACCCTTTTGTTGGCACATAATTGAATTATTAGGAATTTTATAATAAATTCGGCAAGTAAAAGATTATTAAAGAGGCAAAGGGTAAGGATATAAAAGATGTAGACGGAATTCACACTTCTATAGGATTTGATAACCAGGGAGATTGATAGCTGGTGATCAATATTCATCACCCCTTTTTTTATTTTACTTTATTTTTTGTTAGGCTAGCCTACTGGCCAAGAGGGATATTATTATCACACCTTAATTCATTTTCCATTAGGAATTATAAAAATTCCACTCTTACCAGCGACTAAATTTGAAGAAACAAGGTGAAATCCATGACTGACCATCAAATAAAAATCCATGACTGGCCATCAAATAATCTCCTCTTCAATGGAAAATAAATTAAGGAAAGATAGAAAAATATATACCAAGTCACATATCACTCTGAGATGTACTTATTAGTCAAACTGCATAGAGTTGATGGCAATCAACAAAACATAAGAATATTAAGGTTGAAGTTGATCTTCCAAAACAAAACAGCACAAAAGAATTTTTTTTCTTTTAAAAAAAGGTTGATCTTGATAAATCTTTTTATCAAGTGGGTCATCCTTAAAACCACATTTGTTTACCTGAGCCATATATATGCATGGGCCGGTCACTTGCTATGGAGTGTCTTAAGTTTCAGAAAAGGCATGAAAAATTTGGCCTGTATCCCACCACAAAAATTTTGCAAATACCTTTCCCATGGGGTCAAGGGAAAAAAAGGGTCCACCAAAAGAGTAATCTCGGTGGTTATTTGGTGTTTGAAAATACCTGGGACTTCTACAAATGTAATCTCAGTGGTTATTTGGTTTGGCTAAGAGTCCTGAAAAAGTATTCTCCATGGATTAAAGATCCAATAAAGATTTCCATAGGGCTTTTGGTCCTTCTATCTGAGGATCATTGCTGTAGCATATGTGGGATTAGAGTATCACTCTCAATCTCAAGCCTGAAGAAGAAGCTGATGAAGCCAGAAGTTTCCAAGTCTCAGCAATAAGCTGAGCCGCAGTTCCTTTTTGTATACAGATTCTGATATTGATGATTGAACTCATACAATCATCAGGAAAAAAAAAACCATCTCAATAGATAGAATATGAAACTATGAGGGTTATCCTTTAAACATAAGCTTTTCACTATGTAAGTTTTAATCCCCAGGGTTCATTTGGATGTGTGGGGAAAAGGTAAGGAAATACAATCACATGGTGCTCCCACCTTTTCCAAGTATCCAAGTGCCCCATTGTTTGGATCCTTGGAACACAGTTCTCCTCCACTCAATTGCAACTCTGTTTATCAGTAATTAGTTATATCAATCATAAAAGAGAAAAGGGGGAAAAAAAGACAGCCATTTATAATAATGCAAGTTACTCTTAACACATGGATTGTAACCTATGGATAAACCGAGTCGCCTGCATTTGGTTTACAAAGATTCACACCAGGCCCTTCCATTTGATCATTACCCCCATGGACATTCTGTTCGTCACTAAGTAACACTTGAAGCATATTCCTTCAGGTTGTTTGTGTTTCTTTCCATTTAAGCTAGTTTGCAATACAGTGTTGTGTTTCTTCCCATTTGACCAAAAGGCACTTGGCATTAAGCCTTGTTTCTCAATCAACAACTATCTAATCACCATAAGATAAGGAAAGTTGTGGAAACCAGAGAGAGAGCTGTTTCGTATTTGTCTCTCATGCATTTTCTAATCTACTTCATGTTTAGAATGAACAAGCAAGTCTTAACATGATTAGAAGCAGCAGCAGAGGCGGTATAGGAAACAGTAGTGTACCCAAAGGCACAAAAGAAGCCAAAAACAATGAAGAAATGGAAGACACTGCATTGAAACCCAAAATTGAAAACAATGATCAGGTGAGGACTTCTACATACGCATCCTTTTTATGATGCTTGCCACATTTGAGAACACACAAGATGAGTATAGGCATTATTTACCAGATGCTTACCGCATTTGAGAACATACGAGATTAGTATAGGTGTGCATGAACATATTTACCATGACATTTAAAAGCGACTGTGTTACCCAAGTCCAGCACTTCCCACTGTGTCATATTAAATACCTTCCTGGCCCATCTGAACGAACCGCGCATCCTTTGGCACAAAACTACAATCTCAGTTCACTGATGGTTGAGCTGATTTGTAGATCATCAGAATGTGATACAGCTCCATTGCCCTCTGCACTCAACATTTTCTTCACCTTTCTCTTCAAGATCTTCTCAAATTCACTATCTGAAACAGATAACACCTGATTCAGTAGCAACCGCACCCCACTCTTCACAACTCGTGCATATCTCGGTTTAATCCTCTCCTCCAAACTGTAACCAAAATACTGAGGGAATTTCACTAGCTCAGAGTTGGGATAATCCATGGTCAGAAAGTATTCCCACTTGGGTATCACATTCTCAGTCAAGCTAAAAGTGTATAAAGCTCCATAACGAGAAACCATGGTCCCAACCTCATCAATATTGTATCCCTTCTCTAAGAAGAACTCAGTAACCGGCTTCAAGTTCTCCTTGATGCTTAAACCGAAAGTTTGTGGCGACCTATGGAAAAGAATGGCGACATCGACACCCATTGAACGGAAGTACTCAGCCGTGGGTCTAAGCTTATCGTCAACGCTATAGCTTATAATGTGCGGGCAACGTGTCAGTACCTTTCCAATGCTCTTTGCTGAAAGGCCCAGTTCATAGAAGTAGTCTACTGAAGCATTTAGCTTCTGTCGACTGTAAGTAAGCAACGCTGGAAATCGGTATATGACCTTAGCCCACTGGGTTTTGTCCACACCCAAGTTTTCCAGGAATGTCATGGTGGGTTTTAGGTTCTCTGACAGGCTGATGCCACATAGCTGAGGTCTCCTGTGGATGATGCTTGGGATGTCTGAGCGGGGCACACCAAGATCAAGGAGGAGATCAACCATAGGTTTAATTTTTCCTTCCAAACTGTAGTATGCAAATGCTGGGAACTTGCGAGTCATGTCCTTGATCTGTTTGAGATCCATTCCAAGGTCTAGAAGATACTGTATGTGTTCAGGGAGCTTGCCATTGGATCCTAGCTCACTCACCCGGGCAATGGCCTTTGATTTCTTTGAGCTAAGGCTGGCATTAGTTGGAGTTGGTGTGACAGGCCTTTCCTTACTGGGCGGGTCTGGAAAGTTCTCGACCATGTCTACTAGAATATCTCCATGTTCTTCAAGGAGCGACTCAAGATACGGCATTAGAGCATCTCTGATTTCAAGTGTGGTAAGCTCTCGCCCTGCCAAAGAGATGAAACTCCAATTATTTCAATAGTGGAATAAGATGCCTCCGGTGGAAGTTAAGATATTTTATAGTTGGACGCCCCATTGAAAAGGTATCCAATAAATGATTACCCCTCTTTAGTAGTAGATCTAAGTGGAGCTACAATATTGAATATGTGAGACAGAAGAAGAAGCCTGAGGGTATGATGTTTAAGCCCCTTTACATTAAAAGGTAGAATGGCAGGCAGGTGCCACTTAAAATTTTGAATCAGTGAAGCTGAACAGAGTCCCCAGTGAAAAACCTAAAAAAAAAAAAAGGGATTGTAGCATGGCTAAACCCCACCTAGTGGGAAAAGGCTTGGTTTGGTTTGGTTTGTAGCATGGCTAAAATCGGCTACCGAACAGGACCTCAGTTTATCTCCTTTCCACAGTAGGCCTCAATTCATAAAAATGTTTTATCACCAAGATGTTGGCACTAAAACAATAGTTTGTAGGGTTAAGCAAATGGTATCCTCAAACATTTAAAAAATTTCTCTTACAGACAAGTTGTTTGAAATCTAACCTACTAGATACCGGGATCTATGAATGGAATGGAGCCTCGATAACAGGTGGTCAATAAAATGATCTGATTTATTGATAGTCCTTGCTGCAACTGAATTGCTTAAACCCTGCTTTCTCAAGAACAATGATAGAACAGCTTTAGCCTCCTCTTTCTCAGCCACTAACACAGTTGAAGAAACTGTAGTTACCCCAGATTCAGCTGCATAATGTAAAAATAGTGATGAAATTTTTGTTATTTACATAATCACTTCATTTAGGAGTTAAAATACTCCATATTTCTTTTCAGATTGAAGATATATAATTATAAAAAAAAAAAAGAAGAAGCTATAGATGCAGAACAAGAAAGAAAATGCCTTACCAGACTTTGCTTGGAAGGTGAAGGGTTGTCGGGAGAAACTACATTCGCTCCTGAAACATCAAATACAGAAGTATTAGATTATTCACTTGGGCACAATCTCCTGTGCAGGAGTGTGTGTGTGGGTGTGTGTATATAGAGAGAGAGTAATTGGGTGCTCAGTGGATCAAATGCTTTCCACCCAAATAGCAGGTAGTGTTATTTCAGGTTGTGCCTAAAATTTTGCCACTGACAATTAATTTCAGGGAGTGCTCAGTGGATCACACGCCCCCCCCCCCCCCCCCCCCCCCCCCCCCCCCCCCAAAAAAAAAAAAAAAAAAACCCACCAAGAGAATGCATTTCTCTAAATCACCCAAGCATTTCCAAATAGAGTTTTACCCAAAACTCCATTGTTCAGATTTTGATCTCCCAAAAAATGCATGTTGTCGGTTGTCCAAAATCCAAATGCTATCTTGTGCACTTAAGTAACAAGATTTTCACTGTAAGAAGCATGCTATTTATCCGATGCATGAAAAGATTCTCTATTTTGAAATTTATAACCTTCAAGTTATAACTGTATGTAAGCTTGTTTGGATGTGTCCACACTCCAGACTCCACAATTCACATTTTGGGTTATAAGCAAGGACTTAAGGAATGGATACTTCAGGTGCAAGTCCCGGTACACCAAGGACTCAGTCAATATCCTTCCCTAATGAAGATCATTTCAAAAGGATAGGTACAATACAATTATATAACGAAGTAGTCGATACAGGACTGCTATACCAACTTGCACTTACCAAATAGAAGAACAAACCGACTGAACACCGTATGTGAAGACTGAAGATACTTAATTTCCCATAATTCACTAGGTCCTATGCTATATGGTATATTAACAATTTAGATAGTCCCTCATGTACATTACATTTTCTTTGTCTCTAATTGTTAGTCAAATTTCATTGCAATTATGTATAAGCTCATAGCTAATATCATACATGAGACTTCATTATAAATAGTGTTTGGAGTTGGAAGCATTAGGCTAACTACCACTTCTTGTGGAAAGGAGAAGAACACATATTCCTTCTTGTGGGAAGGAAAATGGATTATGCTTGTACCATTGCAATCGACAACACCACCTTCATCTACACGATCACCTTCAATTGAAGAACCAAAGGAAGAGCAACAAGATGAAATAGAAATTGCTGACATTGATAAGCAAGATCAAAGACCAAAAGATGTCATGAAAAAGTTAGATGGAAAATCATGTAGCACTCCTCCTCATCATCATCATTATCAAAGTCATGTCCCAACTATGTTGGAGTCGGCTACATGAATTCTGTTTCTCCATTTCGATCTATCTTGAGCCAAATTTTCATATAAGTTGCACTTCTTCAAATCGATTTTTACTACCTCTGTCCATAATCATGTAGCACTCCTAAGATGGATCATACTTCAGAAGAATTAGAAGACAAGGAGATGGAAATTCTTGCAAGATACCATGTACCAACCCAAAAGCCTAAGCTGATAGGTGGAAGGCCCAAACAGGTATATGAAACCTTGCCAAAGGCATTACTTAGGCAATGTGGGATGTGGGGCTTTACTTTACCAACACTCCCCTTCACGCATGCCCAATAGATTTCATGGACGGGCCTGCTACATGGACATAAGAACGACATGATTGAAACCTGCTCTGATACCATGAAAAATACCATGTACCAACCCAAAAGCTTAAGCTGATAGGTGGAAGGCCTAAACAGGTAAATGAAGCCTTGCCAAACGCACTACTTAGGCGATGTGGGATGTGAGGCTTTACTTTACCAACAATTCTTTCTATGGACAATGCTAATTAAAAGATGCAGGCACCAAAAGAAGTTGAGGCAAACATTGAAGACTTGGATATGGTTAGTAAGGAAAATGAACGTCCGATGGATATAATCGAAGAGCTACTTTCAAACAAGCCAATTTGATCTTCAGAACAAAAACAAGCCAATAATTCCAAAAGGTTCAGAAGATTCATTAGTACATTGACTTTATCTTTGGAGATCAACAATGGACACTTGGCGATTGCATTTTGATTTTGCAGATTCTACAATCAAGCTTCCAATCAAAATCCAACCATCAAATGAAGCAATGCCTAAAGCTAAATTGGAACAAAAGATTGAGTGATGCTTTCAAGCCATGCAAATTGTATGAAGTCAAGCAAAACATCAAAGATTTGTCCGTTGGATTTTGAACTCAGGAAGAAATTTACTGAACTCGATTGAGGGGAGAACTGATGCAATTCAGATCCATGATCGGCCAACCTTTTTGGACCAAGCCAACTAAAACCCATAAAAAGAAGATCTCCAGATTGTCCAAGAGTTTTTTTTTATATATTTTTAGTAGTAGCTAAAATATAGGGATATTAGAAGATTTCCTTTTATTTGTTTTGGAATTTTATTGTGATTGGAATTCTTCCTAAAGTAAACTAATATCTAGCTTATGTAAAGAAGAGTGGTAGGCTTGTAGCCCCTCTCATTCAATTATGCATTGATTAACAAATTTTCTCTGATTGAGATTTTCTCTCTCGGTGGTTTGTCTTTGGAGTGAGACCAAGACGTTTTGGATCCAAGGATTCCTATCCCTAAGCCATTGGCTTGGAGATTAGCCTGTTGCCTATTCTTCCCTACCATGTTGCGTCAGAACTTCTATCCACTCCTTTCACCAAAGAATCAGCCTCCCAATTTGCTTCCCCTTTATGTAAGAATTAGACCTCTGGAGATGACCAATAGAATGATAAAACCAAGACCTCATTTTCTTATTATTAATCCAAGAAATCTGATTGCAATAAGTGTTTTCAATAAAAAGCAAACCCGATAAAAATGTTTTAAACACCTTTAAGGCTTCATGAATGGCCCATATCTCAGCTTCATTGGAGTCTCCCTCCCCAATTGCAACAGGAAAAGTCACCCAAGTCTCCCTGTTAACATTGAAAAGAACTCCATTATTCCAACCGAGTTCAGTTTTCCTCTTGCCGCTCATGAAATTGTTGAGTATTGCTTACTCGCCACACCTGTGATTAGAGATGGCAATGGATCCTCATTAAAGCTACTCCCCCAAATGCTAGAGCTAATTAAAATAGGTATGGGCCCTATTTTGGCCCTTTGACAGCTAGGTACTATTTAGGATTAAAATTCTTGACCTCTCATGTGATCTAGTTGGATCTAAGCCCATTAGGTTACCTAAGTACCCAAATGTTATGAGTTACATGTATGTATAATTTTAATCAAGAATGGCCTGGTCACCCTAAAAAAAGGGCAGGCATGTGGGGCCACCTAGACCCCTATGGTCTTCCCAAACTGCTGCACATTAACATGAGAAATGAACAATTTTCTGACAACAAAACCACTGACTTACCAACCACCTGATTTGGCGAATATGGGCACATCCTTCTAAGATCCAAACAATCCATACCACACACTAGCCCTTGTATAGGCATCCCTTATTCACTGAAAAGGCCTTTCCTTTCATTGATGGTGACCCAAAGTGGTCGATGTAGAATGGTGCTCTAATGGTGATTATATAATCGGTACTTAGATTTTTATTAAAAAAAATTGTATAAATACATGAGCTTGAGTTATGCATAAGCCTGTTGTGCATTGCCAAGCCAAGCTCAAGTTTGGGTTAGCTCGGCTCAATTTCTAATCAAACCTAAGCTCAAGTAGAAGTGAGGCTCAATTAGTGTTCAAGCTAGCTCAAGCAGGATAAAGCTCAACTTAGCTCAGCTTGTTTACATCCATAGGTTCAAAGACAATTAGTTATCCTCCCAAACTAATAAGATACCTGTTTTTCTAATTTTCTTGACATTTTAGCAACTAAGCTCCATAGTATGGCTGTATGGGCAGATGTGTTGGAATCTGACACTGGTTCAAGGTATCCAATTCGACAAATCCCAAACCGTAAGATGTAGATTCAACAACATATTTGACTAAAATTAAACTAGTGTTAATTTTAAGTCAAAATCATAAGTAAAAACAAAAACAATAAAGTTTTGTTGTTGTCGTAGTGATCATTTCAATGACAGAGATTTCAAAAGGGAATGATTAATAATATTTGGTCAACTCCAAAACAAAGTTTAACACTAGAAAAATCTGTGAAGAATCCAACACAACGTTGTGACCGTTACATGTCCAACACAGGTCCACTGCTCATTTCAAAGAATCTCCACAACATAGCTTGGGAAAGTGTTTCCCCCTGGATTGTTTTTGATGCATGACAAGAGACACCTCTCCGCATCTTTAACCCATGCTTAAATTTATTGACTTTGGGAACCCCTCTCTACACAACCCCGAGACTCAAACACTCAACCTCCCACTTTGATATCATGTTGACAACCACTTACTCTAAAAGCTTCGTGTTTCGGCTTTTGAACTTCCTCCCAATTAAACAGATGGAATTTGTAAGAAGCAATTTGACCCTCTAACAAGAATTTCCTATGCAATTTCTCAATTCTTCTACTAAGCCGGCATTTTAGATAAAAACATGGTGTACATCAAAAGGTTAGTAAGAGTGGATAACTAGAACCTTTTTCATGAGGCAAATCTCCTTCCAAAGAGGTCTCAACTAGTTGTGGATTCAAGGTTGACGCACAATGTAACCCTAAATACTAAGTAGAAATAAAGTCAATGAATAGATTTTTTTTATCTTGATTCCATCAACAAAATTCTATTCAAAAGTAACCTCAAGGCCCACAACACCGCAAATGCATTAAGGACAGCATTAAAGCATCACCAGATAATGGCTCATGGATGTTCAAAGTTACAAACCTTAAAGCCACTCAAGATCATAGCGGTCAATTCTATGCCATTCAAACACAGATGGAATAGAAAACCCTGGGCAATATCTCGATTAAAATTTTGACCAGAATATGTTTTTCTTTTTAGATAACAGAATTGGTGTGTTTCGGCAAAAACAGAAGGTATATCCTTGCTTTGCAAAAACTGGACCTCTGTTAAACCCTGTTGGCATATCTAATTATTTGATCCTTTTCATTTTTACTTTTTTCGCTTCCAAGTTTGAACCCTCTTTTTAACTAAAACTAAGGACATAAAGGGTATTTTACCCTCTATCTAAGTGTAATCTTAAATGACCTTGAAACTTGGTTTCATGGAAGAGTCGTCAAAAGACATTTTCACCCAGACAAAAATGCCTCTCTCTCTTTGATATTCCTTCTTATCAAACTTTTTCCAACGGATCACTTCTCTAGTGTTTCTAGGTCAACTATAACCCTTTCAATTTCTTGATGGATCAAAGAAAGCTAAGAGAGTGAAAGCTAGGCAACAGTTGAGTAACAGTCATACAAACAAAAAAGAATAGTCATTTGACTCCTTTTAGATACTTCTTGTTGACCTAAAGAAAGGTATGAGGTTTGATTAATTTGGGTTACATTTTTTTATCTAATTTGTCAGTTTTTTTCAGAAAGAAGTTAATTTGGATTACATGTAGTATGTAGACATTGCAAATTTTATACTGTAGTTTATCTTGAATTAAGTAAATATGCATTTTAATGCCATTTTAGCATTCTGGGATCTTTCCTAGTTTTTCTTATTATGGGTTCTTTCTAGCATTCTACTATTTTTGCTTATTTTAAGTTTTTTTTCATTGCATTTTTCAAGAAAACACCAAGATGGTTCAGAATGGAATTCACAACTATGGCCAATGGCATAGCCCATTCTCATGATAGGATCATTATCAGCATAACCCATTCTCAAATAAAAAATATTCTCCATACATAAACGATGCCAAATGGTAAAAATCCTAACACTGGAAAGTAAGAGAATAATGCAATATAATGAAATACCTTGAGATGTAAACAGGTTTTGAGATAAACAGATGCCTTGGGACCTGAAGAGCCGGGAAAGCCTTCATCTGTTGTTCTCACAGGAAAAGAAGAAGATCGATATTTAAAGATAAAGGGTTGAAAGCTTCTGCTGATATCTCAGAACCCAAAGACAGCTTCTGAACAAGGGACTTTCTTTTCATCTAAATCATCAGTGACAGACTTGCTGAGAAAGAAGAAGAAGAAGAAGAAGAAGAAGAAGCAGCATTGAGAGGATACTACCAGGAGGGGGTTTTCTAATCTGCGGATATGACAGAGACATTTATCCTATCTCCTTGACATCGGGGAAGCTCATGCGCGTGGTTGTGCGAAGTCCTTGTAAGAAATTGGAATCTCATGTGGGGGCTACTTGTGAATGTCCCTCCCTCCCATGACATCTTGTAATCACTGAGGCCTTTTTTTTTATTATTATTATTATTACTTTTTTTAATGTGATAGGTGAAAGATTCACATGGAAATTAGAATCTCATGTGGGGGCTATTTGCGAATGTCCCTCCTCCCCTAGCATCTTGTGATGAGGGGAATTTCTTTTAATATAATACTAACAACAAACGCCTGAGCCCGAGCCAAAATAAAGATATAATAAATTATTATAATAATTATAATTATAAAAGAAAATCACTATTATAATTTTTAAGAGTTTTTAGAAGAAAATAAAGTGGAAAAAGATTTTAAGATTTTATGGCAAAAGAAAGAAATTATCTTGAAAAATAATAATGAGAATCTTGTAATATCACACCTATAAAATATTTATCAATTGAAAAAATACATGGGTTGAAAGTCCCCACTAAAAAAGAGAAAATTCTGGATGGAAGAAAGAAGAAAAAAATGATATCATTCAAAGAAGAAAAAAAATGAGAGAAAAAAATGCGTCCATTTTCCAACAAATACATCAATACCCGGTTGGGGCTCAGTCTGTTAGGTACATCGTGTGGAGTGTGAGTGTGGCTGAGATGAGTCCCTCGAAAAGAAAAGGAAAAATAATGAAGTAAAATAAATAAATAAAGGAAATAAATCCTTTAACTTGCTTTCACTTTCCTGTAAAGAAATAAGATACAAATCAAACCAAAGATGCCATCGTTCTTTGGAGCATCTCAGTGTAGATGAATCAATTCAAAAATTAAAAAAAAGAAAAATGTATTACCATTCTCGTGTACATCTGAACCATGGATCTTATATACCGATAAACAAACTTTCACAAAAAAAAAAGCCTAATCAATTCCATCATAAGATTTTGTCAAAGCAAACTTGTAGGCTCCACGCCCGTGCTCAGCCTGGGCCCTAATAAAAATAATTTTTATCTTATAAAAATTAGATATATTTTATTTTATATTAGTATAAATAATTGGAGAGAAAAAAAGGCATTAAAATCGTACACCAAATTAACAGCCTGTTGTAGGAATTTCAATGGGCCAGTTTCCGGACTGGCCCATTTCTGATATCAATAGAGATTGAACGGCCTGAGTTCAGGTGTATACCAGGTCCTAGATATTAAGTTCGAGCCTGCCTACTCAAAAAATATGGGTGAGGTGAGATTGCCCCTCAAAGGCCGGGGTCAGACTAAGGTTTGAGTCCGGATGCACATAGGATCATCCCAGCTCAAACACTTGAAATATATGACAAACCCTTTGAAGGCCTCAGTTCAACAAAGCCTCAAGTCCATTTAACATTTGAGTCGGGTTGATAAGTTCTATGAGGTGGTCCCACTAAGATGGAGCATGGGTTAGATTTATTAAATTCCCTAAAACTTTTGTGGGGTAACACATAAGTGAAGGAGATTGACATTACATAGTGGGCGGTCTTTTGCGTTATTTTTGCAAGATTAACTTTAATTTTAGGAGATATTGATTAAGAGACTTTAGGAAATAGAAGATATGGATAGATACTTTTGGAGAAAAAAATAGTGGAATATGATGACATGGCTCCTTAAACACTCTAAGTTTTTTATGTATATTTGTTAAGAAGGTAGCAACGAAAGGCTCGTGCTAAGCCTAGGCAAAAAATGAAAATATGCTAAAATTTAAGAATTCTTTTGAAATATTGTTAAGATAAAATAAATATAAAATAAGTTTTTTTATTATCTTTGAATATTAAAAAATTTTCTATGTATGAAAATAAATATAAAATTAAGTAAATTTACATAACATGACGACCCCTTGAATTTAAAGGCATTGACCATTACGACCATCTCATTTATGGATATATTATACCATTGACGATTGAAAATGTAAGAAAAAGAAAACAAACCGGATGGATTTACACTACTAAAAAGAACCAAAAGAAAGGGATAAAAAAAATTAATGTGTTTGATCCATCAATAGGGGCCACTCTTGAAATGTTTTTAACGCATGGGACCCACTGATGGCTCTGCATCCAAAGAAGAAAAAAGGGAAGATAAGAAGAAACGAAATGGAAATCAAATGATTTCATCCTTAATGGGCCACACACCACATCTGGATTTATGGTGATGGAACAATTGGCCCCCACAGATGATTGATAGTATAAGAAAAAAAAATTAAAAGAGAGGAGGGCGAACAAGTGTAAGAGAAGAAAAAAACATAAAAGATGTGCATTGCATGGGATGAGTGTATGTGGATATAGATATGAGTCATCATAGTATGTTTCTAATAGTTCTAACTCATATGCACACAAATCACAGCCTGACAATTATCGAAGAAATTAAACTTGTGTATAGTACCAGCCCAGTCTAATTGCCCACTACGGATACATATTGACCTAAAAAACTAATATCCATGCACAATCCATGAGTGGGTCCCACTATAGAAATAAGTTAAATGTGCGGGGCCCACTAATTGATTTGCATCCATTAAGAAACCAGACAACGACCAACAGGCTTGCCTCCCTCCATCATTGGGGCCCACTCTTAGAAAAAAGGGGTAAAGAGAAGGCCTGTAGGATATCGCACAGTTATCTACTTCCATCCCATCACATATCACAGATTTTCACCACAAAAGGTCTGTTTTCATCTTCTTCGTTTTCATTGAGGAGGTCCGTTTCCATATTCGGAGTTTTCTCTTGTGCGTTCCAAGAAGTATTTGAGTAAGGAAGAGATCGTTCATGAATGAAGCTGATATAAATCCATCAAGTGTTCTTGATAATGAACAAGATGAGGTAACGAGAAGCAATATCGTAAGGAAGAGATCGTTCATGAATGAAGCTGATATAAACCCATCAAGAGTTCTTGAGAATGAACAAGATGATGAGATGATAACGACCAAGTTTCTTGAATGCTTGTTGTATATATGGGAAACAGGCATCATGTGCGTCCTTTTTGTAACAGATAAATTTGTGAAGCATCTGGACTAAATGAATCTAGCCTCTTTTGCGTGAAATTGTGACACCTTTTTCTTACAATGATTTTATTGCTATTTTTTGTAATGTTTTTGTTGGATTCCATGGATTGGTTGTTTTGGGCGCAAATGTGCCAGTTAATTTAACATTGATACAATGATACTGCTGTGCACAACTATTATCTCAAAGATGTGCGATTGATAATTCTTGATTCAAAAGGTTCAGCACACTCAGCATCCTTAAAGCGTTCAGTATTGAAACGAGAGGAAGACCCAGTTGGTCGCTTCCCTTTTCCTTTTTTGGGAGCCATGCTGTACCATGGAAAGTCACAGACACAAATAAACAAACATATAAGGTGCAATCAACTCTCTTAGGCAATCCAACAAACACTTAGTGTGCAGAAAAAACATATCCAAATTTCATGATATATTAATGGATTCCAATGATCCCAGAGGGTGAACGTCAGAAAGCACTTTGTCACATACTTGGATAAAGTGGGCCCGTCTTATAATAACCGCTATAGCGAGATCCGGTCTCGTTATAGCGAGACTGTATTCTCGCTATAGTGAGTATAGCGAGACCGCTCCCTGGGATACTACAGGGAGACTATTCTCTGGTTTCACTCTTCACAAAAAATTCATCAATCATTTCTTCCCATGATTATTAACCTGTGCTATGACCGACTGTAAGGCTTGACGAAATCAAGTTAATGCACACACACAAGCACGCGCAAGAGAACACACAACTATTGTTAGTGGCATAGCAGAAACTAATATTTCTACCCTCCCCTCTGAAAAATGTGTCAAGATCCTGGAAGGCACAGCCATGCCCATGAAAGGTAGGTTCAAATGTTAACCACTGAATTTAGGAGCAGAAATGCAGACATCATTATTATCTCATTCTGTCATAATACTCTTCCTTTTGATAACTACATGGGATCATTGGACCTTTATTTTGTAACATGCAATCCACACCATTGGTTTGGTTGCCCCGCTACAGATAAAATGATGCCCCGGATATTGCTCAGCTTGGAAAATATGGGGGCATTTATTTACAATATAGTCTGTTACTGTAATCCCATTTTTTAAGTCATCCAATGTGCGGAACATCAGTATATGGGTTTTTTTTTTTTTTTTTGCTAAAAGTTTAATTTGAATTGAAAGGAAGAAGAGAACAGGGCAAGCAGCCCCCAAAATACAAGGAAAAAGAAAGGGAGAACTTACAAAAAGTAAGCCCAAAAGACAGGAGGCAACCCAAAAGCCAACCCAATATAAGGCAATACAAAACAAAGAGACCCCCTCCTTGTTAAGCACTGCACGGCAGAGAAATAGAACCTGAGATGGGAGGCTTCCGGACTGAGCACTCGAAGCACATAACACTATCCAAAAAGCAGGGCCAACGTCCAACTATACAGCGCTGGAAAAAGCAATACACAAAGCTCTGCCATACACAGCCAAGGGATAACACCATTAGAACACAGGAAGCTCAAAACCCAAGAGCTCTCCACTGCACAGAGCAAGCAGGGTAACAAAGAACTGAAAACAGGAGAGTAGCACCACCAGCGGGAGAGGAGACTGATAGCAAACATAGCCCCACTACTAGGACCACAGAAGGAGGGACAACCAGAAAAGGAGCAACTATCTACAAACCAACAGATATTGCCACCTCCACAGAGCAGTCACAGAAGAACCCAAAGAGAAGCAAGAAAGAATCTAAGAAATTTACAAATCTCAAGGATTGGAGTTAGTCAAAAAATGTATAAACAGCTGAAGAGGCCTGCCAGAAAAAGGTCTGCTAATAGTATTTAGAGAGGAGGAAAGAAGCTCTTTCAGGAGGATCTTGACCTTCGTCTGAGAGGCTCTTAAGTTTCTGTGAGTTAGGTCATTTCTGCATTTCCAAATAACAAAAGTAGTAGAGAAGAAAATGGAGGAAACTCCGAAGCGTGCTAACTTGTCACAATTAGCTGAAAGACCCAGCCAAATAGTAGAAGGAGAGCAAGGAACAGTAATGGAAACTCCAGCAGCTTGAAGGATCCAACTCCAGAGGGCATATGCAAAGGGGCAGAGGAAAAAGAGATGCAGCACAGTTTCAACATTCTGATTGCAGAGACAACATCTGGAGGCTAGACTGATGCCAGCAGCTTGAGCCCAGTCATTGGTTGGTGTCTTACAGTGCATCAGACGCCAAGCAAAGAAAGACACTCTCGGGCTCATCAGGTGGTTCCAAACCAGGGGGGCCCAAACCACAGGTGGCCGAGTGTGCCTAATTAACTACCAAGCCTCTTTGAAAGATAAGTTTTTTCCTGGGTGACTTTTCCAATAGATGGAGTCGACTGAAGCTGGGTCAATAGAGATAGACTGAACAACACTCCTCAAAACCTCTTCCACCTCTAACTGAAGCCCGGACGGCAAAATCCAAGCTGAGCCATCCCAAATAGAACTGACCATCTAAAGGGGAGGAAAGGAAATGGAAGGAAACTGGGCTGCCAAACTTGAATCTGAAGACCAGCAGTCAAACTAAGTATCGACCAACTTACCATTGCCAATGATCCATTTGCAGCCTTCTTGAATGATATGAGCAGAATTCCTTATTTTCCGCCAGACACGAGAACCAATCTTGGTCGTGGAAGAGCTCCAAAAGTAGTCCTGGGAAAGTACCTGCCTTTCATCTAACCAGCCCAAAGAAAGTCAGACGTAGCAGCCATCCATGCCAACTTAAGAAAGGAAGCACCATTGTGGTCTTGGATACGCCTGATACCAAGACCTCCCTCTGATGTGGGAACACAGACCAAGTCCCAACAAATCTGACTCCTTTTGGATCTAGAAGCAGCTCCCGACCATAGGAAATTTCTCATAATACTTTCATGGTGATTTGAAACAGACTTGGGGAGGGAAAAGACCATAGTAGTGTGAGTGGCTAAACTACCCAGCACGTGCCTGATCAGGATAGTGCGACTAGCAAAAGAAAGCAGCCTGGACTTCCACTCTACAAGCTTGGAGAGGAACCTATCCACCAGAAAGTGTAAGTGTTGTCTTTTCGTAGTTCCAATGATAAGAGGTGCACCGAGCTAAGAAGAGGGGAGAGGATGATCTTGAAGGTTGGTAATGGACAGAATCTGTCTTTTGGTCATGAGGCTACACTTGCCTAAAAAGAGCTTACTTTTGGCCACATTGATGTGTTGCCCCGAGCTGAATTGATAATTAGCTAGGACTTGTTTGAGAGCCATCAAACCTTTCTTATTTCCTTTCAAGAAAAGCAGGATATCATCAGCATAGAAAAGATGACAGGGGGTCTTTGGCACTGAGGATAGAGGGAGAACCAGCCTAGAGGATAACAATTTTTGAATGCTAAGGCTTAGAGTTTCCTCCGCCAAGATAAAGAGGTAAGGGGACAAAGGGGCCCCTTGTTTGAGACCACAAGTAGAATCGAAAAACCCATAAGGCACTCTATTAATAAGGACTGAACCCTTACCAGAACAGACACAAGCTTTAACTAGGTTAATCCAGTTATTTGAAAACCCAAAGAAAGCTAGAGCCTTAAATAGAAAAGCCCAGCTTAGCTTGTCAAAAGCTTTGGAGATATCAAGCTGCATACATAGAGACCCACCCCTAGTCTTTAAATGGAGAAATTGGAAGAGCTCATGAGCTAAAGCAATGTGTTGGTGGATTGATCTCCCTTTAACAAAAGCTGCTTGCTTTGGGGAAATTAGAGAGGGGAGGATAAGAGACAATCTGGAAGCCAAGATTTTGGATGTAATTTTGTAAGAGAAGTTGAGAAGGCTAATTGGCCTGTAGTCAGTGAAGGAACTTGGCGAAGTTGATTTAGGAATCAAAGCCAAAAAATAAGCATTGGAAGCTTTGTAAAGTTTACCAGAGGAGAAAAAGTGTTTCACAGCTTTGATGATAGCCCCTCCTATAATAAGCCAGGTAGCAGTGAAAAAAGAACCAGAGAAACCATCTGGGCCAGGGGAACTGTCAGCCTTCAGAGCAAAGACTGCACTCTTAATTTCTTCGGCATCCGGAATTTTAGTCAGCTGGAGGTTCATGACAGAGGAGACTTTGTTACTATCTAAATAAAAAAGGCTCGCTCCAGGATCTGGATGAACTGACTGAGCCAGGCCAGAGAAGTGACTAACTGCCAGCTGCTGGATTTGGCTAGGTTCCTCAATCCAGTTGCCATTGGAGAGGATTTTGTCAATTCGATTAACAACCCCTCTGGATTTAGCATAGGCATGATAAAAAGCAGTGTTCCTTTCTCCATCTTTCAGCCATCTCACTCTGGATTTTTGGCGCCAATGGGATTCAGAGATTTAAAGCCAATTGTGAAGAGAGGCCTTGGCCTCAGTAAGATCCTGATTGAGAGAATTTGTAGGACCAGCATCCAGCGTTGCTTGGGCTTCCAACACTTTTCTTTCCGCTTCTTGAGTCTTGAGCCTAATTTCTCCGAATACAGTCTTATTCCACACTTTGAAGATCTGCTTCATAGCTTTCAGATTTTGAGCTAGCACATATTGGGGGTGGCCCTCAAGATCTGGCTTCCAATTTTCAGCAACAAGTCTATGGAAATCCGGGTGGAGAGTCCACATCACTTCAAATTTGAAAGGAGCATTTGTTGGAGAAGGACTCTTGCTGTGAGAGAGAAGCAGGGGGCAATGATCAGAGGAGACCTTAGGCAGGTGGGAGAGCAAAGGGTCAGAAGAGATGGAAGTCCAATGGTGGTTGCATAAAGCTCTGTCTAGTCTAGCTGCAACATAACTGGTGCCTCTACGATTGTTAGACCAAGTAAATTTATTTCCAGAAAAGCCCATGTCTTGCAGGCCAGAGGCTAACAACATCTGCTGGAAGTCAGTATTCAAACGAGAAGGTCTAAGACTAAATTTTTCGGAGGCAGAGGTGATGGAGTTGAAGTCTCCGAGCACACACCATGGAATATTTGAGAAAGCTTAAGAAGTAAGGTACTCACAAAGCTCTCTTCTACGAATATAGTTTGTAGAGGCATATATACCAGTGAGAAGGCATTGGGTACCATTGGCTGGGTTAATGAAGGATAGGGTTAAGAATTGGGTGGAGAAATCCAATAGAGAGAATTGGAAAGCAGAAGTGGTTTTGAAAAGGCACCAAATGGAAGCAGTGGATTGATTGAGGTTAGAGAAAAAGCCATCAAAGCCGAAGTTTGACTGCAAAGAAGGAGGGGGAGAAAAGGTCATCGGCTCCGAGAGAAAAATTATGTCAGGAGAGTTTGGAGAGATGAGGTGGTGGAGAGCCCTAAGGGAAGGGGAATTGGCAATACCCCTACAGTTCCAATAGAGGACTTTAATCATTAGGAACTAGAGGGGAGAGAGGGAGGTCCATTTGAGCTTCTGGTCAAAGGGCGAGAGGAGGAAGCCTTTTTATTCCAGATTTTGGTTTTTTTTTTGTTAGAGTGAGGGGTGAGGTTTACCTCTAAGGAAATTCCAACAGGAAGGGGGGAAGAAGGGGGATTAAGAAGATCAGAAGAAGGCAAGGGATGAGAGGGAGAAGGGGGGAGAGGAGGGAAGGGGAAGGCATCAGTTGGCTCTATAAAGGAGCATTTTTCCAGAATGTCAAAAGGATTAGAGGTATCTAGGACAAGAGCAGGAATTTTTTCAAGGACTTCCAGAAAGATCTCCTGGGGTAGCTGATCAAGTCTGGAGTTAGACTGTTGATGATGGCCAGAAGAGGAGGAAGGGCTAGAGGAGCCAGGGGGTGGGAGAGGGGGATGGGAGGAACAGAGTCCTGTAAGGGGACCGAGGAGCTTCCTAGAAGAGTTGGGTCAAGAGAGACCTCTTGGTCGGAGGCTAGGACTGGCTCAGGCTCAGAGAAAGCTGCAGAGATGGAGACAGGATGGTCTTGGGGATCTAACTCCGGAGGTGGAGACTTGCCCAGAATTCCTTTGCTGGAATGGCTCTGATTAATTGAGGATCTAGGAACAGATTTACAGTAAGTCTCTGAGTGGCCATGAAGAAGGTAAAGGGAACATGGCAGATTTTCGTAGGAAACAGAGAGAAGGACTTCCTCTTCTCCAGCTAAGTCCACCTTAATTTTAGTAGGTTTAGGTCTGGAAAGGTCAATGTGGACCAGGATTCTAGCAAAAGTGAGAATTTTTTGGGAGGCAGTGATGTCGTCCAATTTCAGGGGTGTACCTATGGAACTAGCTAACGAGAGAAGGATATTGGAGCTCCAACAGTGATAACGAATGCCATAGATGCGGATCCAAACTGGGTGTAGATTAGGCCATTCAACAGGGCCTTGACCAGGGGACCAGGGAAGAAGAAGGAGTTTCCTATTCTGCAGGCTGTGAGGGGATTGAGAGAGGACCAAATCCCAGTTTTCCTTGGAGCTAAATCTAAAGATAAAATGGCCCTTATCAGTGAGGGAAATCAGACATGGTTTGGAGAGATTCCAGTGAGAGTTAGCTTGAGAGGTCACCCATTCCACAGTTGGTCTTCTACCAATAAATTTGCCTATAGCTGCATTTAAGGAGTTTTTGCTAGGCTCTATCATGGAAGAGGGGATTTTCATAACTACCTGACCATCTAATAGAGAAGAGGTAGGGAAATCTGAGGGGGCAATCGGCTTAGAATCAGGGAAAAGGTCTAACCAGGTCCTAGGAGGGGACTGAGGTTGCTAAACCAGGGGAGAGTTGGAGACAGAGTTAATGATAGGAGCTAATTGTTCTATTGAGATAAACGAGGGTAGAGGAGGAGGGTCAGGAGGTTTAAGAGGAGGAAGAGGTAAGGATTTACCTAAAGCAGAGCTGAGGAGACCAGCCAGGTGTTTGTGCAGAATATCAAGATGAGCTTCATCCCAAACCTGAGAAGAGGGACAATCAGAAATAACTATAGACGGCTGAGTCAGGGTTAGAGACCTCGAACCGGGAACTAAGGAGCTAAGAGGCTGTGCAGAATAGGTTGTTAGAGGTGATTGGGGGAGGAGGGAACCGGGCGAATGGGCTGTTGACCGAACCTGAGCAACGGCTGGTTGGGAGCTGGGAAGAGAAGGGAAATCTGAAGATAGAATAGGGAAGGGAGTTGCGAAGGGAGGAGGTGGGACGGCTTGAGGGGGTTCAGCTACGAAGGTAATAGAGGGGATTTGGGGAGGAAGGGAGGAAGGGGGAAGAGATGGGTTAGGGATTGCAGACATCGCACCGACTTGAATTCGTGCAGTATATGGGTTAAGCTTTTCACAATTTATTTTTAATGCGGTTTTATTCTCGCTATAGCGAGATCAGGTCTCGCTATTAAGGGTGTACACAGATCGGATTGGTGCGGATTGGGCCAAATCTGTCACCAATCCGTTACCAACGGACCAATCCGTTGTTAAAATCCGATCCATGGAGGACCGGATCGAATCGGTTTGGATCGGATTAATCCGTTCAATCTAATTTTAAAATAAAAATATCAAATATATTATAAAAAATCTCATTTTGACCCCTTATTTTTTTTTCTTATTTTAAATTTAGACATCATAATTTATATTTAGACCCTTTATATTTTATTTTTTTTATATTTAATGCCAACGGATCGGATCGGATTGAATCCGCGTCCGCGGATTCAGGGTGAAATCCGCCATCGATCCGTTGCTAATGGATTACAAAATTTTTAATCCATTACCAATCCATTTACCTTCGGATCGGATAAAAATCCGTGGATTGGATCGGATCGGATCGGATTTCCGAATCGACGGATTTTTTGTACACTCCTACTCGCTATAGCGAGAATCGTCCAGCTCTCCACTAACTCTCCATTATTCTTCGTATTTTCCTTCCCATTATTCTATTTTCCTCGTTATATCCTCTATTTTCATATTTTCCTCTCTTTCAAATGAAATGAATTTAAGCTCAAGATCTTAAAGCTTATAGAACAAAATCACATTTATTATTTCAGACTATACAAAGTTCTTAATACAACAGAGTCACATTTATTATTTGTTAAAAATATTTTAAAAAAATCAAAAAAATAAAATTTGCTCAAGTGAGTGGTCTCTCGTTGTAGCAAGACATATTTTCACTAGCTTCTAGTAAGTGGTCTCGCTATAGCGAGATATATTTGGCAAGGATGTAGCGAGGAAAATAGGAAACCATTCTTGCCAGTCTCGCTGTAGCGAGTAAATTTCCACATCTTGAAAGCACCCTCTCTTTTTCCGTGTGAGTCCTTCCTCATGGGTCGTGATGTGATGGAATCAGTAGCTGTGTGGCTGTAGCTGGAGTTGAAGTTGAAATCATGGCTCTTTTGAATCCATGGGGTTTGTAAGGTTTAGCACAAGATAAAACTAGGAGAAAAAAAGGGTTGGGGAGACAAGAGAGTTCGAGAGAGATGAGACTTAATGAAAGCTACGGGAAGAAAGACCGGAAGAGACAGGGAGGAGTAGAGTTTTTTCATCTCTGGAAAAGTCGAGCGGGAAGATGAAAGCTTTGGGCGGGAGGATGGGAGTAGGTAACTGTGCGATATCCTACAAGCTTAGGATATCGAACTGTGCGATATCCTAAGAAACTGGGATATCAAATCATTCGATATCCTACAAACTTAGGATATCACTAGAAAAAGGGTAAAATCGTCCCATTTTGACCGGGTTTTTTTTTTTTTTTTTTTGTACGATATTACATCCGATAAATTCCATTTTTTCATCTGCTATTGGATAATTGTCGGGTCTTGGGCCGTCCGTACGGTAATTGTCTCATTAATAAAATAAGATCTTTTTCTCCTTGGAAAAAAATAATGTATAAAAAAAGCCCAATGAAATTCACAAAATGTGATTATAATCTCTTTGAAAAACAAAATCCAAAAAATTCATAGGAATGAAAAAAATGCCCAATATAATGGATAATAATATGATTTTCACGTCTTAAAAAAAAAACTAACAAAGCCCACAAACATTATATGAGATCTTATGTACAATCTCACTTATATTGTACCCACCTTGGATTGAATTTTGATTCTTACATAATAATTAGTTGCGATGATTTGATTAGACTTCTTTGACCCTTAATTTCTACTTATAAATTCAAAATTTGTTCGAATATGTAGTGGCAAAACATTTATTGGATTTTGTATTAATTAGTGTCGCTTTGCTCGTGTGTTGGTGTGGGTGGCGTGGGGGTTGGTTGGCATCACCCATCATCTTAATACAAAAGAGGGTATCTAGTTTGTAAATGGGCTGGACCAGGGCTTTAGTTTCAGGCCTGTGAATTGTCCTAGGATGAATATTAGGCCCCCACAAACTAAATTAACCAGGTTTAGCTTTAGATATATTTCGGCCTCCACCGGCCCATCCACTCCCTTCCTTTTTCAAGCCATTCTCGATTGAGAGTGGGGTACATAACTTAAACGGTTTGGATTGTACATACATATTAACCTGAACTACACCTTTGAGAGTGTGGAAGGTTACTAATTTGTCGACATTGCTTGGTAGGCTCCTCAGCTTGATATCCAATCCAAGCTTCTTGTTTTGATAGCTCCGTTCCTTCTTGTGAGAGCGGACTACACAAAATCATGGTCTCACCGCTTGCATCAGCATAACGAACGTCCGTCCATCACTGGGCCATAAAATTCTCGAGAACAATCCAACAGTTCTTAGATAGATTTTAGGACTAATAGTTGAAATGTTTAAAAGAGCCACATAGTAGTTATATATATATATATAAGAACAAAATCAGTTATTCAATCCTATCCACAGGATGATTACCCAAATCATAGAGATTTTAGGGATAGAGATGATCAAGAGAAAAGTTAGGAAAATATAGATGGAGTGACTGGGTTTCACAACTATTGAGATATGGGCCCTATTGAGTAGTTATTCAATCCTATTAAGAGGATGAGAGATTTCAGGAAGTATTAGAATGAGAGATTTTAGGAGGATGAGAGATTTTAGGGAAGTATTAGAGGAAGAGATTTGGAGTGGCCCACATTAAATCCAAAGCTCTGTGTGTTTTTATAAGTATTTTTTTGAAAGGAGAACTCATGTGGGTGATGACGTGGCACCCCTCACAACCCTCCTCCCAGTTTGCTTTAATATATATAATGTAAAATATTCACACACGTAATAGTCGCACACATTGATTTATGCATCTGATAAAATGGTTATATGCATCACTGAAACAGGGGTGTTTATGGGTGGGTTAGGTTGGATTGGGCTGGGCTGGGCTGAGAAATATCGAGGTCTAAATGCAATTTTAAAATAAATAGGAGCATATCCAGTCATAGTCCAACTCAATCCTTATATGTTTGCCCTAGCCCATTGCAGAAATTAAGAGTTTTTTCTTTCTATTAGAAGCCTTTGTACTTTTGAATAATTTTAAGGCCTCCTGTTTTATACTTTTACTAAATTCTCCTTGATCTCTTCATGAAACATAGGGATGGAAATGGGTTGGGTTTAAATGGGGACCTTCCTTGACCCGTTAGATTGGAAGTGGTTTTCTTCATTCGGAAACGGGTTTGGTTTTGTTGGTCTGGCCCGCCCCGCCCCGTATATATAAAATATATTTATTACTAATGATGTCAAGATAACTACAAGTGATTTAGCAATCATACCATATAAAACCGAATTTATTGATTACTTATCTATAAAATCAGACAGTATCAAATGTTTCAGCAATTTGATATAAATAGATAAATAAATATGCGGAAAGATTTAACAGTTGCATACCAGATAAAATTGAATTTATTGATTACTTATCGATAAACTCGAACACCATCAAATGTTTCAGCAATTTGATATAAATAGATAAATAAATATGCGGAAAGATGTAAAAACAGTGAATGATTTGAGATTGTTGCCTTCAATTGTAGACAATGTGTGAAGATAATCAACGAAGTAACTTTTAGAACCCCAAATTTGTGATCTATGTGTTGAAAGTAGGTGGGCCTTCTAAATGGGTTTTCAAAAAGTTTTGCCCGGCTTAAAGGAGGGATCAAACACCGAAAAGGCAAAGAACACAATTCCAAAATTATAACCCTAATCGCACGCATTAAGATCAAAGATCTATCCAAAGAAGATAGATCAAGAAAACAAACGAGCATATACAACAAGATCTACTAAAAAAATCTGAATGTAGATCTATACATTGGGAGTTTGGTTGCGATCAGATCGAGAACTTGAATACTTGATTCTATGAAACCCTTTCGCATATTTGATTTCCTTAGCCTTGTGTTCTTCCACGCTATAACCCTCTTGCACAGAACTTCCTAGAGAGAATGGTGGGATCTCGAAGGAGAAGAAACCCTGGGCACTCAAGAAGGAAACCATATGAGAGAGAAAAGGAGGAAATATAGGGAGAGGAAGGGCATCCAATATTGGACGTGTGGCTCACTCATATGTCCACCCTCTCCCTATATTTATAGTTTGGCACACCTCCTCTCTTATTCTAAAATTAGAAGTCGCACTTCTATTTCCAATCTGTCTTACTCCTCATTTCCTTAAGAGTTCCAATTGGTATAAAACCTTATCTTCTTAGGGCTATCATGGGGACCACTAGGGATTCCTTAGAATATTGCTCCAACTGTCACATCTGGACCCCACACCTCATGCGAACTCCGGACCCACGATTAATTGCAAATAATTCCCTAAATAAATGTAATTGTACTCCAGTCTTAAGAATATTTACAAGAAGACCCTGAACTTTCAATTATTGCAAGTAGGCCCATCCATCAATTATATCCATAAATCTATTAGAATTAATATGTCCAATCAAATTAGATTCACATCTTATTATCCTTATGACCCAAGTAATCATAGTGATAATCAGGTACATCTGATTAACTCTTAATCAGGATGGGTGCTCACTTACCAATATTAAATTTCATTAATTGGCAAAATGAGATATTTCTCATTTAGTTGATAGATTTTATCTTGAGAATTATATGTTCTCACAGTTCCACTATCACGTACTCAAGATACTGAGGTGTTGACCTACAGTTGGCCTCACTCAATGGCAACTCAAAGTAGATGTATACCGAAAACTTGATCTCATTAACCTCACGCGATTAAGAGCCTATCGCTTGGAAATTATGATAGCAGTCCTTAATCAAAGACAGATTTGCATAACGTGTTACTCATGGTCATTCAATACATCCAATATACTAGCACAACGATCCAAAGTATCCACTCTGCTGGTTAAGACAAACCACACTATCTCATAGTGACTATAGTGTTACAACCTTTCTCAAATGAAATCCTCAATCTCTTCACTAGTTGTCAAAATACTTCAAGCATAACAGTTGTGATCTATGTCACCTGTATGTGAATCTCATCCACACACATGGATCAAATTTAATATACCTGTGGGCTCTGGTTCATCTCACGGACCATCTTGCCATTTTGTATTAGGTTATGTGTAATCAAATAATAAAATATCATACATCACATGAATAAAGCATGAAATTATAAATCAATTAGGATAATAAATAAATTTATTCGCATCATCCATTGGATTGATGATATATAATAGGGGTGTAACGGTTCGGTTAATCGTTCATTTTGGGAGAACCGCTAACCGAACCGTGAATTACGGTTTTCAGTTTTAAAAACTGTAACCGAAAAAATTGTTAAAAACCGAACCACAGTTAACCATAAAAAACCATAACCGAACCGTATTCGAAAAATAAGTTAAAAATGGTTTTGTCAATACGGTTAATCATTAAAAATCGTTAAAAATTATGTACATATTTCATTTAGGCCTTTTATTTTATTTTTATTAGTATAATGATACGGTTAACCGTGTGCCGGTTAACCGAACTGCACTTCACGGTTCGGTTCGATTAATATCCGTGAGTCGATACTAAAAACTGTAACCGAACCGTGAAGTTACATGAAGTTAGAATCTGTGTATACAACTAGAATAACTCATCACTGCCGTAAATTAATATGTAATATATAATCCTTCTCAAGTATTTTGAGAATACACTTGACAGCAGTCCAATGATCAGGACCTAGGATTGATGGATATCTACTAACTATGCCTACTATATGACAGATATCCGGTATAGTACAGGGCAAAGCGTATATGAGGCGACCAACAGCCGAAGCATATGATGCCACTCTCATCTGCTCCTTTTTCTCAGTGGTCTTGGGACACTGATCCTTGGAAAGGTGCACTCCATGCCCATAAGGTGTAATGCCTTTCTTGGGGTTATGGATAGCAAACCGTATTAGTACCATATCTACGTACGCAGCTTGAGATAAGTCAATCATCCTATTTTTCCAGTCTCGATAAAGCTTGATCCCTAGGATGTAGTTGGCTTCTCTCAAATCCCTCATATCAAATATTTTTGCCAACCAAACTTTGACCATTGACAACATCCATATATCACTTCCAATGAGAAAAATGTCATCGACATATAATATGAGAAAAACTACGCTGCCTCCTTCACTCTTCATATACACACATGACTCATCTGGATTTTGACTAAAGCCAGACGATTTGATTGCCTTGTCAAAATGGATGTTCTAACTCTGAGACGCCTGGTATAGTTAATAAATGGACTTCTCTAGCTTGCAAACTCTTTGCTCTTAGTCCTTTACTACAAAACCGTTTTGCTGCATCATATAGATGTATTACTCAAGATGGCCATTAAGAAATGTCGTCTTGACATCCCTTTGTCAAATCTCATAATCGAGATGAGCTACAATGGATAAGATTATCCGGATAGACTTGAGCATGGCTATCGACGAAAAAGTCTCCTCATAATCGATGCCCTCTTTCTGAGACAGAAAAGCTCCACTTTTCTATAAAAAAAGTAAAAAATACTCCATACCAAACAACTCAAAATAAAATCCCATCAGAGCCCCATTATATTTTATTCTCTCTTGATTTGATGTTTTACTACACTTTATTTTACATGTAAAATTACCAAATGAGGACCTCTAAGTAGGAAACCAAGCAAATAGAAGTGTTAAACACATAGGAAGAGAGACGGTGCAAGGAAGAACAATAGGCAAATAGTAGGGAAGATGCGTTGCCAAATGAGAGTAGAGGGTATTTATAGTGTTTGTGAGTTTTGCCCATGGCCTTGGGCGTGGGGTGAGCTTGTTCTTGTTGACACCAAAAATGTCACTTTGCCTCTTCAAGATCAAAGAAGCTACATGAAGCTACAACCTACCACAAACATGCAATGCTATTTCAAAAATCAAACCTTGTTAGAATCAAACAAAAAAGCCAAAAGCACCTTCAAAAAAGAAGAGTACACATCTTAGCAAGATCTTTCAAAAAAGTCAAAAGAAGAGTACACATGAAGTTTCGAGCCATTTCAACATTGTTTAGCCTAACTTCACTATTCCAGCAACTGAACAAGAGCTCCCGGCGACGACAGCATCAAAGACATCAGATCTTCGATCAGAGTCTATGGATGGTCTCAAAATACCTCCAAAAGGCTCCACGCTAAGTTTCAAGTCAAACCGACAACGTTTGACCCTACATTAACCCTTAAGCAGCAAAATCAAGCCTCTAGGTGGCGAGAACCACCGAGGCCATCACTCATCAAACAAAGCGCAATAGTTACTTCAAAATGATTACAAAGGGTTACATGTCAATTTTCAGGTCATTTCGACAACATTTGACCAGACGTTGACTCTCGGAAGCCAAATCAAGCCTCCCGGCGGCGAAGCTCCCCAGGACCATGGTTTCCAAAACGAAGCTAATGGGTCATCCCAAAATGACTCCAATAAGCTCCTGTCAAATTTCAGGTCAATCGGACATCGGTTGACCGTACATCAAAGCACGATATCTTCATCGCGACAGAATCAAGTCTACGGGCGACAGGACCTCACACGGCTTTAAAACTCAAACAAAAGCCTATGGCTGGTCTTATTTATTGCTCAGGAGGCTTCATCTCAAATTTCAGGTCATTTCGACATCGTTTGATCCAGTTTTGGCTTCTGACAATAAATCGAAAGCTCTGCGCGACAAAGTCTTTGGCTTTCCCGGAAAATTAGAAACTTTACACTCCAAATTGCAAGGATTCTCGTCAAGTTTTCTACAAGGAAATCAGGCCAATAAATGTACAAAAATGTCAAAAAAAATACGAAAGAAAAAAGGATCGGAAAAAAACGGCGACCAAAAGGGGAAAAATCCCCCATGTTGCCAGCGAGCCTGGAAATCCGGGTCGCCTGATTTCCACCGAAAACCCATTTTTTGGGTCCTTTTCGTGTTTCAAGATTTCCGGCCCATGTGGTTTTCCAAAATTCTAACTTTCGAGGCACCAAATCTATCAATCTTCGTCAACATCACGGATCCGTCTTCGAGAGTATTAAACCATCATTGCTCGCTTCAACATTACCAACCGGTCGACCAAGAACACACTTTCTGTCCGATCGATCGAGAAATCGACATGACAGATAGAAACGGCCCGCTGTTAGCAATCAATGTCTGAAGTTGTATGGTCATCTGATGTCGATCAGCATAAAGATCCATCGGCGATCATTACAAGAAGAATCCAAAAGACGCAGCATGGCCCGCGACTCTTAAAGCGACTTGGCGACCACTTAAAGATGTTAATTGACCTGTTTATGGCAACTTAAGTCGGCCATGAACTCATTATTTTGGACGGCCCAATTAGAAACAAGCAAACGAGAGCTACAAATCAAATGTTTTATAGCATTTAAATCATGAAACTCCTCCCACGATGGAGATTAGAGGCGATTAAAGGCCCTTAATTCTCCACCTGCCAATCAAAAGCCAAGGAAAAATGAATTAAAACTTGTAACTCTTCCCATTATGCGGCTTTAATGCATTAAAAGCCCATAAACTCTTTTAAATGGCTATCAAAGGCTTATAAAGGGGAGCATTCCAAGAACAATCGATCCAGAAAAATTGACCGAGATCCCGAAATCTGGACGTAAAATCTATCAGAAAGTTTCACAGAAAAAAGAAAACTCTGCTGAGGTTCTGCATCGACCACTGCTACAAGGTGACAAAAGTCTCTTAGGGGGCACCCCCTAAGGCCTTCTCCTTCTGTATACATGGCTTAGACGTGGCTTTTCAACCAGTCTACTTAGATATTTATTGGACATAGGACCTCATCGGTCTTTGTCTTCTAAAAATTTGAGATTAAGCCGAGCCAAGCGAATAAAGAGCATTCTCAGTTCTCATCTACATGGATGATGGCGAAGTCCACACATGGCTTGTGACCGTCAATCTGAACGAGTCCCCATAATCTCATGAGAAGTTAGATTCAATTTTCTTGCATTCTATTTAATGTTGTAACGTTTAAAGAGATAAAAAAATCACTACTCTTGTCTTTCATTATTGATAAGAATTGTAAATTAGCTATAAATGCCAAAAATCGCCCTTCACGACAAGAAACCGCATTTTACAACAAACATCGTCTTTCACGGTAAAACAAATGAAATCGCCTTTCACGGCATTCAAAACATGTCTCTTTTCTTTATATATGCAATGAAAACTTGAAAAAAATTGATTTCATTTCCTACTTACGAAGGTGGATCTCTGGACCACCACTTGCAATTCCAAGTAGAGTAGAAAATCTGGCACACCCATACAAAAAAGTTGATGATCGCTTTGCCCCCGGTTGCGAAAGGGTTTCATGAAACGGACTCTCATGTCCGTCGACCTCAGTAAGAGCCGAGCGCGAACGCGGGTCCATCAGTTCTATGCCCTAGTTAGGGATTGGGACGGTCTTTCCCACATTTAGAGGCCAATAACGGGAAGAAAGTCCTTATTGCCTAAGTTTTTCTTAGTTTTCTTCACGACTGCAAAACTTTAAACGGCTATAACTTTCAATTTGACTGTCGGATCGGGCATTCTACTTACTATTAGAAAGCTCTTTTCGATTGGATATCATATAGTTCAATGTTACCTTGATCAAAATTATATTGAGGTAGATATTGCCTTCACAGTCTGACAGCTGCATTTTCAAGTGGGACAGAGTTATGTTGCATGCCCAAAACCCGTTTTCGTGCGTGGATACCCAATCAATGTGCTCTCATGTCTTGGCCTTAAGCGTGGGGGAATGCACTCTCATGCTTGCTTTTGTCATTTCCTTCCTTTTTTGTATAGATAAAACTTGAAACTACGATATTTTTTAATTCGTCACTCGGATTTGGACTTTTTACCCACCGTTGGAAAGATCTCTTCGTGTAAATTTACTTAAAGTCCAAGACTGTCCCAATAAGAGTTATATTGAAAGACATACGACCTTCCAAAGTTGTCACTATACTTTTTGATGGAAAATGAGTGCTTTGTACATCTGAACCCCATGCTAGACGCGGAGGAGTGCTTCTCACGCCTGGAGATTGAGCGTGGGCCAATTTACTCCACGCCTAGGGGGTGGGCATGGAGGAGGGCTTCCCCATGCCAACTCTATCATTTTCCTCTTTTATGGCTGAAACTTTCATTCACGATATATTTTGACCTGTCCACTGGATTTTGACATTCTTTATACAGTCAGAAAGCTTTCGTTGTATAGACTCTTTAGACTCAACGATAACCCACTCTGAACTATTTTGGAGGAGATATGGCCCTAAAAAGATTCCCTCTTCTTCTATTTCTTAAGTGGAACAGGGGGTCCCTCGTCCATTTTATTTTACTTTTTTGTTAATCTCAGGCGAGGAAATATATTTTCATCCCCTAAGTGTTTGTTTAAGGAAAAGAGAGGTGATTTCATTTCCTAAAACTTCGTTTCTCATTCTTACTAAACTTTGGTCGGTCATGATTTCAATCCGTCGTTCGTATTTTTGTCCTCAATACGTCGTTAAAAAAGGTCTTTTCGAGTATATACTCATAGATCCCAAGTTTGTACCAATCCGATCTATATCAAGGAAGATATGACCCGTAAAAGGTGATCTCTCGGCTTTTTTGAGGGTAAATTACGTCATACCCCACTAAGAGCGTTTGTAACATGGATTCTTTGGTCTTTTGGGGATCATGGAGGAGCATGGTCATGCTTAATTGGGCACTTTTGACTGCCTCTCTCAACTTTGGGAATTTTGGCTTAGGGTGTGATACCCACATTGAACTGTAATATTTTTCCACTTGTCCCAGTCTTTCGGTCTCTATTTTGTAAAAATCAACTTGCGTCATTTTCTAGTTTTGGTTTTGTGGACCCATTTTTGATAATCTCCTACATTGGAGGAGTTGTTTTCCCGATTCTTCATTTTCCATGGAATATTTGGTTTCGTGAAATTTGTTTTTCATACTTTTGGAGATTCCTTTTTCATGCTTCATTTTCTTTGTCAAATTTATGTGTTTATAAGAAGTAACTCTTTTGACTTGATTTTTACAATCTATGGAAGAACCTTTCCGAATGTGATATATGAAAGGTGGAGCATTTTGAAAAAAAAAAAAATGGAAGTTCGTAGACTACCGTTTATACTAATGCTACATAAACATGCCCTAATTCTGAAAAGATAGCAATCATATATGAGGTGCGTTCATACAACAAGATGATTTCACTATGTAGAGTTTATTTTTATATTTTCTGCATCGTTTACTATTGAGTTTTTTGGTGCACTGTATTTTCCCACAAATAAAGTTAAAAACGAACAAATTCCCCTCACAAAGAAACTACAACTAGTGCTGAATCCTCTCGTCACTCAAACAAGTCAAATGTATTAGTCCACCTCAAAATCCAATATATATATATGACAAATGTATTAGTTCTTACCACAGGTGATCAGCCCATGGCTAAACATCTCGACCGAGTGGTGTCTTGCTTGGTTCAATAGAATTGCAAAGGATAGTGTCTGGCTAGGCTTCTTTTGTGCGAGCAAGATTACAATCCTAACAAAGGGTCCTTCCACACCGTACCATCACCATCATCTAAGTCACATAACCAAAGCCATTAAGGTATCCAGCCCATTCCAAACACTCTATCAGAGTGTACAAATCCATCTAATCCAACCATCATGGTACAAATGTCATTATCAAAAATATCACAGTCCATTAGTCTATTGAATAGTCCGCCTAGCCTAAGACATGGGTTATCCATGCGCCCTTTAACATCACATACAACATATCCTTTAGGTAAACCTTAGGTCATGGTCACCATCGTCATTATTATCCATCAATAGGTATCAAATACATCCAGTCGTGAGATAGGATGTCAAACAACATACAGAAGCAATGTATAAAGGTAATCTCATCGATATCAATCAAAGAGTGAATATAAGTAGCCAACCTAGGACAATGGTTGTTCTTTGGGTATAAGTGTTGGGCCAATTAACACATTTGTCAAATGGGGGTTTTGGATGTCATCTAACTGAATCTTGGTGCTCTGATGGCCAAAGACATCCAAAGGTCTCACATTTGCCACCTTCTTGATTTAACTTCGCCTCTCGTACCTTACGTCGACTAACCAATTAGTCAATAATAAGCTCAACCATCTGCACATCACAAGTACTCTAATTATAGGCCATTAAACAGGTTTAAGGGTCCCTTATAAGGTAAAAGAATCAAAAGATATAAATTCTATATTTTTTTTTACAGTGAGACGAGATCCTGTTAGGGCAAGCCATTAGTCTACTACGGCCAGCTTTACAGCTTGTCGTGCGTAGCCTTATGGCTAACAATGAGGTAGTCGTAAAATAAATCTCAATTTTCATATTTATGAAAAAGCTTGTTGAAGTACCTTAACGATTAGCTTTTTGGAAGTCCACGACCAGCCGTGGGTGATATAGGTTTGCCATAACTTCCCATGTTTCAGACTCCTCTGTGTGATATGATGAGAAACCCCTCCAATTCACCTCCATTTCCTACCAAACTCCATACAAACATCAATTACAATGTTCCAAAACATCCCATCATCAAATTGCATAATTCAAAGGTTCTCCATTCACTTAGGGTTCCAAAACAACGTGTATTATGATCTAAATCATCGAAAGATCTTAAAAATAGGGTGAGTTAGATCAAACATCAATTCCAATATCAATTCAATGCAATAATCATAGGAAACACACATACATGCTATGTAATTCATACATTTTACTTGCCTTGGTCTCCAAAAATGATAGAAGTCACCAATCTAAGATCTATAGTTAAAAACCCCAAAATCACATAAAAGCTCCCAAATCCTCAAGATCTAAGGATCCTACACTCAAATCCAATGAAGAATAATGGACTAAGGCTGAATTCTACCATGGACTAAATCAAGAAGGTTGAAGATGGAATTAATATTAGAAACTTACCTTGATAGAGAGAGGAAAGAGAAATAAAAAATATAACTAGAGATGAGGAGAAAGAGGCTTGAGATCTTATCTTTGCTGTTATTCTTCAACGGATTCTCCAAAGGAATGGCTTGATTTTGCCTTGAAGCTTGTAGAGACACGGGTAGGAGAGAGACATGGATGGAAATGAGAGAACTGGGAGATGAGCCTTCATAAGATAGCTATAGTTGGTTTTTGTTACTAAAGAGTGAAAGGTTAAATGACTAAAATACCCTCCACTTAAGTATAATTCAAACAAGTAAGGGTAAGGGTAATTTGGAAAATTGAAGAAAAAATCTTCATTTTTTGCAAAGGACCATACAACTAACCACACTAAAAACCAAGGGCCCGACCTCAAAATCTCTCTAAAATTACAACACCCCTTACAACTCTCTCAAAACTACAAATAACCCACTTACAACTAGGGACAGGGCGGACCCATGTTATGTCGACATGAGGCGACCGCCCCAGGTTTATTTGGGAAAACTCCCAAATGGGATATATAACTCCACAATTCCGAATACCGAGAAAACTATAAAGGTACCGAAGTTGGCGCGCTACTTCCTGAAAAATCTGAGAACTTCCATGAGCGTAGGTCCGTAGTGAGGTACAATTTAAATTTTTTTGAATAATATAATATCAATGGTTAAATTTGCGGAAGCATAAAGAGTAAAGCGAAAGCAATTATAAAGATAGCGGAAGCATAATGTATCATATATAAAATATATCTAATGTAATAGGGCTGAAGTCCAGCCTAAAAATATCACGTTATAAGAAACAAAGGTTTATTACATATTTCAACTGCTACACTGCTCATTAGAAAATCACTCAAAAACCCAAACAGAACGGATAAACTCTCACACCCCAGGTGCTGGCTCTCCAACCTCCAACTCGATCTTTTGGTCGGCTAGTCCCCATCCGAAGTCTCCTGCTATGAGTGCCTTAACGAGCGCGAGCGCACCGTCCTCATACTCGGGGTCGAAGCCTAAGCACCAAGAATGGATCAGATCTAAAGACCTGGCAAGTCACGGTATACAAATAACATAGGATGTATACATCAAAGGAATAGAGACATTCATAAAGTTAATGAGAGTAACAATGATGTGGATTATAGGCAGTTGAGCAATATAAGCATTCAGAATCAGAATAAACAAGATATCTAATCTAAACAATAAGGCACATTCATACAAGCTGAATACCGCGACCCTCCCATAATGAACATAGTCGCGGTGGGGAAACCTCACCAGTGCTGGGGAATGATGAGCCTCGCAATCACAGTCAACATCCTCACCACACTCATCACTCGGAAACCGGACCTGGTATCACATTGTCCGTCTACAACATAGCTCATCACGATAGCTCACTCAACACTCAATCTAGCTCCTACCAATGATGATCAGTTCAAAGGTTGAGTTTAGAACAACTGAGTGAATGTTCATGCTAACTCGAGGAACAATAAAGGTCTGTGTCTGTCTAGACTTTGCCTTGCGTGAACAAGATCCTAACAAAGTCCCTACGAGGTCCAAGCACCCAATACAATCCATGGATCACAGTCCAAGTCTAAGTCCAATCATTGGATCCATACCAAGACCCACCAAATACATGGTCTGGTCTATAACAGTCCAAATGGGGTAACAAGTCCATTTCTAATGATAAACAGTATATTCTCATCCATAATGGGTTACAAGTCCAGCACAATCCAACTTCTCCATTCTAGGGTATTTCACATCCAAACTTAGGCCATAAAAAGGTCCGCCTAGCTACAGATACGGGTCAATGTTTAAACAATCATATCATCGGGTCACATTTAAGTAGTCCTAGATTCAGGTCATCCATTTTCCATTTTAATTAACAGTTATAAGCAATAGTAAGGATATTAGTACAATAAATGAGATAAATCTCCAAGTACAATAATCAACGAGAGATATCAATAGTCCAACCTAAGTATTGGTCCACTTTCAGGTCCAGATCCATCTCAGGTATTTCGATCTCTAAATGAAGTCTCAGATGTCAATGGATACTACTGTGGTTGGTATTCCAAAAGTTTCGGGCATCATTGACAACGCTTAAGGATGGAATCATCGTTGAATACACAACCTATGCCTTACTTGGTGGTCCCCACGAGTCAAGGTTGAGTCACACCATTGACTCGTGCTTAGCACATCAATAGAAGTCCATTTGGACAGTCAATGGGTCCCACGAACGATTGGAACTTCATAAATTGAAAAGTGAAAAATCAATGTTTGTAGTGTCTTTGGTCGACCTGGCACAGGGCTCGGTCGACTGAGTACACTGAAATATCAGGAGGTTGACTCCCAGGTCGACGCCCTGTGCAGTGTGCTCGGTCGACCGAGTACACTGTAAAATGAGGATTAGGCACCTGGCAGGCATGGCCTGATTTCAGAAAAATCATGTGTGCCTGGTCGACCTCCTGGCCTGGGCGGTCGACCGCGCACATTGAAAATTCAGTAAAAAGTGATATCCCAGCTCCCAGTTTTCTTGCTGAAAATCTTGTGTGCTCGATCGACCGAGAATAGAGTCCGGTCGACCACACACATTGATTGTTGGGTCAAAAAGGAAAATCCACCTTTTAGTCATTTTCCTAGAATTCCTTTATGCTCGGTCGACCGCGCACACTGGGCTATGAGCTTGTGGGGAATTAGCTGAGACCTGTTTTTTCCCAGGTTTCAATGTATTCGGTTGACCGCACAGCAAGTCGGTCGACCGAGTACACTATCCTGCTACAAAATCCAGAATTCCTGGATTCCTTCTTCTTCAATCCAATTTCCACCAAAAGCCATCCAATCTCGTCCAAACACCATAGAAACATCATGAAACACAAAAAGCACTTCAATATACGTCCAACCATCCAATCCATGGGCCATTGATCTTCCAGATGAGATCAACCCATCCATCAATGGCCAAAAATCCATGAAAACATACTCAAAGGTAGATCTATCAATTTTAATATCATTTGAATAGAAAATTACTGAATCAATGACAATAAACATTCATTCCATGTTAAGTAAGTATATTGCACCTGCCTTAATTCAATTGCAAGAAGGAAAAGAGAGAAAAGAGAGATCCAAAGCTCCAAATAACAAATCCAAGTTCTAAGGTCTTCTCAATCACACAACAAGCCCAAAATCTCAAATCTAAAAAAGATCTCTACACCTAAACCCACATCCATAAGAGAATTGCTATAAGGAAGGAGATCTAGAGAGAGAAATATAAATTTATAGGAAAATTGAACTAGAAAATGGTACATACCTTGACTAGAAGAGGGAGAGGAGATTAACAAGATAGAGAGAGATCCTTATAATACGTTGCAGTTGAGATTGTTGTAGGTGGTCTTCTTCTTCTTCTTAGAGTTCTAGATCTAGGGTTTCTAGAGAGAGAAAGAGGGGGAGATGGGAGAATTGGAGGGAAATTGAGAGAGTTTGAGGGAAATGAGGGAATATGAGAAAAAAGAGAGGGAAATGAGAAAGAGATAGTAGCCAATGTATGGAATGGGATGGGTATAGTATATATAGGTTGGGATTTGGGCTAGGTACTAAAATACCCTTTTAGTTTAAATAGGATTAGGGTTAGGGTCATGGGTAGTTTGGTCTTTAGGCAAGGGTTCTAGAATCTTCTCAAGTGGAGACCCCCTCTATAGTAAATAGTAATTCTAAGCTAGAGCCTCTAATTAACTAACTCTATAAATTGTAAAAAACACCCTATTGACTCTACAAATTACACAACAAGACTAATCAAACTAAAACCTAAGAAAATACATATCTACCCTTACTAAACCATATTAATTAGTATAAATAGATACTTTAAGCTAAAATATAGCATTCAAATTCAAATTGAGGGTCCACAAGGGGTGGGACCTCACAGGATATGTCCCAGATGGGCTAACGGCGGGTTGGGCACATCTATCCGCCCTGCTCAGTTCTCTCTCCGGAATCAATATGGCAAGTATTCCCCTCTCTCAATCTCTTCTCCTTCTCCCTTATACTACTTTCTCACATATAGAATCATTGTTTTGGTACTATAAATTATGGACTATTTTTAGATTTTTAGATGCCCTTGTAGGAAGACTGCATTTGAAGAGAGGAGTGATTTTTATTTTTGATATTTGTAGGAATTCTATTAATTTGTTTCATTTTGATTCTTGAGTTGTGGGATATTTTTGGATTGTTATTGCTTTTTCTCTATAGATTATATCTCCAAAGTAGGACTTAGTATAGAACAAAGGACCATGCAAAACCCATTAGCTATTTTTTTTTACCTCTTTTTTTGTATCAAGGTCACCATGCAAAACCTATTGCCTATTTCTCAATTCTTACTAACATATTTTACCAGTAATTCATTTTTGTTGGAACAACTTGTTAGGTATTAAGTTTCCTTTCTTTTATTTTTTTTAATTGGTTTTAATTGACCATCGTCCGCCGTAACCAAATGAAAATTATGGGTCCGCCACTGACTCGGGAACTAACACCCCTAAACACCCTCCAAACCATGCAAAATACAATCAAACAACATAATAATAGCTAAAAAAAGGTTGGGAACTTAGAATCTATCTATTTGCATAAATGCATAAGAATTCGTGATGAACTGAGCTCCACCTTAGAATTATTAAAGAGTAGAAGGAGGCGGCGGGTTAAGGCTATAATTAAGCGGATATATAGATAGAGCATTGACTTCTATAGGTATTGAATTACCAAGGTGATTATTCGATTTTCATTTCGCATATTCTTAATTCAATCTTTATTATAGGGAGGTTATTTGTTGGTCGTTTTTATCTACATTCACTTTTGGTCTTCATTTTAACCACTTGTAGAGATACAATCTTAGACATCCAATTACATGAAACAAGTAAACCCCGAGGGGTCGCTTGTTTGCAGCCATTTATACATGTAAATGATTCCCATGCGTATTGATTATGTATTACCATATTTGTTTCTACTCATTTATACATGTGATGCGTAAATGAGGTGTTTAAATAAAACCATTTACACACACTTGAACAAGTGTGAGAATAAATCCCACGCCTCTTCCAAAAGGCATTCATTGGAGGCCCCATTAACCATCTTCATTTTTACTCATTCATGTGAGCCCCATATTTGAAATTAAAATCGTTCAATTTTCTTATTGAACTAATAAACCTCGATATTTTACAACTTATCATCTTTAAATATTCGAAGATTTGAGTAATTTGTGAAAAAACCCCAAATATAGATATAACTATTTACAATTTTGTGCACCCCCAGTTTTGCTCAAAACCATTCAATATTTCGAAAATAATAGTGAGTATTAGGACATCTAGGGCTGTAAAAGAAAACCGGAAAACTGTCTAACTAAACCGAACCAAACCGTGGTTAATAACCGTGTTTTCCGATTCGATTATAGTTATTAAAACCGGAAAACCGCACTTCATGGTTTGGTTATGGTTTTCAGTATCGAGTCAAGGTTATAAACCGAACCGAACCGTAAAATACGGTTCAGTTAACCGTACCTTTATACTAATAAAAAAAACAAAGGGCCTAAATGAAATATGTATATAATTATTAATTTAAGTATACACTTGATAAAATGATTTTTAACTGTTTTTTCAGATACGGTTTGGTTACGGTTTTTAACGGTTAACCGCGGTTTGGGTTTTAACGATTTTTTTTTATACGGTTTTTAAAACTGAAAATCGTAATTCGCGGTTCAGTTAATGGTTCTCTCAAAATAAACGGTTAACCGAACAGTTACACCGCTAAGGACATCTAGTTTCATATCCTAGTTTTTCATAGGTTTTGAGTAGTTTATGAAAAAAGTTTGATAGATTCAAATACATCTTAAACCCATTGGATGTATTCCTCTATTAACACGAAAATGACTTTGAAAGAATTGATAATGTGTTTCACGCACATAACATTTGCACATGTGACATTTACATATGAAAAACCAACTTTCATATCACATGTGTAGAAGGCAAATGACCTTAAAGGAAATCTTATTTTTATTTGACACTTCTCTCGACCCTCAAACAAGCCTAAGTTAAGATGCAAATGATTTAATAGCCAATTTGGGAGGGAGATGGCATAGATGAAAATCACCACTCGGCGGAGAAAACAAATAATGGAGGGATTTTTTTATTATGGGAAATCACTAGCATTTTTTTTTTTAATTACCATTTGCTATGCTGGGATTAAAACAAAAAACATTTTGCGGGATAAAATCTCTTAAAAAATATCATGCAAAGTAAGATTTGGTTGCTAAATTGTTAGATATTAACTTTCATCAATAAAATAATAATTTTCACTCGACAAAACAACGTTTCTCCACTAACTCATGGTGAAGTATTTTCTCCCACTCTTTACCAAAGTTAGTTATGTCCATTTGTTTGCATGAAATTGAACCACTATAAATTAATGATAAAAATGCGTTCCAATATAAGATTATCAAAGGAACGAGAGGAGAAGGATAAAAAACGGAGATATAGATGATCTTCTAACTTCCCTATAATTTAATTTATTAAACCGACGTGTGGATATTTATTTCCCCTAAAAAGAAATCTTATTATTTTTTTTTTTGCTGAAAAGGGAATATATTAGGGCAAGATGGAATACAAGGGGATCAGTCTAGGGATTGATCGAGATTGAAACCTAAATTCATTGTGCATCGATTCCAAAATAGCCAAAAGAGCCAAAATAACCACAAAATAAAGATGAGTCTTCATTCTTCCTAATCTTCCAAAAGTTGACCCCCCTGATGTTGATGCAAATTAGTCCTTGTATGCACAGCCTGCATAGATTGTTCAGATATGTAAGAATTCCAAATGTGACTCAGTAGGGAAGTATGAAAACTGATTTTCAGCGGAGGGTTTAACTTTGCGAGCCGATCCGCAACAGTATTAGCCAATCTGCGGATAAGGTTTGTCTTCCATATAGGCAGTTGATTTTAAGGAAATTTAGATTTATCTTGAAATGTGCATAAGGGCCCAAGGGAAACCTTCAGACGAGTGGAGAGAGTTCCAAATGATGAATGATTGGCCTTCGATGATGATTTCTTGGATGCAGTTAGTGATGCACAACTGAACGCCCTGCATAAGGGCCTTTAATTCTGCTTCTAAAGCAGAGTGGGCGCCACCGTGGCAAAGGCAAAGGCTTGTAAGATCTCACCCTAGTCGTTTTGTAAAATCATCCTATACCCATCATACCTGTTTCATGATTGTTTTCTGTAGGATAGAAGGAGGGTGGAGGGGTTTAGATTTGAAAATGATCCCGTTTCTAGCTTTCCAAATATACCACCAGGCCCATGCGATAGCCTACAATTTCTCCTTTGGTTGGTCCCAGAACCAGCAGATTAAAGGTTCAGCGGGAATGATGAATTGTAATTTGTCACGAAGCTTTTGCCAGAGAACTCTAGTATTTGGGCAGGAGGAGAAGAGGTGGTCGGTGGTTTCTATCTGAACGTGACAAAAGAGCACAGATGGGGTTAATATCGCTAGATATTTTGTGAAGACAATCTCTAGTTAGTAAACGACTATGCAAGCATTTCCAAAGGAATAGTTTCAATTTGGAAGGAATCTGGAGGCACCATATGATTTTCCAGGGGAGGTTTGGCCCAATGTCTGGAGGCCTGAAATGGTGGTAAAGAGCTTTAGAAGTGCAGCTGCCGGTCTTCTCTGTTTTCCAGTAGGGGATGTCCCGCCCTCCTAGAGGGATGAAACAAATTTTGTCCACCCAATCACCCCGTCCACCATTGCGAGAGCAGGGTGATGATCCTGGTCCCTGGAGATAAGATCATTAACCCACTGGATGTTAGGAGGATCATGAGGGCGATCATCAATTATCCCATGGGCCTGAGGTAGGGTTTTAGTGGCTCCAGGGATCCAAATGTCCTGATTGGCATCAATGTCCTCCCCATTGCCAACAATCCATCTTAAATAGGCAAAAATGTGATGTTTCGGATTTAGCATTTTCCTCCATTGGTGTGAATTCTTGAGTTGGATAACAGTTTCTAAATGTGTCAAACCTGAGATATTTTTGGGTGAAGATGGACCCCTAGTAAGAAGTGGGTTCCTTGATAAAGCGCCACACCAGCTGGGTCATCTGGGCCTTGGGCTGAGCTTGGATATCTCGAATAGCCAGGCTTCCTTCTAGAATTGGACGAGTGATTCTGTCCCAAGGGATCGGGTGCAACCTGTGTCTACTTTGAGAACTACACCAGATGAACGCTGTGTTTATGCGATTTTAGTGCTTGATAATCCGTCCAGGAATGGAGCTGTGGCCAAGCCGGTAGATTGGGATGGAAGTGTTGACCGATCGGATCAAAATGCGCCTACCTGCAGGAGAATCTTATTTGATCATCATACATGAATCTTCGTATTTCCTTCCTTCAAATTTAGTCATTTTTTAAGTATATACTTACTAAAATCCCCAAAATAAAATTCTATCCAAACAAATAATCCTTAAAAATGAAAATGAAATCCTCTCCCTAAAAATAGATTTAAACTCAAAAAAGGGGGAAAAACATAATTTGTTTATTTATTCTCTCTCCATCCAAACGGCCTTCAAACAAGAAGTTGACAAAATTTAAAAAAATCCAATCATCAGACCAGAAATCCGAAAAACCTTGCTATTAAAACAAGAACAAGACCATGACCATGACCATGACCATGACCATGACTTGTACTGTAGCACGCTCGCTTGTACTGATATTTAGTCCAACTGGGCTGGACCCCTCATCAATTTCGCGCTCTGACTCCTCTTTCTCATCCCTCTTCTACCAACAAGGGGGAACAAAAACCCCAGCCCCAAACCCTCCCTTCTCCGATCCAAACCCTAGATGTTGATCCCGATCCAAGGCATCTTCTTCCAATTTCTCCAACATACACTTGGATTCATCTCCATCTCTTACAAATCCATGTAAGCTGACATCTGCTGCTTTCAGATCTAGGTTTTTTTTTTGTTTTGTTTGTACTTCCTTTCACTGATTTGAGCTCTTCAGCTCCAGATCAAGGGTGATGGCCTCTGATCCAGCTTCTTCATCTCATTTTGATTTGAAAACATCACGGTTTTGCCGCTCATCTCTTTTCGCAGGTTGCGATTTTGAAGGGAATCTCCAAAGTTAGGGTTTTGTTCTTGGTCTTTCTGTTTTCCCTGCAAGATAAGATAATTGTGAGAGATGAGAGAAGGCTCTGGACCAGTTACTCGTTCGGGGAAGATTGGGGAGCGGGAAAGAGTTTCTGGGGAACTGAAAGTGTTTGTGAAGAAGGAGAAGAAGAGACCTCGGTCGGGAAGCGATGCGGAGTCGGATGAGGATCGGAAGGTCGGTCGGGGGAGCCGGGAGAGCGGTAACGGTTCCATCGATCGGAAGAGGAAAACAGCTGCCAAGTCAGTAGCTGAGAAAAAGAGGGATGGGACGGGGCGGTTTAAAAAGGATGGTGGAATTGGTAAGGGTAGAGTCAGGGAAGAACAGTTAAGCGATGAAGATCCTTATGAATTCAAGGAGGATGTGGAAATCAGCAGGAGAAAGACGAATAAAGGATCTCTGAAGCATAGAGTAGGTGGAATTGGGAGGAAGAGAGGTAGAGGGGGTTTGCTTAAGTCCAATGAACAAGCTGCAATTGACAAGAAAAAGGTCAAAGTGGAGAATGGGAAGGGCGGGGAAGAAAAATTTGAGAACAAGGGTGACTTGGATTCGAAGAATGCAGGGTCTTCTACTCGACTGAAGAAGGAATCCGAACCAGAATGCAGTGGAAGTAGTGCAATTGAGAAGGGAACACCTTCAAATTCGCATATGAGCAGTGGCTCGGTGGTTGAGAAAAACAAGGGAGCGGATTGGTTCGACAAGAAGGTATTTAGTGTGGAGAGAGTCAATGATTTTCGCTTGGTTGGTATTTCTCAGGAGAAGAATAGCCCTTGTACGCCGGGCAAAGGTGGTGTTTTGAAGGCATCATCCAATAGTAAGATGAAGGCGGGTGGGATTACAAAGAAGCTCGATGGAAGGGAATCTGAAGACAGTCCAAAACATCCTGGGTTTTCCAGCATTTCCAATCGCAAAGCTTGGACTGACCCCTCAATCTCTGGAAGCAGGAAGTTGCCTGAAAAACCTAGTTCAGCTGTCACAGTGACAAAAAATCAGAAGATTGAAAAAAAGAAAGTAAGTGATAGAGAAGCTGATGACTCTGAAAGACGCTTGCAGACAGACTCAAAGAACTTAGGTGCTGGTAGTAAATCCAAGTCAGAGGTGAAGAATGAAGGAGAAAGCCCATTGGTATTGGAACGTGCCTCTTCACGCAGTCAGAAGGAAACAGTGGAGGATAAGGTTTCTGGAACAGAAAAGCAAGTACTGCGAACTCAGATTAAGGATATGCTTCTGAATGCAGGTTGGACAATTGAATATAGGCCCCGGAGGGACCAAAATTATAAAGATGCTGTGTATATCAATCCAAAAGGAGGGTCTTACTGGTCAATAGTTAAAGCGTATAATGCATTTAAAATGGAGTTAAGCAGCAATGGTAAGGACAAAAGGGATTCTAGCGGCAGTGATTGCAAGGGCAAAGGGAGAAGTCTTGTGTTTTCTCCAATACCAAATGAGGCTGTCAGCATGCTGATGAGAAACAAAGGGGTCAATGAAGAATCAGATGAAGAGCTTGTAGGCAGCAGAAGAAATAAGGATGTTAAGGCACATGCAGGCAGCTCAACTAAGAAAGAAAAACCGAGTCCTCGTTCGGATGCTCATTCTCTACAAGGAAGAAGTAGAAAACATAAAGGATGTGCATTGTTGGCGCGCAGCTCTAACAAAGAAGCAAATGGAGGAAGTGATACTCTTACTCCATACGCTGGAAAGCGAACTGTTCTCTCCTGGCTGATAGATTCAGGAACTGTGCCTATGAATGCTAAAGTGCAGTATATGAACAGGAGACATACCCATGCAATGCTGGATGGGTGGGTAACAAGAGACGGCATTCATTGCTGTTGCTGTAGTGAAATTGTGACAGTTCCAAAATTTGAGGTGCACGCCAGAAGTAAACTGCGTCAGCCATTCCAAAACATAGTTTTAGAGACGGGGGTTTCTCTTTTGCAATGCCAATTAGAAGCATGGGGCAAACAAGAGGAATCAATGCCGCGTGGGTTCCATTCCATTGACGTTGATGATGATGACCCACATGATGATACCTGTGGCATTTGTGGCGATGGCGGTGACTTGATTTGTTGCGATAGCTGTCCTTCAACCTTCCATCAGTCCTGTTTAAATATGCAGGTGCGTGGGAATTTTTACACTTGGTATGGTTGTATGCTATCTTGGTAATAGCAACAAATGTTTAGAGAATTTTCAATTTATTCAATTTATTTCTTTCTTCAAAGTATTTATTTATATATTGAATTTCTGTGTGTGCATATATGTGTGTGTATATATATTGTTTTTTAGATGTTTTTTTTTTGGTGGTGTCAAATAATTTTGATTTCAAGATTTCAGACCATTTAGGCAGAAATTCAGAATCTCGGGTCGCGAAAATGGACAAATTCTCAAATTTGAACGATTTTTTTTTTTATGTGTGTGTATGGGGTGGGGTTCTATTCTTCTTCTCCTTTCTCTCTTTGCTTCCCTTTATTTTTCTCTTCTCCTTCCCCTCCTCTCTTCTTCCTCGCCCCTTTTCTTTCCCTCCTCTCTTTTTTTTTTTCTTTCCCAATGAAAGTCGAAAGGGCCTTCTCTCCCTTCCCCCTCCCGCGAATGCACGGCTCAGCTGGCCCTTTTCATCTTAAATGAAAATAAAAATGCTTGGAACCCTACAATAGGCCACCTATTAAAGTCCAAGCTGCTCAAAACGTTAAAAAAAGGATTTTTTTTTAAAGAATGGGTCATTGATTGAAATAATTCAGTCCAATGCAGCAATTCTTGGAAAACTCGTGGGCTCCACAGAGAGGTTCACCTAATAAAAATACAAATTATCTAAAATAAATTCCCTACTCAGATATGAGCCCTAGTAAAATTTCACTCTAATAGAAAATGGAGCCCTAACAAAATTTCATTCAAATAAGAAATGGGCCCTACCCAAATTTCACTATAATATGAAATAGGGCCCTAGCCAAATTTCTCTCTTATAAGAAATGGGTCATGGTCAAATTTCACCCTAATTGGAAATAGGGCCCTAATAAATTTCACTTTAATAGGAAATGAGCACTTACCAAATTTCACTCTAATAGGAAATAGGGTCCCCGCCAAATTTCACTTTAAATTTAAATATTGTATCATTTTTTTATATATTCATATTTACTTATTTTTTTTATTTTTGTCAAACGTAATTCTGACCATTTCACCGAAATTCTGAATTGGCCCAAACATTTCAGTTTGGGGGTCCGAAACAACATTCTTAACCATGGTTGTTACTTCTCAAAGAAAATAAAGAAATACAGAATAGAGGACAAAAGGTTAATTCCTTAAAAGTTAACTGACAGATCTATTATATTTTTTAATTTTTATGTCCTCAGGAAATAATCCTAAAAAAGAATTAAAGATTTTTTCTGGATGATATCTTCGTAAGATTTCTAGTAAAAATTTTTATAGGTGGAGGATATATTTAGACAGCATTACCAGATCATCTTTCCTGGTGGATCAATGTCCCTATGCCCTTCTGTTTTGTTGTAATTTGTTGTGGCATATTTTTTAATAACTTTTCTTTAGTAGGGTAATGAATCAGCACGAATTGTGCAAATCCTATTTGTCATAGCTGGCATGGTGGGGCCCATATTTGTTCTGGGCAGTTCGACAGAAGTTTCCTACATGGATCCCATATGGTCAAGCATTTGGTCCTGGGCTACCAAAATAGATGCTAGAAGAGAGAGGTCCAAGCATCCATTTGCAGAGCCACTGAATGGATATGGTTATCCAGTAAAGGTGTCTGTTTGATGATATGGAATCCATGACAGGGCTTTTCCCATACAACACTTCATTGTCCATACAGGTGAACCCCACGATATGATTTGCAGTGTAATATGAGTTGGGTAGCTTGCAATGATACTTATTCCTTATGGTAAATTCACTGCTACTGCTTAAAAAAGAAAATTTTGTTGCCGCTGTGTCTTATCTATTTGCTAATTAACAATAATTAAAAAGAAAGTTTATATACTTTTTACAAGTTTACTGGATATAAGGTCGCCTTTTTCATGTTTTACTACTCATTTAGTGCAAAATTATTTCATGTGTCCCTGTTGCAGAAGCTTCCTCGAGGTGATTGGCACTGTCCAAATTGTTCATGTAAATTTTGTGGGTTGGATGGAAGTAATGCTTCTGATGGTGGTGGAATGACAGTCTCACCATTGCTCTCATGTAGTCAGTGTGAAGAAAAATGTATATCCTGTTCTCTAGCTTACATTTTGCTTTTTTTTTTTTTTTTTTTATTCTTCTCAGAACTGGATATATAATTTTTTTTTTATTTTTTTATAATGAGGTCTAACAAGATGGGTTTTTCCCGCTGTAGATCACCAATCATGTATTCAGGAAACAGATACTGCTCCTGTCGCTTCAAAAAGGCTCCACAATTCCTTTTGTGGTCATAGTTGCAGAAAGGTATTACTGTCGCCTACCATTGTTACATCATTTTTCTTTCCATGTAATGTAGCTAAGCATTGTCTGTTTTCCAGTGCCATTGTGCATTCTGGGTTTTCATGGTTTTACTTTTATGACGCCATCATATACTGACTCTGCTCATGCGGTTAGAAGTATTGGAAAAAGAAAAGAAGCACCCTAGTCGGTCAAAGTTGATACCCAAAAGGCCAAAAGATGTCCTTTGCATTATATCGGAATCGAAGCGTAATCTGCCTGTTGGTTTTAGCCTATAATGTCCAGGCACACCATGGATACGTCAGAGACGGATTTTACACATAAAATGAAGTATCGGACATGATGTATTGCCTATTTTGAAGAATCTGGTTATCTTAGGTTTTAGATGCAGAATTGGTTTAATAAGCCCAGACAAGAAACTCAGAAATACTAGCTTCTGATAGTTGTTTCTTGTTTGTTATTCCTTATTAGGATTGAACAGAGATGAAGTTGGTCTCTGTTGTTCATGGAAAACAACTACTAGGGCGTTTGTTTGCATAGAATACATTGTAATTGAATACTTACCATAAGTGGTTAAAAATGATCCACGGTGAATATACAATGATGAGTTGATGACCATCAAATAACCTCCCCTCTAATGGAAAGTTAATCAACGGAAGATGGGAAATGATCACCCAGCCATCATCCCAGTGATTCAAATACTAGGAAAGTGAAGGTTCCATTTTCATCTGTACCTTAGATCCTTCACTCCCGTATCTCCTTACCTCTTTAATAACCCATTGTTGGAGCTCACGTGACCACGAATTCCTATGCATTCTAATGCAATGCAGGATAGACCCATGACCTCACGTTCAATAATATTATGTATCTTAGTTTAGTTGATTAAGCTTTCTTAGTTTATTAATGAGTTATAATTAGAATTAGATTTCCAATTTCATTAGGATTCTTAGTTTATTTCCTAAGTTAGGTTATTGATTACTTTTATAGTTTGATTAGGTGACTTAACTTATACCCTAAGTTTTGTTTTTCCTATTTATATGGGCATTGTAGAGAAGGAATTCTCAGAGTTGATGATTAATTGAATTGGGTTTTATCCCTTTCAAGGTGCATCCTCGTTTATAGTCTTTGCTAAGACATGTGATAGTGTCTGTGGACACGTGCTGCGGCACTTTCCATGCAAGCCCTAACCTTAGGACCTGCATGAATTGGTATCAGAGCCAAAGACCCATGGCCGGCAAGGCGATAGTGAGATATCTTATGCTGCTTAGTCTTGTTCGATCTCATTTATTTTTTGATCAGCAATGGTGAGATTTCATTGCAGATTTTACCTGCCAAGAGTAAACATGAAACATAAACTGCAGTTTGTTTTACTTTTTTTTCATATATATTTGCATTTTTAAATTGTTAATATATATTTTTTTGAAACAGAAGTTCTTAATGATACTGAAATTTGAAACCAGTTGAAATGTTTCAATCTAAAGTCAAACCAAAACAGTGTCCAAACCACATTGACAACTATGATGTAAACGTAAAGTTAAGCAGAGTCTCTTTGCTTTTCCTTTTCCCCTCATCCCCACTCCTGTTGTCTCCTATCCCGCACAAAGACATGCTTTTTTTTTTGGTTGGACAAACCTCAGAAACCTTCTGCCTTAAGCTTTCTTTCTTTCTTCCTTCTTTTCAACTTTTGAAATATTGTGAAAACTACCTTTTCAAGGGAAGAAAAAGTGGACTTAGCTGTAGCATCTCTGAAAAAAAAAAAGAAAAAAAAGAAAAGAAATAAAAACAAAGCTGATTCTACTCGAAGACTGTGGCAGGAGGTTCTTCCCTTTTAGTCTATATGGTTTTGTGTTGACAATTTCCTTTATACATTTTGCATTTTGCATTTCTAGAGGTATGATAAACTTGGCAAAATGGATGTTGGTGTTTATGTTGTGCAAACTGTGCCTTATTATCTATTTCTCATCAGTATGGTAGCAAATGTTACTTGTGAGATAATTATGAAGGCGGATGCATTTGTGAAAGGGGAGTGTTTAGAAACTTTATGGTAGCTGTGAAAACCCAATTACATATATGATTTTGGCTAGAGATTTCACCTGAGTCCATTCTCTTGTCGAGCCTATCGTGTGTGCATGTGCCCGCGTGCATGTTTAACTCTGTATCCCTTTTACTCTTTTGTAATTTAGGGCCCGTTTGGCATCGTTCTCGTGTCGTTCCCAATTTTGTGCTTGGATCAGTTTGTGCTGAGATCGGGTTGTGCCGAGCCTATTCTCTGCGGAACTTGTTTAGCAACATTATATTAAATTAATCTACTGAGAATATGCTATACGGAACTTGTTTGGTAACATTATATAAGTTTTGCTTTAAGGAGTGGACATAGGATTTACAATGTGAGACCCACCTTTTATTATTTACGGCACTCTATTATTATCATACATAGGACCCACTTGTAGAGATTACAATGTGATACCCACCTTTAAAAATTAGAATATGGGGCCCACATTCATATGATTTATAATTTGGGTCCACCCTTTGTGATGGTGACCACCCACATTTATGAATGACAAGGTGGAGCCTCATTTTTTGTGATTGTGGATATAGGATACACCTTTAGAAATTACAATGTGGTACCCCACCTTTAGAAATTAGAACATGCGCAGTGCATTCATATGATTTACAATGTGGGCCCACCTTTATAGGAATAAAAATGTGGGGCCATCTTTTTTGTTAATTATGAACACGGGACCCACCTTTAAAAAATTACAATGTGGTACCAACCTTTAGACATTCAAACATGGGGCTACATTCATAGGATTCACAATGTGGGCCCACATTCATAGGATTTACAATGTGGCTCCGCCTTTTATGATCGTGACCATATGAACCACCTTTAAGAATTATGAAGTGGGGCCATATTTTCTGTGATTGTGGACACGGGACCCATCTTTCGGAATTACAACATGTTGCCCACCTTTATAAATTAGAAGACTGTCGATGTGAAGAAGAAGAAGAAGAAGAAGAAGATTGGAGAGAAAGTTGATTCATCCATGGATGATCGACTGTTCTATTTATAATCATATTAGACCTTAATCAAGGCTCTAAATATGTTAAGAGTACAAATTAGAATAAATGAAAGAATAGAAAGAATCAATCCTAGACTCCTAGTCTATACAAGGAATACATAAAGAGAGAAATCAGCTATACACAATGAGATAAATCAGCTATACAAAGATTGACTAAATCCCACGTGTGGGAGGCTATAATGGGCCTTTGTTGGGCTGGGCCTAGGGCCTGTTAACATAAGGCCTTGTTATCTTCTACAAAGACAGGGCCCATATTCAAAGGATTTATAATGTGGTGCCACCATTATAATTTTATAATATGGGCCCACCTTTTGTGATTGTGACCATGTAACCCACCTTTGGAAATTATAAAGTGGGGCCACCTTCTTTGTGATTGTGAACATGGGGCCTACCTTTAGGATAAGTGAGATGATTTGGAGTCTTTAAATGACATTCTTTAAAAGGCAAGAGATAAGGAAGAATCAATTGTGCCAGAGTTGTTTCTTAAAAAAAAAAAGTTTTTTCGTTCCAACTTTCTTATGCCAGTGGGACTAGGTTAGGATTTTGATATTCCTTCCCATGAGATCAAAATTCGGAACAATGATTTATACATACCAAAATGTTTTCCACAACCTTATCTCGTGGGAGCATGGGAACATCCGCTTGATGCCAAACACACGCTTATCCTCTTTATTGTTTTTTTTTTTTTAATTTAAAAAAAAAGGAAAAAGAAAAACCTGCATCTTTTGTCTCTGTTTTTTCATATCTGTTAAATATTTAAATGTGACGAAATGTGTAGAGTGCTGAACTTTTTGTAAGTTGGCGCTGAGTGGCTGACCATTTTTGCTGCAGTTTGTTCTTCTTTCTGCTTCTCCCTTTACTCCTTTTTAATTTATTCTCCTTATTGTTTCTAAGAGGGGGAAAAAAAAACAAACAATAAAACCCTATTTCTTTTATCTCTGTATTAGCAGATATTCATTGTGACTGAAAGCCTACATTGTTTTAGTTTCTTTAAGTTGCTGCTGATTTGGTTGTGGTGCACTTAAATCTTTATTTTCTTGTCATATATGCAGTTGTTCCAGCGATTGCATAAGCTTCTTGGAGTTAAAAATGATTTGGAGGAAGGCTTTTCGTGGACACTCATTCAGAGGTTTGACGAGGACTCCGAGACACCTTCACGCACACTATCTCAAAGAGCTGACTGCCATTCCAAGCTAGCTGTTGCACTAGCTGTGATGGATGAATGTTTTTTGCCCATAATAGACCGGAGGAGCGGTGTCAATGTGCTTCATAATGCTGTTTATAATTGTGGGTAAGCAGTCATCAACACATTTTTAAGAACACTAATAAGGTTTTGCTTGGATACATATTGGTCAGATTCAAATGGGTATCTGCGGTTGAGGCCCAGCTGGTTTCCAGTCCATCTATTAAATGGGCCAATTACCCCAACCTGCTGCACTCAACCCCGTCAATCTTACCAACCTGCTTAACCTGTTTAATAGTGGTCTACCTCGACAAAATAATATCTTCACCATCCCTGTCATCCACTTGCAATGGCTTCTTTTTCTGTTGTATTGGAAAGAAAGGGATTCCAGGAGCTTTTTTTGTGGAGGTTGTCCAAACCCCAAATGTCTCCCCCACAACCAGGTCTTGATGTGAACTCTTTCCTTGAAATTTTCCAATAGTTGGTCTCTCGCTCTTTCTCATCATTATGGTGATCACTCTTGCCCTTTTCTTAGAAAATATAGTAGCCAAGGTTCTATCTGTGTTCAAAGTTTTGATGCAATTTGCTTGGATGTAGGTGGCGGGTGTAGGTTAGATTTATGTTAGAGAAATGGCTTCCTGTAAATGCCCTTTTTACCTGAATCAGAAACCTTTGGATTAGTTTTCTTTGCAGCATATTATGTGATGTTACTAGAAACTTGTTGGGACAAGCAAATTTTCCAAATTTGTATTTGGCAATTTTTTTTTTTTTAATTTAAAATTTGATGTTTTGGTGTGTTTGTATTGATTATAGATAATTGAGTGTTTGATGAATTGTCTACTAGTTAGTTGGGTTTCTTGACCACCGAGTCGGTCTGTTACGACTTGGTCAAGTCGCACCAAGGTTCGGCTGATGCGCATGAGACAGCCATATCCACTTTATTAGGCAGGTACTGTGTCCAATATGACTGGACAGAGTTCTAAAACCATGACTATAGCTCATGATTAATAGTATTTTCTTCTTGAAGCTAAAAAACTGGTTGTGGAGGTTGGTTTCCTGTTGTTTCAATTATAAATAGGTATGTTTTGGCCTGAGGACATATTCATTATTCTGGGAGCTCAATTTGGCCCAACCCAAGTCATTGCTACTGCTTTTTCAAGGTTGTTTCTGTTTTGCCTCTTGTGGAGCGTATCAGTTTTTGGTTGATTCTTGTTTGTTTTGATTGCTTAATAGAATTGATTGTATTATTTAAAGCATTGGTAATGTTGATTGTTGTGGTTAGTTTTTTCTTTGCTATTGCTTAAGGAAATTTATGTGGTTGTCAATATAATTCTAATTAAATTATAAATGTCAAATAATATCAATAATCTCTGAGTAATCAAAATTCCATATTCTAACTCAATTCAAAGATGGCCTAAAACATTTAATAAAATTCCCTAAACAAGGGCTAATCCCTCTATCAACTATTTGAACTTTTCTTGTTCTCTCCCTTTAGCCAAGCATGCCGAAATCTACGTGCTGAACGTCGTTCTGCGCTGTCCCACCCGCAACGTGATTACCTGAAGGGGCAACACAACATCAGTATTACTGGTGAAGGAATTTTCCTAATTACACAAACAACATAGAACATGACATAATACGTACAAGTCTAAATTAACAAATCAAGTACAATTAAAAGTACACCCATTTACATATTTGTTCCCCTTGCACATTACAACGCCACCAAGGCTTATCGTATACATGTATACCGGCCACCATGGCCCTGTCTCGTCATTCACGTCCACCAAGGACAATGGCCTCCATGGCCCACATGGTCTGAACACCATATCTAACACAATGAATCTGTATACCAATCCATCGTTTCACTGTACTAATAATTCCCAGTACACCATTGGTCATTCCATACATACCACATTAAATATAATACAAAACATCAACCTAAGTAATGTGAGACCCGCCTCATACAAACCCCCATTAGATTTATTGCCCCACTTTTGATCATAACAGGAATGGGGTATTGTAGAGGTGGCCCACATTCATAGAAACTACACAAGATGACTGAATCAGGTCAATGCTCCAAAACAGTCCATGCCATTTAATAATATTCACACAAAAACCTTAAATAACTTAGATGGAAAGTTTATATGTTAATTAACTACCAGGTATAGGGCTGTCCCCATCTGTAAGTCCCACTCAGCCCTTAATTTCACATACAGAACATAGAAAACATGTGTTTCATGCCTGATCCCAATGGTATAAAATTCAGTGGGTCTTATTACTCTAATCCAAGATCAGACTTAGCACTCATGGTCGCCCAAGGGTAGACTCGTAGGCTATTGGGTCTGATTCATCATACGACCACAATTTATGGCCCACATATCAGCACAGTTGCTGATTGATTTCCCGTACACATTCTCGCCTGGAAATATTTGGTTACAGTGGAAAGTGGGTCCCACTGGTCCCAATCTCAGATGCCACCATCCCTAAGGTCGCCCAGGGGTCCCACATCTGATGACCTGATCTGATTTCCCATCAGACAACCAGGTGGGTCCCAGAAGGGCCTGACAACACCAACCCATAATTTCTGCAACAGTCACCTATCATGCATTCAAGCAATTGGATGAGGCCCAGGTGGGGTCCACTCTCCATGGGTCCTCCACCCTGTCCCCCATGGCTCTCCTCATGGATCCTTGGACCAGATCTCCCATCTGGTGGGCCATGGGGTTCCATAATCCCTCATCGACAATATGTTCCTTTGACGCCAAGCCCCTGTTTTCACCAATTTCACATCTATTTAATGGATGTTCATGAATTCGCACTCCATATCAATTATAACATTCTTACAGTCATTCTTACATGATTCCCTTGACTCAAAATAGATTTTATGCCTACTCCATGGTCACAAAAAATCACTGTATACATAGCAATACAGAATAATTGAATCATGCACTATTATCAGCCATATTGATTAAATCATCTAGGTATTTACGAAGATCCACTCACCTTTGATAAGCGATAATTGCCTTCGCGATGTGCGGACACGAGTAGGACATCCGATGATCGTCTTCCCATCGATTGGCTTCCTCCTCTTCCCCTAGATTTCAGTCACAACTCTCCTTCTCAGATTTTCTCTCAAAAGCTAGAAGATAATTCAATACCAAGGGATGGTCGATGGTCTCATAAATACACCCTAGAGTCATAGTCCTTCTCAAGTTACTTGTTGAGTCTTACTCAACTTGAACACGTAGTCACACGTACATCACCTATTTTGAGTTGATTACAACTCTATCCTAATTTCAATCCATGTGTGACTCTTGAAATACATTAAAATAATTAAACATCTAAGGGTCCCACCTGGGCCATACTAATAATGCTAATCTTCGGGCCCAGTTGACTCAGGATATTACATATCCTAATCACAACTTATTAAATTAAAACTAATAACTAATAACAATGAATAGAAAAATCCCTAAACTATGTTGGGCCCTACACATGTGGCCTTTGAGGTCTATCGTGTATCATTCTCCCAGGCTTGGAAAGAACTCGACCTCAAGTTCGGTAAATGTATGCCTGGGTCAAAGATCAATAGGACGAGCTTCCAATTCGTTGGTTGAATTGTAGCTTCTGTGCACAACTTGGAATTTGTATGCGATCTTTTCCTCCATTTCGAAATAGGTGTGGCACATCGTTTTTTTATAGTTGAATTTTGTGTGGACATGTGATTGAACCTTCTAAAACTGCAATTGTAAAACCCGCGCTATCAAATCACAAACTTTGACTGCCTGTCGTTCATCTCCAAAGATGAAGTCATTATGAGGAATGACAACGGAGAGATCTTCTTGTGAAAGCAGTGGACCAGTTGATAGATCCATGTCTTCAATGTCCACTTTTCATTCCTCTTCCTTTACATCTTCCGTTTTTTATCAACATCGTCCTCTTGCTTAAAGGTGGTTCCATCGAATTTGACCTCAAACTTTTCTATTTCTTGACCTTCACCTCGATAATTATCCCCATGATGATCATTTTCTAAATTAGCAGGTCTGATTGCCATCATTGCAAGAGTGGCCTGGAGTTGACGGACCGCAGTGGACAACTGAGCAATGGCTCCAGTCAATTTTGCAATGGGTTGCAGGAAATTTCTCCATGAATGTACACACCGCAATTTAAAATTTGACTGACCTCATGTCGTAGATCTGGTCTCCACGAATACACTTTGCGAAAATGGATTTGAAATCTGACTTCGGATGGCTCCAATACCATAGAAACAAATTGGGCACTCGATTGGTCAAATCTATGGCTTTTGACTGGATTTGCTGATGTCACTGATGATGTGGGCAGTTTTAGTGTTATAATATAGATGCTGTTTGTTGGCTTCCACTCATGATTGGGTCGGATTCACTTGACACGAATTTGACCTGGCTCGAACCTTTACTTGGAATTAGGGTTGTAAATGGGTCCCCGATTCTTCGATTATCCGGAGGTTCCGACCCGTTAAAAACCGGGTCTAGATCCTGTTCCTTTTTTTTGGACCAATGACCTAAACGGGTCCGGTTCCACCTTGGTTCGAACCTGTGATCCCGTGACCCGACATATTACCTTGTTTTTTTTTTTATTTTTTTCATTTTAAATTAGTTCTATATCTAGACTCGGACCCGTCCCATATACGGTTCCATCTTCTCATAAATGGTTTTGGAACCAAGAAACCGGTTCCGGGTCCACCATGGACCGGAACCGACCTGTTTACATCCCTACTTGGAATCAGCCCAGCACATGTCACAAAAGACCACGTGTGGAGCTCTCCCTCGTGTTCTGTCCATGGTTCAAGCGGCCGCATTATCGGACGGAGAGGTTGAGGCCGCTATGTTATTTTGAAAATAGCGGCGCTTCGGTCTAAAACCTAGTAGAGTCAAGCAATTTTAATTTTAAACATTGTTTTTACTATTTCTTCTCCTTAATAGCCTTTTAAAAGTTATATTTACCCTTATATGGTTCAAAATCCCTAAAAAAACACAATATTGGCTACTACACAAGATTCGACTCTTTTTAACCACTTATAAAATTCACACAGCTAGTATCGCCACAACCGCGACTTATCGCCCGCTACGTGGTGATTTGGCCATTGGCCGTTGCACCTGCCGCAATCACTATTTTGATCCTTGGTTTTGTCCAAGGATGAAAATAGCGGTAGGGCGGGCGTAGCGGCCCGCCGCCAAACCGCTACGAAGCGGGCGATACGTAGCGTAGCGGGGATACGTAGCGGCGTAGCGGTGCGATTTGAAAAAATCGCCCAAAAAATCTAAAAAAATTCCAGAAAATCAAGAAAATTGTAAAATGAAAGAATATGTGGTTTTTTTTTTTGCAAAAGTAAGAAAAGGGGGCGTAGCGGTGCCTCAATATATGAGGTCCTGTATCGCTGTATAAATAGAAAACAATAGTAATGATCATTTTTTTCACATGTATTCATGTTGCTTAGTTATGCTAACTTTGAAACTAATGAAAGGCTCATAAAAAAAATGTCATGAAGTCAAGACTTAAGAGTAACTAGAGAAAAGAATACCTCTACCAAAGGGGGTGTGTAATAGGATGTACCTAGAGAAGAAATCTTGAGAAGAACTCTCCATATCCATTGTAATTCGGCTAGATCATGTGCTTTTTGGTATTCTTTTAAACATAAAAGGGTAGAAGAGTTGCATAAAAATGTTATTTGGAGATAAAAAGAAAAGAAATAAGCATTATAATACATTTTGAAATTTTTTGAAAAGTCAAAAGTTTTCACACTTCGTAGCGGCCCCGTAGCAGCTCCGTAGCGGCCGCTACGGATGTGAACGGCGCTAAATACAATTTAGCGTAGCGGTCTTCACCGCTACGCCCGATATAGCACGTAGCGGCCGCTATTTTGATCCATGGTTTTGTCTATTGAAAAGAAAAAAAGGGAATAAGAAAGGGTTTTTCAAACCCTCTTGCTGTTTGTCGAAGAGGAGGTGATGCTATAGAGGAGGCGTTGGTGAAGTGAGGCTTTGACAACGATGGCGACGGGGCTCAGAGGATGCTACGTCTGTTCAGACTACTGCTGTGCTGCTGATGGCAACGATGGAGGTGGCTGATGGTGTTGGTGACCTTGGTGCACGGTAGGCCTTTGAAATCTCTCTCTATCTCTCTCACACACACACACACACACACAACACGTCTTCCGCTTGGGTTTTGCAATAGCAAAACTCTATTTTTTTTTTTTTGGCAGGGATGGGTGTGGGGTTTGAGTTGGGGGTGTGGAGGAAGATGGTGAAGAGGTGGGACATGATGGACTGTGATTGGGTTTTGAGTTTGGTAGAGATGTTCTGTTTTCTAGGGGTTCGACTGTGGGTATTGAGGCTTCGGGTTGGTGTGGAGTTCGGATTGGTGGAATGGAATCCCGAGGGAGGTTTGGCTTGTGTGACGATAGGTTTTTTTTTTTTTTTGTTTTGTTTTTAAATGGGTTTCGATTATGGATGAATGGAAGAGGGTTCCGCTCGGTGGAATGGTTCGGTGATGGGATTTTGGTTGGGGATTCACTCGATTGGGTTTAGGGTTTCGAAGGTTTTGAGAGTTTGATGGTGTTTGGTTTTCGGAAGTTGGGGATTTTCGGGAAGTGACTTAGACAACGGTGGGGATGGGGTTCGGTTTGAGCGCTGGGGTTGGACACGATATTGTAGTAGTGGATTGATGTTGGGTTCTCAATTTCGGTTTTGCAGAAAAGGAGGACAGAGAGTATAGGGGTTCAGAAAGATGATAGGAATGGGGTTGGAGTGGTTCAACAGAAAAGATTTGGGTGTCAACCAGTGGGTATTTTCGGATTGGGCAGGGATTTGTGTTTTGTGATGGGAACGGTGATGAAGGTGATCGGTGATGGAATGGATGGGAAGGGGTAAACTCCGAATGATCCGGTGATGGATCTTCTGCTCTGGTACCAATTGATGCAGTCCCTAGGGTTCGGGCTTGTGTGGCAGTGCCGAAACGCAATGAAGGTTCCGAAGCGTATTTCTGTAGATACTTAAATACGTCTCGGCATAGACCATAAACGAGGAAGCACCTGAATGAGAAAACCCAATTCTATTAATCAAATATCTGAATATTCCATATCTACAAGAAAAATGCTACGGGGCCCGAAAAAGGGCCCCGAAAATGGGCACGGCTCCCGTGGAGCCATGGGATCCCAGCATGCGCTGGGATCCAACGGCTCCCTCGGGAGCCGTGCTGCTTTTCGGGCCCGAAAATCGGGCCCTGTAGCACGGTTGTATCTACAATGCCATATAAATAAGAAAGCAAATCTTTTTTCTTTGTTTTTTTTTAAATTTTGAATGATTAAGAAAGCAAATCTTAGGGGCTAAGAAACCTAAACAAACTAGGAAACTAAGCAAACTTGAATCCTATCCTAATTACAACTCATTAAAAGAAAAAAAAAACTAAAAACTAATAACAATTAATAGAAAAATCCCTAAACTGTCTTGGGCCCTACACATGTGGCCTCACCGGAAGAGCATGTTTTCAAACTATGGTTTGTAAAAAAAGAAAATAGTCGGACTTTTATTTAAATATTTGTACCATATAAAATACAAAGGGAATCTCTGCTTTCTTAGGAAGGGAGGTGCTATAAAACAGCTTTAGAGGGATCACTTTCTATCTTAAGCTTCCAAGCAATGGGGTCAAAAAATTTAATCCTTGAATGGGACTTCTGCCTTTGCTTCTCATAAACTGTGGCATGTTAGTGAGACCTGCATGTATAGTCAATGAATTCCTAGTAAAATTAAGCAAGCTTATACCGGACGTATTATTTTTCTGTGACATCACTTGTCTTCGATTATACCCTGTGAGTATTTTTGCTTTCAAGTTCATTTCATTGAAAAAGAGTTCTATCAGCAGTCATAACGGGATGAAGTTAATGGTGTATCCTATATGTCTCACTTTGATGTATACATATGACTACTATCTTCTTTATATGACGATTTTTGACTAAGCAGCTAGTTATTTATGAAGTTTAACCAGAATCTTTTCACATATTAAACTATATGATGTGCAATTTTTTGTGAGGTTTTCCTTTTTTTTGTGATTGTGTTTTTTTTTTTACCTGGGAAAATGGAACCAATCACTATCAGGCTTTTTTATTTTGTTACGCGCGCCCCCGCCCCCGCCCCCCCCTTCTTTCTTGCCTATGATAGACTGTTCATGAGTGTCTGTATGCTAATTCAGTTTTATGCTCTGTGATCGGACATTTCATTTTCTGTATATTTGTTGCATCTGGCACCAGTGTTAAAGACATTGTTGGACAAAAGTGGACACAACAAGTCATGGAATGCACATAATTATGTTTTAACCAAGTCTATAAATAGATATTCTTTATATGGTTCAAATGTATATTGAAATACATCTTTTACAACTTGTATTTTTTTATTTTTACTTGGACACGCCATGGACATGGCAGGGACACGGATTTTACACATAAAAAATGAAGTATCAAATACGATACGACACGATATGTTGCGCACCTTGAAGTATCCGTGCATTGTAGCCTTTGGTAACCTGTGCCCCACTTGTCGGGGGTCTTGCCCATTATATGAGTTACCTAATTAGCTCCCATTGGTGTGTATGCTTTTATTTAACAGAAGATTGACATCTCCTTAGTTTTATTTTATTTTATTTTATTTCTTATTATTTATTTAATTTTTTAAGATCCTTCATGGGCATAGTCGATATGGGTGTTGCTTATTCTAAACCGGGCATTGTAGATATCTTATGCACCGGCTTGAGGGTTAGTGTTGGGAAATGGCTAGGGACTTATTTGTAATTTTCTAGTGATCATGGACTAATTTTTAATTATAGAAATCTTTGGTGAGGAATTTCTTTTTAATATCTGAAAATAATGAATAATATAAATAGAAGGGTTAGGACGGTCATAACAAGGCCGAATGACCAATCTTCTTGGTTCTCTTTAAGTTCATTCTTTTTTTTTTTTTGAAATGGTAACTTTGATTAAAAGGAGAAAGATTACAGTACAAGAGGAATATAATGAAAAAAAAAAAAAAAACAAAGCCACTAGATACAAACAAAATTAAGCGCTTCTCTAAAAGTGCAATTTTCTCTAACTTTTTGTGGTCTTAATGTGACGCCCTAGAGTCCCACATCGACTATAGAGAGGAAAGTGATTGGGATTATATGTAAAGCTTACACCGTTACCTTGCATGAGGCCTTTTGATGGGTTGAGGCCTATCAGAAACAAAATCGTGAGGCCTGTGGGCCAAAGCGGACAATATCATGCATGTGTGTAGGGTGGGGCGTTACACTTCTCTAAAAGCCTAATTTTCTCTAACTCTTATTATTATTATTTTATTATTTTTTGAATATTAACATTCATAGAAGAAGCTTAACAGTATGAGAGATACACTGACAAAAACAAAAAAGAGTACGAAGAAGAGATTAACATTCATAGAAGAAGCTAAACAAACAAAACAAAAACAACACAGGCATAACAGCACGCAGAAACCCGAAAGAGGAAAAGGAGAACCCAAAGAGTACTCCCTTAGAAAAATCAGCCACTCCAAAGATGCCTCCCTAAGAGAACACTAAAGAACAGACACAATATATTTCCCCTGGAAGATAGAGGGACCTCCCTCCAGCTGTGAACCATCAAATCCATGGAGATGCTTGGAAATGAGGCAGAACAGACACCCATGATGCAATAGTAAACTTAAGCCTCTTCTTTTTTACCTAATTTATTGTGGATTAAGAGTTTAAGTGGGAACCTGTTTCTTGACACCTAGTGTCCATGGCATGCACCTGACAGACATGTCCATCCAAGTTATGGGTACTGATCAGTTGAATTTCATGTCTGTCTATGTGCCTAGTTTTTGGTGGTCATTTAATTGATTAAAACTGTTGTTACTTTTGTCGCTAACATATGATAAATAGCTTATGTGTTGTCTAGTTGATTACATCTTTTCTTTTGTAGATCAAACTTTAATCGGCTGAACTATTGTGGCTTTTATACTGCTGTGTTGGAGAGGAATGATGAAATTATTTCTGCTGCATCAATCAGGTGAGTTCATAAATTTTTGGTGATCTATTTATGGATTTCATGACTAGTTGTCCCATGTTTTTACATTGCATTGTTAATGAAAGTGTCTCTCAATTGCAGACTCTCAAAAGATTGTACTGGACTTAATAGTTCCCTGAATTCTGAAAACTCAAATGACAATAAAGAATATTTGGTACTGAAACTGCCTTGTTTTTCAAATCTTTATATTCTTGGTTTTTAAACTAATGACTACTATAATAATCACAGCCTACTTTTGTGAGTATATATTAATATGAATATGATTTTAAATATTGGAATAAACAGGACAGTTGGAATAAAATTTTCCCATCACTGATGCTACTTATGTGAGTGGATTTTAATAAGAATATGATTTTAAATTTTGGAATAAACAAGACAGTATCGGAATAAAATCTTCCAGTTACTGATCAATAAAAACCAAACCAATCCAAACCAAACCAAGCCTTTTCCCAATAGGTGGGGTCGGCTATATGGATTTGACGATGCCAATCAAATCTGTTTAGGGCCATGTCCTCCGCTAGATCCATGTAGGCAATGTCATGTTTAATAGTTTCTTTCCAACTTCTCTCGGGTCTCCCTCTCCCTCTCCTACTCCTGGCTATCTCCATGCTTTCACACATTTTAATAGGTGCCTCCGTTGGACGCCTTCTAACATGGCCGAACCATCTCAGTCGATTTTCTCATTATATCTCCAATCGGTGCTATTCCTACTTTGCCCCTAATCTCCTCATTCCTAATCCTATCTCTCCTTGTGATCCCGCACATCCATCTTAGCATTCTCATCTCCGCAACTTCCATCTTCTTGACATGATTATGCTTTACTGCCCAACACTCTGATCCATATAACAACGCTGGTCGTACCGCCACCTTATAATACTTTCCTTTAACCTTGAGGGGGACTTTCCGATCACACAAGACCCCCGAAGCACTCCTCCATTTGGTCCACCCGGCCTGAATCCTGTGACTTACATCAGTATCAATCCCTCCATTCTGTTGCACCATAGATCCAAGGTACCTAAAGTTTTCTTTCTCTATAATGTTTTTTGTGCCCAAACTTCTATGCTACCAGGTGTCCTACTTTGACTAAACTTGCATTCCATATATTCCGTTTTGCATCGACTTAGCCTAAACCCTTTTGTCTCTAATGTTTTCCGCCACAATTCTAGTTTAGCATTCACTCCTTTTCTTGTCTCATCCACTAAAACAATGTTATCTACAAATAGCATACACCATGGCACCTCATGCTGGATATGTCTTGTAATCTCATCCATAACTAGGGCAAACAAGTACGGGCTTAACGCTGAGCCTTGGTGTAGAAGTTCTTTGTAGTCTAAAGAGTAATATATTTTTCCAATTATAGCTCGTAAACTTTTGAGGGAAATCAGATATCTCTAGCCCTCTTTTGGTGGAAGAATAGTGTTTCTAGATCTTATCCACTACGTTAGTGGATTTGTTTTTGCTTTCTTTTCCTACTAATGACACCTGGTAATTCTTGTCAATTATTCCTCTTGTATTATCTTGTAAATTTATTTTCTTAATGAAGTTCTTATTGTTACCTCTATGAAAACATAAGTTGTAACAATTCCTATTTTTAATGTGTTTTATTCTTATAAATTATTAAAATAGAAAACTATGTATCTTGTTTTGGAATATGGTTTTTACCAGATTTGAGGGTTGTAATTTCAGTTGATGAAAATTCTCTTTTGAAACATGCTTGCCATGTCATGTTTGCAGTATGCTTGCTTTACAACTGAACTACGTTTATCTTGTGTTTAGCTGGAAACTGTATGGTTAGTCATGAGTCCGCAATGTTTTTTTATAACATTTCCTGGACCAAGTGATGCAGCAATTGGTGTGTTTAGTGGATTCTCCTTTAGACAATGGTCTTATTTAATTTTTCTCCAACTTCTACTGTAGATAGTCAGTGTAGGATATTAAATTATATGATCTGCTATTATGTGTGCATGTGCATGTGTTGACATGTGTGTGCTTGTGTGTGGGTGTGTAAAATATAAATTAATATATTGTTGTTGCTAATGTTAAAAATTGTTTTCTATCTGGTTAAATAGGATCCATGGAACCAGACTAGCGGAGATGCCTTTCATTGGGACGCGCCATATATATAGGCGCCAAGGGATGTGCCGTCGGCTTTTAAATGCAATAGAATCGGTATGCAATAGAAATTATGTCAACATTATCCTCTTCATTTACTGTTAGCCTCTAGGCTAAATCTTCATTCCACTGTTTTAGAGCTTCTCATTAGCGGAGTCGAACTTCAGGGGGTTCACCACTTTAGATGAATTTGTTATTTTTACATGAACTTAATTTATCGTATATTCTTAAGCAACTTCTTTTTTGTCGAATGTAGTTCTATATTTCTTAAACTTGGCTGCTTCATAGTGATTTTGAACCTTATATTGATTTACCTATTTGCAGATTGTTTGCCAAACTCTTTAACTCTCCAACTTGTTATCCTTTTAGTTTTAATGTTTTATGACCTATTTCGTTCATGTTAACATTTGCAAATTCGATACCTTTTCAACCAACATGAATTAGTAGGAAGTGGTTATGATGGTTTCTTCTTTAAAATGGTTTCTTTCATGAATTGAACCAGACTGGACTGTCTTTGTTAGGAGGTTTATTCATTTCTATAACTCTTGAAAGTTATTATACTTCGTTATAAAAAAATAGTTATCATACTACGCGAATGTGCAAATGTAATATTGCATTTTTAATGTGCATTTCATGATGTGTGATCAGTTGTTTTAATTTCCTTAGTAATTTGATGTTAAAAGCTTCATGAGATGTATTATTATGTCTGAACCAGCTAGGATTGAATGGGACCTTTTTGTTGGAAACTTGGAATGGTTACTATGTTCCCTTGAAACCTGAATTTGCTTCAGTGGATGATAAAATACCTGGATTGCTTACATAATTGTTTGCTTACATAATTGTTTACTTTGAGGTTTTCTACTGTATATATAATGGGTGTGCATGAGGTGGATGGAGCTGTTTAGTGGTCAAGAAGTTCTGTTTAGTCTTCGTTTTCTTTCTTCCATCCATGGTCTAAATGTTGGATGGGTTTTCTGCATTATTCTCAATTCTATTATTTTCCCTAATATTGCTTCTATTTTACATCTTATTTTCAGGCTCTTTGCTCTCTGAATGTTGAGAAACTTATCATACCTGCTGTTTCTGAACTTATGCATACATGGACTGTAGTTTTTGGTTTCAAGCCTCTGGAAAATTTACACAGGCAAGAAATGCGATCCATGAATATGGTGGTTTTCCCAGGTACAGATTTGTTACAGAAGCAACTCCTGAAGTGTGATCTCATGGAAGGAGATACAACTGCTGATGCAGGTAATTTCATAGAATATTTATTGAAGTTTCATTGAAGTTCATGCTTACGCCTAAGGTTTGATTTTGTATTGTTTTGTTGTGGCTGTTGGTGCTGTTGAACTTAAGCAGTTGTTGTTTGCACTCATTTACATACGTAAATGTTGCACATCCATAACATTTATGCACATGCGTGTTTGTTTGTGCTCATTTACGCATCACATGTTTAGATGAGGTGCGAGAATTTTGTGTAAAAGGGGCCATTCTCATATGAAAATTTTCATATTGAAAAGATGTGAAAGCATTTTACATCTTTATGGTTAGAAGGGCACTTGTACAGTTTTGCCTGGGACAGGTTGCAGTGTCAAATCCTGTCAGTCTTCTAGTTTTTGCAACTCCCGTGGGCCGTAAATTTTAGTCCAAACCATCATTTTTTGTTATCGACCCATTAAACCCCAAATTGTTTAGTTACAGGTCTTAAATGTTCATAGATTTTTATATAAATGAAAATTTCAAATATGTAATCTGAGCTATTCATCGTTTGGTCATGTGAAATGTCCTTCCAAGCAAAAATGCTGATGTGTTTCGCATGTGTGAATTTTACATATGCGTGTAAAATTCACACATGCATATTTTACATTTGTTAAATCCAAACATGCAAATATTACATATGTAAACCGTATTTTCATATCCCATGCGTAGAAGATAAATGACCCTTAAAAGCAACAATGATGATACACCTATAGTGGAAAATGCATCTGTTGAGTCTTCCATGAGACCTTACCTACATGATTCTGATACAGGTGAAGTAAAAGACAGAGTTGCTGGTTCTGAATCTTGTAGCCATACTTGTGGGGTTTCTGCTGCTGAGGTTTTGCTTGAATCTTTAGAAGTTCCTAATGGATCTAGCTCTGAAGCTTTTGGTGAAGGAACTGTTAGAGGTAATTCTGAGCCACATGACAAGCCAACAGAGTCTGTTTCTGACGAGGCATTTGTTTATCATGCGGATGATAGAACTGTGGTGGAAAATCACTCTCTTGTGCCTTCTTTTGTTGTGCACGACCATCAATCCTCTGGTGAGGGTGAACTGGGCAGTACATACGACACTCATCGAGTAAATGTTGAAGTTCTTAGTGTCGAATCTAATCTCCATGCTTCTAGTGAGACTTGCATTCAACGTTCCACTGAGGTGATCAGTGATGCTCTGGATGTGGTTTCTGGTTCTAGTTCTGAAGCTTCTGGTGCTGTTGAACTTACAAGGAACGACAATGATATGCCCAAAGTGGAAAATGCGTCTCTTGATTCTTCAATAGGGCCTTACCTACTTGATTCTGATATTGGTGAAGTAAAAGACACAGTTGCTGCTTCTGAAACTTGTAGCCATACCTGTGGGGTTCCCGTGGCTGAGGTTATGCTTGAATCTTTAGATGTTCCTCATGGATCTAGTTCTCAAATTATTGGTGAAGGAACTGTCTGTGATAAATCTGAGCCACAGGACATGTCCACAGAGTCTGCTTCTTGCAAGGTATTTCTTCATCATGAGCGTGATACAACTGTGGTGGGAAACTGCTCTCTTGTGTCTTCTCCTGTTGAGCATGATCATCAATCCTATGGCAAGGGTGAACTGGGCAGTACACTTGACACTCATGAAGTAAATGTTGAAGCTCGTAGTGTTGAATCTAATGTTCTTGCTTCTGGCGAGACTTGTGTTCAGCATAACATGGAGGTTATCAGTGATGCTCTAGATGCGGTTTCTGGTGCTAGTTCTGAAGCTTCTGGTGCTGTTGAACGTAAAAGCAACAATAATGATACACCCAAAGTGGAAAATGCATCTCTTGAGTCTTCAATAGGGCCTTACATGCATGATTCTGAAACAGGTGGAGCAAAAGACAAAGTTGCTACTTCTGAATCTTGTAGCCATACCTGTGGGGTTTCTGCTGCTGAGGTGATGCTTGAATCTTTAGATGTTCCTAATGTGTCTATTTCTCAAATTATTGGTGAAGGAACTGTATGTGATAAGTCTGAGCCACAAGACAAATCCATAGAGTGGGCTTCTGATAAGCGCTTTCATCTTCATGCGGATGATACAGTTGTGGTGGAAAATTGCTCTCTTGCATCTTCTGTTAAGCATGACCATCAATCCTATGGTGATGGTGAACTGGGCAGTGCACATGATACTCATCAAGTAAATGTTGAAGTTTGCAGTGTTGAATATAATCTCCATGCTTCTGGTGAGACTTGTGTTCAGCATACCTCTGAGGTGATCACTGATGCTTTGGATGCTGTTTATGGTTCTAGTTCTGAAGCTTCTGGTGGGAGTGCTGTGCACAAGCCCAACTGTTTTACTTCTGGGGCATCTTTGATCCTTGTTTCTGAAAGTACTCCTTGTGAAGTTGCAGATAAATCAATTGCTTCTCCTTTGAATACTAGCTTTCACGGTTGTGGTGGTGAGAAAGTAATGCATGACACTCATGAGGTAGAAGTTACTGCTCTCGAACCAAATGCATGTAGTTTTGATGAGGAATCTGTGCAAGTTGCTTCTGGAATGATTACTCGCACCTTCAATACTGCTACTGGGTATAATATTCAAGTTTCCTGTGAGAGTACCATGGATCACAGTACAAAGACTGCCACTCAATCCTTGTGTAATGCTTCTGATTACAGCTGTCCACCTTCTGGTGAGTGTTCTGGACAACTAAATTATGAGCTTCTTCCCAAGGACCCAATGCATATTTCTGGTGCCGCGCTTGTTTTTCCCTCTGATATAGCTCAACAGGATATGCAGGATGTGGCAAACAGATCACATCTGTCTTATCCTGATGAGTCTAACCTCCATCCTTCTGGTAAGGTTACAGTGCATGTTACTTGTGAAGTCAGTGGTGATATTACTTCCATCAATCATAATTCCCATGTTTCGGGCAAGGATTCTGTACTTTGTACTACTGATGTGGCCACTGTATCTCTTGATGCTGCTTCCAAGTCTAATTGTGATGAGGGCAAGAGATCTGATATGCTGTATAAGTCTTTTGACTCTTCTGATTCATCTCTCTGTGATCCAGATGTGGGTTCTCATAATACGAGTGCCGTTGTAAGCAAATCCGATGGAGATTTTCCTGCTGCATCCAGTCATGATGTGTCTGCTGAGGGTACTATGCCTGCTATTTGTGGGATAAAAACAGTTGAAACAGACCACCATGGTTCTGTTGATGCTTCTGTATGTTATAATACATGTACTGTTGTTGCAAATGATTCCGACGGAGATTTTCCTGTCACATCCAGGCACCATCTGTCTGCTGAAGGTTCCATGCCTGATGTTCTCAGGATGGAAACAATGAAACTTGTTCATCATGGTTCTGTTGATGCTTCTGTAGGTCATAGCGATGTTGCAAGTGGATCTAGTGAAGATTTTCCTACAGCATCCAGGCATCATGCAGCTGCCGAGGGTGCTATGCCTGACATTCACGGGATAGAACCAATCCAAGTAGATGGTTCTGTTGTTGCTTCTGTATGCCACAATACATATGCTGTTGCAAACGAATATGGTGAAGAATATAAGCAGCAGGTTTCTGCTGAGGGTACTATTCTTGATATCCGTGGGATAGAATCAGTTGATCACCACGGTTCTGTTGATGCTTCTGTATGTCAAAATAAAAGCGCTGTTGCAAATGAATCTAGCGGAGCTTTCCCTGCCTCATCCAGGTGTCATGTATCTGCTGAGGGTACTATGCCTGATATTCACAGGATAGAATCAGTTGAATTGGACCAATATGTTTCTGTTGATGCTTCGGTATGCCACATTACAAGTTCTGTTGCAAGCAAATCTAGTGGAGATTTTCCTGCTGCACACTTCTATCAGGTGTCTTCTGAGGGTTCTATGCCTGATATTCATCAGATAGAATCGGTTGAATCGGATCACTATGGTTCTGTTGATGCTCGTTTGGATCACAATACATGTGCTATTCCAAGTGAATCTGGCAGAGAATTACCTGCTGCATCCAATCATCATGTGTCTTCTGAGGGTACAATTTCATGCAGTCACGGGATAGAATCAGTTGAATTGGATCACCATGGTTTTGTTGGTACTTCAGTGTGTCACATTGCAAGTGATCCTGATGCATCCATGCATGAAACGTCTGCTGAGGGTGCTATTCCTGATGTTCATGAGATTGAATCAGCTGAAGCAAATCACCAGGTTTCTGTTGATGAGTTTGTACAATGCACACAAAATCATTGAATCCTTCCCTTCCCTTTCCAAGTGTTCTCTGTAATTCTGAGCCACAAAACAAGTCTCCTGAATCAAGTTTGGGTGCAGCTCAGCTTGTTTTACCTATGACAAATAAATCTACCCCTACTCATTCTTTTTGACTGAGCCTTCGTGGTTCTAATAAGGGTGATTGAGGAGATTTGTGGGCTAAAAGATGAAGCTGTAGCTATCAAACCCAATTTCCATGCTGTGTCCTGCACATCCAAATTCACATCTTAGTTTTCAAGCTACTGATGGAGTTATTTTCAGTACACGAGTGACTTTACAACTTTTTCTTTTCGGTTGGGGGAGAGGAGGGGTGGTTGGTCAGGACAGTGCTGTCTTGTTATTGTGGAGCGAATTGTGGATGGTGTTGATTTAGAAGCTATACTCTTTTGTCCCATTTCGAAGCTTGAGCACATTGTAACTGCATCCGCGGCAATCTTCACCAACTAGTAATCAAAGTTTTTTGATAGGCAATTTGCTTTTGCTGCGATGGATGGGACATCTTCTGAGCCAAATATTCTTTTGCTGTAGAACTTGTGCAAATACCAAGAACCACCTGTTAAGGTGAGCCTAGTATCCTCGTAAGAATACTTCTTATTTGGGTTTGTGTAACACACGTTTGTATGCGCGCCTTTGTTAGTGAAGTTTTTTTCCTATTAACTAAGTGGTTACTTGCTTGTGCGGGTGCATGCGTTTCACTTTGTATAAATGGATGTCTGGGTTTGTGTCGTTATTTTGCATAACCTACATCTAATATTCAACATGTAATACAATCTGAGCTTATTTTTTCCGCCATTACATTAGATGAAATTGTAAACTATCCTAATCTGTCATCCCAGTGTCATCCCTGGTGTCCTCCATGCGCGCCTGCTCTGCCTTCACCCTCCGCTCAAGTATGCTCCTCCTTCATCCTCCACTTTGGTACGCTTGGGACCATGCTCTTTTGGTATACTGAGCTGGGTTGAGCCAGAGTCGGGCCAGTCTCACTCTTCTTTTTCCTTTTCTTCTTCTTCTTCCTCAAACAGCATCATTAATATTCAAAAACCACCACCCTCTTCCAAAATCACATCTCAATCCCCTGACTACTCTTCTTCTTCCAACGCTACATCATGAAAACCCCGAAAATACACCCATTAAAATCCTAATCTCATCCTTCAATTCATACCCTAAACCATATACCACCCACAAGCACCAAATTATAAACCCATTTTCTTTTAATGGGAAGCATAAACCCATCTCCTTCGCTCTTAGTCAGGGGAACACGGCTGATTCTGCCTCTCTCTCTCTCTCTCTATATATATATATATATATATATCTGAAATCAGTCTTAGGAAGTGACAAACCGACAGCAAGGAAAAAAAAGAGTTCCAGCAACTTGACCGAGTCACATGCCAACTCAGCTCAGCTCAGGCCAAGTCCGAGTTTGAATCTGCATTTTGACACCCTGGTGCCTGGGGTTGATCTGATGCAGATAGACCTCAGGCTACATGTGTAGGGCCCAAGTAGATTTAGGATTTTTATTCACTAATTATGTCATTAGTTTCTAATTTTATTTAAACAATTGTAATTAGGATATAATTCTAGTTTGCTTAGTTTCCTAGTTTAATTATGTTTCTTAGGCCCTAAGTTATGTTTTTTATTTATATGGTATTGTAGAAGATGAATTTTCAGAGTTTGATTAATAAAAATCGGATTTTTCCATTGACGTGTGTCCTCGTTATTGTCTCTGCGGAGATGTGTTGAAGTGTTTGCGGACATGTGCTTCGGTACCTCTACACAAGCCCTAAGCTGAGGGCATGCATCACGATCCCTCACACTTTGGGTGAGAAGGGATGCACTTGGCCACTTTGGCAATCCCGGGTACTAAAAAAGAAAAAAAAAACTGAGTTACTACCGCTTGACTTGTCTGGTCTGACTAATTCGGTTTGCTATCCTGAGGCAATTTATCCTTAAGAAAAAAACGGATGCAACCTGTATGTACCTCGTCTTATTAAAACAATTGAAATTAAGATATGCTTAAATGAAATTGAGAATAGGAATTATTGTTCAGTTTACATTTATAAAGATTTTTTGAAAGCAACATACATATTTTTAGAATTTTACTGGATGTTCAATATTTTAGTTTATGTGAATGTTTATATCTATTGCAGTATGTATACAGCTTAACTTACTGTCTCTTCTGGTCAATCCACCGTGTTTTGTGGTTGTTTCAACTTGGTAACTGAGTTTGGTCAACCACTGTGTTAGAAGCTATTGGTTCTATCATGGTTTGATGTCAGTTGGGTACATCCTTGCTCGCTGATGAGGCTATTTCACTACTTGTGGTTGATTGCTATGGCCGACATCTTTCGTGATTGTGCTTTTGGTTGATTTGCATCAAACACAACAATTGTTGCTTTGAAGGGAAGTATCTTCTATGTTTTTTTGGAGAAAAATCTCTTGCGCCTTGATCTCAAAAGAGCTAATGGGCGTCCCCATATCCTTTTTGGAAAGTTGTTGCAAGGGGTGATAAAAAATTTAGGGTACCACAGAATTATCCCTGCTCGAAGGCCACCTTTGTGAGAGGATCTTTCAAGATAAATTTTAATAGGAATGCTTGGGGGAACCTGGGTTTACTGGAATTGGGGGTTTGATTCATGTTCCACAGGTTCTATCCATCTTAGCTACTTAAGCCTGTGGAGAAAGGGTAATTGACATAGTGAAGTTACTAGTGCTGAGGTTTGGCTGCTTGAGGTGGTTAGGAGAACCCTTGGACTCTTACTATTAAAGGCAACTTAGCCTGTGCTTTACATTGTGCAAGTGGTGCCATGACACCCTGGACTGCTGCTGCTACAGTAGATGAGATCCAAGACATTCTAAGGCCTTCTAGTGTAAATTTTTATCCTGTTAGCAGCATCGCCAATCTAGTGAAACAGGGCGTTAGGCAATGTGCTTTGGTCTTTTGGTAAGTCTTTCGATAGGTCAAAAGAGGAAGAAGAAAATACCTCAAACTTTCAATTGAAAATAATGATTAACTAGCCCAATAACCCGTGCTCAGCACGGTATCTCCCTCCAAAAATAAATAATCACGTATTAAAAAAAAAATCACCTCTTCCCATAGGACAAGGTAATTTGATAAAATAAAAATAAAGAAATTGGAGCAAAAAGGGTACTGAAATATGAGTGGTTTGATGGAAAAATAAGTGGGTAGTTGTATGAGTAGTTACATCCGGTCAAAATTGAACCCAAAATCTCCTAGCTTAATATATTGTAATTGTTTCTACAATGAAAAATTAGAGTACGCCCACACCCACACAAGCGGTGCCACTTTCCACAATGAATGTGGAGTTGGGGACCATGGCTACTTAACATGCTCTGTTCTTGCATCAAGCTGCTTCCATTTCAGATCTATTGAATGCTCTTTGTTGTTTTAGAAATTGATTTCTTCGTTATGTGTCTGACCTTTTAAGATCAGAATGCGGAGAAATGTGAATCTTGAAGAGGGTCTACTAAGCGCACCTCTGACCTTTATGCTGGGGTAGATTTTAATCGTGTTTTACTATCTGGATTGAAGCTTGGGAACACAAATTTTCTCAATGGCTGTAGGATTTTGGCCAAGTTAGCATTTCTATGATGCAAGGCGTACAAAAAACTATTTAGCATTAGGGCGAGTAATTTTGGCAGTCAATAAATATTTTGTTCTCTGTGCTTCTGCTGTTAATTTTCCTATTCTTCTTTCTCTTTTGAATGTTTGCACATTTGCAACCTATTGGGTTGTTGATGCATGCTTTATTTCAATAAAGAAATGAGAATGTAAAAAATTGCTGCTCATGCAGGATTCCTCAAAAGATGAATGTCGTAGGTTGTGGCCAGTCTTTGTTAAGGTGCTTTCTTTGCCCAAAGCTGCACTTGTTTCCCAATGAAATGGCAACTCAATCTAGTTCTCTTGTGGATGGTAAAAGCTTTCAATGGATGAGCTTGGGATTTTTCTAAGAACATCAACCGCAACATAATTGACTCATGTTTTCAAGGGCAGTGTTAACTGTTTGTATATAGCCAATCCTGTAGAATCATGAATTTTAGTGTTATTTATCTCTGACAGCACATAAATCATTAATGTGCCTGTTGGCCATGTAGGTTTCACTTTAATCAACCCACATATTATGTATACAATCTCCTTTGTATCTTTGTATCAGCAGTCTGCGGTTCCGCCTGTTTATTCATACTTTTAGCAGTCGAAACTTGTCGAGAATGATCTTCTCTACGAGCTAGTATTCTTCTTATTTCCTGGAAGCTGCTGTGCATTTGTTGTCTTAATTTAACTGTGCATTTAATGGCATTTGTCGTGTCCCAAAGCATTAAGAAACAAATCTTCTTTTGTAAGGTGTTGATCTAGATGCAGGGTTGGAGGACAAGGGCCTGCTGCAGGATCCAACCCACCCTACCCAATTTATGGGCCATTTGACAGCTTAAGATGGTCCATGCATTTTGCACTTGCTCACTATAATTTATAAACATCAGCTATTATTTATTCTTAGATTGGGCTTTATAATTTGCTTTGTTAACGAGGGTAGTTATGCCTTTTGTTTTTTCCCCCCATTTTTGGATTGCTTTTATTATAGTTGCTTAATGATTCGACAGCTGAATGGCTGTCTTAGTGCCTAGATTGGTTCAGGGTGGAAGCAGCTATCATATATGTTTGAGATGGAAGCCTTTGGTTGTGGATAAGCACTTGGCTGTGGGTAGAATTCAAAAAGCCGGTCCCAAGTAGATGGGATAAGGCTTTGATGATGACGATGATGATTGGGAGGGAAATCCCAACGGCGTGGAGTGCTATTGCTTGGATGTGATTAGGTTTCCTATCCACATATTTTCCTTATCTTTGGTGCCCTTTGTTTTTTGTGGTGTTTGTGTACAACTTTAGGTAAGTGGATTGAGGTTTTTATTTGATTTACATTGATAGTTCCCTGCTTCAACATGTCATAACATGTTATTTCTTCTTTTATTTAACATCGCTGTGTATTTGAAAATTATGTTTTGGAAGGTTGTAATAGCCACAACAGCCATACTTGGTAAACCTAGTAGTTCCACATCAAATTTAGTTTGGATGCCTGAATCTAGTAGTTCCACATCAATTTAGTTTGGATGCCTGAACCTAGGGGTATATTTAGTTCTACATCAAATTTCAGTTCTGTTTGCTTGACTACAATGTTTCTTGTTATTTGGTTTGGTTTAAGGGCTTTACTCTGAACTATTCATTTTATTCCTCGGCTTGCTATCCCTTGTACTTTGAATCAAAGTACTTTCTGAATATTAGAAACATCAGCAGTAACATGGCTTGTAACGCAAGCTTGGAATGGGCTCCTATTTCAATGACTGTATATTTGATCTGAAAATAATACTTTTGAGTAGGTTTCATATTATAGCCCTGAGCAAAAGAACTTTGGATTATGAAGTCAGTACTTGACAGTTTCTCAAATGATATGAGTGAACACAAGTGAAGCTGTGTTTCCCAGCAGTCGTTTGGAATGGAGGAATGATGAGACATGCCTACTTTTCTAGGCAGAGTGAGGCCTCTTCATTCAGTCTGCTTGGATATCAGAACTGGAGCTGCTCTTTCGGTATTCGTTTACTCATAAGCCATTTCTCCAGTGAAGTGCATTTTCTATAAGCCTAGCATTCACTTCAGGTTCATCATAGTTCGCTTAGCAATCTTTGGTGAGTGGTATTTCTGTTTCCAGCTGGAGACTTACATAGCCTCAGGAACTACAACTTGGGGAAGCATCATTTTAGTGCAAAATATGTATGATTACATGGTAAATGTTTTCCTATAGGCATGTCCGGGGATTCTACTTGGTTTCCTCTTTCTCGGTGTGATCTCATGGTGCTCGATGGGTACTCAGCAAGATAGAAGTAGTTTGGAAGCTGCATTTCAAAGAACATGGAAAAACTTTTCTAGCTTCCACTCCAGGAAACGAGAGTGATAGTTTGACCTGGGCTGGCCACTTCTTTTGAGCCCATTTGTAATGTTCCTATCCTGTTCTCAACTCTTTGCTCAGATTGATTGCTCTAAACGAATGGGCTGTGCAGAGCTTATTTGGCTATGTTATGTCATCAGATTGTTCTGTTGAGAATAAGCAGTGCATAACTCATTCAGAAACATTATATAAGATTGTCTGTCAATTTTACCCACTTTTAGTTGGTGTAGAGTAACAACTTATAGTCATTTCATGGTTTCTATTCCCACTGGACATCCTTTGGTGGAATATTACTTTTGAAACGGTCAAAACATCATGTGTAAATACATTCATGTGTTAGTCCCCTGGAATGGGATGAAGAATATACGAATGGAGAGATGCCAAACGGCCCAAGAAAAATATCCAAATGGGCTACATGAATAAACTTTTTGGCCTGAATTCGTGACAACCCCTGTGATATCCCTTCAATATCAAGATGATATTCAAGGGATATCACAGGGGTTGTCATAAATTCAGGCCAAAAAGTTCGTCCATGTAGCAAAGCTGTTCTTATTCTATTAATAGTCTGGTTTGTAGATTCTAGTTGGATGTTGATGTTTTCTGTTTTCAGATAGTAGCCTCTTTGTTTCGGGTTTGATCTGTTGCATTTAGCTGCTTGGTCTATTCCCACTTCCCATTCCCAAGTCAGTAGTTGTACTTTCTTTATGGGTTTCCATCCTAAATATTATTTACTTAAATCGTTCTACTTTGTATTCTATTCTAAGTAGGTTCACATCTTGGTTGGGAAGTATACCCAACAGCATGCCTACCACTGCCTATTTTTGGGCCTTAGATTAGCAAAGAGTTATTTTTCATGGAAAGAATGAGGGATACATCAAAAGAGCAAGGCTCCCCTAAGCTCAAGCTTAGGATAAAATACGCTCAAGTGTGTGGTGGGGCCCACTTGGGGACCCACATGGAGATGGGGGTGGGGGGATTTTAAGGACTCCCTGAGATTTTTCTCCCTGTAAAAAAATCAGCCCCAACCATAATTTCTATCATCTCCATATAGGCCCAAGAGTTTAATGGTAAAAAATCCATACTGATTGATATATAGTCAATCCAACGGTCCAGTAAATTCGAATCTTATCGAAAGTTGGTGGACATGTGCAATTTAAGGGGGTTATGTGTTTGGTCCATTTTGATGGACCAAAGGTGGGCCCCACAAGCACGAGCTTACAAAATTTTCTCCCTAAACTCGAGCTTAGGGCTCTACATTAAACTCAGTCCTTAATATATATATATATTTTTTTCAGGTGGGGCCCTATTGCAAGAGACCACCAAAGGAGATGCCATTCTTAAGATTTTTGGATTAAAGCCAACCCCAATTTTATCATGCGTCTCTGAATAAAAGGCAGGGAAGGCTCCAGTGCAGCGTCACTACACTATAATATCACATCACTTTATAATATATTGCAGCACCTGCTCCCTCCGATAAGGCTTCTCCACGTCATCCCTTATTAAAGAAACTACAAACGATAGTTCCCATGAATTTTTTTGCTGGCCTGTTTATTATCCAACCTGTATTTCATTCCAAGAATACCTCTTGTAAAGTTGGTCATCTTTCAAAATTACCCTTTCTCTAACACTTCCCTCAATTGTCTTTCTCAACTCTCAAATGCCCCTCTACTTTATATTAACTGCTGGTGATATCTAACTTGACTTGGTGATATCAGATTGAAATGGAAGTAGGCTTTATCCCATCATAGGTATAAATTGCGACTTACATGCATCATTTCTTCATATTCATTCCCATCAATCTCACAATTGATTTAGTACATGAACAAATTGTCGATTTGTTGATGATGGCTACTGGAAATTTTTAGTCAGGCGTGATGCGTCTTATTATTTCCATGCAAAGAACTGAGATCATGGAGAATTAAACGTGATGATGATATTCATGTGTTTGTATACAATAAAACACATTGTGGGACCCACTAAAGTCACCTATGCACATGCCCATAGTTGGATGGGATTGCTCCAATGTTGATTGATTGTGGCCTCGATTTAACTCTGATTTGAAGAACATAATTTGGTTGGGTCGGAATATTGTGCTTGATCATGTTTCTAAAGTTGGTCGGGTAGGAGTTAGGTCTGTCAAAGGGCTGGGCTAAATAGAAGGAAACATTCAAAGCCTCAACAATCACCTTACAATACAAGACGAGCCTTCCATTTGGATAACGACATATGACTGACTGGCGTTTCCTAGTACTATTTTCATAAGAGAAGGTGATGTCAATTTCAGCACCATCGAAAGGTGGGCCACCATTTAAAATAATTTCCTACTCGCTTGATTGGCTTTCACAGTTAGATACATTATTAGATAAATGCCTAGAAAATAAAGTAACTCAATTTAATGGTGGGTCTTATCTCCAAGTGCAGAAAAATTTGGCCCAGAGGTAATAAAGAAAATGATGGTTTTGTACGGTTTATATCTTAATGGATTTAATAGAGTCGATTGAAAGAATCCTACAAACACTCTCTTTACACACTCATATTTTATGTTTTTTTCGAGAAAGGGAGTATGTGTTATGCTATTAAGAAAATATTCTCCCACGAGCACACTATATATTGTAAATATGCAATCCAATGATGGCCCCACCCTAGATGCATTCCTATCATTGTGGGTAGGATAGATGCAAAGGACTCTTTTAAGGATGAGAACCATGCAAAAAAAAAAAAAAAAAGTAGGATGGATGGAAAGGACTCTTTATGAAAGAGAACCATGCAAGAAAAAAAAAAAAAGCTCCATAAAATAATCCTAGCCCTTGATTTAACATTATTAAAATAATAAGTTTATTTTTCAGATTTAATTGAACGGCGTGTAAAGGTTTAAGGAGCTTAAAAGTGGGTATGATGCTAGATCATGGGGCTATGGTGGAGGAACTTAAGTTATAATGAGAGGAGAGGATCTCGTGGGGCCACCATCTTGAAAATTGGAGTTTCTAAAAGTGAATCCTCTAACCGTCATTAAAATTTTTCCAAATTTTATTCCAATAAAAGTTTATCCCACCATAAGATTGAGCATACGGAGAAATATGTCATGTGCTCAATCTTATGATGAGACTAACTCTAGTTAAGAGTAAAATTTGAGGATAGTACATTTAAAGGAGGCACAGTCATTTTGATCGTTAGGTATTCAAAACGCAAGTCTCTGTTTTTTTTTTGGTAAAAACATGCAAGTCTTGTTTTGGAGTCCTACATTCCTAATGGGGGGCTTGAGTGAGACACTTGCATTATCATATCATTAATAGCTTGAATTGTCAGCGTTTCATGATATTGATGAATGTCTATCCATCCTGTCCCCTCAACCATCCAATCCTATCGCAAGCATTGTGGCCCATCATAGAATCACAACTAACTAATCAAAGGTTTTTTAACCATTCATGACTATTGCAACCATCATGACCCATCAAACAATCATAAATAACCAATCAATGAATTTTCATTAACATGGCTCCTTTGTTTAAAGTGAAACCCAACTCAGCATCTTTTATGATTATTTTAAGTGTTGGTGATTCATTATAATTAATTGAAATAAATCAACAAGTCCATTTCAGAAATGACACTGGTGTATTTTAAAAGCTCATAAAAAAGAAGATAGTAGGCTGGCATCAGCCTCTAGAGTCAAACTACATTATGGTGCATTCTAATTTAACCATTCCTTTCATCAACTATGGGGCCAGTTTCCAGTGCATATCAAATCCATAATCAGTGGGAGGGGCCCTACCAAATAGCTGGTAGGACACATTTCACCCAAAAGCCCAAATACCGCGTCCATTTTCAAATCACATCAGTCATGCAAAATGCATGACAAATATCTGAAGAAAACAATGCATTGCAGGCATGTCAGTAAAGAAAAAAAGAAAGAGACTATGTATTTTTCTTCCTTTGTGTTCCAATTGTAATATTCAACAGCCATTTCAGCCTTAATAAGAAACATACAGCTTAAATCAATAACAAAAGGGAAATACAGTATTCATTGCGGTAAGCCAGAGTCTGACGGATTCTGGGGTGACCGTGTCCTAGCTTGATACACCTTCTTCACCTGCTTCTCGTTTCCACCACCACCCGGTGAGTACATCTCTTGCCTATGATACATTGCTGCATTACCGGTCGTCATTACTGGTTTGCCGATCCAATTGGCAGGAGGCCGAGGTGGAGGCCCAGTAGTCTGGGGATGTTGGTGTGGGTACATCTGACTGAATCCTGATGTATTTGGCATTCGTGGCTGCATCATTCCAGCCTGATGCCGGGATCTTGACCCTTCTTCAATTGTCATATTTGAGAAGCCTGGCCGCAAGTTGTGGTAGCGTTCTTGGAGAGGTAATCTTTCTTCCATTCTTGAGTTCTGTCTGTTGCCTGGTTGAACTTCATTTAAGGGAGGGCCAGATCTTGAGTTAGGATTGCCGCGAGGGTAGTGGTCATGTGCAAGAAGATAATCCTGTGGAAAGCCCCTTTCATACCCAGAAGGCCCGGCTGGCCGGGGCCTGTTATTCATAATGTTTGGGGAGTTCCGATAAGGTTGGTCCAACAATCCAGAACCATTTGAATAAATTTGAAGGGAGTTCTTGAGTAGACGATGAGCTGCTTCTCCAAGAAGAGGGCCAGAGATAGCCCCAGGTACCTGAGGCCTGAAAGCAAAAAAGCAGAATCAGAAGTCTCTTATTTTTCTGGGCACATTAATGTTTGGAAAATTAATGGTAAATAAGAACTAGTGATGACAAAGAACTAAATCATGCAGAGTCGGTTCAACTTGAACTGAACTTGCAGGGCTTGCCAGGAAGAGAGAATTATGGATCCGTACACATCAGGGAGTTCAGTACTCTGACACACATTCCATGCACTGGGCACTGCCCAGCCATTGGGTTTGGGATGCCATTTCCAATCCAATTAATAAAAAGGGTCAGGTTCAGGTTATAGCCATCCTTGTTTAACCTAGGAGGTTGACAAAGCCAAGCTAACAGACCACACTCATTACCACCCCTACCAGGATTCCATCCATAGACAACCTTCTCCAAGGTTTTCATTTTAAAGCACAGAATTGCAAGTAAAAGATTGAACACTTGATCTAATCTGGAATACGTTCAGGATACTCATCCCTAGTGAGGATCAGAACAATAGTTTGAATCACCAGCTTATATGAAATGATACATCAGTGCATGCCATGCTTGATGATGCACTAGGACTACTAATTTTGTTTGAAACAAACCACCCATGATCTACTACCATATGGAACATGAACAGAAGGATTCGAGAAATTGACTAAATATAGCTTCCAACTCCACGAGCTCACTTAAAACCTAAACCAAGAATAAAGCTACCATTGAGTTTCCAACTAAAAGCAATTTATAGAAGTCATCAAGAACTCTTATATGTAGAAAATCAAACTAACACTTCTATATTTTTTTCAGATACAAAAATAAAAGAATAATACCTCTCTCTAGCTTGGTGGCGCCGCCCACCGTTGTCTTCGTGCCATAGCACAGGAGAGGGTTTTATGTCTTGAGGCTTTACTAACTGGGATCAAAGCAGCAAAAAAGTCAGCTTGCATTGGCCACTCCATAAAATCATGAAACTCATGATGACATAAGCAACTGACTCAGAAAGTGAGTTTATTAATTAACCCAAGAGGCAAGAACACAAATATCTCGTCTGAGGAATGTATTGCATATAGGCACAAGATGGTTTATGGTATTGATACTGATATCAGTGAAAAACAATGACAGAAGAAAATAACTAGGGTAGAAATACAAAAAAAAACTGCATGGTCTACTCAGAAGAATTAATGAAAATGCGCATTGGCTATAGCTTCTGCAACTCCAACATCCTCCAAGCCAGATGAATGAGTCATCCCTAGGGTTCATTTGGTAAAAATGGCAGAGAGGCAACCCTCTCTACTGCAAAAGGTGCACTGCTTGGAGAACTGGTTAGGAAGACAAGCATTATAGCCCCCGCTATTTTTTATCGGTAGCATTATTTCCCTTAATCCCAGAGGCTTATGTTTCATGTCTCAGCAGGAAAAATAAACATGATCCGATTAAATAGTCATCCCAACAGCCAAAACACACCCAGACGTGCAAACTTGACACCCACATAATAACATAATTATCTGAAAACCATAACAAATTAACCTTCATAATATTATCTACAATTCTGCATATTCTCAAGTGGTCTTTATGATTGGAATATGTGGTTTTTTGGAGTTTATTTTCATGGGTCTACAACCCAATTCATTCTTTGATGGCATAGATTCTGACTGCAGTGATCTTTCCACAGTACATGTTGGAACTCTAGATGTCAAACCAAGAAATTGATCTAATGAAAACATCCTAAAATTCCATCTCAAAGCTACTTGATATATTAATATTTCCATTGATGACACAAGTCAATCTCTAAGGTCTGGATTTCTCTGTGGAAGTGGAATTGTCAAACCTACCTTTAATCAAGAGACGTCCTGATAAAAATGGCCTCAAAATTTTAGGACTCATGTGTCTTGCCACAACTTTGTTTTTGTCCCACGCAAAAATCTCCAATGTAAACCAGTCCGATATTATCATCATCATTTTTTTCTCATTAAATAACCATCAATCATTTACCATTTCAAGTGAAAAAGGGAAATATATCATCATTTAATTTGGTGCCACCCAAGAATGTTCAGAATATTCTTAGTTCTTCTGATATTCCCGACTTCTTTTCTGCAAATTATCAAGTTCTCAGAATATCTGTTACTCTTATTAGAGTACAATCGTCAAAATGTTTTTGTCACCAATACCACAACTTGGGTGATAGAATCTAACTCTCAACCACATCATCATTTCTTATAATGTAGAATCTACTCTCAATCACATCATCATTTCCTATAATGGATGTGAGTAATAAATAGATGTTTAATCATCATTTCTTGTTTTCAAATTTCTTTGAATAATCCTCCAAAAATAATAAACTGTACCGTAAGGATTCAATTTAACCCTATTGTTTAGGTTCAGTTGGAACCAAGGGGAGAAATATACTTGTAAACTTGCTTTAGTAAGAGAAAGGAAAACTAGAATCCTTAAGCACATAAGGTGATTTAGAAATAAAAATAAAGAACTACTGGTAACAAAGACGGTGTCAAAAACTGATGAGGAATGTATTTAAAGACCTAAAATGAAGACTGAGAGAGTGAAGTATTTCATGAATTTTAGAGCCAAATCAACGAGTGGCCAATGAAGAGAAATGGAGCACTAGAATCACATGGCATACCTATAGATGCATGTGGACTCCATCAGTCAGATTGGTGAAATTGGGATTTATTAGTAACCCAAATCGTTTAACATTTGTTTTAAGGATAGTAACATGATTCAAATCTGCAACATCGTAATAGTGACAAGCGCCTTCCAACTGTGCTATGGCCTCAAAATTTTAAGCTAAGAAAAAACCCCGGTGAAACAAGAAAGATAATTGAAAGGGAAAATACAGCAGGTGTTAAAGAGAAAAGCATCCCTAGTGGTTACATTAAAATTATGATGGGGGCAACAATGGGAGTGAAACTTTGCAGGTGACATCTGAGTTCCCAGTTAGAGTAGGATGGATTGCATGGGAGACCGCTTAGAGCCTGTTTTTAATTCTACTTGGTTATGAACAATATGATGACGGTCCAAGATAGGCTGTTTTAGTTATGTTGCTGGTAAATGATAAGGTACTAATTGGTCAAAGAAGAAAGCAAGTAAATGATAACCTATAACTTCAGAGAAGGGCATTCAAGTCAAGTGGTTTGGAAGATGGGCATCGAGTCAAAACAGGTTAGAAATTATTAGATCAAAGACACAATACATAGGGTGCAACTGTATTTAGCCCAAAAGAAAAAAAGCATCTGTATCAGTTCTGAGAGTAGGAAAAAGAAAGTGTTTTTCAGAACTGAAAGTACTTAATACCACACAGGGTAATAGATTTTGGTATCTAGGGTCAATTCTAAAACAAATGGAGGGACCAAGAAGGATAAATGAATAAGATCAGTACGAGGTGGCCAAAAATGGAGACAAACTAGTGGAGTGCTATTTGACTTCTGATTAAAGGGTCAATTTTATGAGACACCAGATCGACCAGCTTTCTGTAGGGAGCACAATGTAGAGCAACAAAGAGGCAAGAAGAAAATGTGAATGAGATTTGGATGCTACATTTGTAGGGATGCCCATGGACCTCCAATTACCCACTTATCCGAAGGACCCAACCTGAGAAAATTCTAGATGGGCCCTTTTCTATTCTCAAATGATAATTGGGTTCAGAACTGGGACCACATTTCAAACCCATTTGATAATCCTTAAGCCCAATCCAAATACCCAAGTTTAACCACATTTCAGGGCTGTTTGATAATCCTCAGGCCCAATCCAAATACCCAAGTTTATAATCATCATCAACTATGTTGGGGTTGGCTCCATGAATTCTATTTCTCCATTCCAGTCTATCCTGGGCCAAATCCTCATATAGGTTGCACTTCTTAAGATCTAACCATAACACTTCCATGATTCCATCCATGTCCTCTTCGGCCTACCCCTTCTCTTTGGCGGGTCAAAAACTTCCATAGAAAGACTTCTCATCATTGTCGTTGTTGGAAATCATCGCAAATGAGTCCCTATTAATTTATCACTTGATTGATGCAACCCTTAAATGCTCCTGAATGTGCTAATTTCTAATTCTACCTTTTCTCTAATTCAAGTCATCTAATTTTAACTGTCAGTTTTTACCACTGGTCCCAAGCCAAGGTACAAGGTAGGCGACAACCAACATAAAACTTGTCACGAGTCAAACATGTAACATAAATATATTAACAATATACCAAATTACCATTATATTAAATAATATAGTAAAATATGTAATATATAATAATGACGTATTTGAGTCAAGTTCGGAATTGGATCTAGTTCCAATTAGGTCCATTGGGGCCGAGTTCAAACCCAAAAGGTTTGCATGTAACCGGCCCAGACTCAACCCATTTACATGTGTGGGTGTTAAGAGGATGTACACTATAAAGGTGCGTTTGTGTAGCGAGAGGATTCCGCTCTCTGCAGATTTCCATTTCCGCCAAAGAAGAATCCTGCATTCCTACCCCACATAGGAAATCTTAATCCTCTCCATTGAGGAAAATCAGTTTTTTTTAATGACAAAAAAAGGGATCACACGTGGAAAATCAAAACAATTTTCCTCTCTACCATGGATTCCTCTTATTGCATTAACATAATTTTAGGGGTGAGTACATAAGAGAACTTATGGTTTGGACTCCAGACATATACATGAGGTCAGAACAGAAACAGTTTCTAGATGATGTCTTGATTAAAAATTCAAGGAACTAGGGAAAAAGAGAATACACGTTAGATTGCTGAGCTATGACGTTCAGATATAATATGGGTACGGACACAAATAAAGGGATAGGGGATACACCACGGCACTTTTGGAAATCTAGTACACGGATATGGATATGGGTGTAAATTTTTTTATTCTTTAGATCACTTTTGAATTAATGAAATCATCATTGCTTATGTTCCTTTCTATCATTTTTATGTTGACCAGTAAGAAAATTAAAAGAATTATATGAAATAATGGACTTGGTAAATAGGACATGCTAAACTTGGAGACACTAGAAGTATTGGTGCAGTATCAGGTACTATAATATAAGTGTCGTATTGGTCTGACACTCTGACCCATATACAATGGGCTTGTACAAGTGTCCAGGTATCATAGTTGTGGAGTTACATACATAGTTGGGGAGTTATAGAAAGCATGGTTCCACATAGTGTCAAGAGGAACATAGGCTATAAGGCTACAATAATAATGACATTGTAAATATCTTGTACCTCCTATTCTCATATTTTACACTTTTGAGTCTAATGAGAGCTCATTTTGACACATCAAAGAACAAAAGTGTCATAATCTAGATGGGGGCTAAGTTAGGGTGGATTAGGGATTGTTGGTCGCTGTTCGTCACTAATCTTGCTCCGGCGACAACTAAGGATCTTTTTAATGTTTTCAAGGAGGCTGGTCCAGTTTTCGATGTTTTTCTGCCAAAGGATAGGAGATCAGGGCAAGGAAAAGGATTCAGTTTTGTTAGATTCAAGGCAGAGTGGGATGCAAATAGGGCTATTAATAAACTGAATGGTAGAGTCGTATGTGGGAGGATTGGAGTTCAGGTCGCAAAAGTGCTTCATAGAAATATAAAGTATTCAAGACCTTCAGAAGCAAACAGGAAGTTTGAACCTGTCAATCAATTTCATGGACGAGTTTACTGGAAACAACGGAGAAGTATGATAGATGTGGAGAAGAAGAATAAGGAACAGGTATGGATAGAAGAAGAGCGTGGTCACAAGGTGGTTAAGATAGCATATTCGTTGGCTTCTTCTTTAAAACAAGAGGTTAGGGATTCGTACGTGGCCACAGTGTCCTTGGAAAAGTTGTCAGTATGCTATTTGTCCTTCAATAGGTGCTTCTGGAGGTATTCTACTGGTGTGGAATGCAGCTTTTTGGCACAAATTGGATGAATTTGTGGGGAGATTTACAGTTTCAGTCCTCCTAAAAGATGTGAGATGTGATGCTGAATGGGTGGCTACTTCAGTGTATGGTCCTGGAAATGTCAACGAGTGAGTAGATTTTTGGGCAGAACTCAATCAGGTTGCTAGATTGTGGAACCGTCCATGGATGTTAGGAGGAGATTTTAATGTGGTAAGATTTCCGAATGAGAGGAAAGGAGGTTGTTCCATTTCTCCATCGATGCGGGATTTCAATAATTGGATCCGAACTCACGATCTTTGCGATTTGCCTTTGAGAGGAGCAGAATTTACTTGGTCCAATTTGCAGTATTGTCCAGTGATGAGCAGACTAGATCGATTTTTAGTTTCTACGGAGTGGTTGGATTTATTCCCTGATTGTACTCAACAAGCTTTGGCGCGGCTGACTTCTGATCATTGTCCTTTGATGCTTGAAACAGGTACGGAAGATTGGGGTCCTATGCCTTTTAAATTTGAAATTGCTTGGCTTTCAGAAAAAAGGTTTCTTTGAAGTTGTTAGAGAATGGTGGGCCTCAATATATATTAGTGGCTGGATGGGTTATCAATTAGCTCAAAAGCTTAAATTCGTTAAAGATAAAATGAAAGGCTGGAGAAAAGATGTTTTCGGTAGCATTTTATTAAAGAAGAATCAATTGTTAGCTGATATGTAGAGGATAGATGCGAAAGAGGAGGATGGCTCATTTGTAGAGGAAGACCGGGGCTACCAGACATTCCCTTCAAGAGCAGTATAAGAGACTGATTTTTCAGGAGGAGATCAAATGGAAGCAACGCTCTCGAATTAAATGGTTGGAAGCAGGAGATCGGAATACAAAGTTTTTCCATGTTATGGCTACTACCCGTAGACGTGTTAATCGAATAAATGTTATTGAAGCAAGAGGCCAGATCTGGGACAAAAGGCAGGATATAGAAAAGGGAAATTGTGGATTATTTCCAGCAGTTATATACTGGTGATGGTTGATCTAGGCCTCGGATGGATGGAGTTTCATTAAGGAAGCTTTCTCTTTCTAGTGCTTCTTCTCTTGAGCTTCGGTTTAATAAAGAGGAAATTAAGGAAGCAGTGTTCAGCCTAGGTGGTGATCGTGCTCCAGGGCCCGATGGATTCCCAATAATCTTTTTTCAGCAATTTTGGGATATCTTTGAAGATGATTTATTAGTCTTTTTCAATGAATTCCATGCTAATGGAGCTATCACAGGAGAGTTAGGTGCTTCGTTTCTAACTTTGATTCCTAAGGAGGAGGGAGCTATTTCAATTAAAGATTACAGGCCCATTAGTCTGATTGGAAGTCTCTACAAAATATTAGCTAAAGTTCTTGCTAATCGTCTAAGGAAGGTACTTCCTGAAGTAATTTCAGAATTCCAAGGTGCTTTTGTAGAAGGTCGCCAAATTTTTCTATTTTGTTGAATGGCTCTCCAAAAGGTTATTTCAAAAGTTCAAGAATCCTTCGACAAGGAGATCCTCTATCTCCTATGCCATTTGTTATAGTGGCGGAAGCTTTGCATGCTTTAATGGAGAAAGCCAAGCATAATCACCTTGTCAAAGGTTTTGCTGTGGAGAATGCAAATATTGAGGTAACACATTTACAGTTTGCAGATGACACCATTTTATTTTGTGATGCTTCTTTGGATCATTTGCAAAATCTAAAGTGTATTTTGAAATGGTTTGAGTTCCTATCGGGTCTGAAGATTAATTATGATAAATGTGAATTGATTGGTGTTCGAACGGAGAACAGTCATGTTGCTTTTTTGGCAGATGTGTTTGGGTGTAAAGTTGGTAAGCTTCCTTCTAAGCATTTGGGAATCCCTTTATGTTTGGGATTTCCAAAGAAACATCTTTGGGATTCAGTTGTGGAGCGAATAGAAAAGAAATTAAGTTCTTGGAAGGGTAGATACTTGTCCATGGGAGGCCGTGTTACTCTAATTAAATCAGTTCTATCCAGTATTCCGGTCTATTTTCTTTCTTGCTTTCGTTGCCCAAAAGCAGTTGTATGGATAATACAAAGGGATTTCCTTTGGAATGACTCAATTGGCAAGAAAAAGTATCATCTAGTGCAATGGGAGATTGTGTGTAAACCACTTTCTAAAGGTGGTTTGGGTATCCGACCGGTTGAAAAAGTTAATAAAGCTTTATTGGGAAAGTGGCTATGGAGGGTGGGTGAACCAGTACAGGGCTTGTGGCAGCAAATTATTATTTATAAATATAAGTTGGATAATGGTGGTTGGTGTGTTCCAATACAAGCTAACAGCATCTCTGGTATATGGAAGTCTGTTTATGTGTTCAGGTGGAGTTTGCACATTGGATTCGGTACAGGGTCCACCATGGTCTTCGGGTCAAATTTTGGCATGATGAATGGTGCGGGCAGCTGGTGTTAGCTAATCAATTCCCAAATCTTTTTCTGTTGGATCAAAGACGACAAGGTATTGTTGTTGACAACTTTTCTAAGGAGACTAGTTAGGTTGTTTGGGGCTTTTCTTTTCGAAGAAATCTGACAGATATTGAGATCTTTGACTTTGCTAACTTGTTGGGTATGCTCAATAAGGTGTATTTATCGGTGGATAAATCTGATGCAAGAATCTGGAAACCAGATGTTAAAGGGAAGTTTTCAGTTAGGTCTTTTTATAAAGTCCTGGATGATAGAAATGAATCAATGGATGGTTGGAGCTCTTTTTGGGACCCTTCTGTCCCGCCTAGAGTGTTAACTTTTTGTTGGGTGGCAAGGCAACATAAAATTTTGACGATTGATAAATTGAGAAAAAGAAACCATGTGATAGTTAATGCTTGTCCAATGTGCTTACAAGATGAGGAAACAGCGCATCATCTGCTAATCCATTGCCAGTTTGCTTGTAAAATTTGGAACTTTGTGCTTAAATGCTTTGATATGAAATGGGTTATGCCAGGTTCGGTCGAAGATCTTTTTTTTCAATGGCGTTTGGGAAGTAAGGATCGGAGGGGTAAAATTATATGGAAACCAGTTTTATATGCTACAGTTTGGAAAATTTGGTTGGAAAGAAATAAAAGAGTGTTCAGAAATGTCAGTAAATCTGTTGAGGAGATCATTCAATCCATTGTTTGGACTGTTTCAGAGTGGGCATGTATCAGAAAGGAGTTTGGAGGAATCTCCGCGGCAGATATTAATCGATCTTGGGATGCGGTTTTAAAAGGGTACTGGTGTAGTAAAGCAGTTCATAAAGATGACTGGTTATGCCCTCCTCTTGGAACCTTCAAGTTGAATTTCGACGGCAGCTTTGTAAGGAGTACGCTGCAAGGAGGTATTGGAGCTGTGATCAGAAATTGGATTCGAGATGTTGTTAGAAGCTATTCTGGGCATGTAGATGTTCTCGATGCTAACAAAGCTGAAGTATATGCTCTTCTTATTGGGTGTCGTGAATTGGAAAAGATGGGTGGCTCTTATCCTATTCTAGAAGGAGATTCTTTTTCAATGCTTCAGTGGGCTTTTGGAAAGGCAAGTTATCCATGGAGGATTGCGGATTGGGTAGAGGAGGCGCAAGATATTTCTAAAAAGATTGGTGCTTCTTTTCGTCACATCGTACGGGAGGTTAACTCAATGGCGGATGGTCTTGCTAGGGAAGGACTTTCTCGTTCTTCACTCATTTTTGTTGTATAGTTTGTTTTAGTTGTTTTATTTTTGTGTTTTGGTAGTTGTCTAAATTACCGTTATCAAATTTTTTTGTTCTTTTCTTTGGTTGGTGGAATAAAATTTAACCATTATAAAAAAAACAATAGGGTACAAGGGCATGGCTTGCAGAATGCCAAGCTTACAATCATAGCTTGTTATAATAGAATGCATTAAACTGATACAAAAATAATGGGATAAGCCTAAAATGATGATGATGGCATTTGTTTAAACATTTATAAATGTATTCTCCCTCTTTCTTTACTTCTTTTTTTTAAAAAAACATTGGTAAATGACTTGAATCCACAACATCAAGGTTGCAATAACAAGCACCTTCCACTCTGCCATAAGCTCTTGTCAGCTACATATGATCTTTAACAATTTACATATAATTATCATAAATCAATGATGGCAAAGGTTTCAAAGATTAAGTACTTTTTCTCAACAATCATTTATTTTTGCATATTTTTTGCTCAATATTTACTTATTTATTTATTGATGGAAACATTTATTAAAAAAGAGGAAAATACACAGTAGATATGGTATAAGAGTACCATACCCCAACCAATACAAAGCTGCACCAGAACTAGCACCTAAGGACCTAAAGCAGCCCATCACCACATCTACAGCTAAGGATCTAATGCAGATCATCTACATACTGCTCAAACTTTATTTTAAAACTCATTGTAGTCCTCTTCTAAGCAGAATTCCCAATTGTATTCTGAGAAAGTGAAATGAAGTATTTGAAATACCTTGGGGGGCATATTTACACCTTCTGGAGGTTCTGGAATGTGTTGATGGGGTTGAGGATTAAGATAAGTAGCATTTCTGCAGAAGAAAAATGCAGAATTAAAAAAAAAGAAAATAAAAAATTAAATTCAGGAATAGACAACCACTAGTTGATAGAAAACTCACAGGACATGGTTATCTTCGACATCTTTTAACCCCTTAATTGGAGAAAAGATTACTCTTCTATACACATTCCTTACACATAACCAAAGGAAGCCATTCATTCCCTCACTGCAGCAAAAGGAAACAAAAATCAGCCTCTAAAAATAACAGCAGAACTTACTCAAGGACTAAAAACTGCAAAATGCATCACTAGCCTGGCATTTGTGTCAATTTCAGGAGGATAACCTCCCCATGCAGAGATCTGGTGTGGCAAATAGTTTATTTGTTGAGCCAAAGGATGATTCCCATGGACATAAATTAAATCAAACATCTTACTATTTCGGTTTCTCTCCTCTTCCTGGAAAATAGTAACAGAGCATGTCTCAAGATCCAAAACATATGGCAAGCAAAATAATAAGCTAACAAAAAAAGTGCATAGGGAAGAGGCCCAAAATCATTCACACCGTTAAAGTATCTTCAAGCTTCCTGGTTTCAGCAGAAGTCGTCTCTCATCAATAAATGGCAATTTTGCAACACCCTGCGTTCCATAAAAAATTTGGCCATATTTTCCATTACGCCATAACTAGCACTATAAAAAGATAAAACAACCTCTCTTACAAAATCAAGACAGGACTAACCTGCCATGCAAAGCGTTTACCATTCATGTCTATCTCAAAATCTGTCCAAAGTAAAAAAAAATCTAGGTTAGAATAAAATGCCGTCTTTGAGGGAAAGATAAAAGATGGGTAGCTGGAGAACATTTACAATTTTCAATATTTAACCATAGTTACCAGCAGGGTAAAGAGAACTTATAGGTGAGGATGGATCAGTCATCAAAGACCTGTAATGCTTGGGCAAAGCATATGCACTACACGGAAAAGGGAAGCTTTACAGTTATTAAACGGATAAGAGGTCACAGGTAAAACAATCACCATAATTACATCAGAAGCAATCATTTAAATTTAAAACCATAAAACCTGGCAGCTGGCAGTGTACCCATCAGTTGGTCAAAGGGCTTAAAAGGCTCTCCCAAGAAAAATGTAATTTCAAAATCAGCCAAATTCTTTAGATCAGATGCAAATGGGGCATAATGATATGGGTAGTACCTGCTTGAACAAAAATAAGAGCTCAAAATTGAGAAGAAAACTACCTTGGAAAAATATCATTCAAAATTATTTAACCTATTGATTCAGAGTTCACAATGAAAGAAAATTCATGACACAAAACCAGATTAAGAAAATATACAGTATATAACAATTAGATTTTTTTTTTATCGGTAACAGAAAATTTTCATTAAAGAAAAACAATTAGAGGTATCTGTCATCAATGAGGATTGAACTGACCATTGCCAGGAGCAGACACCTTGATAGTAATATCTCATGACCCAACAAAGGCCTTCCACATACTTCAAGACCTACAAGTACAAGTAACTTCTGATTATCCAAATGAACCATAATTCCCATCAGACTACATATGATGGAGTCAATATCTCAAGGGGCACCCACTCGCAAAATTGCGTAAAGACCCCTGCCCAAAAAATTAGATAGACCCTTAATTTCGTTTTTTTTTTTTTTATATATATATATAACAGTTGACCGTTGATTTTGTTGTTTGATTTTATTTTATTTTGATTTCTTTGGTTTTAGGATGGTTGTTTGGCTGGGCTTGTAGTTCTTGGCTCTCATTATTATTAAAATCATCATTACCATTAAATAAAAAGCTGCATAGATTGATACCAATATCCAAGTCCTCCGTAGATGTTGCTAAAGTCAAAGTAGGTTTGATAAAACCTGAAAACCATAACCAAGTGAAGGCAGAAAATACCTTGTTTAAGACTAGCATCAGGTCAGAGATACTGCTGACCTATGGTGTAGAGTAATGGTTAGTGGCATGGACAAATGCTTAAGTGGAGTAACAGATAGACCCACTCCAATCCAACCAGAATGCAGGATAGAGGCATGTCGAGCAGAGTTTTATATATTGCAGATGCTGCGAGTATCATAGTTCTAAAAACCAGACAAAAGTCTAAATCAACTTGTCTGAGTCAACTCAAGACAGCATGTACCCAGCCAGCCCTTTGGGGAAAAGGGCTAAAACTAATATTTTCTTGTTGTGAGATGTTGGAGGCTTATGGTGTCCTTTTTAACTGAAGTTGGAAGTTCAAGGCTGCATTTTCTAGATAAAATAAGAATTCGAACATCGAAAATAATGTATATCTGAATGAAAGGTAATCAATGGCAATGCGACCATCTTTTCTAAAACTGATTCTAAATAATAAAACATGTGCATCTTAAATTCATAGGACATCAATTTTTATTTTTTTTAGTTTTAGGCTTTTTTAAAACTTTTTTTACAATTTTTTAAAGGTTTTGTGTGGCTCTAGTGTGCGACTTGGTACAACTTGGACCTCGGCAAGTATGGTAACATGTCCTGAATCCTTCATGGGCCAAGGCAGGTCTGGATGGTGATATACGTGACTTAGGTATGGATTGATTGCCCAATACCGAAACCCATTGCTATCCCTACTTAGAAGCATCTCTAGCTGTTAATTATCATTATTGGTAACGATATGACAGCACAAGGTACACCCTAAGCATATAAACTATAAAGACATCTGGATATCCTACAAAATATCCCAAGAGCAGTGGAAGAAGTATTTTTCAAGCCAGAAACAGTTGCAATCAAGTTGAAGAACTTACAACATCTTGTCGAACATTATCAATCATCTCTGGTTTTGATAATTCAAATTTCTCAGCATAGTACCTTTCTTTGTAACCAGGTTCCCCCAACTTCACCTGAGAAAGTTTACCACAATTGTTATCATAATATAGCTTTTTGAAAAATATGCTTGAAAAGCAGGCCACTTAACATGTATATAAAGAGATAAGTGAAACTTAACAACTATCACGCACAAGATTTCTACAAGAAGTGGCATTCACAAACTAAAAGGCAAAATAGAAATGTTCAAATTGTTCCTTGAGATCTACATGAGAGAACAATGATATAATTATTATCATGATCCTAGACATGGCATCCCAAACCAAGAAAGAGGAATTGAGACCAAAATGCGATAGGATTTCTACCAGCAACAAATGAGTAACATACTGGAAATATGCTCCAAAGAATTCATTACTAATTATGCTAGCTCGGACCACCTAAATCAACACATAGCAACTGTGCATGCTCTGTACAAACATTCATGCAAATGCATCCACTCATCCAACTAAGCATGCAAGCAGAAATTAGGGTAACTTAATGCTACTGCAAGACAGCAAATGTTTAAAGAATGCTTTATGCTTCATCACATGTGATCACATGGATCTGTAAGACTCTCTGATGGATGGAACTTATGGGCTTGGGACACTTTAAAATTATCCATGAAAAGAGTCATAACCGGTCAATCAGTGGCCTACAAGTAGGCATTTATAAAGACAATTGAGAGATGGTCCATGAAAAGAATGGTCACAGTTTTAATTATACAATTTCAGTTATTATTCTACAAGTTCAGAAACATTTGTTAAACATTACGAGTAGGCATTTGCTGTCTTGATTTTCTACTGAGTTCTCCATGTGAAAGACTACTTATATATAATTGATTAGTACTTTGGATGCTTGTAAAGAACTCCCATTTGTAACGAGTCTTGACTGTATTTAAATTCTGCCAGTATTGTGCAAAATATACGGTCCACAGTAGCATAATGAGTAATAAAGATGATGACAACGGTGACATGGCTTCGCCAGCTTCTACTGCCAGATAAAGTAGGAGGGTTGTATTAAGTACGTCGAAACCTTTTGTCACAACCCAAACATTAATTCTAAGAGTTTTTTTTTTTTTTTTTTTGTGTGTGATCATGGCTAGGGTGTTTCCTGCTATAAATGACGTACTACAGTGGCACACAGTTGCATTGAAAAGTGGGCAAGGCCCCAAGGATTTCATGCTAGGGTGTCCCTCACTATAAGCGACGCATTGCAAGATGCCCGGTTGCAATTAGGGATAGCAAAATCTGACTTGAACCGCCCATCTGACTCATTAGTGCTATGTTTAATATGGTTGAAACTATGAGTCACACTATGAAACGACGAAACTAAGAGTACTGGAGCAAAGACTTAAACAAGAGATTAAGATATTTAAAAATCAATTTGGTTTTATGACAGGGAGATCAAATATAGAAGCCATCTTCACACTTAGGCAATTAATGGAAAAATAATGGGATGAGAAAAATCTTCATATGGTCTCTATTGATCTAGAGAAAGGTAATGACAGGATGCCTAGAGATTTGATCTAGTAGGTTTTAGATAAACATAGTGCCCCAGGGGTTATATTGACATCATTAAGGCATGTATGGGAGAGCAATAACAAGTGTATGAACTACATGTGGAGAGAGAGAGGTGAGTTTTCAGTGGCCATAGTTTTGCATCAGGGGTCAACTTTAAGCCCTTCTCCCTTTACACAAATTATGGATGAGTTAACTACTCATATTCAAGAGGAGGCACCTTGGTGTACGTTGTTTGTAGATAATATAGTGTTGGTGGATGAATCAAGAAATTGCATGAACGAGAAATATTAGACTTAGGAGATGGTGGGAGACTTTAGAATCAAAGGCTTTAAAATTAAGTCTTACAAAGACCAAAGAGATGGTGAGAGACTTTAGAATCAAGGGTTTTAAAATTAAGTCTTACAAAAACCAAATAAATGCATTGCAACTTTAGTAAGGATAAGCAAAGAGAGAAAACTCTTGTGAGAATTGAAGTTCAAGAGATACCACAGAGATTCATTCCAATACCTTGGCTTGATAATTAGTAAGGATGGAGAGATTGGGGAAGATGTCTAACATAGAATAAGAGTAGGATAGTTGAAGATGAGACTTCCTAATGGAGTGCTTAGTAATCGGCACATACCAACAATATTTAAGGGAAAACTTCACTAGACAACACAATTAGAACAACTACGACCTATGGAGCTTAATGTCGGCCAATCAAGAAGCAACATGTGCACAAAATGAGTGTAGTGAAGATGAAAACGTTGACATAGATGTGGTAAAACTAAGAAAAATAGAATAAAAAATGACCACTTTCGAGAGCATTAAAGAGTAGCATCATTGTTTGAGATTGGTTTAGTCATGTCCAACAACGGCCAACACCACTATTGAGAAAAGTTATTCTATGCAGGTTGATGGCGCACCAAGGAGAAATGGTAGGCCGAAGAGGACATGGATTGAAGTAATAAGGATAGATCTAAAGAAGTTCAACCTATCCAGGGATTTGGCTCAGGATAGATTAGAATGGAGAAGCATAATTCATGTAGCCGGCCCCAACATAATTGGGACAAAGATTTGATAATGATCGTGATGATAGGGTATGCCATAGAACACGAAATGGAAAGAAAATTCAGTTGCTTCAAAAATATTTGTTAAATTACTCGTGGATAGTTCAAGCCTGTGTTCCAAGCAAGCCCTTCAGAGTTCAGATCACTTCACAAAAAAGCTGGATCTGTCCAAAAATGTATTTAGGCTGGTTATTACTGATCTGATAGCCAACTCTAGATTGATAATATTGTTTCTACAATACTCAAATAAGATTGATGATATCGTTTCTACAATACTCAATTATATTATCTTGAGCTGCAGAATCTGTATCCCTCCATGAGCTCTTGATCCATAAACTTGTGGGGACCATGAGTTGGTGACTGAGGTTGTTGATATGATAGGTCTGTTATAGATGGGATGATACAGACACACCAAAGGACATCATTCTACAATTTCATGAGATATCAATCTCAATTACCCAAAAATTATAAATTCATTGCCAACTTGAGATTGATAATATGGTTTCTACAATGATCGATTATACTGTCTTGCACTGCAGAATCTGTATCCCTCCATGAGTTCTTGGTACTTGTGGGACCATCAGTTGGTGATTGAGGCTGTTGATATGATAGGTCTGTTACAGATGGGGATAATACACACACGCCACCCAAAAGTCATCAATCTACAATTTCATAAGATATCAATCTCAAAATTTTATAAATCACTCAATGTGTGCAAAAATGTGAATTATTTTTTTTTTTTTCTGAATGTCAACTTTATTTTAAACAGAGAAACAACTAACACAACAATCACTCTGTGAAGGATTGCCAAACAGTAACCTGATTCATAATAGTATCATCCGATGGCGATATTTGATAGATTTGACAATGACACAAACCCTTTTGAAATAAGCAAAATCCCAGAGTTTCATGCAAAAGGAAAAATTACTCATTGGACTCATTGAAAAGGCAAAACTTCATTTTCCTAATCTGTAACATTATTTCTCGAGGGTTGAAAACCATGACACACATGCTATATGGCTTAAAAAAACATCAAGTATTCAATGTCAAGCAACCGTCTTTTACCAACAGGTATGGCGTTTCATTGTTTACAGATGGATACATGAAGGTAAATTTCAAGGTGTTAATCCCTTTGGTTGTTGAACTCAAGAAATTCATGCATGAGACCTCAAATATAAATGTACTATAAAAATGGAAATGAGAAGACCGACCTTATCTGAAACTAAAGCTTTGGGTTCTTCAGAATTCTCTCTCTTCATTTTGAGCTTCATTTCTTCACTATTCTCAATAGCCTGAAATCCGATGAGCAATACAGACAGACTGCAACTAAGAGACTTGTTGGCCACAACTTTTTCCTTTCTATTTTATTAAGTAAATGGAAATTCACAAGTAATCTTTGTTAAAACAAGCTACTGCATGTGTTATTTTTGTGTGTCAACAAAACCTTTGTAAAGAGTTCGAACATCAGAAATAAAGGTTATCCTGAAATATCCAACAATATCATAGAGAAGAAAGATTAAAAAAAAGAAAAAAAAAACACTGCTATTCTTTAATTACTATGATGAAAGGCTCCAGGAAACAGTAAAAGAAGAGAGAAGCATTTGGTGCTAGTATAAACTTCATATCATATCCAAAAGTCCACGCACAAATAATAGCACAAAATGACTGCCTTACATTCCTTAGTATAATAAAGAAGGCACTTAGAGATACCTCACTCTACAAGAACTAAACCATAGTAAGACCGTTAGATTTTCCTTTTCCATAAATCGAATTGGACCTAAAATAAATGGTATGTGTTTATGGAAAGGGAATTCAGCATTAGAACAATATTTCCATCTAAACTGAAGGAAATGCTAATAAATAGTCAAAATCACAAGGATTATGGCCCTGGAGCTGCTGCAATGTAGTTATCTACAGATTGGACACAGCATATTAAGTCTCATAGTCACATAAGATTTCTTGTCCTAGTAAAGGAGCGATTTTGTGCATCTCTTTCGTACACAAACTGTCGTTGTGCCGTTGTGAATTAGCTGTTGGCACCTATTGTGAATCAAGGTTACCAAGATCACAGCCAATGACTATTAGGGTATTGCAACAATTTAAAAGTTTGTATTGCTTAGAACAACGCTGTATGGGTTGCGCTCTCGATTAAGAGTAAGTCATGATCGTGAACACATTGGAGAACGAATATCCAGTTTCACATTGGCTGAAACATATTATACTCATGGTTCATGTGATGCAGCCCAAATGCATCATAAGCCTAAAGGCTACAAAAAGTAGGCCCATGACCAGCCAGTGCATCAGGCCTAACCCATAGTGAGCAAGCCCATCAGGCCAGCTCACAGATGACTGATCAATTGGGCCTAACCCGTAGTCAGCCAGCTCATTGGCCCAACCATGCCTTATTTCTCTATAGGTAATTCAAATAAAATTTCCTAAATCTAGCATTCTTAGTTTAAAAAATCTTATCTCAAATCTAACAAGATAGTTACCTGGCATCTAATCAATTAAAGATAATGTAACCAATGAAAAAGAGGAACAGAAATCCTATCAAGCAAAAAAGAGAATGCCGTGTAATCAATTTTTTAAAGGACGAGGGAATCATATCAAGAACCCTACTAGGCAAGGACATCATCCCATCCCTAACACCCTTGTAATCTCTCATTTGTAAAATTCAATGAGAATTCTCTATTCTCTTATTATTGTGGTTTCATTGAAGAATAGTTTCCCCTTTTGTGAAGACTCCTTGCGTTGCCAAAGGCCTCCAAATGTCATGCATCTTCGGCAAATCTGTGAAGAGTAAAGACTCCGTCCATCATTGGATCCTATCCCTATATACATATGGTTCACAACCAATAATCATAAGGAGTTATATGATCTTTGATCTGAGGTCTATGCACTCAAGCATTAAGCTTGTACATATCTAGCCCATATGGTTGCAAAATAGACAATTGACATGATGAGCTATCAAATTCCATATATTGAATGTGGGCTCTTTTACCAATTTAACCATAAACTTTAGAAGCTATCGATCACCATTTTAGGGATTTTATAGAGGTGAGTGCTTTTAAGCATGGCCCACATATAGCATGGACCCAACAGATCAACAGTCTTTCTTGGTCTCCATCACAAAACTGAGGATATCATGTTCACAAGGCTCAAAGATGCTACATGATTTATTTTGTTTTTTAAAGAATAAGTCGTATCATGCGTTCAAACGCGTTTGAAATGGGTCCTCTGTTGAATTCTTCACAACCAGCTAGATTCTTCTAGCATTGGTCTAAACATTGTTTTGTAGTTCACATTTTAAACATGGTTTTCTAGTTCATTAGGTATTCATATGGCTTCCCTTCTTTTGAAACCCAAATCAGATTTGTGGATGTACTTAATTGTCTAGGTAAATTTCTGCTATTTTTCAACAAGAGCCTTCATCACTGTTGGAAGATGGTCGCTGTTTTTTTTATTTTTTATTTGATAACCTGGAAGATGGTCAATGTTGCAACCATAACGTTGAAGGTTCAAGTCATGCAACCAAATAAAGAAGTTACCATTTTTTCTTCTTTTGAAACCCAAATCAAATTTGTTAATGTAATTTACTTGATTGTCTAGATAAATTTAAAAAATTTCAGAATATCCACAAATCCTATTTCCTGGTATTTTTAACAAGAGCATTCATCACAGTTGGAAGATAGTCACTGTTGCAACCATAATGTTGCAGGTTCAAGTCATGATACCAAAAAAGAAAGAAAAAAAAGATACCATTTTTTGAACCCAACACCTAATACCAGTGTTGACTCTTCAAGAAAAAAGGTCGCAAATTTTGGGCTTTACTTCAGTTCCCTACAGCATTTATCTAGACATCCTGAATGAAGGAAAAGACAAACATGAGGTCACACCCAAACCATCTCAATAGGAGTGGAAAATCCCAGTGGTAGAAAGGGAAATAAGAAATTCCCAGCCATTCATTTTTATTCTCTTTCAATCACTGGATGGTCATGGCATGGTTTATTCAAAATAGGACTCCACGGCAATAGCCCTAACTTGCCGACGTGTTAAGATATTTTCATTTTTCCATGATCCACTTTTGGGATTCTTCCATATGTTCAAATCTAGAGGTCAATTCTTGATTTCTATTTTCTTTATTTATTTTTCCCTTTATTTTCCTATCAGACTTTAGCATCTGAATTATACAATCAAGTGTGCAACAACACATCTAAAGGTAGAAAACCTAGGATTCTAAATAAAATATTAGATCAACAAGTAATTTCATTATGCATTGACAAGTAATTCCTCACTGCTCACTCCATGTCTTAACTAGAGCAGTCCTAGTAACTTCCACAAGTAACCCTCCGATTTGTCATTCTGTTGAGTAACTGAGACTCTGAGAGCATGGCACAGAATTGGTTTATTGTGAATAACAAAACTCACAAACTATGATGCACGGATACTTCAAAATGGGCAACGTATTGTGTCGTATCGTATCCGATACTTCACTATTTACATGTAAAATCCGTATCCCTGCCGTGTCTATGGCGTGTCCTTGCCGTATATGTGCCGTATCTGGGCATCATAGCTCACAAATAGACCTAAAACAGATAGGATTCACAACATTGAAATTGAGGTATATCCTTAGCCAGTGACAATATATGCCATGTAAGGTATATGAGGTATAAAGAATTATTCATTCTTACATGCACTCACATGTAAGGAACTTGGGAGTTGTCTGCCCATGGCAAGGCAGATGCCAGAGGTGGCAAAATATGACCCGCCCCGCCCCGCCCCGCATATTACCCGCTTAACCCGACCCGTTTGATAGGCAGGTCGGTCACGGGTCAAGTAATCATGACCCGCAATTAAGCGGGTCGGGTTAGGGTTGACCCGCAGAACCCGCTTATTTAAGCTAAAATTGAATTTAATGTTTTAATGCATAGGCTAAAAAAGAATGAATGGACCTTAACCAATTCAACCCCACCCTTTTTATTAATGGAAAGCAAGGTAATGCACATCCAATGAGCACATCCAATGATTGTTGGAATGAGATTAGACCAAATTTGAGCTTAAAAGTCAGTTTTGGTCGGGCAAGGAACCATGGTTGAATCGATTGATTCACTAGATGGATGTGGGTTATGCGGGTCGACGTGACCGGTATAACCTGCAATGGTTATGCGGGTTTAAGTGGGTCGGGTCGGGTTGACCCGGATGCGGGTTAGACTTGTATAACCCGTTTAATAAATGGGTCCGACCTGTTTAGCACAACCCGACCCGATTGCCACCTCAAAGTGCCATACCACTGATCCAACAACGAGTGGGATTTTTTTTTCTTTCTTGTACCTTTTTAAAAATTTTGTAGGAGTATAGAATGGAACTTTCTCAACTGGCTGATGATGATAATTATGTCAACTAGAGCCAGCCCGTGGCATTTGCGATGCTCTGAATTTGCATGAGAAATGGATTAGAGTAGACATGACGTTTGGCTCAACCAGACTACATCTCCAAGATGGGTTTTACGTTTAAAATTTCTTCATCGGTTGTACACTTATGATCTTGGGTCCTCTCCCTGCCTCTCCCTCCCTCGACTAGCATACCTTCAAGTGGGCCCATAGGGGTGCTGCTTAAAATAAGGTTGAGTTTACATTACTTTGCTGATTGTGTGGGACACTGCATTCTAGGTTGTGAGGTACACACTGTTGCCACTTGCCACCCCCACCAACAACTCCCACTAATGAATTGTCACAAGACCCAATTTGACACATGAAAAATAATCATGTGAGGTACATATTGTGAGCTGCAACACCAACACATTGACGCAGCCTTGATCCACGATAAAAAATGGATCAATCACCCAACAAGGGATTGATCAAATCCAAAGATGTATTCAAACACTAGGGCACATTCAAGATAATGGAAAACACCATAATTGAAGAGAATACCTCAGAACTCAAATATTAATTGATAATCAGCACGAGCAAATACAATGGGGAATCATCTATAGATAGAGGAGTAGGATATATCCCTTCCTTTGCTTAGCAACTAAGACTTTTCTAATATTATTAAGAAGTCTAAATAAAATAGGAAATTTAAATAGGAAATAGCAATCCTAATCACTAATAACAGAAATTAGAAAAAAGATAGAATTAGAACTCCACAGTGGCAATCGGTCTAATTGGGTATTAGGGCTGACCCCAATCAGCCCTAATGGACCGGGTAGACTCATGGTCAATGGGTTGGCCCAGTTGACTTGAGCCTAGTCCGTACTATATCAACTCTCCCTGGCTTGGAAAAACTCCCTCATAGAGATCCAGATTCAGGCCCTAGAAGTCAGTAGCAGTAATCCATTAGCATTGGAGAGCGACGGTTCTGCAATTGTTCTCCCCGTCTTGGAGAGAACTCGACGTCAAGTTCGTTACAAGTCCTCATAGGTCGAAAATTAATCACACAAACTTCTGATTTTTCTTTTGATCTCTGTTCCCTTCATAAGTTTTGGAATCTTGATGTAGCCTTTTCCTACATGTAGACATAGGTTGGTGTTGCTTCTTCTAATGTTTGAATTTAGTAGAGGTTGGATTGGTTCAAAAGATCAATCTCAATCTAAATTTGTAGCAACTCAAATGTAGAGTTGCAAGAACCAAATCTCTAGGTTGATATGCAGTTCCACTTCCGGTCTTCCACCGGCCAAATGTTAAATAGGTAAATGGGTCCATTTGAAAAAAAAAAAAAGTTCATACATGTAATCAGCGGTGAACCCAGGATTTTGGTTTGAGGGGTGTGGATCCAAACAGGCAATTACGGACAGACACAAGATTTTTATGTGAATTTTCAAAGCCGTGCCAGAATTTTCATTATAAATTTAGAAGCAAACCAAGGTCCAACAGGTGCAACCGCCCCCACATAGATGCGATTGGGTCCGCCCCTGCATGTAATAAAATTATAAAACACACTATTACATTTTTCCTGCAGGCTCGGGCCTTTGGACTCTTACTAGGCCCAACCCAAGTCCAATCCCTATAAATAAATATTCATATCTAGCCATAAAGTAGCATCGTGGCAGAAACGTGTGGGGGCCCACTCATCAATCCAGAATGCTAATGGATTATCCATCTTAGAAGTGCTACATCATGTTTCATCAGACTTTGTCACGTCGTCTTCCGTTCTTTGATCTTGCTTCTCAATGTTAGCGATTTCGTTTTCTTTTCTTTTGCTCGCTCTTTGGTTTTTAAGTTGAAGGTGATGATGTAGACAACGATGGGTTGCTCATTGCATTAGACGGAACATAACTCTTTATTATTGTGCACTTCCCGATCAAAAAGCCATGGTCGTCCAAAAAGAATTTTGAGCGACATTCATATGGATCACATCACACCAAATCTTGTACTCATAACTGCCTATCTCAAATGATGCCAAACGTGTCACTGGGATGACATAACCATTAGACCATGTGACATGGTAGGATTAAGGAAGTTCTCAATCGGCCAATGAAGCTTATCAATAACCTCTTGTGCAACAAGATTTATTGCACTACCGTTGTCAATAACCAAATTAATTGGCATGTTTGATTCCTACTCGTGTTTAGAATTTCTTAGTCAACCATTAGACAGAGATGAGGGAATGATGATGGTTCGGCAGAGGATCTAGTGATTGGATTTTAAGTTTTCAGTTGGGAGGTTAGGGTTTTGGTCTAGGGTTTGAAATTGGAAGGGGATATGTTCGGTCAGAGGGGATTTTGGGCAGTGGGCTCTCAGTGAAGGGATTTGGGGGGCTGGGTTTTTAGGAGATGGACTGGAACTTGATAAGGCTAAGGTTTTGGGGTTTGATTAGGGTTTGGAGTTAGATTTTAAGAATAAGTACTAGAACTATGGGGTTTTAGGGTTTCAGAAATAGTTTTGCGGAAGGTGGGTTTGATTGGATTTGAGTTTCACAAGAGGGGTTTTGATTGTGGGAATGAAGGTGGGTTAGGTTAGGGTTCTGGCGAGAGATGCGAAAGAGAATCCCAGGAAGGCGACTGTTTTCCGAGCAATCATAGGACTTTTACTCGGATACCAATTGACACAACCTCAATCCACGATCGAAAAATAGATCAATGTCCCAACAAGGGATTGATCAAATCCAAAGACGGATTCAAACACTAGGGCACATTCAAGATAATGGAAAACACCATAATTGAAGAGAATACCTCAAAAATCAAATATTAATTGATTATAAGCATGAGCAAATACAATGGGAAATCATCTACATATAAAGGCCAACCAAGCGTTTTATAATATTATAAAAAGTCTAAATAAAATAGGAAATCTATATAGGAAATAGCAATCCTAATCAACTAATAACAAAAATTAGAAATAAGATAGAATCAGAACTCCACGGTAGCAATTGGTCTAATTGGGCATGTGGGTTGAACCCAATGGACCAGGCTGACTCATGGTCAATGGATTGGCCCAGTTGACATGGGCCTTCCATACTTCATCACACATGCAAGACCCACCTATGAACCCATCTCCCACCAAACACCCACTATACCCTATAAGTTGGCACCATACCCAATTTGACACTTGTCTAGAGCCTATCCATTAATGGATTTTATGATTAGCCATTTTTATCATTTGGGGCCTTAATATCTGCATCACAGGGGATTCCGCTTAAAAAACGGGGTGCGCTACATCACTCAGCAGACCACTTGTATGTGGATACAGTAGCTTCAAGCGACAACCTTTGTAGGCTTGTTGCTTTGCAATAAAATTTAATTTTTTTTATCAATTAAAGATTCAAGAAGAGAAATGAGATAATAGCTTGAGAAGTATAAAGTGGCTTCTAGAGCAGTAAACAGAGATAATGTAGGATGACAGTGGAACCAAATTACATAATCACATCACCGACTCAGCTATGGACATATCAACCAACAATCAATTACGGAAACCTCAGTTTGAGAAAATATCACATCCAGAATTATGAACTTAACACCACAATAGTTAAATGAACTCTTCTAACAAAAGCATGAACATTTATAGTTACCAAATGATAATAACATAGAGACCAGGGTAAGAATAAGAATTAGGATGACAAAACCTGCTGAATACGAGCACGTTTTTGAAAGATTTGATCCTCATATACAGCAGCTGACTGAATAAAGTGTTCAACCCTCTCCAATATGACCTGACCACATGAAAAGATAGGCATCATAAATTCATAATACATTGTGGTTAAAACAGTAAGTGATTCCCAATCATGTGTCTATGCTCAAGTTTGTGTGTTTTACTTGATGCCCTACATAGAGTTACGCTTTCTGTTGGGTAGCTTTCACCCCAAAAAAGGGGCTAATTATAGATAGCCTCAATAAGTAGAAACAACATTCCCTAAGGGGTCGTTTGCCTACACCCATTTACATATGTAAATGGTGAATACGTGTAAAATTTACGTATCAATCATGTTTGTCTACAATTATTTACGCATGTTGCGTGTAAATCAGATGTGTAAATGGTGTGAAAATGAGTCCATTTTCACACCAAAATTTGAACACGTATTGAGGTGTGCTTTCAAAGAATACCCGTTGTTGGAGGCGGGCGGTTTGGTGTTGGGGCATTTCCGTGAAATAGGTTCCAAGTTCGAAACCCCCTCCAATGCATTAGAAAAATAATATTAAAAGAGGTCTCAAAGTTTGGGCATTTCCATGAAAGAGGTTCTGGGTTCGAAACCCCCCTCCAACACATTAGAAAAATAATAATAAAAGATGTTTCAAAACGGATGATTTTAAGGGACAAGATTTGTAAGACAAAAAACATATTAGAAGATTAAAGTGGCTCCGATGATTTTAAGGGACAATCTATAAGACAAAATACATATTGATAATAAAAATTTTAAGGGATAATCTATAAGATAAATATCTCAATAATTTTTCTATATCAACTTTTAACTAGTTAATTACCTTATTATTTTAGTTTTCTTCCAATATCTCAATGATTTTTCTAAAGTCATTTATTATTGCATTACTTTAAAAATCTTTAAACATGTATATATGAATGTAAAAGAGAATAAATAATGTATTTTATATAGCATTATGGCATCATTCAAAAATAAATATTAGCATAAACCTATGAGATGCGTTAGAGTAAAGTTTTATGCAAATTGAATAATGAATTAAGATCAATATTGAATCGAATATCAATTAATAAAAATATTAATAATAATGCTATTTGCTTAACCATCAAAATATAAATTCATATGTAATTAACCAAACATGTTGGAATGTATTTTTGTGAAGGTGATTACTGATAGAAATATATTTTTTTAAAAAGTATATTTCATGTTGAAAGACATACTCTTTTTGAAGGATCTAAAATGCAAATGAAAATTTTGGTATAAAATGGACCCTTTTTCTCCTTTTTTTAAATAATTATATTAGAATTTAATTTAATGAATAATAAGTATCATTTACAAAATCTTTTAATACATTTACACATATCATTGAAACAAATATGGTAAAATAAATCACATATGTAAATGATGCGAAAATAGTGTAATTAGACAAACGTTGTAAAAAAAAACACATGTGTAAACGTTACATACTTAAAATTTGAATATTCATCATTTACAGATGTAAATTGTATTTACATATCCCATGTGTAAAAGACAAACGACCCCTAAGCATATTTCATGTGACAAAATGAGGAAGAATTAGTTAATAACTGTTGTTCTATTGTACTTGGGTTTCTTCGGCCTGATACTTGGATTTCTCTGGCCTGAAACTGTTCTATGGATGCATTTGGAGCATCATAGGTTATCGCATAGGTACAGGTTTCTATATGCTTCTCCTTTTCATGCCAAAGGCAAATGCTACGTGTTTGGTGCTTTACTAGCAAAGTTAAAGTGAAGTAAAGCCTACATTATTCAGACAAGAAAAGACAAGGGGTCGTATCAAAAGTACACATTTAAAATTCCCTCCTTCATAAAATAAAAAAGGTCAAAAAGCAACCTCCTTTCTTCACTAAATAACAAAAAAAAATCCTCTTTTTTACACAAGAAGTCAAAAAGATTCCCTATCAAGCAACTAAAAACAAAAGACCATCATAACCCCCTATATTTTATTATCTTTTGATTTGATACTCCATCTCACTTTACTTCAATTCACCATACATCCAAACATTAAGGGTTGAAGTTTGTGAGATTCTTTGGTTAACTGATAAAAGAGTCCATACAACAAGTGGAGCTTACCAAATGGGTGATCAGAAAAGGTTTTTCACCATGAACAAAGGTATGCTAATAATGAATTTCCCTCATCCTCCACTTTGTATCATCCTTTAGTATTTTTTAATAAAAATAGTTAAAATTCACTGTAAATAGAGTAAGATATAATAAAGAGAGGCGTGAATAGACTTACACTTAGGAATAGGCGTGAATAGACTTCATGCATAACAAATTTTCAAGTATAAGCCATGATTGTAGTAAGCATACTACACTTAGGAAGAAAGTATTTCATATATTCCTGCATAACTTGAGCCATGACAATATGATTGGAGAAGTGTTCATCCCCATTGAAGGTAATGATAGAAGAATCTGGATGCCCACAACTGATGGCATGCTCTCGGTTGCTTTGTTTTTTGCCTCTATGACTAGGGGGGGAAGCGGTATTGCATATTAATTGGAAAAGTCTGTGGAGTATCAAAGCCCCTCTGAGGGTGATGGCCTTTGGGTGGACAACTTTGCTTGGACGCATTCTATCAATGGACAATCTTAGACGACGGGAACTCTATATCGTTAATGCTTGCCCAATGTGCTTTGCATGTGAGGAATAGATTGATCACTTGTTGTTAAATTGTCATATAGCGCAACAACTTTGGACGTCGACCCTTGATTGGTTTCAGGTCTCTAAACCACTCCCTAACTCACTTTCAGCTTTATTTGAGTTTTGGAGGTTAGGTGTGGGGCTCAGAAGGGGAAGGGGATATTGTGGAATGCTTCTTTCTTGGCGATTATTTGGTCGATATGGAAAGAAAGGAGCTGGAGATGCTTTGAAGGCAGATCTTCAGATGTGAGTATATTAGTGGACAGTAGTTGCTACTTGGGTCTCCTTTAATCCTCTTTTCAAAGGCTTACATATCAGTTCAATCATTCATAATTGATAGGAAGTGGTCTTCTCTGACCCTATCCAAAATAGAATTCTCCCTAGATGGTGTCCTCCCCTTCCAGGTGCCCTCAAGATAAATTTTGATGGTAATGCTTGTGGAAATCTCAGCCCCGTTGGTTTAGGGGGAGTCATTCGTGATTCGGAAGCGACCACCATTTTATCTTACTCAGGCCCAGCTGGTTTTGGCACCAACAACAAAGCTGAATTAATGGCTCTTAGAACTGGCATCCGTGAAGCTTCAAAGCTCAATCCTCAACGGCTTCTTGTTGAAGGTAATTCAATGGGCAAGCCAATCGTCAAACCCTCCTTGGATCCTTGCAGATATTATTGAAGAGGTGGTTCAGCTTTTGCGGGAGTTAAACATATCTTTTCACCACATTAAAAGATCAACTAATCAGGAAGCGGATAAGCTCGCCAAAGAGGGTGTGCTTAAAACTGCTTTGATTGTTTCTATGTAATGTGTGGTTTCTAGCTTTTTTTTAGGGTGACCACGGTTTTGGGTTGGAGGTTGTGCCGTCTTTTTGGGGCATTCCTTCTTTTTGTTTCTTTGCTCCTTCCCTTTGTTGTGGGGTTTTCTGGTGTCAATATATTCTCTTATATTGTATAGTTTCTTTGAGCAATTCAATACACACTGACCATTTTCAAAAAAATAAATAAAAATTGAGCCATGACCTCTCTAAGTGGAGAAACTTAGTATAGAGAACTGCAAACTGGTGCACAACTGGGACGGACTTGCAGAAGGTATTATAAACCTAGACGCAATCTATCATTCCCCATCCTCATTGACTTCTAAATTAAATTGATAGGAGTCCATGAACAGGTTTGATGTTTATGCACGTCCAACTGCAGGAGAATCCTAACCATCTATGGGTTTTAGCCAACAATGTTAGCCTTCATATCCAGTTGTTTGGTCACCTTAATTTCACAGAACCTGTATTTTATGAAGGAAACTAGGCTTTCATTTATTGAATTTATCACTAAAAAAGATTGGACACAATCAATCTTATTGGCAGTGCCTACAAGCTTCTAGCTAAGGTCCTTCCTACAGGCTGCAGACGGACCTTCTCACGGTTATTCCATATGACAAGATGCTTTCATTAAAGGACCTCAGATTTTTTACTATGCTTTAATTGCCTATCAATGCGTAGATTCTATCCACAAAAGCAGAAGACAAGTTATTAAATGTAAGTTGGATTTTGAGAAAGTCCTTGCAATGGTACATTGAAGATCATTAAACTATTGTCTATTTTTGTATGGCATTTGGGGGTTAAAAGATGTTCCTAGATGAGAACTTGCATCTCTTTTAGCCAATTCTCTGTCAAGATTATTGGGACCCCTAAAGCTTGCAAAAGTAGTAGGCAGTTACGCCAAGGTCCTTTAATGATTCTTTAGCCAATTTTCTGTCATAATCATAGTTGTCAATTCCATTTCCGCAATTAGCCTTAGAAACGGAATGGCCCCCTAAAAGTTTCCGGTTCCAATTGAGGACCAATTCCACCCCATTCCTATGTAGTGAAAACTAGAAAATGGTCAATTGTAGAATGCAGTTTAATATAAGTGATGTAAGTATGCATTTTTAGTATTATTTGAACTTTCAAATATTTTTTTCAATTTTTGCTATTCTATTATATTTGTTTTTTCATTTTTCAATCGCGTCTTTTCCGAAACGGAATACCGGCCATTCCGGTCGTTCTGGCTCCAATTGAGGACCAATTCCGCCCCATTCCGGCCAATGTTTCATACTTCCATTTATATGTAGTGAAAACTAGAAAATGGTCAATTGTAGAGTGCAGTTTAATTTAAGTGATGTAAGTATGCATTTTTAGTATTAGTTTAACATTCGACTATTTTTTCAATTTTAGGTATTCTTATATATATATTTTTCATTTTTCAATCGCGTCTTTTCCGAAACGAAATACCGAAATTGGCCAGAATGCCGGAACATTCCACTACAGGGTCAAATCGGAACAGCATTGACAACTATGGTTGTAATTATTGGGATTCCTAAAGCTTGCAAAAGTAGTAACCAGTTACGCCCCAATTTGGTAATTTTACTTGTCAAGTAAAGTAAAGTCAAGTAAAGTTAAGCATCAAATCAAAAGCACTTTAATTCAAAACTCCCTCCATTTTTTTCAAAAAAAGTCAAAGGGAACTACCTTTATATTCACTAAAAGATAAAAAAACTCCATTTCTCATACAAAAAGTCAAAAATATTCCATCCCAAACAACTAAAAATAAAATACCATCATAACCCACTTATATTTTATTCCCACTTTTTATTTCACTTCACTCCACTTTATTTTAAAAGTAAAATGTCCTCTATCTCCGTTATTGTGGTGGAAGCTATTAGCTGTATGCTTGTAAAGGCTAAGTGTGGTACTTTTTAGATTGCTTTAGCGTTGAAGTTCCACATCTTCAGTTTGCAGCTGACGCCATTATTTTTCAGTGATGCCAACTGTATGAAGGTGTTGAATTTGAAAATATTGTAGCATTTTTTTGAGAGATTTCTCGCATAGAGATTATTCTCAATCTATACCATCCTAGCAGTATTTTTTTAATGATTTCAGTAGTTTGTGTTTTTTTTATGTAGTATTTCGGTCTACCTCTCAAGTGTTGGTAATCCTCCAAAATCAATTCGCAGCCCAATTAGAGAGAGATTTGAGAATAAACAGTTTTGAGGAAAAGTACCCACAAGATATTTGGTGGCAGGATAATTCTTTTAAAGTCTACTTTTGGTCACCGCTTATATATATATATAGTAAGGTAAGAGATGCTATCATACTATGAGAGATAGCGTGGGGCCCTCACATTTAAGTTGTTGGCACTGGATATGGAGGTGAGGGGCCCCACCCTATCTCTCATAGCAAGGTGAGAGATGCTCTCATAGGGATAATCTCCCATAGAAAATAGTTGACCACATTGAATATATATATAGAGAGAGAGAGAGATGCTCCTGTGAGAGTTAATTCTCACCGTCTTAGGAGAGAGAGAGCTTGATGGGGCACACTGATCACTAGACCAGGGAGTAATGGAAAGAGCCATATTTGATGGGCCTAACTATCAAATCTTGGGGTCAATCCCATGCCTCTAATCCCTTGATCCATGGCCCACAAGTTTAATGACTTGTATTAAAGAAAAAAATTGACCCTTGATCCAACGGTCCAATCTATTCAGATGGGTGCAAACACATGGGCTCTGGTGTAATTCAGGGGGCGGGGCGAGGCTGGGGGGGCGTGTTTGTGGACAGTTCAAATTTGTGATAGGTGGGGGCCGCATGGATTTCTCATATATATATAATATTTTTGAGAAGATACAAATATCAACTAATCAAAAAAAAGAAAAAAAGATACAAATATCAAAAAAAGGGTCATTGCTTTGGTGCAATGGTAAAAGTTCCAGGTGCCATGCGTGATAAGGCAGGTTCGAGATCCACAAGCAGCCACTTTGTCCAAAACTACCTAAGGTTATGCCTGTCTCCAGTCTAGACCCTCCCAGGACCCTGCTTCAACGGGACCCGCACTATGTAATGACCTTTTTTTTAATACAAATATCAAAAAAAGATATCATTTACTAGGTGGAACCTTCATTGAAGGGTGGACTTGGAACTCGGGCTGTATGGGAGTGAATTCTACTCTCCTTAGGAAGTGGTTGTGGGAGACTGGGGAAGAGAAGGATATCATGTGATTAAGGCTACTCCAAAGGTGTTGGCATTCTGTTGGACAGCCCTTTCTAGGACAAAACTTGATCACTAATAATTACCGTAGCCAAAATAGAAAGTTACACAATGTTAATGGGTGTATTATGTGCTTATAAGAAGTGGAGTCTGTCTCTCATTTGCTGTTAACTTAAGTGTTTTGCTATAGCAGTTTGGAGAAAAAAAAAATCAACTTTTGGAAGTTCAGCAGGCTATTTCTGGTTTGGTGAAATCCCTTTTTGAATAATGGGAATTTGGTTACTTTTCTAGGAGGCGGCTAGTGCATATGTGCTTCCAAGATGTGGGAGCTCTCATTTGTTTTAAACTTGTTCTATCACTAGAACAGTTTGGAACTGCAGTGAAATCCCTTTTCTGAACAATGGCATTTTGGTTACTTTCGAAAGAAGCTACCTAGTGGAATTGTATAGCTGCAGCTGTCCTTGGGTCTCTTCGGCTGGAGAGGGCATTTTAGACTGCAGCTGTCTATGCAATTGATATTACTTACCTGGTGCAGTCTTTTAGTTATTTCGTGGGCTTTATTCACAAATGAGCATGTGGATTTTTTCTATCTTTGATCTTAGGCAATGAATCTGGAATGGTGATGCTGAAATCTTTCAAATCAATCTGATATTGTTTGTTGGTTTTTGTAATCTAGCTTTTTTATTTAAAAAACTATTGATACCATTAAGGAAAAAAACCTTAAAAGTATCAACTGCAATAGTAAATAAAATCTAGTATGTTAAAAGTTAAAGCAAAAGCTTAATAAAACAAATAAAGAAGAACAATTACCTCACCCGCATCTGTCAGGTAACCTCCCATAGCAGCAAACTCCTTTTTATACACAAACATCAATAGATTTATGGCACCCTGAAGCACCAAAAAGTCAATTGAGTATGAAAAAAATTACAGATAATAAATGAACAACTAGCATCAAATGATGCTGAATGAAGGTAGATGATAGATATTGTTTTGAAAAATAAAAATGCAGATGCAGTTCAGATGCTGGAGCAGCTGAACTGGCTGCTTGGGAGTTACCACACTAGGAGTTTTGGGTTTAACCCAAGTTAAACTATTTTTTTATCTTTTTCTTTTAAGTGTAATTTAAGAGGATCCCCTTCAACAAACCTCACGGATTTCCAATGTAGGCATGTGAGGAAGAAAGTCATTGCCAACAAAGAAACATAAGAAGACAAAATCATCGATCACTCGTTCAAAGTTTATATCAAATGGTGGGTCAGGAATCTCCAGCTCATACTCCAAGTACTCCCGCAAAACCCAAATGTTGAGAAACTGCCAGAGATGAATGATAAAATACAAAAAATTAAATAAAGAACTATTCCAATTAATAGATAAGAACTTGAAGATAAGAGAGAAATATATATATAGAGAGAGACATATTAACTTAAGATATGACATTAAAAGGTTGCCTAGATTCAAAACTCAACTTGATATTTCTTTTTATGAATTGGAGTGTTAGCCTTTTCATTCAGCACATCAGCTTGCTCATTGCTTCGGCATTCAGCTGCCAGATGACCAACTTGACCACACTGAAAGCATTTCTCCTGTTGTCCTGGTAGGGCGATCACCTGTAATACTCAGTTACAAAGATTCTAAGTTCACAGGCTTCAAAAATAAAGTTACAAATAAGTACCGTATTATAGACACATCAAAGCTATTTTCGGGATAAGATACCAACCTCTCTTAAAATTGAAAAGTGAATCTCATGAGTGGCTAAAGACAGCATAATTAGATCAGCATCCTGTCAATAACAAAAGGACATTGTTCCATCATGACTAAAAATTGTTTATAGCATTAACATAAAAAAAAAAAAAAAAATGTAGAAGGAAAACGAAAGCAAAGTAACATATACATACAAGCATACAAAATTCAGACTCACCAACCCATATAGGCAGTGTCGCGTGTTTGGATTGAAACCAGGAAGATTGCGTTGTAACCGAATGTACGACATTATTTTGTGTTCACCCTCACCAGGCACGTTTGAATCAGATAGTATAACCTTCAAAGAATCACCCAATGCAGAGCTCCATGAATAAATTTAGACAGAGAAGTATCCTGAAAGCCAAAGTGTTCGAAGAAATAAAACCAGCAAGGATTATTCCACTGAAAGAGGAACAAATCCAACCCTAAGGGAGACAACAACTATCCTAAAAGATGTGAAATCGAACCTTGGTTCGCCACCAGCCAGGCGTGCGGTTCAATCTTACATGAATGTAATATTGAAGTGCAACAGACAGCACAGCCATGAATGGAGTTCCTGGAGTGATCACGTTTGAGTCAGATGTTTCGGGTTTCTCCTTGAGAGAAAGATTTTTTCCTTCTGCCTCAAACTCTTTTCTCAGTCTTTCCTCTTCAGCTTCCTGACATGTGCATAGTGATATGTGCAATCAATATGTAAACACAAGGAAAAAGTCACCATTTCAACCAAAGGTATGCACTTAGCGAAAAAAAGACGCTTACTGCTTCAGCTGCATCCTTTGCAGCTCTGAAACGCCTAGTGCGTTGTTGATTCATTTTAGCCCTTGGTGCAACACCATCTAAAAAAAGAACAAACACACATTTAAACTGATCCACTTGTCCATGCCAAAAATAATTAAATTCTGAAACTAAGGTGTCAAGTCAATCAGTTCAATTTAGATCTCACCAATTGCCATGTACAAAAGCTTTCTTGGGCGGACCAATGAGAAGAGATGGTCTATGTAATCAAAAATAGATTTAAAAACATCATCATACGTAGTGGGAGCAGGCTGCATGATTCAGAACAAAAAGAAAAGATACTTAGTTCTCTGATGCTTCATCGATGCCAAACACATTAAACAATTTTTCAAAGACAAAAAAAAAAAAAAAGGTGAAAAAACTTTGTTGTGCTAAAGAGAGGGAACTAAATCATAAATCCTATAAACTAATTGAAAATCAAAAATTGCTCAACCTGGAGTTTTTTCTATTTTGGTCAATTAAAAAAGAAACTGATCACCTTTTCTTTCTTTTTTCCTGTTCATCTTTTTTCATTTCCGAATGTTACCCATTCACCATATTTAAAAAATAAAAAAAAATTTGCAACAGCTAAAACCCCATACTGACACTATGAATCAATCTCTCTCTTCCACGCTAATATTCCATAAATATCCACAAGCAAAAGTTCTCATTCCTTTCACACCAGCACCAACTTCCCAATTCCAGAACTGGGTGGTTTTTAATCTTCCATAACTATGTAACAACATGCTAAATTTCTAGTTTTCCTAGATAAGGGCAACAAAGTAGAAATAAATCACGAGCCCTTCTCTACCATTACAATTTATAAATGGCACTATAAACTTCTCAACTAAGAAGCTTTCTAGAAATAAGAACCATGTCAAAATGTAATAGTGAGAAACAGCAACTAAAAGAAGAGAAAGGTTTAGCCCGATATAAATTTACCTGAACTTTAATAAACTTTTTCGTGCATTTATGCATTGTGTTTTATTATGTAGGGCAGAAACTAAAACAAGAGAAGTTAAAAAAATCAAGTGAGATCAATAAGGCCATAGTAACCTTTTTCTTTAATAATATTGATTTATTGAAAAACCAATTATAAGGTAATGTAGGAGACCTCTAGATGCCCTCTTTTTTAATGCCCTAACAAAAACCTCATCTTTAATAAATATCAAGTAGAATTGGATTAAGGAGGAAAACACAAAAATGCAAGGAGCTACAAAACATAATCCCACGATATAGGGTAAAGGAACGAAAAGTGTAATTCTCCCATATGGAAAAGGTCAACTCCAAGTGAAGGAGGTGATTGACATCCTTTACTTCCAAAAGACATATAACCCACAAATTAGGGATATAAATTAGAGACCACTAAGGTCTAGTGTGACAATTTCCCTAGAGCTTCATGTCCAACAAAAACTTTCCACCCTCAATGAAACACTCATACCCTGTAAGCCAAGCACAAGGAATAGAGAACCGCTTTAATATGCCATAACCTTGAAAATGATCTCGCTATAAAGTTCCCAGCTGGAAACCATATCCAACATCTTAAACGATCCTAGTCTTATCAATGCAAAAGTGTAAAAAAGCGAGCCGAGCCAAGCGCGACCATGGTTCAGTTTGAGCTCGATGTGAGCTTGACGGGTCAAGGTTGAGCTTAGCTCAAATTAGGCTTGAGCTTTGCTCAGCCTCCAATCAAACTAAACCCGAGTACAGGTCAAGTTCAACGATTGGCATAATATAAATCATTATATATCAATTACATGCATACTTATACTGTTATCTAAATATGTAATATCATATTAATCTTGGGTATCATTGTTGGCTGTGCAAAGTAAAGGCAAGAAAGTGGATGGCACGCCCGTCGAGTGTAACTTTGATTAAAGGGACCTTTTTTTTTTTGGCAATATGTTGGGTTAATGGTCTAGGACTAATACTTTCACCTGAGGACATAGGAATCAATCCCTGATCCTTGGGCATGTGTGCGAGACTAAGGTACCAACACCACTCAACCATGAGTGTGTTCGCACTTGGCAAGATAAGCGACATTTATACAAGATAGAACTTAGACCTCCTCTGCAATATGAAGTTGAGTGTCGACAAACAAAGAAATGATGGAAGCTAAAGTACTTGTTGTGAAGATGCACTAACTAAGAGGGCTTTGTAGAGTTCAAAGAAACGACAGAATAAAAAATGAGCCGACGAAGAACAATAATAGAAGAAATCCAAGGAATGTTGTTTGAAATGGCATGAGAACATATACAGAAGACCCCCAAAAAAAAAAAAAAAATTGCTCGAGTGAGACATAGCAAGGTTAAATGTTGAAGGAACTAGAAAAAAGAAGTGATCAATAAAACCTTAATTAAAATAGTAGGGACAGACACATTGGACAGTGGAATTACTGAAAACAAGGTTTTAAAATGCAGCTGAGTGGAAAAGTCGAAGTTGGAACGCAAAAAAACTGACTGCAAATAGACTAGATAGAGTAATAACTCCCAACACAATTCATACTTCATAGTAAGACAAATGGAGACTGAGTAATGGTCCAATTCTGTTCCCCTTCCTCTTTAAACATGGGATGACTCATGCCTCTCGCCTCTCAATCTCAATATGTTGGTCCTTTCATCAAACATCAAATTAGTCGCAATCCGACAAGCTCAAGTATAATCAGCGTGTGTAGTGTAGTAGAATGCTATAATAGGAACTCCAATTTGTTCACTGGTAACCAGATCAGAAGAGGTTTTTTGAAACACACCAAGAACTCAGGCTTGGTATTCTGCCTCGGTAGTATTCTAAAGATATCAAACAAGTTTTAAGCATCGTAAACCGGTCCCAATTGAATACATTTTGCCATAAGTAGTTAAAAAAAATGAAGATCAAACGTGAATCTTCAAATATGAGCATCGAATAAAATTTCCTTTTAGGGAAAGCACGAACTTTCTGCATCAGACGTATGTCCAATCACGACGCAAACAAGGAAAACCCCAGCGCTTACGAGTTTTTCAAGAAATCATCAGATCTTAGAACACCGAAACAAGCAATCTGAGTTCCACCACCAAAAATGCGAAATTCACCAGTTCGCAATCTAAGTCAATCCAAACACATGTTTTAGAGATGAAAGATAATATAGATCTGGAGATTGAATCGTACCCTGCCTTCGGGATGGAAGCAGGGATGGATGATCCCGTTCATGTCGAGATAGAGATTGTCGAATTCGAAGCCGTTAGGGTTTGGCTTCGACACGTCGATCGGGAGAAGGAAGCCGTCTGGTCCCTCGCGAGGCTCTTCTTCGATCACGTCTACGATCGTGAGAGGATAGCGATCTGCAAGCCATCTGTAGAATGCAGGAACTCCCATCTTTTCTTCTTTCTTCTTTCTTCTTTCTTCTTTCTTCTTCTCCTTTGCTTCCTTGAAGATCAAGAGAATATATAAAAAAAAAATATATTTTAGGGTTCTTCCTCGTTTACTGTTGTTTGCTTCGTTGGAATCGGTTGTTTGAGGAGGAAGAGGGGAAACGACAGTTTTGCGCCTGCTACGGCACGTGTGAGTTCATCCGAACCGTTAAATAGTGGGGTCCACCACAGAGATTTTTGCAACTGTACGTGTATCATCACGCACCGCGGCGGGAATTGTCGTTTTTGCGTGGCTCTGATGGGTACACGTGTACGTGGGCTTTTTTTTGTCCGGCCGGGTTCGAGGGAGGGTGTAGTGGGGTGGTCCTGGGTCTGACGTGGGTTGGGAATGTGTGGGCTTATACTTTTTGGGCTGGGGCCTGGGCCTGGCCCTGTTTTTGGGCGATTATTACATGGGAGAGGGTAATGGCTCAATATGTTTAAAACCCCAGTCTAGCCTGACAAATTGGACACAAGGGTTATAATTATACTTATGTCTAGGGATGTAAATGGGTTTCCGATTCTTTGATTACTCGGAGATTTCGACCCGTAAAAAACCGGGTATGGGTCCTTATTTAGGCCCCGATAAGTAAATGGGTCTAGGTCTGGGTCCAGTTCCACCTTAGTTCGGATCGGCGGACCCAAGACCTGACATATTACTTCAATTTTTGAAAATTTCTCCTAAAGACCTTATTTTTTTTAATATCATTATCTACCTAGACCCGGATCCGGACCCGTCCCATATGTGGCTCTGATTCCGATTCCAGAGCCAAGAAACAGGTTCCGAAAACTGTTCGGGTCCGGATCTGGTTCCAGGTCACTATGGACCCGGACCGGAACCGACCCATTTACAACCCTAGTTATGCCTCAATATATGGGCGTGGTGAACCTAAACTTGATTTTCAGGCTTGTGGGTTGGATTTGGGCCTAACTATTAGGCCAGAAAACTAAATGGGCCTGGGCTTTGATGGTGATTTGTGTTGTTTAGCATCCTATTCTATGGACAGTCCTACTTTGCCATTTAGCCCAGATGCATTTAGTCGACTTGGCCAGCTATCCCTATTAGGCTCTTTAGTCGCTCACTTGTTTAGGTCAAAAGCTTCCTATTTATTAAATGTGTGACGAACTTAGATCCAGACCAGAGTATTAAAACCCCTAGTCCGAATTCGCCGGCCCTTGAGCACCCCTAATTACTAGGGTGATCGTTCCATGCTTATCTCCCATCTTCCCTTCCTTCACTTTCCATTGAAGGGAAGGATTTTTATGGTCATTTTTATTTCACCTTCTACCTTCATTTTAATCACTTATGGTATGAATTTCTATGTAGTTTATGTATGACAATAAATCGGTCGTAAATATCTGTTGTTGATATGGTTTTGGCTTTCTTTGATGAATATTTTATGGTGATTTTGTTGAGTCTTATATCGTTTTATTTTGAGTCACTTTTTAATTTAACAATTTTTTATATTGTTTCTACATTATGTAGGGGTTGGACATGGCCCATGCTCAACATCAGTTTGTTGTGCTAGTGGTGATTTATATAAGCAGTGTTCCAGAAATCTTATCCATAAATCGGTCAATTACATGCATATACTGTGTAAAAACAGTAAATTATATAAAAATTTGTCAACCACCTGACTTCGCCGCCGCGGCGGGGGGCTGCTTCTCCTTCTTTCTTTTGCTAGTGGGGTGAGTGCTACAACTTTGTGAGCCTACCTACCTGCCATGGGATGTGTGAGAAGGGAATGCCCTTACCACTACAGGTGTCCTCGAGTTTCTCGCTTGATTTCTTTTTAAGTTGGAGCAGTCGAGAATCCAGCAAGCTTAGCTTTGCTCGGCTTGATGAGTGCTATACTGAAACAAAAGCTGGGCAGAGCTCAACTTCCCTCTGCTTGTTCACTTCCTAGTCAAGTGTCCATGTCTAGTGACAATGAATTACTTCTAATAGCTTATTTATCGACTCTTTTAAATAGTGGCTTTCCCTAGAATGTTTTCTAACGAAAAGACTACATATAGCTAATATGCGGTCCAACTCATAAAGTCCATTTAGATACATGTTTATTAATGGAAGGAGGACAAAAGGAAATGTCTTCTCATGAACTTGGGGGATCCAGAAAATCAGCCCCACTAGATTATCTTAGCCCTTTAACAACCTTAAAGTTTAGTGGTCTCTTAATGTAATCGCAAGTGAAGGTTCATTGACTGTAAAATTAGGTCCAATGCCAGATCTTAAGATGAAATGAGTATCAAAGGAATTGCATTTTTAAAAGTGTAGGTCCAAGTGGGGTCCCACAGAGCTAGACTGCACTCGCAGTTACTCATAGGAGAACATTTTCCCTACTTGCATGCCAAGTGTTCTATTTAAGTCCCTACGTCATCCAAACTGGTCCAACAATGTTGGAGATGGAGAGAATTAGCCCAGAAATACAATGAGAAGAAAAACTCACAAATCCAAGTAGACTCTAGTTAGCAAGTCCTTTATCAATGGTGAACCTATGCTCAACTTGTTATTGTTGGGCTTAAAATAAATGCATATAACCCATTCCACCTGTTTGCTAATATAAAAAATACACATCTTGCCAATACCATGAATCCAATAATCATTACTTATTTTAGTCAAACCCCGGAGGCTAGGAATTTCAGTCAAATGAAGGCCTTCCTTTGGGATCTTTGGAAGTCTATTCCCTCCAACCAATTTACCTGTAAGTTTAATTACATGTCATGGTTTAAGTGTATCTCCAGGTTACCCAAACTAATGAATCCTCTTTACATGTGTAAACCAAGTTACCAGCACTACTTTAATGAAGATACACACAGGCCCCAGTTGGGGGTAAATGCCTATAGCAGTTTCTTGAGAACTTGAATGTGCACTGAATCAGGATTGATTTACATTAGATGCAGATCCTTTTCAACATGTGAACCTGGCTGTGTTCCAGATCTGGATCTATTTTGACAGGGAAAACTCCACTGGAATAATCCACAGCACAAATGCCTTTTTACAAGATTGAAAAATTAAGGACTATAAGATAGGAAAACCCCATTGAGTAAAGAGCATGTGGCATTTTT